>OX369259.1:8750509-10053626 GCA_947284805.1 Coleophora flavipennella | reverse complement strand
TTTGGTTGTCGAACGTATAGCCATTTTGTTTGTTCCGTCATTCCTTTTTTGAAATTTCATTTCTGGCCCGTTGTATGAAGTGTCCGTCCAGGGTGTGCCTATACCGTCAAATCACAAGTTTTTTGGCCGTTCAAAATTTCTACTGAAACCACAGAATAGGAGAATTGTATAGAATGCTGAAGATCGAAAACACCCTCGCACTAAATAATAAGAAAACAAAAATAAAAATTCATATTTTAATATAATTATTGATTTTCATTTAATTTTTTTTACTTACACACGGTAAGAAACTTCTCCATTTATTAAATTTACTTTGCCAGTTGCATTTTTAACCAAAACACGTGGAGGTCAGCCTGCCATGAAATTGTGCAATTTCTGCGCAGTACAATCATTTACGAATGACAGCAACATAAATAAAAAAATAAAAAATAAATATTCTGGGACAAATCACACATGGTCATCTGGCCCCAAAGTAGGATTCCCTGTGTTATGGGTTACCAAAGACTGATATACATACTTATATACGTTTAAATACATACATATATAGATATAATTTAAAACCCAGACACAAAGCAAACAAATCTGCTCATCACACAAATGTTTGCCCTGGGTGGGGATCGAACCCACGACTCTCGGATCAGTAGTCAAGGGCACTAACCACTGAGCCACAGAGTCAGTCCCACGTCTCCTTACGCAATCTATCGAAGCGGCATTTTTTTTTCTTATCTGTTACTGAAACTCAGGTTTCAGATAGGATAACTAATATTTTATTTATCCAGACATATCTGGCATATGATCTGGTAAGCTGTTATACTTACTAATATTATAAATATGAAAATATGTTTGTTTGTTTGTTTGTTTGTTCGTTTCTTACCTTTTCACGCTTCAACACCTCGACCAATCTGGATGAAATCTGGCATGCAAGTAGCATGTGGCACTGGAAAGGACATAGACTACTTTTTATCCCGTTAAAAAAGCACAGACTGATGCAGTTCCTAAGGAAATTGAAAAAAAATCCTTTTTTTGGTTAATTTCTTTGACATCGCAACGGAACAATGGATTATTGTGATTTTTTGAACAGAAATGGTTGTGGAAGTGGGAAATGACATAATTTACTAAATATCATATCCTGACATAGTTCCCGAGGGATCTGGGAAACGCACGTCGGCGTCGCAACTGAGCAACGGATTGAAGTTATTTTTTGTATAGAATTGGTTGAGGGGATGGAAAGTGATATAGACTGCTAATCAAAATAGCCTGATATAGTTCCTGAGGGATCTGGATCGGCTCGCGCACCACTCATCCTTAAAGACAGTCATAAAAACGATGTCCACGTGGGTAAAGCTGCAGGCAAAAGCTAGTATACAATAAAGACTGGCTTAAATAAGATTATTAAAACAGCAGAATACTTTGACACGCAAATATTCAGTCCATGGGCTAAAGCACCAAAAGATATGAGCTTTGTTATTTTTTTTATTGAATAACATTATTATCTGTACCTATTTTAAATATTATCATTTTCATTATTTCTATCGATAGGCAGGTGCAGAAATCAAAATGCCAAAAATTCGCAAATCTATCTGAATCAATTTTAATGACATTTGTGTTTTTGCATTTGTCTTCGTCCGGAATAGGATAATAAGTATTAAAATATTATGATATTCATCAATAAAAAATATTATCAGTCAAAAAATAATTGGGTTTAGGGTAGTGTAGTGTAGTGTAGGGTAGGGTAGTGTAGTGTAGTTTAGGGTAGTGTAGTGTAGGGTAGTGTAGGGAAGGGTAGTGTAGGGTAGGGTAGGGTAGTGTAGGATAGGGTAGTGTAGGGTAGGGTAGTGTAGGGTAGGGCAGAGTAGTGTAGGGTAGTATAGGATAGGGCAAGGTAGTGTAGTGTAAGGTGGAACGAAGTTCGCCGGGACAGCAGAGCTAGTAATTAATAGATAACACAAAGGAAAAACTAGCGGAAAAAAGTCTCTTGCAGCGCTTTTAAGCTAATATTGAAAAATAAGCATTAGAATCAAGCTTGGTCAGTAAAACAATAGTTAAACCTCTCAACTGTCAAGCTGTTTATTGTTCTCACCCCCTTGTCTGGGCAAGGTTCTGGGCGCGTTTAATGGATTTTCAGTGAATCTAAATAAAATATTGTGTATTTAAAATATTATTCTAATTAGGGTGTTTTGATTATTTCTTTTCATTGTTTTTACTTTAATATTATGAAACAGGTGGTTAAAAAAAAGTATATCCGTATTCATTCATGAAGCTAGAATAATATCCATTCCTCGTTAATGTGTTTTATATAAAGCAAGGTACAACTTGCTTACGTCGTAATTATGTTGCATAATTTTCTCGTTGATCTCTTTCCAAGATAAACAGGTTATTTACAATAATCTGACGCCACCTATCGCGCACGTCACGAACTCTATATATGAACGGTTCACCCCAAGGAAAGTTCACAGCATACTTACGTAACTCACCACCAGGATTCAGCTGCCGCTACTTACCTACAGATGGCTCTGTATGTCTCTGTATATGTATTTATTTTAACTTTCTAGGGTTCCGTTCACCCAACGGGTAATCAACGGGATCTTATTACTAAGCCTCAGCTGTCTGTCCGTCTGTCAGCGGGCTGTATTTCATGAACCGTAATAGCTAGACAATTGATTTTTTTACAGAATATGTATTTAAAATTTTAAAAAGTGAAAAAATAAGGGACGTCTCCATACAAAAAAACGTGTGTTTTTTAGGTCTTTAGAAGGATTTTTTATTAAGCTCTATCGCAAGAACTGTAATATATACAAGCGTTATTGGTGTGATTTAAGTAATAATACTGATGTAAAACAAAAAAATTCTAAAAATTGGCCAAGTGTGAGTTGTACTCGTGTTAAGTAGTCCGAACTGAATGACAAAAAAAGCATAATATTTTTAAAGCTCGCGTTGATGTCTTTTTTTTAATGTGAATAGGTATCATTATGTCTTTAAATTATGTAGTTGTGTGGAGATGTGTAGTGGTACGGAACCCTCGAAGTCCTAGTCGACTCGCACTTGGCAGGTTTTTTTCTGATACCACAGATTACTTACTAGAACGAGAGTCTTGTACGTATATATTATGTAAACATCATCGATACGTCCATGGTAAACAAGATGTAAACCGAATGGGATTTTGTGTAAACAAACAAAATCATTCCAATCTTTGTTTGACTGGATTGATGACAGTTTCCATATTTACGATCATACTTATTACCAAAAATGTCGCTGTTGTTTCAATTAAAAAACCGGCCAAGTGCGAGTCGGACTAGTACTTCGAGGATTCCGTACCCCCACACCTCTCCACACAACTACATAGTATAAATGACAATGACACCTATTCATATTACAAACAAAAGACATCAACGCGAGCTACTAAATAGGCTTCTTTTGTCATTCAGTTCGGACTCCTTAAGCGCGAGTACGACTTACACTTTGCAAATTTTTATTAATTGCTGTTTTATTTCAGTATAAGTACTAAAATCACACCAAGTTTCACGCTTGTATGTATAACACATTCTATGAAAATTTCAACTTCTTATCGTGTGGCACAATTAACCGTGTTATCCAAGGGAAAGACGGCGGTTGCCTAGTGTTGCACTTAGCATCACCCGCGGTCACGTGTAGGGCATTTAGATTTGCACCTACGGACGTGTGCAACGCGATCTTTATACACATCTGGAATCAAATTTCAACTGTCTACCTATTAGTAGTGGTTCTCTTCCACGAGGCACTCGCCTTGCAGAGTACTGGGACAAGCGTCTTGGCGGCAAGACCTACCGTAACTGGTCTTTGTCTTCATCTTATGGTGTTGGCAGGAATAGCGGCCCTCACTGTTATGCCCAAGGGTAGGTAAGTGGGGACGCTATATCATAAACGTGGTAGTCTAAGCGTATCTGTTAGATATACGAGAGGGAATGTCTACCTACTCAAGTATTACCTAGGTAAATGGGGACGCTAAATCATTAACGTGGTAGTCTTAGCGTATCTGGTAGATATACGAGAGGGAATGTCTACCTATTACAGACGCTATATCATAAACTTGGTAGTTTTAGCGTATCTGGTGGTAGAGGGAATGTTTACCTATTACGGTTTATGAAATACAGCCCGCTGACAGACGGACAAACAAAATAGGGTCCCGTTTGTCACCCGTTGGGTTTACGGAACCCTAAAAAGCACTTAGATAGCTTTGCACAGTCGATGTTTGTGTCCATGCCCTATTTTATCAAGTCCTAAGTTTTGCACCGACAATTAACGGAACAATCAAATAAGGGTTGCTTAACAACGTAGAGCCTAAAATGTCAAAGTTCCAACCCGTCTAATTATTTATTTGCTTGTCTTGTGTACTAGGTACGGAGCAGGGCCCGATATAGGAAGTACCTACTGATTTGTTTTGAGCATCATAACTAAAGGGCACCAGGTTTTTTTTTTTTTATTAAAAATTTGAGTACGTTTGACTGCAAGTCACCTGATGGTAAGTGATGATGCAGTCGAGGATGGTACACGCAAACTCAAATATATACCAGTACAAAACATAACATGTCTAAAGTTTTTTTGAGTACGTTTGACTGCAACTCACCTGATGGTAAGTGATGATGCAGTCGAGGATGGTACACGCAAACTCAAATATGTACCAGTACAAAACATAACATGTCTAAAGTTTTTAGATAGTAAAATGTAGGGAATCATCTCATTTCAAGAAAGTGGTCCAAGAAGAGATTCAAAAGAAATTTGCTACGAGCAACGAGCACTGATTTTTCGCTTCCAGCTACCAAATTTAATAATATTTGGCTGCCCGATGCGTTGAATGTAATAATATTTGGCTGCCCGATGCATTTAATGTAATTATATTTATCTGCTCGATGGGTTTTACGTAATAATATTTGACTGCCCGATGCGTTTAATGTAATAATTTCTGGCTGCCCGATGCGTTTTATGTAATAACATTTGCCTGCCCAATGCGTTTATTGTAATAATATTTGGCTGCACGATGCGTTTAATGTATATTAATCTGCTCGATGCATTTAATGTAATAATATTTGGCTGGCCGATGCGATTAAAAAGCTATTTAATTAGGTGGCTATATGTATAGTAGATTTTACGTCAGCATTAATAATGTTAAGCTAAATGGCTAAAGTTACTCACTTATAAGGTGGCCAGTAAGATTTATGCCACCTAGTGCTTGAGCACAAAAAAAAAAGAAAAAAAAATTTTTTTTTTGAAAATAACTTTTTTTTTCTGTTTCACTTTGATTCCCTCTTTTCAACAGACTTCAAAAAAGGAGGTCAAATAATTGGAGTATATGTATGTTTTTCTGTGTATGTGACGCGATTTCTGTGCCGAGATTTTTAAGCCTCCAGATTGGACCCATGTAAATTTTAATAAAATCAGTTCAGTACTTTATAAGAAATTAATAAAAAAAATCGCAAAATTGTAGTTTTTCTTGCGATTGGAGTCGGTTTTATAGCATTTCAATTATAAGGTCGCTCAGTCAGCGCCAAGTAGCACACAGACAAGGCCAGTGTAGGCAAACAATACTAACTTCAGGTAACTATTATTGCGTAGTGGGGGGCACCGCCCGCTCTACAAATTCGGCCCTGCAAGAAGCCAGAAGCCCCCGCCACTACGTTTATATATTCCCTACAGGCCTCCTCGCTCTGGTGGCACTCGATAATTATATTGACAAGTCTCTTCAATCTAGACAGATTTATGAAAGAACATTTTATTTCAGTTTTTGGTTTTGGAATACTAAAATCTGCCTGCGTCTTCGGTCGTCATTTGTTATTAACTTTTTTCTTTGGCATATTCCCATGCCATATGACATACCAAAAAAAGTTTAAAGTATCTACCAAAGTCTTGGAGAAAACGTCCACATAATTTATGAAACAACTAGCTGTCCCGGCGAACTTCGTACCGCCTTACATTACATTACACTGCCCTACCCTACTCTACACTACACTACCCTACCCTACACTACCCTACCCTACCCTACATACACTACACTACACTACCCTACCCTACACTATCCTACACTACACTACACTACCCTACCCTACATACACTACACTACACTACACTACACTACCCTACACTACACTACCCTACACTACACTACCCTGCACTACACTACCCTACCCTATCCTACACTACCCTACCCTACACTACCCTACCCTACACTACCCTACCCTACACTACACTAGAAAATAGCGAATAGAACGGAAAGAATTTTACGTATGGCCACTTTAAAAAAAAGTTAAAAAGCAAAAATGGAAAATTCTGTATATGTAAATGTTTTTTTTAGTTTCTTTTTCTTATATATATTTTTCTAGTTCTCGAGTGGCGACCGCGCACCGGAAGACGTATCGTAGGCAGTCCTCCCACGCGGTGGACTAACAACCTAGTGAGGATCGCGGTAAGCCGCTGAATGCGGGCAGCGCAGGACCGGTCGTCGTGGAAAGCCTCCCCGGCTTTTGTCTAATAGTGGACGCCTTTGGCTGATATGATAATGATGATGATGAAAATATTAATTTTTAAGAATCCGAGAATGCATTGCTGAATCGTGGTTGTTTGAACAGCATCATAAAGGTTAAATTATAATTGACTGTCATTTTTTGCTCCAATTGTAAGTATAGGGGAGAATATATTATTCTTATGGTTACACAAGGTGAGTTCTTAATGGCAGATAACAATACGCACAACTACATTGGGATTCGGATGAAATGTTTCATCATCACCATCACCATATTAATCGATAAACGTCCTCTGCTGCATTAAGGCCTCCCTCAAGGATATCCACGACGGTGTTTGTTTTCATCATCATCATATCAGCTCATACACGTGCCCACCGAGAGGCTCAAGCCTACCCTGAATCAGGGCGATTGGGCCTTAATCGACCACTTGGGCCCAGTGCGAGTTGGTCGACTTCACACACAATCTTCCAGTTGCTTCGCAGGCGTGTGCAGGTTTCGTCACGATGTTTTTCCTTTACCGTAAGAGCGACGAGTAATCGTACATATAAAATTTAAATTGGAAAACACATTGTTAGGTACGTGACAGGATTCGACCCGCAACTTCCCGGACAGGAGGTAGCGGCCCTAATCGTTACGCCACCCATGCTCTGTGTTTGTTTTATTTATCAATTTATTAAAATAAAGGCAATTTTTTTCGGAATTCATACAAATGACATCAACGTAGCTGTTAAATTTGTATTAAAGATACAAAAAAAAATTGGCGTTTATTTGAGAAGGGGTAGAATAGAAGTGGACACATTTCTTTTGAATATTAACTTGGTAGCGTCAATATGAGCGTCGGAAAAACAGAAACCTAAAAAAGTAAACAGGAATTAGAAAAGGATTTCACTCGTTAAATTATAATTACAAATTACAAAAACTTAATTATAACTTACCCGAGATGGGTCTTATGAAAGTATCAGTTTCGAAGATTTAGTTTATTAGTAAAATTAAATTAAATTAAATGGTAGTAAAAATATTGATGGACAAGGATGGGTTTTAAAGCACATGTGTCACCCTTATTTCAAACATAGTTTGTTGTGTGCTAGTTCATGAGAAATCATCATGTCAGCTCATATACGTCCCCACCGAGGGGCTCGAGCCTACCCTCAGTTAGGGCGATCAGGCTTTAGTCGACCACGCGGGCTCAGTACGGGTTGGTCGACTTCACACACAACCTGCGAGTTTCTTCGCAGGCGTGTGCAGGTTTCCTCACGATGTTTTCCTTCACCGTTAAAGCAATCGGTAATTATATGTACGTAAGTTATTGAAAAACTCATTGGTACATTGGCCGTCCAGATTTGTACCGGTACATCTGGTTAGAAGAACCGAGTCGTTACCGGTTGAGCCACCGACGCGTTCATGAGAAATAGATGAAACAGATCAAAACGAAGAAAAACAAATGAGAGCAACGCGTTACCGCGTCACAAGTTTACGTACCAAACAACTGTTTTCATCCATTCTGAGAAAATCGGGTGTGACAGACGGGCATACAGACACATGAGTGATCTGTATGGGTTTCTTTTTTATTGTATGTACAAGACCCTAAAAAGAGAAAAAGAAAATGTTAAATCATAATATATTACTCGCTACTACTTTTAAATCAAATCGAAGGATCCAAAAATGATGTTTTAATCAAATCCAAGGATCCCAAAATGATGTTTTAATCAAATCCAAGGATCCTAAAATTATGTTTTAATCAAATTCAAGGATCCAAACATGATGTTATATTCAAATCCAAGGATCCAAAAATGATGTTTGAAGCCTATTGTCTGTTTTGTACAAACCTATAAAGAATTCTCAATAAAATACCACAATGAATTTCCCGCCCTTTATCAAATAACAGATTCTGAATTTTACGGTTGAGAGTAGATAAATGAAAATAAATTAAGATGGGTGTCTGAAGATTTATTTGAACTGGTTCGGCCAGTAAAGCATAGAAATTGCGTAAGAGATTTATCTTACTTTGATTGGCGTCAGACGTCTAACCTTTCTAGATCCAGATCTGGGATTGACTTTTTGGATTGAATAGGTGAGATATATTCGTTCTGACCCTTCGCAGTAAAACCGGTGAAAATGCGCAAAAAATACGAATATCTACCAAAGATAAGGAAGGCACACCTACCGGAAGTAGTCGGGGCTTCCGGCCATCAATCAGTGATGAAAGCGGATGCCTCAATCGGGAATCGAACACCGACCAATTTTTCCGCGCGATATAACATGATGAAATCGGTACGCAGGGTCTTCTCATTAGTAACGTTAGAAAATATTTATAACATAGACTATTTTTTTTTATTCACAATTGGTAAACCCTTGACAACATCTCACCTGGTGGTAAGTGACGATGTTGCCGAGGATGGAAGCGGTCTTACCAAGATTCCCCAACGCAATGGGGAACTGGCTATCTTATCTTAATGCCGGAACACACCAATGATATCAACATTGATATTTGGCGGCAAGACTTAAATAAGATGGTGGTAGCTAGCCAGGCGGACTTAGAATATGGCCTACCACCAACCAAACCGAGTCTTACAATTGACCCCGCCGGGGATAGAATATATTCGTAAAGTTTGGATTCAATCCAGTATGCAGTTTTTGTATTAAAGCGAAACTACGTTTGTATCAAAACTCGAGCTTTCTGGGGACCTTTAATAACGCACTATTAATAATTACTACTTGCAAATTTTTAAAAAATCGCTACAGTATTTTTTGGATTATTGCATATTTTGTAGATTTTTTTTACCTTTACCGAATTTTGCCAGTATAATCAGTACTTCGAATTAACGTCAATTAAAAACATTACTTTCATCAAAATCGTTTGTTGGGGTAGTTTTTTTTGTCTTTTTTAGATTTTTTCATTTTTATTTTATTTTTATATGGCAGGTACGCTTTAATGGCAAATACATTTTCTGAAGTTGCTCAGAATCATTCAAAAAGGTATCATATAATTTTTATCAATCGAACTTTTAGTTTAGCTGCTAGGAAAAGCGTGACGGACGGACTGACGGACGGACTGACGGACGGACAAGTGGACGTTTTGGAAAGCCTGTTTTGTTTTTTGTATAATATAGGTACTAACTAAGGATAATAAGAACACATTTTGAGTTAAATTAGACAAACTTTTGGTTTTGACGACAATATTTTCTTTTGCTCCTCCGCTGCTCTCAGTTGCTTAAAAGTATAAACAAACACACAACCTTTCACCCTAAATGCATACCCTTTGTCTGTTCCGTCGTGGGTAAAAAGCAACGGTTGTTACTATGGCGACTGAAAGTGTTCCGCTAAAAAGCAACGGTTGTCACTATGGCGGCCGAAAGTGCTCCACTAAAAAGCAACGGTTGTTACTATGTCGGCCAAAACTGCTCCGCTAAAAAGCTACGGTTGCTACTATGGCGGCCGAAAGTGTTCCGCTAAAAAGCAACGGTTATTACTATGGCGGCCGAAAATGTTCCGCTGAAGAGCAACGGTTGTTACTATGGCGGCTGAAAGTGTTCCGCTAAAAAGCAACGGTTGTTACCATGGCGGCCGAAAGTGCTCCGTTAAAAAGCAACGGTTGTTACTATGGCGGCCGAAACTGCTCCGCTAAAAAGCTACGTTTGCTACTATGGAGGCCGAAAGTGTTCCGCTAAAAAGCAACGGTTGTTACTATAGCGGTCGAAAGTGTTCCGCTAAAAAGCAACGGTTATTACTATGGCGGCCGAAAATGTTCCGCTAAAGAGCAACGGTTGTTACTATGGCGACCGAAAGTCTTCCGCTAAAGAGCAACGGTTGTTACTATAGCGACCGAAAGTGTTCCGCTAAAAAGCAACGGTTGTTACTATGGCGGCCGAAAGTATTTCACTCAAAAGCAACGGTTGTTACTATGGCGGCTGAAAGTGTTCCGCTAAAAAGCTACGGTTGCTACTATAGCGGCCGAAAGTATTCCGCTAAAAAGCAACGGTTGTTACTATGGCGGCCGAAAGTGTTCCGCTAAAAAGCTACGATTGCTACTATGGCAGCCGAAAGTGTTCCGCTAAAAAACAACGGTTGTTACTATGGCGACCGAAAGTGTTCCGCTAAAGAGCAACGGTTGTTACTATAGCGACCGAAAGTGTTCCGCTAAAAAGCAACGGTTGTTACTATGACGGCCGAAAGTGTTTCACTCAAAAGCAACGGTTGTTACTATGGCGGCCGAAAGTGTTTCACTAAAAAGTTAAGGTTGTTACTATGGCGGCGAAAGTGTTCCGCTAAAAAGCTAAGGTTGTTGCTATGACGGCGGAAAGTGTTTCGCTAAAAAGCAACGGTTGTTACTAAGGCGGCCGAAAGTGTTCCGCTGAAAAATCAATTGTATACCCATACTCGAAGTTACTGAAAAAACACGCTTATTATGTAATCTGTCATTTGACGTACAAATCAAAAACAATAATAATAATAGTAACAAAAACATATCAATAAGAATAAGAAAGAGAGCTATGATAGTCGCGTTTGAGTGTAACTCAAGAAGGGCGAACAATGCTTGGTGACAAATCTGTGCATTTTTTGTTTTTGTGCACCTTGCATTAAAAAAAATAGCAAATCAGTTAGATAGAATGGCTGTATGGACCCAAAATAGGTTTCATTAAAAAAAAATTGCGCCCTTATCAAGGCGTAGGATATGTGATTTTTTTTTGATGGCAAGTCTATGCATCAATTACCTTTCATTAAAAACAAATGAGCAAATCGGTTGGATAGAACGGCCGGACGGACTCGCATTAGATTTCATATATTTTTATAATAAATTGAGAAGGACGAAAGTTATGTGATTTTAATGCATCAATATCTTTAATTTATTTTAAATAACCATTTCGCTTAGATAAAACGGCCAGACTGACTCGTATTACATTCTTGAATATATTTTATTTTACGTTTTCAATCCCCATGCCTCATTTTTTTTTAAAACTGAATCAAAAAAATAGTTCTATATAATTATCGAAACTGCTCAAAAAATACACAAGACTCGGTTGAGGAATCAACCTGTAGAGGAGAACAGCCGGACAGACGCCGCCAGTCGGACAGACTCCGGACACACATACGAAAGTATTTTTGCCCAAGCTGAATCAGAGACGCTGCGCTCGCGCTTTGAGCTCTATAAGAATCGCTATTTTTTTATCTTTATTAGGTACTCAATACCGTTATTTATATTTCTTGCGTATTTAAATAAAATAAATACATACTAACATACAGGGTGGCCGATTGAATATCGGACGCATTTAAGGGTGCGATTCAAAAGACGACCAAGTGTCCGACTTAGTGTGAAAAGTCTTAAAGTGAGTATATTCTCATGGTGTCCGAGGTCCAACTAGTCACTCTATATTTACACATACACTATAGTGTTCAAATCATAAACTAGGTATATGATAAAATCCTCGTAACGTCAACAATAAAATTTCACAGCCAATAAAATCATAATTTTATACGCTCACCAAAATGTACTTCGCGGAATCACTCAAGCGCAGCGCCCGAACCAAATCAATGTGATGCTTGCAACATACTTCCTTGTTCTGTGCCATGTAGTTCTAAGTACTGCTGACAATAATACCAAAGAAGAAATAGAGAACCCTAATGTTAACGATATAGGGAACAGCTTAATCGCCTTTTTACGCATTAGTGATTTTGGTGAGAAAAATGAAAGTCTGGTTGATCTACGAGCAAAATTGGCGAAGATAGACAGCTACAAAATTGACAGTGAAAGATTTGCAGAAGTGCTTCTGAATGAGACGAAGCAGACGGATCTAAATCAGACAAACTTCTTCGATGCACTTAACGAGGAGGACCACTTTCAAAAGATAGCAAATAAGGAGAAGAACCTGTATTTGAACCTGAAGGAGAAGATGAATAGAGATGATGTCCTGAAGATCTTAGCTGAAAAGGGAGATGGGAAGGTATGTGAATGTGAAAACAATTGGACACATTAAACACGCTAAAAAACCGACTTCCATCGCAACAACTTAGTACAATTTTGCGTTATGGTTTTTAGGGTGTCAAACCTCAAAAGGAAATAAACAGAACCCTTGTAGGATCAATTTGTTGTCCTCGGAAACGCGTACAGGTATCGAGTTTAAATTAAAACCATATACTTCCTCAAGGCCCCCCCAAGGATTTCCATGACCACCGGTCCTGCGCTGGCCGTATCCATCGGCTTCCCGCGATCTTCACCATGTCGTCGGTCCACCGCGTGGGAGGCCTTCCTACGCCACGTTTTCCGGTGCGTGGTCGCCACTCGAGAACTTTACTGCCCCATCGACCATCTGTTCTACGAGCTATGTGCCACTCTCAAGGGAATTTAAACTTTTGGGGTATTTTTCATTGACCTAGAACTATGAAATGGGGCAAGTAATACCGTCTTATACTACAAATATAGGAAAAAATCTGAAAACTATACGTTTGTAATTAAATTACGTAAAATAAGTACGTAATTAATTATGCAAGGAACTGCGGTCCAAATTTTGAATTGGTTAACCGTGGCATGTGGGGTATCGTATGAAAAGGCTTCATTGGCACAAGCTTACACAGATTTTCAATATTTTTTTCTTACATACAGTTTTCGATTGTTTTTTTTAAAGTTCTTCTTTTAGAGATGTGGTGGTATGGAACCCTCGGTGAGCGAGTCCGACTCGCACTTGGCTGGTTTTTACTAAAAAAAACACCCAACCGATTTTAATAAAATTTATAAGGGCCGACTGCACAATTACTCTATCTAATAAAAAAAAGAATTATGAATATTGGTTAACAATCTGCAAAGATATCGCGTAACAATAAAACACACAGTCGAATTGAAAAAAATATCAAAATAATCGAAATGAATATTTTTTTTTAAATAGGTGTTTACACACACTTTGAAATAGTCAAAAAACACTTAATTCAATACAAATAATGTCACGATTCAGGTTACAGTCTCAGATTATAGTATTTGTTAGAGGATCAAAACAAAACCATATATCTTTGTCATTTACATAATCTTCTATTTTATAATATCCTCTAGAGCATAAGAATTTTTTCACACGAGTCTTGAATTTATTTTCTAATAAACTAGTTACATTTTCTAGAATTTTATTAAAGAATTTTATACATTGCCCCATAAATTACTTTTAAGGCTTTTTTAAGGTCGGTTGAAAATATTTGGAATGAATCTAGTCATAAATTGTACAGCCCGATTGTCCGGCATTCTTTCCAGATGACCCGCACATGTAAGACGCTGTTTCTAGCAGAATCTCACGATTGTTTCTTGCTCCATCAGTACTTGTTGTTCGTGGCTCATTCGGATGCGATATATGTTGTTCACATCACTCACGGATCCAAAGATCTTTCTCAGTACTTTTCGCTCAACAATGGCAAGCCTTTCTTCGTCTTTCTGAGTCATAGCCCAGGTTACACATGAGTGAGTCACACACTACAGATCATAAGATGATGCGGTAGATGGTTAACTTCGACGCTATGCTTAATAATTTCGAGATTAAGAGTTTTCTACATGCGCAGAAACACCTGTTGCATTCTATCTATTACTTCTATCTTTAATCCTACTTTTGGCCCAGATGACCATGTGTGATTTATCCCAGAATATTTATTTATTATTTATTTATTCTTCCTCAACCTTACGTGGGTTGTTCTGATCCTAGATATTTAAATCTCTTCACTTGCTATGGCATCACTTCGGAAACAAACATTTGCGCCCGGTCGCGAGATATAATGTGGTTTTGGAGGTATTTACATAAGGCCCATATGCTTTCGTTTCTACATCAAAGTTTTAACTATGAGCTACAATTCGATTCTTGAATCTGCTAGAGATTACTATGTTGTGAGTAGAACAGATGACCGTTGGTGCAGTAAAGTACTCGAGTGGCGACTGCGCATCGGAAGACTAAGCGTACGCAGGCCTCCCACGCGGTGGACCGACGACCTGGTTAAGGTCAGGGGAAGCCGCTGGATGCAGGCAGTGCAGAACCAGTTGTCATGGGAATCCTTGGGGAGGCCTTTGTCAGCAGCGCAGGTTTTTCAGCTGATATGATGACTTTGTCGTCAGCATAAGCTGCAATCTGGATATTTGCCCTTTGATAATTAGTCTACGGGTGACAGCTTCAAGAACAAGGTAGAGGAAAGTATATGATGTGTCTACTTGCTCGAATCCGGAATGGATTTTAAATGGCGCAGAGAAATCGTTTTCTATTGCTACGACGGACTTGAAGTATTTGAGGGTAGCTTCAAAAATGAAAATTCCTGCATTGTCACAAAGAACAATGATTGTTAAGAATAATAAAATAGGTCTAAATTAAAAATTGTAATTGTTGTTGCGCAGGTGATGAAGTCAGCTCGACGCATGATGGACAAGGATTATATTCCGGAGCATACCAAGGAGATGGAGGTAGATGATGTTGTAGACAAGCTGATTGCAGAGAGCCCACACGACCATCACAACTTCAGCAGGCGAGATCGATACAATAAGTATTGGGGTAAGTGAAAAATATATAAAATGAATTAATTTACTCCAGAGAATAAATTAATAACATAAATAAGAGACAAAAACAAAAGTAGGTTTGAACACAAAATAATCAAGCTAGATGAATATACGTATCTCTTGTATTCTAAGCTGATATCCGAAAGTACACATGACCATCACAACTTCACCAGACAAGATTAATTCAGCTACTTGATGCCGTGGTATGCTCTCACAAAATTCTTCTCCCAATCTCGAAAAATCTTTAAGCATAAGTACAGATAGATGAAGTGTTAGATAAGTTACAGGGCGAGAGCCCACGTGACTACCATATCTTCAGCAGGACAGACTAATACAACAGCGGCGTGTAGGTTTCGCAATCGTCTTTTGTTGTCAATTTAATAGGATCACTTGTGTATTTTATATTTGTACTAATATTCCCGACGAACTTCGTATGACCTTACACTACACTACCCTACCCTACCCTACACTACCCTACACTACACTACACTACACTAAACTACACTACCCTACCCTACCGTACCCTACGCTACCCTACATAAGAACCTTATCCTGACAATAACGAACTCGACGATAAAAGAATTAGCGAAATCGGTCCAGCCGTTCACGCGTGATCCCGTGACCAAGGGAAATAGGGATTCATTTTCATATATATAGATATTAGAAAGATGAAGACGTGGCAAAATAACTAAAATCTAGGAGCAGGAGAGATTGTTACAAGAAGTACGAGGATGTTGTTAAAAAAACCTTTTCTGTGAACTTATAAAAAGGTATGAAAAAAATGGAAGTGGATAGTGGTCGTAAAGCGGTGGTTAAAAAGCGTATTCACAAAATCGTTTCCTATCATTATCATCATATCAGCCGTAAGATGTCCACTACTTGACAAAGGCCTCCCCCAAGAATTTCCATGACAACCGGTACTGCGCTGCCCGCATCCAGCGGCTTCCCGCGACCTTCACAAGGTCATCTGTCCACGGAGTTGGAGGCCTACCTACGCTACGTTTTCCGGTGCGCGGTCGACACACGAGAACTTTACTACCCCAACGGCCATCTGTTCTACTAGATATGTGCTCCACTCATTGCCACTTAAGTTTAGCAATTCTGGGAGTTATGTCGGAAACTTTGGTTCTCCTACGACTCTCCTCGTTTCTGATTCGATCACGCAGAGAAACTCCGAGCATAGCACGCTACATTGCCCTTTGGGTAACCTTTAGCCTTCTTATGAGGCCCACAGTAAGCGACCATGTCTCAGTTCCATATATCATCACTGGCAACACACACTGGTCGAAGACCTTGGTCTTAAAACACTGCGGTATTTGGGACGTGAAGATCAAACGTCAACAAAATAAGTTATATTCAAAAAACCTTAAAAATTTTAGGTACTTACAAGCTTTTATTTCAAAAGGCTAAATTATTTCGTATTCCTATCAGAAAACCCTTTCATTTGATACCCATACCAAAAAAAAATAAAAAAAAAATTACTGGTCCGCCTTCTTTGGGAGTCCGCCATTAAAAGATTTAGAATGACATCACTTAGCTAACCATGCATTGTTACCAAAACTAAATGTGTATGCAAATTTTTAGCTCAATCGGTTGACGATATCTGCTTCAAAATCGAGTTGCAAGATACATACATTGCAAGTTAAATAAAAGCTTGTAACAAATATTTAATATCACAACCAACGCTCCAATTTAATAGACTGACGCCTCTAAAATCCATAAAAGGAGGAGATTATTTACTCCATAATCAAATATTGGGCACTCTAAACTAAACATAGATTGTTAAATTGTTAAAATTAACGGCCAAGAAGTGGAATTCCCTGTCGTTGTCTTTATTCCCCGATTCGTATTATTTAGGAATCTTCAAGACGAGAGTGAATAGGCACTATTTGAGCTTGCGTGTTACATCCTCGGCTGCATCGGCACTTACCATCAGGTGATGTGCAGTCAAACGCACTAAAATTTTTAATAAAATAAAATCACAATGGTTTTTTTTAATCACAATTGGTAAGCCCTTGGCTTCATCTCACCTAATGGTAAGTGACGTTGATGCCGAAGATGGGAACGGGCTTACCAAGATTCCCCAACGCAATGGAGAACTGGCTATCTTATCTTAAAGCCGGAACACATCAATGTTATTAACACTGATGTTTGGTGGCAAGACTTAGATAAGGTGGTGGTAGCTGGCCAGGCGGGCTTAGAAAATGCGCTACCACCAACCAAACCGACTCTTACAAGATGACTTCACCGGGATTTGAACCCGCGGCCTCCTAGTTTGAAGCGAATGGACTAACCATTGCGCCACGAAGGCGGATAGATGTTTAGAAAGGGCACGCTAAAGGTATTTCTGAACCGAACATTAAACCGTCAAAAGCTTAATCCTTGTTAAAAGGAGAAACCGCGACATTCTTAGCGTAATTCGTTTTACAAAGAATTCTTTTAAATTATTACTGAACCACAACACCAAAATAAGTGCTATTATCCCTAAATGAGGAGTAAGAAGTATACAAAAATTTTGTTAGACATTTTACAACGATTCCACTACATCGCGGATTTTGTATTACGGGTTAGAAATGTATGTAACAGTAATGCGACAATGTACTTGAAACAAGAGGAAAGAGAGGCCTGTCAAACTAAGCTGAGGGTTTAGCCAAAATAACTCAGGATTTCCACTTGACCTAGCAGCTTGACCTTAGATTAGAAAAGGTCCAGTCGTTTAAGGGTACTAGGTGCCTGGATAAGCACCTACCCTTTAAATTGTTACTTAAGAGTGTCACATTAATAATTTGAGCCTAGCAGTTACAGAAAGTGTATCTAGAAAGCTGCGTTTTCATAATAATAAAATTTATAATTGGAAAAGGCTATTATTGCCCGACTGCGCCAAAGGGAGGGTTGTGTTTACGAGTATGTGTATGTGAGTGTTTTTTTTGGCACGCTCTGTAGCCTATACGGCTTGATGGATATTGGGGTTCGAGGTGTCGTTAGATTTTTCTTAATTCCGGGAGTGACAAAAGAAACATTTTTACCCGATTGACCAAAAAATAGGGGTTCAGTTTTTATGTAGTCGGTTATTAATTGTGATTTATTCATAGAGAATAAGCAGTGATTTTTAAGCTATTGCATAGCTTTTATCGCGGACTTTGAGCGCGGCGACCGAATCAAGAAATTCCGTAACGAAAATAAAACCTAACACCCCACGCTCAGCCGAGTTCTAAAAAACTTACAGTGCCATCTATTAGCGATTTGCGGTACTAATAGGACTTAGTCAATTTTACTGGTGTAACCTTCTTAGTGTTAATTTATTACATAATCATCCCGTGCCCCAGGGACTATATGGTACTGGTAAATACTGCATAAATAAATAATTATAATTGCACTAGCTGTCCCGGCGAACTTCGTTCCACCTTACAATACACTTCACTACCCTAACCTACAGTACATTACCCTACCCTACCCTACACTACCCTACCCTACCCTACACTACACTACCCTACCCTACACTACCTTACCCAACACTACCCCACCCTACACTACACTACCCTACCCTACACTACACTACCGTATACTACACTACACTACCCTACCCTACACTACACTACAGTACCCTACCCTACACTACACTACCATACCCTACACTACCCTAAACTACCCTACACTACCCTACACTACCCTACACTAACCTACACTACCCTACCCTACCCTACACTACCCTAAACTTACACTACACTACCCTACCCTAAAACCAATTATTTTTTGACTGATATTTTATTTTTTGTTTTTTCTTTATTTAATTCCGAGCATTTTCATATTTTTTCTTCTTATGAACCTTCTCTGGACTTCCACAAATAATTCAATACCAAAATTAGCCAAATCGGTCCAGCCGTTCTCGAGTTTTAGCGAGACTAACGAACAGCAATTCATTTATATATATATAATATATATATAGATATCCCCCTGGGCACTTAGTTGATCTGACGTGCCATATAGGTAGTATTTGTTGGCTCCGTTTGCACTTGTTGATCCGACCCGAGATAGCCGTACGTATGTGGTACCGCTCGGAGCCACAAAGGTGGCCCCAAAAATAATAAAAATTAAGCCATCATATACATATCCACCTTTAAGGCATTCGGGCACTTCTTGATCCGATTCAAATGAACCAATCACAGCGAAGGACTGCCCTGATTGGCCCGTTACTTTTCTCGATGGATTGGTTCTATTTCAGCAGGAATATTCTAGGAATACATTTTTAAAATTTTGATAAATGAAACTTCAAATCAATCACATCAACCAACATCAACATCTACTATATAAAAATAAGTCGGGTTTTCCTTCCTGACGCTATAACTCCAGAATGGCTGGACCGATTTGGCTAATTCTTTTTTTGTCGAGATCGTTATTGTCAGGAGAAGGTTCTTATGTACAGAACCGGGTAACCCGGTTCTACCCGGTTCTTTTATAATACCACGGAAAAAATACGAAAAAAAACAAAAGTAACTGTAAAAGTATTGATGTGTCTTTTATTTTACGTGCCTTGTGTTTTTGTATTGTTTTGTGTGCAGAAAATGTTTATAAATTAATAAAATTTTAATCATAATACTTCTCTTTATTTATCAGTCTTAAAAAATCAACATTATTAAATTATTTGAAACAAACTCAGCTCAGTAACTACCTTGTTATCATATCACATATAAACTTAAACCTTATTCAATAACTGCATACTTCAATAAAACATTAAATATAATCAAAAGCTTCATTTTTTCTAGGTTATTACCAAATGTATTTGGCTAACACCACAAACTCACCAACTCACTACAAACTCACCAACTCACCACAAACTCACCAACTCACCCCAAACTCACCACAATCTCACCACAAACTCACCAACTCACTACAAACTCACCAACTCTCCACAAACTCACCAACTCACCACAAACTCACCACAATCTCACCACAAACTCACCAACTCACTACAAACTCACCACTATCGCACTACAAACTCACCAACTCACCACAAACTCACCAAATCAACACAAACTCACCAAATCACCATAAACTCACCAACTCAAAACAAACTCACCAACTCGCCACAAACTCACCAACTCACCACAAACTCAACAACTCACCACAAACTCACCAACTCACTACAAACTCACAAACTCACTAACTCACCAAAATCTCACCACAAACTCACCACAATCTCACCACAAACTTACCACATACTCATAAACTGTTATACATAACAGTTAGCTACCTACATATAATTGTATATCTACAGCGATGGTCCGCCATTAAAGCCAGTGTGCAATGAGCTGTCAACACAACGCGTGGTATTATTTCTTATTTCCCTAAACCCGACACAATATTGGCACCACAAATTCACCAACTCACTACAAACTCACCAACTCACCACAAACTCACCAACTCACTACAAACTCACCAACTCACCATAAACTCACCAACTCACTACAAACCACTAACTCACCAACTCAATAACTCACCACAAACTCACCACAAATTCACCAAATCACCATAAACTCACCAACTCATCACAAACTCACCACAAACTCACCAACTCACTACAAACTCACCACAAACTCACCCCAAACTCACCACAAACTCACCCCAAACTCACCACAAACTCACCAACTTACCAAAAACTCACCACAAACTCACCAACTCACCACAAACTCACCAACTCACTACAAACTCACTAACTCACCACAAACTCACCACAAACTCACCAACTCACCACAAACTCACCAACTTACTACAAACTCACTACAATCTCACCATAAACTCACCACAATCTTACCACAAACTCACCAACTCACTACAAACTCACCAACTCACCACAAACTCACCAACTAACTAAAAACTCACCAACTCACCATAAACTCACAAACTCACTAAAAACTCACCAACTTACCACAAACTCACCACAATCTCACCATAAACTCACCACAAACTCACCAAATCACCATAAACTCACCAACTCATCACAAACTCACCACAAACTCACCAACTCACTACAAACTCACCAACTTACCACAAACTCACCACAATCTCACCATAAACTCACCAGTAACTCACCAAATCACCATAAACTCACCAACTCATCACAAACTCACCAACTTACCACAAACTCACCAACTTACCACAAACTGACCACAAACTCACCACAAACTCACCAACTCACTACAAACGCACTAACTCACCACAATCTCACCATAAACTCACCACAAACTCACCACAAACTCACCAAATCACCATAAACTCACCAACTCATCACAAACTCACCACAAACTCACCAACTCACTACAAACTCACCACAATCTCACCATAAACTCACCAAAAACTCACCACAATCTTACCACAAATTCACCAACTCACTACAAACTCACCAACTCACCACAAACTCACCAACTCACTACAAACTCACCAACTCACCATAAACTCACCAACTCACTACAAACTCACCAACTTACCACAAACTCACCACAATCTCACCACAAACTCACCACAAACTTACCACATACTCATAAACTGTTATACATAACAGTTAGCTACCTACATATAATTGTATATCTACAGCGATGGTCCGCCATTGAAGCCAGTGTGCAATGAGCTGTCAACACAACGCGTGGTATTATTTCTTATTTCCCTAAACCCGACACAATATTGGCACAGTCGCGAGCTTAAGCTACCTACCATGGGCACCATGGCTTACGTCGGTCAACTTCCAGTGTTTTCTATCAGCATCACAATCTCACCACAAATTCACCAACTCACTACAAACTCACCAACTCACCACAAACTCACCAACTCACCACAATCTCACTACAATTCACTAACTCACCACAAACTCACCAACTTACCACAAACTCACCAACTCACTACAAACTCACCAACTCACCGCAAACTCAGCAACTCACTACAAATTCACCAACTAAAAACAAATTCACCACAATCTCACCATAAACTCACCACAAACTCACTAAAAACTCACCACAAACTCACCAAATCACCACAAACTCACCAACTCATCACAAACTCACAACAAACTTGCTACAATCTCACCATAAACTCACGATAAACTCACCAACTCACCACAAACTCACCACAAACTCACCAACTTACCACAATCTAACCACAAACTCACCACAATCTCACCACAAACTCACCAACTCACCACAAACTCACCAACTCACCACAATCTCACCACAATCTCACCACAATCTCACCACAAACTCACCAACTCACTACAAACTCACTACAAACTCACTAACTCACCACAATTTCACCAACTTAACACTAACTAACTCACTACAAACTTACCAACTCACCACAAACTCACCAACTCACCACAAACTCACCAACTCACCACAAACTCACCAACTCACCACAAAATTACCAACTCACTACAAACTCACAAACTCACCAACAAACTTACCAACTCACCACAATCTCACCACAAACCCACCACAATCTCACCACAAACTTACCACAATCTCACCATAAACTCACCAACTCACCACAAACTCACCACACTCACAAACTGTTATCATAACAGTTAGCTACCTACATATAATTGTATATCTACAGCGATGGTCCGCCATTAAAGCCAGTGTGCAATGAGCTGTCAACACAACGCGTGGTATTATTTCTTATTTCCCTAAACCCGACACAATATTGGCACAGTCGCGAGCTTAAGCTTCCTACCATGGGCACTATGGCTTACGTCAGTCAACTTCCAGTGTTTTCTATCAGCATCACAATCTCACCACAAACTCACCAACTCACCACAATCTCACCACAAACTCACCACAAACTCACCATAAACTCACCACAAACTCACCAAATCACCATAAACTCACCAACTCATCACAAACTCACCACAAACTCACCACAAACTCACCAACTCACTACAAACTCACCACAAACTCACCCCAAACTCACCACAAACTCACCAACTTACCACAAACTCACCAACTCACCACAAACTCACCAACTCACTACAAACCACTAACTCACCAACTCAATAACTCACCACAAACTCACCACAAACTCACCAAATCACCATAAACTCACCAACTCATCACAAACTCACCACAAACTCACCAACTCACTACAAACTCACCACAAACTCACCCCAAACTCACCACAAACTCACCCCAAACTCACCACAAACTCACCAACTTACCAAAAACTCACCACAAACTCACCAACTCACCACAAACTCACCAACTCACTACAAACTCACTAACTCACCACAAACTCACCACAAACTCACCAACTCACCACAAACTCACCAACTTACTACAAACTCACTACAATCTCACCATAAACTCACCACAATCTTACCACAAACTCACCAACTCACTACAAACTCACCAACTCACCACAAACTCACCAACTAACTAAAAACTCACCAACTCACCATAAACTCACAAACTCACTAAAAACTCACCAACTTACCACAAACTCACCACAATCTCACCATAAACTCACCACAAACTCACCAAATCACCATAAACTCACCAACTCATCACAAACTCACCACAAACTCACCAACTCACTACAAACTCACCAACTTACCACAAACTCACCACAATCTCACCATAAACTCACCAGTAACTCACCAAATCACCATAAACTCACCAACTCATCACAAACTCACCAACTTACCACAAACTCACCAACTTACCACAAACTGACCACAAACTCACCACAAACTCACCAACTCACTACAAACGCACTAACTCACCACAATCTCACCATAAACTCACCACAAACTCACCACAAACTCACCAAATCACCATAAACTCACCAACTCATCACAAACTCACCACAAACTCACCAACTCACTACAAACTCACCACAATCTCACCATAAACTCACCAAAAACTCACCACAATCTTACCACAAATTCACCAACTCACTACAAACTCACCAACTCACCACAAACTCACCAACTCACTACAAACTCACCAACTCACCATAAACTCACCAACTCACTACAAACTCACCAACTTACCACAAACTCACCACAATCTCACCATAAACTCACCACAAACTCACCAAATCACCATAGACTCACCAAATCATCACAAACTCATCACAAACTCACCAACTCACTACAAACTTACCAACTTACCACAAACTCACCACAATCTCACCATAAACTCACCACAAACTCACCAACTCACTACAAACTCACCACTTTCACCCCAAACTCACCACAAACTCACCAACTTACCACAAACTCACCACCAACTCACCAACTCACCACAAACTCACCACAAAATCACCAACTCACTACAAACTCACCAACTCATCACAAACTCACCACAAACTCACCAACTCACTACAAACTCACCATAAACTCACCCCAAACTCACCACAAACTCACCACAAACTCACCAACTCACCACAAACCACCACAAACTCACAAACTCACTACAAACTCACTAACTCACCACAATCTCACCATAAACTCACCACAAACTCACCAAATCACCATAAACTCACCAACTCATCACAAACTCACCACAAACTCACCACAACCTCACCAACTCACTACAAACTCACCACAAACTCACTCCAAACTCACCACAAACTCACCAACTTACCACAAACTCACCAACTTACCACAAACTCACCAACTTACCACAAACTCACCACAATCTCACTATAAACTCACCATAAACTCACCACAATCTGACCACAAACTCACCAACTCATTACAAACTCACCAACTCACCACAAGCTCACCAACTTACCACAAACTCACTACAATCTCACCATAAACTCACCACAATCTTACCACAAACTCACCAACTCACCACAAACTCACCAACTCACTACAAACTCACCAACTCACCATAAACTCACCAACTCACTACAAACTCACCAACTTACCACAAACTCACCACAATCTCACCATAAACTCACCACAAACTCACCAAATCACCATAAACTCACCAACTCATCACAAACTCACCACAAACTCACCACAAACTCACCAACTTACCATAAACTCACCAACTCACTACAAACTCACCAACTCACTACAAACTCACCACAAACTCACCAACTCACTACAAACGCACTAACTCACCACAATCTCACCATAAACTCACCACAAACCCACCACAAACTCACCAAATCACCATAAACTCACCAAATCATCACAAACTCACCACAAACTCACCACAAACTCACCACAAACTCACCAACTCACTACAAACTCACCAACTTACCACAAACTCACCACAATCTCACCATAAACTCACCACAATCTTACCACAAATTCACCAACTTACTACAAACTCACCAACTCACCACAAACTCACCAACTCACTACAAACTCACCAACTCACCATAAACTCACCAACTCACTACAAACTCACCAACTCACTACAAACTCACCAACTTACCACAAACTCACCACAATCTCACCATAAACTCACCACAAACTCACCAAATCACCATAGACTCACCAAATCATCACAAACTCACCACAAACTCACCAACTCACTACAAACTTACCAACTTACCACAAACTCACCACAATCTCACCATAAACTCACCACAAACTCACCAACTCACTACAAACTCACCACACTCACCCCAAACTCACCACAAACTCACAAACTTACCACAAACTCACCACCAACTCACCAACTCACCACAAACTCACCACAAACTCACTACAAACTCACCAATTCACTACAAACTAACCACAATCTTACCACAAACTCACCAACTCACTACAAACTCACCAACTCACCACAAACTCACAAACTCACCAACTCACTACAAACTCACTAACTCACCACAAACTAACCACAAACACACCAACTCACTACAAACTCACTAACTTACCACAAACTCACTACAATCTCACCATAAACTCACCACAATCTTACCACAAACTCACCAACTCACTACAAACTCACCAACTCACCACAAACTCACCAAATCACTACAAACTCACCAACTCACCATAAACTCACCAACTCATCACAAACTCACCACAAACTCACCAACTCACTACAAACTCACCACAAACTCACCCCTAACTCACCAAATCAACATAAACTCACCAACTCATCACAAACTCACCACAAACTCAACACAAACTCACCAACTCACCACAAACTCACCACAAACACACCTCAAACTCACCACAAACTCACCACAAACTCACCAACTCACCACAAACTCACCACAATCTTACCACAAACTCACCATCTCACTACAAACTCACCAACTCACCACAAACTCACCACAAACTCACCAACTAACTCACCACAAACTAACCACAAACTCACCAACTCACTACAAACTCACCAACTTATCACAAACTCACTACAATCTCACCATAAACTCACCACAATCTTACCACAAACTCACCAACTCACCACAAACTCACCAAATCACTACAAACTCACCAACTCACCATAAACTCACCAACTCATCACAAACTCACCACAAACTCACCACAAACTCACCAACTCACTACAAACTCACCACAATCTCACGCCAAACTCACCACAAACTCACCAACTTACCACAAACTCACCACAAACTCACCAACTCACTACAAACTTACCAACTTACCACAAACTCACCACAATCTCACCATAAACTCACTACAAACTCACCAACTCACCACAAACTCACCACCAACTCACCAACTCACCACAAACTCACTACAAACTCACCAACTCACTACAAACTCACCACAATCTTACCACAAACTCACCAACTCACTACAAACTCACCAACTCACCACAAACTCACCACAAACTCACCACAAACTCACCAACTCACTACAAACTCACTAACTCACCACAAACTAACCACAAACTCACCAACTCACTACAAACTCACCAACTTACCACAAACTCACTACAATCTCACCATAAACTCACCACAATCTTACCACAAACTCACCAACTCACTACAAACTCACCAACTCACCACAAACTCACCAAATCACTACAAACTCACTAACTCACCATAAACTCACCAACTCATCACAAACTCACCACAAACTCACCAACTCACTACAAACTCACCACAAATTCACCCCAAACTCACCAAATCACCATAAACTCACCAACTCATCACAAACTCACCACAAACTCACCAACTCACTACAAACTCACCACAAACTCACCACAAACTCACCAACTCACCACAAACTCACCACAAAATCACTACAAACTCACCAACTCACTACAAACTCACCACAATCTTACCACAAACTCACCAACTCACTACAAACTCACCAACTCACCACAAACTCACCACAAACTCACAAACTCACTACAAACTCACTTACTCACCACAAACTAACCACAAACTCACCAACTCACTACAAACTTACCAACTTACCACAAAATCACTACAATCTCACCATAAACTCACCACAATCTTACCACAAACTCACAAACTCACTACAAACTCACCAACTCACCACAAACTCACCAAATCACTAGAAACTCACCAACTCACCATAAACTCACCAACTCATCACAAACTCACCACAAACTCACCACAAACTCACCAACTCACTACAAACTCGCCACAAACTCACGCCAAACTCACCACAAACTCACCAACTTACCATAAACTCACCACAAACTCACCAACTCACCACAAACTCACCACAAACTCACCACAAACTCACCAACTAACTACAAACTCACTAACTCACCACAAACTAACCACAAACACACCAACTCACTACAAACTCACCAACTCACTACAAACTCACCACAATCTTACCACAAACTCACCAACTCACTACAAACTCACCAACTCATCACAAACTCACCACAAACTCACCAACTCACTACAAACTCACTAACTCACCACAAACTAACCACAAACACACCAACTCACTACAAACTCACCAACTTACCACAAACTCACTACAATCGCACCATAAACTCACCACAATCTTACCACAAACTCACCAACTCACCACAAACTCACCAAATCACTACAAACTCACCAACTCACCATAAACTCACCAACTCATCACAAACTCACCACAAACTCACCAACTCACTACAAACTCACCACAAACTCAACACAAACTCACCAACTTACCACAAACTCACCACAAACACACCCCAAACTCACCACAAACTCACCACAAACTCACCAACTCACCACAAACTCACCACAAAATCACTACAAACTCACCAACTCACTACAAACTCACCACAATCTTACCACAAACTCACCAACTCACTACAAACTCACCAACTCACCACAAACTCACCACAAACTCACCACAAACTCACCAACTCACTACAAACTCACTAACTCACCACAATCTAACCACAAACTCACCAACTCACTACAAACTCAATAACTTACCACAAACTCACTACAAACTCACCAACTCACCACAAACTCACCAAATCACTACAAACTCACCAACTCACCATAAACTCACCAACTCATCACAAACTCACCACAAACTCACCAACTCACTACAAACTCACCACAAACTCACGCCAAACTCACCACAAACTCACCAACTTACCACAATCTAACCACAAACTCACCACAATCTCACCACAAACTCACCAACTCACCACAAACTCACCAACTCACCACAATCTCACCACAAACTCACCACAATCTCACCACAATCTCACCACAAACTCACCAACTCACTACAAACTCACTAACTCACCACAAACTCACCAACTTAACACTAACTAACTCACTACAAACTTACCAACTCACCACAAACTCACCAACTCACCACAAACTCACCAACTCACCACAAACTCACCAACTCACCACAAACTCACCAACTCACCACAAAATTACCAACTCACTACAAACTCACAAACTCACCAACAAACTTACCAACTCACCACAATCTCACCACAAACCCACCACAATCTCACCACAAACTTACCACAATCTCACCATAAACTCACCAACTCACCACAAACTCACCACACTCACAAACTGTTATCATAACAGTTAGCTACCTACATATAATTGTATATCTACAGCGATGGTCCGCCATTTAAGCCAGTGTGCAATGAGCTGTCAACACAACGCGTGGTATTATTTCTTATTTCCCTAAACCCGACACAATATTGGCACAGTTGCGAGCTTAAGCTTCCTACCATGGGCACTATGGCTTACGTCAGTCAACTTCCAGTGTTTTCTATCAGCATCACAATCTCACCACAAACTCACCACAATCTCACCACAATCTCACCACAAACTCACCAACTCACTACAAACTCACTAACTCACCACAAACTCACCAACTTAACACTAACTAACTCACTACAAACTTACCAACTCACCACAAACTCACCAACTCACCACAAACTCACCAACTCACCACAAACTCACCAACTCACCACAAACTCACCAACTCACCACAAAATTACCAACTCACTACAAACTCACAAACTCACCAACAAACTTACCAACTCACCACAATCTCACCACAAACCCACCACAATCTCACCACAAACTTACCACAATCTCACCATAAACTCACCAACTCACCACAAACTCACCACACTCACAAACTGTTATCATAACAGTTAGCTACCTACATATAATTGTATATCTACAGCGATGGTCCGCCATTTAAGCCAGTGTGCAATGAACTGTCAACACAACGCGTGGTATTATTTCTTATTTCCCTAAACCCGACACAATATTGGCACAGTCGCGAGCTTAAGCTTCCTACCATGGGCACTATGGCTTACGTCAGTCAACTTCCAGTGTTTTCTATCAGCATCACAATCTCACCACAAACTCACCAACTCACCACAATCTCACCACAAACTCACCACAAACTCACCATAAACTCACCACAAACTCACCAAATCACCATAAACTCACCAACTTATCACAAACTCACCACAAACTCACCACAAACTCACCAACTCACTACAAACTCACCACAAACTCACCCCAAACTCACCACAAACTCACCAACTTACCACAAACTCACCACAAACTCACCAACTCACCACAAACTCACCAACTCACTACAAACCACTAACTCACCAACTCACTAACTCACCACAAACTCACCACAACTCACCAAATCACCATAAACTCACCAACTCATCACAAACTCACCACAAACTCACCACAAACTCACCACAAACTCACCAACTCACTACAAACTCACCACAAACTCACCCCAAACTCACCACAAACTCACCAACTTACCAAAAACTCACCACAAACTCACCAACTCACCACAAACTCACCACAAACTCACCAACTCACTACAAACTCACCAACTTACTACAAACTCACTACAATCTCACCATAAACTCACCACAATCTTACCACAAACTCACCAACTCACTACAAACTCACCAACTCACCACAAACTCACCAATTAACTAAAAACTCACCAACTCACCATAAACTCACAAACTCACTACAAACTCACCAACTTACCACAAACTCACCACAATCTCACCATAAACTCACCACAAACTCACCAAATCACCATAAACTCACCAACTCATCACAAACTCACCACAAACTCACCAACTCACTACAAACTCACCAACTTACCACAAACTCACCACAATCTCACCATAAACTCACCACAAACTCACCAAATCACCATAAACTCACCAACTCATCACAAACTCACCAACTTACCACAAACTCACCACAAACTCACCAACTTACCACAAACTGACCACAAACTCACCACAAACTCACCAACTCACTACAAACGCACTAACTCACCACAATCTCACCATAAACTCACCACAAACTCACCACAAACTCACCAAATCACCATAAACTCACCAACTCATCACAAACTCACCACAAACTCACCAACTCACTACAAACTCACCACAATCTCACCATAAACTCACCAAAAACTCACCACAATCTTACCACAAATTCACCAACTCACTACAAACTCACCAACTCACCACAAACTCACCAACTCACTACAAACTCACCACACTCACCCCAAACTCACCACAAACTCACCAACTTACCACAAACTCACCACCAACTCACCAACTCACCACAAACTCACCACAAACTCACCAACTCACTACAAACTCACCAACTCATCAAAAACTCACCACAAACTCACCAACTCACTACAAACTCACCATAAACTCACCCCAAACTCACCACAAACTCACCACAAACTCACCAACTCACCACAAACTCACCAACTCACTACAAACTCACTAACTCACCACAATCTCACCATAAACTCACCACACACTCACCAAATCACCATAAACTCACCAACTCATCACAAACTCACCACAAACTCACCAACTCACTACAAACTCACCAACTTACCACAAACTCACCACAATCTCACCATAAACTCACCACAATCTTACCACAAATTCACCAACTCACTACAAACTCACCAACTCACCACAAACTCACCAACTCACTACAAACTCACCAACTCACCATAAACTCACCAACTCACTACAAACTCACCAACTCACTACAAACTCACCAACTTACCACAAACTCACCACAATCTCACCATAAACTCACCACAAACTCACCAAATCACCATAGACTCACCAAATCATCACAAACTCACCACAAACTCACCAACTCACTACAAACTTACCAACTTACTACAAACTCACCAACTTACTACAAACTCACCACAATCTCACCATAAACTCACCACAAACTCACCAACTCACTACAAACTCACCACACTCACCCCAAACTCACCACAAACTCACAAACTTACCACAAACTCACCACCAACTCACCAACTCACCACAAACTCACCACAAACTCACTACAAACTCACCAACTCACTACAAACTAACCACAAACTCACCACAAACTCACCAACTCACTACAAACTCACTAACTCAACACAAACTAACCACAAACACACCAACTCACTACAAACTCACCAACTTACCACAAACTCACTACAATCTCACCATAAACTCACCACAATCTTACCACAAACTCACCAACTCACCACAAACTCACCAACTTACCACAAACTCACTAACTCACCACAGACTCACCAACTCACTACAAACTCACCAACTTACCACAAACAAACCACAATCTCACCATAAACTCACCAACTCACTACAAACTCACCAACTCACCAAAAACTCACAAACTCACTACAAACTCACCACAATCTCACCATAAACTCACCACAAACTCACCAACTCACTACAAACTCACTAACTCACCACAAACTAACCACAAACTCACAAACTCACCACCACAAACTCACCAACTCACTACAAACTCACCAACTTACCACAAACTCACCACAATCTCACCATAAACTCACCACAAACTCACCAAATCACCATAAACTCACCAACTCATCACAAACTCACCAACTTACCACAAACTCACCACAAACTCACCAACTTACCACAAACTGACCACAAACTCACCACAAACTCACCAACTCACTACAAACGCACTAACTCACCACAATCTCACCATAAACTCACCACAAACTCACCACAATCTCACCATAAACTCACCACAAACTCACCACAAACTCACCAAATCACCATAAACTCACCAACTCATCACAAACTCACCACAAACTCACCAACTCACTACAAACTCACCACAATCTCACCATAAACTCACCAAAAACTCACCACAATCTTACCACAAATTCACCAACTCACTACAAACTCACCAACTCACCACAAACTCACCAACTCACTACAAACTCACCACACTCACCCCAAACTCACCACAAACTCACCAACTTACCACAAACTCACCACCAACTCACCAACTCACCACAAACTCACCACAAACTCACCAACTCACTACAAACTCACCAACTCATCACAAACTCACCACAAACTCACCAACTCACTACAAACTCACCATAAACTCACCCCAAACTCACCACAAACTCACCACAAACTCACCAACTCACCACAAACTCACCAACTCACTACAAACTCACTAACTCACCACAATCTCACCATAAACTCACCACACACTCACCAAATCACCATAAACTCACCAACTCATCACAAACTCACCACAAACTCACCAACTCACTACAAACTCACCAACTTACCACAAACTCACCACAATCTCACCATAAACTCACCACAATCTTACCACAAATTCACCAACTCACTACAAACTCACCAACTCACCACAAACTCACCAACTCACTACAAACTCACCAACTCACCATAAACTCACCAACTCACTACAAACTCACCAACTCACTACAAACTCACCAACTTACCACAAACTCACCACAATCTCACCATAAACTCACCACAAACTCACCAAATCACCATAGACTCACCAAATCATCACAAACTCACCACAAACTCACCAACTCACTACAAACTTACCAACTTACTACAAACTCACCAACTTACTACAAACTCACCACAATCTCACCATAAACTCACCACAAACTCACCAACTCACTACAAACTCACCACACTCACCCCAAACTCACCACAAACTCACAAACTTACCACAAACTCACCACCAACTCACCAACTCACCACAAACTCACCACAAACTCACTACAAACTCACCAACTCACTACAAACTAACCACAAACTCACCACAAACTCACCAACTCACTACAAACTCACTAACTCAACACAAACTAACCACAAACACACCAACTCACTACAAACTCACCAACTTACCACAAACTCACTACAATCTCACCATAAACTCACCACAATCTTACCACAAACTCACCAACTCACCACAAACTCACCAACTTACCACAAACTCACTAACTCACCACAAACTCACCAACTCACTACAAACTCACCAACTTACCACAAACAAACCACAATCTCACCATAAACTCACCAACTCACTACAAACTCACCAACTCACCAAAAACTCACAAACTCACTACAAACTCACCACAATCTCACCATAAACTCACCACAAACTCACCAACTCACTACAAACTCACTAACTCACCACAAACTAACCACAAACTCACAAACTCACTACAATCTCACCATAAACTCACCACAATCTTACCACAAACTGACCAACTCACTACAAACTCACCAACTCACCACAAACTCACCAAATAACTACAAACTCACTAACTCACCATAAACTCACCAACTCATCACAAACTCACCACAAACTCACCAACTCACTACAAACTCACCACAAACTCACGCCAAACTCATCACAAACTTACCAACTTACCACAAACTCACCACAAACTCACCAACTCACTACAAACTCATCAACTCACCATAAACTCACCAACTCACTACAAACTCACTACAAACTCACCAACTTACCACAAACTCACCACAACCTCACCATAAACTCACCACAAACTCACCAAATCACCATAGACTCACCAAATCATCACAAACTCACCAACTCACTACAAACTTACCAACTTACCACAAACTCACCACAATCTCACCATAAACTCACTACAAACTCACCAACTCACCACAAACTCACCACCAACTCACCAACTCACCACAAACTCACTACAAACTCACCAACTCACTACAAACTCACCACAATCTTACCACAAACTCACCAACTCACTACAAACTCACCAACTCACCACAAACTCACCACAAACTCACCAACTCACTACAAACTCACCAACTTACCACAAACTCACTACAATCTCACCATAAACTCACCACAATCTTACCACAAACTCACCAACTTACTACAAACTTACCAACTCACCACAAACTCACCAAATCACTACAAACTCACTAACTCACCATAAACTCACCAACTCATCACAAACTCACCACAAACTCACCAACTCACTACAAACTCACCACAAACTCACCCCAAACTCACCAAATCACCATAAACTCACCAACTCATCACAAACTCACCACAAACTCACCAACTCACTACAAACTCACCACAAACTCACCCCAAACTCACCACAAACTCACCACAAACTCACCAACTCACCACAAACTCACCACAAAATCACTACAAACTCACCAACTCACTACAAACTCACCACAATCTTACCACAAACTCACCAACTCACTACAAACTCACCAACTCACCACAAACTCACCACAAACTCACCAACTCACTACAAACTCACTAACTCACCACAAACTAACCACAAACTCACCAACTCACTACAAACTCACCAACTTACCACAAACTCACTACAATCTCACCATAAACTCACCACAATCTTACCACAATCTCACAAACTCACTACAAACTCACCAACTTACCACAAACTCACCAAATCACTAGAAACTCACCAACTCACCATAAACTCACCAACTCATCACAAAATCACCACAAACTCACCAACTCACTACAAACTCACCACAAACTCACGCCAAACTCACCACAAACTCACCAACTTACCACAAACTCACCACAAACTCACCAACTCACCACAAACTCACCAACTCACCACAAACTCACCAACTCACTACAAACTCACTAACTCACCACAATCACACCATAAACTCACCACAAACTCACCAACTCACTACAAACTCACCACAAACTCACCACAAACTCACCAACTTACTACAAACTCACTAACTCACCACAAACTCACCAACTCACTACAAACTCACCAACTTACCACAAACTCACTACAATCTCACCAGAAAATCACCATAAACTCACCACAATCTTACCACAAACTCACCAACTCATTACAAACTCACCAACTCACCACAAACTCACCAACTCACTACAAAGTCCCAACTCACCATAAACTCACCAACTCACTACAAACTCACCAACTCACCACAAACTCACCAACTCACCACAAACTCACCACAAACTCACCACAAATTCACCAACTCACTACAAACTCACCAACTCACTACAAACTCACCACAAACTCACCACAAACTCACCAACTCACTACAAACTCACTAACTCACCACAAACTCACCATAAACTCACCAACTCACTACAAACTCACCAACTTACCACAAACTCACTACAATCTCACCATAAACTCACCATAAACTCACCACAATCTTACCACAAACTCACCAACTCACTACAAACTCACCAACTCACCACAAACTCACCACAAACTCACCACAATCTCACCACAAACTCACCAACTCACTACAAACTCACTAACTCACCACAAACTCACCACAAACTCACCAACTCACTACAAACTCACCAACTTACCACAAACTCACCACAATCTCACCATAAACTCACCACAATCTTACCACAAACTCACCAACTCACTACAAACTCACCAACTCACCAACTCACTACAAACTCACCAACTCACCATAAACTCACCAACTCACTACAAACTCACCAACTTACCACAATCTCACCATAAACTCACCACAAACTCACCAAATCACCATAAACTCACCAACTCATCACAAACTCACCACAAACTCACCAACTCACTACAAACTCACCACAAACTTTCCAACTCACCACAAACTCACCACAAACTCACCAACTCACTACAAACTCACTAACTCACCACAAACTCACCACAATATCACCATAAACTCACCAAATCACCATAAACTCACCACAAACTCACCAAAAACTCACCAACTCACTACAAACTCACCAACTTACCACAAACTCACCACAATTTCACCATAAACTCACCATAAACTCACCACAATCTTACCACAAACTCACCAACTCACTACAAACTCACCAACTCACCACAAACTCACAAACTCACTACAAACTCACCACAATCTCACCATAAACTCACCACAAACTCACCAACTCACTACAAACTTACTTACTTACCACAAACTCACCACAATCTCACCATAAACTCACCACAAACTCACCTAATCACCATAAACTCACCAACTCATCACAAACTCACCACAAACTCACCACAAACTCACCAACTCACTACAAACACACCACACTCACCCCAAACTCACCACAAACTCACCAACTTACTACAAACTCACCACCAACTCACCAACTCACCACAAACTCACCACAAACTTACCAACTCACTACAAACTCACTAACTCACCACAACCTCACTACAAACTCACCAACTCACTACAAACTCACCAACTTACCACAAACTCACTACAATCTCACCATAAACTCACCATAAACTCACCACAATCTTACCACAAACTCACCAACTCATCACAAACTCACCACAAACTCACCAACTCACTACAAACTCACCACACTCACCCCAAACTCACCACAAACTCACCAACTTACTACAAACTCACCACAAACTCACCAACTTACTACAAACTCACCACCAACTCACCAAATCACCATAAACTCACCAACTCATCACAAACTCACCAACTCACTACAAACTCACCAACTTACCACAAACAAACCACAATCTCACCATAAACTCACCAACTCACTACAAACTCACCAACTCACCATAAACTCACAAACTCACCAACTCACCATAAACTCACAAACTCACTACAAACTCACCACAATCTCACCATAAACTCACCACAAACTCACCAAATCACCATAAACTCACCAAATCATCACAAACTCACCACAAACTCACCAACTAACTACAAACTTACTTAATTACCACAAACTCACCACAATCTCACCATAAACTCACCACAAACTCACCAAATCACCATAAACTCACCAACTCATCACAAACTCACTAACTCACTACAAACTCACCAACTCACCACAAACTCACCACAAACTCACCACAAACTCACCAACTCACTACAAACTCACCAACTCACTACAAACTCACCACAAACTCACCCCAAACTCACCACAAACTCACCAACTTTCCACAAACTCACCACAAACTCACCAACTCACCACAAACTCACCAACTCACTACAAACTCACCAACTCACTACAAACTCACGACACTCACCCCAAACTCACCACAAACTCACCAACTTACTACAAACTCACCACCAACTCACCAACTCACCACAAACTCACCACAAACTCACCAACTCACTACAAACTCACTAACTCACCACTAACTCACTACAAACTCACCAACTCACTACAAACTCACTAACTCACCACAAACTCACTAACTCACTACAAACTCACCAACTCACCACAAACTCACTAACTCACTACAAACTCACCAACTTACCACAAACTCACTATAATCTCACCACAAACTCACCATAAACTCACCAAAATCTTACCACAAACTCACCAACTCACTACAAACTCACTAACTCACCACAAACTCACCAAATCACTACAAACTCACCACAAACTCACCAACTTACCACAAACTCACCACAAACTCACCAACTCACCACACACTCACCAACTCACTACAAACTCACTAACTCACCACAAACTCACCACAATCTCACCATAAACTCACCACAAACTCACCAAATCACCATAAACTCACCAACTCATCACAAACTCACCACAAACTCACCAACTCACTACAAACTCACCACAAACTCACCAACTCACTACAAACTCACCGCAAACTCACCCCAAACTTACCACAAACTCACCAACTTACCACAAACTCACCACAAACTCACCAACTCACTACAAACGCACTTACTCACCACAATCTCACCATAAACTCACCACAAACTCACCAAATCACCATGAACTCACTAACTCATCACAAACTCACCACAAACTCACCAACTCACTACAAACTCACCAACTTACCACAAACTCACCACAATCTCACCATAATTTCACCATAAACTCACCACAATCTTACCACAAACTCACCAACTCACTACAAACTCACCAACTCACCACAAACTCACCAACTCACTAAAAACTCACCAACTCACCATAAACTAACCAACTCACTACAAACTCACCAACTTACCACAAACTCACCACAATCTCACCATAAACTCACCACAAACTCACCAAATCACCATAAACTCACCAAATCATCACAAACTCACCAACTCACTACAAACTTACCAACTTACCACAAACTCACCACAATCTCAACATTAACTCACCACAAACTCACCAAATCACCATAAACTCACCAACTCATCACAAACTCACCAACTCACTACAAACTCACCACACTCACCCCAAACTCACCACAAACTCACCACCAACTCACCAACTCACCACAAACTCACCACAAACTCACCAACTCACTACAAACTCACTAACTCACCACAAACTCACTACAAACTCACCAACTCACTACAAACTCACAAACTTACCACAAACTCACTACAATCTCACCATAAACTCACCACAATCTTACCACAAACTCACCAACTCACTACAAACTCACCAACTCACCACAAACTCACCACAAACTCACCAACTCACTACAAACTCACTAACTCACCACAAACTCACCAACTCACTACAAACTCACCATAAACTCACCATAAACTCACCACAATCTTACCACAAACTCACCAACTCACTTTAAACTCACCAACTCACCAAATCACTTTAAATTCACCATAAACTCACCAACTCTTCACAAACTCACCACAATCTCACCAACTCACTTCAAACTCACCAAAAACTCGCCCCAAACTCACCAACTTACCACAAACTCACCACAAACTCACCTACTCACCACAAACTCACCAACTCACTACAAACTCACTAACTCACCAACTCACTACAAACTCACTAACTCACCACAAACTCACCACAAACTCACCAAATCACCATAAACTCACCAACTCATCACAAACTCACCACAAACTCACCACAAACTCACCAACTCACTACAAACTCACCACAAACTCACCCCAAACTCACCACAAACTCACCAACTTACCAATAACTCACCACAAACTCACCAACTCACCACAAACTCACCACAAACTCACTACAAACTCACTAACTCACCACAAACTCACCAAATCACCATAAACTCACCAACTCATCACAAACTCACCACAAACTCACCAACTCACTACAAACTCACCACAAACTCACCCCAAACTCACCACAAACTCACCAACTTACCACAAACTCGCCACAAACTCACCAACTCACCACAAACTCACTACAAACTCACCACAACCTCACCCCAAACTCACCAACTTACCACAAACTTACCACAAACTCACCAACTCACCACAAACTCACCAACTTACTACAAACTCACTAACTCACCACAAACTCACCAACTCACTACAAACTCACCAACTTACCACAAACTCACCACAATCTCACCATAAACTCACCACAATCTGACCACAAACTCACCAACGCACTACAAACTCACCAACTCACTACGAACTCACCAACTCACCATAAACTCACCAACTCACTACAAACTCACCAACTCACCACAAACTCACCAACTCACCACAAACTCACCACAAATTCACCAACTCACTACCAACTCACCAACTCACTACAAACTCACCCCAAACTCACCACAAACTCACCACTTCACTACAAACTCACTAACTCACCATAAACTCACCACAAACTCACCAACTCACTAAAAACTTACCAACTTACCATAAACTCACTACAATCTCACCATAAACTAACCATAAACTCACCACAATCTTACCACAAACTCACCAACTCACTACAAACTCACCAACTCACCACAAACTCACCACAAACTCACCAACTCACTACAAACTCACTAACTCACCACAAACTCACCACAAACTCACCAACTCACTACAAACTCACCAACTCACTACAAACTCACCAACTTACCACAAACTCACCAAAACCTTACCATAAACTCACCATAAACTCACCACAATCTTACCACAAACTCACCAACTCACTACAAACTCACCAACTCACCACAAACTCACCAACTCACTACAAACTCACCAACTCACCATAAACTCACCAACTCACCATAAACTCACTAACTCACTACAAACTCACCAACTCACCACAAACTCACCACAAACTCACCACAAACTCACCAACTCACTACAAACTCACCAACTCACTACAAACTCACCACAAACTCACCCCAAACTCACCACAAACTCACCAACTTACCACAAACTCACCACAAACTCACCAACTCACCACAAACTCACCAACTCACTACAAACTCACTAACTCACCACAAACTCACCAACTCACTACAAACTCACCAACTTACCACAAACTCACCACAATCTCACCATAAACTCACCACAAACTCACCAAATCACCATAAACTCACCAACTCATCACAAACTCACCACAAACTCACCAACTCACTACAAACTCACCAACTCAACACAAACGGCCCTTCGTGATGACTCTGCCGTTGGTATTGATGGACTAAGCGCAGCTATTTTGAAACATATTAGAACCCTTATAGTTCCTGTTTTAGTAAGTACTAGCTGTTTCCCGCGGTTTCACCCGCGTGGACAACGTTTCTATGACTTTTCGAGGGTGCGCAGTGCGCGAGCCGCAAGCGGCTCGCAAGCGTGGTAAAAAGTAGCCTATGTCTGAATCCAGGTCCTAATCTGTCTACCTACCAAATTTCAGCCAAATCCGTTCAGTAGTTTTTGCGGGAAAGCGTAACAGACAGACAGAGTTACTTTCACATTTATAATATTACTAGCTGATTCCTGCGGCTTCACCCGCGTGGACCACATTTCTATGACTTTTCGAGGGTGCGCAGTGCGCGAGCCGCAAGCGGCTCGCGAGCGTGGTAAAAAGTAGCCTTTGTCTTAACCCAGGTCCTAATCTGTCTACCTACCAAATTTCAGCCTAATCCGTTCAGTAGTTTTTGCGGGAAAGCGTAACAGACAGACAGAGTTACTTTCACATTTATAATGTTTAGGGATAGGGATATATAAATATATAATATAATATATATAAGGTCTAACAAAATTAGCTGAAACTATTTTAAGGGCAAGTTCAGCAAACGAAACTGAACAACTTTTTCTTCAGCGACCATACTGAAATCTAAGAAAAAAAATCTACAATAAAAAAATAAGAAATCTTAATGAATGCGGCACTGGCCATCGTACCGTAGCAGCCGCAGCCCACGCGCCTCCGCCACAGATGATAATAGTAGCACAAGCCTCCGCTCCGATCATTCCGATTCTTTACCCGCACTCCGCAGCCTTCCTTCTTACATCCCAAACTTGTGGTTACAAACTTCATAGCACACCACCATATCCAAATACTTTTGTACGGCATTTTCACTACGAAACACTTAACTTAGGCACAATACAAAAATTGTATTGTGACTTAGGCACTTAGGTCACAAAATGTCATAGGTTAGGCTTTGAGCAACGTAACTCACCGCCTTCAATTTCAATTTCTTCTTTTTCGTAAAGTGTAAATACCTGTTAGGTTGTATTTTACTACCTACAGCAAAAAGGAACTGTAAGGTTTTAAGTATTTTAAATAAGAATTGATTGAGTGAACTAGCAAAGGTCAACGGCCGGGCACAGTGCACAGTTTTGTTGCGACACGTCACGAGTCCAGCGATGTAAACAAAAACCAGGACCGTACTACGAGAATATTATTTATTTAAGTAGGCAGTAATGGAATGTTACGATTTTTTTTTAGAATTCGGTATGGTCGCTGAAGAAAAAGTTGTTCAGTTTCGTTTGCTGAACTTGCCCTTAAAATAGTTTCAGCTAATTTTGTTAGACCTTATATATATATATAGTAGGGATTATAAACTCATGTATGAAGGAGGGACGTTTTCCGGATGCCCTTAAACAATCTATTTTGACACCAATTTTCAAGGGTGGCGATAGAAATAATGTAAATAACTACAGACCTATCTCAATCCTTCCCTCGATATCAAATATTTTTGAAAGAATTTTAAACAAGAGACTTGTAAATTACCTAAATAAATATGATATGCTCTCAAATAACCAATTTGGCTTTAGAAAATCCAGATCAACAGAATGAAATTTATGAGTTTACGAACTTTGTAGCTAGAAAATTAGATAACAAAAAGAAATGCCTGACAACCTTTCTGGATTTGGCAAAAGCATTCGACACAGTTTCTATCCCCATGCTTGTTGACAAGCTCTCTAACTTAGGTGTAAGAGGAATCCAACTAAAAATTTTTCAGGATTACTTAACAAACAGAACTCAAAGGGTTAAAATTGACAATATTACAAGTGACGTAGAAAATGTAACTTTTGGGGTTCCCCAGGGTAGTATACTGGGTCCTACCTTGTTTTTGTGCTACATTAACGACTTGTGTCAGCTAAATATTAAAAACTGCAAAATAATATCATACGCAGATGACACTACTTTGACTTTTAGTGGAAACTCACGGGATGATTAAGTCTTTAAGCATGCCCAAGAAGGTCTTAATAAAGTGTGTAACTGGCTAAATGCTAATTCTTTAACTCTAAATTCACAAAAAACTAAATACATTGCTTTCTCCATTAGAAACAACTTTTCAAAATCTTTCAATACCCTTAAAATAATAGCACACTCCTGTCCTTTATTGAAAAATTCAGACGACAACTCTATTCCTTGTCACTGACAACATTAAATATTTAGGTGTTGTCATTGATAATAATCTTTCATTTCGTGAACACATTAAAGGTGTAGCATCGAGAGTAAGGAAATTTGTATACTTATTCAAACAGCTAAGACACGTGGCAGATGGGCAGACTATGAAGCAAGTATATCTGGCTCTATGTCAATCTGTAATCACTTATTGTTTAACGGCTTGGGGTGGGGCGGCTAAAACACACACGATCCTTGTAGAACGCTCACAACGGCTACTACTTAAGGTATCTACATTTAAGTCTTTATTATTCCCTACAAAAAGATCTATATAATCTAACGGCAGTTCTTACTGTAAGGCAGTTATATATTCTTCACATAGCGTTAAAACAACATTCACTTACCGACTACACTAACAGTAATCAACTCACTACAAGACAGAATTTCAGGGTCTGCAAGTTACATTAATTTCGTAATATACCCTGTCAATATAATGTCTGTATTTACATTGCTTCGACCCACTTCGCTAGCAAATTATGCTCCTTATTATCGGTGTAGAAACAATGCGGATTTCAAAGATTCCAATACTGTTTGCAGAAGAAAGTGTTTCCAGCCTCGCGCTCGTGAGGAAACTCCGCGTAAATAAATAAGTAGAGAAGATTTTGCTATTGGTGAATAATTTGATACCTACTGTGTTTACTAATATTTTAAAACCCGTCAAGTGCAAGTCAGAACTGCACACATAAGGTTCCTTACCATCAAACTAGATGGCACTAGTTTCTTCATATTAAAAAAAAACACGTTTGTTGTATGGAAAAGTCCTTATTTTTTCACTTTTTCAAATTTTTAGTATTTGATGTTATAGCGGCAACAGAAATACATCATCTGTTAAAATTTCAACTGTCTAGCTAACACGGTTCATGAAATACACCCTGTTGACTGACGGACAGACAGACGGACGGACAGCGAAGTTTCAGTAATAGGATACCGTTTTTACTCTTTGGGTACGGAACCCTAAAAAACAAAAGAATTTTTTACCCGACTGCGCCAGAAGGAGGGTTATGTTTTTCGAGAGTATGTATGTATGTATGTATGTATGTTTGTATGTATAATTGTTTGGCACGCTCTGCAGCTTGAACAGCTGGATGGATTTTAGCTTGAGACGTGTCGTTAGATTCGTATTTACTGTGAGAGTGACACTGGGTATAACAAAATAAAAAAAAAACAAAAAGAACCTCCTCAAAAAAATGAAAGTTGGTTGATACATAATTTTCTATCATTCGACCTCAAAAAAACGAGGGGATTCTCAATTTATTTATTTTTTTACTATATTTATAGCAATTTTGCACAATTATTGTATTATTTTACATTTAGAATACCAATAGTTACTAAATGTAGTTAAAAATATTTCCGATTTTATGTAAAAAGCTATGTCTATTCTGTGTTGGAATTTTATAACTCTGCTTGCACTTGCTGCTAAGTTTATTATTGTGGTTTGATATTAACTTTTTTGTGCAAAGCGCAGTTAGCCCAGTTACAAAAAAAAAAAAATAAAAAAAAATATTACATAAAAGTCAAAATTACAAAAAAAAACAAGCTCTAGAAATAAGCCTTAGTTTTTTTGTTATCGCTTCGCTGACCATATTAGGGGAAAAGGAACGACCCGGTTCCTGATCGCCTTCCGCACAAACATTTAAGCGAGCATACACTACTAAGATAAAAAATATATTTATTTATTTTATTTTATATATTTTATATATTATATGTTTATATACATGTTTAGAAATACTACATTTTCACGACTAAAAAGAAGAGAAATCCCATCAAAAACATGCCGTCACGATCTAGGGGCATGGCAGTGGCCCTACCAAGACAAACGCGCAGCAATCACTGCCGTACAGAATAGAGCTACAATTTAATACTACCTCTACAAATAGCAAACTTACAATTTGAGAATCAGCCCCCATTCCATCCCTATTTACCTGACGAGGAACCATAGAGGGAACAGCAAAACTATTGATGTTATAGTAATTCCACCTTAGCAAAAGTTGTTCATTGTGAATATAAACAAAAAAGAAATTTAAATAAATACATCCATAAAATAACAAAAATTGTATTTTTCTTAATGGTATCTGGCCCTAAAAAGTAGTGAAATCAAATAAAGAGCCAAGTCTCAGTGAATAAAAGAATACGAGTGTTTTTTGGCTGTTAAATATTTTATTTCTTGATTTTTTCTTATGCTCAATAATGTAACAACCTACTAGAGTCACATCGTCTAACATGTCTGCCTAGATTTACTACTCTTACAGAATGTTCAACGGCAGTCACTCGTTTTCATTTATCTTACCCTTTTACTTTAGTATTGTCCATAACAATCATATCCAGCTTAGCCTGAAGCTCAGGTTTTTCCTAGTACAGGCATACCATCTTGTACCTATTAGATTTAAGAGACTCAGTTGCTCAGTTTGTATTTTACAAATAAATAAATTTATATTAATAAATCTTTTAATCCTTCAGACAATTTTAGTTATAATAAATTAATGATACATAGATAATAATTAGTAATGAAACTGATACATACATACATCTGGGTATGTCGCAGAGTATTGGTGTTCACGAGGCAAGAGTGAAACAGGCGGTTTGTGACGTGTTTTGGGAGCGCCTGACAAAAGTTGTAGAGAGTCATGCCTGTTCTTTTGTACACCTTCGGCATACTCAGATGGTCACAGATCGAACTGGACGCCTTGGATCGAAAAGTCTGCACTACTATGACACTCCATAGAATGCATCACCCGAAGTCGTCAGTGATGAGGTTGTATATCCCACGGAAGAGTAGCGGTCGTGGCTTTCTAAGTGCCAAAAAAATTCACAACCACGAGATATGCAGCCTCCGAAGATACTTCCTGACGAAACTCGATAGTAAATTTCCATCTGGAAAGACAAAGAGCTGCACGGTAGGTTTTTCAACGCCCTTTGTGGATCCTTCGTAGATCAGAAAGCCTCCGTGCACTGGCTACGTTTCGGAGACCTTTTTACAAAGTCCGAGGGGTTTTTTTGTGCAATACAGGATCTAGTGGTCAAGACGAACAACTATAGAAGGTTTATAATAAAAGACGTTTTTCGGTTGTGCCGTCAACCAGGAGAGACCCTGCGTCATATAACCTCCGGTTTTTCCATGCTTGCCAACACTGAGTATTTGCACAGGCACTACCAAGCAGCCAGGATCCTACACGAACAGATCGCTCTTAAGTATGGCCTCATGTCTCGGCGGTTGCCATATAACAAGTACACGCCGGAGCCGGTTCTCGAGAACGACCGCGCCAAGCTCTACTGGGTGGGACCGACCCATCATCACGGACAGTACCATTCCTTCGAATAAGCCTGATATCGTGTTGATTGATCGGGCGCAATCAAGGGTGTTTTTGGTGTATTTCACTATCCCATACGATAAAAATCTCGTGCAGACTAATACCGCAAAAAGGACCAAGAACCTGGACCTGGCGCACGAGGTTACTGATATGTGGTAAGTGGAAAGTTGTGTATTAAAAAAAGCAGTCTCATTTATTTATTCACACTCTCAATTTATTTGCAGACCCTCAGAAAGAGCTGGAAGAACTCCAAGAGCATCACCAGCACAACGCGCGTCGTATCTTCAGGGGCGAACGCACCACTGTCCGCTACTACCCCTTCATGGTGTCCATCCACGTAATGGGTCGCTTCTGGTGTGGTGGCGTCATCTTTTGGCACGACATCGTTCTTACTTCCGCCGCGTGTCTCCAATTGTAAGTAACCTTCTCTGTCTTTGCTATAAAACAGAATGTCTATCTGTGTTTCCCAAGAGAGATTAAATGTGTGTCCATTTATGACTTAATGTGTTGAGTTGCTTCTAGTGCGGTGGCGTTATTTTTAAGGGGTTTTACCATTTGTTTCATCCCACTTTCATCCTGTTGAATGAAACTTAAAACAATTGAATGCTCGTTAAGCTTATCATTAACGTTAATCTTCAGGAAGTTGACTTTCAAAACGCTCTTCATTAATTAATCTCTCAGATTTATTGACTGAATTGTACATATGTACTATATTAGTAACGTTTAATGCTACGCTACAATTTCATTCATGATTTATATAAAACTTTGATGTTCCAATTTTAACTCAGCTGCTACTTGAATCTATTTTGCATTTTCTCTCGGCGACTACTTTTCCGCCCTCCGTTTTAGTATCTAGGCTGTAGGCTCCACAAGGACACTTCGGTTGACCTCGTTACTGGATTCGACGGCTATTCTTTGGAGTACCTACAGGATGGAGTAATTTTTAACTCCTAATAAGCTCGTCGGTGGCGTAATGGCAAGGGCCGCTACCTCCAGTCCGGGAGGTCGTGGTTCGATCCTGCCTCGTACCAATGTGTTTTCGAATTTCGATTTCATACGAGTATGTACGTTTATCCGACGCTCTTATACGGTGAAGGAAAACATCGTAAGGAAACCTGCATACGCCTGCGAAGAAACTCCAAGGTTGTGTGTGAAGTCGACCAACCTGCACTGGGCCCGCGTGGTCGACTAAGCCCCGGTCGCCCTGATTCAGGGTAGGCTCGAGCTCCTCGGTGGGGACGTATATGAGCTGATGTAAAGCAGCTTAGACCTAGTAGACACTAGCCATAAAACAAGACAGTTATCCTCGGGAACTTAAGTATCACAACATTGTTATCTTGCATTCATAATCTGATTCGATTTACATACGATTATTATTTATTTATTTATATTTTATTTTATTATAAATATTTGGAAAACTTACTGCTATTATACAATAATGATAAATAAACTAATGTATCTAGAAGCTGATGACAAGTTTTCACAGATAAAATTTAAGAAGATATAGTATATGATAAACACATTTGTCATGCAATTTAAAGCCAAACTTAAGTTAAAATTCAACTAAGAAAAATAATTTAAATATATATAAATTTTAACAATTTCACATGACTGTACTAGTGGACCGGATGATGAAGTGATGGTACATTTTCTCTTTTCTTGGGAGGAAAGTGTTTCGTTTTATTAATATTTCTACCATTTTCCGCTTTGTCGCGATAAAAAAACACCCTGTATACTATGCGAAATTATTTTACAAAATCCGACTTGCTTTGAGAGTTATCACGTAATCCGATCACTTATAATTGGGGAGCTTGGGGAGGAACATAAGAATTATTTTTCTTTTAACATCCTATCTTGCTATCTTAAAGTTTCACGACTTATTTTTAAATGTTTTCCTTGGAATTTATAAAGACCGGTTTTGCAAAGACTTTTCTGCCAAATAAACAAAATTAATAGCACATACAAGAGTGTCGCTACTACAAGCGTAGAGTTTACCCCACGTACGTGAGTCTGATCCCTAAGCTCAACTACCTTCAAAGGTAAAGCACCGCTAAGCCTTAAAATCGGTATTTGCGAAATCTGCGATAAGCGGATATATAAATGTACTAGCTTTTTCCCGCAGATTCGCTTATGTGGGCATCGTTTTTATGATTGTTTTTGAGGGTGAGTGATGCGTGAGTCGTTAGACAGGATTTTACTCCAGATCCCTCGGGAACTATATCAGGTAATTCTGATTAGCAGTCCATGTTACTTCTCACCCCGTCAACTATTTCTGTGCAAAAAATTACGTCAATCCGTTGCTCCGTTACGATGTTAAGGAAATCAAGCAAAACAGAGTCTTTTTTTTCAGTTCCCTCAGGAATTGTTCGGGCTAAGCGTGTATATGTCACCGGAAAATAACAAGACTCGTAAGTTGATCAATTTTCAAGGTAGTTGATCAACTCCCGAAAAATAATAAACAGCAGTTAAAATGTATTATTTAACGTATGTATTTTAGTAAATTGATTAATTTACGGCGCCTTGTCGTAAGATCTTCCGACGAAGGCGAGGTGTACGTTGATTGGTTAAACGACTCACGTGCTTGCTTTTACACTGCTCCCCGCCCGCCACCCGGCCGCCACCTCACCCGCCATTGCCGGTCTAAACGTAAACAAACCGAACTTGTCCTTACTTGTTTTTATTTATTTACAGTAGTGAAACCTTAGTAAAACTAGCAATTGTTGTTTTGTTTCGTAATATTTCCCATTATTACGTGTCAGTTTATTCAAGATGAGTGAAACGGAGTCTGTAGCTGAAGAAATAACCGAACAATCAGTGAGTAAAACTAGTTTTGTCGATCGTGAACACTTTGATGCAGAGTTACAAAAGTACTACAGTGGGCTAAGTACAGAAAATAAAAAAACTCAGTGGACAAGTGAAAAAATCCGAAATGTTATTCAAATGATAGAAGAATACAATCTTGCTAAAATTTTAGGTAAGCGACCATCTGATAAGCAATATTATAATGTCAAAAAATACGATATAATGAATATTGGTGACGAAAAAGTTTTAATAATAAAAAGAAAATCTCATTCAGATCCAACGGTACGGATAGTTCCTAGCGCTGAATTCTACCAGCGAATACATGATGCCCACATTGAGACAGGTCATGGACGTCGGGACAAAATTATTTATGCCCTGAAAAATAAATATTTAGTACCAATATGGGTCATAAATATTTTTCTTAACCTGTGTAAAACATGTCTTTCGAAGAAAATTTTACCAAAGCGTGGCATAGTCGTAAAACCCTTGATTTCTGACGACTTTAACAGGAGAGAACAAGTCGACCTTGTAGACTTTCAATCCTCGCCAGATAATGGCTACAAATGGCTTTGGATCTTTCACATCTCATCATCGGTATTAAAATAACATATCTAAGTGTTTGTTAACTCTATGAATAAACACTAGCAAAATGCTTATAAAATGCCCTCGACCAATCAGAGAACAGTGTATTATGTGACGGGTAATAGTATACCGTTAAATAGTACACTGAGCAACGATTGGCCCGTTAGTGGATGATTTTACTTGTGGCACAATCGTAAATTATTAAATTACTGCCAGGTACTGTAAGTTGACCAATTAGCTAAAATGCACTGCGTTAAATAATACATTTCTACTAACGTTTGTTATTTTTCGTCAGTTAATCAACTAACTAGAAAATTGATCAACTTACGATTATTGCTATTTTCCGGTGACAGCAAGAATCGTAAGTTGATCAATTTTCTAGTTAGTTGATTAACTGACGAAAAATAACAAACGTTAGTAGAAATGTATTATTTAACGCAGTGCATTTTAGCTAATTGGTCAACTTACAGTACCTGGCAGTAATTTAATAATTTACGATTGTGCCACAAGTAAAATCATCCACTAACGGGCCAATCGTTGCTCAGTGTACTATTTAACGGTATACTATTACCCGTCACATAATACACTGTTCTCTGATTGGTCGAGGGCATTTTATAAGCATTTGGCTAGTGTTTATTCATAGAGTTAACAAAGACTTGGATATGTTATTTTAATACCGATGATGAGATGTGAAAGATCATGTATATTTTTTTATATTTTATATTTATTCTTATTTAGCCATACAGTTTTATGACTTAGTATAATAAAAGGAAAAATATTTTAAATAACAAAAGTGAAGGGTGAAGGTGGTGGCCGGGTGGCGGGCGGGGAGCAATGTAAAAACAAGCACGTGAGTCGTTTAACCAATCAACGTACACCTCGCCTTCGTCGGATGATCTTACGACAAGGCGCCGTAAATTAATCAAATTACTAAAATACATACGTTAAATAATAAATTTTAACTGCTGTTTATTATTTTCCGGGAGTTGATCAACTACCTTGAAAATTGATCAACTTACGAGTCTTGTTATTTTCCGGTGACATATATATTATCAAGGGACAAAAAGTAGTCTATGTCCATTATCATGGAACAAGCTAGTTGAGGTGTTGAAGTATGAATAGATAACTAACAAACACATTTTCACATTATAATATTAGTAAGAATCGATAAACGGTAAACAATAAAAAAGCCGCTGTAAAAAGAACTGTTGTAGGAGGCTTGCTAATTGTAAAAGGGCTATAAGGCTGAGAACACACCTGAAAAGCAATGGCTGTCGCCTCAAAAGATGTTTGTTTTAAAGGAGCGTTATAAACCTTAATTTATCTCCACATATAGGACTTACACTATTTAACTGTAGCAGTCTGTGTATGTCCTTGGCCCGATGGTTTACAATTAGCTCCCAGATGGAGTACACTATCACACCAGGCATTTAAGGCAAGACTCAAGTCGTTGTTGCTAGAAAAGCAATTTTATGCTTTGAAGGATTTTTTTATCCACCTAATATATTATAACGAAAAATTGACTTCTTTTTTTATTGTTTTTGTAAAGTACCTATATGTACTTATCTAAGTATTCAATAAATTAATTATTTTTTTTTATTTTAGAAATTACTGACGTGTAAATTTGCTTTTACCAATAAATTATTAAATAAATAAATATTCTGGGACAAATCACACATGGTCATCTGGCCCCAAAGTAGGATTCCCTGTGTTATGGGTTACCAGAGACTGATATACATACTTATATACATTTAAATACATACATATATAGATATTTAACACCCAGACACAGAGCAAACAAATCTGCTCATCACACAAATGCTTGCCCTGGGTGGGGATCGAACCCACAACCCTCAGATCAGTAGTCAAGGGCACTAACCACTGAGCCACCGAGTCAGTTATTGTATTGTATTGTAACTCTAGCGGATACAATCTTTCATGATACCTCGTTTATTCAGCCAATACTGCTAAGCCCCCACTTGTGTGACTTATGTAAGCGCGACTTGGAGGGTGAAGTAAACCTGAGAAAAGGTGGCAGTGGGGCACATTACTCGTAGAAATGATGGTCGTTAGAGAAGTAAAGTTTGCGAGTAGCGACCGCGCACCGCAAGACGTAGCGTAGGTAGGCCTTTCAGTCAGTGGAAGTATTACTTGACGAATGTCATTTCAACCGACTCCGTGGCGTAATGGTAAGTCCATTCGCTTCACACCAGGAGGTCGCGGGTTCGATTCCCGGTAGGAATTCGAACCCACCGGGAATCGAACCCGCGACCTCCTAGTAGGGTAGACTTCTTAGTAGGGTTTCTGTAAAGCAGTTTTTTACTTTTGAGCTATTGAGGAGTGAACGGTAGCGAGCGACGAAGGTGAGAACAAGGTATTGTGAAGGCAAAATAAAATCAAATTTAAATTTTTAATTTAAACCGCCTCCGTAGCGTAATGGCGTAGCGTAGTCCATTCGCTTCACACCAGGAGGTCACGGGTTCGATTCCCGGTGGAGTCAACTTGTAAGACTCGGTTTGGTTGGTGGTAGGGCATTTTCTAAGCCCGCCTGGCTATCTACCACCATCTTATCTAAGTCTTGCCGCCAAACATCAGTGTTAATAACATTGATGTGTTCCGGTTTGAAGATAAGATAGCCAGTTCTCCATTGCGTTGGGGAATCTTGGTAAGCCCGCTTCCATCTTCGGCATCATTGTCACTTACCATCAGGTGAGATGATGCCAAGGGCTTACCAATTGATAATAAAAAAATGGCCAGGGTAGGGATCCGGCGTGCTGGAATTTTAATCCGTTGATCCTTGGGAAAGTTATTTTGTTTAATGGATACGAGTAGCATAGATGTGACTGACAGTAGAGACGGGCGATGGTTGACCGTTGCCGGTTTCAGCAAAAAAAATTATATCTTTAGATTGAGACCACCTTAACCTTACGCTGCCCCTAAAAGAATAAACCAGTTTCCTTATTTGTTTACCTGCATGCGCCTTAATGGACTCGGTAATTAAAAGCTAAAGTGATCGATAATCGATAAGACTTAATTAATCCAGATATTCTGTCTGAATAGGGCTTAAGATTAAACTTCGTTTCTTGAGAGGATTATGTAAATAATTAATCTTGTTGAAGAGAAATCAATAGATAGACACTAATTACTAGCTCAATTAATAAGGATTAAATTATTCCTTATTAATTGAGCTAGTAATTAGTGTCAAAAAAATCTAGTCAACCAACTGAAAAATGAATTAATAAAATATTTATTGTATTGCTTACATAATGAAGAAACTTACAGCAAATAATAAAAACAAATCAAAAATAGTAAACTACTAATATAAAGAATCTTCAACATATCAGCTCATACAAGTCCCCACCGAAGGGCTCGAGCCTACCCTGAATTAGGGTGATCGGGCCTTAGTTCATCACGCGGGCCCAGTGCGGGTTGGTCGACTTCAGACACAACCTTTGAGTTTCTTCGCAGGCGTGTGCAGGTTTCCTTACGTTGACTCCTTCACCGTAAAAGCGTCAGATAAACGTACTTATGAAATAGAAATTCGAAAACACCACGGTACATGGAAGGATTTGAAGCACGGCCTCCCGGACAGGAGGTAGCGGCCCTTTCCATTATGCCACCGACGCTGATATTGACGCCACCAAGTTAATAATCGAATGAAATGTGTCAACTTCTATAAACGCTCTCTCTCGCTCATTATAAAGAATTTTGAACCGCCTCCGTGGCGTAATGGTTAGTCCATTCACTTCACACCAGGAGGTTGCGGGTTCGATTCCCGGTGGGGTCAACTTGTAAAACTCGGTCTGGTTGGTGGTAGGGCATTTTCATAGCCCGCCTGGCCTAGCTACCACCATCTTATCTTAATCTTGCCGCCAAACATCAGTGTTAACATCATTGATGTGTTCTGGCTTGAAGATAAGATAGCCAGTTCTCCATTGCTGGGGAATCTTGGTAAGCCCGCTTCCATCTTCGGCATCATCGTCACTTACCATCAGGTGAGATGATGCCAAGGGCTCACCAATTGTGAATAAAAAAAAGTAAACACAAAAGAGATATACTTATGGGTGTTAGGTAAAATTATTATAATGGAATTTTAATGTATTTAATTAACTACTAACACCTAGCATAAGTCACCTACTAACAAATTGTAAGTCTTTGTTACTTGATTAAATAAATAAATAATTATTATTATTATTAAAAATAGAACCGTTTAGAACACATTTTTTGAGGAAGGATGTTACATAAGCAACTGAACCCACTTCTCTTCTACAACTGAGCGGAAATGGCAAACAAAAATAAATGGTTGACTAATAAGCTGATAGTTTGTATGAGAAGTCCAAAGTTTGGTTTGCTATGTCAAGAGTTATGAGTCGTTCAGTTTCAAGAGTAGAAGCTTGTCTGAACAAAAAATCACCAAACACATGGGGTATACATGGAGTCAAAATGTCTCTTCACGCTTAAAGGCCTTAACCAATCTTGACAAAATTTGGCTTGCATGTAGCCTTTAGCACGGAGAAGGTCATAGGCTATCTTTTATTTCGATTTCTCAAGTAGCTCCCGTGGGATAGCTGTCTCTCTGTTTTATGTTAATTTCCTTCGCGACGCAATGAAGCAAAGGAATTATGTGACATTTTGTACAGAGATAGTTGTAGGTTGTAAAGTGACATAAACAACCTAATAAGCATCTAATAAGATACGGACGCAGTTTTTTTAACGCATAGGTAGTATCCTACGCTATGCATTCAACTAAAAATTGTATCCGGATTCCTTAGAAATCGGCCAGAAAAAAATGTTATAGTAAAACCAGTTTTTTTTTTATCTTTGCAACGGTGCACTTTGGAAAGCGTAAAATGGTTTCTGATATAGCTCATTTTGGAGATCTTTCTTGGTGTAATATCGATTCATTTAAAATCCGTACAGTTTTCTTGTAAAATTCTATTTTTATTTTCCGGTGCACAAAGATTTCTAATTTTCAGTTTTTTGTTCTAAATTAAATAAGATCGGCGCATGAAACTTTATTTTATACAATAATGAAAAAAAAGGTAGATGTCCAATTTTAGGGTCCCATAAAACACTGCGGCAACGGAGCAATGGATTGAAGTGATATTTTTCACAAAGTTGTGGGTGATGAATGTAACATAGAATATTAATTAGCATTCCCGAGGGATTTGAAGAAAACTAATTTCCACACTAGCGAGCTTTACGGCTCTCGAAGCACGCACTCTCGAAGACACTCATAGAAACTATGTCAACGTGAGCGTAGCTAGTTGAATCATATTTATTGCCGTTTGATCATAAGTTTATGCCATAAACTTTTATTTATTATAACAGCTCATATACGTCCCCACCGAGGGGCTCGAGCCTACCCTGAATCAGGGCGATTAGGCCTTGGTCGGCCACGCGGGCCCAGTGCGGGTTGGTCGACTTCACACACAACCTTCGAGTTTCTTCGCAGGCGTGTGCAGGTTTCCTCACGATGTTTTCCTTCACCGTTAAAGCAATCGGTAAGTATATGTGCGTAATTTTTTGAAAAACTCATTGGTACATTGGCCGTCCAGATTTGAACCCGGTACCTCTGGTTAGATGGACCGAGTCGTTACCGGTTGAGCCACCGACGCTTCTTATATTTAACTATTCCAAAATCACACCCATTGTTAGCGATGACGCTTAGTCATACCTACCATTGCTTAAGCACACCAACCTGCGCAGAATCATAGCAAGTAATATCTCATTAGTAACTTTCTAATTATGTTGTGTGTTGTCAGGATGCACAATAACCGCTTCTTCCGAGAGAACCCTCGGATCCTGGCGGTGAGGATCGGCAGTAACCACAGCCGGATTGGTGGAGAACTCGTCGACGCGCTCGAGGTAACTTCAACATAATATACTGTGTTTTAATTGCCTGGGTTGACGCTTGATCCACATGTGGTAAATCTAAGGGTCCAAACACACGCACTCTATTCCAGCTGCAAAGTCGTAGTTTGTATGCAGTTTGGATGCAGTCCTCCTAGTAATTTACGCAGTAACTGCATTCGAACTGCGAATTTGCAGCTGGAATGCAGACCGTGGGTCTGGACTCTATGTTCATTTCAAACCGTTGCTCCAGTGCAGATAAATAAAATCCTTTTGACTTCTCGGTGAAATATCTGATTTTACGGTGAGCTGCTTAATGTAGCACTGGGTGATTTATAGCCGTCTTAAAATAATATTTTATCGATTCCACCCGTATGTATGTAATATTGTTAGAATTGCACAATCTTAGTATATGTTAGTCTATGCGGGCTACTAAACAAGTGTAACAAATTCAATGTATGTACGAGTATGTTGATATGTAAAATCTTATATTTATAACCTTTGTCCGAGTATTTCTGCGATCGAAATGCAATTATTATTGTTTTTGTTATATTAATGATCATTAAACGTAGGAAACAGTAAAAGTTCCATCAAAATCGGTTTAGTAGTTTTAAGACGTTGAATATTAGTAACAATCACTGCAAAAAAACGCGTCGTGGGTTTAACGCCGCAATTTTATGATTGAGGCCGATTGTCTTTAACGTTTCAGCGTTGTTAATTACTCGTACATCTGCTTAAAGCATATTATCTTGGCTGAACATTGATATCGAAAACCTAGGTACGAGTAGGTATATTAAAATAAATATTAAAAAATCAAATCCAATGCGAGTTGTACAGAATCTTATAAACTATCCAAATAAGTTACAGAGACAACCTCATAAAAACGATACAATTATGACGGTCCGTTGCGATGGACTGTCATAATAGGGATGAAAAATTCTAGTCATCTGAGTTACTTTTTTACCCGACTGCGCCAGAAGGAGGGTTATGTTTTTCGAGAGTATGTATGTATGTATGTATGTATGTATAATTGTTTGGCACGCTCTGCAGCTTGAACGGCTGGATGGATTTTGGCTTGGGAGGTGTCGTTAGATTCGTATTTACTGTGAGAGTGACACTGGGTATATCAAAATATAAAAAACAAAATGGCGGATTTTTGGCGCCAAATTCCAATGTTAGGCACGCACTGCAGCCTGAACGGCTCGATAGATTTTAGTTTGAGGGGTGTTGTTAGATACTTATTTACTGTGTGAGTGACATTGGGTATATCAAAATATAAAAAAACAAAATGGCGGATTTTTGGCGCCAAATTCAAATGTTTGGCACGCTCTGCAGCCAGAACGGCTCGATGGATTTTCTATCAACGGATAAGTTAATAATCTGCGTAAATTTAATGTGTGTCATTGTGTATATAGGTTACTATACAAACTCATTCAATAATAAAAGTAAAAAATGAATAAAATAAAAAACGGTAATTTAAAAAACTAAAAAACCCGACTGCGTTTCTGTGTAGTTTGGAAATGAAAAACCCTAAAACAAGAAAGTCGTCATACCCGATTGCACTTAACTTAAGAAAAATTGTAGCAGTCGGGACCCATTCTAGAAATGGAGGCTTAGTGAATTGAGAGCACATACCTATATTACACTGCAGATTATTCCAATATACTGACTAGACGGCTGACTTTCTAGAATGGGTCCCGACTGCTACAATTTTTCTTAAGTTAAGTGCAATCGGGTATGACGACTTTCTTGTTTTAGGGTTTTTCATTTCCAAACTACACAGAAACGCAGTCGGGTTTTTTAGTTTTTTAAATTACCGTTTTTATCATCTGTCAAAAACGACATTTTGCTCTAAAAATGTTTGAAATACCTAGGCGTGACGTCATAGTTTTTCAGCGTCATTTATGTACTCATTTTGTGATTTTGGTGAATTAAAAATCCAAGATTTGATGGAAAACAAAACGAGTAAGGCTTTCTGAAGTTTAAGTAGAAAGGCAATTTAGTGATCAAGAGTTTATAATTTGTTTCTGATGCTGTCGTCGTCCCTTTTTCGTCTGATGCGTAATGCGTAGTTTATCTTATTAGAAAAGGGTTTAACTGACGTGCAGTAACATGGAGGTGGGGTATCACGCAGTGTGTGGGCGTATTGTGTTCGTAGCGTTGTCTCGTGGCGTGTAGCTGCCACTGTAAGTTAACTGACGTGCAGTAAGATGGAGACGGGATATCAGGCAGGTAACGAATATGGGCATGTTGTGTCGGCGTGTTGTGGTCTGTGGCAGCTACACGGACCAAGTAGCGTCGTGTCAAGGCGTGTAGCTGCCATTGTAAGTTAACTGACGTGCAGTAAGATAGAGAGGGGGTATCACGCAGGTAACGAATGTGGGCGTGTTGTGTCGGCGTGTTGTGGTCTGTGGCAGCTACACGGACCGAGTAGCGTCGTGTCAAGGCGTGTAGCTGCCACTGTAAGTTAACTGACGTGCAGTAAGATGGAGAGGGGGTATCACGCAGGTAACGAATGTGGGCGTGTTGTGTCGGCGTGTTGTGGTCTGTGGCAGCTACACGGACCGAGTAGCGTCGTGTCAAGGCGTGTAGCTGCCACTGTAAGTTAACTGACGTGCAGTAAGATGGAGAGGGGGTATCACGCAGGTAACGAATGTGGGCGTGTTGTGTCGGCGTGTTGTGGTCTGTGGCAGCTACACGGACCGAGTAGCGTCGTGTCAAGGCGTGTAGCTGCCACTGTAAGTTAACTGACGTGCAGTAAGATGGAGAGGGGGTATCACGCAGGTAACGAATGTGGGCGTGTTGTGGTCTGTGGCAGCTACACGGACCTAGTAGCGTCGTGTCAAGGCGCGTAGCTGCCACTGTAAGTTAACTGACGTGCAGTGAGTGGAAGTAGGGTATCACGCAGGTAGCGTGTATAGGCCTGTTGTGTCGGAGTTTTGTGGCCGGTGGCAGCTATACGAATCGAGTCGCGTCGTCTGTTGGCGTGTAGCTACCATCAGTGCGATAAGTTCATATAATATGTATGAACACTACTGTCCGCAGCTTAGCTCCGGCGATTTGTGGCTGTAGCGCGTGCTCTTTAGCGGCAACCCTCAGTAACCCGTTCATTATTTTAACCAGGTCTGCACTGTTAAGTGTGTACCGATCACTGGAAAAAACACGTTTCTGCAATTTTGTGATTAAAGTCGGATATTTTTTTACGTATTCAAAGTTGTCAATTATGTTAGATCCTGTAAGTCTTCCGTATCATGGATTTAAAAGCGCAAAGTATCGTTAAATTCGTGTCAAAGGACACATTTTAAGCACTCGATTTTTTAATTATTATTTTTAAGTTATTTCATTACGAAATGAAATGAAATATTTGCTTAGTTTTGGGTACAAAACTTGCTGTTAATATACAATAAATTAAAAAGTTCCTTTCAAAAGCTGCTCATAATTTAAGCGTGAAATTATTTAAGATAAACTGTCTTAATTACTTTATTATTCATATTTTTGTTAAAGAATAAATTCTTTCATTGAACAAAAACATTTATTTATTAACCATTTATGCAGATTTTTTAAATAAACATCCAGACAACATTCTTATTTCGTCAGGTAAAGCGTTGTATACGTTTGCTGCCACAAAACAAACATTTTTCTGTGCCATTGTCAACTTATATTTGGGTAATAGTACTGTAAGTGGCTTTCCTAGGTCGCAATTGTCTTAAAGGTATGGGTGGGGGAGGGTAGTATTCAGGATGCTCCTTCACAAACAGACACAGTTGTTTTATATATAGGCTAAAGAGCGTAAGTAGTTTTTAATAAAAAGTGGGCTGCAGAAATCCAAAAAACCCGCGCTACAGAAAGGTCTTACAAATTTCTTTTGTATCCTAAAAACCATTACAATTTCCCCAAATAGTGAGGCCATATTGCGGAACTGATGCAACGTGAGCGTGGTATACCAGAAATGCACTTTCGATGGAAGTAATATTGCGGAGACGGTGAAGTGCGTAGGAAAACCTGCTGAGTCGGTCAGATACTGATGTTACATGAAATTTCCAACTACAGTTTTCGTCAATATCTATTACTAAGAATTTATCATAATTCAAGAATACTACGTTTTTTTTATTCACAATTGGTAAGCCTTTAGCATCATATCACCTGATAAGTGACGATGATGCCGAAGATGGAAGTGGGCTAACCAAGATTCCCCAACGCAATGGAGAAATGGCTATCTTATCTTCAAGCCGGAACACATCAATGTTGTTAACACTGATGTTTGGCGGCAAGAATTAGATAAGATGGTGGTAGCTAGCCAGGCGGGCTTGGAAAATGCCCTACCACCAACCAAACGGAGTCTTACTAGTTGACCCCACCGGGAATCGAAACCGCGACCTCCTGGTTTGAAGCGAATGGGCTAACCATTACGTCACGGAGGCGGTTAATCCTAATCCATTAGTGTTTCACAACCTGCGCAGGTTTTCTTTCACCCCGGCTACAACCCACGCACGCTTCGCAACAACATTGCAGTGATCCGTCTGCGTCGTCACCTCAAGTTCAATGCAAAGCGCATCCCCAAGATCATCGATATCGCGCACAACTCCATGGGGCTTCCCTCTACCGCCGAGGTGCTGGTACTAGGCTGGGGCGTCACCAAGGTAAGCTTTTTAAAACTACTAAACAGAAAGGTATTGAAAGTAGGTTAATCTCTACAGACCTAAACTAAATACGACCCTAATCCATTTCTATAATTATGCACCTTGAGCGATCTGGACACATATTATCATATCCAGAGCTAACTGCAACTGTATCTTCATTCCACCTGAGGGCCCATTGAGAGTGGAAATAAAGCTCCATGAAAATTATACTTGGACTTTAAATTATACTGACTTTATTAAAAGTTTAGAAAACTTAAAACATACTTCAAAATGAAATTCACTCAAAAGTATGAAATTATATTATTATACTGAGATACATGACATAAACCAACAATAACGAAATCTAAGATGGGTACGAATTAAATTAGTACCAGCAGCACACAGTTACTAACATTTTACTAATGGCATTGCTGACACCGACCTCAAAAAAAAAACTTTGGTCCCTTAATTTAATTCGTAGGTACCTATCTTTCATTTCGTAATTGTTGGTTATAATGTCTTGTATCTAAGTATAATAATATTATTTCATAATTTTTAGTGAATTTCATTTTGAAGTCAGTAGTTAGTTTTTTAAACTTTAATTTTTATATTTTTTATTTTTAATGATATTGCTATCTATCTAACAACGTTAAACCCAATCACCCACTTGGCAATAGGAACCATCAAATCATAATTTATATGTTTCATTAACAGATACAGATTTCTGTGGTTTCCTTCACTATTTCAACAGCATGAAAGTTAAGGAGTTAAATCTTCCATCATCAGCTCATCTGAATAATCTGAAAGAATACAACTATCGGTCTATACGTGCCTACTTCAAATATTTGAAAAATTATCCTCCAACTCCTAACAGTTAAGGAGTTGTACCTTCCTTCATCAGCTCATCAACATGAGATGATGACTACCAGAGGCAAATATTTAATAATTTTAGAAAATACATAAAACACGTAAAACTTGCCTATAAAATTTGAGGGTTGCCCTTGATGTCCCTGGGATTCCATCATCAGATCTTGATAACAAAGGGACCCCCACGGTAGCAAAAAAAGAATTTTGAAAATTCTCGCGTAACAAACATACAAAAAAAAACATACAGTCGAATTGAGAATCTCCTCCTTTTTGAAGTCGGTTGAAAAAGGAGGAGGTTCTCAATTCTATAGTATCTTTTTTTGTAAGTTACACGATTTATCTACCAATCGTAAACGAACCGATTTAAATGGTTCTCTTTGTATTCATAGTTTACACCTCCAGGTTGGTATAGTTAAGTAAAATTAATAGAAATAGCAAAATTGAACTTGTATTGGTTGTTGCGATTGAAAACGGTTTCGAGTTTAGCGCATCCAATTATTTACATGTTCGCCTAAGATGTTCGCGGTTTAGCTAGTGTTCAGATTGGTTTTCAATTTTCTTCGCAAACGAAAACCGCTGATCGGAATTATAACTAACTTGGGTACAACTGTTAACTGTAGTCCAGTGTATATGTGCAGGTGATATCAGGTGACATACATTGAGCTCCTAAAGACGTCAGTTCAAATATTTCAGACATCTCAAAAGATGGCGTTCGAGCCGATATTCTTGCAGAGGAAGTTCTTGCCCATCTATCCGAATATATTTTGCAAAGATATTTATGGAGAGTAAGTGCAGTTGATTTGACTACTAGTTCTTTACAATATTTCTGCATAATTCTGTTAACGTAGCGTAGCCTATCACTGAGTGGACCCACGACCGAAAATAAGTCGTGGGAAGCGACTGGATGCTAGCAGCCCAGGACCGGTCATTGGTGAAATACTTAGGGGATGGCTTTATTCAGCAGTGGACGTCTTTCGGCTGATAAGATGATGATGATTAATAAAGATCCTTCCGTGGGTGGAGAAGCTCTTAGTATTTTATTTTATCTTACTGCAAGAAAACCACCAACAACAACAACTGTAAGAGATTCTGCGGCCAGTGGTGACCATAAGACAAAATAAATATCCTTTATTACACACCAAATATACAAAAATGAAAAAAAGTATAAACTAGCTAAATACACAATGTTATGCAAAGGCGGACTTATCGCTTTAAGCGATTTCTTCTAGCCAACCTTTGGTGAATGGAGGAGACGAGAAAGTGGAACGATAGCGGTTGGTTGCATGTGCAACTAAAAATTAATACTTAATAATAAATATAAACCAGTTGACCATAACGATGATTATTGCGAGATTATAAGGCTTTTTATATTATAACGTAGTTGCGGACTCCTTGTAAGTGAATAAACAATAAGATGTAGTGAGGCATTTGAAACAACTATACAAACGTCATTTAGGAACAGTAAAGACTATACATAACTTGAAAACTTATAAATCTACAAAAGCTTAATGTTTATATTTTCAGAAAGTTTATATCTCAGTCTATGTTTTGCGCTGGAACATTCACGACAGGGGAAGGAGCATGTGACGTGAGTGATGCCATTTGAAGTATATTCTAATTCTTCTTTTTTAATCTGTAAAATCTCTCCCATGTGTGGCAGGGTGGGCACAATCAACTGTCATATTCCAAAGGATAGTGGCTATCTAGGGTTTCATTTAGCAGTGGATTGCACTCCACTTGAGCGCGAGTGATGCTAAATTAAACACTAGACATTCCGCGAGCCTTAATATAGGAATTACCACGCAGTGGGCCACAGGAGATGATCACGGAAGGTTGTAGCCCCGCAGACAAGGGCAGAAGTACCATATCGGCGTGTCTCAAGAGCCCTTTTCTACCTATCGAAATACGGTCGATAGATTTATGTAGAAATTACTATTAAAACCGCGTGAATTGGTATCAGCTGAGTACCGCGTGTGTGTTTTGTGACTGTTTACTTAACTTCCTCAGACCCGGTCTTTGTAGGTACCTATAAAACTGACCGTGTTTTAAGTTTAGTTGATAATGAACTAGATGTATATACTTTATTAGTTAACCTACCTAATCGGATTATTGTGAGTTATGAGTTATGTACCTACCTGCCGACCGGCCACGGTGTCCTTGATTGAAAGATTGCTGCAAATTTGAAGTGAAATAAGGTCTTTGTGGCGTTCATCCATACACATACATTCACTACACAAACACTTGATACCTACCTACTTATTGCCACCTACCAACGACGACCTACGAGAACTTCGAGATTACATTAATAGGTGAGTAGCCAGATGTAAGTGGTTATTGCTTGTGTATTTGTTGTATTTATATCAGCTCATATAAGTCCCCATTATTCCGACACAAAGATTGCACCATTGCGTTGGGAAATCTTGGTAAGCCCGCTTCCATCTTCGGCAACATCGTCACTTACCACCAGGTGAGATGTTGTCAAGGGTTTACCAATTGTGAATAAAAAAATAATAATTGTAGATTGTACCTAAGCACCAACAACAGTCCACGGGGACTGCTTTAGATATTATAACACCACCTTCAGTGCTTAAGGCTGCGAATAACTCCAGTAGGTGACCTCCGTGTCCCCTGTGTTATAAACCCTAGCTTGTGTCACCGTTTAGTGAACCTAAGATTTAATTTGTATTCGCTTAGTGGCTTAAAGTACTGAACCTTAGCGCTTCCTTACCTTAACTTCCCCACCGGTGCTCCTGAGACACACAAATCTATGGGCCCAGCACGCGTCTTTGATTAGGCCTACAGGTTTCGAACGGCGTTGTCAACAGCGTACGTCCCGGAATAATATTACGTATCTCGATAATTGACCAAAAAGTATCCCAGAATAGCACAATATATAAAAAATCCCGATAATTGACGAAAAAATAAAAACCAGCAACAAAAACCTTTGATGTAGTACACAGTTAGTATACTGCAGAGTTCCATTACAATTGAACGTGGGCGTATCTCACGTACGGATAGTAAACTACTTATGCTGAAGATGGGAGCAGGCTTACCAAGGTTCTCCAAAGCAATAGAAGTTACAGTTGGACTTGGACGTATCTGACATGTGGATAGAACTACTGATGCCGAAGATGGAATCCCACCTGGGTGATTTAATTTTAACCGTATATGTCGCATAATGTTTAAATTATTCGCTTGACATCAGGAGGTCGCGGATTCGATTCCCAGTGGGATCTAACTTTGTAATACTTAGTTTGGTTGGTGGCAGGGCATTTTATAAGACTACTTGGCTAGCTACCACCAACTTATATAAGTTTTGCTGGCAAAACATCTATGTTTAACTACAGTGACGCGTACCGAAATGAAAATGATAAAGCCAGTTTACCGTTGCGTTGGGGAATATTGGTGAGTCCGCTTCTATCTTCGGCATCATTGTCACTAACCATCAGGTGAGATGACCAATTGTGAATTGTGAATAATAAAAAAAAAATCATGTTCAAATAGCACACCAAGAGATCTCATCTTTGTGTGAGCGGGCTATACTCACCCCTAAAAACGAGTTAATTGCAACTTTGAATGATCGCATCCTTAGCGAGATCGAGGGCCAAGAGTTCATACGAGTAATAATACCCTAACACAGACTTTGGTCTTTTTGGGACACTACTGTGTTTCACCACTTGCGTAACATGGTCTGTGGCGCTAATCTTGGTTTTTTGATCTTTTGTTTGCTTTTTGTACTTGGTGATGGTAAATGTGTACATACTTTTTATGTAACAATAATAAATAAATAAAATAAAAATAAATAAATAAATAATATAAAAATAATACATTAATTACTTCATAGTTCGCCATGTCCGTCTGTCTGTACGTGCTTCAAACATATTTTACTCAATTACTATTACAAGTATCAAGCTAAAATATGGTATGGTGGTTAGTTGGTCGTTTTCGTTTGATTTCATTTGCATCTCTTCATCCTGAAAAAGTCTCATTTCATATCAAGCGTTTCTTGTGAACAACTGTTTCGCAATGATAATCAACTACTGTTTTTTTGGGTTTAGGATCTCAAATGGTTAAATTTGATGTGTTTTTTTTATAATTTTCATAATTTGCCATGTTCAGTCATTCACGCGGACAAAGTCGCGAACAACAGCTAGTAGTAAACATTAAATACAAAGGCTATCTTATACTTAACACAACACACACACATACACACAATTGAAAACCTCTGTCCCAGTTGGCGGTTACATGAAGACTTTTCTTTTACTCATGCACTTAAATATTCCCGCCAGCGTCCATCTTTGACATAATCCTTACTTATCCTTAGAGCTAAGATGATGCAAAGCAAAAATGCCAGTCAGGTTTTAATTTGGATTATTAAACCACAGCACGATGCCGGAGGGCCAGCGATCCTCGGTGGTCGGTTGGTAGGCATCATCTCCTTCGGGCCCACCGTCTGCGGCTACCCCAATGTGCCAACCGTCTTCACGCTCGTCGGAGCCTACTCCGACTGGATTGAGACTATCAACGAGACCGTGAGTTGCATAAATACTTATCACTACTATTTCTTGTTATCAGATAAAAGTCTCTTAAGAAAGCACCGTGCTATATTAGACTGAATGAATAAAGATACATCTGTAATGCCTTCTATTTAAACTATAAAATTGTAAAATATCATTTTTAGCTGATTAACGAGAAGAAAAAAAGGAGGGTGTTAAACTTTAAATAGAAAGATATAATATAGATAACACGTTTATTAAATTGTTTGTAATAGCATCACACAAAAACATAGCAATTAGAATGTAAAAAAAATTCGAGCGAGACCTACAGTACTCGCATATGATGTGTAACATGTGACAAAATACTTTATAAAAGGACGGCAAAGATACGGCAGACTAGGCTGTATGGTCATAGATACCTTTGCTTTTCCGCGCTTTTAAAGCCTGAAAAAAGTACGGCGAAGATACGGCAGACATGGCTGTATGGTCATAGATATCTTTGCCTTTTCCGCGCTTTTAAAGCCTGAAAAAACGCGACTTCCTGTTACAATTGGACACATTTCCGTCCCATTTCACGAAATCACTCCCACAAATTGCAGGAAAGCGAGAGCAAAGATGTTACACATCAAAAATATACATACAAACTTCATAAAGAAAATATGAGGTGCTACTGCAAATACACAGCCCCACTAAGCATTAACAGGTGCTACATTACTATGCTAGGCTTGGAAGTAAAGCGCTGGTTTCGGTTGGTGTCTACCTGTAAATGTCAGTCAGGCGTAGACGTGACAGTTTACCTAATACAAAGCAGAAGTTTTATTAACAAACTTGAATTTTGAGTAAAATAGGTATGGTGTATACCTATTTTACTCAAAACTCATTCAGATACGCGTGGTACATATTAACATAAGTAATAAATAGGTATTATTGAATATTTGTAAGGAAATCCTTAAAATTGTTTAATAAAAAAAATGTAAATATAATTAGCTACATACTTTAAAATTATCCGACAACTTCCTGTTCAACAGATGCCGTCGTACTACCGGGCCAAGAAGCGCACAACGACGACTACGCCGTTTCCTTACAGCGACATGTTCACAAGGCCCCCCGCCTATACGCCAGTCCACGGCTATAAGCTTGGCTCAATCTCCCAGATGGAGATACACAAGCAGAATAACCACTTTGAATCTTCGGGATCTGCAGGACATAATAAGAAAAAAAATCTGGTAAGTTTCATCCACCCGAAAGCAGACCCTCTTTATATTCAGTAATGAAAAAACTGGCAAAGTGCGAGTCGGACTCTTAACTTTTACATAAATTAGGACCAAAAAATCACCCCCTTTTTACATGTAGGGAGGTGTGTAAAATTATTTATTTTGAAGTGAAAACTTCTTTAGCGGCGTTGTGCACTTTTTTGTAATGGGTAAAAAATGTTAAACTCGCGTCAGGACACGTGACCTGATCGAAAATTCGTAAGACGGATGGAGAGTAGACAGCCGGAAGTTATGGATGAAAGTTGATTTTTTGTAAGTTTGCTCTTTACAGGGCAGGCTAAGGCTCATTGGCCATACTGCCTTGTCTTCAGTATCTATATTTTTCTGAGATATAAACTTTTTAATGTAATATAAATTGTCATGTTTGTGTACGATAGCGCAATAAATAAATATTGTATTCTGCCACATAAATGATAGTACTTTTATGCTGATAATCAAAGCAATTCGTGCAAAATTATTCCCTAACCATTCCAAAATATCAAAAATGCACAACGTTAATATTCAAGTTTTCACTTCTGCCGGCACTCCCGGAGTGCAACCCGTCGTTTTTTTTTTAATATTTTTGCTCACCACTGTTGGCGTGATTAATCTTATTACCCAAATGTATATGTATTACAGCTTTCTAGTACTAATAGTCTCTGAGCTAACCCGTAGATAGACAGACGGACAGACAGACAGGCATGGCTAAACTATAAGTCTTCCTTTTTGACTACGGAACCCTTAAAAAAGGGAACCCCCAAAGTGTCAAATTGCATAAAATTAACCAGGAAAGTAAAGGAAGGTAAAATTAGCGAGAGTATAGCATGCGCCGGGTCGTTCCTTTCCCTCTAATATGGTTGATGGGAGCGATGGCTGACTCTCGCGTTATACTCGTGACCGGGTGCTGTCCGTGTGAACTGGCCTACACTTGTCAAAGGTATCAATGACATTCAATGATTTTAATGTATAACTTTTCGTGTCATATTGTTTTCATGTTCTAATGACATAATTTGCTTTATTTCAAGGATTGCAATTTTACATTATTAACTAATGATTGTTTATTTCTTAATTCTTCACAAATTAAATTATGTAATCCCTATTTTATGACTATCAGGAAGAGTTTAACTTGCACCTATTTTGAATAAATACATTGAATCTTAAATCGTGTTGAACACACACACATATTTTTAAAGTTGTTTAGACTCTATTAGTGTAAGACAAATGATCCCCTTCTTTTTTTACAATTGGTAAGCCCTTGGCATCATCATGGTAAGTGACGATGATGCCGAAGATGGAAGCGGGCTACCCAAGATACTTTAAATTAAGTTCTAAAAGTAATAAAAAATGCAATAATATTAAAAAAAAACAGGTACGAAAATTTTCCAGTTACTGTGTTTTAAAATGGTGAAGCCGATTAGCCTTTGAGTTAAACTAACAATAAAAAATAGACCAAGTGCGAGTCGGAGTAGAGTTCCGAAGTTTTTCCAAAAAATAAATGTTTATTTTAAAAAAAAATACAGTTGGTAATAGAACATAATTGTATGGAAGATCTATGAACTTTTGGACAAATCCAACTGCACATCTTAAGTTGGTCGACTATTACCAACTAAAAAGGCCGTTATAGTTTTCCTATAAAATTGATTATATGTATCCTACTATTTACAACTTTTTTCAGAAGTCCTGATATAGCGGTTAAGGGGAGGGGACACTGGACTCATACGAAAATTTGCACTTTAAAGCTTAATATTTCGCATAACAATGCCCGAATCAAAAAACCGTTTTAGCAAACCTTTTATTTGTTTGTAAAAAAGATCTATTCAAAGATACTTCCACACGATAGGGTAAGTTAGGACAAAGAAAATCACGATTTTATTGTACAACTTTGTTGGCGTGATTAATATGTATAACCATGCCTAATTACAGCTTTCTAGTATTAATAGTCTCTAAGCTAGGCCGCGGACAGACGGACAGGAGGACACACATATATGGCGAAACTACGAGTAAAAGGGTTGCTTCTTAATTTCGTAATCCCAAAAAGCGTAAGGATGTGACGACCCCATCGCCACTGGGGAAGTAGCTGCAGTGACAGTGCAGTTTATCCTCGGCTGCATCGGCACTTACCCTCAGGTAAGGTGCAGCCAAACGCACTCAAATTTTTAATAAAAAATAAACAGTCAGTAACCCCTGGAGTCAGTATTGACTGTGCTGAGCTCCATTTTGATCCCGGGTACAAAAATATCCGGGTCCGTAACGGTCATTTGTTTTTTCGTTTTTTGATGATGGAGAGTCACAATATTGAAGAGCAGATAGGCCACTGCCCGGGGTTCGCCAGGGCGCGCCTGGTCCCGCTAATGCCAGGCGCGGCAGAATGTGAAATGGCGCAGCACGACCGGCCTGAACTTTAAGTCAGTCACCACCTGTGCACTTGGCGCTGACAGGATCTTGTCAGGTCGAGCTGGTGAAGTACGCCGCACGAGATGGACTTGATCTCAAAATCAAAACGTCATCCAACTGTACTACGGTGCGGGCGGGGGGAGAAACTCGTCGGACGGGCTACTGAGCAAGAATGCATCAAGACTTCCTTCGGTTAGAGCTTGCATTGTCTGTCTCGAAGCAAAACCATATATTATTATTATTATCTGTAGTTCGGTACATATTGCGCTCCAAATTCTTTAGTGCGGCCGAGCACGAAGAACTACGACGCGAGGTCGTTCCCACTTCTAGACTCCGCCAATTATCGGCCTTATCGATTGAAAAACACTTGGTTCCATCAAATGGAGCTAGGGTTGAAAAACACTTGGTTCCATCAAAATGGAGCTAGAGCTAGGGTGGTGCACTTAAACGGAGTCGAAATTGGCTCCATGAACATCCGCACTCTCTCTGAAACTGACACAGACCAGTGTCTGGGTATGTCGCAAAGTATTGGTGTTCACGAGCCAGGGGTGAATTTGTGACATGTTTTGGGAGCGTCTGATATAAAAGATCTTGAGAGTGTTGAGAGTTGTCGGGCGTAAACAAGATACGAGCATTCAACGCTTGGGTCATGCCTTTTTTTATACACTTTCGGTATACTCATCTGTAACTATCTAGTCACAGACTGAACTGGACCCCTGGATCGAAAGCTCCGTAATACTGTGACATTCCATAGGATCCATAACCCGTGATCGTCAGTAAAAAGGCTGTATATTCCACGGAAAAGTGGCGGTCGTGGACTTCTAAGTGCCAAACAAATGCACAACCGCAAGGTGTGCAGCCTCCAAAGTTACTTCCTGACGAAAGTTGATAGTGACTTGCAAATATTTGTCATAGACTAACCCCTCTATCCATGGCTCATAAGAATTTACAGGGACCGGCTATACTTAGCACTACTGAGCGAGAGGTCATTTGGAAAAACAAAGAGCTACACAGTAGGTTTTTCAAGACACTTTGTGAATCTTTTGTACGAGTAGATCAGAAAGCCTCCAAGCACTGGCTACGCTTTGGAGATCTTTTTGAAGAGACAGAGGGTTTTGTTTGTGCAATACAGGATCATGTGGTCAAGAAGAACAAATATAGGAGGTTTATAATGAAAAACGGTACCGTGGACGTCTTTTAGTCGTGCTGTCAACCAAAAGAGACCCTGCGACACATGACCTCAGGTTGTTTTCTATGTTTGCCAACACTGAGTATTTGCACAGGCACAACCAAGCAACCATGATCCTACACCAAGAGCTTGCTTTGAAATATGGCCTCATATTTTGGCGCTTATCATACTATAAGTTCATGTCTGAGCCGGTACTCGAGAATGACCGCGCCAAGCTTTGCTGGGACTGGCTCATCATCACAGACAGGACGATTCCCTGGAATAAACCTGATATCGTGTTGGTTTATTGGATGCAATCAAAGATGTTTTTGGTGGATATCACTTTTCTATTCGACGAAAACCTCGTGCAGGCTGATGCCGAAAAAAGGACCAAATACTTGGACCTGGCACAAGAGGTTACTGATGTGTGGCAAGTGAAATGCACCGAAATCATCCCCATAGTCCAGTGTAGTCCCAGCCGACTTTGAACGACACCTAAGGCGGCTGGAACTCTAAGACAGACCTATTATTGCGGCAATGCAAAAAGCAGTCCTCGTCGACAATGCCTAGATAGTCCAACGCTTTCTGTCCCCGTCAAAGTGAACTTCAGACGACTTTGCTAATCCGCTAAAGGTGCTCCTGCCACTTTGCCTCGTGCCAAGTGAGCAAGGTAGCTTAAATTTCATATTTTTAAATAATAATTATACCAACAGACAGACGGATATGGCAAAATTAATAAATAAAGATTTTTAAATTATTTTCAGGTACAAAGTCCCATTAAATAAGTAAAAATAAAATAAACTGTTACCTAGTAGGTACATGGTACAGTCAATAGACGGTAATATGTTTGTTACTAGTCATGAAAACTAATTTAAATATGACATTAACAATAGAAATGTCATTATAATAGTTCCTAGTTTGAATTAATCGAATAGACAGGCATACCAAAACTTTGTAACAAACGGGACTTCTTAATTTAAAATATTTATTTTTTTGTTACTTCCAGAGACCGAGATTTGAAACGTACTCTGGAAAGCCGAAAAATCCAGGCTCTGACCCAGAAAATTCGTGCGAATTCACAGAAAAGCCTAGTTGTCCTGATTGCGAAAAAGGGACACCAACCACTGCCACAACTACCATTACCACCACAACCACCACAACCACCGAGTTACCAGAAGAGGTAAAGTTTTATTTACTATCACTAGGTGGCATTTGTCGAGCCGTGTCTGATGCCTTATAGAGGGCTTAAAAAACTTCTGACAGTGTGGCTCGCCACTAGCCCTGCAAACTCCCTAGTCTGGATTTGACCTCCGTGTGTGGAGTACGGCCTGACCTTCTCGAGTTCGGGAAGAGACCCGTGCCCAAGCTGAGGGGCAAGGCTCTGGCATCATCTCATAATGATAAATGATGATAATGATGATAAGAAATGGCTGTTCCAGATACAAGTTGAAATCATCCAACCCGAGACAGATCAACCAGTGGATGTCCCCTCCCCGCCTTCAGAGTTAAAACGAGCTCGGGGACAAGCCTTCAGAGCGGATTACGACTCACCCATGAAACTAGCGGGTAGCGAGTCAGAGGACGCCTCCGGGACAGGGGCCACTGAGGGATTGGGGGGCACTACGGGGGCGGGTGAGGGTGCCAAAGCAGACATAGAAGGGGATGAACCATTCGCTTTAGAGAGGAAATAAACTGCAGTTGTTTTACAATTGCCCTTTTATTTTTTATGCCCTCAAACAATTCTACGTATGGGGTGTTTTTTAACACCAAGCAAGCCGTTAAGGGTAGGCTCTACTCAATACTCATGAATCTGAACAACTTTTCCCAAGAAACCCATACTGAAATCGCAAAAAAAATTTGGCCCTCAATACAAAGTTGGCTAATCGGAATGATCGAATTCTGTGAAACGTCTAAAAAAAATTGCGAATTTAGCATGGGTTATTTAGGGAAAGTTGTTCGCCTTGGGCGCCTACCCTTAACGACTTGCTCTATGTTAAAAAACACCTTGTTGAAAGAGAAACTGGTTTTAATACAGTTAAGGTGTAAGACACCGTAGGTTCTCGGAATTATACGTAGTAATAACCAACAGTCAATTCCTGAAACTAGTTACACAGAAGAAACTAGTGACACTTAGTTATAACAACACTAATCAACGAATCACGGCTTATTTAGTTCCTCGACCTCTTAAAACGATGGAGCCTGATGTTAAAAACAGTATCATCATCATATCAGCCGAAATACTTAGCCCATCTGGCTAACTACCACCATCTTATCTAAGTCTTGCCGCCAAGCATCAATGTTAACAGCATTGATGTGTTCCGGCTTGTATATAAGATAGACAGCTTCCAATCTTGGTAAGCCCGCTTCCATTTTTGGCCTCATCGTCACTTACCATCAGGTGAGAATGACGCCAAGGGCTTACCAATGGTTAATAATAAAAAAAGACGTCCACAGCTAGACAAAAGCCTACTCCAAGGATTTCCACGATGACCGGTCCTGCGCTGCCCGCATCCAGCGGCCTCCTCATAAACAACATAACCCAAAACAGACAAAACCAACTTCTCCAAAAACAGTACAACGGGGCGCGATCACAAATAAAAAATATTACTGTATGTTGAAAATATCTACCGTCGAAAACCGGTTTTGTCTACCAATCGGTGCCAAGATTCAAGATATTTTTTTTCAAAATAGGTGCAAATTACACTCTTTCTGATAGTCATAAAATAGTGATTACATTGTCAAGAAACAAACAATCATTAGTTAATAAAGTCAAAACCCAATCCGTAATATAAAAAAACAAAGTTATTAGAACATAAAAAAACAACATGACACAAGAAGTTATACTAATGTATGTAATGTTCATGACATTCAATGATTTTAATAAATCATTGAATGTTATGAACGCCTTTGACAAGTGTAGGCCAGTTCACACGGACAGCACCCGGTCACGAGTATAACGCGAGAGTCATCCATCGCTTCCATCAACTATTTATTTATTTATTGTTTATTGTACACAGTAAATGAGATATACATAAGTAGAAAAACATAAGATTTACAATTGGTATGCTTAACTCTGTAAGAGTTTTCTGCCAACAAACCAGTAAGTGAGAAAGAAATTAAATACGAACGGGTAGAGGCGTGTACAAATTTGTTATTAGAAATGTAAAAAAAAAATACTAGAAGATATAAGTTACTAAGTATTATGTTACTTATAATATAACAAATACGTATAAGTTAATAATAATATACCTATAATATACATACATAAGTAAATAATAATAAAAATAATATACTTACTACATACACAAAATAAATAATAAACATACATCATAATAATATAATACATACCTATAGTGTTGCAATATAGAGAAAGCAAGTCAGGTCAGGTAATGCTCTTTTATTTTCCTCTTAAATATGTGTATGCTAGGACTGTCGCGAATTTCGTGGGGAAGGGCATTCCAAAGTCGCACCCAATGAACAGAAAAAGACTCACCATAGCGGGAGGAGCAGTGAGAGGGAAATTTTAGCAACAGTGATTTAATAGATCGGCAAGGCCTATCTCTAGGAACATTGTATTCAAAGCGATCACGCAAATATGAAGGAGAGGAAGGATTGTAAAGGATTTTATAAAGGAAAGAGAGAATGTGTACATCACGACGACGACGAACAGGAAGCCACTTAAGTTTAAATCTAAATTCAGAGACATGGTCGAATTTACGGAGTCCAAAAATAAACCGTATGCATAGATTTTGCAATCTTTCTAATTTATTAAGGAGCACCTCCGTAGCATCGAGGAAGTAGACATCCGCATAGTCAATTATGGGAAGAAGTAGGGATTGCGCAAGGAGGAGCTTGGTTTCGAAGGGTAAAAATTTCTGTAAACGTTTAAGAGACTGAAAAGAGAAATGCACCTTCCTACTGACTTCATTGACATGGCTGGTCCAGGACAGATTGGTATCAAAAATAACCCCTAAAGGGAAAAGAACGCCCCGGCTCCCGATGCGCCGCCATATATAGTATATAGTATAGCCGCCAATATTAAATACCTGTTCCCGACTCCTCACTTGTAACGCAATATGTTGCAAACTTCTTTCTTTCGAGTGCCGAAGGAGTGAAGAAGGTATTGTGATGGCAAAAAAATCGAAGTTGAGATTTTGTTGGGGATCGATTGTCTTACACTAATAAAGTCTAAAAAAAAAAAAAAAAAAAAATATATGTGTCCCGGTGCTCTAGTTTCCAAACTACTGGACGAATTTGGGTGAAATTTGAGTTAGGGCAACATTATTTTGTATATCTCCAGCCGTTTTTTTTTTACTTTCTCGACCCCGTAGTACAATACGTACGTACACACACAGTATAAATTATAAATTGTTGTCGCAAAAATGTCTCGTGAAAATGTGTTCCATATCATTAACACACACCGAAAAACGGAATACCTATTTCAATTCTGTTCGTACGTGCGTGCGTCCGTGCGTCTGTCAGTTACGCTTGACTTTGAAGCCCGAGACTAGTTGAGAATGAAGTATTTTTTAACGTGTATAGCGTTTCCGATTATTATTCACTAGTTTTTTCCCGTGGATTCGTACATAGTTTGTTATATTCTCTTTGGATTCGTCCGCGTGGATATTGTATTTATGACTGTCTTTAAGGGTGAGTGGTGAGCGAGCCGCATGCGACTCAAGAGCGTGGACATGAGGTTTTTCCAAATCCATCAGAAACTATATCGGGCTATTCTGATTAGCAGCCTATGTCACTTCCCACACCCTATCAAACAATTATATACAAAAAAAACACTTTAATCCGTTGCTGCGTTGCGACGCCGACGTGCACAAGCGTGAAAATGAGTTTTCTCCAGATCCCTCGCGAACTATGTCAGGATATGCTTATTAGTAAATTATGTATTTTCCCACCCCTTCAACCATATCTGTGCAAAAAATCACAACAATACAATTGTTCTGTTACGATGTTATAGAAATTAACTAAAAAAAAGTTTTTTCTGTTTCTTTAGGAACTGCATCGGACTATGCTATTCTCATAGGATAAAAAGTAGCTTAAGTAAAATTTTAGAACTCACCGTTCAAATAGAACCAAATAAATCTCGGACTTCACCAGCAACCTCGGAAAATAAAGACGCGATTGGTTTTGCAGTCCTCTGAAGACGCTACTCAGTATCGACAACTAAACAGGCAGATCTCTAAGTCCCTGGATTGCAAATTGCGCCAGTATAATACAAACTATATTAAAGAGGCGATTGAGCACAACAAAGGCTCAAAAGTGTTTGCGAGAGATCTGTCTGTTGGACAACGCCAAATGACCGAACTGAAGACTGAGGATGGTAGGATCATATCGTTTAACACTGAGTTACTAGAAGAAATTGAGAAGTTCTACGGACAATTGTACATGATCACACGTCTGCATGTCAGCGATCTGGCTTAAAGACCGAAGAGCCAAACTAACCCGACACTATACCGAAAATATCCCAGAAAATATCAGCCTGTACGAAATTAAAATGGCTCTTAAACAGCTCAAGTACCATAAGGCACCGGGTCATGATGGAATTACGGCTGAACTTTTGAAACCAGGTGGAACACCAGTACTTAAAGCTCTTAAGAAGTTGTTCCGTTATACTCGAGGTACAAACGCCGAAGGCATGGTACAGAAGTCTGGTAGTGGTTTTCTTCAAAAAGGGCGATAATACCCTACTGAAGAACAACAGACCTATCTCACTTCTGAGCCATGACTACAAGCTATTTTTGAAAGTCATTACGAATCATCTCGCATGCAGGTTTTACGACTTCCAGCCTCGCGGACAAGCCGGTTTCTGAAAAGACTTTCGTATCATAGACCACATACATATGGTGCGGTAGATTATACAGAAGACCGAAGAGTACAATCAGCCACTATGCTTAGCGTTTGTGGACTATGAGAAAGCCTTTGACGCGATCGAAACTTGGGCTATGTTACAGTCTCTCCAGCGGTGCCAAATTGACTATCGATATATCGAGGTACTGAAGCGTTTGCGTGAAAACGCCACCATATCGGTTCGCGTTCAAGATCAAAACTCGGAACCTATCCGGCTGCATTGAGGAGTGTGACAGGGACACGTTATATCTCCGAATCTGTTCACCGCCGCCCAGGAATATGTGTTTAAGCTTTTGAACTGGGGTGGACTAGGCATCAATATCAACGGCGAGTACATCAAACACCTTCGATTCGTTGACGATATCGTGGTCATGACTGAGACTATGGACGACTTAGGCATGCAGCACGATTTGTAGGTATGGTTTTGTAAGGGCGTGGCTTTAAATGATGCGTGCTTACAGTTGAGTAGAATTTAATTAGAAGCAAAAGACCTAAAATATAATAAGAATACCCAATTAGAAAAGCATAATAACACTTAAATTTTAAATACAAATCACAAAAAAAATATGTAATAAATCTTACCCGTAATGGGTCTTTTAGAAAGTATCAAGGTATTAAATAATTAATGAATTTATTGAAAGGCAACAATATGAGCTGATGATGATGGTGATCGAATTTTTGGTTTTTGAATAAAAAGTAACATGGATTTTTTAATGCCAGCGCATGCGTAATAGAACAAAAAGATGGAGTGAAAAAATGACAAATGAAAAAATAATGAATAACAGCGTACCGCGTTATAGGCACAATGCTCGATGGCCTCAGTAGAGACTCTCAACAAGTCTTCGAACGAACATGGACAAGACGAAAATTATGTCAAACATTTGTGTTGTATTGTAATTGTAATTGTAAGGACGGGCTGATTTCCGCAACCAGGCGCCTGAGCGCCCATTTTGCGTGGTTGGCCGGCATCACTGCCAGCCCAGCTCCTCCAGGAAGCCCAGTAGCCCCCGCAGGTTGCCGACGACTTCCGGGAGTGTCCTATGGTCACCGAGATGCTCGGCCCTGTACGCCGCCACCTCTCTGCAATCCAGGAGGATGTGGGCGGCTGTCTCCTCGGCCGCCATGCACGCGCGGCACAGCGGGCTGTCTGTAATCCCCAGGGTAAAAAGATGTTTGTTAAAGTAACCGTGACCGGTAATGGTCGCTGTTACCTTACGGAGCTGGAGTCTCCCGAGTTTCAGGAGCTTCCTAGTCAGGCCAGCATTTGGCGACGGTAGCGCCTGTCTGGCCTGGCGACATGCTTCCAGTCCTGTCCAATATCGGTTATGTTCTGACCTTGTACGCAGCCGTAAGGTGGATCTGAACCAGCCCGAGGGGAGGGGTAAAATAGGTTCCGGTCCTACAGCTACAAGTTCTGTTCTGACCCTCTCCTGGCCAGTTCGTCGGCTGCGTCGTTTCCACGCGAGTTACTGTGTCCCTTGATCCACTGCAGAGTTACATTGCTGTGGTAACATACCTCTGTTAGTCTTTGGTGACACTCGTGTATTAGCCCCGAAGTGATGACATTACTTTGGAGGGCCAGTAAAACCGCTCGACTGTCTGAAAGGATACGAATGGAGTAGCCCTGTACACTTCTAGCAGTGATTGCATTAGCAGCCAGAATGATGCCCATACACTCCGCCTGAAAGACTGTGTTGTACGCACCAAGTGGTTTGGATATTTTTATGTTTAGGTCTTCTGAGAAGACCCCGCAGCCGGTCCCAGCTCCAGTTTTGGACCCATCGGTAAAGATCCGAAGGTCCGATAGGTTCTGGCCTTCCCAGGGGTCCTCGTAGAGCTGAATTTTGTATTTCTTGTCAAAGACGAACTGTTTTGGGATTCTATCGTTGACAGCTGCGAACAGCGGTTCTTCCGAGACAATATTGTCCAGAAGTTCGACGTGAGGAATCCCTTCCTTGGTCCAGAGGTTCAGCAGCTTTAATCGTACCGCAGCGCTGGCTGCCTCTTGCTGGATGAACAGCTGCAGGGGCGGCACGTTCAGCATCGTCTCCAGGGCTGCTGTTGGTGTTGTTCGCATGCAGCCGGAGACCGCCATGCATGCTGTCCTTTGGAAACATTGAAGTTTACTTACGACAGTCGAAAGTTTGGTGCGTGGCCACCATACCACCGCGCCGTAGCTTACCATAGGGCGAATAACCGCTGTATAGAGCCATAGCATGATTTTTGGGGTAAGGCCCCATTTCTTACCCACCATTCTACGGCACTGCCACAGAGTTATTGTAGCTTTATTTAACTTGCAGTTTAGGTGACTACTCCAATTCAACTTGCTGTCAAGTATGACCCCTAGGTACTTAACTTCTGGTGAGAGTTGGAGATCTGTGTTGAATAGCTTGGGTAAATTATAGTTACCCAGGTTCCGCTTGTTGGTGAACAATACTAGTTCTGTTTTCTTGGGGTTCACTGACAGTTTGAACTCGGTGCACCAGCGTTCCACGATGCGTAGCGCGGAGCGAGTGACATCGCAGACTATGTTTGCGAAATTTCCTGATATAAGGATGGTCAGGTCGTCTGCATAGCCTACCGTGAAGTAGTGATGTCTGTTAAGCGTGGTAATCAGGTCGTTTACCACCAGATTCCACAGTAGCGGTGATAGTACACCTCCTTGGGGGCATCCCTTCGCAACTATGGCTGTACGTGCCTTACCTCTGTCCAGCTTGACGACCCGCTGACTAAGCATGTTCCCGATCCACTTTGTCATGGTCGGGTTCACGCCGTGCTTACGGAGCGCCATCTCTATGCTGGAGAAGTTTGTCTTATCAAATGCACCTTCAATGTCGATGAAGGTGCCTAGGCACATGGCCTTGCCTTGAAGCGCCGCCTCAATCTTACTGACAACAGCGTGAAGGGTTAACACATTTGTGTTACACCTTCTCCTCTGAAGGTTGGAGGCTCTATACTCGAAGTTTTTGTCAAATATATGTACCTGGGAAAAATAGTCCGGTTAGGTAGGTCCAACTTCAAAAAGAGATCGATCGTCGAATCCAATTAACTCAGCTGGGCAGCGTTCGGAAAGCTTCGCAATATCTTCACGTCCCAAATACTGCAGTGTCTTTAGACCAAGTTTTTTGACCAGTTTGTGTTGCCAGTGATGACATACGGAACTGAGACATGGTCGCTTACTATGAGCCTCATAAAAAGGCTCAAGGTTACCCAAAGGCCAATTGAATTCTTTGCGTGATCAAATCAGAAACGAGGAGATCCGTAGGAGAACCAAAGTAACCGACATAGCTCTCAGAATTGATAAACTTAAGTGACAGTGGGCGGGGCACATAGATCGTTAAACAGATGGCTGTTGAGGCAGTAAAGTTCTCGAGTGGTGACAGCGCACCGAAAAACGTTGTGTAGGCAGGCCCCCCCACTCGGTGGACCGATGACCTGGTGAAGGTCGCGGGAAGCCACTGGGTGCGGATAGCGGTCGTCGTGGAAATCCTTGGGAGAGGCAGTGGAGGTCCTTCGGCTGATACAAAAATGATGATGAAAAAGTAGCCTATATCCTTTCTAGTGACACAGGCTACCTGCATGCCTTTCATCAAGAGTGGTCGAAGTGCTGAAGCGTGAAAAGTAAACAAACAAATAAACAACTTTTCACATTTATTTATACATTTCAAAAGGGTTTACCAATTGTGAATAAAATAAAATGAAAAAAATATAATATTATTAAGGATATAAATAGATTGTATTTTTACAGCTAAGTTTAGGTGGGGTAAGAGGAACTAGGGGGGAAGGGAAACAGTAGTTTGTAAATCTAAAACTATTGAGTACAGCTCTATGACAACTCAGTAGATAATAGAGTAATTTAGATTTAGTTCTAAAATAAAAACACAGATGCCGCTATGTATTTTTACTGCGCGGGTAAAACAGAGAACCACGAGTTCACAGCGGAGTTTTTTGGCGCTGGTTTATGTAATAAAAAGTGTTGTTATAAGGCTGTCAATCTCAGAAAGTATAGTTTAATACCTATAATTTAATTATTTACTCACGAACTTGTTTAAACTAAGCTATAAGTATTATAATTTAATATACTATAAATATACAATAACCTACAAATTCATAAGTGGGGAAAGCGAAACTACTACAGCCGGGGCAAGGGAAACATATGTTTCTTAACTTAACTTTTTTTAGTATGAATAAATATAAAAAATAGCACTTCGTTTTTATTTAAGTTGACTACCCCTGATCTGGCTCAAACTCGTATGTTTCCCTTACCCCAAATTCCGATTTTGATCAATATTTTCTATTTTAGACCGTATTTTAATAAGAACAAAATTTACATTTGTTAAAAGAAGTTTTTAAAACGAATTTGTGCTGTTATATCCTACACTACTCTTAGTATTTATACACTTATTCAGACAGTTTCCCTTACCCCAAAAACAGGGAAAGGGGAACGATAGAACTAGTCTAACGATTTAGCATTTTATGGTTGCAAGCATTACAACTAGTATAAAAACTCGTTTAATCATGGAAAGTTAACATACATAGGTATAGTTTCTGTTTATCAAAACTGTTACAAAACGTTAAGTACGGTAGCTACAACTGAAAATAAACTATACAAAATAAATTATGTTCTCCTTACCCCATCTGACCTTATACCAAATCAGCCTTATAGTAGCAATAATTAGCAGTAAAGAAGTATCCACGGAAATGTGGTAAATTATGATCCTGATAGAATCTACATTACACATTATTTCAGGGTGGGGACGACTATTCTCAGATACTTCAGTTGGAAGACCAAGAGCTGGCTGGACCGCTCACACCCGACCTGATCAAGAAACTTAACAGTCCAATGAAAGTCCCGGATGAAATATTTGAGGTGGAGGATTTGAACGACCACTACAAAGCCGACGACAGGGTATCAGATGATTGCGATGACGACAAGGGAATCTCATAAGATCTCTTAATATTACATGTCTTAATCTGTTCCGGCTTAAAGATAAGATAGCCAGATCCCCATTGCGTTGGGGAATCTTGGTAAGCCTGCTTTCATCAGCGGCATCATCGTTACTTACCATCAGGTGAGATGATGCCAAGAGCTTACCAATTGTTAATAAAAAAAATACTTGAATTAGTTTTAAATTTAATTTAGTATTAATTTATTTAGTATTTTAAATTAAGTTTAATAGCTTTGATTAAGTTCGCCCTAATTCGGGGTATGCTTGAGCCCTTCAGTGGGGACGCATATGAGCTGATATGATGATGATCTTTGAAATGGGCAAATTGGAAAGAAATAATTCTTGTGTTTTAAGACTGCCCTAGAGATATCTCCAAGAAACAAGAGAGACGAACAGGAGGTGGCGGCCCTATCCGTTACGCCACCGATGCTCCTACATAGTAGTTAGTTTCTACACGTTTTAAAAAAAACTATGTTTTTGTATGGAGACTTTAACTTTTTCTAATTTTTTGTATTTGTTGTTATAGCGGCAACAGAAATACATCATCTGTGAAAATTTCAATTGTCCAGCTATTACGGTTCATGAAATCGCTGCTTATCAAGAATAGTGGCCCAAAACAAAATAGTGCGATTTTGAGTTATTACCACCAGTGCGTTCAGAATGAGCTATATTTTATCGTGAACAAGATAGCAAAACTGAGAGCTTTTTAATGACATTGTGGCAACATTGGGCCGTTATGTGATTGTTCGGTTTTGACCGCCATATTATTGTGAACAGTGGCCTGTCACCAGTTGTGCCCCGTCATTCAAGGAAGTTGGAGCGTTTCTTACGTGAATATAGTCACATCGCAAAATAATACGGAATATTTGCATGAATAGTTTATAGAATAGTGAAATATTTTGTGATATGCCACTCTTCATCATAAAGTTAGTATCTCAATTTTTATTATTTGTTTTTAATACTTTATTCATGAGAAAAAATCTACAGGGTTTTGTTTGTTCTAAAGATATGCCCATATTCAGAAGAAATTTCGTGGAGCTTTAGAGCTTGTTAATAAAATATATCACTGTTCATGATAAGTACATGTGTTGGTCACCATGTCATATATCAATATAGATCTGTAGTCATGATATTAACTTTCAAAAATGTGAAATTTACTTGCCGATTAGAGTATGTTGACTTTAAACAACATCAGCTCTTTGCTTATTTTACACTTGGCTAACTTATCTTCAAGCTTAAACACATCAATGCCGTTAAATGCTTGGCGACAAGACTTCCAAACGGACTTATACACAAAGATTTCACCGGGAATCAAACCCACGACCTCCTGATGTGAAGCTAATGGACTTAACCAATACGATACGCAGGCGGTTAAACGTTAGCCGTTAAACGTTAACTCATTGCGTTGTGGAATCTTGGCAAGGCCGCTTCGAGAATTACTATGAGGCTTCCCAAGATTCATCGATGCAATGCGATGGCTATCTTATCTTCATTCCGGAACACATGTTAACATGATAACAACATCGATATGTTCCGACATTAACTTTGGCATCATCGTCACTTACCATCAGGTGATATACTGTCAAGGGCTTAACAATTGTGGATTAAAATTAAAATTATTGGCATAGTCCATTTTAACATTTTGTCAAAATTGTGTTGCACGATTAAACCAGTAGATTTGGATATGGGACATAATTATAGACCTACAAAAAATGGCATTTAGCATAAAGTCCTTAAACGTAAGATTTTGGAGATAACTGGACATGAATTTGCAGAATTGCATTACTCGAAATATATTCATTTATTTCTGTAAGTCCAATAATTTCCTTATCGTGACGTTTTAGGATATAATGCTGATGATAATATTCAATTGAATGGAATGATAAGTGACATTTTTTGTTTACCTAATCTCCTCTTTTCAAATATTGAGGTTTAATTGTGTGACGCTGTTTTAAAAATTGTGGACCTGGTACTATGCCAGTCTCCATACAAATATTTTTAAACCCCTTTAAATTAAAATCAAATTGGTCACTTCGCTTCTAACTTCTGTAATCTAGGCACTTCCTAAATCTTTATCAGTTTTGAGAATAGTCCTCATAATTAAATATTCTGCGGTGGATATACGGAGTGACGAGGCTTGACAAGATCCTCAACGAGCACGTGCGCGGTAGCCTCGGCGTGCGCGACGTCGCAGACAAACTACAAGAAAACCAGCTACGATGGTTTAAACACGTGAAAAGGAGACCACAAGACTAAGTCGGCAATGTTACACTCAACCAAAATCTACCCGTTCAAAGGCGAAGAGGAAGACCGAAACTTTTATGGTTGAGCGTCATTAAGAAAGACCTGGAAAGCTGCGACCTAACTGAGGATGTTGTCCTAGGAGAGGGCAAAGTGGAGTAAGAATAGCCAGAAAGCAGACCCCGTGATCAGACGGGAAAATTGCTAATAAAAGCGAGAGAGAGAGAGAGATTCCTCATAATCATATTAGCCCTGCGAGAATAGGTAGCTAGTTTCCTAAAGGGCGGGTGTCATACTTCCATTATTGAATTTATAATTAATTAGTTATTCGCAGATAGTGACACCTTACGTTGTTAATTTTCAATAAATTTTTTTGGTGTGTAATAAAAGTTTAAAGTTGATTAATCCAGACCCTTGAAGACAATGTATTTATTATATTGAGAATAAAATAATATATTATTTCTTGTTAATTCCTACTCAATGTCTTATTTTTTAATTTACTTTTAGAAAGGAAATCAGGAAAAATAACAGCACTAGGGAGGAGGACAAACCAAATGTTTTAGACAATTAAAACCCTTTAAACTTAGAACGAAGATATGACTCTACAGATTTAAAAGACTTTGGTTCAGATGATAGCATCAAAGATCCAAACTTTGATTATGCGAGCGCCAAAAATCAGAAACAACGCAATCAAGTTCATCCGACTCGATTTCAAACAGACAACGCAGCTTCTAAAAAACGTTAACAATACAAGAATAAGTATATCAGGAAAAAGCTGAAAACAGCATCAATCATTAGAGTTGAAAAAGATTTGCCTCAAATTCTAAAAAAGAAAGCATTAGAATTGGAAAAGAATAAAATAGAAAGAATCACACTCGACATTAACGAATGATCTGCTATCATTGCAAGAAAACAATAGTTAAATACAGCATAACATAAATATCTAAAACATTATAGAAACAAAATCGCAACAAATTAAGTTAGCACAGGTAGAAAACGATGTCAAAACACATTCTGCTTTGTTATTAATAACAATAAATTGAGATAACTAATTGGAAGCAGAAGCTCAAGAACTTGGGGAGAGACATTCAAACCGAGATTGATGTGGAGACAAGAATCCATAAAAGCAAGACAGGCGATGAGTTAAAAAGTGAAATTAATTCTATTGTTACTTTGTAAAGATTATACACCTGATAATTGTATCATGTCAGTTTACGACTTGCAAGCTGTAATGCCATGTCCTAAAGGGGATGTTTTTATTACTTATCCAAACTGAATATTAATAATTTTACGGTCTTTAATTTAAAAAGCCATGATGTCGCTTGTTTTGTGTGGCAAGGAAGGAGAACGCAAACGTGGAGTAATTGAGATAGGAACGTGTATGTTACAATACAAAGAATACATAAGACTCATCTAAACAGCTTAAATCTAAATGTTAGTCTAAATTGGATTTGATTTTCTTTTCCGACAACTGTGATGGGTAGCAAAAACATTATTTTATGATTGCTTTGTACGTGTATGCAGTCACTCATTATGAACATATCATTCCTGATTAAGGGTCATACACAAAACGAAGCGGACTCTGCACATTCTGTCATTGAGAGGCAATAAAGAAGTTCCTTAAGTCAGGTACAATTTATTCACCAGATCAGTATTTTCAAATAATTTTGTATAAAACATCACACACAAATGATTATAAAAGACTAGTCATTGACAAATATAAAAAAATACTCTGAACTCTACTAACAATAACAGCCTGGTTTATATGAAAGCTTACAAACAAATGATACAAGTACGTGAAAAGAAGAAGAAAGTATTACTCAATTTGATAAAAAAATATTTATCCTAGGTTCTATACCCTATTTTATGAAAGTTTGTAAGACTGAATATTTCCCTGCATTTTGAAACTGTAGAAATTTGTATGCTACTACGATATTGAGTGAAAAAATAGTTTATTTGTTATTGCCTTAGATTTTTATGTCGATTAATAATTATAGTTCCTAAAAATAGTTAAGAATAAATACTAATTAAGACTGAAAAGACGTAGGTATGATTCAGCTCAAAGGTAAACTATACCTAAAAATAAGAAAATAACAGTTTCTTCTTTAAAAAATATTATTAATACTTTTTGTGTATTTTCATTATATTTTCTAAACTTTATTTCATAATGTTTCTAGTTTTAGACTTAGTTTTGAAAATTTATTGTGATTGGTGTTTGACATAAACACAATTAAGTCATTGTTGACTATAATACTCAGATATGATCTGCGACATAAACCTAGATAAGTCGATATTTTTGAAAAAAACTATAACAAATATTATGACATAACAAAAAAGGCCGATATTACTTTTAAAAAATGTTTGCTTTTCTGTCACAAAACCAGATGAGCCATTATTGTCGAAATAGTTCCTTTAATATAAGTGATTTAAAACAAGATGCACCTTTTTTTTAAAAAAAATATGGCCAGTTATGTGACGTAAGTCAAAGTAGTCGAAGGTTTTGTCATTTTTATAGTTAATTATGTTACATTTTCTTGTTGATTTTGCATGATAGCTATACTTTACCTAATTTGAAAACGCAATAACCATTAAGAAGCTGGTTAACTTAGTCAAAATAAAATTTAAAGTAAAAAAACTTTTTTCAATTTTTCAAACGTCTCTACTGAAAAAATATCGTTTTTGAGATGCACCATTATTCTTGATAAGCAGCGAAATACAGCCTGGCGACAGACGGATAGACGGACGAACAGCGGAGTCGTAGTAATATGGTCCCGTTTGTAACCCTTTAGGTACGGAGCCCTAAAAACAAAGTTTGAAAACGTTTTATTCCTATATCATGTGCTCTCAAAAGCGCCTAATAAACTTTGTCATGCAATAAAACAATTCTCCCCGCGGGGCTCCGGGCAAACACATCAAGTTGACAAACGAGCATCATTCGCGAGTCTCGAGTGGCGCACTCGTGAGACGCTGCCATCAACCCACTGTCCTTCTGATGACACTTGATTTATGACAAATAATTCTTTATCGTTAGAAATAGAAAATCCTTACTAATATTATAAATGTGAAAATGTGTTTGTTTGTTTGTAACCTTTTCACGCTTCAACGCCTTGATCAATCTTAATGAAATTTGATATGCAGGTAGCCTGTGTCACAAGGAAGGACATAGGCTTCTTTATATCCCGTGAAAATAGCATAGCCCGATGCAATTCCCGAGAGAACTGAAAATATACTCTTTTTTGGTTAATTAACATCGCAATGGAACAATGGATTGTGTGATTTTTGCACCGAGATGGTTGAGGGGGTGGAAAATGACACGATTTACTAATAAGCATATCCTGACATAGTTCCCGAGAGATGTGGAGAAAATTTACGTCCACGCTCGCAAGCCACTTGCGGATCGCGCACCGCGCACCCTCTAAGTCAGTCACAAAAACGATTTCCACGCGGGCGAAGCCGCGGGAAAAATCAAGTTTTTTTATAATTATTAGTAGTCTTAAATTGAAACGAAAATCCATTGAAAAAGTGCAAAAGTGTGGTTATTTTCTTTTCTCATTACATGTATATAAATAGACAGAGACAACTGTTCCAATCAATGCCTCGCATAAACTGTTAGGGTGCATTCAGTTATCGAAAACCTGTCCCCTACACCTGCTATATTTCCTGTCTTATAGCTATCTCTTCTCATCATCATATCAGCAGTGCTAGGCCTAATAGTGTTAATTTTAGCACTGCTAACGCCAGTTGGAGTTGGAGTTGGAGGGAGAGGCCCGTTTTTGTGACTGACTGAGAGGGTGAGCGGTGCGCGAGCCGCAAGTGGCTCGCGAGCGTGGACATAAATTTTCTCCACATCCCTCGGGAACTATGTCAGGATATTTATTATAATTATTATAACAGCTCATATACGTCCCCACCGAGGGGCTTGAGCCTACCCTGAATCAGGGCGATTAGGCCTTAGTCGACCACGCGGGCCCAGTGCGGGTTGGTCGACTTCACACACAACCTTCGAGTTTCTTCGCAGGCGTGTGCAGGTTTCCTCACGATGTTTTCGGAAAGCGTCGGTGGCTCAACCGGTAACGACTCGGTCCATCTAACCAGAGGTACCGGGTTCAAATCTGGACGGCCAATGTACCAATGAGTTTTTCAAAAACTTACGTACATACTTACCGATTGCTCTAACGGTGAAGGAAAACATCGTGAGGAAACCTGCACACGCCTGCGGAGAAACTCGAAGGTTGTGTGTGAAGTCGACCAACCCGCACTGGGCCCGCGTGGTTGACTAAGGCCTAATCGCCCTGATTCAGGGTAGGCTCGAGCCCCTCGGTGGGGACGTATATGAGCTGTAATGATGAATGCCATAGGATAACAATTCCTCTTATACAACTCTGTCCTAGCCAGGGTACCTTCTATTGTATTGAGGATATTTATCCCACTTCTTGAAGAGATAAATTTGTCCTTTGACAAAATTACGAATTTCGTACACATAATCATAGAGTGAAGCCAGTGTAAGTAGATTAAGTTTTTAAAAGAGAGGCTTACATGGAGTTATTGGCGGTACATTACATAATTGCACGTATACACTGTTTCTGCGCTATAAAGCCTCGGTTTGTATGCACAGAGTTTCCCCAAATTTTACTTTTTTACAACTAATCCTATTAATATTATAAACGCAAAAGTTTGTATGTATGGATGTTTTTACTTTTTCACGCAAAAGCTGCTGAAGGTATCTGGCTGAAATTTAGTAGGTAGACAGACTTGGACTTGGATTACGCTTCTTTTTACACGTTTGCCAGCCGCTTCGCACTGCGCACCCTCGGAGGCAGTCATAGAAACTATGTTCACGCGAGCGAAGCCGCTGGAAAAATCTAGTTACTAATAATTTCACAACTTAAAAAAAGAAGTTTAAAAAGACAGTAATAATTAAGTGCAAAATCTCTTAGTTTGTACATAACATTACGCATCTGCGTGACATAAAGCTTGAACAATATTAAGTTAATAAACTAAACAGATTACGAAGGTTATTTTTAGTTTTATCTTATTTTATTTAAAGGCTGTGTTATGTCACAGTATTACAATACAGCGGCTTACAGTAGTGCAACGAATGTACTTACGCAGAGCAACGGAAGGGTACTTGCGGGGTAGCGGGCGGCGGGGCACAGCCTGGGAAACTCCGCGAGTTTGCCAGGCTGGCTACAGGCTAGTACCTACGCTGTGGCGGCATGTGCGACATCAAAGGCGTTGCGCTACTGTAACTACTGTAAGCCATATCGTAATTCTGTGGTTACGTATAGGTGTATTGTGGCAATGTAGTTCATTGAAACAGTACATTCCCTTCAAGGTCGGCCCTAAATGGGTTAAGTGAGGCGAGTTAATGGCACTTAACATAGAATGATGACTTGTAACGCAAACTTAGCCGAGAATTAAGGAGATGTTAAAATCTTGAAAAGGAGCTAAAATCAAAATTTATCATACGCTTCATTTAAATTAAGCAAAAATTTACACAGAAATCTTTCCACAAGGAACATATAAGTACTAAACTGATCAACTGCCTCGTTCACAAATGCGAATTGACCACAGTCCCTTGGGAAAGGTTGTTACGTTTCAAAAGTAGAAGCTCCTGTGGTACCTTGGTTCAACACCTTAACCAATCTTGACGAAATATGGTATGCACGTAGGCTGTCACGGAGAAGGACATAGCCTATTTTCTATCCCGTGAAAATGGCACAATCGTAACCAGATAGCCGTAAGTACTCTTTTCTAATCTTTGCCAAAAGTAGAGTAATGCTACAATATATTAAGTACTAGCTTTTAAACTACCAGCGGCTTCACCCGCGTGGACATCGTTTTTATGACTGTCCTTGAGGGTGAGTGGTGCGCGCGAGCGTGGACATGACTTTTCTCCAGATCCCTATTCCAAATCGGGCTATTTCTGTTTAGCAGTCTATGTTACTTCCTACCACCTCAACCATACAAAAATACAACTATACCAAAATCACTTCGAACCGTTGCTCCGTTGCGACGCCGACTTGAGCGAGATCATGAAAATGAGTTTTGTCCCGATCCCTCAGGAACTTAGTCAGGATATGCAGATTAGTAAACTATATCAATAACCACTTCCTCAACTATATCTGTGCAAAAAATCACAACAATCCATTGTTCCATTGCGATGTTTTAATCAAAAAAAGAGTATATTTTCAGTTCTCTCAGGAACTGCATCGAACTATGCTATTTTCATGGGATGAAAAGTAGCCTATGTCCTTCCCTGTGACATAGAGTACCTACATGCTAAATTTCATCATGATTGGCAAAGGTGTTGAAGCGTGAAAAGGTAACAAATAAACCAACAAACACATTTTCACATTTATAATATTAGTAAGGATTAAAACTCATTCGCTCTTATGTTCTAGAAGTCCAAAGTAACCCTGTGTAAATTTTATTCGAAGCAAAACATGCTTGCTATTAAGAAGTAAGAATTTTAAAACAAGAAAAAAGCAACACGCAACACCATTTTGAACTAAAAGAGTCAGGAATACAATTTCAATTGCTCGTAATTTTGCAGAGCTAAAAGCTTCTGGTGTCTCGGTGCGTTCACGAAAGCGAAGCCTTTTGTAGTAATGGCGCATTTAGTATGAATTCACTTCACTATTATGTGGGGTTTTGGGAACAGCTTAACATCAAGCTAGGCGAGGTTGGTGAACCGTTGGTAATTGCAGAATCCTGTATGCACCAGACTTAGCCCCGTTATGAGATTTGAGCAAAAATATGGAAAATATATGCTTTATAAAATTGTTATCTGCAGGTTTACCTTTTATTCGGTTTAAAGTAGCACATCATAAATGCTAATCATGAAACCAGGTATATTTCTCCAAAGAACATTGATTATGTCTCAGCAAAAAAATGATTAAGACTTATAATTATCAGCCCGTGTAAGGTCTCCTCCAAGACTCGCTACATAGACCGGCCTAGATCTTCGGCCGGCAACCTTGGGCAAATCATTACTCTGCCTAGCCAGGGGGCATCCCACACTACGTTTGCCTAAACGCGGTCTCCACTCCAGAACTCGGTTTGTTCGGCGGTCAACGGTTTTGCGAAAGGTAAGTGCGGTCCATTGCCACTTCAGCTAGCTAATCCGCTGAGCTATGTCGGTCACTTTGGTTCTCTGGCGAAAAACTTAGATTGGACTCTATTGCAGTGGAACTCCATGGCACGCTGCGTGACTTGAAGCTTGTGGACTACTTGTTTCGGCGTCGTATGTCATTATGAGTAAGACGCATTGATGGAAGACTTTACGCACTATGGTAGTGGCGACACAAAGATATGTCACAACTTCCTGAACGCTGCCCGTTGTTTCTACCTAACTGCATCACAAGAGCGATCAATTATCTATTAACAATGGCTCATACAACTTTCTGGCTTTTGTGGTGGGGCTGACGGATGTGTGGTCCGACGAGGTCAGATCTTTCGTTAACACTCCGTTACCTGCGCCCCTATTTGGTACGCAAGTGCTCTCACGCTCTACATACTTAAACACTTTTAATATAAGGATTTTTAAAGGATAAAACTTGTGTCTTCAACAAAAAATTTTATGCAGTCTGGACATGTAATATCCTGTTGGTCTGGACAAATCCACTGTGGGAATATCATCGTTAGATTCTGCATCTGATGGAGGAGCGACGAACGTGAATATGTTCGAGAAAATGTCGCACGAATGATCGCGCGTTCTACTATTGTCACTATTGGCGCGAAATTTCTCTGGCGTGCGGCCACGTTGATCGCCGTATTGATCCAGACGAATCTAATGAAACCTCGCACTCCAAAATCCATCAAGCCGTTTAAGCTACAGGGTGTGCCAAAGAAATAAACATACATACATACACTCGAATAACATAACCTTCCTTCTGGGGCAGTCGGGTAAAAATATGAATTCTTCTTCACTAGTAGCCCATCTATAATCTAGAAGCCGTCTACCGATCCCGTAAGTTTTTTTTTTGTTTATTTTTTGTTTTCTACGTTTTACTTTTTTATATTGTATAATCGGTGTATGTTTAAGTCAAATAAAAATATGTCTATTGTCTATTCTCTAATTTGGCTTTCAATTAGGTGTTCAGATGTGAGGAAAAGCTAAGCTAAGAGCTAGTTGCACTCGCGCACTGAGGATTCCGTAACACCACAAAAAATCTTTAAAAAACACGTTTCTTGTATGGAGACCCCTTAATTTTTTTTTGATTGATGATATCAGCTCATATACGTCCCCACCGAGGGGCTCGAGCCTACCCCGAATAAGGGTGATCGGTCCTAAGTCGACCACGCGGGCCCAGTGCGGGTTGGTCGACTTAACACACAACCTGCGAGTTTCTCCGCAGGCGTGTGCATGTTTCCTCACGACGTTTTCCTTCACCGTAAGAGCGTCGGATAAACGTACATATGAAATCTAAATTCGAAATCACATTGGTACAAGGCACTACAAGGCAGGATTCGAACCACGACCTCCCGACAGGAGGCGGCGGCCCCAGCCGTTACGCCACCGACGCTCTTTTTTTTTTAATTGTTTTTAATTATTTGTTAGTAAATCCTTATATTTTGTGAAAAATTACAGGTCTGTAAAGCAACAGTGACACCGTCTAGCATTGTTATTTGTTGCTCAGAAATTACTCGAGCAAACAATTCTCATTAGGGCAACTAATTAGTTATAATTTTTTTGCTACATATATATGCAGCATTTTTTTTTGCTTGAATAATAAACGAGCAACAAATTACAATGCTAGAGGGTATCGATGCTACCTTTACAGACGTCAAAACAAGCATGGACACCGTCTAGCATTGTAATTTGTTGCTCAGAAATTACTCGAGCAAAAAATTCTTATTAGGGCAACTAATTGGCTATAATTTTTTTACTACATAAATATTTTTTTGCGTGAATAATAAACGAGAAACAAATTACAATGCTAGACGGAGTCAATGCTAACTTTACAGACGTCACAGCAAGCACTGACACCGTCTAGCATTGTAATTTGTTGCTCAGACATTACTCGAGCAACGAATTCTCGTTAGGGCAACTAATTAGAAATATATGTATCACTACAAATAAATTTTGTTGCTTGTATAATAACTGAGCAACAAATTACAACGCTAGACGTTGTCAATGCTAACTTTACAGACGTTGACACCGTCTAGCATTGTAATTTGTTGCTCACACATTACTCGAGCAACAAAATTCTCATTAAGGCAACTAATTATCATCAAAAAACACTAAATTTATCACTAAAAATAAAATTTGTAGCTTGAATTACAACCGAGCATCAAATTATAATGCTAGACTGTGTAAAGATGTGTAAATTGCAGCCGTTTACCTATCATAATTTAAAATATTATCTTTTAAAAGTCAGACAAACAGATGAACTGACAGACAGAAGGACAACGTAAGCTTAGTAAAAGCAGCAACCCTAAACCAAAGATTGCGACGTCACCCCCTCGTCACCCAGATTGATACAGATTGGTTCTCGAACGAATAGGATTTCGCCGTAATTTTGTTTGCTCCGTCATTTGTTTTTAGAAATGTCATTTCACGACCGTTGTATGCAGTGTCCGGCCGGAGTATGCCTAAACCACAGTATATATATTAGTACCCTAAACTATGCACCGTACTCAGTGATAATATTATTGTTATCAACATTGTTGTTCTCGCTCCGGCGATGACTATTGTATTATGCAATTCGAGATTACACTTTTATGGGCAACTTGTATAAACTATAAAATCCGAGCCAAAATAAACTCTATTCGTATTACATACGGATTAGGTTTTATGAACGTGAATTGCAGCCAAGTCAAACTGGATTCTATGCTGTGCAGAATTATGCTGCATCTTTATGGTTTTCAAAATTGTGTTGTGATAGCTCAGCCAAATAAAACACTGTGGTGGTGAGCAAAAAAAGGAAATAAATGTGTTGCGCGAGAAAAACGTAAAACCGCCTGTTTTATTGTGAGCCTCTTTTAACCGGTTACATCCGGACAGATCCGGTTACATATTGGACAAAGGGAAAATCTGTTTTGAAAATTTATTGCTCTTTGTTTTTAAACCATTTAACTTGCAATGTTTGTATGTATGTATGTTTATTTAGTTCAAATCTGGCGATCGATTTTAGAGCGACTTCCGAGGTCTGACTTAGCTGACATTTGAAATGAAGACGTATTCCCGGTGACAATAGATCCTTTAGGTATTTTGAAGTTGATCTGATGATGAACTTTGGAGGTGATATCAAGGTCCCAGAATCGTCTTTTATTCAAATTTTTTTTCAATTCAAATTCAAATTCAATCCAAACAACTAGACTTTACTGTGCTCACCTTTTTTTAATTAGTACTAACCGTGTATTTTTTTATTGTCATTTGAACATTTGGATTTTTGAGCATAAAAACTCTTTTCAAATAAAAGCTTGTAACTAAAAACTTTTAGATTTTTTGAAAATTATTAAAAGCTTTCATTTATCTTGCAATGTTTGTGTGTATGTATGTAATGTATGTTAGTTTGTGAAGGTCAAATCTAGCAAACGATTTTTGAGTGACTTTCAGAAATCCGATTGAGCTGAAACTTGATATAAAGCCATATCATCGGTGATAATAGATCCTATTGAAGTTGAACTGATGATGAACTTTGCAGGTGGAATCAAGGTCTCATGATCATCTTTTCTTTTTAAAAGAATCGTAGGAAATACTGTGCTCGCCTTTTTTAAGGGTTCCGTACCCAAAGGGTAAAAACGGGACCCTATTACTGAGACTTCGCTGTCCATCTGTCTGTCTGTCTGTCTGTCAGCGGGCTGTATTTCATGAACCGTGATAGGTAGACAGTTGAAATTTTCAGAGATGATACATTTCTGTTGTCGCTATAATAATACTACCAAAAATATATAATAAAATATTTCTTTAATTACAAACTATTTATCTTAAAATTGTATAAAAAATATGTGATTTTCACAACAAGCGTTTTCATTTCATATATCACACGATATAGTTCGCAAAACTTTTTAAAATTGTCTAATTAACCCCCCAAAAGTGGTCCAAATCATGTTTAAATATAATTTAATTACATGACACGTCCGTCTTTGGGTTGCCAACTAATAAATATGCTTGTTGCATATTTCTAAGTTGGTAACCCAAAGACGGACGTTCAGCTTAAATAAACCAGTTTTGGGGGGTTAATTAGAAAGTTTAAAAAAGTTTTTCAAACTATCGTTCTAGTAGTTTTGGAGCATATTTACAGTTACAGACGGCCGGACGGACAGACAGACACACGAGTGATCCTATAACGGTTCCGTTTTCACCTTTTGAGGTACGGAAAAAAGGGCTGGAGATACTAAAATAATATTATATCTCTACAATTCGTCCTTTACACATAGCGGCTATAGTAATGGACATCAAAGCGTTTTGTGATACTTTACTTTGTCGTTGCGTTCCGAGCAGCTTCCGGCCGAGTTGCCATTTAAAGGGTAGCTGCCAGACAAAAAAAATATATAAAAAAAGAAAAACTCAAAAATTACTTTGAAAATTTTGATTAAACTTTGCATGTAATTTGCAGTAGTATATGTAAAAAAAGAAATATTCAAAGTAATTTTTGAGTTTTTCTTTTTTTATATATTTTTTTTGTCTGGCAGCTACCCCTTAAATGGCAACTCGGCCGGAAGCTGCTCGGAATGCAACGACAAAGTAAAGATGTGAGTCTGCACGAAACAGCATAAAAGATATTTGTTACCAATATGTGAAATAAAATAAGTTTAAACTTATTTTGCGATTTACTTTAAACATTTTACATTGATATTCGACGAATTTGACCTAATCGGTACCGTCGACAGTTGTAAGAGAAAACAAACGTAGTGTTAAGGCACCTACGCTTTTGACTTGAATGAAGTAACTAGTAGTTATATGAATTTTATTTCACATATTGGTAACAAAAATCTTTTATGCTGTTTCGTGCAGAGTCACATCCGGATGAGCGGTTTTCCCTCCAGATGTCGTGGATGGTTTTAACCGATTCTTCTGTTGACCGTTTGTTTGCATAAGATCCGCGCGCTTAGCCTTTGCTGACGACCTGTTCTTAATGTAGCACTAACGCCGAGGTTACGTCTGAGAGACGTCAAAAAATAAAATAATGCAATAAATAAGATTTGAAACCATCGTGAGGAAACCTGCACATGTCTGTGAAGGAACTCGGAATCGACTCGCACTGGGCCCGCGTAGCCGACTAATGCCCGATCGCCCTAATGTAAATGAATCGTATGTTCAATTAAAAAACAACTTCAATTTGGAGATACAATTTGTTAATGATTGCTATAGTCCTTAAATTTTTTTTAATAATCTACAAATGGATTTAAAATATAATCACTTCTACAATTGTCAAAAAAAAAACCTAATATATTGACTCTTAGTTGAACAGTAAAAAATTTGAAATTACATATTCTTCATGTGAGGACGGGTCTTTTTCGTCTCATCATATCAGCTCATATACGTCCCCACCGAGGGGCTCGAGCCTACCCTGAATTAGGGCGATCAGGCCTTAGTCGACCACGCGGGCCCAGTGCGGGTTGGCCAACTTCACACACAACCTTCGAGTTTCATCGCAGGTGTGTGCAGGTTTCCTCACGATGTTTTCCTTCACCGTTAAAGCAATCGGTAAGTATGTTACGTAAGTTTTTGAAAAACTCATTGGTACATTGGCCGTCCAGATTTGAACCCGGTACCTCTGGTTAGAAGAACCGAGTCGTTACCGGCTGAGTTACCGACGCTTTTTTTAAATCATCGTTTTCGTCTCATCGATGTTGAATTACTCTTTTTGGGCATAAAATTACGTACAACATCCCGATGCAACGTCAGCGAGACACTATGAGCTTTCCGATACGAACACCGAGGTGACCACCAAGTGACGTAGGTACACATTTCGTGTACATAAACACCGTGCTTACGTCTGTGAGACTGCGAAAGCTTTGTCAACTGACTTCCAAAAAGGAGAAGATTTTCAATTCGACTGTATATTTTTGAAGTGAAACTTTTATTATAGACGGAGGGTACTTGGATTTTTTCTGTCACGAAAAAGCGTTACGTGTTACGAAAATGCGGAAGTGAAACTTCTATATAGACGGGAGGTATTAGGATTTTTTCTGTTACAAAAAAGCATTAAGTGTCACGGAATGGAGGAGGTAGACTATATATCGCGTGGTAAGAGGCGGCAGTGGCGGAGGGATACTTTTTTTGAATATTTTTATTGAAAAGATTTTTTGTTACATTTTTTTTTTGAAATATGTTAATAAAAAAAAAATATTTATTTAGAAATATCTTAAATGTTTTTTTTTTAATTTTTGTTTTTTAAAAAAAAAATTAAGTACATTTATTTGAAAATTCTGCGAAAAAGCGTCGGTGGCTCAACCGGTAACGACTCGGTCCATCTAACCAGAGGTACCGGGTTCAAATCTGGACGGCCAATGTACCAATGAGTTTTTCAAAAACTTACGTACATACTTACCGATTGCTTTAACGGTGAAGGAAAACATCGTGAGGAAACCTGCACACGCCTGCGAAGAAACTCGAAGGTTGTGTGTGAAGTCGACCAACCCGCATTGGGCCCGCGTGGTTGACTAAGGCCTAGTCGCCCTGATTCAGGGTAGGCTCGAGCCCCTCGGTGGGGACGTATATGAGCTGTAATGATGATTTGAAAATTCTGATAAGTATTTTTTTTTGAAATATTTGTTTTTATTTTTGACATATATGACATATATTTGAAAAAATATATTTTTGCATATTTTTTGAATTTTTCTATTGACTTTTTTTGAAATATATTTTTTTTCACTTGTCCGTTGAAGTTTCACTTCTAATTTTTTTTTTGTTCCCTCAGAACTTTTGACTGGGTGAACCGATTTTAATGATTTATTTTTCTATTTGAAAGGTGGTGCTTTCCAAGTAGTCCCATATAAATTTTATCAAAATCGGTGTAGTACTTTATTAGAAAATTAGCAAAAACCAAAAATAGTAATGCAAAATTTTATAGTTCATAGTTAAAAATAGCTACGTCTTTGAGACGTATGGGTAGTCAGTTAAAGCTTAAGAGAAAGGTTTTCCTCCACGGATTTGATTGCGGACGTGAGAGCATTCGACGCGTTGAGGTGGAAAAGGGTTGTTTTATCTTGTTCCTATTTATTTATATCATAGTACCTCTAGGTAGGAAGCTGTGCTCTCTACATACAAAATGTGTCCTGATATCGTAAGTCACCGTGCATGTACGAAATAAAAGACTTGATGATTCTTCGCAGCAGGTCACGATGTTTCTTATAAGATGTGCCATCAATGTTAAAACCTTCAAGACACACCCTGTACACTTCATACAACGGGCCAGAAATGACATTTCAAAAAAGGAATGACGGAAAAAACAAAATGGCGGTGAAATCCCATACGTTCGACAACCAAACTGTAACCAATCTGTATCAATCTGGGTGACGAGGCGGTGAGGTCGCAATCTAGAGAGCGGCAGGGATTGTCCATACTGTATGTTTGTACTAATATATATATGTACTTTATTCAAGAGGTGGCTGTCTCCCTCAATTTGCAATAGAATTTATATTCTTAATCAGGGCTTATAATATGTTTACAAAGACTGGTAGCAGATACATTTTCAGAAATAACGTCTTCCAGGTTTTGCCCGCGACTTCACCAGCGTGGACATTGTTTTTATGACTGTCTTAGAGGGTGAGTGGTGCGCGAGCTGCTTGCGGCTCAAAGACGAAGAAATGAGTTTTCTCCAGATCCCTATCTCAGATCGGGCTATTTTTATTAGCAGTCTATGTCACTCTTCAACCGTCTCTGTGCAAAAAATCACAACAATCCATTGTTTCGTTGCGATGTTAAAGAAATTAGCCAAAAAGTAAGTAATTTTTTCAGTTCCCTGAGGAACTTCATCGGACTATGCTATTTTCACGGAATAAAAAGTAGCCTATGTCCTTCCCTGTGACACAGGCTACCTGCATGCCAAATTTAATCAAGATTGGTCAAGGTGTTAAAGCGTGAAAAGGTAGCAAACAAATAAACAAACAAACACATTTTCACATTTATAATATTTATAGTAAGGATTAAGTAAAACGTTAATTGATTGAGTTGAGTGATTAAGGAAAAAGTGTCGGTGGATCAACCGGTAACGACTCGTTAACGGTGAAGGAAAACATCGTGAGGAAACCTGCACACACCTGTGAAGAAACTCGAAGGTTGTGTGTGAAGTCGACCAACCCGCACTGGGCCCGCAGGGTCGACTAAGGCCCGATCGCCCTAATTCAGGGTAGGCTCGAGCCCCTCGGTGGGGACGTATATGAGCTGATATAAGAATAAGAATATATTTATTGAGTTATATAAATCTCTAAGTACTTTACACATTGAATAGGATAACACTTAGGGTAGATATGATGAAGGATTAAGTATCGTAGTAACTGTATGAAAGAAAAATGGTGACTGCACGAATATAACAGTACGACCATAATTACACGAAGGTTATCATATAAACACACTTGTTGTACCGTGCACGCGCAGCCGTCGATATCAAACTTAATTGAGGGTAAAACTAAAGAAATAGCAATAATAAGTTTTAGCCTTTCTATCCGACTCCGTGACGTAATAGTTAGTCCATTCGCTTCACACCAGGAGGTCGCGGGTTTGATTCCCGGTGGGGTCAACTTATAAGACTTGATTTGGTCGGTGGTAGGGCAAAAAGACTATCTTACTTTCACCTGTTTGCTACTCGATCATGCTAATTTCCTTAGCGTTTTAGTGCTCAGCCACTGTGTTCCTTTGCGTTTTAGTGCTCAGTCACTGTGTTCCTTCGCGTTTTAGTGCTCAGCCACTTTGTTCCTTCGCGTTTTAATGCTCAGCCACTGAGTTCCTACGCGTTTTAGTTTTCAGCCACTTTGTTCCTTCGCGTTTTAGTTCTCAGCCACTTTGTTTCTTCGCATTTTAGTGCTCAGCCACTTTGTTCCTTCGCGTTTTAGTTCTCAGCTACTTTGTTTCTTCGCATTTTAGTGCTCAGAAACTTTGTTTTTTCGCGTTTTAGTGCTCAACAACTTTGTTCCTTCGCGGTTTACTACTCAGCCACTTTTTTCCTTCGCGTTTTAGTGCTCAGCCACTTTATACCTTCTTTCTTAATTGAATTGCTCGTTTTAAAAGTGTCAGTTGAATAAAATAACGTTCTTGAATTCGTTACCAGGACGAAACTAAAGAATAATTCCCATTTCATAAGATTCACAATGCAGCCGAATCACAAAGAGAGATTAGGCACTTACTCGTGCTTGGCTGACTCAGCACAATGCTGCCGAAGCGAGCTGGTGATGGAACGAGCGCACTGATATGATGGAGAGTGAGCTGAATACGGGATGAATATGAGCACAATAGGGAGACACACACCTCAATAATGTTATGTCATCATTATTATATCAGCTCACATACGTCTCTGCCGAGTGGTTTGAGTCGACCTGAATTAAGGCAATCGGACCTCTGTCAACCACGCGGGCTCAGTGCGGGTTGGTCGATTTCACACACAACCTTCGAGTTCGCAGGCGTGTGCAGGTTTCCTCGTATTCCTTCACTGTAAAGAGCGTCGGATAAACGTACAACATATGAAATCTAATTTGAAAACATATTGGTAAGTGTGGCAGGATTCGAACCACGACCTCCCGGACAGGAGGTAGCGGTCATATCCGTTACGCCACCGACGCTCTATAATGTACTGGCATTAAAACTCCTTCACTTTTTGTGGTACGAGTATATTGCACCTATAAATATCCTACTAATATTATAAATGTGAAAGTATGTATGTATGGATGTTTGTTACTCTTTCACGCCAAAACTACTTAACGGATTTGGATGAAATTTGTTAGGTAGATAGATTAGATCCTGGATTAACATTTAGGATACTGTTTTCTACACTCGCGAGCCGCTTGCGCCTCACTCACTGCACACTCTACAGTCACAGAAACTATGTTCACGCGAGCGAAGCCGCTGGCAAAATCGAGTATATATTAAAATCGTAAAGGCAGATAAATGTGTTGAATATATTCGGAAAACACAAAAATCTAAAGGCACTCATTATTATTTGTGTGGGGGCGCGATAAAATGAGTGACTGAACATGTTAAAACAGTTATTAAAAGTTTTGTTTGTTTGTTTGTTTGAACGCGCATCACGCAAAAAGCCAACTTCTTTAAGTGACAGCTTATAATCCGAAATATCATAATACATTAACAAAACTGGAAAATCGTCCATGAAACATAAAACCAGAACCCAAAACGTTAGCATATTTCAGAGGTCCATTATAGATAGACGTGGTCCTATTTGACGAGCAAAATATAATAAACTACTGATTCCCAGGTTGGAAGCGGGTTTACCAAGATTCCCCAATGAAATAGATTTGGATATCTTATAATCATGCTGAAACATATCATGGTGTTAACATTGATGTTTTGGCGGCCAAATTTAGATAACGTGGTGAAAGGCTAGTTCAGTTTCAAAGCCGTTCTATTCAAATGCTATTACAGCTAACGGGCGGCGGTGACGTGTTATTCACAAACGCGTTGCAACTAGTTATAACTCTTTAGTTTTTCATTGATTCATCTTAATAATTATCAGGCAATAAAACAAAACCTATGGAGATACTTTCGAGTAAGGTTTTGAATATTAAGTTACGTAAATAACCGCCAATTACAAAGACGTCTTCCGAGAGCACGCCTCATTAGATTTCTCAAAACGTAATGAGTCTTTCAGCTCGGTTATTCGCCTTCAGCAGCTCGATTATCCTGAGTTTGTTAATGAACACCTTCTCTTATAAATAGCCCAAGAGGAAATAATGTGACGCTGTTAAATCTGGGGACGAGCAGACCAGTAAAAACTGAAAACATTCTGACGCTGTTAAATCTAGGGGACCAGCGGACCAGTAAATGTTGAAAATAATTTGACGCTGTTAAATTTGTGGGATGAGCGGACCAGTAAATGTTGAAAATAATTAGACGCTGTTGAATTTGGGGGTTGAGCTGACCAGTAAATGTTGAAAATAATCTGACGCTGTTAAATTTGAGGGATGAGCGGACCAGTAAATGTTGAAAATAATCTGACGCTGTTAAATCTTGGGGGCGAGCATACCAGTAAATTTTGAAAATAATCTGACGCTATTAAATCTGGGGAACGTGCGCACCAGTAAATGTTGAAAATAATCTGACGCTGATAAATCAGGGGGACGACCGGACCAGTAAATGTTGAAACTAATCTGACACTGTTAAATCTGGGGGACGAGCGGACCAGTAAATGTTTAAAATAATCTGACGCTGTTAAATCTTGAGGGCGAGCGGACCAGTAAATGTTGAAAATAATCTGACGCTGTTAAATTTGTGGGATGAGCGGACCAGTAAATGTTGAAAATAATCTGACGCTGTTAAATTTGGGGGTCGAGCGGACCAGTAAATGTTGAAAATAATCTGACGCTATTAAATCTGGGGGACGTGCGCACCAGTAAATGTTGAAAACAATCTGACGCCGTTAAATTTGTGGGATGAGCGGACCAGTAAATGATGAAAATAATCTGACGCTGTCAAATCTGGGGGACGAGCGAACCAGTAAATGTCGAAAATAATCTGACGCTGTTAATTCTGTGGGACGAGCGGACCAGTAAATGTTGAAAATAATCTGACCTGTTAAATCTTGAGGACGACCGGACCATGAAATGTTGAAAATAATTTGACGCTGTTAAATTTGTAGGATGAGCGGACCAGTAAATGTTGAAAATAATCTGACGGGGGGACAAGCTGACAAGTAAAGGTTGAAAACCTTAAGATTTGGGCGTTAACGCTCGCCGTAAGCTCAAAACAAAACTCTAAGATTTTGGTACGTTGGGTAACGGTGAAATTACCCATGCATTATAAATGATTACTTTTTAAAATATGTTTTATTTTTAACTCGCTTTTATTAGCTTCACTTGTAACTATGATGTAAGAAAATCTCGGAATCTTAATTTTACCCACTTGCCGGTCTTCGATTAGGATGAAATTTTGCACACGCTCTGAGTTCTGATGACAATACATGATTAGCTAAGAAACGTCATTACAAATCCAATATGGCGGCCTCCCCAAAACGGCGTACTGGCTGTTTGAAATCTACCCCCATGATATGGGTATCAAATGAAAGGGTTTGCTGTCAGGAATACGAAAAAATAGTCACGTGACTTAAATCCAACATGGCGGACATCCAAGATAACTACTTAACGTGTTTACTAAAAGCGTGTTTTTTAGTTTTTTAAACTAATTGATGATTATTAAATCCCATCATGACTTTAGCGCCACCCAGTACAAAGCTGAAATTCGTTATGGTGGTTGGTTGGTTTCGTTGCCTTGCATCCTCTCATTCCAAAAAACTGTCCGTTCCGGTTTAAGCACGTGCAGTTTCCTGTAAACGTCTGTTCTAAAATGACAATCAGCAACAACTGGATATTTTTTCGGAATAAGATCTCAAATGATTTATTTTCTTGTGTATTTTTTTATAATTTTAATTATTTCTCACTTTCAGTTATCCATGTGAACAAAGTCGCAAGCAACAGCTTGTTTAAAATGAGCTAAGTTAATTCCACTTCAAAAACATCACATACTAAATGTTTCATAATGACCTAAAAAGCCGTACAGTGCGGCTTGTGAAACTGGTTTGTCCATGGATACAGTGGTGCTTTATATGCCAGTTAACTGTGCGCAAAATGGATTTTACCGCACTAGCGCTTTTTACTTTTCCACTTTATTCTTAATTTCTAGCTTGGAGGAACAAGAAATTTATAGTAAAAAAATATAATAACCAAAGATACAGTATCTTCTTTAATACTTTTGAAAGGGGAATTGTAAAAGAAATAGGTTGTTCCTCCGAGAGGTAAAGGCTTGTTTATTAGATTCCTTTTGGATTACGTCTTTGTGAATGACGCATAGGTTTCACCAAGGAAAAGGTCATCTTTTCCAAGGAGGTTTAATTGCTTACAATTATTATCCCAAGCCTAACTACTTATAATATATATTTTTTATAAAAATTTAAGTGCGTTTGGATTAAAAGTAAAATATTAAAAATTATGGTAATATTAAAAAAACAACGTATGCATGCGTAACGAATACATTTACAAAATTTAATTAATGACTAAGAGACGTAAAATTACAATATACTTATGTAATGCATAGATAAAAAAAAATGGATTACCCCACGAACATAATGAGCCACAAGTCGCGTAAAATGAACTTTGGTTGCCGAAACCTTGATCGGTACGAGTATGTACCCATGTGTTTTTCCGTCAAGGTCGTTTTTATTAGGGTTCCGTAGTCAACAAGGAACCCTTATAGTTTTGCCATGTCTGTCTATCTCTCTGTCCGTCTTTCCGCGGCTTAAAGCTGTAATTTAGCATGGGTATACATATCAATTACGCCAACAAAGTGGTAAAATAAAATATTGAAAAAATTTTTTTTAGGTTATCTAGGTTTTTTAGGTTAGTATTCCACTGAGGGCACCACGGCCAGGTGCCTACTTTGGTACCATTAGAAAAGATGCCTTTAAAATCGGTGCTCTCAGTGGAATACTTCCATGGAAAGATGGAAAGAGGGGGTGAATTATTTTTGTTGATTTTTTTGTTTGGTGATAAGGTTATCTTGTAGGGTATTGTTGAATAGGTCTTCTAAAACTATTGAAAGTTTTCTAATCATTTTTCAATTCGAGGTTCCGTTTGAGAAATGTTAGGCTTTAATGTGCTAATGTTTGTTAGAGTCAAGCGTACCCCCTCTCCCCTCCCTACCAGCTAAACCACTATTTCAGGACATCTGAAAAAATTTGAAAAAGTAGACCATAAATTAATTAATTTAAAAGGCAAACTATTACGCCTAATTAGGCCTTAGATTAAGATGTGCAGTTGGATCTGTAAAAAGTATAAAAAGTTTCCAAATAAAATATTCTAATCAGAGATTTGTTACCATAGATGGGTTATGCACTAACAAACAACATTTGAAAATCGAAGCCATTTACGCACACAATGTTATAGGTAGTTCCCTTCGATTGCACCGAATGCTACTAAGAAAAGAGATGCCAATTGGCATCTTTTTTTTGCTTGACTTTTTAGACACATGTAACCTATCTACCTCCCCTTATATATAGCATATCTCTGATTCTAATACCAACTGCAAATGTAATTTTATTTTTGAACGTATAAATTTATTTTCTGTAAAGAGTACGGAACCCTACTTTGCGCGAGTCCAACTCGCACTTAGCTGGTTTTTACCTGTTTTCTTACAACTGTATTAAAAAACGGCAAGTGTACAAGGTAAATGGCAAACTCATGACTATGGTACCGCCCTTATATCATATACTAGTGGCTTTGTGAGCTGTGTAGACCTCGCGAGTTATTCAAAATGGCTGAAATATGTTTTTTTACGCGCCGCCATTTGAAAAATTTCCAAAAACTGAATCGACAAAAAATCTATATAATTATAAAACCTGCTCACAAAATTTCACGAAAATCAGTCTGTAGACGAGAACAGCCGGACAGACATACGAAGGCATTTTTGCCCAGCTGAAAAGGAGACGCTTTGTGTTCGCTCGGTCATTAACTATATACCTAACTATATAACTATAGTTTAGCAAGCAAGTGCTGATTGTCTCTTGTTATAACTGTCGACCGCATCGCTCAAGCAGAATTAACTCAGGCTTATTTTGAATGCAGTACACGAGTTCACAACACAGTTCAGTTTACGATAATTGCGCCATAATATTTAATTTAGCTAGGCACACGTACGCATGCGTAAGTATTTTTCTAAATATTACCAAAAATAGATTTCAATAAGACTTGGAATAATATGAATGTAAGCATTAAAACCTCCTTGGAAAAGATGACCTATTCCTTCCTTTTTTCTATGCGCTTCATTCTTAATTATTCTCCTTTCTTCACAAAGATATAACCCAAAGAGAATCTAATCAGCTAGCGTTATTTATATACGAGTACTAACCTCACGGAGTTGCAACCAATCTTTTTTATAAATTATAACTATATACCTACAAGTTAAGCAAGCAAGTGCTGATTGTCTCTTGTTATAACTGTCGACCGCATCGCTCGAGCAGAATTGACTCAGGCTTATTTTGAATGCAGTACACGAACTCAAGCGCACTCCGCGCCAAGGGTTTGTTCCGGTCCCGGAAACGTTTAAATAAGCAGCAGCTACAGCGTGTAGCGTCCGCACACTCTACTACTTATAGATTTTCTTGGTAACTCAGCTATGTAAGTAAAAGGCAACCTACAACATTAACTGTCTGTCTGTTTAGCCTTTTTTATGTTCATGTTTAAAGAAAATCCGGGAAAGACGGGTCGCAAATAAAATTAAAAAATGCGATATCTTTTAAAATATTTGAGCAATCCTTTCACAATTAATACTTAATTAAGGTTAATTTCATTACAAATATATGAAGGGGTAAAACTTTTTTATTTCTTTTTGGTATTGTATTTAAAGCCATAAAAAAATAAAGATGATTTTCAGAAGATGCACATCAATGGAACTATTTGTTTGACTTTGATTGATTGAAAACACTTTATTGCACAACATAAGAGAAAAAAAAGTACAATGATTGAGGATGTAGGCGGTCTTATAGCTTTTCTTATCTTCGGTCTTTTGTTTCTGTTCAGTCATATAAATAAGGCATTTTTTGTGCAGAAATTAATTATTTTGATCAAATTCAGTTGAAAATATGTCATTAACATCTGAAGACTGTATCTGTAAGACTGTTCTGACATGCTTAAAGACGGGCGCAGGCAGTGTTATACAACGAGAACTGTTGGTGTGTCGCTATTAAACGTTCAAAGAGTGCTCCAGCAATTTTAAGAGACTGGATCTAATATTCGCAGACCAGGAAGAGGCTAAACAAGGTGCAAGACAGCGCAGGAGGATCGATTTATGTCAAAATTATTGAAAAATCGATTTAAAACGGCTGTTGAAGTCATAAATCAACGTCTACGTGCTGAAAGGTGCAATCCGAGCACGTGCACAGCGAGGCGGCGTCTTGCCGAAGCAAACTTGAAGACATTTAGACCCGCCAAGGGTCCAAAACTCGAAAGGCAGCATTGAAATTCAAGGCTGAGTTACGCCAGAGAACACATGAATTGGACTATTATGAATTGTTATGTTTTCGAATGAGTCGAGATTTATGCTATACAAGCACAATGGGAGGCAAAGAGTCTACAGAAGACCAGGAGAGCACTAGAACACTATAATAGCTTGCATTAAAGAGAAAGCGTCATACATCGGAGGCTCCATACACGTGTGGGCTGGAATTTCTTCCGAAAGCCGCACCGAGATAGTGGTGATCGAAAATGGAACTTCAACTGCAGAAATATACGTGAATGAAATCTTAAATGAGTATGCTGGCCCATTTTTTGGTAACATGGGCGAGAACGCCATCTTTATGCAAGATAACGCTCGTCCCCATATAGCTCCGCTAGTGTTTCACTACCTCGATGGTGTCGCTATCACACGCATGGAGTGGCCAGCACGCAGCCCAGACTTGAACTCCATTGAGTATGCCTGAGATGACGTGTACGCCAGCGAAATTCTTCTCCAATCACGTTTCGTGAACTGAAAGAAGCACTGATAGAGGAATGGGAGAATATTTATCAGCATCGGCTCAGAAATCTGATGCAAAAAGCATGCCAAACCGTGTAATAGCTGTTAGCTCGTGCTGGTTAAAAAATACTGAAATGTGTGAAAATAGCACATTTAACACCGTAGCACATTTTCCCAAATCTAGTATAGTAAAAATTGTCATTTTAGGGTTCCGTACACAAAAGGTAAAAACGGGACCCAATTACTAAGACTTTACTGTCCGTCCTTCTGTCTGTCCGTCTGTCACCAGGCTGTATATCATGCCGTGATAGCTAGACAATTGAAATTTTCACAGATGATACATTTTTGTTGCCGCTATAACAACAAATACTAGAAATTAGAAAAAGTTAGTCTCCATACAAAAAAAGTGTTTTTTTAACCGTGTAGAAACTAGGTAAAAGTAACTTCTATGTAGGAGCATCGGTGGCGTAACGGATAGGGCCGCCGCCTCCTGTAAGGGGAGGTCGTCGTTTGAATCCTGACACGTTCCAATGTGATTTCGAATGGGCCAACTTTGCCAGGGCGATCGACTAAGGCCCGATCGCCCTTATTCAGGGTGGGGAAGTATATGAGCTGATATGGTGTGTAGAAAGTAGCGCCATCTAGTATGATGGTAGGAACTTTGCCGTACTTGGCTAAATTAAAAAAAAAACCATTTGAACACTGTATTACCAACTGTCCCGTTGCTGCTGATTCCAGGGGACATTTTATGGAAAATGTTCTGTAGTGTCTAGTAAGTTGGAAATGTTTCTTCTGATACTTTAAAAGAGCAATACAGAACCCTTCAACGCAATGCTACACACACACATACACACACACACACACACACAGACAGAGAGAGAGACACACACACACACACACGCACGCATACACGCAGACAATCACTACAGAAGACGGACATACTGCTCTTAACTTTAATTAAGTAGGTATTTCCTCTGTAATTTAATTTAATTTCTTCAATTTTTAATGTTAGTCATCTTGTATCTTTATGTTTTGTTTTTACCTTTAATATACCATAGATTAAGTAATGGAGGAGCGAGATCCCCTAACTTCTTACTTCCGTACCTAAACGGAGGTCTCAGCCATGGAATATGTAATACCTTTGGTGAAAATAAACTATTTTCTATTTCTAACGATAAAGAATTATTTAGTCATAAATCAAGTGTCATCAGAAGGACAGTGGGTTGATGGCAGCGTCTCACGAGTGCGCCACTCGAGACTCGCGAATGATGCTCGTTTGTCAGCTTGATGTGTTTGCCCGGAGCCCCGCGGGGAGAATTGTTTTATTGCACGACAAAGTTTATTAGGCGCTTTTGAGAGCACATGATATAGCAATGAAAACTTTTCAAACTTTGTTTTTAGGGTTCCGTACCCAAAGGGTTACAAACGGGATAATAATAGTGGGGAGCGTGAGGTTTTTTGTCGTTACGGAATTTCTGGATTCGGTGCCCGCGCTCAAGGCCCGCGATAGAATATATGCAATAGCTTAAAAGTAAAAGTCTCCATACAAGAAACGTGTTTTTTTAAACGTTAAGAAACTAGCGCCATCTAGTATGATGGTACGGAACCCTTTGTGCGCGGTCCTGACTCACACTTTACTGGTTTTTTTATTGATCAACCTAATTAAATTCAAAATAAACTTTAGGTATAATCTTGAACTTTTATGACTTATTTTTATTTAAGCACTATAAAATTGTTTATAATACAGTTTCTATTTCATAAAGCTAGTTACAGTATTCTTGGAAGTTAATGAGGTGTTTTGTTACCGACCCACTTTCTTCGCTGTCGAGTAGGTATATATGGGTTTATATCTAAACAGGGATTTTTACTATATATGAACGTATTACTTTTTAGGTCGCGGGTTCGATTCCCGGCGGGGTCAATTGTAAGACTCGGTTTGGTTGGTGGTAGGGCATTTTCTAAGCCCGCCTGGCTCTAGCTACCACCATCTTATCTAAGTCTTGCCGCCAAATATCAATGTTGATATCATTGGTGTGTTCCGGCATGAAGATAAGATAGCCAGCTCCCCATTGCGTTGGGGAATCTTGGTAAGCCCGCTTCTATCTTCGGCAACATCGTCACTTACCACCAGGTGAGATGTTGTCAAGGGTTTACCAATTGTTAATAAAAAAAATAAAAACGCACATAAAAAATACAAAACTCTAGTAGAAAACCAAAGTAACCGACATAGCTCACGGAATTGCTTAACTCAAGTGGCAGTGGGCGAGGCACATAGCTCTTAAAACAGATGGCTGGTCGGTCAGCAAAGTTCTCGAATGGCTACCACGCACTGGAAGACGTAATGTAGGCAGGCTATATACAAATACGTTTATCGTATAACCCTCATCATCATCATATCAGCTCATATACGTCCCCACCGAGGGGCTCGAGCCTACTCTGAATTAGGGCGATCGGGCCTTAGTCGACCACGCGGGCCCAGTGCGGGTTGGTCGACTTCACACACAACCTGCGAGTTTTTTCGCAGGCGCGTGCAGGATTCTTCACGATGTTTTCCTTCACCGTAAGTGCATGGGATAAACGTACATATGAAATCTAAATTCGAAATCACACTGGTATGTCACGGGATTCGAACTACGACCTCCCGGACAGGAGGCGGTGGCCCTAGCCGTTACTCCAAGATCATAAACACTCTTTGGCCTCACTCCTAGGCCTCCCACTCGGTGGTCTGACGACTGGTGAAGGTCGCGGGAAGCCGCTGGATGCGGGCAGCTCAGAACCAGTCGGTGTGGAAATCCTAGGGGGAGGCTTTTGTCCAGCCGTGGACGTCTTTCGGCTGATATGAAAATAATAAGCCACATCATAAATCCATTGGTTTTCTTGAGGTACCTACCTACTCTAATTTAACAGCTTACTGTATAAAAATCCTCGCCATAAATAAATAAATAAATTATACGCAGGTACCGTTTTTATTCATCACATTATTTTTTTCGCTAATGTTTGATCTATGAAAGTTAAAAGGCTCCACATGGATTGAAAGGCTGGCCACAAACAAATCTAAAAATTGGTTTACCAAATAATCTTCTTGTTTTCTATTCTTTAATAAGAATTATAATTATATTTAATTATAATTGCTGCTGGATACTTGAAGTATTCTTGTTGCACAGTGTTACAACAGTTATTTATTATTCTTATTATTCTGTTGGATACTTTTATAATTTTGTGACCGCCGTGCTACGAAGCGAAGATATTATGCTTACAGCCCGCACGGTAAGCGACCACTACCATGCACTAAACTTGATGATTCCGCGACGCCATTTTGCACGACTATTGTAAACTTTCAAATCTTCGATTAAGGATGTGTTGCCAAAGTTACAGCCCCTCCCTTTTCCTCCTCTAAAGTGCGCCATGCCGTGGTTTATTATATTACGTGGAAATAATAACATTTAGGAGCAAACTGTCAAAAGCCATAATTAATTTACAATGATGATGATGATGATCTATCCGACCGATTTCGGTCATGGCGACTATTTTGACTCCTAGTCGGTTTGCCGCGCCTGCGCTCGAAGATGGTTTATGTATCCAATCTTCGCAGCGAAACTCCTCGCGCAATGAGGGCATTTAATTATGCCTCCCTCGTTATTGTACGAAATGGTCGCAGGTGGTCGGGCTTTTAACCAGTCGCGTTTGATATCAAGGTCAACTTTACGCTGATCCTCGAACTCGCGCACTTGCCTATTCACAATCCTGCGCCATTATGGCCGTTCTGCTGCCAAACTCTCCTATTGAGAGGGTTCTATGTTGCATCGTTTCATATGTCGCTTCTAAACATTTTTGTACCGGAGGAGCTTTCCGCCATATTTCCGCTAAATCTACAATAAATTACCCATGAAACAACATAAAATTCATATTGAAACGATGAAAATGATTTTGGTAAGGCTGTCGACATTGCATGAAACTCTGAAAAATAAACTTGTTCTGTCCCTTTCTTTTTAATTGATATGACAACCACGGAAGCTTTGAAAAGACAATATATAATTGAAAACGCTAAACACGTTAAAAATCGTAGCGGCTGCCCCTCTTCTGCAGTGCTTCCAGAATGTTTGCGGAAGCACGTGTAGATGGTTTCCCAGCCATAATGCGCAAGCGAGCAGCGTCGCTGATACGCAGAGTGTGGGCCAGCGGCAACAGCATCCTGCAGGCGGTGGCGGACAGCTGGGACTGTCCTGTGCTATGGCATTGCGTGCGAGTGGCCTCTGGGCATGCTCAATAAGTTTTGTTTATAACACGTCATATTCTTTACTAACATAGATTGTAAGACCTTTGTTACTAACACTTATGGGTCAACGTTATCCGAAATAAAGAAAATAATAAATAAAAATTGACTTCCATCGCAACAACTTAGTACATTTTTTATTTTTATTTTTGGTTTTTGTGAATTTTATACTAAATTACTTTACCGATGTTGATGAAATTTATATGGGACCACACGGGAAGCACTAGCTTTCAAATAAAAAAAGAATCATAAAAATCGGTTCATCCAGTCAAAAGTTCTAAGGTAACAAACATAAAAAAAACATACAGACCAATTGAGAACCTCCCCCTTTTTGGAAGTCGTTTGACAAACCTTCTCTATTACACTAAATGAGTCGATTCATGCCGATTCATTGCTGAATGCCATAAAGCTCTTCACGTGAAGGTTCTTCTGCACGTATTGTACTTTCTTTGCGTCAGTACACAGGATTTTCCAAAATTTGTACTGGCTATGTTAAACTTTTTCATAACATATAACAGTTATTTCGCAAAAAACACAATTGTTCCTACGTAAAAATAAAAGTTTAAAAAACTTAAAAACCGACTTCAAAATGAAATTCACTCAAAAGTATGAAATAATATTATTATGCTTAAATACACGACATTAACCAACAATAACGAAATCAAAGTTGGGTAAGAATTAAATTAGGGGCCTAAATTTACTTTTGATGTCAGTACCAGCACACAGCTACTTACGTATCAAATGTTTTAGATTCGATGGCATTGCTGACACCGACCTCAAAAAAAATTTAGGCCCCTAATTTAATTCCTACCCACCTTTGATTTCGTTATTGTTGGTTAATGTCGTGTATCTAAGCATAATAATATTATTTCATACTTTTGAGTGAAATTCATTTTGAAGTCGGTTTTTAAGTTATTTAAACTTTTATTTTTATTTTATTTATTTTTAGTGATAATGCTTTCTATCTAACAATGTTATACCCAATCACCCACTCGCCAATAGGAACCATCAAATCATAATTCATAATGCATGTGTTTCATTAACAGATATCTACAGATTCCTGTGGCTTCCATCATCATCTCAACAGCATGAAAGTTAAGAATTAAATCTTCCATCTCTGAATAACCTGAATGAATACAACTATCGGTCTACGTAAAATTTTTAAAGAATTATACTCCAACTCCTAACCGTTAAGGAGTTGTACCTTTCTCCATCAGGTCATCTGATGATGATGATGATGAGATGATGACTACCAGACGCCAAAACTTGAATAGTTTTAGGAAATACATGAAACACGTAATATATGTCTATAAAATTTGAGAGTTGTTCTTGATTTACCTGGGATCCCATCATCATATCCTGACTTAGTGACAATGGGACCCCTCGGGGGTATACTCTTGCAAATAAAAAAAGAATCTTGAAAATCGGTTCACAATCGGCGGAGATATCGCGTAACAAACATACAAAAAAAAACATACAGTCGAATTGAGAACCTCCTCCTTTTTGAAGTCAATTGAAAATAAAATTTTATGAATTTGGTCAAGCAGGTAATAAATCTGTATATGAAGTTCTGAATTTTTCTTTGAATTGACTGTAATTGGAGCAACAAGGCATGTGGGTTTTTTTTGCTTAACTTCCGAACTATCCGTCTCTACCCCGTATTGGCGACGCATATTACGTACCATCGTGAACACGAATGGGTGAAACTGCATCATTAGTGGCCATCCTAATACTTAGTACATCTCCTCGTTATTTCTAATTACCTACTTCCGCTCACGACTCATTATCACAACTTGGCGCCACAAAGAGACCATTCATTCGTTTCATTCACTCAGCTAAGTTGGTCGCTCTTCCATTCACTCGGCGACCAGCGGCGACCGGCGTGAACGAATTAGGTACTGAGTGTTCCTTTTCTTTACGAGGTTTCATAAACTTAGTTGAGAACGGAATAAGTAAGAGATAAGAGAGGATATAAGTTTTATTACAGATGTGTAACGTTGATTAAATCATCATCATCATATCAGCCGAAAAAAGTCCACTGCTGGACAAAGACCTCCCGCAAGGATTTCACGATGACCAGTCCTGCCCTGCCAGCATCAAGCGGCTTCCCGCGATCTTCACCACGTCGTCAGTCCACAGCGTGGGAGGCCTGTGTACGGTAAGTTTTCTGGTGCGCGGTCGACACTCGAGAACTTTACTGCCAGAACGGCCATCTGTTCTACGAGCTAAGTGCCATGCCCACTGCCACTTCAGTTTAGTGATTCTGTGAGCTATGTCGGTTACTTTGGTTCTCCTGCGGATCTATTTCTAATCGATTGGGAAACTCCGAGCATATCTCGCTCCATTGCTCTTTGGGTGACCTTGAGCCTTCTTATGAGGCCCATAGTAAGCGATCATGTCTGAATTCCGTATGTCATCACTGGCAACACACACTGATCAAAGACCTTAGTCTGTCCAGCTGTGCCAAATTAACTATCGATACATCGAGGTGTTGGAGTGTCTGTTTAAAAACGCCACCATGTCGGTACGCCTCCAGAACCAGAACTCGAAACCTATGCAGTTGCAGCGAGGGGTGAGACAGGGAGACCTTATAACTCCGAAACTGTTCACCGCCGCCCTGAAAGACGTTTTCAAGCTTCGTGACTGGGAGGGACTCGGCATCAATATCAACGGTGAATGCATAACCCACATCCGATTCACTGACGATATCGTATTTATGGCTGAGACTATGGAAGACCTAAGCACAATGCCAGGCCCCCGTCACTCAGCCGAGAGCGCGAGATAAGTAACTACAGAACGGCGCGGCGTACAGGCCGCGCTCGTCAGTCCGTTGCCAATTTGTGCAGAAAGCGGAGCGATTATCGAGCAAGCGAGTGCGCAAGTTGAAACATGTTCGTCGCGCGGTCTCACAACCCTGCCGGTTGATCAGTTGCGACAACACTAGACCGGCCAACGCAAAAGAATCTCTCACACGCATTGATTTGGTTCATTCTTGCATAAAAGCGCGAATGTTATCGGTGTATGTATAGGTATGTTGATGCAAAACTGGAGGCACTAAGCGCGGTTGTGAACTAGACTGTTCTTTATTACCACGTCGCGATATTTATTTAAAGCGTCATTGCGAGTACTTCATCTGTACTTGTACTATTATTAAATTTATTATTATCTGTGACAATGCTCGATTGCCTCAGTAAAGTCTCCCAACAAGTAAGTCTTAAAATGAATATGGCCGTTTAATGGCCGTGTCGCACCCACCCCTCTAAGGGTTGGAGACTCTACACTGGAAGTTGTTGACGAATATGTGTTCCAAGGACAAACAATCCAGCTAGGTAGGTCCAACTTCAAGAAAGAGGTCAATCGGCGAATCCAACTCGGCTGGGTAGCCTTCGCGAAGCTTCGCAATATCTTCACGTCCCAAATACCGCATTGTCTCATGACTAAGGATTAAATCATTTCTTAATAAATTATGGAATCAATATTACTTATAACCAACTTAGTAACTTACTGTATTTTTTTAATAACTCCATAAAGGATAGACGTAGCGTAGGTAGACTCGGTGGACCGACGACCTGGTGAAGCCGCTGGATGCGGGCAGCGCAGGACTGGTCGCCGTGGAAATCCTTGGGAGAGGCCTTTGTCCAGCAGTGGACGTCTTTTGGCTGACATGATGATGATGATGATAATGATGATGATGACGATAATGATGAGGATGAAAGGGCAAATGTTGAAAAATTTCATGCGATTTTGTGTAGTAGGTAACCGACAACAGTCACTCATTGATGTCTTATCTAAGTTATCTTACTCATGAACTTAGCAATAAACTACAAAAATTTATACTCTCTCTCTCTCTCTTTTCGCGTGGCACAATTAACCGTGTTATCCAAGAGATAGACTGCGGTTAATTAATTAATACTTACTAACTGCTTTCTTATGAGACATTATATTTTAAGAATATTTAATAAAAAAGATGCGTCATGAAAATTAAGTACATTGGGCGGTTTGGATCTCGATAAGCAAGGTGAGGCATATCGCTCTAAAGTTAGTTAATTTAAACTAAAACAAGATACTCGAGTGTTGTACCTTGAGCCCTTTGCAAAATATGGCCCTTAGAAAAATCTAAAAAATCCTGAACAACGGATCGACTTGAATTTTTTTTAATCATACATTTATTTGCGGCATCAAATTCTTTAAAAAAAAACGGTTCTTACAAAAATAAGCGGCCGTGGCAAGTAACTATTTAATAATCTGTGCCGTGGCTCCGACACACTAGACCACCTTCATTTTTAGGGTTCTGTATCTTAAAAGGAAAAAAGGAACTCTTGTAAGATCTAGAAATTCGTAATGAGTTATTAATCAAAAACCGGCCAAGTGCGACACGGGGTCACACAAACAGTGTTCCGCAACAAAAAAATAGCTACCAAAAGAACAAGACCTATGAGTACTTACTTTGCACTATTTAAATAGGGGTTTACTTATTTTGGACTTGGATATTTGATTTTTCCTGTGGAACGGAAGGACTTTGTATTTTCTCATATATTTTTCTGTAATGTATGCATTAAACCTCAAATACAGATTTTTTTTCAAAATTTTAGGCCCCGTAGTTAAGTAGAGAGTGACGATGAAGTCGACGCATGTAAACTCAAATAATGCCTATACAATATTTTAGAAAATATTTTTTTTTAACATTGTAGTGGTCATAGATTTGTATAACCATAAATAACAGCTTTAACAATTTCAGCTTTATAGTTGTAATAGTGTTTGAGCAAAACAGCTGTGACTGTGATATACCGACAGACAGACTGACAGATAGACAAACGAGCCAAGGAGTGTAATTCCCTGCCGGCGCCTGAATTCCCCGATTCGTATAGTTTAGGAATCTCCAAGTCGAGAGTGAATAGGCACTATTTGAGCTTGCGTGTTACATCCTCGGCTGCATTGGCACTTACCATCAGGTGAGATGTAGCTAAAAGCACTAAAATTTTTAATAAAAAAAATAAAAAAACGAACATAGCGAAACTATAACGGTTCCTAGTTTGACTAAAAAGATCAATTTTAATTTTATATAGCTCTTTTCGAAAAACCTATAAACTTTCAATAACACTAAAAAACCCTGTGTCCTTGATTCCACCTTCGTAGTTCATTATCAGATCCACTTCAAAATACGAGAAGAATCTATTGTCACCGGAAATACGGCTTCATACCAAATTTCATCTTATGATATCAAGGTATGATACCTTTGGAAGTCAGACCATCGTAAGAATTGAAGCGGACTTACATACGAGTATATACGAACAATGCAAGACAAATAAAAGTTTGTAAAAAGAGACACGAGAAAAAGACTCGGCATGTGACAGCAACATGGCTTTGTGTTGTTATTATAATGGACATATATTACAGGGCTGTGTGTTATTTTATTGGTCTAGTCTGAGAATCTGGTGTAGACCTAAGGACTATTATATGGAATAGTTTGTTTGCTGTTGGGACCAGTGAACACAACATCTTATTAGTTTCTGTCTCACAAAACAGGCATGTTATATTAGAGTCGTGAATGTTACGAGGCAAGGCAGGCAGCAGGCATGATATAGCTGTAGAATACCATGTAATGCTGAGGAATAATCTCTCAAGACTTAATTGTACCATACAAGGCAAATGGGATCACTTTTGTTTTTTTTTATTAAAAATTTAAGTGCGTTTGATTATATCTCACCTGATGGTAAGTGACGCTGTAGTCAAGGATGGTACACGCAAACTCAAATAATGCCTATTCACTCTCACCTTGAAGATCCCCAAATTGTAGGAGTCGGGAAACACAGACGCAGGTAAGAAGTTCCACACCATCGCTGTCCGCATGATAAATGAGGAAGCGTAACGCTTCGTGCGTATAGGCTGAATATCAACATAAAGGGGTGGAACCTCCCCCTGCGTCTCGTTGACCGAAGGTGGAATGGAGCAGAATAACAGTTTTGTAAGAACGGTGAACCTAAGTGAACTGAAACTGTTCACTGTGAACCCTGAACTCCTATAGAACATACCTCTCTCAGGAGCATCTAACCTTTTTCAATTTTTATCGGCGGTTCTTTTAGAGTACTTCTATATACCATACTAGCTGTCCCGGCGAACTTCGTACCGCCTTACATTACATTAAACTGCCCTACTCTACCCTACCCTACACTACACTACACTACCCTACCCTACACTACCCTACCCTACCCTACATACACTACACTACACTACCCTACCCTACACTACCCTACACTACACTACTCTACACTACCCTACACTACACTACCCTACACTACTCTACCCTACACTACCCTACCCTACCCTACATACACTACACTACACTACCCTACCCTACCCTACACTACCCTACCCTAACCTACACTACCCTACCCTACACTACCCTACCCTACACTACACTACACTACCCTACCCTACCCTACTCTACCCTACCCTACCCTACATAAGAACCTTCTCCTGACAATAACGAACTCGACAAAAAAAGAATTAGCGAAATCGGTTCGTGCGTTCTGGAGTTATAGCGTCAGGAAGGAAAACCCGACTTATTTTTATAGTTTTCATTGATTCGGGAAGCTTCGCAAATATCTTCACGTCTCAAATACCGCAGTGTCTCAAGACTAAGGTCTTTGACCAGTGTGTGTTGCCAGTGATGATATACGGAACTGAGACATGGTCGCTTACTATGGGCCTCGTAGGAAGGTTTCATCATCATAATCATCATATCAGCCGAAGGACGTCCACTGCTGTACATAGGCCTCCCCCAAGGATCTCCACGGCGACCGGATCTGCGCTGCCCGCATCCAGCGGCTTCTCGCGACCTTTTAAGGAAGGCTTATATATCCTTTATTGTACACAAACATTTAAATGACAAGAACTTAGAGAGGACATGTACAAAGGTGGACTTATCTCTATAAGAGATCTCTTCCAGCCAACCTTACCGGGTGTTAGGAGACTTTAAAGTATGGGAGGTAAACCTGTGTGTACTTAATAATCATAATTATAAACTAAATAAAATACAATCAAATATAAACTAACCTAATGTACGTACATAAATAACACATACTTATAATATATAAATTAATAGCATATATAATACATAACTAAAATATAATAATTAATGTTCTTACTACAATAAATACTATACTAACAAACGTACATGTTCTGTAGGGAAAGAAGATGCTCTTTAAGTTTAGTTTTGAAAGTATTAACAGAGGGGCAGTCGCGAATGTTTGCAGGCAACTTGTTCCAGAGGTTCGCAGCTTCAATAGTGAAGGAATTGGAGAAGAATTTAGTATTGGAGCGGGGAACTACCAGAGTTTTGGTGACATATTTACGTCTGGGTGGGGAAGGCACAGGTAGTAGCTGGAAACGGGAGCAGAGATATTCAGGAAAGGAAGGATTTTTAAGGATTTTGTAGAGGAGTGTGAGGATGTGTAAATTACGACGCTGGCGGACAGGGAGCCAATTAAGGCGAGACCGATATTATATTATATTCAGATACATGGTCGAACTTTCGCAAGCCGAACACAAACCTGATAGCGAGGTTTTGTAGGCGCTCGAGCTTATTGAGGAGCTCCTCAGTGGCGTCCAAGTAGCAGACATCTGCATAATCGAGCAGCGGCAACAGAAGGGTTTGGGCGAGCATAATTTTTGTTTTAAAAGGCAAAAAGAACTGGAGTCGCTTAAGGGAGTGGTAAGAAAAATGCATACGCCAGCTGACGTCATTGATGTGAGAGGACCACGAGAGGTTGGAGTCCATGATAAGACCCAAATTTCGGGTCTTCTCAGTGAAAGGAATCGCAACGCCATCGTAGCATATTGAGGGTAAGCACTGATCCATGCCACCCCTCAAGCGACTACTGCCGATAATAATAGACTGTGATTTGGAAGGGTTAATCAGGAGTCCGAATGATTTAGCCCATATCTGTACCGCTGCTAGATCAGTGTTCATAGAATTGATGGCAGCTGAGGCTTCAGAAACAGGGAAGTGAATATAGATCTGAAGATCATCGGCGTAAAGATGAAATTGACAGGTGAGCACTTTAGTGATCTGGTTAATAAATATCGAGAAAAGTAGAGGAGATAAGACTCCGCCCTGAGGTACACCACCAGAGAGCTTGCACCAATACGACGTAGATTCTTCTGTTTTTACACACTGTCGCCGCCCTCGTAGGTAGGAGTCAAACCAGGGGATAACTGAGTCAGGAAAATGGGATGATCTGGGGATACCTAGGAGAATATCAAAATCTACCGAGTTAAATGCATTGCTGAAATCTAGCAGAGTGACCAGTGTAAGTTTTTTATTATCCATTGCGTAACGGATGTCTTCCGTTACATTCAGCAATGCACTAACCGTACTATGATAGGGTCGAAAACCGGACTGAAAAGTGCTCAGAAGGTCATTCCTACAAAGATATTTGTAGAGCTGGTGGTGGACACATCCTTCTAGTACCTTGGATAGGATTGGAAGAATGGAGATAGGACGATATTGAGAAAAAGAACTGGGGTTGGGTTTTTTAGGAAGAGGGATAACATGAGCCAGCTTCCACGTACTTGGAAATGTGTTCGAAGACAAGGAGCGGTTCATAATGTGAGTTATAACCGGGACTACACTGTCCAGGATTGGAAGCAGCATTTCAAGGCTCAAATTATCACTGTCCACTGCCCTAGTCGAAATCGCTTTAATACTTCGCCTAACGTCAACTTCAGACAAGTCGAGAAACTCGAATGGCTCACAGTCGGGCGGAGGCAAATCGGCCAGGGAGCGCAGGGATGCTAATTTGATAGCCTCCTCTAGTGTGACGGGGGGAGTCGAGAAATGACGGTTGAGATCATCCAAGTCGAGTGCGCCACATTGCCTATCAGAGATCCTGCCTACTCCAAGTGTCTCCAAGAAGCGCCATGTTTGCGCCGGTGAGGTGTTCTGTAAAGTGCTATGAATGTAGCGACGTTTAGCATCCTTGCACATCCGGTTACAAACATTGCGAATCTTCTTGTATACGACCAAATTTTCATCAGTAGGGACTTTTTTATGTTTCGCCTTGGCTCGGTCGCGTTTAGCCATTATACTCTTAAGATGTGGTGTGAGCCAAGGTGCAGGAAAATGCTTCACACGAACGGGTCGCAGAGGGGCGTGAATATCGAAGAGTGCACGTCACCCAAAGTGCGATGGAGCGAGTTATGCTCGGAATTTCTATACGAGATCGAATCAGAGTTAAGGAGATCCGTAGGAGAACAAAAGTAACCAACGTAGCTCACAAAATCACTAAACTTAAGTGGAAGTGGGCGGGGCACATAGCTCGTAGAACAGTTACCCGTTAGGGTAGTAAAGTTCTCGAGTGGCAACCGCGCACCGAAAGACGTAAAGTAGGTAGGCCTCCCACAGGATGGACCGTCGACATGGTGAAGGTCGCGGGAGGCCGCTGGATGCATCCAGCGCAGGACCGGTCGTTGTGGAAATTGATATGTTTTTTATTTGTATTTTATAGGTATTTTTATTTAACTCTATCATAAAAAGATAATTATTATTTTAAAGTAAAATAACAAATAATAAAAACCAGCCAAGTGTGAGTCGTACTCGCGTTAAGGCGTCCGAGTGAAATAAAACAAACAGCATTATTCTGTCGCTCGCGTTGATATCTTTTGTTGCCGATATGAGCAAAATTTCATTAAAATTTGTTTTTCTTCAAATTGAAGGTACGGACATACTCACACACACACATTTTCTCTGGAAAACTTTTAATAAAATATACCCAAAACCAGTAAAAAAAAAACGAGACCTACAGTACTCGCATATGATGTGTAACATGTGACAAAATACTTATTTAATTAATTATCGGGTCGTACATTCACGGGCCGACCCTTCGAATAGTAGTATGTCATCTTTGCCTTTGCCATCACACTAGGCGGAATGGCTATGACAACCTTAGTTTTCGAGAATTAAAAAACATTCGCATTTCCTGTTATTTCCGTCCCATTTCACGAAATCACTCCCACAAATTGCAGGAAAGCGAGAGCAAAGATGTTACACATCAAAAATTAGTTACAAAATGAGAATTTATCTGATGGCCACCACAGGCACACAGGGTTCTGCCTCAGGGATGGATTCTGATCTGAGGGTAATAAAATTTCCATCGACTTATGGCTGCAAGGTTTTACGGGCGGGCTTCCTTGGGCTTAATTAAACGCATTTTGCCTGAGTCTTGCGAGGTTTTGTGTGGGAGTATCCTCGGAACCTAATTAAACGCATTCTGCCTGTGAGCCTTGTGTTGAGAACTCGTTAAGGACAGCATGGTTACAAGAAATGAAGGCTGTAACGGGCTTTGTCCTTACATTGTTGTCAGTGTGCTGTACTCGTATGTAACAAGGGACATTTGTATGTACAGCGTAGTTACGTAACTTACGTATTATGAAAACAGAGGCTTATTGAGACAGAGTTGGGCAAAATTAAAGTTTGTCCTACATTTTATTACAGAAGCGCATTACGCTGAGCTCTGCACATTTTTGTATTTATTTACGTCTAGCTTTTGCCCGCGGCTTCGCTCGCGTGGGCGTCGTTTTTATGACTGTCTTTGAGGGTGAGTGGTGTTCGAGCCACAAGCGGATCGTGAGCGTTTATGTATCCTATCTCACTCAGGAATAATGTAGCTTTCTACTGGTGAAAGAATTTTCAATATCGGTTCATTAGTTCTAGAAATAACTTCCTACAAACAAACTCACAAACTTAAGAACTTTACCTCTTTATAATATTAGTATATTTATTTAGGGTGGATCTCCCAGTCGTAATGTAACTTTTGTATTTATTTACGATGTGTCTCGCAGTCTTAATGTTATTTTTGTATTTATTTACGATGTGTCTCTGAGTCGTAATATTATTTTTGTATTTATTTACAATATGTCTCGCAGTAGTAATATTACTTTTGTATTTATTTACGATGTGTCTCGCAGTCTTAATGTTCTTTTTGTATTTATTTACGATCTGTCTCACAGTCGTAATATTACTGTAGTATTTATGAACGATGTGTCTCGCAGTCGTCATATTATTTTTGTATTTATTTACGATGTTTCTCGCAGTCGTACTAATACTTTTGTATGTATTTACGATGTAGGTATCACGTAGACATGATATTACTTTTGATTAAATTAAGTAAAAAAAATAAAAAGGTTCAACATTATGAGGCCCTGCCGAATCGCTTCTTTTGCAAAAATTGGTAATTTAGTTTAGTTTTATTTATTTCACGTCAAAAATTCATAATTCTACATATCAGGTCATAATATAAAATTTCAATAGTTATATGATTGCCAAAAAAACAATATTCATCATCATTATATCAGCCGAAAAACATCCACTGCTGGACAAAGGCAAATTAAACAAATTTAATTAACATGATGTCAAAATAAAGTAGAAAACTAAATTAATAAAAAAACACAGTAGAGAAAAAATATTTCAATATTAAAAACTTGTGAAGAATAAAACACCATTTTAATTACTAAATTTTAAAATGTCACTAATATTTTTTTTCAATAACTATTTAAAAAAAACTTATAGCTCTAAAGAATTATTTTTTAGAGCTATAAGTGCTCCATTCTATCTGAGTAAATATACCGAACACAAAATATGATAAACCGATTACAAATGTTACTTAAGAGTTTCTACGAATATTTCCGGCCTTCATGTTATTATTCTATGTCTGCCAAAGCTTTCAGGTATGTAGCTTTTATTTCAACCAGAGATGTGACATATTATGAGCACCTACATATCCTCAGGTGCGCATCCGGCTGACTCATCTCATCAGCATATATTCCACGTTGGGGACTAAGTCTACGTTAACCAAAATTGGTTACTGGCTAATGAACACCACTAGCCTTCAACTGGAAACCTTGCAAAACCTCCCTTATTGCAATCCAATAAGATCTACATGAAATGCATGCTTCACTTTGAAATATTTAGCAGAATAAACTTAACTAAAATGTATCTTCTGCTGTTGTAATAAGGATGGTTTGTTGTTTATAAAAGTGGGTCGAGCTTACATATTTGATGTCACTTGCTGTCTCGTCGCAGGAAACTTACCTGAAAATTTGCGAAGTTAGGTTAGTATAGTCTATGCAATTTTTGAACTTGCGGTAGATTTTAGGTTTTATTTTGGGGCTACATTTGATTTATTGCAAAATTATTTAAACCAAGAGAGAAAGTTAGTTAGTGGGTCAACCAGCAACGAAGGAAACAACAACAATTCCAAAACTGCCATGTTAGTGCAAAGCAAATAATAGTCATATAAAGAGTATGAATACCTCCTGGCCGTGGTTCGAATCCTGCCACATACCAATGTGTTTTCGAATTTCGATTCATATGTACGTTTATCCGACGCTCTTACGGTGAAGGAAAACATCGTTAGGAAACCTGCTCACGCTTGCAAAGAAACTCGAAGGTTGTGTGTGAAGTCGAACAACCTGCACTGGGCCCGCGTGGTTGACTAAGGCCCGATCGCCCTAATTCAGGGTAGGCTCGGGCCCCTCGGTGGGGACGTATATGAGCTGATAAGATGAAGATGAAGAGTATCAACAAGTTACAAACAAAACATACTCAGGTGAAAAACTGTAACTATAGATAAAAATGAAAATCCGCAATATCACAAGCGCCATTACAAGAGAGTCGGAGTTAAGTAGAGTGCACTCATGTGTCACTTTGGGTAAGCGCCGCACGTGTCTCTCTCTAATGAACAGGTGAGTCACATCGAAGGAGAAATATAGCTTTGCCTTAGAAATAGTTATTTGTGTAACAAATCCGCAATATCACGAGCGCCATTGCAAAGAGTCGGAGTTAAGTAGAGTGCAGTCATGTGTTACTTTCGGCACATTCTGGACACTTTATACAACGAGCCAGAAATGACATTTCACAAACCAAATGACGGAACAAACAAAATGGCGGCGAAATCTATACGTTCGACAACTAAACTGTATCAATCTGGGTGACGAGGGAGTGAGGTTGCAATCTAGAGAGCGGCAGGGAGTGTCCATACTGTATGTTAGTACTAATATATATACTTTGCTTTGGGTAAGCGTAGCACGTGTCTCTCTCTGATGAACAGGTTGTCGCACGGCAGGTAGTTAGGAAGGTAGGGCGTAGGTTCTTAAAAAATGCCGTGCGTGTTCAGATAATTTAATAAGAGGTAAAAGCAAAGTAAAAGACCTGAAAATAACATACAAATAAGAAAAACGTTAGAACACTTAAATTTTAAATATAAATCACAAACGTGGAAAAACATTAATTATTCTTATACATAATGGGTCTTTTGTAAAGTATTAAGGTATGAATTTATCAAATCTATTATGATGTGTTATGACGTTCGAGTTTTGTTTTTTTGATTGAAAAAAAACAGATGGATGAAAAAGAAAAAGAAATAGATGGAATGAAATAAGATCGAATGAAAGGAGAATTAATAACTGCGCACCGCGCTACAAGGTGAGTCACATTGTAGGACGAACATAGCTTTGCACTAGAAATAGTTATTTGTGTAACAAGGGGACAAAGTAATATTTTGTTCCAATGGCGTTAGTTTGAATTCAGAGATAAGCGTAGGATTCTTAAGTAGAATTCTGAGCTTATCGAGGAATTCAATATACGTCGCCCGAGAATAAAATGTTTTGGCCCCGAGTGACACACACTATGTTTCATAACGGTCTATGAGAAAACAAAATCACGAACGCGGACCAATCAGAAGAAAGAAACCAAAACTCCCTAGGAGACAAATTAGAATTTTGTTCGCACTTATTGAGGAACTTATATTATTTTACTTTCATCGTTGTATATCATGGTCGATACTTCAACTGCAATAAATATAAGTTTATAATCGCAAAATATTTTTTATGAGATCATCAACAAATAAGCCGAGACATTTCCACTTGAGCGAATAGCTCAACCCCACTATTACGATATGGCTTACAGTAGCGCAATGCCTTTCTATACTTGCAGTTGGTAATAGAACATTTTGTATGGAAAATCTATCAACTTTTATGAAACCCAACTGCACACCTTAAGTTGGTCGACTTTTACTCCTAAACTAAGAGAGTCTACTTAGCCTTGATAGTCTTCCTTTTAAATTGATTATATAATAACGTTGATGTCGTCATCCGAATCGCTGAGTACCTATGCCGGTTTAAGCCTATCTATTGATACAGTTGCCTTACGGTTGTGTAACTGCAACTCGAAAAACCAAGAGCTAGCTACCACCATCTTATCTAAGTCTTGCCGCCAAATATCAATGTTGCTATCATTGGTGTGTTCCGGCATGAAGATAAGATAGCCAGTTCCCCATTGCGTTGGGGAATCTTGGTGAGCCCGTTTCCATCTTCGGCAACATCGTCACTTACCACCAGGTGAGATGTTGTCAAGGGTTTACCAATTGTGAATTAAAAAAAAGAAGATCATTATCGCCGCTCAGGCTGAAGTAACACATCAGGTTAACGAGTTCAAGGTAAAATTGGAGATGTACGGCGTTATCGTAGCCACGGTAGTAGTCTTAATAATTTTTTGTTCCTGCTGCACGAGATATAAATTTTCTGTCTGTTACGTAATTTTTGATGTGTAACATCTTTGCTCTCGCTTTCCTGCAATTTGTGGGAGTGATTTCGTGAAATGGGACGGAAATGTGTCCCATGGGACGGAAATGTGTAACAGGGAGTCGCGTTTTTTCAGGCTTTAAAAGCGCGGAAAAGGCAAAGGTATCTATGACCATACAGCCTAGTCTGCCTTATCTTTGCCGTCCTTTTTTCAGGCTTTAAAAGCGCGGAAAAGGCAAAGGTATCTATGACCATACAGCCTAGTCTGCCGTATCTTTGCCGTCCTTTTATAAAGTATTTTGTCACATGGTACACATCATATGCGAGTACTGTAGGTCTCGCTCGAATTTTTTTTTATACAATTTTATTAGTTACTTGTCTTCCAATTCAATTAAATTAATTTTACCAAATTTAATTCAAATTCCTTAAACCGTTAAGTAGAACTAACAAACAAACATCCATCCATAATTTCGCGTTTATAACGTTAGTGTGATAATTAACCATTTAGTTTATAGAAAGATACACAGAACACCCATCACTATGAGAAGTGAACTACCCTTGTACACTGTACAGCCAAAGTATATATAGTAGTACTAACATACAGTAGGACACTCCCTGCCGCCCTCTAGATTGCGACCTCACCCCCTCGTCACCCAAATTGATACAGATTGGTTACAGTTTGGTTCTCAATGTATGGGATTTCACCGCCACTTTATTCGTTCCGTCATTCCTTTTTTGAAAAGTCATATCTGGCCCGTTGTATAAAGTGTCCAGGGTGTGGTACATCTGTCTACCAAGTATTTGACCAAGTCATAGACCTGCGAACTGTGTTTTGCCGTGGGTAAATTATAGAGCTTGACTATTAAAAAACCACAGCGAAATACAGTTCACAGGTCAATGAATTGGTTACCACAGGCACAAACGTGAAAATGCTTAGCAGACAGCTTGGCAAAGGTATTTCACTCCTCCTCATTTGTGGGGGGGAGGGGGGTGTTTTGAACTTAGAAGCTTAATTTTTTAACACCTCCAAGGGATCATAATCTTTAGTATCTATATAAAATAACAATAATTACATTCAGGGACTGTAACGGCATGCGATGTCACATACTGTATCCATCTACGCTTATATATAATGATGTTTAATGGTGCTAGATGATATTTTTTTTTGTATTTTGTTTTGAAATTGGTAAATAAAAAAATAATAATAAAAAATTCGAGCGAGACCTACAGTACTCGCATATGATGTGTAACATGTGACAAAATACTTTAGGTTAGTTAGATTTGATGACGATATTGTACCTGGGTGGCGGATCTGACAGTAACGAAAAAAACCGACCAAGTGCGAGTCGGACTCATTTCCGTCCCATGTTACACATTTCCGTCCCATTTCACGAAATCACTCCCACAAATTGCAGGAAAACGAGAGCAAAGATGTTACACATCAAAAAAAAAACTATGGTAACACATAAGCATGCTTATGTGTCTAACTGTTGGTATGGTTAGTTTGGACTCGGCCACCGCTCGTACAAGAAGTGTCAAGACAATATACATAGTTGTAGCCCAATTTCGGAGTTTCCTTCAACCCTAAACTTTAGTAACTACCAGTGGTGTCATCAGTACATATATAAATATATGTAGAACACACCTTTATACCGGGACAAACTATCTGGCCCCAAACTAAGATTCCCTGTACCATGGCAATCAGTGACTGATACACATATTTATATCATCGTGATATTCTTACCAGTTTCGGAGAAAAAGGGTACAGACGGACAGACAAATAGGCAGAGATAGACAGACAGATAACGGTGAAGGAAAACATCGTGAGGAAAACTGCACACAAGAAACTCGACAGTTGTGTGTGAAGTCGACCAACCCGCACTGGGCCCGCGTGGTCGACTAAGGCCCGATCGCCCTAATTTAGGGTAGGCTCGAGGCCCTCGGTGGGGACGTATATCAGCTGATATTATGAGACAGACAGAAGAGCAGAAAAGTGGTCCTGCAATGATTCTGTTTTTCCTTTTTAAGCGAAAAATTTTAAACAGGCTTTTGGTATAGGGACCCTAAATATTGTTTTTATTACCCATTTGTAAGGCAGGTCTCCATAATAACAACACATATTCTTTTTAAAAAATCACCCGGCTATTATTTATTATGGTTCAAAGATACAGCCTTTAAATATGGGGCAGACGGACGGAAAGACTGGAATAGGATTGACAGCCTTCAGGCACGGAACCCTAAAAAGCGTAAAAGAAGAAGAGTGATGGTTTAAATCGAATGTAAAAAATCTACTTCAGGTCCGTTTTACATATGAGTGCAGAAGTTTTGGAATTTTCTTTTATGTATGTTACCGGACAAACCCGATTTTAGGACAAACTAGTTTTTCCTAGGCCAAACCGGTACAGACTAGGCTAAACTGGTCCGTCGTATGGCCGATAAGAGAAACTAGTTTAACCTAGGCTAAACTGGTCGAGCAGAGCACTTTTTAGGTTCCGTGCAAAAAAAACGGAACCTTATAGGATCACTTGTTCGTCTGTCTGTCTGTCCGTCCGTCTGTCCAAGCCAATTTTCTCCGAATCTACTGGACCAAATCAAGTGAAATCAAGCTTCACGACCTCATTCTCCCTCTTCATTTCATCATCGAACGACCAGGTGCGGAGGGCGATTCCACCCCTTTGTCGATGATGTTCCACCTTTACGCACGAAGCGTTTTGCTTCTTCTTCATTAACGACTAGTTTGGGAACTAGGGCTGCATCTCAATGTTTATAACTTGTTTGTGCTAATAAACTATTTTTCTATTTCTATTTTCTATTATGCGAACGGGCAAGGAGTCGAATCCCCGGCCGGTGTCTATATTCCCCGATTCGTATAATTTAGGAATCTTCAAGACGAGAGTGAATAGGCACTTTTTGAACTTGCGTGTTACATCCTCGGCTGCATCGGCACTTACCATCAGATGAGGTGCAGCCTAACGCTCAAAAATTTTTATTTTAAAAAAAGAAGTTCACTAAAACACCGCTAGATTGCGCTTGTAATAGTTAACTGTATGGAGTACTGCTCTCACTTGTGGGACGGATCGGCTCATTACCAGCTATATGCCTTGGATTCTATCGACCGACGCGCTAGGAGACTCATTGGCGACGAGGAACTTGTATCAAACAGGCTCCAAAGCCTCGAGCATCTCCACAAAGTCGCCTGTCTACCGGTGTTCTACAGGATTTATTTCGGAGAGTGTGTCTTGAAGACCTCATTCCCCTTCTTCATTTCATCATCGGACGACCAGGTGCGGAGGACCGTTCCACCCCTTTGTTGTCAATGTTCCACCTTTACACACGAAGCGTTTTGCTTCTTCATTCATCAAGCGGACGGCCAAGGGGTGGAATTCCCTTACAGCGTCTGTATTCCCCGATTCGTAAAATTTAGAAATCCTCAAGACGAGAGTGAATAGGCACTATTTGAGCTTGCGTGTTACATCCTCGGCTGCATCGGAACTTACCATCAGGTGAGGTGCAGCCAAACACACTCAAATGTTTAATAATAATAAAAAACTGGCATCTTACTGTGTGGATTTCAAATGTGATATTTTGTATTTGACTTTGGCATTGTACGAAACCCTCTCCACGCGATTTCAACTCGCACTTGGCCGGTTTCATTTTATGTGTCGCAGCCGCGCTGAAAGGCGCCGGATTGTAAAACAGCGGTTTTGTAAAGCGGCGAACTTTGAGCCGCTTTGTAAACTAGGTTAGTGAGTAACAAACCGATGATTTTTTCTTGTGCGAAGCATTCTGCTACCCAGGAGTATTTTACTGTATAATCAATCAAACCTGACCGAACCTAATATCGCTCGCTTCGCTCGATCATTTAAAATATGTTACTCAGTAGTTTTTACACAAAGTGGCGCCTCATACGTACAGCTCAGCATAGGTTAAACTAGTTTCTCCTATCGGCCATAGGACGGACCAGTTTAGCCTAGTCTGTACCGGTGTCTTATCGCATAATGGATGAACTGGTTTGGCCTAGGAAAAACTAGTTTATCCTAAAATCGGGTTGGGCCGGTAGCATATATAACGATGCGAGTGCGAGGGGAATTCAGGTTCAGAATAAAATATTCAGAAAACTGTTTGCCGCGTGCAAAATTCATTTTGCATGGACATGCAGCGCTGTGTCTGTTTTGGGCGCAATAATGAGCTGTCTGTTGTATGCTATAAGCGAAACTAGGATCCAATTTTCTTTTACGTCAAATTTTATTGTAAAGTTGTGTTTTGATATACGAGTGATGTTACGTTATACAATGCACTAAGTTCTCTGTAGTAGGAAGCGGTCTCGACTTAGTGCGGCTTTAGAGGTCGAGGATCAAACAAGGTCATTATCTGGATGGGCTGTGTTGTTAGTGACATTAGCCTCGACAGTTTCCGTACTTCGCGAGGCACGTCAAGCCGTTCGTATCAAACGCTATACTTGAAGTCAGTCGTTCAGTAATTTTATAGGCTTTAGAGGCCTAATTAGTTGAAATAGGCATTATTTGAGTTTGCGTGTACCATCCTCGACTGCATCATCACTTACCATCAGGTGAGTTGCAGTCAAACGCACTCAAATTTTTAATAAAAAAATAATAATCTTAAAACGTCTGAAAATGGAAAGAATGACAATGCGGAAATGAAATGAAATGAAATGATCTTTATTAGCCTTGAATTGGGTAACATTACATGAAGGTATTGTCATATCAGCTCATATATGTCCCCACCGAGGGGCTCGAGCCTACCCTGAATTAGGGCGATCAGGCCTTAGTCGACCACGCGGGCCCGGTGCGGGTTGGTCGACTTCACACACAACCTGTGAGTTTCTTCGCAGGCGTGTGCAGGTTTCCTCACGATGTTTTCCTTCACCGTTAAAGCAATCGCTAAATATATGTACGTAAGTTTTTAAAAACTCATTGGTACATTGGCCGTCCAGATTTGAACCCGGTACCTCTGGTTAGAAGAATCGAGTCGTTACCGGTTGAGCCACTGACGCTGAAGGTATAGCTGCATAAATTTAGAGCGCCAATTCAGCCATAAAATTCGGACTGAGTCTTTGTGTGTGGAGAATGGTCTAATCTTCCCGGGGTTGGGAAGAGATCTGTGTCCCAGCGAAGGGACGGTGTGGGGTAATCGTAATTTCTTGAACTCGGTTCTTTTTCCCACGACCTGAGATCAAACTACGCATAAGCCATTACAGTAATACCTCGGTTTGCGCGACCTCACTTTGCGCGATTTCGTAATAACACGGTTTTTGAATATTAGACGTGCTATTAAAAAAAATCAAAAATATATTCTAGTCTAGAGATGTTGGAAAGTTTGGTGAGTGATTTTAACCGTGTTTTCTATCTGTTGAAATCCATAGAAAACGGTGTTACTTGCTACGAAAAAAATTTACAGAAAAATTCTACTCAAAAAACGTTAGATGAGTATTTCTCTGAAAATATTATTTCATTTTTTTGTAAGCTTATAGGCAATAAAAGTAAATTTATAGTTTATTTTGCTTGTTATTTCATTGACCTCGTTATATACACGTAATTTGCTTAGCGCGAAATTGATCGGAACGCATCCTTCGCGTAAACCGAGGTATTACTGTACCTTTCCACGGGCGGCAAACTGTTTGGTCACATTAATGTCTGGTGACGTTGTCTACTCCACCGAGCCGTTCCTTGTCTAAGCAATGGTGATGTGACCATTGAACTGGAGAAACTATCAGCGTCATGCCACCCACAAATCCAGACGCGCACCGAGGATTCTGTACTACCCGTCGATATATAGTACCACCACACACCTTTATACGAGTCAAATAATGAAATCATTACTATGAAAATAAAATTGTAGAGTCTACCGTTGTGGGCGTATCATGCAAAAATTAATGGAGTTTTTTTTTAGTTTTTAGTTTCACTTCTTAGACACTAAATACAACCCGCGAGCCGCATGCGGCTCGTGCACCACGCGCCGTTGTTATCCACGGGGGCGAAGCCGCGGGCAACAGCTAGTCATATCACATTCAGGGACAAATCGCACACGGTCATCTGGCCCCAAACTAGGATTACTATGGAAAACACAGACTGTTACATACTTACATACGTTTTAAATACATACATATATAGATATAATAGCTGTTTTCCGCGGCGTCACCCGCGTGGACAACGTTTCTATGACTTTTCAAGGGTGCGCAGTGCGCTAGCCGCAATTGGCTCGCGAGCGTGGAAAAAAGTAGCCTATGTGTTAGCCCAGGTCTTAATCTGTCTAATACCTACCAAATTTCAGCCAGCTCCACTGAGTAGTTTTTGCTTGAAAGAGTAACATACATACATCCATATATCTATACATTCTTACAAACTTTTGCGTTTATGATATAAGTAGGATTGAACACCCAGACACAGACTATAAATTAATACCGTTCGTCAGACGATTGTTTGCCCTGGGTGGGTATCGAACCCTCAACCTTCGGCCCTGCAGGCAGAAGCGCTACCGATGGACCAACGAGTCAGTCAACAATTAAACCTATTCATTTCAATCAAAATACATCATCGGGAGCGACATAATTTTTTTTCTAATTTCGGGCTCCTTAGTGCGGCTTAAACTCACACTTGGCTGGTTTTTATTATTTGACTAGGGGGCGTCCATTAATTACGTGAGGTGTGTAATGGGGGGAGGGGGTCAAGCTAAATCTTTCCAAATCTCACTTGGGGGAGAGGGGGGGTTTTAGCAAATATCACGTATTTTTTTTCTAGTAGAATACGGTGTAAAATTGCGTAAAAGAAAAGTTAAATCAATGTAAAAAAAAATCTAGAATGAAAATATGGCTAAATTTCACACAACAGCGTTTGTCGTATTTTGAGTTCAGTTTGAAGATTGAAAACATTCGTGTTTCATCAAACTTTTATTAGACTATAAATCCAACGCGTTTCCAGCTAAAACATAAATTTATAAAAATCTCACGTGAGATTTGGGGAGGGGGAGGGAGTTGATAAAAATCTCACAAAATCTCACCAGAGAGGTCAAAAATCCTGAAAAATGCTTCACGTAATTTATGGACAATCCCCTAGCTGTTTCCCGCGGCTTCACCCGCGTTGACAACGTTTCTATGACTTTTCGAGGTTCCGAGCGTGGATAAAAGTAGCCTATGTGTCAAACCAAGACCCTAATCTGTCTACCTACCAAATTTCATCTAGATCCGTTCAGCAGTTTTTGCGTGAAGAAGTTACAAACATACACACTTACAAACTTTCGCCTTTATATTATTATAAGTGTGATAGTTTACTTTAGGGTCTGTGCTATGTAATCACACCAAGATATGTATGGGCTTGTTTCTTTTCAGCACGTCGCCGGTAATTGGTTTAGCATCTAAGAATGAAGCAACGGTTCTTCATCATCATCATCATCATATCAGCCTAAAGACATCCACTTCTGGACAAAAGCTTCCCCAAGGATTTCCAGACACCTTTATTTAAAAAATATAGCAAATCCAATTAAAATGTGATTCGAAAATGAAAGATTAATTACTTTCCAAAGGCCAGTCGCCGAAATATGCAAATTGAGGTTAATGAACGAAATAAGGAAAATTACGACTTATGTATATCTTATAATGGATTATGTCAAGGTATAACAACGACAGCGCAGTACTGGTTGTCGTGAAAACCTTTGGGGGAGGCCTTTGTCCAGCAGTGGACGTTTTTCGGCTGATATATTGATGATGATAACAACGACCAATATCTAAATATCATCATAACAGCTCATATACGTCCCCACCGAGGGGCTCGAGCCTACCCTGAATTAGGGCGATCAGGCCTTAGTCGACCACGCGGGCCCAGTGCGGGTTGGTCAACTTCACACACAACCTTCGAGTTTCATCGCAGGCGTGTGCAGGTTTCCTCACGATGTTTTCCTTCACCGTTAAAGCAATCGGTAAGTATGTACGTAAGTTTTTGAAAAACTCATTGGTACATTGGCCGTCCAGATTTGAACCCGGTACCTCTGGTTAGAAGAACCGAGTCGTTACCGGCTGAGCCACCGACGCTTCATAAATCTAAATATAAAATGACAAAACGTTAAAATGTCGAAGTAGAAGTAACTAACTTAAAACTTTTTTAACCGCCTCTGTGACGCAATGCTTAAGTCCATAAGCTTCACATCAGGAGGTCGCGGGTTCGATTCCCGGCGGAATCTTACTTTGTATAACTCGGTTGATGAAAAGGTCATTTTCTAAGCCCGCCTGGCTAGCTACCACCGTCTTATCTTAGTCTTGCCGCCAAACATCACTAACAACATTGATGTTGTGTTCCGGCTTGAAGATAAGATAGCCAGTTTTCCATTGCGTTAGAGATTTTTAATAAGCTCGCATCTATATTCGGCATATTCGTCACTTACCATAGGTTAATATGATGTCAAGAGCTTACCATAAGTGGAATTAAAAAAATATATATTCCCGATAGCAAGGGATAGCATGGTTGTGTTTTTTTGGTGTCAATTGCAACGCGGGAACAGACGTGTCTAGTCCAGTGAAGTGACATCAAGAGGCTTACTGCGCGCGCCTGAAGCCTCCTTAACACCGATAGCGAGTTCGGCAGTGTCGGAATATTCCACTAACAAATTACTTTTAGAGTGGGTTTGCGGGTCATGAAGGTGGGAAGTGAATTTAGAAACATTTCATCGCGTTACATTTGATGACACTGTGAAGCGATGCGATCTGACGTAATAGGTATTCATACAGGTACTTTCAAGTAGATGATGGTATAGGTAGTGATCGTCTATATTTTTTTTTATTAAAAATTTGAGTGCGTTTGGCTGCATCTTACATGATGGTAAGTGTCGATGCAGCCGAGGATATAACACGCAAGCTAAAATAGTGCCTGTTCACTCTCGTCTTGAAGATTCCTAAATTATACGAATCGGGGAATACAGACGCCGGCAGGGAATTCCACTCCTTGGCCGACCGCATGATGAACGAAGAAGCAAAAAGCTTCGTGCTTAAAGGTGGAACATTAAAGCGCCCTCAGCGCTTGGTCGTCCGATGATGAAATGGAGAGGGGGCATGAGGTGGGGAAGCTCCAGGGCACACAATAAAATAAAATAGTTTTACTGATTTATAGGTGAAGTCTCGCTCTCGACATGCTCGTCTCGGGCCAACTATCCAGAGTCTGGGTAAATAAGAGAAATGACAATCTTTTAATCTAATTTTCACGATCTTCTTTTTTGCAAAGCGCCTCCTTCTTGCGTGCATAGATAAAGCTGTACTGCCGGAAGATGTCTGGAGTTCTATATTAATTATTTGAACTGATTTGTGGTTAATCCTGGCTATCCTCTTTTAAAATTTTTATTGAAATACTATATTGTAAAACAAAGTATAATATAATGGTTATTATAAGTTTCTTTTAAATATTTGAGTGCACCCATGAGGAATGCAGCCGAGTTCATATTGGTTATAATTGTATTTTCTATGGGGACAATGTAATTTTCAAGTTGAGCTACTGTATTTTGCGTTTTTTTTTATGTGAAAGCACTGGTTATAGGAGATCTTCGTTTGGTTTCAGCTGTCAAGGGCCATGTAATAAATAAATTGTGCCCATGAGAATTAACCTAAAATAGATTAATCTCCGTATACGTGAAAAGTCTAACGTCTGAGCCCAAAAAGTAGACTTAAATAAAGTTGTAAATTATGGCCGTCTAGTGGGAGGTATAGTTTTCTATGGCTGTTTCCCTAACCAAAGGTTGCCTGGAAGAAATTGGTATCTAGCAATAAGGCCGCCTATTGTATTATAGGCTTTCTTCTATATTGTCAATTTCTTTTTTTATGTTGTGATGCAATAAAGAATATTGTATTGTATTGTATTGTATTGTATAGTAGTAAAGCGTAACAATAGTTATGTAAAGATTTACTCAAAGAGTTTATGATTTTTGTATCTATAAAGGAAAGTTGTTTATTATTTTGGTTAAATGCAATATCAATAACCTATGAGTTGTAAATTATTGCGTAAATTTGCAAACATAATAGGTATGGTGAAATGTACCTACCATATTTGTAGCGGAAAATTTTCCTAGTCACAGCACCGTTACGAATAAAATATCACTTACACTATTTACTACGTTAACTGACTATATACACTTAATTTTATCAATCTAAACTAAAATTCCTCTACGGCACTACGGCGGGTTCGCGCAAAAAGTTCAGAATTTTTAAACACATACCCAGGATGTTGCTATTAAGTAACAGATTCTTGGAGTTAAATTACTATACTTTTAGTTAAATCAAATACCAATATCGTATGCGATGTAAAATATTACATAAAAAATTCACAAAAATAGCTATGACGAAATGTACCTACCATTGCTGTCGTATTTGTAGGTCCAAAATTCTTATTTACGGCACTATTCAACTAGTAGTGTCACATTCAATCTAAACTGCGTAAAACTACGATTATTTTCATATTTAACGAGAACGAGTCTTCAGTGCTTTACAAGTTAGCCTGACATGGAACAAAAGGAACACTCCTGTTATTAAAGCTGAGCCTGGTCATTTTCTTTGCCCACCTCATTTAATAGTTCTTAAGAAAATCTTAAGATTTTGGAATAACTGTTTTTATGTTTTCTTGCATTGTATTAAATCTGTTTTTTGCTTGTGTGGGCTAATGCATAAAATTTCGATCTAAACTATAGGTTTTAGTTTGTATCGAAATGTCATCTTTATTTAAATAAATTACGTTATTCCAAATGTTAAATCCAAATGAAATAAAATATTAATGATTAATATTTACACACTGAATCTATTAGATTGTAATTTTTAGTTTTTTTTCTTATAGTTTATTGTCCCTCTATAGAATTAAATTTATGGCGTGTTTGAAACCACTTTGGATCATGCACAGGATGGATAAAAAGCCCGTTTTATTTAGCCCAGAAAGTTTTATTTATTCAAAACATTCCAATATATTAAAGAACTCAAAAAAATTGTTGTCTTGTCTAGAATACAAATTATTATAGGTATGATGTACAATACAGTAATGCACTTGGGTAACACGATCAATTGTGCCACACGATAAGAGAGACACAGAGAGAGAGAGCGCACTAATAAAACACGGCACTAACATACTATTTCGAAGTAACTCACAGTACCTTTGAGTCCCCTGTGTCTTCGTTCTAGAAATATAATCTGAAACTATAGTGATAGAAGCCGACACCAACTTGTGAAGCACGAAAACAGTCGAGAAAAATGCCATTAACGGTCAAACCTATCCAGGTAACGACCGTGCTTCAGATCAGTTAACCAGGGTGATCGACCCAACCGCGCAATTCCTACCTTCTAACCTTTCTACCCGAAAACACGGGACCTTTCAAAGACTCGGCAATGACTGAAGTTTTCGTCGTCTCCAAAGAAACTTGAAAGGCAAACAAACGACTATACTATGTACTACTGGTAATTGACGCAAACTTTCAACACAACAAACTCCGACTGTTCTGTGTAGAGATGGCACACGGATAGGTACTTTAATTAAGCTATTTACAACCAACTTCAAAGAGCAGCAGTAGGTTTTCAATGCGACTGTTTATATTTTAACACTAGCTATTGCCCGCGGCTACGCCCGCGTGGACATCGTTTTTTATCACGCTTTTATTAGCTTCACCTGTTTATATAATATGTTTGTAAACGACTCCTTTGCACTAAAATTTTGACCCACTATACTGATTTAATTCAAACTTTGTAAATCTATCAAGAATCAGTGACAATAAAATAATTTCATAAGTTTATCTCATTATCCTGATAGGATCATCTAGATTAAATGGACGTCACACTAAAATTTGAAAAATAAATAGGATTAAAAAAAAACTAAATAACACGCTTTTAAAGCACATCAAACTAAAAAGTGAAAAATAATTCTTAATATAAGCTGAAAATAATAATGAACGCAAAATACTAGTATAACTGTGAATAAAGCGTGGGGCGCTTTGTGCCATGTTATCCGTTACCACGCTTTTTTCACAATAATACTAGTATTTTTCATTCATTATTATTATTATATCAGCTCATATACGTCCCCACCGAGGGGCTCGAGCCTACCCTGAATCAGGGCGATTAGGCCTTAGTCGACCACGCGGGCCCAGTGCGGGTTGGTCGACTACACACACAACCTTCGAGTTTCTTCGCAGGCGTGTGCAGGTTTCCTCACGATGTTTTCCTTCACCGTTAAAGCAATCGGTAAGTATGTACGTAAGTTTTTGAAAAACTCATTGATACATTGACCAATTATTGTTTTCAGCTTATATTAAGAACTATTTTTTACTTTTTAGTTTGATGTGCTTTAAAAGCGTGTTATTTAGTTTTTTTAATCCTATTTATTTTTCAAATTTTAGTGTGACGTCCATTTAATCTAGGTGATCCTATCAGGATAATGAGATGAACTTATGAAATTATTTTATTGTCACTGATTCTTGATAGATTTACAAAGTTTGAATTAAATCAGTATAGTGGGTCAAAATTTAAAAAAAAATTAAAAACACGCTTTTAAAGCACATCAATGCTTTAAAAGCGTGTTTTTAGTTTTTTTTAAACTATATTTAATATCCTGGATTGCGGGCAGCGCAGAACCGGTTGTCGTGGAAATCCTTAGTGAGGCCTTTGTCCAGCAGTGGACGATTTTCGGCTGATATTATGATAATGATGATGATATTTAATATGACTAACTTTGAGAGTGGACATGAGTTTTCTCTGGATCCCTGAGGAACTATATCAGGCTATTCTGATTAGCAGTCTATGTTACTTTCCACCCCGTCTCTATCTCTGTGCAAAAAATCACAACAATTCATTGTTTCGTTGCGATGTTAAGGAAATGCACCAAAAAAGGAGTATTTTTTCAGTTCCTTCAGGAACTGCAACGGACTATGCTATTTTACAGGATAAAGTTCCTAGTGACACAGGCTACCTGCATGCCAAATTTTATCAAGATTGGTCTAGGTGTTAAAGCGTGAAAAGGTAACAAACAAAAAACACGTTTTGACATTTATAGTATTAGTGAGGATTGAAAATGTTTTTTTAGTCGCTTCGGTATAGTCCTGATTTTCAGTTAAAATGCCACATCGGCCTGGTGTTATGGGTTTTGATACTACGTGACTGATTTGGATGTCAAAAAACGTGTCTTGATCAGGGCTACAAAAAAAAGTTTTATTTTTAAAAAAGCTCAAAAACTTTATATGAAAATCGAAAAAAATGTGAAAAATGCGGTAGTTTTTCGCCCGGTTTCGGTCAGAAAAATTCATATATTCATATGTTTGTAATGTGAATAGGTATATTTTCATTATACTACGTAGTTGTGTGGAGAGGTGTGGTGGTACGGAACCCTCGGAGTGCTATCCGATTCGCACTTGGCCGATTTTTAAAAGCTTTTATTTGACTTGCAATGTTTGTCATTATGTATGTTTGTTTAGTTTAAATTTGCGATCGATTTGAAAACGAATTCCAGGGTCCGATTGAGCTGAAACTTGGAATGAAGCCGTATTCCCGGTGACAATAGAAATCGTTTGGGTATTTTGAAGTTGAGAGGTGAAATCAAGGTCCCAGAATCGTCTTTTATTTTAAAGTCTAAACATCTAGACTTTACTGTGCACACCTTTTTTAATGTGGAACCGTGTATTTTTTTATATTTTTTTGAGAATTTGACTTTTTGAGATAATAACACTTTTCAAATAAAAAGCTTGTAGCTTAAATCTTTTAGGTTTTTTGAAAATAATATTTTCTAAAACTGTCAATGAGGTATACCTAAAAACTATAATTTAATCGCGTTTAAAATTTTCTTCGTCAACATATCAGCCGAAAAACGTCCACTGCTGGACAAAGGCCTCCCCCAAGGATTTCCACGACGACCGGTCCTGCGTTGCCCGCATCCAGCGGCTTCCCGCGATCTTCACCATGTAGTCGGTTCACCGTGTGGGAGGCCTGCCTAACGCTACGTTTTCCGGTGCGCGGTAGCCACGCGATAACTTTACTGCCCCAACGGTCATTTGTTTTACGAGCTATCCACTTCCACTTCAGTATAACGATTCTGTGAGCTAGGACGGTTACTTTGGTTCTCCTGTGGATCTCCTCATTTCTGATTCGATCACATAGGGAAATTCCGAGCATTTCCCTTTGGGTGACCGTGAGCTTTCTTATGAGGCCCATATAGTATTTTTTATTCACAATTGGTGAGCCCTTGGCATTATCTCACCGAATAATGCCTAAGATTGAAGCGGGCTTACCAAGATTTCCCTTCGCAATTAGGAACTGGTTATCTTATCTACAAGTCTGAACACTCTGTGGTGGCAAGACTCGGGCTTAGAAAATGCCCTCTCACCAATCAAACAGTGTCTTACAAAATTAGACTTCGCCGGGAATCGGGGAAGTGTTTTGTGATTTATCTAAGGCATTTGATTGTGTTGAACACCAAACATTACTTGTGAAATTAAAGCATTATGGCGTAGAGGATGGGGCTCTCAGTCTTTTAAATTCGTATTTAGACAACAGAACACAAAAAGTACAAGTAAATGTCACGAACTAATCTGGATCTAGAGTGAAAATGGGTGTGCCCCAGGGTTCCATATTAGGGCCTTTTCGTTTCCTTCTTTACGTAAATGATTTGCCTTTTATGGTACAACATCTATCAAATATTGTGTTGTTTGCGGATTATACTTCTCTTATTTTTTAAGTGAATAGGAAATAAAACAAAATTGACGAAGTAAATAACACTCTATCAAAGATACTAAACTGGTTTACTGTGAACAACTTATTACTAAATGCTAAGAAAACAAAATTTATAAAATTATGTTTTCCAAATGTAAAAAAGGTCAATAATAGTGTAATATTAGACAGTAATAACTTAGAATTTGTAAATACAAGGTGTTCCTTCGTATAATTTTGGATGTTATACTAATATAAAATAATATATCATACTGCGTTCTTCTCATCATATCAGCCGAAAGACGTCCACTGCTGGACATAGGCCTCCCCCAAGGATTTCCACGACGACCGGTTCCGCGCTGCCCGCATCCAGCGGCTTCCAGCGATCTTCACCAGGTCATCGTTCCACCGAGTAGGAGGCCTGCCTACACTACTTTTCCGGAGCGCGGTCGCCACTCGAGAACTTTACTGCCCCAACGGCCATCCGTTCTACGAGCGTTCTTCTACTGCGTATAAAATATTATTTTACATTGCGTTCTTGGCTTTCTTAGTATACGAAGCTCCTGTCTTGCTCTTCGACCCCCGTACGATTAGTGTCTAGACGACTGTGTGGAATCTTAAGACTGTACTGTTATCATTATCAGCCATTATCAGTTAACCTTAACCTATACGAAAAGTATACCTTGTCCAATTTATAATTTGTTAATGTTATAACTAGTTGTCCTGGCGAACTTCGTACCGCCTCACACTTCACTACACTACCACTACACTACCACTACCACTACACTATCACTGCACTACCACTACCACTATACTACCATTACCACTAACATACCACTAACACTACCACTGCACTACCACTACCACTATACTACCATTACCACTAACATACCACTAACATATCTCTAACACTACCACTACCACTACACCACCACTACTCTACCACTGCACTACTACTATGTGTGTATGATGTTTCCGAGGGACATAAGAGCGAAAAGTATACACCAGGGCTGCGTGTGCAGGATGTGTCCGAGGGACATAAGAGCGACAAGTATACGCTTGGGCTGCGTGTGCAGGATGTGTCCGAGGGACATCAAAGCGAAAATTATGGGCTAGGGCTGCGTATGTAGCATATATCCGAGGGACATAAGAGCGAAAAGTATGCGCTAAGGCTGCGTGTATAGGATGTGTCAGAGGGACATAAGAGCGAAAAATATGCGCTAGGGCTGCGTGTGTAGGATGTGTATACGAGAGACATAAGAGTGAAAAATATGCGCTAGGGCTGCGTGTGTAGGATGTGTACGAGGGACATAAGAGCGAAAAGTATGCGTTAGGGCTGCGTGTGCAGGATGTTTCCGAGGGACATAGTAGCGACAAGTATGCACTAGGGCTGCGTGTGTAGGATGTGTACGAGGTACATAAGAGCGAAAAATATGCGCTATGGCTGCGTGAGTAGGATGTGTCCGAGGGACATAAGAGCGACAAGTATGCGCTAGGGCTGCGTGTGTAGGATATGTACGAGGGACATAAGAGCGAAAAGTATTCACTAGGGCTGCGTGTGCAGGATGTGTACGAGGGACATAAGGGCAAAAAGTATGGGCTAGGGCTGCGTGTGCAGGATATGTCCGAGGAACATAAGAGCGACAAGTATGCACTAGGGCTGCGTGTGCAGGATGTTTCCGAGGGACATAAGAGCGAAAAGTATGGGCTAGGGCTGCATGTGAAGGATTTGTCCGAGGGACATAGTAGCGACAAGTATGCACTAGGGCTGCGTATATAGGATGTGTCTGAGGGACATAAGAGCGAAAAGTATTCGCTAGGGCTGCGTGTGCAGGATGTGGACGAGGGACATAAGAGCGAATAGTATGCGCTAGGGCTGCGTGTGCAGGATGTGTCCGAGGGACATAAGAGCGAAAAGTATAGGCTAGGGCTGCGTGAGTAGGATATATACGAGGGACATAAGAGCGAAAAGTATGCACTAGGGCTGCGTGTGCAGGATGTGTACAATGGAGAAAAGAACGAAAAGTATGGGCTAGGGCTGCGTGTGCAGGATGTGTCCGAGGAACATAAGAGCGACAAGTATGCACTAGGGCTGTGTGTGCAGGATGTTTCCGAGGGACATAAGAGCGAAAAGTATGGGCTAGGGCAGCATGTGAAGGATTTGTCCGAGGGACATAGTAGCGACAAGTATGCGCTAGGGCTGCGTATATAGGATGTGTCTGAGGGACATAAGAGCGAAAAGTATTCGCTATGGCTGCGTGTGCAGGATGTGTCCGAGGGACATAAGAGTTACAAGTATGCACTAGGGCTGCATGTGCAGGATGTGCACGAGGGACATAAGAGCGAATAGTATGCGCTAGGGCTGCGTGTGCAGGATGTGTCCGAGGGACATAAGAGCGACAAGTATGCACTAGGGCTGCGTGTGTAGGATGTGTACGAGGGACATAAGAGCGAAAAGTATGCGCTAGGGCTGCGTGTGCAGGATGTGTCCGAGGGACATAAGAAGGACATGTATGTACTAGGGCTGCGTGTGCAGGATGTGTCCAAGGGACATAAGAGCGAAAAGTATGGGCTAGGGCTGCTTGTGTAGGATTTGTCCGAGGGACATAGTAGCGACAAGTATGCACTAGGGCTGCGTTTATAGGATGTGTCCGAGGGACATAAGAGCGACAAGTATGCGCTAGGGCTGCGTGTGCAGGATGTGTCCGAGGGACATAAGAGCGAAAAGTATGGGCTAGGGCTGCATGTGTAGGATGTGTCCGAGGGACATAAGCTTGAAAAGATTACTCCGCTTTTTTCCGCAGCTACCTCGTACATCTTGCTCGCACAGCTGGTGGAAAAGTTAACACACATTCAAAGTTTCGCTGCAAGCGCTAACGCATCCTCTCACTGCCCATCTTTTTTGCACATCTCTGTTGGAAAGGCAGCCCTATCTCGCTCAGTTAATCGTTAAGGAATTAGGCCCTCATCGGTATTCAGGTGATTATCACCAGACGCCCTCCAATCGAACATTCTAGATGGGTCGCTGGGTGAGCGTATAATTAGACAAGTAATATTCTGATAAAGCTAGTTTAATGACGTGGTATCAGGGATTAAATTATCGTTACTGCATTAATCGTGGGACGCATTAGAGGAGTGAATAAGAAGACGAGACTGTACAAACTTTAGACTTCTCATACAAAAATAATTTAATTTAATTATTTGTATGGAAATGCATTTAAGTCATCATATCAGCCGAAGGAAGTCCACTGCTGGACATAGGCCTCCCCCAAGGATCTCCACGACGACCGGTTCTGCGCTGCCCGCATCCAGCGGATTCCCGCGACCTTCACCAGGTCATCGGTCCACCGAGTGGGAGGCCTGCCTACACTACGCTTTCCGGTGCGCGGTCGCCACTCGAGAACTTTACTGCCCCAACGGCCATCTGTTCTAAGAGCAATGTGCCCCGCCCACTGCCACTTAAGTTTAGCTATTCTGAGAGCTATGTCAGTTACTTTGGTTCTCTTATGGATCTCCTCGTTTCTGATTCTATCACGCAGAGAAACTCCGAGCAAAGCACGCTCCATTGCCCTTTGGGTGACCTTGAGCCTTCTTATGAGGCCCATAGTAAGCGACCATGTCTCCTTTGGTTTAGGTAGCCTGGCATCTGCCGGGGATTCTTCACACCCCATGCCCCGCCGTTACCTTGACCGCTACCGGAGCCAGGAATAGCGGGGCCGCCGGGGACTAGGGGCCGTTTTTTCTTTGTGTCGGTCATTTGGGGGGGTGTTGCTGTAATCGCCACGCTTGGCAGGCGGGTTGGCGATCGCAATGTTGCAGATTGGCTGCAAATCACGGAAAGACGCTGCTGCCCATCCTCCAGTTTGAGTCCCTTAGTCGGCTCTTACGACACCTAATGGATAAAATAGGATGGCCCTATTCTAAGCCGGGAGCCATACGGCATTTAAGTATCTAAATATTTTTATGATCTTCGGCATACTCGTCACTTACCATCAGGTGAGATGATGATGATGCTTGGCGGCAAGACTTAGGATAAGATGGTGGTAACTAGCCAGGCGGCCTTAGAAAATGCCCTACCACAAACCAAACCGAGTCTTACAAGTTGATCCCACTGGGAATCGAACCCGCGACCTCCTGGTACAAAGAGAATGAACTAACCAGTACGCCACGGAGGCCGTTAAAAAAAAGGTAACTTGGGTACACTTGCGTTGTTAATGTACTCGACACTTATGTGATGATAAAAAATAACAAAAAGAAAAATCTTTCTCAAAATTACGCTATTTTTTGACTTTTTGTACAAACAATCTGGTCAACTTTGAATGACATACAAAAAATTGGCCAATTTCAAGTTCGTCTCTCGTAATAGTACTTGCCATACCTAAAGTATAGCAACCCTTATATAAAGACCCCTCTCCACATAAGCAAAACAATTATTAGGTCCTATTTTTTTGAAACGAAAGACATTAACGAAAGCTATACTTACTATATACCTTTAAAGTTCTTTTTTATAGTTTTTGGCATCAGTACATCTCACACTTGGTCGGCTTTTTTTGTTATACTTTAGGTATGGCAAGTATTGGTTTTATCAGATTTGGTTTTGAATTTAATTTCATTCATTTGTTTCTAACTAAACTTCCAAGTATTTGTGTCACCTAATTTATTAATTAATGAATGCCTTCTTCTCTTCGTGTGGAAGTATCAATTCCTTAACACTACTAAATATACTTTTGCCAAAATCGTGCCACCTCGATCTGCTCGGGTGTTGCCTTCATTAAGTCTTCTGTTGTACAATATGGGTCCTTAGAGCACGTTGAGAAATGTGAAGTAGTCTGGGGTTCACCACATTGGCACGATATGTTGGCATGTTCAGGAGGAAGTATTTTTAACCGACCCGTAGCTCAGAGGCAAAGTTCACTGACTTTACACAGGAGGTCGCGGGTTCGATCCCCGGCAGGGTCAATTGTAAGACTCGGTTTGGTTGGTGGTAGGGCATTTTCTAAGCCCGCCTGGCTAGCTACCACCCACCATCTTATCTAAGTCTTGCCGCCAAATATCAATGTTGATATCATTGGTGTGTTCCGGCATGAAGATAAGATAGCCAGTTCCCCATTGCGTTGGGGAATCTTGGTAAGCCCGCTTCCATCTTCGGCAACATCGTCACTTACCACCAGGTGAGGTGTTGTCAAGGGTTTACCAATAGTGCATAAAAAAAAATACCCAAATTTTTTAGGCTATCCTTGGATTGTGTACTCCAGTTTGCAAACGATTTAGAGCTTTCCAGGTTTTCCACTCAAGCTTTCTTCCAGGTGGTAACTGCTCGGCCGGTTGCATGAAATTCTCTAGGTGGCATGAGTTTCTGTTCCACTTGATCATCATAACAGCTCATATACGTCCCCACCGAGGGGCTAGAGCCTACCCTGAATTAGGGCGATCGGGCCTTAGTCGAACACGCGGGCCTCGTGCGGGTTGGTCAACTTCACACACAACCTGCGAGTTTCTCCGCAGGCGTGTGCAGGTTTCCTCACGATGTTTTTCTTCACCGTAAGAGTGTCGCATAACGTACTTAAGTAATCTAAATTCGAAATCACATTGGTACGTGGCAGGATTTGAACCACGACCTCCCGGCCAGGAGGCGGCGGCGGCCCTAGCCGTTACGCCACCGACGCTCCATTTATTCGTTCTGAATTCTTTCTGGGTCTCAGCGTGTAGGCATTTGTTTGTGATAAAACTGATAAAGCTTTTCCTGGATTGAAGACGCAGTTTGACAGGAACATGGTCGTAGAGTGGATGTCGTGCATCGTTTTAATTTTGTTTCCAACGTTCGTTCCTTCGCCGAGGCCGCCTCCCTGTGAACAGCTGGGGGAGCTATTCCAGTGAGATGGTGCGATTAATTAATTAATGTGATCTTTTTTATATTTTTTATATTGTTTTATGTAATGTGTTTTTTGAATTTTGTATCTTATGAATTTTTACAGACTAACAATAAATAAATTATCATTACTATAGTCACACCCAGTTTTACTCTTCAAAAACAAAACACCTTCAAAAAACACGTAGGATAAGGCCCAACTTCTTTGTAAGAACAAAAATAATAATATAGCATTGATTGAACATTTTAAATCTGGGATGTATCCCATGTTGTTGTCCAAGATTCAAAATTTAAGTTACAGTTACTAAAACAGTTATTTAAACTCGACTCCCCACGAGGCGCTCCTGAACAAAACAAACAGTTAGGAACTCGCCACATTTGTGAGTTGATCTCGCGATGGAATTCAATTCACTTACTGTTCCGTTCCGGCGGGCCGACGCTATAATGGAATGGAATGGAACACGCGGGAAAACCGAACTTTGTGAAACAGCTGATAGTTGCTGTTTAAATGAGTTTCTCGTGATGTCAAAGTTTCGTACGAAGCGAAGGAATTTTAGCAGAGTGATGAGAAAATGGCGGCGAAAATTTTGAAAAATTAATCCGTTAAAATATTGAAACTTATTGTATATACCAGCTTTTGCCTGCAGTTTCGCTCGCATGGATATCGTTTTTATGACTGTATTTTCTCAGTAAATGCTTTATTTTTAATACCTCTTGGTAAGTTATATCGGGGAGTAAGTGTAAAACTACTTCCAATATGGGCATGCTAAAACTATTTGAAAAAAGTATCGTTTTCAAACCTAAACTTACAAACGGTATTTTTTTTTAAATAGTTTTGCCCAATATACATGGACTTCCCAAGGTACCTACTACACAAGACACACCTTATTAAAATAAAACAAACGGTTTTTTCGATTCCTTAGGGAACTCTTCGATTTTTCGAGATCAAAAGTATTTTTTCATAACTTTAATCAAGTGTTATGCCAAATCTAAGAGTGAAGGTTTCATCTTGATATTATTATATTGAGCCATCCCAGAGGTACATGCTCTCTCGTATATGCTCAACTACCAGGTTTATGATATAGCGTCCCCAGGTCATATAGTGAAGGCCGCTATTCCTGCCAACATCGTGAGGCGGTACGTTAGGCTACGGTAGGCGCGAAGACACTTGTCCTGGTACTCTGCAAGGCGAATACCCTGTGGAATAGACCACTAACTTCTCTCCAGGTAGGTCCCGGAGCTGCTGGCACACTCACTTCCCGCGGCTTTCGCTGCTGGCGGTTCGATCCCCACTCGGGACGCCAGAGAAGCACGCCAGATATACAGTTTACATGATTTTTTGTGGAAACTCTTCGAATGTCCAGGAATTAAAAAAATGGGTTGTTTACTCATGGTATAAAATATCATCTTGCCAAGTACCACTAAAATATTTTTTTTTATAACTAAAGTGTTTTTTTGATATTTCTACAGGAACCCTTGAGTTTTCCGGGATAAAAAGTATCTTAAATGTAACTCCAGAATATAAAATATCTTTGCGAATAGTGCTTTGCTCATATCGATTTAGCCGATTTTGCATGATGCGTAAACAATAAGACAAATTTTAAAAAAAATGTTGGTCTCGAAATCGACGAACCACGGTTGTTATTTTCAAAAAATGTTTTACGTTTAGACAAAGCTATGTACTCGTATATAGATTTTCTTCAATCCATATAAGATAGCGTAGATATTAAGAAAGTACTTTTAAATTATCATTTTTTACAATATTTTATGTCTTTGCTTTTTCAAAATGAATATTTTATTGTTATACCTACACTTTTTTATCTGTTACTTAAAATATTTCTTTGAAGATTTCAACATCTTATTCGTTTTTATGTCTGTCACAATTTTCTCATTACTTTAGAGGACCCTTAAGTAGGCACACTGCAAACCATCCGTGATAATGTTAAGATAACACATATTACATGGTTTGCAGCAACGACATTTAATTTTAATAAATTACTAGCTAGAATCATGTACAACCTGTCGTTGTAATTGCCATCTTTCATTTTCACAAAATGCCGAAGGAAAATTTTAGTTTAGTTTAGGTAAGGTTAATATAAGACGACATGCTAAGGGGCTCTATTGTAATCTATACGTGTTAGGGAATATTTTGTAACCAATACGTGCTAAGGGACTCTATTGTAACCAATAAGTGCTAAGGGACTCTATTGTAACCAATACGTGCTAAGGACTCCATTGTAACCAATACGTGCTAAGAGACTATATTGTAACCAATAAGTGCTAAGGGACTCCATTGTAACCAATACGTGCTAAGGGACTCTATTGTAACCAATACGTGTTAAGGGGCTATTATAACTAATACGTGCTAAGAGGCTCTATTGTAACCAATACGTGCTAAGGGAATCTATTGTAACCAATACGTGCTAAGGGACTCCATTGTAACCAATACGTGCTAAGGGACTCTATTGCTAAGCCTTCGCAATAATCAACAACACAATCCCGAAACAGTATGTCTACGATAAAAGATACGTACAAGATACAGCTCTACGACGACCCTTAGAAAGGCCAGAACCTGATGGACTTATAAACTTTTACTAATGGTCAAATCTTGAGCTGATACTGGGCTGCGGTGTCTTCTAATCAGCCGAAAGACGTTCACTGCTGGACAAAAGCCTCCCTCAAGGATTTCCATGACAACCGGTCCTGCGCTGTCCGCATCCAGCGACTTCCCTTGACCTTCACCAGGTCGTCGGTCCACCGTGTCGGAGGCCTGAGAAGGTGTCTTTTCAGAGGATTTTAAAAAAAGGCTAGCTTAATCACTCGGTGCATACAACACAGTCGTTCAGGCGGATTGTATGGCCATCATTCTGGTTGCGAATTCAATACGGACTCTCCGCGCGCTAGTTCGACTGCACTTACTAATAATAACACTAATACTGAAAAGAAAAGTCACATGAAGTTGATAGCCAAACGTAATGTAGAAACTTGGGTAAGTAATCTTCCATTTTCACAAATGTAGCTTATTTCACAAGATATTTTGACCGTTTTTCTAAACCCCCAAATAACAAGAACACTTGCAATTCTTACCTACTTGATAGATAAGAATTGCAAGAATTAAAGATATACTACTTGCATTCTTAGACTGTGCTACTTGTTAGATTATTTAATCGTATTTTTATACAAACTAAGAATGATTTTCTGTAATCTGATTCGTTCTTCCGTGTGCTGTTTGTGTCGTGTGGGGACTGGCCGATAGTCTGTGACGTGTGGGCTTGAGTGATGAGACGGAATAGGACTGGATCGTAGCTCAGCTGGAAAAAGTTCACAATTTACGTATTCTAGATTCAGAGAACATAAGTATCCGATATCCTTACTAATATTATAAATTTGAAAATGTGTTTGTTTGTTACCTTTTCACGCTTCAACGCCTTGACCAATCTTTATGAAATTTGGCATGCAATCAGGTATATTATTGCAGGTTTATGCAGATAGCCTGTGTCACAGGGAAGGACATAGGCTACTTTTTATCCCGTAAAAATAGCATAATCAGAACTGCTCCTGAGGGAACTAAAAAAAATACTCGATTGTTGTGATTTTTTGCACAGAGATGGTTGAGTAGATGGGAAACGACATAATTTACCAATCACCCTTAAAGACAGTCATAAAAACGATGTCCACGTGGGCGGAGCCGTGGGAAAAAGCTAGTAGAGAATAAGCAGACTGAACTAACCTCACAGTTAAATGTTTATTTAGTCCGTATTTATTTTTGTTTTTTTATTTGTTCAAAATAGGTGCAAATTACACTCTTTCTGATAGTCATAAAATAATAATAACATAAAGTCATTTGTAAAAAATCAAGAAAACAAAATCATTACTTAATATTGTCAAAATTAAATCCTTGAAATAAACCACATTATGACATTAGAACATGAAAACAATATGACACGAAAAGTTATACATAAAAATCATTGAATGTCATTGATACCTTTGACAAGAGTAGGCCAGTTCACACGGACAGCACCCGGTCACGAGTATAACTTGAGAGTCAGCCATCGCTCCCATCAACCATATTAGAGGCAGTTAACCAGGAACCCTTATTGTTTCGCCATGTCTGTCTGTCCGTCTGTCCGCGGCTTAGCTCAGAGACTATTAATACTAGAAAACTGTAATTTGGCATGGATATACATATTAATGACTCCGATAAATTTGTACAATGAACTCTTGAAAAAAAATATTTTTTAGAGTACTTCCCCTACATCTAAAGAGTGGCTGAACTTTTTTCCGTTAACTTACCCTATCATGTGGGTATCGTTAAATAAGTCTTTCAAAACTTATGAGGGTTTTCTTAAACCACGAATCGATACATGGTTCCATTTGCGAAATATCAAGCTTTAAAATGCTAATTTTTGATAGAGTCAAGTGTTCCCCCACTCTCCTACCAGCTAAACTGTTATTTCATGACATTTGAAAAAAAAAACGAGACCTACAGTACTCGCATATGATGTGTAACATGTGACAAAATACTTATGAAATTAATTAATTATCGGGTCGTACATTCACGGGCCGACCCTTCGAATGTCATCTTTGCCTTTGCCATCACACTAGGCGGAACGGCTATGACAACCTTAGTTTTCGAGAATCAAAAAACGTTCGCATTTCCTGTTACACATTTCCGTCCCATTTCACGAAATCACTCCCACAAATTGCAGGAAAGCGAGAGCAAAGATGTTACACATCAAAAATGAATTATTAGGACATATCAATTTAAAGGAAAACTATCACGGCTAAGTAGGCTATCTTAGGATAGGAAATAATAGTCGACCAACTTAAAATGTGCAGTTGGATTTGTAAAAAAGATCATACATTTTCCATACAAAATGTTCTATTACCAACTGCAAAAACATTTGAATTTGAAAACAAAATTTTGAAAAGACAACGGAACCCTACATTCCGCGAATTCGACTCGCACTTGGCCGTTTGAGATTGGAAGACTGTCTGAGATTGGTTGGTGCGCGAACCGCAGGAGGCTCACGGGCGTGTAAATTAGTTTTCTCTATATCGGGAACTAGGTTGGTCTACTCGTATGCTAATTATAAATATATGTCACTTCACACGCATTCAACTATCTCTGTACAAAAAATTATATCTTTGGCTCCGATGCGATGTGGAAAATATCAATAAAAAGACCTAACCACGCCGGGAGAGTCGACAGAAGTGAAAGTTTTGACCCTCCGAGTGTTCCTGGAGAACGATTATTATAGGTTGACAAAGTTTTGACCCTACGAGTAATCCTGGTAAGGTGTCGGTAACGTAACAGTGTCGCGAGTTCAACGGTTCTTTAAAATCTCAAAAAAATCCCAACGCGCATAGAGAAGATTTCACTTCAAAAATCGTACAAGTGCGTGTCGGCACACCATGGAAACTTTATACAACGGGACAGAAATTACATTTCAAAAAACCAATGACAGAACAAACAAAATGGCGGCGAAATCCTATACACCCGACAACCAAACTGTAACCAATCTGTATCAATATGGGTGCCGGGGGGCAGAGGTCGCAATCTACAGAGCGGCAGGGAGTGTCCATACAGTATGTTAGTAATAATGTATATACTTTGGTGTCGGGGTCAGGAGTCATTGTTTGAAAACTGTTTGTCCCAGGATATCCTAAAGAACACTAGTATAGGTACGCAATGCTTTGAGTGAATCTAATCAGAATAGTTTCGAGTTTCGTTATGAATTGGTATAAGTTGTTGTGTTACAGTCGAGTCGAGTCGGAGCGATATTGTACTCGTGTCTGTTCTGTGCTTATCTATTGTCTATTCCGGAGTGGCGACTCATGTTACACAGTGGTTGATATTCCACCTACAGGTGGATCAAATACTCGTATCGTCATCATCATATCAGCTCATATACGTCCCCACCGTGGGGCTCGAGCCTACCCTGAATTATGGCAATCAGGCCTTAGTCGACCACGCGGAATACTCGTATATGTGGCAGTAATGTTTTTTAACAGGGGCTTCTACTCATAAACTAAACACCTTAACCCGGGAAAAATTGATGAAATCTAATAGAAGTGTTAATTATCATCTGAACGATTAGTATTTAATTAATACTTAATGTGGTTGGCCCGTTATCACTGAAGATTGAGGTCACTATTAGAGTTGGTATTCTTTGAAATTGGATAGTTATTCTACAACTAGCTGTTTTCCACTACTTCGTTTCCGCGAATTTCTAATAATTCGGCCTTATTCCTTGTCTAAATCATAGACAACCTCTGTGCAAATTTATAACTTTTTTCTGGACATTGATGAGTCATTATTCATTAAATGAGTGAGTCAGTACTTTGCTTTTTATTGCTTCAAATTATTCTAGTCTAAATTGGCCTTTAATCCATAGGTAAAAAATATGCTTCTTTCAACTATTTAGGATTAAAAATGTTTGCATTCTGATAAAATTTTTATACGGAAAAGATTTTCAAGACATTGACCCTCGTTATATTATGTGCACTCTTCTATCACAGCCTGTATAGCTTAATAGTACCGAACTGACATCTGTTCGTCGCAGTATGTATTGGTAAGCCAAGCATTGGGCGGTGGCCAGCGCAAACAGTGCCCACTAATGAGACGGCTCATCATTTATGTAGCACCGTAATGCTTTTCCTTGTATACCTATTTGCTGGTCTGTCAGAGAGTGAAAGAAGCCCCCCCATCCACATAATGTTGGCATGACCTATGGTTAGACAAATAAAATTAACCCGACCCCTTTGACAACCCTACATAACTGCCAGTGGCAGTTCTCTTTCAGAAAAGTCAATTTAAAGTAAGCAGTTTATTTTAAGCAGTAAAGTTCTCGAGTGGCGACCACACACCGGAAAACGTAGCGTAGTAAGGCTTCCCACTCGGTGATCGATGACCTAGTGAAGGAAGTCGCTGGATGCGGGCAGCGCAGAACCGGTCGTCATCGAAATCATTGAGGGAGGCCTATGTCCAGCAGTGGACGTCCGTCGGCTGATATGATGATGATGATGAAGCAGTTTATAAGATAATAGAGAATTTTAAACATTAAGGAGTTATCAGTATATGGCATATTCTTACTTAGTGTTTCAACCATATTTTTATTTTATTTAATCAATTTATTTAATGTGAAGTGGTGAGGACAAGCGGGGAAACGTTTCAATGTAAATGGTAGTAACTACTCATGTGAGGCCATTCCCTCTCGTATATCTACCAGATACTCTAAAACTACCAGGTTTATGATATAGCGTCCCCACTTTCATACTCTTGGGCATACAGTGAGTGCCGCTATTCCTGCCAACACCATAAGGTGAAGACAAGGACCAGTTGCAGTAGGTCTTGCCGCCAAGACGCTTGTCCTGATACTCTGCAAGATGAGTGCCTCGTGGAAGAGAACCACTAACTACTCCCCAGGTAGGTCTCGGAGCTGTAGGCACGCTCACCTCCCGCGGCTTTCGCTGCTGGCGGTTCGATCCCCGCTCGGGACGCCAGAGAAGCTATCATATGTGAGACCAAGAGGACGGTCACCAACAAGATGGAACGATCAGTTGATGGAGACGTGATGCCATGAGGTTGGCAATGGTTAAGGCTTATACCGCCGCCAACGACCAACTTTGTAACCACTTTTTACTTCAAAAATTTTTTTTAATCAAAAAAATTGATTGTAGTTTACAGGATACGAGGAGTGATTCAGATTTCCTCAATTTCTGTTTTAATACACAGAACTAAAGAAAAAAATATCCAAATGCACCCTTTTTTTCTAGTTGTAATCAAATAACTGCTGCAATTTTAATCGAAACATTATGATAATTTATGAACTTCTTAACAAAACAATATACTTAAAATGAATTTTTCTTTACTTTTTTGAAATTCCTCTTTTTATTTATAATGATGAAAAACCACAATTTTCGCATAATTCGTCCGCAGTGATTGACGTAACAGCCAAGTTGCAGTAAGAGCTGACAAGTACTTTTTTCCAAATTATTTCGATCGATGTTTGAAAAATCGTAAATTGAGTTGCTAATTTTAAAGACGGAGGAGCCTTAAGGGTTAACTGGAGGGACGAAATCCCATACAAACGTACTTTCGTTTTAATTTCGAAACCATAAAACTCATCGTATTCAAATTTTTTACAAGCATTAAGATGATAAATATCTAGATCTGTAATTAGTTTTGGTTCGAAAATAATAAACAAAAAAAAAGTTACTTATATTACTCGATTTCGTCGATAAAAAGGGCAAATTTTTTAAGTTGCTATAACTTTTTTTTTGTTTATTATTTTCGAACCAAAACCAATTACAGATCTAGATATTTATCATCTTAATGCTTGTAAAAAATTTGAATACGATGAGTTTTATGGTTTCGAAATTAAAACGAAAGTACGTTTGTATGGGATTTCGTCCCTCCAGTACCCCCTTAAGATCAGTTGGAGGCAATTTGTGCGCTCCTAAATGTGTATACAGTGTGCATCGGATAGGTTTACCGATATTTTATGGCCATCTAATACACCGAATTTCATCGACGAAACCACCTCTTCCCATTAGGGGGTCGCATCCTTCTCCCCTCTAAATGGCAGCCATTTTTATTTTCAATATATTTTTTGTAGCTGTTAATGAAAAATATGTTTTCTCTTGTATTAATTGAAAGGTAATATAACTGCTCTGATGATTCACATATAAAATTAACAGAAAATTTTGAGGAAAATAACACAAAAGAGTTTAAAGAAAAACAAAGCGAAAAAATATAAATGTATTTTAATTTTTTTACACCTACTGCAAAAACGAGGTCATTTATGTCTTGCGTTTTTTCTTAATCGATTGAATTTGAGCTTAGCTATAAAAAACAATAAATTATGTACCATTAGATTCTTACTTAGTGTGCCAATTTATGGTTAATACGCGACCCTCGCGGTTTGTTACTTGGAAATGATCAGACGGGCCACACATCAGGTTGTAGTGAGAGCTACAGCGTGTCTGCAGAATGCAGGCAGTCACTCTGAGTAATTGTTATAAGTAGTGTTTCAGTTCAAAACATGTGAAAATGTTAAATAGTTGTGAAATTACAATTAAAGGATTGTCACAACACCGCACAAGGGTCTCTTAACCATAAATTTTAATCATTGCGTAAGTAACTAATGGTAGATTTAGTGTCGTTTTGTAGCTTAGTTAAAAAAATTGATGTAGAAGAAAAAACAACACGTTAACGACCTCGTTTTTGCAGAAGTATCAAAAAAAGAAGTAAAAAGAATATTTCTTTCTCTTTAATTTTTTTGTGTTATTTTCCCAAAATATTTTGGTTAATTTTATGCATGGATCATTAGAGAAATTACATAACTTTTCGAATGAGACTATTTTGAAATCTGTACTGCTGCTAATTTAAGAGAAAACATATTTTTCATGAACAACTACAAAAAAGAATTGAAAATAAAAATGGCTGCCATTAAGAGGGGAGAAGGATGCGACCTCCTAATGGAGAATTTTTCGTCGATGAAATGTGGTGTTTTATATGGCCATAAAATATCAATAACCCAATCCGATACATACCATAAACGTTTAGTTGGAACCACGATCCTCAGTAATATGGGAGACGGACTAAACAGAAATAGTATAATAATAATTTATTACCATATCAAACGCCCCGACTCCGCCCACGCGACCGGTACTTCCGGTCTGGTTTTGCGGGGGTCGGCCGCGCTGCGGCTTTCCGAGGTTTTCTCAGTATTTTTGTATAAAACCTATAAAAACTAATTACTGATCTAGGAAGCTGATCAAATTTCCTTTTTGATTATAATTTTTTTTAGATTTCTTCTATCACAAAAAAATTAAATACAACATGATTAGTTTAAGAGTTTTTTTTTTGTTTTTTTTTGTTTTGTTTTTTTATTTGTATTTATATTCTACATAAATACAGTTCAAAATGATTGTTTTCTAATGGCTAGGTAATGTACCTACATGATACAAAACAAAAAAGAGATAGCCTAGTGCAAAAAAAAATTAAAAAAAAATTTTGCTATACGTTTGGACTAGCGGGGGTGGGCCGCGCTGCGGATTTCCGAGGTATCTCAGTATTTTTGTATAAAACCTATAAAAACTAGTTACTGATCTAGTAAGCTGATTAAATTTCCTTTTTGTTCATATTTTTTTAGATTTCTTCGATCACAAAAAAAATAAATACATTATTAATTTGAAAGTTTTGATTGTTTTTGTTTTTTTTTGTTTTGTTTTACTATTTGTTTTTCTATTCTACATAAATACAGTTAAAAATGATGTTTTTCTAATGACTGGGTAGTGTATCTACATGATACAAAACAAAAAAGAGATAGCCTAGTGCAAAAACAATTTAAAAAAAATATTGCTACATTGTGATTTTCATTTGTTTTCCTTGCCGCTGCAAACAATGTTTTTTTAATTTTTCTAAGAGTTTTTTCGAACAAGATACGGTGATAAAATCACTACACAGTAAAGCAGTAATACCTTAGAATAGAAATACATGCAATTTACTTACCATTCCATCTTTTAATCCCTCAGAATTGATACAAACTGGTCACGGAACTCTAATTTGTTGATAATTTTTCACAAGAGTTTTTTCGAAAAGGAAACTATGTAAAAATCACTTCACAGTAACGCAATAACACCTTACTATATGAATAAATTCAATTTACTGAGAATTCCGTGCTAATTTCATCAAAATTGAGTCACAAACGCGTAAATAATCAATATAAATGGCCGATTTTTGTTTTGTAAACATGTCTCTGTCTTACTCTTCTTATTTTACTGGCTCTGGGTTTGAGGCCTGATAATACTGGCCTAATGGCCGGACCTATAGTTCGCGTACAATTTCGCCAAAGATTACCAACTTTTGTATACTATTTCAACCATGCGATCGGGGCGCCTTAAAGTACGTAAAAATCAACCAAATTTGGTTGTTGATCGTGTGAGCGATGTTCGTTAAACAGCCAGATCTGGCAGTTGGTCGCGTGAGAGGAAGCGCTAAAACTACTCAATCCGAGTAGGTCAATCTATTATAAATAATTTTTAAACCGATATTAATCTAATGTAATTCTATTCATTACCAGCTTTTATTTAACTTGCAATGCGTGTATCTTTGTTCGGGTGAAATCTTGCAAGTTAAATTTAACCCACTTCCAGGTTTCCGATCGAGCTGAAATTTTGCATGCATATGTATATCGCGTGACAATGCAATATTAAAAGCTTGTACCTAAAAGTTGTTAAGTTTTTCGAAAATTATTTTTAGTTCAAATCAATGCGGGCTTCTTCGCGGCGGCGGACGGAATTATTGAGACCGAATACCAATTCTATATTTTTCATGTTTTTGTTATTGTTCTTTACTTTAAATAAGTTTTAAAAATGTATGTGTCCAATTAAAACTAAGGTGTTAGAATCGCCGATTTATCGTGTTGGTTTCATTTTACAGTAGTTACAAATAGTTTAGTTTTTAATAGTTATTTGTTTTTGATACATTTTGCTATTAATGCCAAAAACAGAGTCTACTACTATTCGCCGACTCAGCGACCCGAAGTGGATCTTGACCTCCGACATTAAAGTGCGCCACTCTATCCTATTTTGTGCCAAGTTTGACCATTCAGACACTTCCAACTCAAAACATTATTATTACTTAAATTTAATACCTCGATAGTCATAGCTTTACGCAGTATTCCAATAATTTAAATTGAATATTATAATTTGATCCGTATTATCATCCTTCATGATCAATTTCGATTACTTCTCAAACCTTTTTTCGTATTTATTTTACACTAGCTTTTGCTCGCGGCTTCGGCCGCTTGGACATCGTTTCTTATGACTGTCTTTATATCGGACTATTCTATACAAAAAAACACTTCGTTCCGTTGCGACGCTGACGTGCGTGAGCTTGGAAATGAGTTTTCCCCATTTCCCTCGGGAACTTTGTCAGAATATGCTAATTAGCAAATTATGTCATTTGCTACATCATCATTAAACATCTGTGTGCAAAAAATTACAACAATCCATTATTCTGTTGCGATGTTAAAGAAATTAACAAAACAAAGACTATTTTTTCAGTTCCCTCAGGAACTTCATCGGGCTATGCTATTTTACGGAATAAAACCTATGTCCTTTCCAGTGACACAGGTTGCCTGCATACCAAATTTCATCAAGATTGGTCGAGGTGTTGAAGTGTCAAAAGGTAAAAAACAAAAAAACATTATTTTTACATGTAAATCTAAAATGTAATAATAAGCTTTTGCCCGCGACTTTGCCCGCGTGGACATCGTTTTTATGATTGTCTTTGGTTGTGAGTAGTGCGCGAGTTGCAAGCGGTTCGCGATCGTGGACATTAGTCTTCTCCGGATCCCTATCCCAGATCGGGCTATTCTGAATAGCAGTCTATGTCATTTTCCACTCCCTCAACCATCTCTGTGCAAAAAATCACAACATTCTATTCTTCCGTTGCGATGTTAAAGAAATGAACCAGACTATTTTTTCAGTTCTCTAAGGAACTGCATCGGACTATGCTATTTTTACGGGAAAAAAAAGTAGCCAATGTCCTTCCTCGTGACACAGGCTACCTGCAAGCCAAATTTCATCAAGATTGATCCAGGAAGTTAAAGCGTGAAAAGGTTACAAACAAACAAACATATTTATAATATTAGTAAGGATAGTAAGGAATTTATTTATCAATTCATTCACAACTTATCATGAACATGTATAATCAATATTTAATCAAACCCGTCCAAGTAACTAGGAACGTAGCCTAACACGTTACACCACGTTACAAAGTATCTATATACCAATATCGAGTGGGTTACGTTGAACGGGTGCTAGTTGAGTGGAGATACAAAATACTTTTGGTCTTTAGACTTTGTTGGAAATAGCAGCGTTAGCCACAGCAAACCCGACAGATACCGATGACGTGGTGAATGACGCAATCGTCGGGGACACGGGGATGTTGGTCAAGTACGGGGTGATCAAAAAGTTGTGAGAATGAAACAGTAAAAGAAATATTTTCTGAATAACAAACATTTATTTTTCAACATATGTTCCTTCTCTATCTACACACCGAGTCCAATGTTTTTCTAACATTTCTATCCCTTTACAAAAAAAACATTCTCTTGGTCTTTTAAAAACCCTTCCATTCCATGGCCTCAATCACATCATTGTCTTCGGCATATCTATCACCACGCAAGTATTCTTTTAACTTTGGAAAGAGATAAAAGTCACTGGGGGCCAGGTCTGGTGAATAAGGGGAATATTCTTTTAATTTGACTGACTCGGTGGCTCAGTGGTTAGTGCCCTTGACTACTGATCCGAGGGTTGTGGGTTCGATCCCCACCCAGGGCAAGCATTTGTGTGATGAGCAGATTTGTTTGCTCTGTGTCTGGGTTTTAAATATATCTATATATGTATGTATTTAAACGTATATAAGTAGGTATATCAGTCTCTGGTAACCCATAACACAGGGAATCCTACTTTGGGGCCAGATGAACATGTGTGATTTGTCCTAAAATATTTATTTATTTATTAAAAAAAATTGAACCCAGCTTTTTGAATGGCATTTCATGAAACAACAGCAGTGTGTGCGGGCGCGTTGTCCTGGTGAATAAAATACTGTTTTTGAGTTTGCCACGCCTTTACTCTTTGATAGTTTCTATCAATTCAGCTATTAATGCTGCATAGTAAACGCCAGGTATTGTGTGTCCTTTCTGAAGATAATCAATTGATAACACTTCTTCAGAATCCCAAAAAAATTGAGGCCATGACTTTGCCTGACGATTGTGTGGTTCAAAATTTCTTTGGAGTTGGTGAGGACGTCTATTCCATTGTAAAGATTGTGGTTTTGTCTCTGGATCGAAATGCTGAACCCAGGTTTCATCCATTGTGACAAATCGAGCCAGAAAATATTCAGGATCCACATGAAATCTATCCAACCAGCGCCTTGAAAGATCGATTTTGTGTTTCTTCTAATTTTCCGTTAACATTCTCAGTACTATCTATAATATAATAAAACTGTAACGGGGCCGTGTCTGTACATGAAATATTTTTGTAAAATAATAACTGTGGTGGACATTACTAACGATACAGAGGCCAAAACAACAACTTTTGGAATTTTTGTCTGTCTGTCTGTCTGTCTGTCTGTCTGTATGTTCGCGCATCACGCAAAAACTACCAGGCCGATTTTGATGAAATTTTGTATGGTGGTTCCTTATAGCCCGGGTTAACATATAGGATACTTTTTATCCCAGAAAATTCAAAAGTTCCCGTGGGAAAATCAAAAGTATTCATTTATAGAGTGGCTCACCACGCAAATGTGGCTTGACCTATTACAATCAAATTTTACACGTTGATACCCTTATCGCGAACTAAAACTGGGACATTGTGAATCCCAAAAAAATTTGGGTTCCTACAGGAATGAAAAAAAATTGTATCTTTAGAATGACTCAACAACAATATGAAACCTTTACATAGGGATGGGGTGTTTTGACCATCATTGTATAGTCGGGTATTCTTTATCCCAGAAAACTAAAGAGGTCCCGTGGGAAATTATCTAATCGATACATACAATAATAACAAAAGATTACTTTTTTCTATATATTAGCTACACATACCAAACATTATAATCATAGTAGCAGAATGTCAATAGATGGCACTGCAGGAATAATAAAACGCGCTTAAGTTGTATTAAAACAATAAAATATTATTTCATACTTTTGAGTGGATTTCTTTTATGTATTTTTCATCATACGCTACTTTAAACTCTGGAACTATGGTACGTAGCGATGTGTTTCATATAGACGAACAGAGAGGTATTTTTTTACAGATTCCAATCGTATAAAAAAATAAAACACATAAATCGAGTTTAACATCTTTTAACAGGAGGCACAGATATGGGAACTCTTCTGACGGCGACTATTTGCGTGTGGCAGTTGCTCTCCGCCTGCAATATCATTATCTGTGAACCTCATCAACGTATTTGCGGGTCCTCGGTGGAGGCAATTGGCCATCACTCACTGAGTTGCAGTCGTGTTTGTGAAGATTACCACGTCACCAATTCCTTAATGACCTCACTCGGAGGGCACTGGTCTCGGCCAGATGGAATATTCCATCTTTGATGCAGCCGCCGGCAGGGCTTTAGTCGATCTGATGGCAAAAGGCCGGAGGGTTTAAACAGGTGCTATGGCAGAGAGGCACGTGTCTGCTTTGGGAAGCCACTTTTTCTGCCTCACTCCTCACCCGTACGGTACTGCTGCTCAATTTGCGGTAAGAAAGAAGCATAATAAGTACTCGGTCTTGGAAGCAAATTACTGCTTTGTGCCGCTGGTCTGTAAGACAACCGGCTGCTGAACCCTCAGAGGCCTTTGCCTTCACAAAGAAGATTGGCCTTCGCCTTCGAGAGAGGAGATGTGACGTGAGGTCCTACCTGCTGCTAAGGTTGTCTATTGCCATCCAGCGCGGCAACGAGAAGTGCGTCTTGGGCTCCTTTGGAGCTGATACGACTCGAGGATTTGACCCATATTAATATTATTAGGAAATTAGATTGTAGGTAGATTGATACCCATAATGATTTGAATTAGTTTTTTGATAATATTTCATCATATCAATTTATATACGTCCCCACCAAGGGGCTCGATCTGCCCTAAGTTAGGGCGATCTAGCCTTAGACGATCACGCGGGCCCATTGCGGGTTGATTGACTTCACACATAAGCTTCGAATTTCTTCGCAGACGTGTGCAGGTTTCCTCACGATGTTTCTCTCACCGTAAGAGCGTCGGATAAACGTACATACCAGTATGAAATCGATATTCGTATAGATATTGGTAAGTGGCAGGATTCGAACCATGGCCTTCCGGACAGGAGGTAGTGGCCCTAACCGTTTTGCCACCGACACTCTATATTTTATTTAAGATTTAGAAATCCTTACTTAATATTATAAATGTGAAAATGTGTTTGTTTGTTACCTATTCACACTTCAACACCTCTACCAATCTTAATGAAATTTGGCATGCAGGTAGCCTGTATCACTGGGAATGAAATAGTCAACCTTTTATCTGTGGAAATTATCATAGTCCGATGCACTTCCTGAGGAAACTAAAACAATACTCTTTGTTCGTTTTATTTAAAATCGTAACGAAAAAATGGATTGGTGTGATTTTTCGCACAGAGATGAGGTGGCAAATGATATAATTTACTAATAAGTATATCCTGACATCGTTCCCGAGGGATCTGGGGGACAACTGTTTTCTACGCTCGCGCACGTCGGTTGCGTCGCAACGGAGCAACGGATTAAAGTGATTTTGTGTATAGAATTTGTTGAGGGGGTGGGAAGTGACAAAGACTGCTAATCCGAATAGTTCGATACAGTTCCTGAGGTACCTGGTGAAAATTCATGTCCACGCTTGCGAGCTGATTGCGGCTCGCGCACCACTCAGCCTCAAAAAGAGTCATAAAAGCTATGTCCACGTGGGCGAAGCCGCGGGCAAAAGCTAGTATATAATATAACTAGCTGTCCCGGCGAACTACGTACCGCCTTACATTACATTACACTGCCCTACCCTACCCTACCCTACACTACACTACCCTACACTACACTACCCTACCCTACACTACCCTACCCTACACTACCCTACCCTACCCTACATACACTACACTACACTACACTACCCTACCCTACCCTACACTACCCTACCCTACACTACACTACCCTACCCTACACTACCCTACCCTACCCTACCCTACATACACTACACTACCCTACCCTACACTACACTACCCTACACTACACTACCCTACCCTACCCTACACTACCCTACCCTACACTACCCTACCCTAAAAAAAAATGATGTTGGCCGATTCTCAGACCTACTCAATATGCTCACAAAATTTCATGAGAATCGGTCAAGCCGTTTCGGAGGAGTAAGGGAACGAAAACTGTGACACGAGAATTTTATATATTAGATTTAAATAATCCTTTAAAATTGATTGAACACTGCCATATGAAATTCCAGTCTCCTGCACTAAATAACGAACTCCTATGTAACTCGACGGTCGTCTAGAATATCTTTTTCGACTTTTTCGATATTATCCTGCGTAACTAACGTCGATGGCCGACCCAAGCGGTGTTCGTCGTCTGTCGATGTTCTTCCAGTCTTGAATAATTGAGCTGACCACATTGCCACGGTAGATAATGGCGAAACTCGCCTAAAGTCTCTACCAAATCGCGATGAATTTCTTGCATGTTTAACTTTCACGGGCATTTAATAACGGCTGGCACTTCATTTTCCTCCATAATGATGTTTTACGTCGGAATACGTTAAGCAACTGAACACTGTGTTGAAGTTTCTTGAAATTACAACTTGTTTGTACCTATCCTTAAAATGAAATGATTTTAATTAATGGTATGAATTAATAAAATACGAGACATGCAAGTAGGTCAATCTCACTACTTCTTGATCACCCCTAGTAAGGACGGTGGAAATATGGTAACATACTCGTATGTGTATTTTTTATTAGTAAATGAAACAGTAATGTTTAAAATGTACACATTAAGGCCTCAATATGAAGCCACCAGGAGTTTATTGAGAAACTCTCTTGCCCGTAGCTTCGCCCGCGTGCACATCGATTTTGTCTGCTACTTCGTTCCCGCTTTAGTCTCGAATTACGGGAAATTCCGCCTTATTACTTGTCTACATCATAAATAAGACCCTTGTGCAAAATATCAGTTTTGTAGGTCCAAGGGATTGGGCGAGGCGTCAGTGAGTGAGTCAAAACTTTTTTATCTACAGGATGTAACAAAATTGGTGTACATCCCGTTAACTGGGAATACTGAACAACTTTTAACTATTTATACAAATCAATCAGCTGATTGACCAATTTTGTCGATTTTTACTTTTTCAACCCCGTAGCGAAAATGAAAGATAAACTGGTTAAATGGAATCAAAAGATCGAGCTACGGATTCGCCACATATACACGTAGAATTTTGAATCAAAGTTTAAATATGGATTTCAGAAAGAAAATATTTTTTGGGGTAAATCAGAACACTTTTAATTGGTAATTATTAAAAAAAGGGGTAAACATACAAGGAAAAAGATGACGGTGTGGTTAAAAAGGTAAGATATAACATAAATCTAGACAATACATTGGAAAAACCTAAATTATCAATTTTTATTTGATCAAAATTACCAAATTGACAAATTTCAAAAGAAAGCCGGTTACGCAACGATCGTCGTCCCACCCCCCTTGTTATTTAAATAACAAAACCAAATATCAAAATGTAAATAGTATTAAATTTTACTTAAGGTCGGAAATACCTCAAGGTTGTAAATATCACTAAAACACTTAATAATTTTAAAATTAACAGTTAGTTCGCTAAAATAACAAAGGTTAAGAAATTTGTAGGTCGGCAGTAGCGCTTGATGCAAATAAATTAGTATCTCGCAAGGCAGCAACAGTGTTTAGTAACGAACGGCCAGAAAGTAGCTCACGATTTAGAAATAATTAGTATAGAATGCACTTCCCTTCGAGCAAACAGTCGGATGTGCAGCGCAGCAAAAAGGGCGGCTGGCAGATGGCACAGCTCCGTCCCAGGATCTTACTTTGAAGCGGATCAGCCTCGGGACATCTAGTACACGGGCGGAGTAAAAAGGCCCTGAACATAAGAAAAACTAGTTTGCAGCAGCACCAAAAAAATACGCATAGCGGAATCCTTCCACAAATCACTTACCTCTGATAACTATAAAGGGCCTCAATATAACAATAACACACTAAATTTTAAATATTCACGACTCAAAACAATATCATCACCGTCATCTTTTAATTTTCTCGCTTTTGTCATAAGGTAACAGTTATTTCAAAATCAAATAATCATCAAAGAGCAGAACCAAAGAGTATTTAATTTTAAAACAGAAAGCAAGGAGAATGATTTTGAAGCAATATATTGCGCTTCAATTTATGTAGCGAAAATGAAAGATAAACTGGTTAGTTGGAATTAAAAGATCGAGCTATGGATTCGCCACATATACACGTAGAACTTTGATTCCAAATTATACGTGTATATGTGGCGAATGCATAGCTCGATCTTTTGATTCCATTTAACCAGTTTATCTTTCATTTTCGCTACAGTATGTACGTAGGGCAAAGAAAGGATTTGTTATCGCGAAAAAACGGTTTCCCAATTTTCGTGAAAAATGTTTTCATTAACACATACCGAAAAACCGAATATCTCATTTCTGTCCGTGCGTGCGTCTGTGCGTCCGTGCGTCCGTGCGTCCGTGCGTCCGTACGTCACGTTTGCTCTGGAGGCTAAATTATTGGTTTAATTGGGCTCAAATTTGGAACTTAGAGTTTTTAATTATTTCATCGAGGGGTAATCAAAAGTTTCTTCGTACAAACCGAAGAGTAGCTGTCATACAACAAAAACTGAAATTATTCTTAAAAACGGCTTTAACAATTTTAATGAAACTTTGCATGTCGTAGTTGCTTATGTTTATCTATTACATGATAGGACCCGTTGGTCTGGGTAAAATCGTGTTTGTATGGTTCTCCTACAAATGAAAATAAAACTTGCGATTTACGCACAAATAGTTGGAGCTATTGAATTGTCATGTATTACGAATAAAGTATACACTCATGCGATATGAATGTATCAAAATTATTTCAATTTTTTAAATTCAATTTTTGTATACAAAAATGTATGAAAAAAATTGTCGAGAAAGTTTTTCTTTTAAAGAATTGACTATGGGTCCTTTAGGGAATATTGTTGAAACCAAGTTTGTAACATCCTGTATAAGTGCATACTGATGAGTTCACTCGAAATCGAAGGAGACTAATTGCCTAATTTAAAACTAACAGTGACCACGATCCTCATGCGGGGCGGAACCCAAGAATAAACTAATCCAGTGATTCCCAAAGTGTGCGTGAAAGACACGAGAAATTGGTGTGTTCTGTGTCGATTTTTATACAAAAAGTTATTTTTATATCCTGTGCCTCATTAAAGTATTAGTAGGAAAGGTGACCAGGGAATGGGCGGGATGATGCTCGCAGCTTCGAGCCTTCGACTGTAATTTTTTTACGCTTGCTACTCTTGCTCAATTGTTTTTTCTCGGCGTTTCTCTAACTAAAAAAAGCTTGTGCACGGAAACACAAAAAAATGTCGCGCTCGCTCTGCTCTCAAGCTCAAATAAGCCTTCGTCAGCCTTTAAATTTACATCACAACATAATAATGGTGCCGATTTGTGGCATTGAATGTAATTTTTATCTGAAACTATAGAATATATGACGTGGCACCCAATTTATGCAAAAATAAAAGTTAAAAAAACGAAAAACCGACTTCAAAAAGAAAATTACTCAAAAAAATGAAATAATATTTTTAAACATATATGTAAAAGGTTCTAATTTATTAGTTCGCAAAAAAAAATTTCGACTTCCCATACTAAGTCGATCAAATTTAGTATGGGAAGTCCAAAATTTTTTTTTGCAATTTGACTATGGGTTCCTTGGGGAAAGTTGTTCAGTATCAGGAGTAGAAGCTGTGTTTGAAAGGATGGTAACTAATAAATAAGGACCTTATATAAATAATATATTATGATGGCATAAAGGGCGCCGTAAAATGTAACCAAGCCTGAAAGTGCGCCGCAAAGTAAAAAACTAAGCTTGGACGCAGAACAGAATAAACGGCGCCATAAAATGTAACCAAGCCTGAAAGTGCGCCGCAAAGTTAAAAACTAAGCTTGGGCGCAGGACGGCATAAAGGGCGCCAAAAAATGTAACCACGCCTGAAAGTGCGCCGCAAAGTAAAAAAACTAAACTTGGGCGCAGGTCGGCATAAAGGGCGCCATAAAATGTGACCAAGCCTGAGAGTGCGCTGCAAAGTAAAAAACTAAGCTTGGGCGCAGGACGGAATAAACGGCGCCATAAAATGTAACCATGCCTGAAAGTTCGCCGCATAGTTAAAAACTAAGCGTCGGCACAGGTCGGCATAAAGGGCGCCGTAAAATGTAACCAAGCCTGAAAGTGTGCCGCAAAGTTAAAACTAAGCTTGGGCGCAGGACGGCATAAAGGGTGCCATAAAATGGAACCAAGCTTGAAAGTGCGCCGCAAAGTAAAAAAGTTAGGGAACCCCTGCACTCATCAATCACTTGATGAATCAAGTTTTTGTGGGAGTCCCTGTGGTACTCAGAGTTGTGAAATCATTATCCATCTACTTGGCCTCGCCCCCGTTACTCTCATCTCCGTTATAATAAAGTAGGAACCTGAATTTTTTTTCATAATTTGTAACCCTAGGCATCATCTCACCTGATGGTAAGTGACGATAATGCCAAAGTTGTAAGCGGGCTTACAAAGATTCCCAAATGCAATGGGAATCTGGCTATCTTATCTTCAAGCCGGAACACATCAATACAGTTAACACTGATGTTTGGCGGCAAGATTTAGATAACGAAACCGGGACCCCGCCGGGAATCTAACCCGCGACCTCCTGGAATGAAGCAAAGGGACTAAGCATTACGCCACGGAGGCGGTTAAAAACCTGATTGCGATTTGCTATAATTATTTAAAGCAAATTATCTCGCATGATTGGATTTAGGTTCCTACTGTTAGAAACATAAATTGTATACTGCTGGCAACACTCTCTCTTCCATCCTACCTTTTACACTGATAACGTGTGCTGAACAAAATAAATTGTTAAAAATTATAAAATTTCTTTATTTGTTAGCCTTGTGCTATACAATTTGGTGCCGAAACTCCAGTCTAAGTTCTCGCGAGTGGATTTCGTCAAATGAGCAGTGTTTCAGAAGATACAGGTGCGTAATTCGCAAACAAGTTCTTCACGACGACGACGCCATTTTGTTCGAAGCGCCACATCACGGGCAGGCAAATTTGCAATACATTGCACCGCCCGCGGGAGTTTGCCCTCAGTCGACTCGACAATATAAGTCATCTTTGACGCAGGACACGCTGGCCGTTCAATGTACATCTAACAATATTACAATTTACCAAAAAAAAAAAGTTTTTTCAGCACACTTGAGCAATTTACAATTTTACAATGACAAAGCCAAAAAGGAAGTCGTTAGATGCTGGCGTCGACGACGAACTCAAAAAACACAAAATTGTGCTTGGTCAGTCCAAAGCGACACTCACAAGGAACGAAGCATTTTTAAGGTCAGCCTCAGATTTGAGTCAAGAAGATTTGACCGTCAGAAAGCGGATCATTGACGAGTGCTATTGCAAGTTTCAAACAACCATGATAGAGTTAAAAATGTTACAAGCCGACGAGGAATGGGGTGACTCACAGGCTGGTGATTTTGAGGAGCGCTATATGGTTATCTCGACAATTATCGAGCGTCACATGAATAAATTTTCTGATGGCACCTCGGATGTGGCATCTTTTTCAGGTTGTAAGTCCTCAAGGGCGAAGCTTCCGCCTCTTGACATCCCCACGTTTGACGGAAAGGACATGGGACAGTATAAACCTTTCATACAGATGTTTGAAGCAGTTGTCGACAGGGATCAAAAGTTACCCAACATTCAAAAATTGTGTTTCCTAAAAAAGCATCTCAAGGGTGAGCCGCTACAAATCATTGATAATCTGCCTATCATCGGAGAATCATATAGTTCTGCTATGCAATTGTTAAAAAAGCGATATGATAATCCCGCCTTACTTATACACAATCATGTTAGCGCATTACTTGATCTGTCACCTATTCATAGGGGTAGTTCACAGCAAATCCGTGAATTAGTAGTAATGGCAAGGCAACAAATCACTGCTTTAAAAAATTTACAGCAACCGGTAGAACAATGGGACTCTATTTTATCATGTATACTAATGAGAAAACTTGATTCACTTACAGCTAGGTTATTTAACACAGAAAGAGACCTTACGATGGTCCCGTCTACTGAATCACTCCTAGAATTCCTAGAGAAGCGAGCGGCATCCCTTGAGGTTACAAACAATAACATTGAGCGAGCTCCAGGTAAATCCAAAACTTATAACCCAAAAAGTATTACCTTGCTTTCCTCCTCGCTTGGAACAACAGCTCCACAGGTTTCAATCCCTGAAAATGCTAAATGCATACTGTGTTCTCAGCAACATAAACTTTTCAAATGTCCACAGTTCATTTCAATGACTCCTACAAAGAGGTTAGAATATGTCACTCAGCATAACCTATGCAAGCTTTGCCTTACATTTCACCTGAAAAAATGCAGATATAATTTCAAATGCTCTGTATGCAATGCTAAACATAATGCTCTTATTCACATTCCAGATTGCAAACAAAATACTAACCCAATTCAAAATACTAATACTAACAATAGTTGCCAGGAGCAGGATATTACACCAGAGGTAAATATGCACTTGCATCAGCCTTCTCTTACATCTGTCTTGCTACCAACTGCTAAGGTTCTTGTTTCCGGTGCTGACAACAACAAATATGTTGTTAGAGCTTTACTTGATTGCGGTAGTCAGGTATCTTTTTGCACAACTGCTTTGTATAAAAGGCTAGGACTTCCATGTTTCGATTTAAATAAAAACATACATGCTTTGGGTGGTCTTTCCAGTCAAACTACAAAGGGCATGAATCTTACAATACATTCCATGACGCAGAATTACAGTTTCAATGTTACATGTTCCGTGATAGATCAAATCACAACAAATATTCCACAAAGGCAAATAGACATATCAAAGCTATCATTGCCTAAAAATATTGCTTTAGCTGACAGCGAGTTTTACATTCCAGGAGAAATCTCAATTCTGCTCGCCGCTGATGTTTTCTTCAGGGTGATTCAAGATGGTAAAGTCGAAGGGGGCCCGGAGGATCCAGTCTTGCTGAACACACGCCTTGGATACGTCATCTCGATGGACATAGTTACCAATTGCAAAGCAGCTGTTACCATGCATGTCTTTTCTAGTCCTCACTTTGATGATCTGGATATTTGTGTCAGGCAGTTTTGGGAAGCTGAGAAAATCCCTGAAGTTTTCCCTGAGTCCCTCCCTGAGCATGAATACACAGAAAATATTTTTCAAGAAAGTGTTACATTACAAAATAACCAATTTGAGGTCAAACTTCCTCTGAAAGTTGACTTACAAAGTATTGAGCCATCCAATTCATATTCCATTGCATTACAAAGATTTTTCAACTTAGAAAAAAGGTTCAAAAAAGATCAAAAATATTTTGAATTGTATAAACAATTTATCAAAGAATACATTAACCTTGGCCATGCTAAAGTAATCAACTTTAACAAATGTGCTCCCTCAGAGCAACCAATATTTTTCTTGCCACATCATGCGGTGTTAAGGCCTGACAAACAAACAAATAAGTTGAGAGTAGTTTTTGATGGCAGTGCCAAAACAAAAGAGGGCCACAGCCTCAATGATTTGTTATGTAATGGGCCAGTAGTGCAAAAATCACTATTTGACATTTTGTTAATATTCAGAACATTCAAATATACATTACAATGTGACATTCGTCATATGTATCGTATGATTCAAATCCATCCAGATCACAAGGTATTACAAAACATCTTATGGCGTGAAAGCAATAAATTGCAGTGTTTACAGTTACAAACCGTAACCTATGGGTTAACGAGTTCGGCCTTTTTGGCCACCAGGTGCCTTATTGAATTGGCCCACAGATACAAATTAGAATTTCCATTAGCTAGTGAAGCTATAATAAACAGCAGTTACATTGATGATGTGCAGGCAGGCAATCAGACTCTCCAGGGATGTATTCAGTTAAAAAACGAATTAATATCTATCATGCAGTTAGCCAATTTTCAGCTTCACAAATGGGCATCGAATAACCCAAGTATTCTAGAAGATTTACCCAAAGAGAAATTGAACATGGGTCAAAGGGAGTTTAGTCATGAAAAGTCTATTACAAAAACTTTAGGTTTAAACTATGCCCCCCGAGAGGACGTATTCAGGGTAAGTGGGCATGTTGTTGCCTCCTCAAAACGCCCGACAAAGCGCAATGTTTTAAGCTCAATCAGTAGACTTTATGATCCAATGGGCTTTGCCGGACCTATCATTATGCAGGCTAAACTTATAATGCAGCAAATCTGGCTGCATGACCTGGAATGGGACGCTCTATTACCAGACAAGCTTACCAATGTGTGGGAATGCTTTTACAAGGACTTAGTGGAGATGCCTGATATTTGCGTGCCTAGGTACTTAGAGTTTGCAGATGCTGAGGAAGTTCAGTTAGTTGGATATTGCGACGCCTCTACGTCCGCCTATGGATGTTGCATCTATGCAAAGGTCAAATTAAATGATAAATATGAGACATATCTATTATGTTCTAAATCCAGAGTTGCACCCATTCATTCAAAACTTACAATACCCAAGCTTGAGTTAAACGGTTCGTTACTTTTAGCTAAACTCATGTTTCATGTATCCGCAGTCTTAAAAATAAACAATATACACTTATTCTGCGATTCCAAAATCGTTTTAGATTGGCTTGCATCTGCACCAGTGAATCTTCCAGCGTACATAGGTAACAGAGTAAAAGAGATTACAAGGCTTACAACAGGAATGCATTGGCACCACACCCCTGGTGTTTACAATCCAGCTGACATTTTATCCCGAGGTTCTGACCCCCGTTCATTAAGCACAAATAATTTATGGCTTCATGGCCCAGATTATCTCATTGAAACTAACAATTACTGCCTTTACACTCAAAGAATAGAAATTCCATTGTTTTCCATTGATGAAACTAATGCTACATGTATGGTTGCTAATAAAGACGATTTGATGCCTTTCTTCGTTAAATATTCAAATTTATTTGTCATGATTCGTATAATGGCTTACATGCTAAGATTTATAAAAAAATGTAAAAAGCAATGCATACAAAATGGGAATTTAACTGTTGCAGAAGTCAGACAGGCATTATTACAGATTATAAAGGGTGTTCAATATCATTATTTCAGTAATGAATTGCAATGCATTAAAAACAAAGAACATTTAAAGTCGAACCTAAAATCACTACACTCCTTTGTCGATGGCAAGGGTTTGCTACGTGTCGGGGGAAGACTGCACAATGCCAATCTTGACTTCTGCAAGAAATTTCCTATAATTTTACCTAAAGGTTGTCATGTAACCAAGCTCATAATTACAAATGAACATTCAATGATGTTACATGCAGGTTTAAAGCTACTGTTAAGCAGTCTTTGCCAAAAATATTACATTGTAAATTCTGTTAGAGAAGTTAAAAGTGTTATTCATAAATGTGTCACATGTGCAAGGTTTAAAGCAGAAAGCGCTCAGCAGCTCATGGGTTCACTGCCCAAGCATCGTGTAAGTCCTTTTAGTAGACCTTTCGAAGTAGTGGGCTTAGACTATTGTGGTCCATTTGACATAAAGCAATCTACTAAAAGAAACTGTCTGATAAGTAAGGGATATGCTGTGGTACTGGTTTGCTTCGCCTCCAAGGCCGTACATCTTGAAATAGTTTCAGACATGAGCACTGACACCTTTTTATCTGCCTTGAAAAGGTTTGTTGCCCGTAGAGGCATTCCATCAGACATATATTGCGATAATGCATCAACTTTTAAAGGTGCTAACAATAAATTGAAAGATCTTTATACTTTGCACAAAACAAAAGAATTTCAAGATTCAGTAACAAGCTATGCTTTGCAAAAATGCATAAATTTTCATTTCATACCCAAATACAGTCCCAATCATGGTGGCCTATGGGAGGCAGCGGTAAAATCCGCCAAATTTCATTTAAAAAGAATAATTTCCATAAAAACATTCTCCTACGAGCAATTCAATAGTATTTTATGCGAAATAGAAAGCATTTTAAATTCCAGGCCTTTGACTCCATTAACGCAGGACAATTCAGATTTTTCAGTGCTTACTCCTGGCCATTTCCTCATTGGTAGCCCTTTGACGGCTATTCCACAAAATGACCTTACCGAAATACCATCTAATAGGTTGCGTTACTGGAGATGTAGTGAGCAGGTGCGACAGCATTTTTGGAAGGCTTGGAGTAATGAATATTTGATTACATTAAACAAACGTACTAAGTGGTACAAAGAGATGCCTAACCTTAAGGAAGGCATGGTTGTGCTTCTGAAGAATATCAATACTCCTCCCCTTCATTGGCCCATGGGGCGAATTGTGAAGATTTATACTGGAAATGACTATAAAGTGCGCGTTGTAGATGTGCAAACCGCTGACAGGAAAATTCATTCTCGTGCTATCTCTAAATTAGTCGTATTACCTATCGACATTAATTAAGTTAGTAAGTCATCATCATAATTTAATTTCTTATTTATTAGGTAGTAAAAATGTAAGCAAGAATAGGTTCTTATTATATGCAAAACCTTACATGGAAAATTGAGGATTGCAAAATTTCAAATTTAATTAAGTAATTATAACTAAGTACTGTTAATTTATTTTCTATCGAAAGGTATTTCTTATTTTTTTCTCTAAGATAACCTTTTAGAGTACTTTTCTACCTTATAAGTAAATAGTTCAGTCTAATACCAAGTACTACAAATAAAACAAGGTTTTAATTAAATTCTACATTTATTCGTTTTGTTAAAAATTAAAATAGGTATAATAGTAATAAATAAAAGTGTTTAACTAAATTATTTTAAAGTCTTGCAGTGAATTAAATTAGTACTGAAGTTAGTTGTCAGTATTGAAATTAGTTGTCAGTATTTTGTAAGTTTTTAATGTTTTAAGGCATTTGCCCTCCCCCCAGATTATGTTAGAAACATAAATTGTATACTGCTGGCAACACTCTCTCTTCCATCCTACCTTTTACACTGATAACGTGTGCTGAACAAATAAATTGTTAAAAATTATAAAATTTCTTTATTTGTTAGCCTTGTGCTATACACCTACTTAAGTTATTTTTGAAACGGTATATAAAACTTTATCTAAATTCTATCTATTTATTGATAAACAAGCTTTATTCTCGCGGCTTTACCTGCGTGGAAATCGTTTTCGCGACTGTCTTTGATGGTGTGCGAAATTCTTTCTTAGTGCTCACCTGCGTCATGTAGGGAACTAGTATGCAAAGTTTCATGCGCCTGGACTCACCGGTATAGTCTCTTCGTTATGTATCAGTCATATAAGTGGCAAACTTTATCTTAAAATAATTGTGGATGTAACACAATTGGAAACGGTAAACACGTTAAAAAAACCGACTTCCATCGCAACCACTTGGTACAATTTTGTTTTTTTTTGTTTTTTGTTTATTTCCTAAACAATTACTACACTGATTTTGATAAAATTTATATGGAACAAATTTGGCGGTATACCCTATCGAATAAAAGAAGAATAATGAAAATCGGTTAACAATCTGTGAAGATATCGCGTAACAAACATACACTCAAACTGAGAAGCTCCTCCTTTTAGAAGTCGGTTGAAAAAGGTGATGTTGATCCCAATTAATAATGCATAGAAGCTAACATTGATCTTAAGTAAAAAAAAACCTATCCCATAACTCAGAATTTAAGAAACAGCGACGTGAAAATTCGAAAGTACAAGAAACTGGTAACCTAATAATACGCCGATAGCCAAGGACCTGCATGTTACTACGTAAGGACGGCCCATCGGTAGGTATTGAAGGGGGACCACTTTGGTGCAGCGCTGCGCAGACCACCCTTAAAGTTAGTTGTCAGTCAGCAGGGACTGTCAGTCTAGTAGGGTGACTGTCTACGAGAACAACAACTACCTGATTGTAAACACAAAATGTCGTAGCTTAAACCGGTCAGATGTGATCAACTGCGTTACCTTTTTATTTATTTATTTATCAAAAATACGTGGCCAGCTTACAGTTTACACCAATACGCTAACCAAGTCAGGGAATTTACATTATTTATTTTTTTTTATTTTTTTTTATTCACAATTGGTACACCCTTGACAACATCTCACCTGGTGGTAAGTGACGATTTGCCGAAGATGGAAGCGGGCTTACCAAGATTCCCCAACGCAATGGGGAACTGGCTATCTTATCTTCATGCCGGAACACACCAATGATATCAACATTGATATTTGGCGGCAAGACTTAGATAAGATGGTGGTAGCTAGCCAGGCGGGCTGAGAAAATGCCCTACCACCAACCAAACCGAGTCTTACAATTGACCCCGCTGGGAATCGAACCCGCGACCTCCTGTGTAAAGCCAGTGAACTTTGCCTCTGAGCTACGGATAAATAGAGTAGGATTTCATGCAAAATGATATGTTCTAATAATATAAAATAAAATGTCAATAGTCTATACTTATAATTATTTACAATAAATTTTAAAAATATATAATTTTATCTAATAACAATGCCCAGCGGTTAGCAAATATCTTACTTCTTCTTTCTTCTTAATACATCGGCTTCCTGGATTTTAGAATAAGTATAAAGACTTTTAAAAGCAAAATCTTGGAGGAACAGGTCTACACCTTGAAGTGAATGTAAATGGCCGACATCTTTACCAAAAGTTCTATAAATCTAATAACTTAAGCTACGCGAAGTTCACAAAGTTCGATACACGGCGTAAACAAAGTTACGTCGAAGAGAGTTACTAGCGGGACATGTCAACACAGAAATGAGGTCTCTTTTGGTTACTCGAAGATCTTATTAGGTTACGAAGTTTTGTAACATCTTACATTTTATGTAGTACAAGCTGTTTTTATCTGAGATGTTACACGAAAGGTGGTGTGAAATTATAGGGATGCATCGCCCGCGGCGTGGACATCGTTTTTATGACTGTTTGAGGGTGAGTGGTACGAAGTGGGTCGCGAGCGTGGAAATTAGTTTTCACCAGATCCCTTGGGAACTATGTCAGGATATGCTAATTAGTAAATTATGTAATTTTCTACCTCCTCAATCAGAACAATCCATTGTTCCGTTGCAATCTGGTCAGCAAGAAGAGCTAAGCTAGTACTGCTCCGGCCGATCCAGCCGCGTAGGAGTAAGTCTCGACAGGTGCGATAAGCGCCGGGAAGTGAGCGTGCCTACAGCTCCGGTACCACACCGGATATGTGGGAGCCAGCGTCTCTGGCGTCCCGAGCGGGGATCAAACCGCCAGCAGCGAAAGCCGCGGGAGGTGAGCGCGCCTACAGCTCCGGGACCTACCTGGACAGTAGGTAGTGGTTCTCTTCCACGAGGCACTCGCCTTGCAGAGTACCAGGACAAGCGTCTTGGCGGCAAGACCTACCGTAACTGGTCCTTGTCTTCACCTTATGGTGTTGGCAGGAATAGCGGCCCTCACTATATGACCTTGCTGTCGGTGAGTGTAGTCGCTATATCATAAACCTGGCAGCGTATCTGGTAGATATACGAGAGGGAATGTTCCGTTGCAATGTTAAAGAAACTAACCAAAAAAAAGGGTTTTTTTTCAGTTCCCACAGGAACTGCATTGGAGTATGCTATTTTCACGAGATAAAAAGTAACCTATGTCCTTCCCAGTGATACAAGCTATCTGCATGCTAAATTTCATCTAGATTGGCTAAGTGTTGTGTTACAATATTAAGTAAGGATTCTTTCACGAAAAACTACAGAACCGATGTCGTTGAAAAGCATAGTGCTAAAGTAAAAGAGAACAATCTAAAATAGATAGATAGATAATAAGTTTATTTGTTACTGCAAACAAACAAACACATAGATACTAGTACATTATACTTAGTAAAAAAAACAGAGAGAACATAAGATAGAAAAAGAAGAATAAAAAAAAACAAAATAATTTAAATAAAGAAGTTTACACTACTGTGATGCAATGCAAATGGGCCACAGGTCAGTAAAAATATAATTTGATCCTGTAGAAAAGCAGTGTTTCTTAGGAAGCACCTGGGCTTGCGAATCGCACCACAAGTACCACAACCCTCAATTCGCAAAACAAGTACCACAACCCTCAATTCGCAAAACAAGTACCACAACCCTCAAATCGCACCACGAGTACCACAACCCTCAATTCGCACCACAAGTACCAAAACCCTCACGTCGCACCTTAAGTGCCACACCCCTCAAATCGCACGACAAGTACCACAACCCTCACGTCGTACTTTAATAAATTCTTACACTTTCAGACCGTAACTTATAGAAACTTAAGTTTAGTAGGTGAGAGTTTACTGTCAAGTATCGGAAAGCGAAATGTACTCGTCAATCAGACTAACGTCAGCTAATTAACTAGTGGCTCTGTGAGCTGGTAGACCTCGCGAGTTTTTCAAAACAGCCGCTAAACATCAATGTTAACAGCATTGATATGTTCCGGCTTGAAGATAAGATAGCCAGATCCCCATTGCATTGGGGAATTTTGGTAAGCCCGCTTCCATCTTCGGCATCATCGTCACTTACCATCAGGTGAGACGATGCCAAGGGCTTATCAATTGTGTATAAAAAAAAAACATTTTTGCTCAAGCTGAAACGGAGACGATTCGCTCGCTCTTTGCGCTCGCTCGGTCAAATAGTGAAATAGTAATCTAGTTTAATTTAAAGCCAGTGCCTGGAACCTGATCTGATTGTTTCGTAACGTTCTGATGTGTCGCCGGGTGCGCAGGCCTGCATGAAGATATTGAGCGTCTCGTAATTGTTGACTACTGTTCTGGGTTTTTAATTCTATATATTTAAGGGTTCATAGCCAATAAACTGATTCTAACAATAATTGAAAACGGTAAACATTTTGAAAAACCGACTTCCATCGCAACAACTTAGTACATTTTTGCATTATTAATTTTATTTTTTGTTAATTTTCTCATAAAGTACTACACCAATTATGATAAAATTTATATGGGACCACACGGGAAGCACTAGCTTTCAAATAAAAAAAAGAATCATAAAAATCGGTTCACCCAGTCAAAAGTTATCAGGTAAAACATACTGACTACTTGAGAACCTCCTCCTTTTTGGAAGTCGGTTGGCTGAACGGTAACGACTGTTCTCTTCCTAACCAGAGGTCCCGGGTTCGAATCCAGACGGCCAATGCACCAATGAGTTTTTCGAAGCTTACGTACATTACTTACCGATTGTTTTAACGGTGAAAGAAAACATCGTGAGGAAACCTACATATCTTATTCCAAGATGTGTATGAAGGACGCGTTGCACACGTCCGTTGGTATGTGTAAATCTAAAATGCCCTACACGTGACTGTGGGTGATACTTAGTGCAACACCAGGCAACCACCGTCAATACCTTGGATAGAACGGGTATTAATTGTGCCACACGATAAGAGAGAGAGATAGAGAACTGATTCCAGCAATTTTTAAGAGGAATGGATTTGTTTTTGTCAGAGAGCTAGGTTTGTCTTGGTTTTAAGATTCAAGGTATTTTTTTTTTAAAATAGGTGCAAATTACACTTTTTCTGATAGTCATAAATTAAAAGTAACATAATATCATTTTTGGAACATCAAGAAATAAACAATCATTAGTTGATAACGTCAAAATTCAATCCTTCAATTAAATCAGATTATGTCGTTAGAACATGAAAACAATATGACATGAAAAGTTATACATAAAAATCACTGAATGTCATTAATGCCTTTGACAGGGGTAGGCCAGTTCACACGGACAGCACCCGGTCATGAGTATAACGCGAGAGTCAGCCATCGCTCCCATCAACCATATTAGAGGGAAGCCGCTGGATGCGGGCAGCGCAGGGCCGGTCGGCGTGCAAATCCCAGTGGATGCCTTTATCCACTAATTACCCGTGGACCCGGTGATTCGACCCATTGACGGATCCACGGGTAATTTTATTTCCCTGTAGACCCATTACAGTAGAGATTATCAAGATTTATTCATACATATAATATGTAGTATCGACAATATCGTCAATATTATTATAACAAAACCAATAGACGAATAAAATTAAGTGTCCAAAGGAGTTCACATGTTATGAAAATAAATTCTTTTAGGTTATTATTTTTTTTTGTCACTTTGACGTAATTAATATATTTGTCATTGACATTTTATTATTTGGTCAAAATCTTTTGAATTGGGCTAGTAACATGGAAAATAAAATAAAAATAATTTATATAAAAAAGGTGCGGTTCTACTATATGAAACACGTCAGTATTACAAGCATTTTTTTTATTAACAATTGGTAAACCCTTGACAACATCTCATCTGGTGGTAAGTGACGATGTTGCCGAAGATGGAAGCGGGCTTACCAAGATTCCCCAACGCAATGGGGAACTGGCTATCTTATCTTCATGCCGGAACACACCAATGATATCAACATTGATATTTGGCGACAAGATTTAGTTAAGATGGTGGTAGCTAGCCAGGCGGGCTTAGAAAATGCCCTAGCACCAACCAAACCGAGTCTTACAAATGACCCCGCCGGGAATCGAACCCGCGACCTCCTGTGTATAGCCAGTGAACTTTGCGTCTGGGCTACGGAGGCGGTTATTGCATATACTACATACAAAAATGGATCGTCTCTTTGGAATTGTTCTATGAAACGAAAACATCAATGCAAGGGGTCTGTAACTGTTACTGAAGTGAGTACCTATTTTTCCCTCCATCCACTAGGCTCCCTTGCTTGGATCCCCTGGGGGATTCACGTGGACTTTTCCTCCAAAAGGAAACCCTTAATCTGTAAAATAATGAATAATGTCCTAGGGGATTTACGCGGACTTTTTCTCCAAAAGGATACCACAAAACAGATAAAATAAAACAATAATAAACTATTTGAGTTTGCGTGATTCATCGTCGGCAGCATCAACACTTACCATCAGGTGAGGTGCTGTCAAACGCACTCAAATTTTTAATAATAATAAAAAAAAACAGAAATTTTGATTTTTTTTAAATATTACGAAAAACTTTAGTTTAATCCGATTTAAAGTATTTGTTATGTATTAAGATAATAATTATAAAATGTAGTCATAAAAGTAAGCATTGTTTTCTGTAATACGATTGACATTATTTTATATTTTATCGAGAAGTCTATCTCTAGTTTCATTGGTCTACAGGGAAATAAAATTACCCATGGACCCGTCAATGGGTCGAATTACCGGGTCCACGGGTAATTAGTGCCTTTATCCAGCAGTGGACGTTTTTTGGTTGATATGATGATGATGATGAATATTATGGTTTGTGAGGTAGGCAGATCATAAAATAAACAAAAAAGGGAACACATAAACTGCAATTAAATTGTCAAAATAAAGGCACACAAACAGAATAGAATACAATTACTTAAAGTTAGATGCACTACAATTAAGAGATATTATAATAAGACAGCGAAATCGTGCGAAACTGTAACGCTATGTATTATAATGCGAAAGTGTAGGCAACACTACGGCCAAACTGTAACGATATGTATTATAATGCGAGAGTGTAGCCAACACTATGGCCAAACTGTAACGCTTTGCCTTAATTTATCAATTAAAGTAATACGTTATATTATTTTATGTAAACTGTTGCCGCATAATATTAATATAAAGAGCATTGATACTCATTGGTTCATTAGCCGTCCGGATTTGAACTCGGGACCTCTGTTTAGGAGGACCAAGTCATTACAGTTGAGCCAACGACGCTTGTTCTCCGATTTTTCCGGCCAAGTGCGAGTCGAACACGCGCAAATATTTTTTTTTTCAATATTTTATCGTGACTTTGTCGGCTTGATTAATATGTATATACCCATGCCAAATTACAGCTTTCTAGTACTAAGAGTCTCTAAGTGAAGCTGCAAACAGACGGAAGGACAGACATGGCGAAACTATAAGGGTTCCTTGTTGACTTCGGAACCCTAAAACGAGAGACAGAGTAAAGGTAGCATTCGGGTCGTGGTAACGCGACCGCAATCTCATCGTTTGCATTCGGCAGTGGGTCGCGCGATCCGATTCAGGTCGCCAGTCGTCGCCGTTGCCGAAATCGAAATGATACCTTAATATCTTCTAATATATAAAAATGAATCGCAAAATGTGTTGGTAAACGCATAACTCGAGAACGGCTGGACCGATTTCGCTAATTCTTTTTTTGTCGTGTTCGTTATTGTCAGGAGAAGGTTCTTATGTAGGGTAGGGTAGGGTAGGGAAAGGTAGGTTAGGGTAATGTAGATAGTGTAGTACAGTGTAGTGTAGTGTAGGGTAGGGTAGGGTAGTGTAGGGTAGGGAAGGTTAGTACAGTGTAGTGTAAGGTGGAACGTAGTTCGCCGGGACAGCCAGAATTTTAAAATAAAATAACAACGAATCTCTGTCAGAACATTCCTAGCGTGAGAAAATCGTTTATCCTTGAAAAATAAAAATGGATGCAAATAGTACCCATACCGCATACCGACGCGGAACTAGTTGGCAAAGGAATGCTAATGAAGTGAGCACCCCTTTCGCACGCGGGGACTTGGGTTGGATGCCTGAGGTGTGCAGGGGGGGGGGGGGGGGGGGGAAGGGTCTGTACCTCGTATTTGTATAGGGATCCGTGCGTTGCTACATATGAACGAAGCAATTTAATGATCTTTGAAAAATATCTACACGATAGTGACCAACTTATTGACTTAACAGTAAGGATGTTGGCCGACGATAGATAAAATTGGAGATTGGCTCTTAAATTTGAAGAAGAAGAAGAATAATTAAAAATTATAATTATACTCTTTGTATATTTAAAATTTAAGAAACACTTATTACGCAACTATGTTATGTTGTTCGTTGGTATGCGCATCATTTGGTAACGGCTGGACTGATTCAGCTACATTTGTTCAAATGATCGAAATAGTCCGAATAAGATTTTCAGGGAAAGAAAAATTGGAAATCTTGCTCGGAGAGCTGTGAGGTTCGGGAAAAACTGTAAATGTATTTCTATGTGACTTTTGTGTGAACTCTAGATCATAAACCCCGATTATAGTCCTAAAAACCGGCCAAGTGCGAAACGGACTCGCGCAAAGTGGGGCTCCGTAGTCTTTTCAAATGTTTATTTCAAAAAACAAAATTATGTTCGTAGTTGGTATTAAAGACTCGGTTTGGTTGGTGATAGGGCATTTTCTAAGCCCGCCTGGCTAGCTACCACCATCTTATCTAAGTCTTGCCGCCAAATATCAATGTTGATATAATTGGTGTGTTCCGGCATGGAGATAAGATAGCTAGTTCCCCATTGCGTTGGGGAATCTTGGTAAGCCCGCTAACATCTTCGGCAACATCGTCACTTACCTCCAGGTGAGATGTTGTCAAGGGTTTACTAATTGTGCATTAAAAAAAAACATTTTGTATGGAAACTCTATGAAATATTTACAAATCCAACTGAACATCATAAGTTGGTCGCCTATTACTCCTAAACTAAAAACAAAAAAAGCCTACTTAGCCGTGATAGTTTTCCTTTTAAATTGATTAAATATCCTAGTATTAAAATTTTTTTTTAGATGTCCTGAAATAGTGGTTAAGCTTGTAGCGGGGGGATTAACTCTCAACAAAAAAATATACTAAAAGTATTAAAATTTTAAATTTTTTTTAGATGTCCTGAAATAGTGGTTAAGCTTGTAGCGGGGGGATTAACTCTCAACAAAAAATATACTAAAAGTATTAAAATTTTAAATTTTTTTTAGATGTCCTGAAATAGTGGTTAAGCTTGTAGCGGGGGGATTAACTCTTAACAAAAAAATATACTAAAAGTATTAAAAAATTTTTTTAGACGTCCTGAAATAGTGGTTAAGCTTGTAGCGGGGGGATTAACTCTCAACAAAAAAATTGCACTTCAAAGTTTAATATTTTGCAAACCGATCCCTGAATCGAAAAATGTTTTTTTTTTGTAAACCCCCCACATCATATCAGCCGAAGGAAGTCCACTGCTGGACATAGGCCTCCCCCAAGGATCTCCACGACGACCGGTTCTGCGCTGCCCGCATCCAGCGGCTTCCCGCGACCTTCACCAGGTCATCGGTCCACCGAGTGGGAGGCCTGCCTACACTACGCTTTCCGGTGCGTGGTCGCCACTCGAGAACTTTACTGCCCCAACGGCCATCTGTTCTACGAGCAATGTGCCCCGCCCACTGCCACTTAAGTTTAGCAATTCTGAGAGCTATGTCGGTTACTTTGGTTCTCTTACGGATCTCCTCGTTTCTGATTCGATCACGCAGAGAAACTCCGAGCATAGCACGCTCCATTGCCCTTTGGGTGACCTTGAGCCTTCTTATGAGGCCCATAGTAAGCGACCATGTCTCAGTTCCGTACGTCATCACTGGCAACACACATTGGTCGAAGACCTTGGTCTTAAGACACTGCGGTATCTGGGACGTAAAGATATTGCGAAGCTTCCCGAACGCTGCCCAGCCGAGTTGTATTCGACGATTGATCTCTTTCTCGAAGTTGGACCTACCTAACTGGACTGTTTGTCCCAGGTATACATATTCGGTAACAATTTCGAGTGTAGAGCCTCCAACCTTCAGAGGAGTAGGTATGACACGGACGTTTGACATAACTTTCGTCTTGTCCATGTTCATTCTAAGACCCACTTGTTGAGAGGCTCTACTGAGGCCATCGAGCATTGTGCCTAAGTCGTCCATAGTCTCAGCCATGACCACGATATCGTCAGCGAATCGAAGGTGGGTGATGTACTCGCCGTTGATATTGATGCCGAGTCCACCCCAGTCCAAAAGCTTAAAAACATCTTCCAGGGCGGCGGTGAACAGTTTCGGAGATATAACGTCTCCCTGTCTCACCCCTCGCTGCAGCTGGATAGGTTCCGAGTTTTGATCCTGGAGGCGAACCGACATGGTGGCGTTTTCATACAAACACTTCAGCACTTCGATATATCGATAGTCAATTTGGCACCTCTGGAGAGACTGTAACACAGCCCAGGTTTCGACCGAATCGAAGGCTTTCTCATAGTCCACGAACGCCAAGCATAGTGGCTGATTGTACTCTTCTGTCTTCTGTATAATCTGTCGCAGCGTATGTATGTGGTCTATGGTACTAAATCCTTTTCGGAAACCGGCTTGTTCGGGAGGCTGGAAGTCGTCAAACCTGCGTGCGAGACGATTCGTAATGACCCTCGAAAACAGTTTGTAGACATGGCTCAGAAGTGAGATGGGTCTGTAGTTCTTCAGCAGGGTATTGTCGCCCTTTTTGAAGAAAAGCACGACCACACTTCTGTGCCATGCCTTAGGCGTTTGTCCTTCAAGTATAACGGAATTAAATAATTTCTGAAGAGCTTTAAGTACCGGTGTTCCACCTGCTTTCAGAAGTTCAGCCGTAATTCCATCATCACCCGGTGCCTTATTGTTTTTAAGCTGTTTAAGAGCCATTCTAATCTCGTACAGGCTGACGTCCGGGATATCTTCGGTATAGTGTCGGGTAAGTCTAGCTCTTGGGTCTTTAGCCAGATCGCTGACAGGCAGACGTGTGGTCGTGTACAATTGTCCGTAGAACTTCTCAACTTCTTCCAGCAACTCAGTCTTAGACGATATGATCCTGCCGTCCTCAGTCTTCAGCTTGGTCAGTTGACTTTGACCAACAGACAGATCTCTCGCGAACACTTTTGAGCCTTTGTTGTTCTCAATCGCCTCTTTAATACAATTTGTATTATAGTGGCGCAAATCGCGAGTTAGAGACTTAGAGATCTGCCTGTTTAGTTGCCGATACTGAGTAGCGTCTTCAGAGGACTGCAAAACCAATCTTCGTCTTTCTTCCATGAGGTTGCTGGTCAAGTCAGAGATTTTTTTGGTTCTGTTTGAACGGCGAGTTTTGAAAATCTTAGACCCGACCGTTTGGACAATTTCCACGAACCTGTCGTTATAATCGTCCACATTCTCGCAGTCTCCTAGGCATTCGAAGCGATTGTGCAACTCGAGCTGAAAGTTTTCGGGGTTTTGGAGCTGGATGGGCGCTGGTCGGAGTGTGGACTTCATCAGTCGACATCTTTCTAGCTTGGTCTTTAGATTCAATGTGCCTCTTACCATTCGGTGATCGCTTCCTGTTTTGACTGAGTTGATCACAGAGACATCATTGAATATTTGCCTTCTTGTCGACAAGATGAAGTCGATCTCGTTCTTCATTACGCCATTGGGATGCAACCATGTCCACTTTCGCTGTTTAGGCTTTTTGAAGGAGCCCCCCACACAATATTTTTTTTTGCATAACTTTATTTTCTTGATGTTTTTTTTTGTACACAATAAACTGTAAAATAAATTAATAGGGTATATATGTCAATGAAAAAAAAATGCACCACTTTGTCGGTGTGATTAATAAGTATACCCAATACCCATGCCAAAATTACAGCTTTCTAATAGTAATAGTCTCTGAGCTAAGCCACGGACAGACGGACTGACAGACATATACATGGCAAAACTATATGGGTTCCTTGTGGACTTCGAAACCCTAAAAAACGATAAAAAAGCAATCTCAAACCTTCATATGAAATTTCAATCTAAAAGGAAATCATACGTTAGTACTACTATATATACGAGTACTTATACTTTGCCCCAAATGTGTTCGCAAAAAGGTACGTAGAGACCTCTTATAATCATATTCACAATTGGTAAGCCCTTGGCATCATCCCACCTGATGGTAAGTGACGATGATGCTGAAGATGGAAGCGGGCATACCAAGATTCCCCAACGCAATGGGGATCTGGCTAACTTATCTTTAAGCCGGAACACTTGTTAGCATTGATGTTTTGCGGCAAGACTGAGATAAGATGGTGGTAGCTAGCCAGGAGGGATTAGATAATGCCCTACCACCAACCAAACCGAGTCTAATAAAGTTGAGCCCGCGACCTCCTGGTGTGAATCGAATGGACTAACCATTACGCCACGGAGGCGGTTGAAAGACTTCAAACCGGAACACATCAATGCTGTTAACATTGAGGTTTGGCGGCAAGACTTATATAAGATCTATCTGTTCTAGCAAGGATGAAAAGCGAGACTGGGCGGAGCGAGGGCGAACACAAAAACAAGATTAAGAACATGTTTATTAATAAAACACAGGGGAAAAGGAGTGTTACAGAAAATATGTAACACTGTGATTCACTTACATGCAAAAAAACATATAAAATTGCTGAACATTAATATTTGACAATAAATTTTCTTTTTGTTTAATCCACAATTGATAGGCCCTTGGCATCATCTCACCTGATGGTATGTGACGATGATACCGAAGATGGAAGCGAATTTACCAAGGTTTCCCAACGCAATAGAGATAAAAAGGTTGTCTGGAAGAGATCGCTTGTTAGCGATAAGACCGCCTATATGTACAACTTCCTCAATCATTAATTCTTTTTTTTTCTCTTATGTTGTGCAAAAAAGTATTTTCAATCAATCAATCAATAGAGATCTGGCTTTCTTATCTTCAAGCCGGAACACATTAATGATGTTAACTTAAGACTTACAAGACTTAGATAAGATGGTGGATGCTACCCAGGCGGGCTATGAAAATACCCTATCACCAAAAAAACCAAGTCTTACAAAGTTGACCCCGCCGGGAATCGAACCCGCAACCTCCTGGCGTGAAGCGAATGGACTAATCATAACGCCACAAGGCGATTCTCTTTCGCATAAAATTACTTGAATTAAATCAAATAATTTATTATATTTGCATTGTGTTAGCCAAAGCATTATTTTATTTCATTCAATTAGGGATCCTTATCTCGCACTGGGCCAGTTTTAAATTATACTTCGACGCTGCATCCTTTGAGATTTAGTATAGGTATTCACTATGTAGTCCACTTCTCAATGTACTAGGCATCGCACAATATTTAGATCTATAAAAAAGAAAAAGCAAACGAACCGACACTAGCGCCGCTCCCTGCACCTGCGCCAGAGTCGGGTATTACGTCATTCGCTTTCTTTGTGCGGGCATCGCAACAGCAAACTGCTTTGAAGAAATTTTATTTCGATATTTTGAACTGTTCGTAAGTGATTTAAGTGTAGTGTAACGTCTACAATGCCTAAAAGGAAACACAGAAAGGATAAATCCCATCTCAGGAGGAAAATAAGGCGTTTAGAGGAACGTCTTCGCCGACACGAATCAGATTCCTCAACGGATGAAGGTCAGCCATGTTTTTACCAACTGTGACAAAAATAATGGGAACTGGGGATAAAAACCCTTACGGAGTTTGCCACATATGATACGTAAGATTTAGAGGTTCGGGCCTAAACGGAGTTTTAAGAAAAAAAAATGTTATGGGGTAAATTAGAATATATGTATTTTATGATTATTTTAAAAGGAAGGAACAATAAACAATATGAGTATAAAAAAAGGTGTGATTACATTGGTTGACCGTGTTGACAATTTAAAACAATGACCTACTTTATTTATGGGCAATTCCCGGAAATAAATTTAAAGTTACAATTTTATTAGTATATAAAAAGGTTATTTTATAGAATGCCGGTAGGCAACGATCGTTACCGTCCCTTTGGTACTTAAATAAGTTACTAAGTTCTAAAATAATTAAATTTCACTTTGGTCTGAATTACCCTATTTTTCTAACATAACACGTATCAGATACAAAACACTTTTAAAATTTAAAATAAATAATTAATGGTTAGAAACTGGAAGCAGGAAATCTTCTAGGAAGGCAGAAAAGTCAAAGAGTTAGAGAGACGCTCGGGACAAAAGATAAAATAAATATTCACTTCCCTTGGCAAGCAGCTGGGCGGGCAGTGAAAGGACTGGCTGGAGGTCAGCACAGCTCTATCTCAGGATTAATCCTTAATCAGGTATAGCGTCGGGACGTCAACCTCGCAGGGGGGTGGATGAAACCCTACGGACATATATAAATCTAGTTCGCAGCAGTACCAAAAATACACGCAAAGCGGTTTCCTTATACAAATTACTTACCACAGAATAAAATAGTGGGCCTCAACAAAACATTATAAAACAATTTATCCAAAAAATTTAAATTCACATAAGTGTAGACAGGATCACGGTCAACCTTTGTTTTCTCTTGTCAAAAAATAACAACTGTTTTCAAGTTCAAATTCCATAGAGCAACGACATCAAAAAAGAATTTAATTATTGAAACGCAACAAAAGAGATCGGCTCGAAACGATAGTTAGCGTTTCACAACCTATACCGTCAAATATATAGTGTCCCGACTATTATGTCACGTAGGTACTATTTTTTGATAAAAACTATCTACATTTACGAACATATACATACATTGCATTATTTCATAGAAAATCGTAAACCAACAACGAAACATTTTTTCGTACTACCCTCATTTACTAACGAAGTATAAAATATAGGCCAATATTAATCTGTTTTCAACAAAAAACTAGTTTATTTAATAGATACCTACATTTACATAGAAAATAAACAAACATATTTACTTTTAAATTATTTTCCTGATTAACTAACTGAATGTGTAGGTTCGTTTGTTCACATAAGAAGTCTCAGATGTTCCTATGACACAATGTTTGTGTCGTTCGTTTATTACCTTCTTTAGCACAGGTTTTTTGAATGCAAGATATACTTTTATGGTTATACACCGTGACGTGCGCACGGGTGATACCACATACCTACCTACTTGCCTAAAATTCAAGGAAACTTTTAATCGCTCACGGCGTAACGTCCGTACGTCTAACAATTTGCGCTGAGCATTCATATTTAAAATACTATTCGAAATTACAATGGTTATACGCCGTGGCGAGCACACGGATGAGACCGTATAGTCCAGCGGCGTAACTAGCGTACGTCCAGCGACTTTAAATTATAACTTTTCCCACATAAAAGTATTTGTCTCTGAGACAGAAATTTTTGTTATTTCTTTCACCCTCCAGAATACCAAGATCATGACAGGTATTATTCTATTCCACGCGAACGTTCCAATACGCCCATGAGTGGTATGGAAATGTACTCCAATCCCCTTTCCAATTCTGACGCTTCTATAGCCGACACCAAAGTAAGGTCTGTGGTCGCAGCGCCAGCTAACCCTGAGCCGCCTCTCGAACCATCTGTTGAAGTTCCTGCAGAACAAAATATAGATAAAAATACCAAGGAATTGACCTCTATTGGATCTGACCCTACACCTACCACGAACAAAGGCGAAGCTGAGGTATCCTTACCGGCCGATATTTTAGAAGCTCTTGGAGACCCAAAAAGCAAGGACGAAGTATTCGGCCCAAAAATACCTGAAGAGATAGCTAAATGTTGGGGACGGGTGTTAGTAGACGGACTAACCAAAGAACAGAAACAGGAAAATTGGGAAAAATTCCTGGTACCTGACAATTTTCGTATCATAAAAGCACCTTTGATTAACCCAGAAATTATACCAGTGCTAAGCTAACCAGCAAAACATCGAGACAAGCTGCTAGAGAAATCACAGAATCAGCTAGGTCTTGGTATCTCAGGCCTCACAAATCTAGCAAAAACTATTATTGAGGGCGATATTAATAAAATAGAAGTTTTAAGGAAAATTTCAGAGATCAGTCAAATCTTCTTGAATCTTCACCACGAAGATACAAAGCGGAGAAGAAAACTTGTCACCGCTAGTCTCGACAAAAAATTCCTTATCATGATATCCGATGTAAAACGAGATGCTTACCTCTTTGGGGCCAACTTGTGTGAATAGATAAAAGCCACCAAGACGAATGAACGCTCGGGACTTCAAATAAAGCGCAACGAAGCTTCAACATCCACCTCAAGAAAATATCCTCAAATAAAATATCAAAAAGGGTGGGCTGAGAAACACATATCTATCCCAGTATTATACCGCCAGCCCCGGATCGCCCCCTCCCCCCCCTAGACCCCCTCCGCGCAGCGGCTATCGCGCCCAATACGAGCGCCACGGCACACAAAGCATCCTAGAGGTAACACCACATATACCACATGCTGGAAGATTGTCTTATTTTGTAGACCAATGGTGCGATATATATAACAAACGATCCTGTAGTCTTAGGATACATAGAGGTCTACGAAATACCCTTTCAAAAACCTGTCGTCCAATATGTTTTTCCTGAAAAGAACAATTTCGATTATTTGGAGATGGCTCTAATAAAGGAGTAAATTTTAAAACTATGGAAATTAGGCGCTGTGGTGAGAACCAACGATGTGCCGGAGCAGTTCTTATCCAGTATATTCCTAACACTAAAACCGGATTGCTCCCATGGTTTCATACTTAATCTTAAAAAGCTTAATAAATTTATAGCTCCGCAACATTTTAAAATGGAAGATATTCGGACGGTTAAAATAATGACTAAAGGGTGTTTTTTGACGCCTTTAGACTTAAAAGACGCTTATTTTTTTCTACGTATTAGTAGAAAGAGCAAAAAACACTTTAGATTTAAATTTCAAGGAAATTTATATGAATTTCAATGCTTACCATTTGGTCTTTCACTGACACTTTTGGTTTTAACCAAGCTCCTCAATCCCTTCGTATCACTCCTTAGAAGTAAAGGTCTTACCCTAGTTATATAGATGGCATCTTATGTACTGACAGTACATACAACGAATGCCTAATGTGTACAATAAATTACACAAAAAGTAAACATACCCCCAATCAAATTTATACGTACCTCGGATTTGAAATTGACTCACAGAATATGTGTTTGAGACTGCTTCACGATGAACGGATAAAAATATTAGATCGTATCAACACAGTATCACAATTAAGGTCAATATTGATAAGTGACTTCGCTAAACTGTTGGGACTCTTGTGCTCAGCCTGCCCAGCCATTGCCTATGGCTGAGTTTACACGAAATGTTTAGAACGCGATAAATTTCTTGCCCTGCGGGATACAGATGAAAACTATGACAATTATATGCAGATAAATTCTCATTTAAAACCCGACTTTACATAGTGGGCCAAGCAAATCATGTTATCAGACAACCCAATTCGTGAAGGAAAATATTACATAGAAATTTATACAGATGCTTCATTGACCGGCTGGGGAGCATCTTGCGATGGTGAGAGAACTGAAGGTTTCTGGGAAACAGAAGACGCAGATAATCATATTAACCTACTAGAACTCAAAGCTGCCTTTAATGCGTTAAAATGCTTGTAGTGTTGTCTAAGGATAGACAACACCACTGCCATATCATATATTAACAGATACGGTGGAATACAATACCCCCACTTAAATTAAATTGCAAGAGAAATATGGCAGTGGTGCGAAAAGAGAACTTTATATCCATGCTTCATACATAAAGTCGAAAGAAAATGTAGAGGCGGATGAAGAGTCACGCCGTTGTAATATTGACACCGTGTGGAGTCTCTCACTCTCGGCTTTCGACACGATCACTGATAATTTTGGTGAGCCCGAGATAGATCTGTTTGCCACTGGGCTGAACGCTAAATACCAAAAATATGTTTCATGGAAGCGCGATCCCGATGCATTTATCGTTGACGCGTTCACATTAACCTGGAGTAACATGTTCTTTTACGCGTTCCCTTATTTTTACTTATACTCATGTGTCTAAGGAAAATAGTCAACGATAAGGCAACGGGTATATTGGTTGTTCCGTTTTGGCCCAGCCAGCCGTGGTTCCCACTCTTCATAAAACTATCTCGACCTGAACCTTTGTACATTTACCCTAGTCCTGATTTGCTAATCTCTCCTTTCAGAACACGCCACCCGCTTTGGAAACGGCTTACCTTTAATAAAATGATTTTATCCCTAGCAGATAGTTCAATCAAACAATTATAATTGGTCGTTAAAAAAGTGGTGGCTATTTTGTAAGCAGAATAACGCTGATTGTTATACAATTAATATTTTTTGATATTATATTTCATTACCGCTCTATTCAAACACGGATTCAGCTACTCATCTTTGAACACAACTCGTTCAGCGCTCTCCCTGATCTTGGGCAAGGAATTTAGCGATGATGCACGAGTCTCTAGGTTCTGTAAAGGAGTGTTTAGATATAAACCTTGTTTCCCTAAATACCAATCTACCTGGGATCCAAATTAAGTGTCGAATTATGTAGGTAATTGGCACCCTAATAATGATTTATCATTGGAGAATTTAACGAAAAAATTAGTAGCTCTTCTCGTGTTATCGACTGCACAACGTGTGTAGACGCTTTCCTTTATCCGATTGTCCAACATAAGGGTGAACGAATCCAACATCGAAATAATTGAAAATGATCTAATTACAACTTCGGCTCCAGGCAGACCTATGCCAAGATTAATTATACCTTTCCTACCCAACAAAGAACAAATATTCCCTGCAAAAACTTTATCTTCGTATATCAAAATACGCGTGAATTTAGACACCTGCCAAGAACCGAAAGGTTAATTTTAACTACTTAAAAACCTGTACATAACGCTAGCCCTTCAACATGAGGTCGTTGGATTAAACGCGTGCTGTCGGAGAGCGGCGTCAACGTGGCCGTATTATCCAACAGGAGAGGCTTATCTTCGGAGCTGATTAGGACGTACAGCAGGTAGGTCAGGTGACTCACTGGTTTTTGCGAGATTTTATAACAGATCGATAATCGAAAACGAAGATATAACAGCTTTGCAGAAACAGTGTACAATGATGATTTAAACAGAACTTATTATAAGGTACATAAATACTGACTTATTACTTAAATAGCTAGAATATTATCTTATTCTCACTTACATTTTACATAAATATAGTGTAAAACAACTTATTTTTAATTATAACATTACTGATTGTAATTTTCTAATAAGAGTGTTTCCTTTATTTTTTTAACAATGCCTATTTCGCGAGGTAGCGCTAAACATCAACATAGTGAATACCTATACTAAATCTCAAAGGATGCAGCGTCGAAGTATAATTAGTGGTTAAACAAACTTACCTGAAGTGATGTTTGACCATAATTATACGAGACGCTGCATCCGAAGAGATTTAGTCCCCACCCAACCCCTTAATTAAAAATCATGGCCCAAACTCACGCGAAATAGACTTCCTCTGAAAATAATGACGTAATACCCGACTCTGGCGCAGGTACAGGGAGCGGCGCTAGTGTCGGTTCGTTTGCTTTTTCTTTTTTATAGATCTAAATATTGTGCGATGCCTAGGACATTGAGAAGTAGACTATATAGTGAATACCTATACTAAATCTCTTCGGATGCAGCGTCTCGTATAATTATAGTCAAACATCACTTCAGGTAAGTTCGTTTAACCACTAATTAAATTTGTTCTTTTAGGGTTTCTTGGTTCCCACTACAATCACACCAAATATGAGTGTTGTAGGTATGTTTTACCGTTCAGGTTCAAAAGTGTTCGTGAGATATGTCTGTTGGATAAAGCCAACTGACCAAGATGGACCTGAGGATGGCAGGATCATATCGTCTAAGACTGAGTTGCTGAAAGAGGTTGAGAAGTTCTACCGACAATTGTATACACGATCACAAGTTTGCGTGTGAACGATCTGTTTAAAGAACCAACTTACCCGACACTTACCGGGTGATGATGGAATTACGGCTGAAATTCTGAAAGCAGGTTGAATACCGGTACTAGAAGCTCTTCAGAAGTTATTTAATTCCATTATATTCGAGAGACAAACGCCTATGGCATGGCACAAAAGTGTGGTCGTGCTTTTCTTCAAAAAGGGTGACAACACCCTGCTGAAGAACTACATACCCATCTAACTTCTGAGGCATGTTTACAAGCTGTTTTCGAGAATCATAACAAATCGTCTCGCACGCAGGTTTGACGACTTCAAGCCTCCCGAATAAGCCGGCTTCCGAAGTGGCTTTAGTACAATAGCCCACATACATACGCAACGGCAGATTATACAGAAGACTAAAGAGTACAATCAGCCACTATGATTGGCGTTTGTGGACTATGAGAAATCCTTTGATTCAGTCGAAACCCGGGCTGTGCTACAGATTTCTTTAGCGGTGCCAAATTTACTATCGATACATCGAGGTGTTGAAGTGTCTGTATGAAATCGCCAACATTTCTGTTCGACTCCAGGACCAGAACTCGAAACCTAACCAGCTGCAGCGAGGGGTAAGACAATGAGACGTTATATCTCCGAAACTGTTCACAGCCGCCTTGGAAGATGTTTTTCATATTTTTAGACTTGGCATCAATATTAATAGTGAGTACATAACCCACCTACGATTGGTTGACGATATCGTGGTCATGGCTGAGACTATGGAAAACCTAAGCACAATGCTCGATGGCCTCAGTAAAGTCTCTCAACAAGTGGGTCTTAAAATGAAAATGGACAAGACGAAAATAATGTAACATGTCCGTGTCGCACCCACTCCTCTAAAGGTTGGAGACTCTACACTCGAAGTTGTTGACGAATGTGTATACCTGGGACAAACAGTCCAGCTAGGTAGGTCCAACTTTAGAAAGGAAAGACTAGGAAAGAGATCAATCGGCGTATCCAACTCGGCTGGGCAGCGTTCGGGAAGCTTCGCAATATATTCACGTCGCTGATACCCCAGTGTCTCAAGACTAAGGTCTTTGACCAGTGTATGTTGCTAGAAATGACATAGGGAACTAAGACATGGTCGCTTACTATGGGCCTCATAAGAAGGCTCAAGGTCACCCAAAGGGCAATGGAGCGAGCTATGCTCGGAATTTCCCTATGCGATCGAATCAGAAATGAGGAGATCTGCAGGAGAACCAAAGTAACCGACATAGCTCACAGAATCGCTCAATTGAATTGGCAGTGGGCAGGGCACTTAGCTTGTAGATAAAACAGCCCATGGGGCAGTAAGGTTCTCGAGTGGCGACCACGCACCGCAAGACGTAGCGTAGGCAGGCCTCTCGCGCGGTAGACCGATGACCTAGTGAAGATCGCGAGAAGCCGCTGGATGCGGGCAGCGCAGGACCGGTCGTCGTGGAAATCATTGCGGGAGGCCTTTGTCTAGCAGTGAGTGGACGTTTTTCGACTGATATAATTATTACCGTTTTTACAATATGGAAAATTAATTATCTTTGAAAAGAAATGTTTCTCGTGTGAGAACCGCCTTTAATTTTCAATTATTTGTTACTAGCTTTTGCCAGCGGCTTCGCTCGTGTGAACATAGTTTCTATGACTGGAAATAAATGGAAAAAAATATCCTTTATTATATCCAAGTCCTATTCTGTCTGCGTGCCAAAGTTCATCCACGTTCAGTAGTTTTTGCGTGAAAGAGTTACAAACATCCATACATCCATTATTAAAATTTCAGGTTTATATTAGTAAGGATTTTTAGGGTTCTGTACCTCAAAAGGTAAGAAAGGGAACCATTAGAGGATCATTCGTGTGTATGTATGTCCATCCGTCTGTCAAAGCCAATTTGTACGGAAACTACTGGACCAATTACGTTGAAATATGGTACACACATGTAAGTCGAAAACCCTAAATGGAAGTGTACGTAAATAAATGAAATCTAAACATGGGGCCACTTTTAGGGGGTAAATTAGAAAATTTAAAATATCCCAAGAGTATTTACAAAAAAAATTAAGATAAATAGTTTTGAAGTTATTTAAGAAAATAGGTCTTATATTCTGTTGGTACTAAAATTTTGGCGCGGAAACCTGTTTGTGTGATCCCGTTTTTTTTATTATTAGTTAGAAAATCCGTTTTAATTACACATACTGTGCAAATTCCAGCCAGTTAGCTATGCCGGTTCAAAAAACGAACGGACAGCGTAGCTAAGTAATAGGCTCCCGTTGGCACCTTTGCGTACAGAACCCTAAAAGAGAGAACGTGTACTATTAAAAGACTATTATTTTTATTTTTTATTTTTTTCAGATGAGATTTTTTATGAAACGACACTTCTAACCTATCCTGTCCGTCAGAGAATATTGATAGATAGATAGACCTTCGACTTTGATTTAGGTCCCGTAATATTACAAACTAGCTGTGCCCGCGACTTCGTCCGCGTGGAGGTTTTGAATTTTCTCACGAGAACTCTTGAATTTTCCGAGATAAAATGTATTCTATAAGTTAACCCGCGCTATAAGGAACTACCATACAAAATTTCATGAAAATCGGCCTGGTAGTTTTTGCGTGATGCGCGAACATACAGACAAACAGACAGACAGTAAAAAATTCCAAAAGTTGTTGTTTTGGTCTCTATATCGTTAGTAATGTCAACCACAGTCATTATTTTCCAAAAATATTTCATGTACAGACACGGCTCCGTTACAGTTTTATTATATGTATAGATGTATAGATATGCCGCCACCGGCATACGTCACTGTCAGAACTATGACGTCACCCCACCCGTCGCAGGCACGGCCGCGTCAGCCGCAGGTGACAGGTGACGTATAGGTGGAAGTAGTAAAAAAACTAAGTGCGTGTCGGACATGCCCTAATGGTGATGGCAGTTCTGGAGAACTTTTTTCTGAACTTTTTGCGCGGAGATGAGTGAACACTTTGTAACGGATCCATATGTATAAATAAATATCTATAGGTATTACAGTAAGTCTTGATAGACTAAAAGGAATCTGTCTATTGGGAAAAACATAACTAAGTTTTATTCAGTCGGGTGAGGATTAACCTCGAGTTGAGTGAATAGACAGTTATTGGAACAAATTAGCTCAGGGATTATTTCCGAGAAGCCAGGCTGCCGCCTGTCGGCCGTCATTCGAACCACGCGGTGCGCACGCTATAACAGTAAGTGTTGCCGCCAAAACTGGGAGCCGGAGCGATATAGGCGCCACTCTGACTGGGTGCTGGCAGCGACCGACGCTTGCGCAGGCGCCTCGATGTCGGGCGATGATCACGCGATCGCCGTAGATGTGTGTGTGCAACGGTCCGCGCACCTCCGAGATTGTATTTGTGTGAAAGCTTATAAAACCACGGACACGCCAATGCTCGCGCTCATTCGAATAGACCACCAGAGGAGAAACACGTATTCAAAGGACAACTGCAAGGACGCCACGCTGACCGACGACCCCACACATGGGCCGTGTCCATGACCTGTCAGCTAAGTAAGTCAGATGACACAGAAATAGGAAATCTTCGTTCTACGAGGCACGTGAGTGTTTATTTCTTTGAGTTTATGTGTTTTCATTATGTTTTCCAGGTTTTATAGCTTATTTAATGTGTGTTAATTTCCAATCTGTATTTAATAGGTTTTAATGCTAACATTTATTTCAGGGTTTTATGTTTTAATGCTAACATTTATTTCAGGGTTTTATGTTTTATGTTTAGGATAGGTAGTATGTAGGCCCACAGTTGGACAAGGGATAATATCCGTCAATGCAACCAGTTGTGACATGATATCATTGCAGTAGCAACGTTTGTAGGATGTGGGAAGTGCTAAGTCCACTGCTGGGGTATCTGTCCAACAGAGACTGATGGTATAACTGCTGTAGCAACGTTTGTAGGATGTGGGAAGTGCTAAGTCCACTGCTGGGGTATCTGTCCAACAGAGACTGATGGTATAACTGCTGTAGCAACGTTTGTAGGATGTGGGAAGTGCTAAGTCCACTGCTGGGGTATCTGTCCAACAGAGACTGATGATATAACTGCTGCAGCCACGTCTGTAGGGTGTGGGAAGAGTATGTCCACTGCTGGGACATTTGTCCAACAGAGACTGATGATATGATTGCTGTAGCCACATGCGCAGGAAGTAGGAAGTGCTGAGTCCACTGCTGGGGAGAGATGATATTTATTCTGCAGCGGCTGATATGATGAAATCACCGAGGCCACGTGTGCGGTCAAAGCTTTAGGGTTCCGTGAACACGAGGTCCACTCAGTTCACTAATCTCATTAGGGATAGTACGGCGTTATGCTGTCGCGGGAAGGCCTATTTTATCGAGCTGCCTTCACTGCAAGTGCCACGCGGCATTATAAGTTTTAGGGTTCCGTGAACACGTGGTCCACTCAGTTCACTAATTTCATTCGGGATAGTACGGCGCTATGCTGTCGCGGGAAGGCCTATGTCTTTGAGATGGCTGTTTACCAAGCTCCATGCAATATGGGCTAGTTATGTAGTTTAGTGGTTCATAGATATGAACAACTCCTAATTTTACCTAATTTTAGCTAAATCTGTCCACACTTTTATGGGATAAATGTAATGGACTAACAAACAAACTATAGGCGTTCGAACTTCGCCTATTCTGATACTAATGTAATTATAGATAGGTAGGTCCTATCTGTAGCTTATCACAAGCATGCCTTGGCAGAATTTCACCCGAATCGGACCGAGCGTTTAGGAAAGTATTGGGCAAACAAACAAATGATTTGGGCGTTCGCGCCTTTCTAATAGTGATTATAGTAAGACCGATTATGATGTAGGTAGCCGACCCATCCTGATGGTAACCGTAGCTAGGGTCAGTTAATATGCGCTAGATTTAGAAACTAAATCTATTCTATGGTTTTTAAAATATTATGGACGGTGTTCACGGTGTCCGCGTCCTGTCGGCTTCTATTGCGTCCTGAACTAGCGTCTCGACCAAACACTTGGCTTACACGCCTTTTCGCTTTGACCTAATTGTGATGCTGCGACTATGATTCGCGTGGGTGTCACAATGGGTTGCGACTGTGTTGGTTCGTTGTTCTTTTACGTTTAGCAAACCTGCTGGACAGTCAGTACTTTCGCCCTTTATCAAGGGTTTACTACGTCTAAAGACAGATCTTTTACACTATGTATTATTTTGGAGCCGACGGCACGGTGGATATTGTGTCCATTTCGCTTTAGCTATATAGACCGTAGGTCTTTATAACGTTATATACAACTGAATGGCACAGTTCCAGGTCTAAGAACCATATTAGTAGATTATCTACTTATTTCGCCTCCCGTGGTGCTCTTCTCACAGGATGAAGGCGGAATATTTACTTTGTTTTAGTACCTAGTGCTAATATGTATTCGCGATCAATCGCTGTTCGAAGGTATTAATCCTACCTGACGAATGGGGATGGACAAGCTATGGCTGTAAAGTTTCAGACATAGTTCACACTATACACGTATAATAAGGCGCCTCACAAGCGTTTTATATACACTAGCTTTGGGATTCGGGTGGTGCACAGCTTAGTACACTATACAATGTCGTGTAGCTTAATCAAATTACACTTGAAGGGGGTGGACGCCTAGTAGATTAGAGGTTGAGGCTGACAGTAGCTGGCGAGGCTCACCTTAACCTTAAATACTTGTCTTGAGCTAAAATCGCTCGTTCACTTATTTTGCATTAGCTGTATATTGTTTTAGTCACCAAAATAATGTAGTACTGACGTCAGTTATGTATTACGTTATTCCGAGCACTGGGGGCCAGCTACCCTTCCCAATTTTGGGGGGGCCCAAAATAGGGACCAATCACAGTAGGGAAACTAGGGTTCCGCGCGAAATACTTCAAAATTACGGGTTCGACTACATCGTTCGTCCAAACACAACGTGATAGATTAATCTCTTAAAAATAACTTGTCATTCACCTTCAAAAAGACTCTGAGTTGCTGCGATCACAAATTAGGGTTCTCTAGACGATCTGGCCAAACGTTTAATTGTATTTTAAAATGCAATAAAAATGAAGTATAGTTTACATACTTCTTATAGGTAGATAGTGGTAGGTTGTATGTTGTATGTACGTATGCGTATTATAGGTAGGTTTAGTTAGTTATTTTTATATTTATATATTTAAATAGGCTGGTGGGGGGTTACAATTTGATAAGCCGTGATCAGGATGAGAAGAGGGTCCAAAATATTACATTTGGATACATTGATGTTTGGCGGGAAGACTTAGATAAGATGGTGGTAGCTAGCCAGGCGGGATTAGACAATGCCCTACCACCAAACCGAGTCTTACAAAGTTGACCCCGCCGGGAATCGAACCCGCGACCTCCTGGTGTGAAGCGAATGGACTAACCATTACGCCACGGAGGCGGTTGAAAGACGTCAAACCGAAACACATCAATGATGTTAACATTGATGAATGTTCTAGCACTTTCGCACCCTCTCACCTAGCGCATACATCAAGGGCAGCAGGTTCCGCTGCTGAGGCAGCCGCTCGGTTGAAGCACTCAAAATATGCTGCATTGGAACAAACCTACATGTTTGTTCTATTTGCCGTCGAAACGGCTGGCTCATGGGGAACCGAGGCTAAGGGTTTTGTTCGCGACATTGGGCGCCTTCTGCGGGACAAGGGATTTGACCCCCGCTCCGGGGCCTTTCTGGTGCAAAGGCTGTCTATAGCCATACAACGTGGCATCGCTGCGAGCGTTATGGGCACCTTTGCGCCGGGCACGCTCAGGGGTGGGTTATTTTAGTTTTAGAAATTTTATAATTTGTATGTTTGACAACTGTAATTTACATGACTAAATAAATGTTTATACATTGATGTTTGGCGGCAACACTTACATAGGATCTATCTGTTCTAGCAAGGACGAGAAGCGCGACTGGGCGGAGCGAGGGCGACCACAAACACAAGATTAAGAACATGTTTATTAATAAAACACAGGGGAAAAGGAGTGTTACAGAAAATGTTTAACACTGTGATTCGCCTACATGCAAATAAACATATACAATAATTGACAAAAAATTATCTATTTTTTAATCCACAATTGATAATAGAATTGAAAGTGATAATAGCTTTATATGTTTTAGTTTAAGTTTAAAATGATTATTCATTATTCTTTTTTTTTCTGTTGTTGTTGCTCGCGTACTACCTGGCTCCTTACTTTTTCTCCGAGCACTAGGTTTTCTGGTAGAAATCGCTTTCAGCGATAAGACCGCCTAAATTGTACGTCTCTTAGTTTTAATTAAATTTTGCATATGTATTTTGTATTTTGATGTACAATAAAGAGTTATTTGATTTGATTTTGATTTGATAGGCCTGATGGTAAGTGACGATGATACCGAAGATGGAAGTGGACTCACCAAGATTCCCCAACGCAATAAAGATAAAAAGGTTATCGGAAAGAGATGGCTTGTTAGCAATGAGACCGCTTATATGTACAGCTTCCTCAATCATTGTTTCTTTTTTTTTCCTCTTATGATGTGCAATAAAGTATTTTCAATCAATCAATCAATAGAGATCTGGCTATCTTATCTTCAAGCAGGAACACATTAATGATGTTAACTTAAGACTTACAAGACTTAGATAAGATGGTGGTTGCTACCAAGGCGGACTATGAAAATACGCTACCACCAACCGCAGCGAGTCTTACAAAGTTGACCCCGTGGGGAATCGAACCCGCGACCTCCTGGTGTGAAGCGAATGGACTAACTATTACGCCACGAGGCGATTCTCTTTAGCATAAAATGACTTGAATTACATAAAATAATTTATTATATTTGCATTGTGTTAGCCAGAACATAATTTTGTTTCATTTAATTAGGGATCCTTATCTCGGCCAGTTTTAAATTAAATTTGTTTTTTTAGGGTTTCTTGGTTCCCAATACAATCACACCAAATATAAGTGTTGTAGGTATGTTTTACCGTTAAGGCTCAAAAGTGTTCGTGAGAAATGTCTGTTGGATAAAGCCAACTGACCAAGATGGACCTGAGGATGGCAGGATCATATCGTCTAAGACTGAGTTGCTGAAAGAAGTTGAAAAGTTCTACGGGCAATTGTGTACACGATCATAAGTTTGTCTGTCAACGATCTGTTTAAAGACCCAACTTACCCGACAATTGTGTACACGATCACAAGTTTGCCTATCAACGATCTGTTTAAAGACCCAACTTACCCGACACTATACCAAAACATCCCGAACGTTACCATGTATGGGATTAGCATGGCTCTCAGAGAGCTCAAGAGCAACAAGGCACCGGGTGATGATGGAATTACGGCTGAACTTCTGAAAACAGGTGGAATACCGGTACTAGAAGCTCTTCAGAAGTTATTTAATTCCATTATATTCGAGGGACAAACGCCTATGGCATGGCACAAAAGTGTGGTCGTGCTTTTCTTCAAAAAGGGTGACAACACCCTGCTGAAGAATTACATACCCATCTCACTTCTGAGGCATGTTTACAAGCTGTTTTCGAGAGTCATAACGAATCATCTCGCACGCAGGTTTGACGACTTCAAGCCTCCCGAATAAGCCGGCTTCCGAAGTGGCTTTAGTACAATAGCCCACATACATACGCAACGGCAGATTATACAGAAGACTAAAGAGTACAATCAGCCACTATGATTGGCGTTTGTGGACTATGAGAAATCCTTTGATTCAGTCGAAACCCGGGCTGTGCTACAGATTTCTTTAGCGGTGCCAAATTTACTATCGATCGAGGTGTTGAAGTATCTGTATGAAATCGCCAACATTTCTGTTCGACTCCAGGACCAAAACTCGAAACCTTACCAGGTGCAGCGAGGGGTAAGACAAGGAGACGTTATATCTCCGAAACTGTTCACAGCCGCCTTGGAAGATGTTTTTCATATTTTTAGACTTGGCATCAATATTAATAGTGAGTACATAACCCACCTCCGATTGGTTGACGATATCGTGGTCATGGCTGAGACTATGGAAAACCTAAGCACAATGCTCGATGGCCTCAGTAAAGTCTCTCAACAAGTGGGTATTAAAATGAAAATGGACAAGACGAAAATAATGTAACATGTCCGTGTCGCACCTACTCCTCTAAAGGTTGGAGACTCTACACTCGAAGTTGTTGACGAATGTGTATACCTGGGACAAACAGTCCAGCTAGGTAGGTCCAACTTTAGGAAGGAAAGACTAGGAAAGAGATCAATCGGCGTATCTAACTCGGCTGGGCAGCGTTCGGGAAGCTTCGCAATATATTCACGTCGCTGATACCGCAGTGTCTCAAGACTAAGGTCTTTGACCAGTGTGTGTTGCTAGTAATGACATAGGGAACTAAGACATGGTCGCTTACTATGGGCCTCATAAGAAGGCTCAAGGTCACCCAAAGGGCAATGGAGCGAGCTATGCTCGGAATTTCCCTATGCGATCGAATCAGAAATGAGGAGATCTGCAGGAGAACCAAAGTAACCGACATAGCTCACAGAATCGCTCAATTGAATTGGCAGTGGGCAGGGCACTTAGCTTGTAGATAAAACAGCCCATGGTGCAGTAAGGTTCTCGAGTGGCGACCACGCACCGCAAGACGTAGCGTAGGCAGGCCTCTCGCGCGGTAGACCGATGACCTAGTGAAGATCGCGAGAAGCCGCTGGATGCGGGCAGCGCAGGACCGGTCGTCGTGGAAATCATTGCGGGAGGCCTTTGTCTAGCAGTGGACGTTTTTCGGCTGATATAATTATTACCGTTTTTACAATAATGGAAAATTAATTATCTTTGAAAAGAAATGTTTCTCGTGTGAGAACCGCCTTTAATTTTCAATTATTTGTTACTAGCTTTTGCCAGCGGCTTCGCTCGTGTGAACATAGTTTCTATGACTGGAAAAAAAATGGAAAAAAATATCCTTTATTATATCCAAGTCCTATTCTGTCTGCGTGCCAAAGTTCATCCACGTTCAGTAATTTTTGCGTGAAAGAGTTACAAACATCCATACATCCATTATTAAAATTTCAGGTTTATATTAGTAAGGATTTATAGGGTTCTGTACCTCAAAAGGTAAGAAAGGGAACCATTAGAGGATCATTCGTGTGTCTGTATGTCCATCCGTCTGTCAAAGCCAATTTGTACGGAAACTACTGGACCAATTACGTTGAAATATGGTACACACATGTAAGTCGAAAACCCTAAATGGAAGTGTACGTAAATAAATGAAATCTAAACATGGGGCCACTTTTAGGGGGTAAATTAGAAAATTTAAAATATCCCAAGAGTATTTACAAAAAAAATTAAGATAAATAGTTTTGAAGTTATTTAAGAAAATAGGTCTTATATTCTGTTGGTACTAAAATTTTGGCGCGGAAACCTGTTTGTGTGATCCCGTTTTTTTATTATTAGTTAGAAAATCCGTTTTAATTACACATACTGTGCAAATTCCAGCCAGTTAGCTATGCCGGTTCAAAAAACGAACGGACAGCGTAGCTAAGTAATAGGCTCCCGTTGGCACCTTTGCGTACAGAACCCTAAAAGAGAGAACGCGTACTATTAAAAGACTATTATTTTTATTTTTTATTTTTTTCAGATGAGATTTTTTATGAAACGACACTTCTAACCTATCCCGTCCGTCAGAGAATATTGATAGATAGATAGACCTTCGACTTTGATTTAGGTCCCGTAATATTACAAACTAGCTGTGCCCGCGACTTCGTCCGCGTGGAGGTTTTGAATTTTCTCACGAGAACTCTTTAATTTTCCGAGATAAAATGTATCCTATAAGTTAACCCGCGCTATAAGGAACTACCATACAAAATTTCATGAAAATCGGCCTGGTAGTTTTTGCGTGATGGGCGAACATACAGACAAACAGACAGATAGTAAAAAATTCCAAAAGTTGTTGTTTTGGTCTCTATATCGTTAGTAATGTCAACCACAGTCATTATTTTCCAAAAATATTTCATGTACAGACACGGCCCCGTTACAGTTTTATTATATGTGTAGATGTATAGATATGCCGCCACCGGCATACGTCACTGTCAGAACTATGACGTCACCCCACCCGTCGCAGGCACAGCCGCGTCAGCCGCAGGTGACAGGTGACGTATAGGTGGAAGTAGTAAAAAAACTAAGTGCGTGTCGGACATGTCCTAATGGTGATGGCAGTTCTGGAGAACTTTTTTCTGAACTTTTTGCGCGGAGATGAGTGAACACTTGTAAATTTATTCATGTGTCTAAAAAGTGAGGTTAGGGACATTTTGATAATTTTATAAGGTGAGATGTTGTCAAGGGTTTACCAATTGTGAATTAAAAAAAAAAAATAGCTGGGGTACCTGGCTTCGCTCAGGGAGTTGATTAATATGACACGTTCCAACCCTCGACGGATCTTGCTTTAAATACCCTTTATTAATTGGTAGCCCCACCCATACAAAAAAGGCTTCGACTGGTTCCACAACATTCGAAAGTGTTCTGGAATGTTACACAATGATCTGGGATATTGTTGTAACAAAGGCTATAGGCTATACGGAAGAAGTTATAAGGCTACGATGACAAAGGCTAGTAGACTATACGGAAGATGTTATAATGCTACTATAACAAAGGCTAGTAGGCTATACGGAAGACGTTATAATGATACAATTACAAAGGCTAGTAGGCTATACGGAAGACGTTATAATGCTACGATTACAAAGGCTAGTAGGCTATGCGGAAGACGTTATAATGCTACGATCACAAAGGCTTGTAGGTATACGGAAGATGTCATAATGTTACGATCACAAAGGCTAGTAGGCTATACGGAACACGTTATAATTCTACGATCACAAAGGCTAGTAGGCTATACGGATGATGTTATAATGCTACGATCACAAAGGCTAGTAGGCTATACGGAAGACGTTATAAGGCTACGATGACAAAGGCTAGTAGGCTATACGGAAGGTGTTATAATGCTACTATAACAAAGGCTAGTAGGCTATACGGAAGACGTTATAATGCTACAATTACAAAGGCTACTAGGCTATACGGAAGACGTTATAATGCTACGATCACAAAGCCTAGTGGCTATACGGAAGATGTTATAATGTTACGATCACAAAGGCTAGTAGGCTATACGGAAGACGTTATAATGCTACAATTACAAAGGCTACTAGGCTATACGGAAGACGTTATAATGCTACGATCACAAAGCCTAGTAGCTATACGGAAGATGTTATAATGTTACGATCACAAAGGCTAGTAGGCTATACGGAAGACGTTATAATGCTACGATGACAAAGGCTAGTAGGCTATACGGATGATGTTATAATGCTACGATCACAAAGGCTAGTAGGCTATACGGAAGACGTTATAATGCACCATCACAAAGGCTAGTAGGCTATACGGATAAGGTTATAATGCTACGATCACAAAGGCTAGTAGGCTATACGGAAGACGTTATAATGCACCATCACAAAGACTAGTATAGTATACGAAAGACGTTAGAATGCTACGATCACAAAGCTAGGAGGCTATACGGAAGACGTTATAATGCTACGATCTCAAAGGCTAGTAGGCTATACGGAAGACGTTATAATGCACCATCACAAAGACTTGTATGGTATACGAAAGACGTTAGAATGCTACGATCACAAAGCTAGGAGGCTATACGGAAGACGTTATAATGCTACGATCACAAAGGTTAGTAGGCTATACGGAAAACGTTATAATTCTATGATCATCGACGTTATAATTTGGAAACACAAAAAACATGCATAATCAATACATTCAACACGGTATCCTAAAATTGTTTCCACAATGGGACGCCCCGGCGGTGTTCTACACGGGGTACACGAGGAGGGTGAAGAATTGCAGCTATTAAGAGGCTTTAGGATACTGTCACCAATAAAAGGATGTGCTCCTCCATAAATTTATGGAAAATTCATGAGATTCTTTTCCGTTTCCTTCTATTTCTTTCGTTTAAGGAAAAAAATAGCAAATAGACGCGTGATTTAATACTATGCTTTTCAATCATCCAAAATCCAGAAAATTTAAATTTTCCACATTTATGTCGTATACGAAAATATTTCTAACATCATCATCATAACAAGTGAAAGATGTCACTATTGAACAAAAGCCTTCCCCAAGGATTCCCACAACGATCGATCCTACGCTGCCCACATCCAGCGGCTTTCCGCGACCTTCACTAGGTCGTCGGTCCCCCGAGCGGGAGGCCTGCCTGCGCTACATCGTTAGGGTGAGGTCGCCGTTTGGGAACTTCACTGTCCCAACGGCCATCTGTTCTATGAGCTATGTGATCCGCCCACTGACACTTAACTTTAGCAATTCTGTGAGCTATGTCGGTTACCTTGGTTCTCCTGCGGCACTCCTCATTTTTGATTTGATCACGTATAATACAGTTGAATTAGGTTTACCCAGAAAATTGTAGGTAGTTTTGATTTCGTCTATTCTGTATGTTTTTGGGGTGCTGAATACCAATCTGAGGTTTGCTAACAATTTTTTTTTGTCAAAATCTAAATATAAACCAAATAATATCGGCATTTCTTCAATCATCGGGCATTTTTTTAAAGTTGGGATATTTATCTAAGAGTGTTTGTAAAATCCGAGGCATAATTTATTTTTTGTAAAATACAGTAAGTATTCATACGTCATTCATAAAAGCGTCGGTGGCTCAACCGGTAACGACTTGGTCCATCTAACCAGAGGTACCGGGTTCAAATCTGGACGGCCAATGTACCAATGAGTTTTTCAAAAACTTACGTACATACTTACCGATTGCTTTAAAGGTGAAGGAAAACATCGTGAGGAAACCTGCACACGCCTGCGAAGAAACTCGAAGGTTGTGTGTGAAGTCGACCAACCCGCACTTGGGCCCGCGTGGTCGACTCAGGCCTAATCGCCCTGATTCAGGGTAGGCTCGAGCCCCTCGGTGGGGACGTGTATGAGCTGTAATGATTGATTCATACTTAATAGTATTAATACACAAAGACTGACCAAGTTAGACGCCGTTGTATTTAAAACGCCGTAAAAATCCGCCGTAAAAGTTTGGGCATCTTAACGCGAGTATGACCTACACTTGTCCAGTTTTGATTATTTGTTTTATTTATTTTATTTTATTTTATTAATTTAGGAAACAAACAGTTTTATATATAGTATTACATATAAATTTTAAATTAAAAACTTTTATTTATAAATTATTTGTTGTTTTACTTTAGTATGAGTACCTACTGTAATCACACCAAGGTTTACGCTTGTATGTACTACCGCTTTTACGATAGAGCTAAATCGAAAATATTTCTGGAATATCTATAAAAAACTTGTTCTATTTTTTCACTTAAGTAATTTTTAGTATTTTTGTTATAGCGGCAATAGAAATACACATCATCATCATCATATCAGCCGACGGACGTCCACTGCTGGACATAGGCCTCCCCCAAGGATTTCCATGACGACCGCATCCAGCGGCTTCCCGCGACCTTCACCAGGTCATCGGTTCACCGAGTGGGAAGCCTACTTACGCTACGTTTTCCGGCGCGCGGTTGCCACTCGAGAACGTTAGAAGCTTTAGAAATCCCATTCTGTGAAATTTCAACTTTCTTCCTACTATGGTTCATGAAATTGTGAAATTTTGTATGTATGAATGTATGTATGGATGTTTGTTACTCTTTCACGCTTCAACCACTGGACGGATCGGGATGAAACTTGGCACACATTTAGGTTAGGTCTTGGAATAGGACATAGGCTACTATTTACCCCGGAAAAACGTCTAATCCGACGAAAAAATCGAAAACAATGCAGGCGTAGCCGCGGGCGGACGGCTAGAAGGTACATAATTAAGCATGGAACTAGGTGTGGCGATAGTATACTAATCCTAAGTAAAACAACGAATAATCAAAATCAGCCAAATATAGAATAAAGAATAAATAAATTTTTAATCAGTGTTAAGTACCCACAAGTGAAATATAGCGTAGTTTTTAGAATACATAGTTAATAATAAAAATCAGCCAAGTGTGAGTCGCACCCACGCTAAGTAAAGAATAAAGAATAAATAAATTTTTAATCAGTGTTAAGTACCCACAAGTGAAATATAGCGTAGTTTTTAGAATACATAGTTAATAATCAAAATCAGCTAAGTGTGAGTCGCACCCACGCTTAGTAAAGAATAAATAAATTTTTAATCAGTGTTAAGTACCCACAAGTTTTGTGGGTCTAATGTTTACCTATTGAAACGCAAACTATCGTTTCGAGCCAATCTCCTTTTTGCGTTTCATAATTAAATTCTCTTTTGATTTTGTTCATCTTTGGAAATTTAATTTGAAAATATTTGTTTCTTTTTGAAAAGAAGTGAAGAGATTGAAAAATAACAATGGAATGGTGGTCACCGCAAACCTATTTTTGACCGAAAATAAGATTATAAATTTAATAAGTTTCCTTTTGCTGTTCTTCAAAGTTGTATGGTGCAGTTTTTTAGTATATTACAGATCCTTTGCCGATATTTCAAGGGTTTTTACCGAGTACCTAATGGACAACTAATATAATAACGGCGAAATAGCCGACGTATTACATCAGCAGGCTAAGCAAATAACTGATCTAGCCTTGGCTGGTACAGCTCGAATACCTTTTTCGTCAGCCTGAGCATCTACCACCGTCGTGCCACCTGCGAAGGGAAGTAGTCACCTTTTTTCTTCACATTTCCCTATTCTCCGGTCAAGATTCCTTTTGGTTTTCATGAACTTTAGAAATTGAACAGTGTTATTATTTTATGTGTGCCTTTTTACGTTTAATTTAAGGTATTATCTATCACAGAATTAAGAGTAACAATCTATACGTATGGATTGTCCCTTCTACTACTTATTAAGGTTTAGCAATAACTAAAAGTGTAATCACACGTTTGTACTCCATGTTCAATTTTAGTCATAGTCTCTCAACCTATTGAAAATTGATATTATTATAAGTACCATTTTACATTTCGCGGTGACCAATTTCTTTTGATACTAGCTGTTATTAAATACAAATTTAAATTACATTTTAATTTATTACCTCTAAATATATATTTTAATTTATTACCTCTAAATCTTACGTATCATATGTGGCAAATTCCTTAAGGGTTTTTATCCCCTGTTTCCATTATTTTTGTCACACTATGTACTCATCTTTTCTATTAATAAATAAATAATAATTTTACGAACAAAAACTCAGTAGACTTTTACTTGTATAAATCTGTATTCATTTACAATATCCAAGCACAAATATTGAAACTTCCGTCGACTGATCTCATCGTAGACTGAATACCAACCGCTCAGTCCGTGAGCAGCAAACCTTGAGAGAGGTAGGGGTGGGGAAGATCCCACTCCTACCCCGAGCTGAGCTGATCACCAGCGCGTGACGGCCGACAATAGTGAGCAGTGTTGCCGACAATAGTGAGCAGTCAACTTTAACAATAAATCACGACATTCGGCCATCCGCTTCAGTGCAACCCCCGGTGCACGCTCACAAAATAGTCAGTTGGTCTTCGTCAACAATCCTAACATTCATTGAAAGTCATATTTTACAATCTCACAAATTCTTAGATTTCTTACAACAATTATGATTTGAAATTAAAATCACCGAATCTCACAAATTCTCATATTAAACAGTTTTGATTGGGGTAAATATATCTATTAAACTTTAGCTCATAGGAGAACCGACACTTACATTTTTTTTTATTTACAATAATTAAATCACGACATTCGGTTAAGACACAAAATTAGATTTATAAAAATGTATACCTCCACAATCTACATTGTCTTTGTTATTCCACGGGCCTTCAGGAACAATTTTTTTTTAACAAGTCTTCCAGTTCTTCACAATTTAAGGCTATCTCAGATTAATTTTCTATAGTGTCATTGAAATACAATCTAAGACTGCTTCTTGAGATATCATAATCTATTAATCAAAGTAAGTTTGTCATAGACATATTCTGACCAATAATTAAAGCTGATGTAAAAAGAATTTCCGAATTTAAAACAACAGTTAGAAGATTGAAGAATTAAAAAATAGTATAAGCCACGACACGATACCAGTATACTTAATAAATATAAGTAAAAATATATAGAGCGGAACGTTTAGTTTATTTCCAAAACTTATGTATTGATAATATGTTTTCCCGGTCGATTTAGAAATAGGCCATATTAATCCTAATTGGGTCTTTGACTGCATCAAAAATAAATTATGAGATAAAATATATCTAAGTAGCTGTCTTTCTGTAATTTCAGAAAAACTTGTTCATTCTTTTTACAACATTTTCTATTACTTATTTATAACAATCACATAAATAGTACGTCAATGGTAATGAAAAATTATGACGACATAGCTTAACATTTCAAACATTTTTAGAAATAGTCTCATTTTTGACAGTTGATAAAAAGGAAGTCGGAATCCGGTATTGTTAAACTAATACAAACTATTATTTAAACATTTCTTTTTTATCACTGGGTATTTTTTTATAATCTTTCGAATAAAAATGATGACGTCACCGGCCTAAATACTATGAGAAAAACCGTCACAGTACTAACGACGATTATGGAATGAATTCTGTTAATTTGTGGTATTAAATTACTTTTTACAGTATAGCATCGTCATGTCACCAAAGAGTTTTTTCTTTTATTTACACGCTTCATAAAAAACGGAACAATGCCAATTGTATTTTGTGTGATCTTACTGCTTTTAATGAACGTATTTTTTTTTGCTATTTATAAAAAAGGATCAAAAACAACTAAAGACCAATAGCAAAGTATTAGTACTAACGCCAATAGCGTTGTTGCCAAATTTCTCTAAATTATTTGAGAAACTCATATATAACTAATGTGATTTCTCAACTTGTAAAACATATTAAATTCTAATAATTAAACTAGTTACAAAATTGTCAAGCCTTAACTAATGTCTAATTGTCATGAGTTAAAACAAACAAAAGCTTAGTTTCAGCTATACTTTTTTTTTTTTATAGTGACCGCTGGTGATTTTTAGTGCAACACCTGGCAACCGGCTTCTATCATAATCATAATCATTTATTGATAAACAATGTTTACACGTCAATTTCGATTTAACCAGTTACATTAAAATACAAAATAAAAATATTAAAATACTAGATGTTAACATTAAATTAAAATACTGGATTGTAAAAACAGTCAGTCAATACAAAATAATAATATGTCATCATAAAATAAAAATTAATTATCAAAAGATGATGTTATTTTAAATTTAGGAATTGATTCAAACTGTAAAACGTGTGCTCGAGAAGCCAACGCTTTAACTTTGCTTTAAAGCTTGCCAGTGTGGGAGCTTCAGTGACATGAGTCGGCAGCTTGTTGTAGACTGATGGCCCCAACACATGAGTCGTCTTACCGAACTTAGCGAGTCTATCCCTTGGATAGTACGGCCAATAGTACCACACGATAAGAGATAGAGAAAGCGATAAAATAGAACAGACCTAGATGGATATGGAAAACAAAAAAAAATAATGTATTAAACTCTTAGATTTGTTCAAAGCTTTCGAGGGTGTATTATGTAAATCATTGTTCAATCAATTAATAACTATATGCACACGTGGAATGTGATGTTTAAAAGTTAACAAAATGAAAGTTATCGATTTTACTAAATTACTGTGACTTATGTGGACCTCGCGTAAATTAAATCTTTTTTTGTTATGTTTACCCTCTGTTGACTAACACACAGTATAATATTTTGGGAAAATTCTGTAAACATTCAATCTATATTAGTGCTACAAAAGCAAGGTTTTCGAATTAACTTTAATAATTAAGCTGAAACACTGAGGACTATATTACTTACTGAATAAAAAATATTATTGTTGAAGTCACAAACTATACAGAGGTAAGAGTGTATTTACATACTAGAAATTTGAATATTTTAAAGAAATAATAGTTAATATTTTAGGAAAACAAACTAAATTATGGGGAATTTACGTTCTAAATATAAATAATATTTATGTTCTGTGAAAGTGACTTCTTACATCTATTATTTAAATAAAAATTAAGTGCTGTCCCTCGGTAAACGCATCACCCGAAAACAGCTGAACTGATTTGGCAAACTTCTTTCGAACATTTGCAACAGTTCAATCAAGGCTCTTATCCAGCATAATATACTTTGAAACAATTTTTTCATTTGAGGAGAAGGGGACAAAATTCACAATACTTCGTCGTAGGCAGAAACTCCACTGCCAATTTCTTTACTGACGTCCGAAAATCAATGAGGTGTTGACGTGGCTGATGTACTGTGCCCGGCCTCTTCAACCATCCAAAAAGTCGTCGGAGAATCTGAGAGCTTTGACGGTATCTAGATATTTTGTTGTAACGTTGGTGACGGCGATGGAGGCCTCCGCCGCCTCCGCTGTTGAGTTCGCCCTTGCTTATCAAGATCCTCCATTACCTCGGAGAGATTAAAAAAAAAGCATTAGACGCTTGTTAAATTATTATACAAGTAAGAAATGTGGCAATTGCAGGTATGTTGCCATTTCTGCCGAGGCATAATATAGGTATGGTGCTTCTCTCAAACAAACAAACAAATAAATTAGAATAATAATAAGAAACTGAAAAACCGCAATTACCTCAGAAAACAGTTAAAGATATCGGAAATCTGCCTGCATTTTTAAGGAAAACAAAGACCAGCCTATATTGGACGTTGTCTGTAACTATTAAGCAGTAATAGTGTACGTTTGACAACGTAATTCAGATACCGATTCAATTAACCAGGATATAATGGGTTTCGCTTTGCGTATTTCTTATCTTTCTCAATAACGACGGTATTTTCACGTATGCTCTAAAATAATCATTTATATCCAGGGGTTACTAGAATCATGATTGTTAATCTGTTCGTTTTGGACACGCTTGGCCTTGAGTTTTGAAATACTAAGCCTTTAAAACAAATCCGTAGGCGTACCGAGTTAGATGTGACATATCTAGCCAGTTGATGCATATCCTACAGAGGCTCACTTGGCCCGAAATTCATAGACACACTTGGCCCACAGTGACATACTTAGCCACTAGTTGCTATATAGGCACACTTGGCCCTAGGTGGCATACTTAGCCACATATCTACTTAGGCACACTTGGCCTAAAGTGACACATCTAGCCACTTGATAGGTACCTACATATCTTATATAGGCGCACTTGGCCCACCACGTACGACGTGGGTACGTCACGACTAGGTAGTAATACCCTAGCTTCGATAAATAAATAAACATAATAAATCGATAACAGCAGTAATAAAATCGCAAGTATATTATAGTACATAAAATATTAAGTCTTTCAATAATACAGTGTTGGCTGGAACAGATCCCCTTTTCGGATAAGTCTGCTTTCGTACAAATTTATATTTTGTTGTTCGTGTATTGTAATAAGAGTTTACAACCAAACAAACAAGTCTGACATACCTTCCGAGTATAATTTAATAAAATAATAATAAGTAATAGTAATGATTATTTACTAATTTTTTTTTATATTGCAGTGTGGTATTGGAATTAAACTTTCCGACCAGAATAACATTCTAAAAGAGTTTCTTCCATGATATACTCGTAGTCCACAAATGACGGTTTATTAAACCAACGGGTTATACCTTTCCTTTTTAACCAATGCAAAATAATTTCAAAGAACAGTGATGTTTGTTAATTATTTTTTTTGACATCGTTTTATCAAAACAGTTTTAACCTATCATAAGAAATAGCTAGTTGTAAAGAAATATAATTTATTTTTGGTGTCCACGTTGACGAGCAAATATCACTTCACTTCCCACTTCCAATCTGTCGTGAGGCAAATCATTGTTTTCTCCGATACAGGTATTTACAATAGTTTCAAGAATTTTAAGAGACTGACTTTCCACTTCTAAGGTATATTTTGAGCCTATTAATTTTATTAGGTATCTTACTATTTTTATTTATACCACAGATTACTAAATAGTTACTTTTTATACTTCATTTTATTATCTTTCGACTGGTCCTGTCAAGATGAAACTTATTAAAAATGAAACTAAAACGCGATAATTGTATAACAGGATTATTGCACATTACTTAATTCCAACTTCCAGCTATAAATAAAATAGGAACTGCCCACCTTTGACGAAGTCTTGGGTTTGGCATACATAGCCTTATACATGGGCACATTTGGCCCGTCTCAGTGACATACCTAGTCACTGTGACATCAACTAGACTGTATCTATGGGCTGCTTAGTTATATGAGGACTCACCTGGTCACGTATGTACACGTATGACACACCTGGTCAATATGAGGACTTACTAGGTCCAATATGTATGACACACCTGCTCATTGAACTCGTCTATGCCATGCCTAGTTATAAATAAACTAACTTTGAAAATAACCATCATTTTAATGTCACAATGTCTTAATTATTTGTCATACCCTCAGTTTAAAATTTCAAACAATGTGCTTTTCTCAAATTAACAGCAATGCAAGATGCTATTGAAGAACAGTGGCCCTTACAATAACATTTACATCGTTTTCCAGACTAAAGTTGTCAAAGAGTAGCCTTGCGCAACGATAGTCCGGCAAGTAGCAATTTTAAATAAGTAGGTTATTAGCCGCCATTCGAAGTTTGTGCAAGATATTATTGAAGAACAATGGTCCTTGCAATGATATTTACACAAACCTACCAGAACAACGTAGTCAATAGAGTAGCCATGATCAACGCTGATCCGATTATGACGAACAATTACCCGTTTCTATGTTTGAATTCGAATAACTAAAATAAATTTATGCAATATATCATCGTAAGACAATGGTCGTTACGATCAAAATTGCAAAAACTTACCGGAAAAACGTTACCAAAGAGTAGCCTTGGCCAACGCTAGTCCGATATTCGTAGTTATTCAAAACGTAACAATAAAGATTTTATGATTTTAAGGCAGAAGGTATGACAAAATAACTACTAAATAAAACACGTGCACTCATATCTTTTGTACAGTTTAAAAAGTTACATACCTTTATGGGCTGAGGGTAGTGTCCCGCTTCTGAGTTTTTACGAACAAAAACTCAGTAGACTTTTACTTGTATAAATCTGTATTCATTTACAATATCCAAGCACAAATATTGAAACTTCCGTCGACTGATCTCATCGTAGACTGAATACCAACCGCTCAGTCCGTGAGCAGCAAACCTTGAGAGAGGTAGGGGTGGGGAAGATCCCACTCCTACCCCGAGCTGAGCTGATCACCAGCGCGTGACGGCCGACAATAGTGAGCAGTGTTGCCAATATAAAATTTGATTTTTCAACTTTAACAATAAATCACGACAATAATATTAAATAATCAGTGATATGTACCCACAAGTGAAATAGGATTATAGCGTAGTTTTTAGAATACATAGTTTGAACCTAGGTAGCAGCTCAGCATATGGTGTCATCAAAGAGATCACGGCGCTGTTTTTAAGTAATCCAAGTTAATAAAAAATATATTTTTCTGATTCTCTCGTTAATGTAATTTGATTGAAATGAATAGGTATTATTGCTGTAACGTGTATGGAACCCTATATGCGCGACTCCGACTCGCACTTGGCTGGTTTTTTTTTAGAGATTTGTGCAACCTAGATCACTTGCTTTGCTTGTTAGCCAGGAGTAAGCGTTCTACATGATCGTATGAGCGTAGTTTGTTATTAAAATGTAGGTACATCACAAGCTGTTTCACAAAAAGATAAACTTTTATGTAAGTATAGGAAATAATATTCATAATTCATGCAAAATTTGGTTAAAGAACTTTTTTTTTTTTATTCTCTATTGGTAAGCCCTTGGCATCATCTCACCAGATGGTAAGTGACGATGATGCCGAAGATGGAAGCGGGCTTGCCAAGATTCCCCAACGCAATGGAGAACTGGCTATCTTATCTTCATGCCGGAACACACAATGTTTTTTTTAACACTGATGTTTGGCGGCAAGACTTAGATAAGATGGTGGTAGCTAGCCAGGCGGGCTTAGAAAATGCCCTACCACCAACCAAACCGAGTCTTACAAGGTGACCCCGCCGGGAATCGAACCCGCGACCTCCTGTGTTAAGTCAGTGAACTTTGCCTCTGAGCTACGGAGGCGGTTAAACATTATCTATTGTTAACTTTATACATATTTGAAACTTTAAACGGCCGTACCCTAAAGTAGCGATTTTTCACATACGACTATATTAATTGCTACGGTCGAAATGAAAGCGAATAGTAAATATCCAATTACGAATTACTTTTCAACAAAATGGCAATCTTCTTGTCAAGTGGGGCGGTAAATTGAATGTTGAGCCGCGCCCACGCAGCGGCCATTCCGAGTGTCTACATCATTGTGGTGATATCACTCTATAAGGCTACCTATCACTTTGGTCCGGTAGCTAGTAAAAGTCTGCTTTTATTCGACTTTTGATTTATTACGCCTACATTATGATCCCATAGCGTCATTACTGTTACAGCACCGGTCTGTCGGACGTTTGATGCTGCCTATAAGACCTCTGACATGACTTTTGTGAAGATGCGACTTTTCATACAAACGGCGTTAATGATTTTCACCTCTTAAATGTTAACGTATTTTGATCAATTTTTCAAAGGTTCTCAGTCTGAAAAAAGCTTAGTTTAAAAGTTTTTGTTTTTCAATGAAGTTAATATCAATAAATAAAAATAAAAAAAGTCATTCACGTGTTAAACTATTTTCGACCATTATTTATTTAGTTTTAATCAATAACTTAAAAAACAAACCAATAAACCTAGCTTTTGCTATGACTGACAACTTATTAAAAATTGATTAAATAGGTTAACATTTCAGAGGTGAAAATCGCTTTGCCTTTTGTATGAAAAGTCTAATTTTCGCCGTGGGTTGACAGACCCATTAAGAATGTTTGTCCTCCTCACTCTCCTACTATTTTTAATCGCCGTCCCGCTCAGATAAGACAGCGGGAGCCCCAAAAATTTAGTTTTTGTTATAATAATAATAAGTGATTATTTCAGACATGGTCCTTAAGTGGTTAGTAACATTGCTTGCTATTAATAATTGGGTGTAAGTAAAATAAATAGAGTTTAAAAAAGGTTGCTCGATAGACGAAAAATATGGCACAGAGCGCCCCACGCTTTTTCACTATAATACTAGTAATTTGTTAATTATTATTTTCAACTTATCTTAAGAATTATTTTTTAGTCTGATGTACTTTAAAAGCGTGTTTTTTAGTTTTTTTTTAAACTCTATTTATTTTTTATTTTTTAGTTCAAACTTATGAAATTATTAAATTGTCGCTGATTCTTGAAAAGTCTACAAAGTTTGAATTAAATCTGTCCGTTTAAAGTGGGTCAAAGTCGAGTCCAAAGGAGTCGGTTACATACATACAAACATACAGGTGAAGCTAATAAAAACGTAAAAAAAAATGGAAAGAAATCAAATTGAGATGGTCTCGATGGAGCCGTCCGCCACATGACAGTTGCAACGCCGGTACAAGTATCTGCTTGACTGCGTGCAGCCGTATCCAGCGCCCCAGTATCGGAGAGTCCCATCGGTCCACTAGAATATGCAGGATGCTGTTGGTGCTGGCGCGCGTTCGACTCATTAAAGAGGCGGATCGTTTTCGCAAATAGCTTCGAAGCTGTCAGTCTTTGCTTCCGCAAACATGCCAAATGCACTACAGAAGCGCGCCATGCCCATCAACACCCTGAACGCGTTATTGTATTGGACTCATAAGTCGCTGTATGCTCTCCGCGTGTAGCTAACCCACAGACTGCACGTGTAGAAGGACTGGCAATATGCTTTGAAAAGATTTACTCTAATCTGTTAAGAACACCGTCCAAATCTGCGGGCCAACATGTTGCATCGAACTGCTAGCTACCTGCGCTCCTTATTATGAAAATCGAAAAAGAAAAACTTAAAAAAATGGTAACAGTATCAGCTGTACGAGTAGGTCTTCTTCAATTCTATTTAAATTTAAGGTTTTATTTTCACACGAGTTGTTGCATGAGTACACAATTGATGTGTGTAAGTTTAAAGGCAATTTGTTCAATCGATGTATTGTTTCCTCCTTATTGTATTGTTTCCACGTTAATTGTATGGTTTTCACCTTAATTGTATTGTGTCCACTTTAATTCAGCTCTCAGATAGATTGTCTATTAGTTATCTAAGTATTTTTTTACAAATTATAAACTAAGCATTATTCAGAATGATTTGTTCATATGTTCACTTTTATATCCCCTTTTAACGACTGCCATCTAGTTATAGCAACCGGCACCATCGGCGTAACGAGGCACGTCACCTTGCGAAATACAAATCGGTCAAGATAAAGTCGCTTTTAACAGTCGAACCAATCCAAATTATGATCGTGTGTGTAGTCAGTTAATCTGCGTGATCGACGTGACCACGAAGTCGCGCTGAATCTCGAGCTCTTCATTAATATACCTGGCAAGGCTCACTCACTCATATCAGCTCATATACGTCCCCACCGAGGGGCTCGAACCTACCCTGAATAAGGGCGATGGGGCCGCGAGCCCAGTGTGGGTTGGTCAACTTCACACACAACTTTCGAGTTTCTCCGAAGGCGTGTGCAGGTTTCCTCACGATGTTTTCCTTCACCGTAGAGCGTCCATATGAGATCGAAATTCAAAAACACATTGGTACGTGGCAGGACCCGAACCACGACCTCCCGGATAAGGCATAGCATTGACACACCTGGCAAGGCATTTACATAAAATAACATGACATTGACACGAGATCACTCCACAGAATATACCTGTTTATTACCTGAAAATGATGCAAAGTGAATAATTTTCAGTTGAAGAATATTTAGAAAAGTGATAGATTCGTATGATTTAGAAACTCACAAGACGAGATTGAATAGGCACTATTTTAGCTTGCATGTTACAACCTCGGCTGCATCGCCACTTACTTTATCAGGTGAGGTGCAGCAAAACGCACTGTTTTTTTTTAAAGAAATAAAGTTAATTGTTTAAATGAACTAATATACGAACAACTTGTGCCAAAATTTATTTTATAATTTTTTCTGCGTTCGGCTAAAAATGAAGCCGTACGTGTGCCGGGAGGCTGCACGCGTCGCGTTGGTGATGTGATTCCAAGCAAGCGTACGGCGCGGCGGCGGCGAGTCGCAAAATGGAAATACATTTCAAATTTCAAATGGCTTCTCACGGCGCGTGATACCAGCTTTAAGGCCCAGTGGTACTTAAAAATCTATCTTTGTCTTTTTCTTTACGTGTAAAGAGGGAAGAAAATAACCACACTTTTGCACTTTTTCGATGTTTTCGTTTTTATTTTCATCATATTTATCTTAAATAAAAATCCATTCGATGTTTTCCCTTCAGTCACCTATGAACTTTATTTTAGTAAATAAATCATATAATCAAATTACTTATTTTAAGAATAAAACCGGGAATAGACGATAAAATGGCTCGAAAAGTAGGTACCTTTGCGAAATTATTCTATCGAGCCAATTTTATTAAATCGTGTTTCCATTCGATATAATCCCTCGTAACTTTTCTCAATAATACCAATATGTTTTCCTAGATTTTAAATTTACTGTTAACTACGTCAAAAATGAATTCTAAAAACCTGTTTAAGTGAATTTTTAGGTACCACTGGGCCATAAGGTGAAAAAGTTAGACTGACAGAAAAACGGAAGGGCGGAGGGCATGGGCTTTGACAATATTACATACTTAACATCGACTATCGCACTGGTACATGGTTCTCCGACTATAAAACAGCTGCCAAAAGATATAACATCGCCTCTCTAAAGTCAAGGAGGGTTTATCACGATCAAGTGTGCTCATTCAAAATATTAAATAACATTATTGACTCTCCTGCATTATTAGCTCAAATTAACTTAACGATTCCACCCCGCATATCCTCTCACACAAAAACAACCTTTTCAATTTCTCCTATTTCTTTTTAGTTTCTTCAGACGATCGACACACAACTTCAATAATGACTTTTCTGATGTAGACATTTGAAAAACTACTTTAGGTACCTTTAAAAGTGCGATTAAAATAAAAATTTAAGTAAAAATGGTTGTTAAATTAATATTGTCTCAGGTCGTTTTAAATTTAAAATATATATGTAATACTATATACGAGTATAAGACTGTTTGTTTCCTAAATTAATCATCATCTCAGCTCATATACTTCTCTCCCCCCCCCCCCCCACCGTTAAAGCAATCGGTGAATATTACGTAAGTTTTGAAAAACTCATTGGTACATTGGCCGTCCAGATTTGATTTCCTAAATTAATAAAATAAATAAATATACTTACATACATACGTAAACAATACGTAACACATACATACGGATGCATTTACAGAATAGTGTCCAACAAAAACTCCTTCAATCCTCTTAATTGTGTTTTAACTGTAGTTTTGTGAAGATGTCACCTTGGCAGCTCCGGCGGTAATTGCAGAGAGCAGTAATTATCGAGTTAGAAACTTATTCTTTTTCCTCGCCGTATAATTACCCACTCGCCTCGCTCCGGTGTCGCCGCTGCGCTGTTCGGCTTGAAGGCGATAACTATTATTATTAAAAGCTTTTAATTAACTTGAAATGTATGTATGTGTATTTTTTCGGGTGAAGAGCAAGTTAATTTTGACCCTCTTCCCGGTTTCCGATTGAGCTGAAATTTGCATGCATATGTATATCGCGTGACAATGCAATATTAAAAGCTTGTACCTAAAAGTATTTAGGTTTTTCGAAAATTATTACATCACAGGGAGAACTACTAAAGGCTGAAAAGCTTGTTATATTTTAATTAAGTAGATGTGTCATCATATTTGTAAGGTCAAGTGCTAGAAACTAGTCTCGCTACACCTAAAAGCTACGAGTATACCCAGATGCATCTCATAGTATTTACAATGACAGCTTTTAAGTCTAAATAACAGTGACATCAAAATATTTTATACCGACTTCCAGAAATATTTGTTTCCTCAGAACCTTTGACTGGGTGAATCTATTTTTCTAATTATTTTTTTATTTGAAAGCTAGTACTTTCCGTGTGGTCCCATATGAATTTCATCAAAATCGGTGTAGTATTTTATTAGAAAATTAAGAAAAACCAAAAATAAAAATGCAAAAACGTACTAATTTTTTGCGGTGCAAGTCGGTTTTTTAACGTGTTTAGCGTTATCAATTATTAAATGAAAATTTCGCATTATATATAAGTACTTTAAAAAAACGATGTGTTTATAAATTATTGGAATAAAACACCAATATTTCCTACATATTCACATCCCTTTGACATCCATTTTAAATTTTAATCCACCTTAACACCCATCAGCACATGTTGCCGCTGCTGCTGCGATTTTATCATTGCACCATTCCCCACTATGTTAAAAGGTTAGAGCGTCGGATAAAACGTACATGATGGAATCCAAATTAGAAAACTCATTGATACGTGGCACCACGAACCACGACCTCCAGGACAGGAAGCAGCGGCCCTAACCGTTATTTCACCGACGCTCATCATTATGTACGGCCGAGAAGAGGTTCAAGGTTAATATGTTACTCCTCTGGCGTTTTTAAATTCACAATAGGGGATCGGACTGCTAGTCATTTGAGTTACTTTTTAGGATTTGTCAAAAACGAAATTTTGTTCTAAAAATGTTTGAAATACCCACAAGTGACGTCATAGAATGTTAGCGTCATTTTGTGAATTTGATCAATTAAAAATTGAACACGTGATGGAAAAAACAAAACAAGTAAGGTTTGTTGAAACTTTAAGAGGAGAGCAATTTAGGAAATCATATTTCAGAATTCATTTTCGATGCAGTCCGATCCCCTATTGATTAGCCCTTGGCATCATATCACTTGAGCGTCGGTGGAATAACGGCTAGGGCCGCTGCTTCCTGTCCGGGAGGTCGTGGTTTGTGGTGCCACGTATCAATATGTTTTCGAATTTTGATTACATTATGTACGTTTTATCTGACACTCTAACAGTGAAGGAAAACAACGTGAGGAAACCTGCAAACGTCTACAAAAAAAATCGAAGGTTGTGTGTGGAGTCGACCAACCCACACTGGGCCCGCATAGTCGTCTAAGATCCTATCGCCTTAATTCAGGGTAGGCTCGAGCCCCTCTGTGGGGACTTCTATAAGCTGATATGATGATTATCATCTCACATGACGTAGACGGATGCGGGCTTACCAAGATACCCCAACGCAATGGGGAAATGGCTTTTTTACTTTTAATGCCGGTACACATCAATACTACAAGATGGTGGTAACTAGCCAGGCGGTCTTAGAAATGCCCTAACACTAACCAAACTAAATCTTACAAAGTTGAGCAAATCAAATCAAAACAATTTATTTTAAATAGTTGTTTACACACAATTTTAAACAGTAAAAGAAAAACTTATTGTATATTACAAATAATGTCATGATTCAGATTACAGTCTCAGGTAATGGTATTTGTTATAGAATCAACATATGTATTTTGTCATTTACATAATCTATTATTTTATAATATCCTCTAAAGCACAAGCATTTTTTGATATGAGCCTTGAATTTATTCTCTGACAAACTAGTTACATTTTCTGGAATTTTATTGTAGAATCTTATACACTGCCCCACAAATGACTTTTTAACCTTACTCAGTCTCGAAAAGTCTATCATATATCAAATTATGCCTGTCACTGTTTTTAGGAAATAAATGCAAATTCTTACGATCGTACATGATGTTTTTATATACTAATTGACTAGCAATAGTTAAAATATTGATTTCTTTGAACTCATTCTGTAACGACTCACGTGATCGCATCTGATAGATTGCGAAGATAGCTCTTTTCAGCCGGGAATCGAGCCCATGACCTCCTGGTTTGGACCAACCACTAATCATTGCGCCCCATAGAGACAGTTAAATGTGCGGTGCATACAATACATATACGTAGTACATTGAAGACGGGAGTAGTTTCGAAAGTTAGGCATTGTACACGCCTCTCAAATTACCTGTAGTGCGCGTATTTCATACAAAGATCAATGTAGTGTTACTAAATAATTCCTTCTTTTAAAAACTTTTTACGCATACAGGGCTAAAAATATCCACCATTGGTAAGCCCTCAGAATCGTTTTTGAACCGCCGAAAAACTTGAGAGTGGTTTAAACAATTAAAAAACTTTGCAATTCGCCTACAATGTTGACAAATCATCATCATCATGTCAGCAGAAAGACGTCCACTGCTGGACAAATGCCTCCACCAAGGATTTCCACGACGACCGGTCCTGCGCTGCCCGCATTCAGCAGCTTACCACGATCTTCACCCGGTCATCGGTACACCGTTTGGGAGGCCTGCGTTTTCCGGTGCGTGGTCGCTGCTCGAGAACTTTATAGCCCCAACGGCCATCAGTTCTACGAGTTATGTGCCCTGCCCACTGCCACTTCAGTTTAGCAATTCTGTGAGCTATGTCGGTTACTTTCGTTCTCTTGCGGATCTCCTCATTTCTGATTCAATCGCGTAGGGAATATCCGGGCATAGTTCGTTTCATTGCCCTTTGGGTGTGGGTGACCTTTTTATGAGGCCCATGGTAAGCGATCATGTCTCAGTTCCGTGTGTCATCACTAACAACACACACTGATCAAAGACCTTAGTCTTGAGACACTACGGTATTTGGACGTGAAGATATTGCGAAGCTTCCCAAACGTTGCCCAGCCGAGTTGGATTCGCCGATTTATCTCTTTCTTGAAGTTGGTCCTGCCTAGCTGAACTGTTTGTCCCACCCAGTTATACATATTCTTCAGCAACTTCGAGTGTAGAGTTTCCATCCTTTAGATATGAGGGTGCGACAAGGACATTTAACATTAAGTATGGGAAGTCCAAATTTTTTTCTGGGAAGGAGAAGAAAAGGTTAAATTTTCCTAAAAAATCTAAGAAAATTAAAAAATTAAGTAAGTTATTACTAAGTAAATTCTGATGTTTTGTAGACAGATGGCGTAACTAATTGGTTTCTGTTTTTTTTATTATATAAGTACCTAGAAACCAAATAAAAGTCAAAAAAAATATATTTGTTTACTTTTGATTTTATATTTAGTTTTATTAGTTTGAAATTTTAAATTTACAGGTTTTTCTTATACTAAGTAGAAAAGGATTATAGAAACTCAGATCTACCCAGACTGTGTGTCGCCTCGCTAAACTGTCTCTACGCGCGGAGACGACGAGTGCTACGTACGCAGCCAGGTCGGCTGCAGGGCTGCAGGAGGCCGCTGCATTTTCAGATTAAGCTTTAGGGAGACGGGAGACCCCATTATAGTATATTAAACAAATGTTCTTAACTTAAGGCGCTTTGCACAAGACGGGGCGGGGCGGGCCGGTCAATTTCGCCGCCAACGATAGCACAAAGGGAATCCTATACTACCAACGCACATGGAGGACAAAAAGACAGCGCCGCAGGTGCCCGGCGGGCACTGGCGGCACAGTATGTCCGTGGCTGCCCGCGATAGATCAGATCACACCAACCAGTTTGTGTGCAGTAACTTATATGCAGCGGCGCGGGGCGGCTAGCTCAGTCCGCGCTACGCTTCACTAGAACGAACGTACTGAACTGACCGCCTCTGTCCCATGTGTGCTTTGTGTACGCGGTGAGGGGAGCCGCGGGCATCGACGGGCAGATGCGGTCCTTATTGCTTCGCTGTCAAAAAGACTGCCCCGCCCCGGCGTGTGCAAAGCGCCTAAAAGTAACTTTTTGTAGAAGCAGCTCATTTTGCGAGATTTTACGTGTGATTCTACCCCTATGTGACAACATAATCTCATTGTACGAACAAATAGCGAATAATCTCTCCCGTGAACGTGTCGAGAAATCCGCAGATTTTTCCCTTACTTTTCGGAACACCCCGTGTAACTTGTCTACGCCTTATCTAGGGTGCTTGAAAAATTGCAGCCGCGTTAGATAAGCCGTACGAGCGCGGCGTACTAAATGGTTTTTCACCAAGTCAGCCGCGAGATGCGAGGGCTAAGGGACATTATTACGGTAATAACTACTCCTCTGGATAATAAACCTAAATTTCTTATCTGAAGTAACGTAAATGAAACTGAAGTTGTGTGTAGTTCTTGAAATCATACTAAACTTCATGAACTACTATAACCTAAACATAATCCTTCGAGGAGGCCTATGTCCAGCAGTGGACGTCTTTAAACCAACCACCATTTTATAAGATTTATTCTATATAGAATATATATGTCCTATCTCATCACTACTGGGAAACGGCATTTTGGTAACCTACGAGGCTGGCCTACATTTGACGGGAACATTGGATAGGAATTAGATTGGATTTTCCGAATTTTCCGATACTCCGGTTGGCGGTTCGTGACGAGTTAGCGAGTAGTCAGTTTCAACCAGTTCAATCCAGTTACGGTCCTTGGCAACTTGTTACTTTCGAGCGACTGAATAGCGATCGTTAGCGAGCGACGAAGCAGTGAAGAAGGTATTGTGATGGCAAAAAAATTCGAAGTTGAGATTTTGATGGGGAACGATTGTCTTACACTAATAGTTTGAAAAACAAAAAAACGGCCAAGTGCAGGTCGGCCTCGCGCAAAGTATACCCTAGTCTGTAGTCTTTTTTTTTTAATAATTATATATTTTAAAAACTAGATTAGATTTGCAGTTGATAAAAGAACATTTTGTATGCATAATCTACGAACTTTTTACAAATCCAACTGCACATCTTAAGTTGGCCGACTATTACTCCTTTTTTTTATTCATAATTGGTAAGCCCTTGGCATTATCTCGCCTGATGGTAAGTGACGATGATGCCGAAGATGGAAGCGGGCTTACCAAGATTCCCCGACGCAATGGAGAACTGGCTATCTTACCTTTAAGCCAGAACACATCAATTTTGGTAACACTGATGTTTGGTGGCAAGACTTAATGGTGTAAGATGGTGATAGCTAGCCAGGTGGGCTTAGAAAACGCCCTACCACCAACCAAACTAAGTCTTACAAGTTGACCTTGTTTAAAGCGAATGGACTAACTATATTACGCTACGGAGGTGGTTATACTCCTAAACTAAGAAAGCCTACTTAACCATGATAGTTTTCCTTTTATATCGATTATTAGCTGTCCCGGCGAACTACGTACCGCCTTACATTACATTACACTGCCTTACCCTACTCTAACCTACACTACACTACACTACCCTACCCTATACTACACTACCCTACCCTACACTACCCTACCCTACACTACTCTACCCTACACTACACTACCCTACACTACCCTACACTACCCTACACTACCCTATACTACCCTACACTACACTACCCTACCCTACACTACCCTACCCTACCCTACACTACCCTACCCTACACTACACTACACTACACTACCCTACCCTACCCCACCCTACCCTACCCTACCCTACACTACACTACCCTACATAAGAACCTTCTCCTCACAATAACGAACTCGACAAAAAAAGAATTAGCGAAATCGGTCCAGCCGTTTAGGAGGAGTTCAATGACTAACACACGGACAGAAGATTTATATACTTATATAAAGATATTATGTTCTACTATTTATTTATTTTTTCGATTTCCTAAAATAGCGGTTTCACTGGTGGCGAGCACTTGACTCTAACAAAACTTAGCACTATAAACCTTGATATGTCGCAAATGGATCCCTAAATTAAATAAACCGGCCAAGTGCAAGTCGGAATAGCACCCCAAGGTTTCCGTACCACCACACCTCTCCACACAACTACATAGTATAATGACAATGATATATTTTTACATTACAAACAAAAGACATCAACACGAGCGACAAAAAATTGCTTTTTTGTTATTCAGTTCGGACTCCATAGCGCAAATTTAATTTTAAAAATTGAAAAACACTTATTTTTTAAAACAAAATCGGAACCCTACTTCGCAATTGGTCGGTTTTTGTCTCTTCTTAAAAGTCTCTAACAATTTTAATGAAATTTGGTATATTACTATAACTTTACGTTTCACACCAGGAGGTCGCGGGTTCGATTCACGGTGGGGCCAACTTGTAAAGACTCGGTTTGGTTGGTGGTAGGGCATTTTTTAAGCCCGCCTGGCTAGCTACCACAATCTCATCTAAGTCTTGCTGCCAAACATCAATGTTGACAGCATTGACGTGTTCCGGCATGAAGATAAGATAGCCAGATCCCCATTAAGTTGGGGAATCTTGGTAAGCCCGCTTCCATCTTCGGCATCGTCGTCACTTATCATCAGGTGAGATGATGCCAAGAGCTTACCAATCTATCTATTTATAAAACAGAAAGTCGTGTTAGTTACACAAGAACGGCTGGACCGATTTCGCAAATATTTTTTTTGTTGAGTTCTTTATTGTCAGGAGAAGGTTTTAGGGTAGTGTAGTGTAGGGTACGGTAGGGTACTGTATGGTAATGTAGAGTATGGTAGGGTAGGGTAGTGTAGTGTAGTGTAGGGTAGGGTAGTGTATTGTAGTGTAGTGTAAGGTGGAACGAAGTTCGCCGGGACAGCTAGTTGTTGATAAAAAAAATATATAACACAGGAAAACATATAATAAATATATGGTACTTAAAGTAACATAGGATATTTCTCAATCAACTTACGGAACTCTTAACTCGCACTTTTCTGTTTATTTTATGAAATGAGCTAATTCAGCCTAAACTAGAAATGCTGGTTCACTTCATACCGTGTTCTCCATACGTATTTACGAAATGAGCTAATTCAGCCTAAACTAGAAATGCTGGTTCACTTCGTACCGTGTTCTCCATACGTATTTACGAAATGAGCTAATTCAGCCTAAACTAGAAATGCTGGTTCACTTCGTACCGTGTTCTCCATACGTATTTACGAAATGAGCTATTTCAGCCTAAACTAGAAATGCCGGTTCACTTCGTACCGTGTTCTTTATACGTATTTATGAAATGAGCTAATTCAGCCTAAACTAGAAATGCCGGTTCACTTCGTACCGTGTTCTCCATACGTATTTACTAAATGAGCTAATTCAGCCTAAACTAGAAATGCCAGTTCACTTCGTACCGTGTTCTCCATACATATTTACGAAATGAGCTAATTCAGCCTAAACTAGAAATGCCGGTTCACTTCGTACCGTGTTCTCCATACGTATTTAAGAAATGAGCTAATTCAGCCTAAACTAGAAATTCCGGTTCACTTCGTACCGTGTTCTCCATACGTATTTACGAAATGAGCTAATTCAACCTAAACTAGAAATGCCGGTTCACTTCGTACCGTGTTCTCCATACGTATTAACGAAATGAGCTATTTCAGCCTAAACTAGAAATGCCGGTTCACTTCGTACCGCACAGTGTTCTCAATTCCATACGTATTTACAGCTTTTATTCTACTTTTGTGAAATCGCAAAAAAACTTTTAAGACTTCTCATACAAATCGATTCTAATCTAATCAGCCTTTGTAAGGGAAGACCCAAATGGGTAGCATTTTACTATTTAAAAAAGTTGTTGATAAAATCATGGGTTCCTTGGGGAAGAAAGTTGTTCAGTGTGATGAGTAGAAGCCCCAGTTAACGGGACTTACGCCAATTTTGTCGCAGCCTGTAACTAAATTATTTACCTCTCGCCAGCTATCGAGGTTATTCCTATCTTATGCTACGAGGAAGCTCATGTTATCCGCAATTTCATTAGATGTGATTTAAGTATTGAGCGTCAGATATTATCCTTATCTTAATATGTAACAACAAATCTGACAGTTCTACTTTTGTTTGTTTGTCCTTTTTTTACGTCACAACGGAGTAACGAATCAACGTGGTTTTTAATCAACTTCAAACAAAGAGGGTCTGAATTCTACTGTATAGTTTTTGATATGAAACATCTAATGCGGCGGGCCATACCGGCTGTTGGCGTGGCGACGCCGTGGCGACGCGTTGCCAAGCACTATAAATCGATGCACCTTAGTTAGAAGGTAATCCTTACTAATATTACAAATGTGAAAATGTGTTTGTTTGTTTGTTACCTTTTCACGGTTCAACGCTTTGACCAATCTTAATGAAATTTGGCATGCAGGTAGCCTGTGCCACGAGGAAGGATATAGGCTACTTTTTATCCCTTGAAAATAGTAAAGCCCGATGCAGTTCCTGAGGGAACTGAAAATATACTCTTTTGTGGTTAATTTCTTTAACATCGTAACGGAACAATGGATTGTGTGTTTTTTTTCACAGAGATGGTTGAGGGGGTAGTAAATGATGATTATTATGTAAATTATGATTATGATTAAATTATGATTTACTAATAAGCATATCCTGACATAGTTCCCGAGGGATCTGGAGAAAATTAATATCCACACTCGCGAGCCGCTCGCGACTCGCGCACCGCACACCCTCTAAGACAGTCATAATAACGATTTCCACTCGGGCTAAGCCGCGGGCAAAAGCTAATTGTCATAAATACGTAAGTACCTAATTACCTGCACAGCGGTAGCATAACAAGTTAGGCTCTCCGCAGACGACCGACTTTTTGTAGGTCCGACAATCGGTCCTACTTTTTCGCCGACTTTTACCACCGATTTTCTGACCGACTCAACGCAGACGTGCTACTTTTTGTAGGACGACTAGTCTGGGAAGTGCACGTTATAGGTATCGACATTTCGATTAGGTATCCAAGGGATTAATACAAGATTAAAAAAAACCCGGCCAAGTGCGAGTCGGACCACCATAAAATATATTATTCTCTATCTACATATTACGACTGGCATTTTACCGATTTTTACTTTCGAGCAACGACGGAGTGAAGAAGGTATTATGATGGCATAAAAAAATCCAAGTTGAGATTTTGATAGGAATCGATTGTCTTAGATTATGTAATTTGTCTTTTTGTAATTGACATGTGATAGATTAGGGTAAGGCAAGAAGGTACCTGCTTACTTACGTATTTTTAACTTTTGCTTTCTTCGATAAAAAAACGTGCGAAACATACCTACCTACCTATGTAGGTACCTACGTACTTTTGTACCTACCTACCTGCCCTGGCACTACCTCGAGCGCTAGGTAGATAAAATCTGATACAAGAGCGGACTCACTAAAAAAACGTTTGTTTGCTAAAATATTTTTGCCTTTGTACTTGCCGCCGCCACAAAGTAGATAGGTAACGTTTTTTTGCTTAAGTACGGCGCCTTTGTGTTTCTTGCCGCGACCCGCGCGCCGCCTCTACTCAAAGGATGCCGGCAAGAAATTATCGAAATTTTTAAGTTCTAAAAAATATTATGGGCAGATTTTCTCAAAAACGATGCATTCTATGCAAAATGTATATAGGACCTAAAATGATGCCATTGACAAAATCTTTACGATACGTGAATAGTAATGGGGAAATATACTGACATCGAAAAAATCATGTTTTTTTTTACCTTCGGAGCCGATTTTGCAAAACCGGTGCATACTACGCAAAATATGTTCATGGCTTAAAATGATCATTTTGACAAGATCTTCATGATTCAGTTATAAACGGGAGGTTATACTGACGGTTGAAGTTCACTTAAAAAGGATGCCATACAAAAAAAAAACTTCGCAAAAAAGTCTTTTTTGCTGAGAGATTTTTTTAGTATGACAGCTCTTTTGCACGTGCACCCCAACCATACTGACATCAAAAAATCATCGATTTGTTAAGTCCTAGAAACATTCAGGGTCGATTTTCTCAAAAACGGTGCATCCTACGATTTCGACGCATAGTAACAATAACACGAAAGGCCAGTAAACGCATCATACCAAATACGCATAACACTAAACACGCATTTAACTAAACACCATAATATGCAGTTTGCCAAAAACGCAGATAGCCAAAAATATTACGCAATATATCAAAAACGCACATGACCGAAATTTCAGCTAAGAGAATAGGGAGATTTTGATGATATCAAAGTGAATTGCACGAAAAATAATAAATACCTACTTACTTCAAATAAAACAGTGATGGCCACTTAATTATTATTACGCAAAAAAAATTAATCGTCTCCGTGGCGTAGTAGTTAGTACACTCGCTTCGCACCTAGAGGTCGCGCGCGGGTACGATTCCCGGCGGGGTCTAACTTTGTAAGGCTTGTTTTGGTAAGTGGTAGGGCATTTTCTAATTTAATTCGTATTTTTATACATTAACTACATCCAGTAATCCGTTCGGATATACTGGCACTATCTGAGTGAATGGACTATACCTGACTGCTTTATGATTACATACTCGTAGTACCTACCCTGTACTAGCTAAAACCACTATTACAGGAAATATGAAAAATAATGAAAATATGTAGGTATAAAAGTTTTGAAGGGAAATTATAATCGCCAAAATTTTTAGTTTACGACAATGATCTCATCTGTGGTTTAGGAGCAAAAGTCGACCACTTTAGAGTGTGCAGTTGGATTTGTAAAAAGTTCATAGATTTTTTCATACCTATACAAACTGCAAAAATTACTTATTTTTTTTATATTTTTTTTTAAAGACTACAGAACCCTAAATTGCGCGTGGTCCGACACGAACTTGGCCTGTTTTGTTCAGATCACTTATCTAGTTTTTCGATATTGTCAATATCGATATCCATCGCCGAGAATCGACACGACGTCCTTCCCTAGCAAGTGCTCTCGACCGATTGTCGGTGAGTCGTGTGCGTTAGCGCATACAATTCCATACGTTCCATTTTTTCGCCGATAATCGGATCGGCCGAAACCCACCGACTTTTTGCATTGCCTACTTTTTGCAGGACGTGTGCGTTTCAACATTGCAATCCATATGTTCCATTTTCCACCCACAAAAAGTCGGTCACCGATTGTAGGACGTGTGCGCAGAGCCTTATACTGGGATAGGAGTAAGTAGCGTTTGTACATCACAGGGATTGTATGCAAGGTTTTCGCATTTGTATCGCTCTATTCTCTCTCTCCTACTCTTACCTGTAAAATACGAGTAGGAGAGTTTTTTGTTCGGAGCAACAAGGACTGGAGTAGACTTTGCAGGCAATACCCATAATACCCCTATGTCAAAAAGTGGCGGTGTAACAAATATACACGTTTATATATCACCACATTTCATAAGGTCGTATCGCACAGAACGTCAAACTGAATTAAAATCGAGCAGTATTAGGATATTGTTCATTTTGCTATGTCTCTTTTATTTTATTGGTGTGAAACATCTAATGCGACGGACCAGAGCGCTGCGACTGTTGGTAGTTGGTACGCACTATAATATAATACTACTATATAATAATAATTATAAGCATTGTGTATTAATGCCTGAGTAAGATAGTACTATGTCATTGTGATAAGTTAAAAAGAGCCAAGAAGTACTGTTAACTTCTCTCAAAGGTTCAGTACAGGCCGGGAAAAATCAACATATTTTATTTATGCTGGTTGATATTTTTATTCTAAGGTTTTTGATGATGCTATATTAATTGCCTTTAATAAACCGTCCTTCCATGCTTATTTTCTTAAAAAATAGTTTCGATGTTTAACGTCTACCAGGCGTCCCGCAGCGGTATTTTTTTTTAATACAGTTGCTCGAAAAGTGGTACTGGTAGTCGAAATAATATTATGCTAGTTAACTGTGCGCAAAATTGATTTTTTAATTTGTAGCTCTGAGAAACAAGACATTTCTAGCAAATAAAAAAATATAATAACCAAAAATACAGAATCTTCTTTAAGACTATTGAAGGAGAATTTAAAAATAAAAAAGGAGAATAAATATGAATGAAGTGCATATGTTACACCAAGGAATGGGTCATCTTTTCAAAGGAGGTTTTAATACTTACAATATTTTTATCCCATAATATTTTACAAAAACTTCCGCATATGTACGTGTGCCTATATATCTAAATTAAATAAGGCGCAATTTTCGTAAAGCTGAATAGAGTTGTTTAAGTTGTGAATAAGAATAAAACTATAATTAATTAATATATGTGTAATAAAAAGAAATACTTATGTTTATGTATAGGAAAAAACAAAGTGAGATTACTCCTCGGGCACTTAAAATGAGCCACAAGGCGCGTAAAATGAACTTTGATTCCCAAAACCTTGATACGTACTTGATACCCATGTACTTATTTTGTTTTTCTGTCACAGTAGTTTTTTATTTTACCTATTATCTCACAACTGTATTGAAAAATGTCATATGATACATGGGTGTAAAAGAAAATGACAAACTCGTGACGATGGTAAATCCTCGCCTGCGGCTTGGGCTCACAAATGTCACTCGTTTGTTATTTACCTTTTTACCATCCTTGTGTCATAAATAACTATTGTATGTTAGTTACTCGGCATAGATTTGTATATTTAGATTTTGTCTTGAAATTAGTCCAATTGAAGTTTTATCAAAACCGGTTTAGTACTTCTGTAGGATATTAACAAAACAAAAAATGTTGCAAAATGGAACTTGGTTTATGCGAAACGCTAATTGACGAGAGGACAAGTATCCTATATCGTAAAAATAATAAATCATAGATCTAGTTCCCAGGTGACCTGGACGCCCTCAGATAACAAGGACAGCCTTAGAAACGATACTCAGAATTTATTCGGATCCAAAAGTAAGGACTTAACTAAACTCGACGAGATTTTCTGTGAGTGCGCATCAAAAGATTAGAAGAAAACAACTAGAAAATTCTTATAAAAAATTTAACCATGCGCACTGTTTATAATTGTACAGGGAGCGTTAAATGAAAAACAGATGTTATCCGAAATGATTTATTATGGCTGAGTAATGGCATTTTCGTAAACAAGACATCACATCAGGTTCATAACATATATTCAGTGGATTTTGATATTCTAAAACATGTAGGCGCTAAAGAATGACCATTTATTGAGTTGGATGGCTATGGTTCTATGCTGAATCATAATGGTTGATAAATAGTGAATTTTATGGTATCTGAGAGCTTACAAATCTGTGACTAGTTCGCAAATTTTGTAGCTTTTTAGAGAATGAACGAAAATACACATCAAATGTCACAAATGAAGTCTATACACTCTATAAAAACTTAATGAAGATAATGTCTAATTACACATATAAAGTTTCAGAAACAAAGACATCCTTTTACAACTCGAGATAATAAATAATAACATAAAAACATTGACAGTTTTCACTAGCAAACAAAGAAGAAACCTAAATTACTCTATAATTATATCTATGACCTATTTCTTCTTAAGTAAAACATTAATTACGAAACAGTAGCTCTATGCATATCTTTATACACGATCCTGAACTATATAAACTTATCTACGGTATTAATGTCGCATATTTTAAATTTGCATAACTTTTATGTATTTTTTTTTACATTTTCATTTCCTAAGACCCTTAAAATTAACCCTTACCTCTAAATTAGAAAGAAAAAGACTATTTTACTTATATTATTTGACCACGAGGTGGTGTCATGCAATTGCCAGATACCAATAGCAGTACCGTACTTCCGTCGGAATTTCCCTACTCTCAAAATAATACTTTGTCCTGTTAGATAACGACTGCAACATACGTATTATTAATAATGGAATTCCCGAACTAAAAATATGTAAACATAAAACTTTTTAGATAAGAGTGGTCAGCATAGGTACATCGCATTTATTAAGGAAAACCAGACTTCAATAACAAGAGATAAATAACTTACGTGGACATTTGATAGTTGTTTGAAAAACGGTCTTAAAAATATGCAATTTAAAAGTAAAAAGCACCCTAGGTCAGTCGGGCCAATGGAGAAAGAAAAGATAAGCGAGAGAGAGGACCTACTTGGAATCTGAAGATTGTCTGAAAATTTCATCGAAATCGGTCCAGCCGTTTTGGAGTCTATAAGGAACATTTTTTTTTCCTTCACATAGCACAGAGATAGACTGGATTCAAGTGCTAATAACTACAGCCTCCCTGATATAATAAAAGGATTTGAATGTAAATCACATGTTAAACGCTCATAAGAATTAGAAATGATTTGAACGATTAAAAATTATTCAAAATGATTACAAATCATTTTTAATCCTTTTTAATGATTTTGTTTAATCAGGGCTGTGATTAAAATAACTAAAAAAGAGATTATAAGGTTTTCTTATTTGTTTACTTAGCTTAAGTAATAAAAATATGTATCGTTTATTTAAGTAAATAAACTTTAAACAAAAAAAAATGTTCTGAGGACAGGTTATAGCGGTGAATACTTATAACCTGTTTTGTCCGTTAAATTTGGAACCATATTAAAATAAATAAACTCATGTGAGTCCAACTATGTAACTTAATTAATTAATTCATTAACTTTAATTATCTTAACGTTAGTTAAAAAACACTATAATATTAAGAAATTATAAAGTCACATGAACAATGCGTTCATAAATCTTATTATTGGTCAACTGACAGCCAAAACCGTGTGCTAACACTGGTCTTATGTACAGTTGGTAATATTACAAATTATACAGTCAGTCATTCAAATCACCTACCCAGATAACCAGGGTTGTCAATTTTGAACTACATAAATATAATCATAAAGTTTAAAAGACACTTACAATTACAAATTTTGAAATTACATGAATACAAACGCAAATTTAAATTTCCAACTAATTAACCAAGAAAGGGTAACAACGGTACTTTTTAAAGATTATTTTAATTTAATTAAATCATGGTAGATCTTATCTATGGTTTCTGTATCTTTCCTTTTATTAATTAAATCTTGATGCCTCTCCATTTACATAGATTCCATAATCAGACGCTTTTTATAATTATGTTCTGTATTTAAAATTTTTAATATTTTAAGATTTTAGCCTGCTTACCCTCGAGTAGGCTTTATCATTACAAAATACAAAAGCTTTAGCTCAACCTTTTTTTTTTAAATAAAGACAAAAATAATATAAAACTCATGGCATTTAAAAAAACAGAAACAAAACGATTTACAAAAAGTATTGTATCATATAACACTTGACAGCCCTACCAGCACATCACACACCAGAAACTATGCACTCGCGACTTAGCTTGCTCAATAGCAAGTAAGTGGTTGTAGCATCGTCTTGAATTCATCCAGGGAAGCAGCAGTTGAAACAGCAGGTGGCACAAAGTTCCAGAAAGCAACTCCAAGGACAAGAAAAGAGCTCTTGTACATTGATGTACCCGGAATCGGCGATAACAGCGTATAGTCCGGTTGTTCTCAGATCATTGCAGAGTCGGATCGATAATAGCTTCCAGGTTCTTGAGAATACTAACTTACTCAATATCTTCACCAGCTAACGACAACAGTGGCTTCTCACTGCTATCTATGAGGATAGTACGTTTAGACAAACACCAAAAAAAATGTTAGACAAGAAATTTCTGAAGAGTGAACCGAAGATTTAAACCCTTATTTTTTTTTTTTTTCTTCTCCTCCTCTATAAATTTATTAATTCCGCAGTTTCTGCACCACCTCCAAAATGGGCTGAAATCGTACACTCGGCCACAATTAACACAAGTTTTTTTTTGAGACTCCATTTGCTCGGAATGGTTGCAACAATATGAATCATTTCGACCCTCCGTCTCCGTTTAAATAGCAATGCTTATCAAAACTAGGGCTACCACTTTCTTTAATTTTTCATCAATACAGTAAAAACTGATACCTCATAACAAACTCCAATAACCTTCAGTCGAGATAATGAATAGTCACCACGCGAACACATGTATTATTATCATGTATTTCACTGCAGTTACGATATAAAATCATAAAACCCACGTCAGTCTCTTCGTTCGGCGTCAACGAACATTATTCAACTTGATTTCATATTTAGTAGGGTGCGCCAAAAAAAAATAATTTTTTTTTCCTTAGATACCATGAAAATATCGTCCGAAATGACGAATAAAAAATTCTGGTAACGTATGAGCTCTTAATTTTAATATTAACAGGTGACGATTCATAATTTTTGATTTCCCATTTAAATAACACAGGAATGTTATTTTTATTTTGTTTGGATTTTTAATGCATTTAAACAAATAATCCTCTAGTGACGACAAATACTTATTTTTGTAGGGAATTTAACGATCTACAAAAAAGCTCTGAGATGATTTTTTGCTAAGTCGACTCCTTCAAAAGTTATCTAATTTAAGAAGCTAGTGGGTGTTTGATAGACATAAAATTAGCATATGATTTGACTAGGTTAGGGATCATCTATTTTGAATGGAAATTATTTATTTAAAAAAATGGTCAGATTTCAGACAAGTTTTGTCATCAAATAAATCCTATGATATCCCCGCGAGCGTAGTCGCGAGTGGGTACAAGCTCAAGTTAATATGTAAGCAATACAATAAATCTTTTATTCATTCATTCATTCACCATTTAGCTAGACTACAGGCAATCTCCTAAATGATGCCCGTATGCCATACATAACTAACTCTAACTCTGTACAGTCAAGGAATTTAATTTCCAACCCACCTAAGGTTCAACATCGTCATAGAAAACTGTCACCATAAGAGCTATTTTCAATTGACACTGACACATAGAAAAGCAAATGATGACTTTTTGCAAAGAGGTTATCTGTAATTTAAAGTTACAAATAACACGTACAGACATTTCAAATTAGTAGTACTATATATATACTGTACTAGTACAGTACTAATATATATACTGTGCTATTACTGAAATATAATTTTCGACCTTAATGCATTGCGAATGTCCAACGACATTTCAACGAAATGTGTAGGGAATTAAGTTCCATGACTGTACATAACCAGCCAGTAGATCCACAGCTGATGATCCTTTGTCCGAGTGCTGTACATATTGAATGAGCAGGCTCAACAACGCCTCGACACGCGCGGGTATTTATTAAAAACCTGCAGTTATAACTGAACGTGTTTGCTTGTGATTTTGTAATCGTTATGTGAAAACAGTCCCTACTGTCAGGCACGAGATAAAAACTTTAACTTGTCCCAAGTACTTTTTAGTGTTCCGAAGGCAACAAGGACCCTTTATATAGTTTTGTCAAGTCTGTCTGTCCGTCCGTCTGTCTGTTCGCGGCTTAGTTCAGAGACTATTGAAAGCTATAATTTGGCATGGGTATACAAATTAATGGGAACTATATTTTCTATCACCAAAATTTATATTTGTCATCAAGTTGTATCACCTAATAAATAGATCTATCACCACGAAATATTTTCGTTCTCAGATAAACAAAAAATGTTCCCAGGTATGAATTATCAAATTAATGTTAATATATGTGTAAAATAAGAGATCGATAACCAATAAAATTATATTGCATTACATGAATATAAACTTCGTTCTTATAATAACAGTTTTGTTACTTAAATAATAGCTCTGTGCTCAGAATGGTAGATCTGTCACCAAATAAATCGATTATCAAAGAAAAATCAAAGAAAAATGATCAAAGGGGCGGAGACAAATTGGCGCCGAAGGGGCTCCGTCGACCACTCAACACTGTAGGAAGAGTGTAGTACGGGGAGTTCTAAATGGAAGCGGGAGCGAGCGAAGCGAGCTCGGACTTGCGGAGCACCCCGACTCGGATCCGTTAGGTTCGGAGACTGTGCGGGGAGGCGAGCTTAGCTCGCCTCCCCGCACAGTCGTAGTGTTAGGTTTTACATGAGAACACAGAAGTAGGAGCCCCGAAGGGGCTCCGTCGACCACTCAACACTGTAGGAAGAGTGTAGAACGGGGAGTTCTAAATGGAAGCGGGAGTAGGTCTAGGTCATCTTTGATCCCACATAATATGATTTATTGGTGATCTCTTTAAATTAGTTTGGTTAAATACTTATTAGGACACACCTATTATAATACATACAAAAACATTTATTTGGTACTAGACCTTATATCTCAGGATTTTAGGTGATTTATTGTGGAACTGATTTTGCATTGTTTGGTGACTACATTTTGGTGACAGATCTACTATTTTGAGGACAAACCCTATTATTTAAGAAACACAAAACTAATTAAATTGGTGATAGCTTAAATGGTACCCCAAATTAATCACGCCTTGAAAGTAGTAAAATAAAAACTTTAAAAAAAATTTTTAGGGTACATGTAAATAGGGGGTGATTTTTTTCGTTGACATATCCTATCGTGTGGGGTATCGTTGAAAAAGTCTTCTAAAATTACTAAGGATTTACTCAAACAATTTTTCAATTCAGGGTATACGGTTTCAATCAATTCAAAAGGAAGACTATCAATGCTAAGTAGACTCTCTTAGTTTAGGAGTAAAGTAATAGTCGACCAACTTAAGGTGTGCACTTGGGTTTGATAAAAGTTGATAGATTTTCCATACAAAATGTTCTATTACCATTTGTTTTTTAAAATATACATTTATTTTTTGAAAAGACTAAGAAACCCTACTTCGCGCGAGTCCGACTCGCACTTGGCCAGTTTTTTTGACATGAATTTGATGTATTCCAGAAAAATAGCGTCAACGAAAAAGTTTACTATCGAAGGCTCCGTACGTACGGCTTAACTATAAAAAGACTAGAAAAATAATAACTATACCGCATATAATATACATTTAGTGACAATACAAATATAATATATTTATTTGAACCCGCGTCATACCCGCTTATGACGTCATAGACCGCGCAAATGACCTCTGAAAACTTGGTGCCGCCGCCACCGTGAAATTGAGAAAGGGGAAAACTTGATTAATTCAAAAACTTAAACAACTTACCTACACCATAAAAGAGGCAATTTAGCTATTTAAAAGTTATTGGTACTTCACAAACAACTTCGGCACAGTAAAGCGACCAAGTTGTCGTTTTAACCGTGTCGCGCAAAAATTACAAGAATTTCGTTAAGTTATGAAAAAGAAACCGTCAGTCAGGTAATGCTACGGTCAGACGCGCGCCACGCAGCCTGGTAAGCAATCTGCATTAAATTGGCCCGTTAGTTTTTGCGTGAAGCGCGAACATACAGACAGACAGACAAAAATTTAAAAAGTTGTTGTTTTGGCCTCTATATCGTTATTAATGTCCACCATAGTTATTATTTTAAGTAGTCAAAAAAACCACGTCAATCCGTCCGACGTGCGCGTGCGTGGAAATGAGTATTCCCCATATCCCTCGAGAACTATACTATATAAACATAACAAAATATTGGTTACGCTATTTGTTGGGCTATGCTAATTTGTAGTCTATGTCACTTCCCACCCCTTCAACCATGTCTGTGCAGAAACCACAACAATCCTTGCTCAGTTGCGCGAGCATGGAAATGAGTTTTTCCCAGATCCCTCGGGAACTACATCAGGCTTTGCTTATAGTAGTCTTTGTCATTTTCCACCCTTTCAACTATCTATGTACAAAAAATTATAATAATAAGTTGCTCCGTTGCGACGTTAAAGTAAACAACCAAAAAAATCACTCTTTTTTCAGTTCCTTCAGGACCTGTATTGGATTAAGCTATTTTCACGGGATACAAAACCTATGTCCTTTTTCATGTAACAGGCTACGTGCATGCCAAATTTCGTCAAGATTGGTTGAAGCGTTGAAGCATAAAGAGGTAATTTATATGATTTCTCTATACAAAGAGCTGAGCGTGATAGAGCAGTCTGTCAGTCAGTCAGTCACGTTTTCCTTCTATACATATGATAAGTGTATTGAACAGATATGTGTATTGAAATATTTAATAACCATCCAGATGACTTTATGTAAAGTAAGAATTTCAAGGAATTAGATTAAGGACAAAATTAACAGAATTAAAACACTACTTTTATAGTATTAATTTAAGTGTGAACTATTATTATAAATTGAATCATTTAACTTTGTTTATGTTATTAGCGTACAATGTTATAAATTGTTAAAATTCGCATGCTATCTCTATAACGGCTAAATACATTTATCATTTTTTTATTAAGGATCTTTTCATGTAGATTTTTACAAAAATGTATTATTCTTATTCGTATCCGGGAGGCTGTACACTAGAAGTTGTTGTTATATAATGTATCGACATATAGGTAGGTCCAACTTCAAGAAAGAGATCAATCGACGAATCTAACTCGGCTGGGCAGCGTTCGGGAAGCTTCGCAATATCTTCACTCCCAAATACCGCAGTGTCTAAAGACTAAGGGCTCTGTCCAGTGTGTATTGCAAGTGATGACTTACGGAACTGAGACATGGTCGCTTACTATGTGCCTCATAAGAAGGCTCAAGGTCACCTAAAGCGCGATGGAGCGAGCTATGCTCCCAATACCCCTACGCGATCGAATAAGTAATGAGGAGATCTAAAAAAGAACACATGGCAGTTGGGAGAGTAAAGTTCTCAAGTGGTGAACACGCACCGAAAGACGTTGCATAGGCAGGCCTCCCTCACGGTGGACCGGCGACGGTCGCGGGAATCCGCTTGATGCGTGCAGCGAAGGACCGGTTGTCATGGAATCGTGGTACTCGACGAAAGTCTCATGCAGGCTGATGCCGAAAAACCCCCTAAGTGCAACACGGGGTTACACAAGCATGGGTTCCGCTCCAAAACTTTAACCATTAACAGAACAAGACTTATCAGTAAATAATTTTCTCTAGGTAAATAGGGGTCTACCTATCCTTGACTTAGGAAAGCTTATTTTTCCTGTGGGAACGGAAGGACTTCATATTTTCTAATGTAATCTATGCATTCAACCTCATAAAGGTACTCGGGTTTTTTCAAGTATTTAGGGCCATTAGTTTTGGAAATAAGGGGGGGAGGGGGGAAATAGTCAATTTTCGCATATTTTCTTAAATTACTTCTAAACTATTTATACTAAAGTTATAAACAAAAAGAATATCATAATAATCCCTTTGATTTAATATGTCACACGACATAGTTTACTAAACTTTGTTTTAAAATTTTCCAATTTATCCCCCAAACGTGGCCCCCATGTTTAAAATTCATTTATTTACGATACACATCCGTCTTTTTTCACCGACTTATATATGTGTACCAAATTTCAACTCAATCGGTACAATAGTTTCGAAGCAATATTGAGACAAACTAATGGACAGACGGACAGACAAGCGAGTGATCCTTACCTTATGTGGTACGGAACCCTAAAAAGGACCAAGTAGCTGGACTTGGAGCACGAGGTCACTGATAATTACAAGTGGAATCCACTGAAATCATCTCCATAGTCCCATCCGTAAGCTGGCTAATCCCAGCAAACCTTGAACGACACCTAAGGCGGCTGGAACGCCGAGCCTATTATTGAGGCAATGCATATAGCTAACCTCCTCGACAATGCCCGGATAGCCCAACGCTTTCTATTCCTGTCTTACTGAACTCTAGCCGACTGTGGTTCTGCTGGAGGTGCTCCTTCCACTTTGTCTTGTACCTAAGTGACGATGATGCCGAAGATGGAAGCGGGCTTACCAAGATTCCCCAATGCAATAGAAAGCTGGTTATCTCATCTTTAATCTGGAAAACATCAATGCTGTTAACATTTTTGTTTGGCGGCAAGACTTAGATGAGATGGCAGTAGTTACGAAGTAACTAGTATCTCATCTGTGGCAGTAGCTAGCCAGGCGGGCGTATAAAATGCCCTTCCACCAACCAAACTGAGACTTGCAGAGTTAGACTCCTCCGAGAATCCTGATATGTAAAGCTAATTGACTTCACCATTACGCCACGGAGGCGGTTAAAAATAATAATCTTTTTTTTTATTATTTACAGTTGGTAAGCCCTTGGCATAATCTCACCTGATGGTAAGTGACGATGTTGCCGAAGATGGAAGCGGGCTTACCAAGATTCCCCAACGCAATGGGGAACTGGCTATCTTATCTTCATGCCGGAACACACCAATGATATCAACATTGATATTTGGCGGCAAGACTTAGATAAGATGGTGGTAGCTAGCCAGGCGGGCTTAGAAAATGCCCTACCACCAACCAAACCGAGTCTTACAATTGACCCCACCGGGAATCGAACCCGCGACCTCCTGTGTAAAGCCAGTGAATTTTGCCTCTGAGCTACGGAGGTGGTTCATCATAATCATATCAGCCGAAAATCGTCCACTACTGGACAAAGGCCTCCCCCAAGGATTTCCACGACGACCGGTCATGCGATGCCCGCATCAAACGGCTTCCCGCGATCTTCACCAGGTCGTCGGTCCACCTCATGGGAGGCCTGTCTACGCTACGTTTTCCGGTGCGGTCGCCACTCGAGAACTTTACTGTCCCATCGGCGATCTGTTCTACGAGCTATGTGCCCTGCCCACTGCCACTTTTTTTTTTTTTTATTCGCAATTGGTAAACCCTTGACAACATCTCACCTGGTGGTAAGTAACGATGTTGCCGAAGATGGAAGCGGGCTGTTTAGCGATTCTGTGAGCTATGTCAGTTACTTTGGTTCTCCTAATAAGTAATAATAATAAAGTGTAAATAAACAGTAATAGGTCTCCACGAGATCTTCATTTCGAATGACAGCTGTCAAACTTAAAACTGCCGTACCTAGAAAAGTATCCATTCTCTAATTCATGAAAAAAAAACTAGCGGTAGGAGCTCAATACTACTTACCTCCTTTTTCAGTTTTTTTGGACGGAGTAATACTACATTGTTGTTAAAGCGCAATTAGGTCGCCAGAACCACAAAACTAGAGGTGTATATTTATCGACAAAGGTGACAATCAGCAAAGAAATCAAGAAATCAGCAACACTCAAATCTCCACTTTACTTTGTTTCACAATATGAAAATACTAGCTGATTCCCGCGGCTTCACCCGCGTGGACCACATTTCTATGACTTTTCGAGGGTGCGCAGTGCGCCAGCCGCAAGCGGCTCGCGAGCGTGGTAAAAAGTAGCCTATGTCTTAACCCAGGTCCTAATCTGTCTACCTACCAAATTTCAGCCAAATCCGTTTAGTAGTTTTTGCGGGAAAGCGTAACAGACAGACAGAGTTACTTTCACATTTATAATATTAGTAGGGACTAACTGTTTCCCGCGGTTTCACCCGCGTGGACAACGTTTCTATGACTTTTCGAGGGTGCGCAGTGCGCGAGCCGCAAGCGGCTCGCGAGCGTGGTAAAAAGTAGCCTATGTCTGAATCCAGGTCCTAATCTGTCTACCTACCAAATTTCAGCCAAATCCGTTCAGTAGTTTTTGCGGGAAAGCGTAACAGACAGACAGAGTTACTTTCACATTTATAATATTAGTAGGGATTACATTTTGATGCAGGGATCGTAATTTACGTGATAATAAACAAGTGATATTTGTAAGTTCAAGCCGCGGGCAAGCGCTCACGCTCATAGCCATCACAACTTTACTGTGCATTTTTTTACGGCTATGTATTATACGACGTTTTCCAATAGAGTTCACAGATAACATCAGCTAACCTGCAGATTAAATAATTAATATCTTTATAATCATCATCATAACAGCTGAAAGACGTCCGATGCTGTAAGAGAAGACTTCCCTCAAGGATAACTACAACGACCGACCCTGCGCTGCCTGCATACAGCAGCTTCCTACCTGGACTGTTTGAACTTCGAAATTGGACTGTGATGCTTAAGAATTATTGTTTTCGGTTGTGGTAACGTCACGCAGGCATTGCCAGCGCGTCGCTGCACAAGCGCGGCGTGCGCGTTATTGGCTAGGCATAAAGGCGAAATTACGTCATTTCGAGCAATTACGTATTAAAAAAGCTATTTAATCATTTCATTTAATTTCATTTGATATCGTTTCGTTTCGTTAGGTTTCATTTCGTTTCATATCGTTATAATTCGTTTCATTTTGTTTCCTTTCGTTTCATTTCATTTATATATTTTTTATTATTTTATATTCGGAAAACAAATAGTGAGACAATATCTAAACAACTTAGCACCATTTAAATGTTTTCACATATAGATTTCTACAAGCTATATTACATATTTTTAATTTTTAAGAATGAAAAATATGAAAGAAAAGTATATAAGTTTTTTAAACTATAACAGTTACCTACAGTTAGGGAATCATGTCTACTTATTTAAGATACACATTGTGTCGATGTAGCGTTGGAAGTCCTCACTCGGTGGAATGATGACCTGGTGATAGTTGTGGGAAGCCGGTGGAGCGGACAGTGCAGGACCGGTTTTTGTAGAAATTCAACGGGAGAATCTTTGTCCAGCAGTGGACGTCTTACAGCTGGTATGATGAAGAAAATACACATGTAATAGTTGATTCATCATCATTACAGCTCATATACGTCCCCACCGAGGGGCTCGAGCCTACCCTGAATCAGGGCGATTAGGCCTTAGTCGACCACGCGGGCCCAGTGCGGGTTGGTCGACTTCACACACAACCTTCGAGTTTCTTCGCATGCGTGTGCAGGTTTCCTCACGATGTTTTCCTTCACCGTTAAAGCAATCGGTAAGTATATGTACGTAAGTTTTTTTTTAAAAACTCAGTGGTACATTGGCCGTCCAGATTTGAACCCGGTACCTCTGGTTAGATGGACCGAGTCGTTACCGGTTGAGCCACCGACGCTTTTATATTAATAATTATATACTTTTATAATAATAATAGTTGATTAAATTTAAACAAATATTGGAATTTCTAAATTAAAAATTTCCAAGTCTTGCCATCAAACATGAATGTTAACAGCATTGATGTTTTCCAGATAATTACAGAGGGAACGATTGAGGCAAATTATATACACATATTAGTACTATCATACAGTTAGGACACTCCCTGCCGCTCTCTGGATTGCGACCTTTACCCCTCGTCACCTAGATGGGCACAGATTGGTTACAGTTTGGTTGTCGAACATATAGTATTTCGCCGCCATTTTTTTTGTTCCGTCATTCGTTTTTTGAAATGTCATTTCTGGCCCGTTGTATAAAGTGTCCAGGGTGTGATTGAGGGGAGACAAGGCCGAGGTAGAAGAAGAATTTCATGGACTAAAAACATATTATGAAGCGGTTGAAGGTGTAAAACACAGAAATACTTATGTGCAAGACGGAAGACAGAAAGATGTATAAACAATAGTCTCCGACCTCCTGAATGGACATGTCCGGTAAATGTCACCCCTGCATCATTAGAGTAATGTAGTGCTTGCAAAAATTAAGATCTTGACTGAATTCAGATTTACAGCAACAAAACTTTAGTAACTCAACTAGACAAAGACTAAATCTACTAAACACTATCAAATCCAAAATACTTATCGAACAGTTTCTTTTCTATTATTAACATCATATGCCTATTGTTAGTTAGTTAGAACAACACGACGCCTCTTGGCCTGAGGCAGGCTTTATATAAAACGTTATTTTTTGCAACCGGTTCTTTCACCAATTTATTATATTATAAACGGCTTCTTTATAAAACGCGCACTTTCTCTTTTATCCACTAATGATCTCGGCAGTAAAAATTTTTTGTGCAACGTCTCGACAAAAATAAGAGAATTTTTTTTTCAGGAACGGTATTCCTTCCTTTTTTTTCTTCTCAATGCATTTCGTGTTTTGTTTTCATCCATCTCATTGTATCCCTGCTCAAGTTTTTCCACAGTACTGCAGTGAATATTATAGGTTAAAAGAACTTTTGCAAATTGTATTGCTAATATCGAGCGATAGCGATAGGTGCGTCGCTGGCGTAATGGCTAGGGCCGCAACCTCCTGTCCGGGAGGTCGTGGTTCGAACTTCGAATCTTGCCACTTATCATTTTGATTTCTAATTTAGATTTCATATTATGTACGTTTATTAGACCCTCTTACGGTGAAGGAAAACATCGTGAGGAAACCTGCACACGCCTGCGAAGAAACTCCGCAGGTTGTTTGTGAAGTCGACTAACCCGCACTGGGCCCGCGTGGTCGACTAAGGCCCGATCGCCCTAATTCAGGGTAGGCTCGAACCCCTCGATGGGGACGTATATGAGCTCATATGATGATTCCTAATGTCCAAATTTGTTGTGCTATGTTTTGCATAACTTTTCGTTACCAATCAGTGACTTCCACCAGTTGGGTAAAAAACATCCATATTTTCTTATCCTCTGCCGGTTAAACACTATATACAAAAATATCGAGTCAGCGAACCAGAGAATCTGAACGAAATCGAATACGTACCCCGGAACAGCGCAGCAGTAGCCTTAATGGGAAATGAAATCATAATGCGTAATCATCTCGCCAGATGATTTGCTTTATTAAAGGATAAATTATTTCCTTACCGAACGCTCTCCGAGTCTTCGCACTTACCTGAAAGTAATAAAATAAAGTTATAAGCCACAATAAAATGATTCAAATAAAGAGGACTATTCAAATCATATTATAGTATTATAAAGTTAATTTATTAAGGTAAAACAATAATAATGGTAGATGGATTGAGTTTCGCCATTGATAATAATCGTCGCATTTTCTTTTAACCAACCTTTAAATTAAAAATAATCTAAGGTAAGTAAAACGAACAAGCAATTTTGGGATTTGTGATATTCCGGAAAAAAAAATCTTCTAATTCTTTAATTTAGAAGCTAGGCTCTTGTCGGTGCAGCATCCACGTCAGTTCGGTTGTGCAACTCCCTCCATCTTTCTCTATTCAAAGCCGTTTCCTTTACCTCCCTATACGACTTAACATTTATCTTTTTCTTAATTTGTGATACTTAGCTTATCCTTGCCTCCCTCTACCCCGCTTTCCTTCTATCGTTCCTTTCATGATATTGTTAATGAATCTGTCACGTCTTATCAGATGGCCTATAATTCTTCCTCTGCGGAAAAATAATAATAATCTAAGTTGTATAACAGAAGAAACTGACTGACTGACTGATAATATAAACGCACAGGCTAAATTTGTGGGTCTAAAAACTCGAAATTTAGCACAAGGAATGCTTATATAGCGCAGACATCTACTATGGACGGGTTTTATCAAATTCATCCGCTAAGGGGTTAAAGTGGGGGTTGAAGTTTGTATAAGAAAGTTGGTTCTTGACACAAATACTTATTGTACATATGATTTATTTTAAATATCACCTCATTAGGAAGTTAAATTGGGGGTTGAAATTTGTATCGCTACGCACAGGTTAAACTACTAGTTATAGAAATTTTAATTATTAACGCAGGAAGGAAGGTAGGCTATTACAAAATTTATACCCTAAGAAGTAAAGGAGTTGGTACTTAAAAGTCCGATTTTATGCGTCTTAAAATTTAAAATTTTGCATACTTAACACATTAAACTGTAAAATCACGCCGACTTCTAATAAAGAATGGTTTTACAAATTCACTCCCTAAGTAGGTTAATGTGAAAAATGAAATTTGTATAAAAATAATATCCACGCGGGCGTAGCCGTGGACAAAAGCTAATCAAAATGTAAACATAATATATTTAATACCTCTATCGTTTAGAATCAGCTATTTGTTCCTGTTTTTTTATCCACAGGAAGCCCTTGACATCATCTCACCTGATGGTACGTGATTATGATGCCGAAGATGAAAGCCGGCTTACCAAGATTCCCCAACGCAATGAGGGTTTACTGGATGCGATATTTAAGTATCTTATAGTATATGTTTTGTCATGTTAAGTGACCATATTGTGTCTTGTGAGAAATAAACTAAATAATTATTTACAATTATAAACCAACTACTGTTTTTTCGTTGCTTTGGTATCTAAATAATTTTAATTTATCATTGCATCAAGATCTAACGTCCATTGGGTTAATCTAGTAAGAGTTGGAGTGGGCTCGGCGCTATCATTAGGAATCACAGAAATTTTACGCGAAGAACCCAATTTGTTTTCATTTCACGCAACTTTGCCACGATTCCTAATTTCTCAACACGGCTTCTTAGCAGAATGTATCTTTCGCGAAATGTCCCCTGATAGAAAAAAGGGCTTTTTCGCAAAATGATCCCTTGTCTCCATGAGAAAAAACAAAAATGTTAGTGATTTTGGAATATGGTAGTAGAAAGAAGTGGCAAAAGCAAATAATACACATTTTTAGTAAATTAATTATTATTCCTCCAAAAAAAAGCCATCTCAAAAACGTTAAAAAGAGAGGTCTTAAGTCAGTGTGTGGGAAAATTTGCACTTGGGCAGCGTAATGAAAGAGGTGACCGTCTGATACAAATTTCTACTGACAACGTTTTGATAATATCAAACAGTTTTTTTCCAGAACCACCCACGTTGACTTTGGACATGGATAACACCCGACGGCAAGCACAAAAACCAAGTAGGCTACATCTTGATTGAATCTCGCTGGAAGAATTGAATTGGAAATGTGTAAGACATTGCCTGGAGCTGATGAATGTGCAATTAAAATTGCGAGCAGCCAGAAGGCTCGAGAAACAAAGAAAGATCGAAGTGAAGAATAGCTCAAAATTTATATCAGCATTATAACAAAAGTGGATTCAGTAGACTAGTATTGATTATGTAAGAGAGACTCCAGATCAGTTGTGGGAACGTTCAAAGAAGCTTATTAAAAACGCAAAAATCTAAACCCCGCACAGAAACACGAAGGCGATAGCACTGGATAAGTGATAACACAGTGGTACTCATAGAAAAGCGAAGAAGAGTTAAGTCTCAGGGAGCTGATGTGAGGACTTTGAACAAACTGTCCGCTGAAATTCAAACAGCATGCAGACGAGACCAAAACACGTATGTTCGAAATATCTGCACAAAATTGGAAGCCCATGCGGACAATGATGAAGCCAGAGACCTCCATCGCACAATTCGCTCCAAACTCTCTCTTCTAGAACATGATGAAACAGTCATAAAAACGATGTCCACGCTATTTTGAAAAAGGAACACTTGTTCTCAGGTAGACTTTTTGCGAAAGGGACATCTTGCGAAGGAGCCTTCATCACTGGCGTGATTAATGATAGCGTAGGGCGAAGATGCGACAGTTTCTTGCAATGTGTTGTTGAAAAGTTTTTTATTCGTACTCGTTGTGAAAAAGTTTATTTTGATAAAGTGAACAGTAATCATCGCTGTTTGATAGTTTCATGCCATTGTTCAGGAAAGACATATCCTAAGAAAATTAACTAGTAACATATATTTTATTTTCTTATACTTATATTTTGTTCGTTTTGGTGGAAGCTGAGCTGACAGGAGCCATTGAGGAGTGACGCTTGTGCTTAGGTACATTTTTACTAGTATCATATTTTTTTAAATATAGTTTTGTATTATTATTGCTGTGTTTTTAGAAGATTTTTTAAAGGTATCTTTTTTTTTAAAGTGAAACTTTTATTACATCGTCTCAAATTTTTTCGTCTGTGTGTAGCGTGACGGTCGGTATGATCGTTTCGTCCTTTGTACCGTAGCTCCAAGATGAGAGCAGCCATGATCGTTTCGTGCTCTGTAAATGTCTATAATGTGAAAAAAAGTTTCACTTTTACCATGGTTTCATAAAACCACACAGTCTTTTTTTGTTTCCATCAGTTTCGTGTGTTTAGGGGTAAAACAAACAAAATATACGACACTGATATAAAAAATAGGTATTAAAAAAAATTATCAAACTTTTTAGGTTTTAAATACAAACAGTTATAGCGATCAGCCATTTTTTAAATTAAAATATAAATTATCTGAATCGGGCATTTTTGATCAAAATTCAGGTGAGTTACAGTCAAACACACTCAAATTACTTAATAAAAATTAAAAAAAAAACACTGTGAAACAAGGTGAAAATGTGCAATTCATAAAGCCTGTGTCAAAGTATATTAGTACTAACGTACCTGTGTAATCGATACAAGTACACTCATTGGTAACTTGGTACTATATTTAGATAATACTAGATGAGAGACAAAAGTACCTCCTAACTTTTTAACGGAAATAGTGTGGAGCTTCGTACTAGCAGTGTACGCAGATAGAAAAATAACACTAAATACTGCATGTGACATCTGTTCGGCGTCAACACAAAAATATATATTTGACCCACCCCATCTCCCGTCGAGACGTCGTACACTGCGCAAGCTATGAAATAAATTTAACACATCTTATAACAAAATTGGTGTGGGTCTCGTTACTGGGATTAGTAAATACTATATTATAGTATGATGAGTACGTCATACTGAACAACTTTTGTTCTACGACTATGCTGAAGTCGCAAAAAAATGTTTACTCTTCATACAAATCGATCTTTTAACCACCTCCGTGGTGTAATGGTTAGTCTATTCACTTCGCAACAGGAGGCCGCGGGTTCGATTCCCGGTGGGGTCAACTTGTAAGACTCGGTTTGGTTGGTGGTAGGGCATTTTCTAAGCCCGCCTGGCCAGCTACCACCATCTTATCTAATAAGTCTTGCAGCCAAACATCAGTGTTAACAACATTGATGTGTTCCGGCTTGAAGATAAGATATCCAGTTCTCCATCGCATTGGGGAATCTTGGTAAGCCCGCTTCCATCTTCGGCATCATCGTCACTTACCATAAGGGCTTACCATATGTGAATAAAAAAAAAGCTGATCGACCAAATTTGTGCATTTTAGGAGTAGTATGGAGGGTCAATTTTTTTGAGAATTGACTATGGGTTCCTTGGGGAAAGTTTTTCAGTATGATGAGTAGAAGCACCGGTTAACGGATCCTACACCAATTATTTTACACCCTGTATAATTCAAAAACTTGATACAACTTACAAACGTGCGTTATAGCGCTGAATAGATCACAAAAGAAGCTTTAAAGCGCTGTACCATGATCATCATCATCATCATATCAGCCGAAAAACGTCCACTGATGGACAAAGGCCTCCCCCGAGGATTTTCACGTCGACCTTTCTAGAAATAAAGAGATCCGCAGGAGAACCAAAGTAACCGACATAGCTCACAGAATCGCCACACTGAAGTGGTAGTTGGCAGGGCACATAGCTCGTAGAACAGATGGCCGTTGGGGCAGTAAGGTTTTCAAGTGGTGACGCACACCAGTAAACGTAGCGTAGGCAGGCCTCCGACGCGGTGGCCGACGACCTGGTTAAGATCGCGGGAAGCCGCTGGATGCGGACAGCGCAGGACCGGTCGTCGTGGAAAGCGCTGTATGTATTAATCTTCTTCTTATCGCGTGGCACAATTAACCGTGCTATCCTAGGGATACACGGTGGTTGCCTGGTGTTGCACTTAGCATCACCCGAGGTAATTTTACACTATATTTAAATTAACACCTACGGACGTGTGCAATGCGACCTTCGTACACATCTGGATTCAGATGTGTAGGTTTCCTCACGATGTTTTCCTTCACCGATGAAGCAATCGGTAAGTATATCTACGTAAGTTTAGAAAAACTTATTGGTACATTGTCCGTCCGGATTTGAACCCGGGACCTCTGGTTAGGAGGACCGAGTCGTTACCGGTTGAGCGACCGACGCTTATATTATGTATTAATAATACTGGACAAACAATTTCAACGCAGTAAAGCGACCGAGTTATAATTTAAACCATGTCGCGAGAAGTTTAAGAACTTCGTAAAAATCTGAAATAAAAACGCACCATTGACCTCGGGACTGACGAGCGACGACGGAGTGAAGAAGGTGTTGTGATGGCAAAATATCAAAAATACTTCTTCTACCCTACATACGTCGCGTCGTACGTGCCGTACTACGGGACGGGGTCGAGAAAGTAAACCATCGAGCTTAGGTTTCTGATGGCATCGCTTGTCTTACAATAGTCTAAATACAAAAGAAAAAAGTGTGTGTGTGACAATGACTTATATATTACTGGCGTAAGGACCCGGCCAACGCGCGCGACTAATGGGCCCAGCGAATTGGTGCGAAAATCGAAAGTTTCGCACACTCGCGACTCAGTCGTCTGCGGGACATTGTTCAGTGCGGTGGAAAAATATTCCATATAAAAATACCTTATTGTGTTGTAAGAGGCCGTAAATATCTTAAAAGAAAGGCTAAAAAGAAACATGGGATGTCGTATCATCGATAATTAACCTTACATTGTATTTTTTCTTGTAAACAAATTAAAAAAACGAATTTTAAAGCGACAATTCTATCAAGGTTCTTTTAACTCGGCACGTTAGTCAGCTCTCGCCCACGCTAGTTCGTACGAGTTATGTCAGATGGCGCTACTTTTTGCATGTATGAAGAAAATCTGACTAAAATATGGAGACGGGCGGATCCTTTTGTTCAAATCTGTGGTGTGTGAGTGTATCTGTAGTTCTGTACGTTTTTCCGGTGCTCTAGTTCACAAACAACTGGACGGATTTGGGTAAAATTCGGGTTAGGGCAATAATTTAATACCAGTTGATTTATTTTTTTCAAATTTTTCCTATCCTGTTTTTTACTTTATTAAATTATTTTTTAACTCAAAAATGGCTCTAACTGAATTGATGAAACTCGATATGTTACTATAACTGTACATGGCCTACAGTACGCAATAGTACGTTGTTCCACGAAAAATCAAAATAAAGTACCCCTCATAGAAATCCAGGTTGTTTGATACTTTTTCACAAAAATGGCTCTAACGATTTTAATGAAACTTTGTGAATAATTAAGATTTAATAAGACCTACTGCACTGAGTGCTCCATTATTCCAGGAAAAATCTGAGTAAGTACCTCCCATACAAACCCAAATTATTTGTAAATTTACCATCAAGTCTTAATACCTAGCTCTATTCTTTGCTACTATGCTTTTATGTTGATTTGTGTATGCCCGACTACGACAGACGGTGAAGGCTTCGCGAGAAAGTATGCACAGCGTGGCTGTACAATTATTTTTTTTATTTTTTACGCGAGTGCTCGCGTGGCCAACCATAGTAAACCTTTTCAAAGTGCTTTTTTTTTCTAAAAATAAAAAAGTAAAAAATATTTGAAATCTTTTTTTTTTACTTTCTTGGCCCCGTAGCAGTACGTAAATACGTATGTTAGGGTAGAGAAAAGATTGTTATCGCAAAAAATATGAGTTTCCAATTTTCGTGAAAATGTGTTCTATATCATTAACATATACCGATAAACAGAATATCTCAATTCCGTCCGTGCGTCTGTCCGTCACGCTTGGCTCTGGAGACTATATCTTTAGTCCGATTAGGACCAAATTTGGAAATTCAGAGTTTTAAATTATTTCATCGGGGGATTATCAAAAGTTTCTTCGTACTGTCAAACCGAAGAGTAGCTGTCATATAGCAACATTGTTCTTTTTTCAAAAACGTCTCTAACATTTTTGATGAAACTTTGCATGTCAGAGTTGCTAATATTTATCTATTACATAGTAATACCCATTGGTCTGGGCAAAATCGTGTTTGTATGGTTCTCCTACAAACGAAATTGAAACTTGCGATTTACTCACAAATGGTTGGTGGAGCTATTAAATTGTCATGTACTACGAATAAGTATATGTATGGTCATGTAATATAAATTCATTTTTTTTATGAAATAAAAATATTGAAATTTTTTTCGAAAAAGTTAAGTGAACTAATAATAGCCTCATATTTTTAGCCTTGAACTTTTTTTAAATCAGTAATAAAAAAACTATTTTCTGAACTCACAAAAATATTTGTTTGTTTGTTTGTAACCTTTTCACGCTTCAACACCTTGACCAATTTTGATGAAAGTTAGCATGCGGGTAGCCAGTGTCACGGGAAAGGACATGGGCTACTTTTTATCACGTGAAAATAGCATAGTTCGATGTAGTTCCTGAGGAAAATAAAAGAATAATCTTTATAATTTCTTTAACATCGCAACGGAACAATGGATTGTTGTGATTTTTTCCACAGAGTTTTATGAGGGGTGGGAAGTGATATAGACTGCTAATCAGAATAGCGCTGATCTGGAGAAAACTAATTTCCACGCTAGCGAGCCGCTTGCACACCACTCACCCTCAAAGACAGTAGAAAAGCAAAAGCTAGTTGGTTTTAGTTTCGAAATAACAAACTTTCAGTACAAAACTAATTTACGCCTTTGTTTAGTTATGTTTTAATTTACTACGATGAAAACTAATTACAAACATCGATATGTGTCTACTTAACAGATTCGCAAAGTGTGAATTCAATCCGGCAAGAAATCTTTGTATGAAAGCGGAACTAAGTATGTATGGAAACGCGAGCCTCCTGGAGGTTCTTAACTTAAACTTAAAAGGCCGATACATATTATTTTTTACTTTTTATTACCCACGTTGGACGGAACGGAACGGAGGCGTGTATGCGTTTTGGGTTAGGTGTTTGTGTATGTATGTTAGTCTGTTAATATTTTCCTCGCAAATCAATCGACCGATTTCGTTGCGTTTTTTTGCAATAAGGCCACATAACAAGACAAATCAGTGTCACAAAAGTGTTGATTTTGTAGTAATACAGGTAGAAGGTTAATACGTGTTTCAATAGTATCGAACGTAAGTCTATTCATTTTAAGTTCAAATCAATGCGGGCTTCCACGCGGCTGTTACGTCTAAACCGAACGCCCAATTCTCGATATTTACATGTTTTTATTACTTTTCATCACTTTTAAAATACGTTTAGAAAAATGTGTTCAATTAAAATTAAAGGTCTTAAAGTCACCGATTTTTGTGTGTTGGTTTCATTCAATATTAACTATTTGTTTTCGAGTAATTTTGACATTAATGCCAAAAACAGGGTCGACAGTATATTTTTTACATCAAAAGTGGTGACATTTTTAGAAATTGTATTCAGATAAATCGATTTTTTATTATTTTAAGTATATTATATATTTTTTCCATGGTGATAGCTTTACACAGTCTTTCAATAATTTTAATTGAATATTGTCATTTGACCCATCTTAAGGCCTTAACTTTATGAGGTATTGCTTGAGACACAACGTATTTGCGCGCGGAACACAAAAACTGTTATCATTATAAATTATGTTCCGGTGGTCCCCTCTGGTAGGCCACGCGTGTACTCCAAGTGTTATAACCCCCATATCTTGAAAACTATTAACCCTAGACTACATTTAAAAAAGGGAAATGATAAATCTGCACGAGATCTTCATTATCAGTGCTCCGTTACGGTCTTTTTGGGGGAAATGGGACCCATTGGAAAAGGGCCTTTGTAGCACAAAAAGAATGTCTAAGAGCTATAGCTGGCAAGTCATCACGAGACTCCTGCAAGCCACTTTTTAAGGAGCTTGGTCTGCTGCCACTACACGCGCTTTATATATTTGAGCTTTGTGTGTTTGTGAAACAACATACGCAATTATTTAAAAAAGCCAGTGACAAAACCACAAGAACCCTTAGAAATCCATACAGGCTAGTTCTTAACGAAATCCCATTGACTGAAATGTGTAGCCGAAATTGTGTGCGTATGAGCGTTTGAAAAGTAAGCTAGAATCTAAAACCTTCAAGACAAAATTGTTAATATGGCTTGGTGACAAAAATTATTATAGTGTTTTTGAATATCTCTCTGAAAAAAACAAACTTGTGGACATTTTACTTTTTTTTAAATTTGCGTGACATTATAATTATATTTTTAAACCTTGCCTAAAGGGACTAATTTTAATAATATATTTTAGTTATCATATTATATTTTTTAAGGTTTTTAGTTTTAGTTTCATTTTTCTAGTTTATATATATTTTTTATTTCTGTATAAATTACCATTTTAATCTATGTTAAACATTTGCATGCCTTGCACAGGCGAAACATGATTGCACTATAAAATTATATTAAACATCCTACATACCATGTTTGATGCATATAAATTATCATTTCATTTCATTTTTGTTTACTTTATCTTGTATTTTTTTTTATCCTAGTCTACTAGTGCTGAAGAGAAATAATAGGTTTCAGAAGGGTTTCAGCGATATTTTTATTTCAGATGAAAAATGTTAACATTAGATAAGGCCACATCTCGAAAACTATTGATCCTAGATTACTATAGTTACCGTTCAGAGAGAAATTTCATGTTCATTTCAGATGGCGCTGTCAAGCTTAGTGGCAGCTATCAGAGTGAACTGCAGAGCGAATATAAGGTCACTATGGTGAACTGCTCAGCAGCCTCTTTTTAGCCACGACGGAATGGAGAAGGGATATGCGTTTAGGGTGAGAGAATGTTTGTTTGTGTGTGCAAACGAATGTTGTCATTTATCTAAAAAAGCCACTGGGACGATTTCCTTGCGGTCTTCTTTTATTTAAAAGGTATCATTTCAGAGCAGGTTTTTAGGTATGTTTTATGGCGGCGGACCACCAGTGAGCGCTGTAGCAGCCAGGAATGTTGGCGCTTGAGGGCTTCTCAGGAACTAATGAAACCGATTCCGCTGCGGTTTTTTTGCTTTGTATAAGTGTCATTTTTACCAGACTGCCAAACAGGAGGGTAATATTTTTCGAGTGTATGTATGTACGTATGTATGTATGTATGTATGTATGTCCGTTTATTTGGCAGAACCGGTAGCCTAAATGGTTTGATGGATTACGGAGTGCGATGTATCGTTAGATTTTTCTTGATCCCGAAAGTGACATAGGATTCGCTGTAAACAGTGTGCCCAAAAAAGATGGGTAATGTTTTTTTTGCAGTCGGGTTTTTGATTGTATAAATTGATTAGGTTATTCAGAGCAAGTGTAGACATGTATTACAGCCGTAGACCATCAGGAGGAGCTGCAGGTCAAAAAAAACTCATAAAGCATGCATATGTAATAAAAGTTATGAAGAATTTAAAGAATCTAGGACATACGGATTATCAAATAAAATAACAACAGTTTCCCGCCTAATCTCATAGCCTTTATTTTTCCCTTCATCTGAGTTAATAGCCGTGGTTGCAAGCCATAATGATGTACTTATGATGTAAAATTTGATTGCATTCTACCTAACAGAATTTATTTTTGATGAAAACTAAAAAAAATTAAAAAGCCCACGATGGGTGTTAAAAAGTAATTTAAAAACAGGATTAAATAACTTTTTTAAAGTACCCGACTATATAGACGGAAATAAGAAACGAAAGATAAATTTTAAAATATCCAAGATTATCTGTTGGGGACTGCCATCGCCCTCATTAATTCACATTCTGAATTAGTCAAACTTATAAAATTATGTATGTATATTCAATTTATTTCATTGCAGAGAATGGCAGTCCTCGACGGATATTCTTGGATTTTTAAATAATTATCTTTCGTTTCTTATTTTCTTCTGATCGGAAAACTTTAAAAAAGTTATTTAATCCTTTTCAATTACGTTATAATACCCGTCGTGGGCTTTTTAATTTTTTTTATTTTTTATCATCCTTAAGTGCATTGAATTTACGACAACTAACCCCAGCGATAGTAGTAGGACTACTACGCAGCCCCGTTTTTAATGGTACTAAAGGTATTTTTAGTTCTCTACTGAGTGACAGAACAGGTATTATTTAACAGCACGAACCTATTGGATCAATTTATTTGACAAGTTAAGTACATATAAAGCCAACATCTAACCCTAATCATTAAAATTGTAATTTAAAACCTAACTTAATTAACCTAACCTAACAATAAAAATAAAAATTAAAATCGAAACCCAGAGTAGAACCAGACGCAAAGGAGCCCATGACACACATCGCGTTGCCGCGCTGGATGGCAATACACAACCTTTTTATTTGCAACTGTTTATTTTTCTGTTTTTAATTATTGCACCCCCCCTAACTTATTCTATCGCTGTTTCCCTACCCAAAGGTTGCCTGGAAGAAATTGCTACCTAGCAATAAGGCCGCCTATTGTATAGGCTCTCCTCTTTATCATTGATTTCTTTTTTTATGTTGTGATGCAATAAAGAATTTTGTATTGTATTGTATTGTAACCTTTGCAGCAGGAGGACCCGGAGCGAGCGTCACACCCCCTCTCTCGAAGGCAACGGCCAATCTCCTTTATGAAGGCAAATGCCTCTGAACCCAGCAGCCCGTTGTCCCACACGCCAGCGGCACAAAGCAGTAATCATCATACCAGCTCATATACGTCCCCACCGAGGGGCCCGAGCCTACCCTGAATTAGTACTAAGCAGTAATATTGGATAGGTAATATATTCAAGATATATTAAGATAACCCGTGTAATTTCACAAATAAACTAAACACAGAATAGAATGACTATTTGCGTCACGACATACAGTTTTATGTTAGTCATAAAAAGTGGCCAAATTGTGAACGGATAAGGACTACACGACTCGTTTCAGCAATTTACTCGCATAATCCTCACCAATATACAGTATACTGAGAGCACAGAGCTAAACAAAGCACAGAGGACTACGTTAGGATACTTAATTTTTATCCTGGATCTGTAAAAAACATATTGAAGTGAATACGATCGCCTCCGTGGCGTAATGGTTAGGTCCATAAGCTTAACATCAGAGATCGCGGGTTCGATTCCCGGCGGAGTTTAACTGCGTGCGACTCGGTTTGGTGGGTGGGAGGACATTTTCTAAGCCTGCCTTGCTAACTACCATCATCTTGTCTAAGTCTTGCCGTAAAACATCAATGTTGGTAACATTGTTGTGTTCCGGCTTGAAGATAAGATAGGCATTTCCCCATTGCGTTGGATAATCTTGGTAAGCCTGCTTCCATGTTCGGCATCACCCACCGTCACTTACCATCCGGTGAGATGATGCCAAGGGCTTACCAATTGTGAATAAAAAGGTCTTTAAAGTTGCTTTCATACTAGGATCATTATTTAAATTTGATGTTGACGCTAAAATGGATATAGACTTTAGTGATGTAGCTTCGTAACTATTAGCACTTTGCTAAATTTACGTTATTGTTGGATAGAAAGATAGATAGATAGATGAAACATTTATTCGAAGCTACATAACAATATGCAGTAATACACAAAAAGTAAACATAATAAACAATAACTTCTTGTATCTATGCTATGCGTGTAAAAAGGAGATAGATACATAAAATTGTGCCGTAGCTCAGAAATGGCTCGACTAAGCGTAACCAAATGGATTGTTAGACTGTGACCAAAGGATGAAAGAATGGACACGCCTAGCGAGAACTGTGACGCACCACGCGCGGTGAAGAGGGATATTGCTAAACTTAGGTGGCAGTGGGCAGGGAACAAAGTTCGTAGAACAGATAGCCGTTGGGACATTCCCTCTCGTATATCTACCAGATACGCTAAAACTACCAGGTTTATGATATAGCGTCCCCACTTTCCTACCCCTTGGGCATACAGTGAGGGCCGCTATTCCTGCCAACACCATAAGGTGAAGACAAGGACCAGTTACGGTAGGTCTTGCCGCCAAGACGCTTGTCCCGGTACTCTGCAAGGCGAGTGCCTCGTGGAAGAGAACCGCTACCTACTGTCCAGGTAGCTCCCGGAGCTGTAGGCACGCTCACCTCCCTCAGCCGTTGTTACAATCCCTCTCGTATATCTACCAGATACGCTAAAACTACCAGGTTTATGATATAGCGTCCCCACTTTCCTACCCCTTGGGCATACAGTGAGGGACAGTAAAGTTCTAGAGTGGCGACCGCGCACCGGAAGACAGTCCTCCCTCTCGGTAGACTGACAACCTGATGAAGGTCGTGGATGCAGTCAGCACAGGACCGGTCGTTGTGGAAATTTGGGGGAGGCCTTTGTCCAGCACAACGACTTTCATTTGATATGATTCTAAATTCAAAAATATTTATTTTAAATACGTGTTTACACACACTTTCAAACAGTCAAAATCTTAATGTCTTTTCCAAATAATGACATGTTTCAGATTACAGTCTCATGTTACATAACCATACGATTTATCTTAGTCATTTACATATTCTAATAAGTTATAATATCATTGAGAGCACAAGCATTTTTTGGTATGAGTCTTGAATTTATCTACTCTGACAAACTATAGTTAAATTTTTTGGAAATTCATTGTACAGTCTTACACACTGCCCTTCAAAATGACTTATTACTCAGTCTAGAAAAGGCTTATATGCCTATACATTTTATGTACGGTTCAAATACCGCACATTATGTTGAGGTAGCATATCGTGCGACCTATTTACTATTATATTATTTAATAAATAACTAATTAATATTTTTAAGTTTGCCACTAACTCTCACCAAAAAAAGAAGTGCATGGTAAAATTATTACAAAACAAACTAACTACTACAAACTAAAACTTTTAACTTCAACATCTGCAAACTTCACTGAATGTACTGGGTCGCAGCCGTCTACTAAGCTGGGGTTCCTACATTGTATGTATTTAGATTTCTTCAATTAATATTCAGCCTGTCTCTGTTTTTAGGAAATAAATGCTAATTCTTACCAACGTAACTACATGGTGATGAAGTGATATAGAGTGCATTTTCGTCAAAGTCTCGTAATCTATGTTTTGGACGATCACATAACTTTTTATTTGCTTTTTCGTCTTTTCAAAATATTTTCATTTTCAATTCACAGTCGTCCCGGACATCAGCATCCTGCCTGAAGTCCTACAGACAGGACGTAGCTTTAAAGCGCGATGTAAGTGAGCGCAGTGTCGTGCGAACGTGAGTAATTCTAGACAGGAAATACGCGGAGCTCATTTCCGGCGAACATCCTTCCTACAGTACGCCAGGCCTAACACCGTGGAACCTGGTGAGTCAGTATAGAATATAGAATCAAATATAGAATCTTAGCGGATATTTTATTAACTGGTTTTTGGTAGCAAATAAATTGTTTGCCTCGTAAACAAACCCTGAACGAGTGAAACGGAAAGCGTCGATTACTACGGCTGGAGACGAATTTTGTGATATTGCTGAAATAAAAAAAACTTAATTTTAAGCCCAAGCCGACAGCCTTAATACAGGGCTCAACAAAGGGCGTAACAAAATACAGGCTTGACAGAAAACGTCGTTCGGAAAATTAAATGAAATTTATTAAACAACCTTGAATTGAAATTGAAAAGCTTTTGACGATTAGTACTTACTTTCCCTAAAATATGGTTGATGGGAGCGATGGCTGACTCTCTCTTTATACTCGTGACCGGGTGCTGTCCGTGTGAACTGGCCTATTCTGGTCAAATTCAAAGATTTTATTGTTTAACTTCTCTTGTCATATTGTCTTCATATTCTAATGACAAAGTTTTATATCAATGATTGTATTTAGACGATATTAACTATTGATTGTTTATTTTTCACAAATGACATTATGTATAAGTAAATAATAAATAATAAGGACCGGTCGTCGTGGAAATCCTTGGGGGAGGCCTTTGTTCAGCAGTGGACGATTTGTGGCTGATATGATGATGATGATGAAATAATATTTTATGACTATCAGAAAGAGGGTTATTTGCATCTCTTTTGAATTAACATCTTGAATATTCTTCCTCTTAAATATGCTTTTCTGTAGTTTTGCCTTAAGGTTGGCTAAACATCAAATTATTCTTAGTAGTGATTGGCAGACCTAGGACGCGCTCTTTGAGTGTTGTAAATCAGAACGGACGAAAGGTAAGAAAGCCTAAGCCTATGATCTGCCCTAATTAACACTCCAGTAGTCACACGTTCTACCATTGTAGAACTTACATGCATTTCGTGGAACTTGAGCGCAAATTGAAGGTCAATTACGCGCACACTCATAGTATTCCTCTATTACTAACTTAAGAACATAATTAGTGCCCTAGCGGCGATTGAAGCCTTTCTTATGACATTCACGTATTTTCTAACATATGAAATTTTCCTTTAAAAACCCTTAGATTAAAAGTGTTCTACATGAGTAGAGCGCGCGCCCACTTATGTCCCTATTACAGGTGCAGAAGTTGAACCGGAAAGCGGACCGTTAGATAGAAGAACAAAATTCAATCAAAATGTATGTCTTATGTACCTTATTATGGCTTGCGACCACGGCTATTCCCCAGATGAAGGGAAAAATAAAGGCTATGAGTTTAGGCGGGAAACTCCTGTTTTCTTATTGTTCAGTAAATAATGTCTGTATTCGGGTCTAAGTTTTTTTTTCAGTCCATATTTTTTGTGTTCAGAGTACGAAGCCTACTTCCTCGCTACCCGCGTGTCGTGTCGCTTGATCGTAGCGCGCGTACCTTGGCCATCTTATAATATCGCTTGTGAGACCATTTGCTAAGAACTTAAAAATTCAAGAGATCCCGCGGGAAAATCAATAGTATGTTTGTCTGTTTGCCCCCGCATCACGCAAAAACAACTGAACGGATTGTGACGAAAGTTTGTATAGTGACAGCGTATATACCGGAATAACGGAAATATTAAGTCTGCTTCCATCTTCGGTATCATCGTCACTTACCATTAGGTGAGATGATCCCAAGAGCTTACCAATTGTGAATAATTAATAAATCATGGTCAAACAGCGCTCCAAGAGATGTCTTCTGTGTGTGAGCGGGTTTGCATGCTATATTTTATGGCTGAATTGGCGCTCTAATTTTATGCAGTACCTTTATGTAATGTTACCCAATTCAAGGCGAATAAAGATCATTTCATTTCATTTCATTTATACTCATAGTAACTATTGTCTAATCTGTGGTAAAGATTTAAGTACACGCCTCCGACCGACAAATAAGAGAGCTGCCATCCATCACACAGCAATAACTCGTCCACGAGATGAACTGTTGGCGTTTTACGGCGGTTTTATTATTGTGCATTACGCGACCATATTCCAGATGAAGATTTAATATTTGGAAAACGTGAAGCTCGAACTGCTAATGATTTAACAATATCTGATTCCCTGATTACTTCAACAACTGTAAACGTTCCCATCGAGGGGACAAGGATCTCTTTGAAAAGTTATGTTGTAGAAAATGACGCCAAAGGCGTACCAACTGTGAATAAAAAATAACAATAATTGGACACGCTAAACACGTTAAAAAACAGTCTTCCACTGCAACATCTTAGAACGATTTTGCATAATTGTTTTTGGTTTTTGTTAATTAACTAAACAAAAACTTCGCCGTTTTTTTAAAATTTATATGGGACTAACTCGGGACCATCATTATATGAGCCGAAAATCGTCCACAGCTGGACAAAGGCGTCTCCCAAGGATTTCCACGACGACCGGTCCTGCGCTGCCCACATCCAGCGGCTTCTCGCGACCTTCACCAGGTCATCGGTCCACCGAGTGGGAGGCCTGCCTACACTACGTATTCCGGTGCGTGGTCGCCACTCGAGAACTTTACTGCCCCTTCGCCATGTGCCCTGCCCACTGCCACTTCAGTTTAGCAATTCTGTGAGCTATGTCGGTTACTTTGGTTCTCCTGCGGATCTCCTCGTTTCTGATTCGATCACGCAGAGAAACTCCAAGCATAGCACGCTCCATTGCCCTTTGTGTGACCTTGAGCCTTCTTATGAGGCCATAATTGGATTGAATAACTTGGGACAATAATTGAATAAAAAAGAATCATGAAAATTGGTTCTGGTAAACAATCTGCGAAGATATCGCGTAACAAACATGAGAATAAGATGATGCCAAGGGCTTACCAATTGTGAATAAAAAAAAATACAAAAAAAACATAGAGTCGAATTGAGAACCTCCTCTTTTTTGAAAGTCGGTTGATAAAGGGCCAAGTTCGGATTGGTGGAGATCGTAGGGCTAATGGTAAAAGACTTTTCACATGGCTTAACGAGATGCCTCGCGAATAGCGTTGCCAGGCGTCCGGATAAACCCGGACAGGGTTAGGCTTTTTGGATGCGTGTCCGGCTAAATTAGAAGGTGTCCGGCCTGTCCGGCTTTTTAGGTTTAATGATTTTTCCAGTCACCTGGACATTCGGGTGAGCGCTGTCGTATTTATGAGACTATGGCGGCGTTTCTTAGTCTGATTAGGACCTCGCTAAAGGCCAGTAAACATGACTGATTGATTTAGGGGTATATAAAGAGGGCTTTAATAATTTAGGGAGTCCGGCTTTTTTACCCAAAAGTCCGGCTAAACTGGCAGGTAAGTCCGGCTATTTAGTTTTAAGACCCGGCAACCCTACTCGCGAAGCACAAAAACATTTGAGGTGAATTAGGCCACTAACAGTCAAACCTGTTCAGGGGATGACAGCGCCGACTCGACTACGTATGTAGCGCTGAGCTGCGTGTGATCGCTTCTTTGTTCACTGCCAAGTGCGACTCGGGGTCATACAAACACGGTTCCGCACCAAAACTTTAAATACCAACAGAACAAGAGCTCTCAGTACAAATACTTTGCTCTAGGTAAATAGGGGTCTACTTATTCTGGATTTCAGAAAATTCATTTTTCCTATGGGAACGGAAAGACTTTAGATTTTCTTATAGATATTCCTGTAATCTATGCATTCAACCTCATAAACAGTGAATTTTTCAAGATTTTAGGCTTAGTAGCTTCAGAGCTAAGGGGGAAGAATGGTCAATTTTCGCTAAATTTCTTGAATAATTTTAAAACAATTTATATGTCAAAATTAATATATATATTTGAGTTTCTCACAATAAGCCGTTTGGTTTTATATATCACACAGTATTTTGAAAAACTTTTTAAAAAATATTCTAATTTGCCCCCCAAAATTGTCCCCTATGTTTGGAATTCATATAATTGTAGGGGTACATACCTACCTACCACATAGATCGCAGCGTAAGCGCTCGTGGCTCGACTCGGCTTTGTTCGCCAGTCGTCCCGAACCCGCGTCCAGATATAGACTCAACCTAAGAACAACCTACCTATGTAATTCATTCATGTAAAAAATAAATCCGGAAATTCGTGAACTGCAAACCTGGTCACTTTTCATTGAACATTCCACGCAACCTTAAACAACAGGTCCCTCGACCACGGACCATTAACATTGGTGACACCCTTGTGAGTGAAAAGTGATATTCGTGTTGTGCACATAGACTTAATTTCCGCTTCACCGGGACGACTCACTTCGTCTATATCTGGACTGCACATACCTATACGGTAATTTTATTTCAAAGTTTCGCACACGCGTTCTGTTAGAACTTTCCAACCATGGTTGATAACGACGGTGAAAAATCTGGTGACTTTGCAGAGCAAAAACCTGACTTAGTGCTGATTTCTGTTTCATCAAGGATACCAGAATTTTGGACTGACCAGCCTGGATTGTGGTTTATTCAGTTTGAGGCTGCGATAGCGCCTCAAAAAGCCAGCGACAACGCCCAGTTCCAGCTTCTTATTGCCAAGTTGGGCAAACACGTCATACAACAAGTGGCTGATCTTTTGGCCAAACCTCCTGAAACAGATAAGTACAAGACACTAAAGAAGCGATTGTTGAGTATCTATGAGGAGTCGGAAAATAAGCGCATCCAAAAACTGATTGGAGATATGCAGCTCGGTGACCAAAAGCCGTCGCAATTGCTTAGACGCATGCAGAACCTGGCAGGTGCACGGATGACTCAAGAAACCCTCATACTTCTTTGGCAAAATCACCTCCCCGCGTCAGTAAGAACCGTACTGGCAGCCACCACACTGGAGGACAGCGAAAAGTTGGCAGCGGTTGCTGATAAGGTCATGGAGACCTCCAAAACTTCTATCGTCGCGGAAGTGTCTCAGGATTCCAGTTCCCTGGCCGATGCAATTGCAGAATTGCGCATTGAAGTGGCAGACCTTCGCAAATCCAGGGATCACAGGAAACGCGGTCAAAATCCTCGCGCTCGCAGCCAAAGCCACAGCAGAGGAAACCGTTCGCTGTCTCGGAAACGTGACCGACCCTGCTACTACCACTACCGTTTCGCTGAAAAAGCCCAGAAGTGCAGAGCTCCCTGCAACTGGAAGAAGAACCAGGAAAACTAGATGCCGTACAGTCGATGGCGGAACGCTGTAACGAAGGTATGAACCGTCGCTTATGTGTTTTTGACTACAACAGTGGACTGAACTTTTTAGTTGATACCGGTGCAAATGTATCCGTTTTACCCGTAAATTCTGTATTAAGGCATAAGTCTATGTTTAGTGATAACAGTGATTACACCTTGTATGCCGCTAATGGCACTAAAATCGATACCTATGGTACTCACACATTGACAATAAATATTAAGCTTAGGAGAGCGTTTAGATGGACCTTTATTATCGCTAATGTCAAACAACCTATCCTCGGTGCTGACTTTCTTAGCCACTATGGTTTGTTAGTCGACTTAAGTTCAAAAAAATTGATTGATAACGTCACGAAACTTAATGTTAATGCTAGCATTCAAAACTGTCAAAATCCGTCAGTCAAAACAATAGACGAAGGCCATCCCTACCGCGAATTGCTTAATTCCTTTCAAGATATCACTAAACCCATCTCATTCAAAGACCCTCCTCAGCACTCGATTTACCACCACATCGAGACGTCTGGACCACCAGTTCACGCTAGAGCGAGACCTCTGCCTCCCGACCGCTTCAAAAAGGTAAAAGGCGAATTTAAACTAATGCAGGAACTAGGGATATGCAGGCCGTCCAAGAGTGCGTGGGCGAGCCCGCTACACGTCGTGCCCAAGAAAAACGGCGAAATTCGGCCGTGTGGTGACTATCGGCAGCTAAACGCCATCACCAAACCCGACAGGTACCCTATTCCCCGCTTACACGATTTTACCTACGTACTAGAAGGTAAGAAAATATTTTCGCGCATCGATGTTAATCGTTCGTTCCATTTTATACCTATCAATCCGGCAGATGTAGAGAAAACTGCAATTATAACCCCGTTTGGGTTATACGAGTTCACGAGGATGACCTTTGGCCTTCGAAATGCAGCACAAACCTTTCAGCGGTTCATGCATCACACTGTCCTTGAAGGTCTAGACTTCCTTTTTAGCTACATCGATGATGTCATCATCGCCAGCGATAACGAAGAGCAGCACAGTAAACATCTTCGCTTGCTGTTTGAGCGCCTATCCAGGTACGGACTAACTATTAATTTAGCAAAATGTTGTTTCGGAGCCACTGAACTTGACTTCGTAGGTTTCCACGTGTCAACAGATGGAATTCGACCTTTGGAGGACAAGGTAAAAGCTATCACCGACTTTCCGAGACCTAAAAATGTCAACGAGCTTCGTCGTTTTCTCGGAATGGTAAACTTCTATAGAAAACACATTCCGCATGCAGTCCGTAGTCAAGCCGTACTATCTAAGTACCTACACAACGCTAAAAAGAACGACAAGACTCCTATTGTGTGGACGACAGACGCTGAAACAGCATTTCGCGAATGTAAGTTGCAACTGGAAAACGCCGTCACGTTGTCATACCCGAGCACCGACGCTAAGCTATCACTTATGGCTGACGCATCAGACACGTGTGCAGGGGCCGTTCTACAACAACTAGTCAATAGTGTGTGGAAGCCTCTAGGTTATTTTTCCAAACGTTTCTCGGAAACGCAACAAAGGTACAGTACGTATGATAGAGAGTTACTCGCCGTATACATGGCCGTCAAACATTTTCGTAAACTGTTCGAAGGTCGGCCTCTAACAATATTCACCGACCATCGCCCCTTGGTACACGCCTTTACCAAAGTAGGTACCAATTCTGAAATATCTCGCAGAACCAGGCAACTGTTATTCATCAGTGAATTCACTACTGATATTCGACACGTAAACGGTAACGAGAATGTTGTGGCTGACGCCTTATCGCGAGTCGCTACGATTTCCTGTCCCACAAGTCTCGACTACGACCAACTAGCTGAGTCGCAGAAATCCGACGACTACATTACTAAGTACCTAACTGGTAACAATGTAACAAACAACAGCGTGGTTATTAAAAGCATATTCTTGCCTACTTGCGACCAGATTATTTTTTGCGAAATGTCGACACCTAAAGCGAGGCCATATTTACCTAAAGGTTTTAGACGCCTAGCATTCGATAGCGTTCACAACTTTAGCCACCCAGGCATAAGAACCACTCGGAAAATGGTAACTGAAAGATTTTTCTGGCCAGGGATGAACTCAGACATTGGCAAATGGGCAAAAGCATGTGTTAATTGCCAACGCGCTAAAGTAGGTAGACACACCATCGCAGGTTACGAGAGTTTCCAGCAGGTCGATCGATTCGAACACATCCACGTGGATATCGTCGGTCCTCTACCTATATCAGCAGACGGATACAGGTATTGTGTTACCATCATAGATAGAGGAACACGTTGGCCGGAGGCGTTTCCGATTAAAGACATAACCGCGGAAACCGTGGCCAAGGTGGTCTACGATGGCTGGATTACCCGTTTCGGCTGTCCAGTCAGACTAACTTCGGACCAAGGGCGGCAGTTTGAGAGTCAGCTGTTCACAGACTTGCTTAAGTACTTGGGTGTTAGCAGAATTGGAACCACTAGCTATCATCCTCAAGCCAACGGCATGGTCGAGCGCTGGCACCGTGCGATGAAGGCAGCCCTTATGACTCGTCTAAGTACCGAATCATGGGTAGACGAGTTGCCCACTGTCCTATTTGGTTTACGCGCAGCAGGTCGCAGCGAGAGCGGCATCAGCGCAGCTGAGTATACATACGGTAAGCCATTACGATTGCCTAGCGAATTTTTCGATTCGGCGAAATCAAACCTTGGTGACGAAAATAGAGTTGTGGAGAATATTCGAGATACGATAAACAAGTTAAAACCAACTTCTACGACGCATCGTGCTAATCGTAAGTTTTTCGTACATCCGGATCTGCAGTCCTGTACGCATGTGTTCGTCAGAGATGACACGGTGCGTAGGCCGCTTAAAATTCCCTACGATGGCCCGTTTAAGGTAATTAAAAGGGGTTCTAAAGCTTTCGAGTTGCAGTTATATAATCGTAATGCAACTATATCCATAGACAGGCTTAAGCCGGCGTACCTTCTCAACGATTCCGATTACAACTCATTTTCGATACCAATCAAGGCCCACGCGGACACAGACGACGCACAGGTCAAAGTACGGACTGACCAGTCGCCTGCACCAAAAAAAACGCGTAGTGGACGCCTTATTAAAAAGCCCGTACGTTTCAAATAGAAACTGGGTTAAGAAAATCTAAGTAAGCAGATTAGTTTTAAGTTTTTTTTTTCCCATATAAGTAGGTATGGCAGTTTGGACTCACACTTATTCATAAACCAGCTTGCAAGCCGAGTAGCCAAAATAAGGTACTCTTGTTATATTTTTAAATATGGGTAATTACAACACCAAGAACGAGCAGACTATGGTTGCAGCACGCGCTGAAGTTAACCAGCGAGTAGACCAGTTCAAAGTGCAGATGGAATTATACGGCGCCGTCATTGTCACGGTAATCATTTTAGTGATTTTCATAATCTTGTGTTTGTGTTGCACGAGATGCTATAAGTACTTCGGCAAATGGTTCAGCAAGAAGCTAAGTTCATCAATTAATCAAGCTATATTTCAGCAACATCAGTTAACCTCGGTACGCACAAATCATTCTCCACCACCAGTTACAAAACCCTCTTCCGTACCTACAAAAGTAGTTTTAGCTTAATTTTCATATTATGTAGTTACTGTTCGCGAATGTAATATCAAATTATTTTTTTTGGCAAATTCGTTTGTTTTGACTGTATAGCTAGCCTAACTTAACTACCTCCTTGTATCTGTAAATCAAAATACCAAATGTATTAACCTAAATTTAGTTTTAATTTCAAATCGATAACGTTCATTTTGTATAAGTAATGTAACAGACTTGGTAACTTAATATGTATACTCACCTACTTGTTAGATCGAACCTTACCCAAGTATTATTCTGTATCAGTTTAGTAGTGTAAGAGCTATGTACCTACTACCTATAAAAATGTAATATACTTACCGCTCATGTTGATAAAGCGCTCGTAGTCAGCGGATCAAGTATCATCAATGTTATTGTACTGCATACTTTGTAATGTACCTAATGCGTTAGTAATACTGTATAACTCCTGTTTGAATTTTATTTGTAAAATTTGGTTTGTATACTTTTCAGTTTACCAAATTTTAGGAGGGGTGTGATGTAGGGGTACATACCTACCTACCACATAGATCGCAGCGTAAGCGCTCGTGGCTCGACTCGGCTTTGTTCGCCAGTCGTCCCGAACCCGCGTCCAGATATAGACTCAACCTAAGAACAACCTACCTATGTAATTCATTCATGTAAAAAATAAATCCGGAAATTCGTGAACTGCAAACCTGGTCACTTTTCATTGAACATTCCACGCAACCTTAAACAACAGGTCCCTCGACCACGGACCCCTAACATAATTAACGTTAGACGTTCGTTTTTGGTTCACTGACTTAAATATGTATGCCAAATTTTAACTCAATCGGTCCATTAGTTTCCGAGCAAAGTGGCTGTGATAGACGGTCGGATAGACAGACACACGAGTGATCCTATAATACTTCCGATTTTACCTTTTCAAATTCAAAATTCAAATTCAAATTTGCTCAGGAACTCAATCGCTCTATTCGATTAAAATCGCAGCAGCTCTATGGTTACAACTAGAAATAATTTTCGAAAAACCTAAAAGCTTTAAGGCACAAGCTTTTTACTATCAAAGTACTCGTCAATACGAATCAAACGAGCCCAAACTTGATGAGGTTGTGTCGTTTCATTGCGAAGTTCCTATGGCCTCTTCCAGCTCCATCATCAGATCAGCACCATGTCATCATAATATTGCATTGTCACGCGATTAACATATGTATGCAAAATTCCAAACCGGGTTTTACAAGTGAACCCGCCGGTAATCGAACCCGCGACCTCCTGTGTACAGCCAGTGAACTTTGCCTCTGGGCTACGAAAAAAATTTCAAAGGTTTCAATTAAAAACTACAATTAATTTAAAAAAATCCAACTGGCACATTGAAGTGTGTGTTTAGACTAATCGTCTATGAAAATTCAGAGGTTAAAATTGCTCTGGTTTGCCTGTACAATGCAAATCTCTGTTCTAAAAGAGGTTTCTTTGATATATTTTTTCTGTTATAGTAAAAAAAAAGTGTGTGTGTCAGCTCCGACGCACGACTGGAGTTTACTACTTAAGTACGATTGTCTAAACAGGCACAAAACAGGGCTTGACTTTAGTTTTAAGTTTACTCTGCACAGTTATTATAACTAATCATTCCAATTTCCTGCCTCTTTTCTAGCTGATGTGTCAGGTGTATTAGCTCCCATGGTCGCAGCTACTAACGATCCATTTGTTGTTTGGCAGCGACTAACCTCGTATGCTTTAGATGCGGTTATACGAGCATATCTTAGGTCATACTATAAAGGGCTCTAACATTGGTTTTGTGTTGACTCTTCAATTAAATCAAGAGCATTTTTGTTAAGTTTCTCTTGTAATGTTTCTAGTAATTTGTTGACATCTTTCTTTATATCATCACTCACTTGAATAAGGAAATGAAAACTGTCGAACATCACCGTGTTTAAAGTCGTTCTGATACTTTAAAAGTTCACAATTCATAATTTTCTTCTTTTTTGCTTCTAGAAGAAACCAGTGGAAAAGGTCTGTGCTGGTTCCATGATGTGGAGCTGTTTTTTTTTTCAAATTTGATATACAGTGACGTATTTCATAGTAGTCCCTACTCTCGAGAGGACAGGTTTTTTCCAGTAACATTCACGCAAGGAAGGTTCTTCACTGCGACGATGGGTCCACATCAAAAATGCCACTGCATGCTTACAACCACCAGCTAAAGCTGCACAGTCCAAGCACTGGCAACTGACGATTTCACCTTTAGTCTCGTCTTTAACATAGTGAATTCCTGAAAATGCAAACTAATTCCTTACTGTAAACAAAATTGACACCCATGATGGAGTGGAATACCAAATTATATAAAAATCACAAATTTTAAAATCTTATCAGACCAAAAATTGTAAGACTGCAACAATAACAGATCTGATTTGATTACTGTGTTGTGACTTCATTTTAGATTTCGTAGTGACTTATATTATTTTTGTCAGATTCAGCCAATCCTGACTGTTTTGTATCACGTGACAGAGGTGCGCACAATAGGTTGCGCGTAAAAAACGTAACGCGCAAAGAGAATATAACAAACTACGTTTTCGATCACTAGATTTTACTCCTCATATTTTTTTCATACCTGGCGCCTTATACGCAAATCGATTCTTAAGGAGTAAACTCCAAAAAGTTTAAAAAAACTAAAAACCGACTTCAAAATGAAATTCACTCAAAAGTATGAAATAATATTATTATACTTAAATACACAACATTAACCAACAATAACGAAATCAAAGGTGGGTACGAATTAAATTAGGGGCTTAACATTTTTTTTGAGGTTGGTACCAGCACACCGTTACTTACGTATCAAAATGGTTTAGATTCGGTGGTTTGCTGACACCGACCTCAAAAAAAATTTTAAGCCTCTAATTTAATTCGTACCCACCCTTGATTTCGTTATTGTTGGTTAATGTTGTGTATTTAAGTACCTATAGTAATATTATTTCATACTTTTGAGTGAATTTCATTTTGAAGTCGGTTTTTAGTTTTTTTAAACTTTTTTTTTATTTTCTTTATTTTTAGTGATAATGCTATCTATAACAACGTTAAACCCAATCACCTATACTCACCAATAGGAATTATCAAATCATAATACATATGTTTCATTAACAGATACATGATCTGCATCATGAAAGTTAAGGAGTTATCCATCATCAGCTCATCTGAATAACCTGAAAGAATACAACTATCGGTCTATGCATACCTACGTATATGTCTATGCATACCTACGTATATGTCTATGTATAACATTAAAAATAATTTCCTCCAACTCCTAACCGTTAAGGAGTTGTACCTTCCTACAACAGCTTATCAACATGATATTATGACTAACAGACGCAAGTATTTTAATAGCTTTAGAAAACATATAAATCTCGTAATTAGTGCCTTTGAAATTTGAGGGTTGCTCCGGATTTGCCTGGGATCCCATCATCAGATCTTGACTTGGTGACAATGGGACCCCCTCGGGAATATACTCTTTCGAATAAAAATATTATGAAAATTGGTCCACAATTGACGGAGAAATAGGTGAAAATACATTAAAAAAAAAACGAGACCTACAGTACTCGCATATGATGTGTAACATGTGACAAAATACTTATGAAATTAATTAATTATCGGGTCGTACATTCACGGGCCGACCCTTCGAATAGTAGTATGTCATCTTTGCCTTTGCCATCACACTAGGCGGCATGGCTATGACAACCTTAGTTTTCGAGAATTAAAAAACGTTCGCATTTCCTGTTACACATTTCCGTCCCATTTCACGAAATCACTCCCACAAATTGCAGGAAAGCGAGAGCAAAGATGTTACACATCAAAAAATATATACAGTCGAACATAGAACCTCCTCCTTTTTTGAAGTCGTTTAAAAAGTAACGAATCGTGTTTCTGCAACTGACAAAATGAAGTCATTGAAATGGAGAATCAGGTTACAAAATATCACTTTCATAAGTTTTGTAATTATTAAGAAAAATCGAGATCCCTGCGAACAAAGTTTCTAATGGGTGTTGAAGCGTGAAAAGGTAACAAACAAAATTTCACATTTATAATATAACTGGCTTTTGCCCGCGGCTTCCCCCTCGTGGACATCGTTTTTATGACTGTCTAAGGTAGAGCGGTGCGCGAGCCATAAGCCGCTCGCGAACGTGGACATCAGTTTCCTCCAGATCCCTATCTCAGATCGGGCTATTCTGATAAGCAGTCTATGTCACTTCCCACCCCCTCAACCAATTCTATCACTCACTTCAACACACACAAATCACTTCAATCCGTTGCTCCAACACGTGCGCAATCGTGGAAATGAGTTTCCCCAGATCACTCGGGAACTACGTCAGGATATGCTAATTAGTAAATTATGTCATTTCCCATCCCCTCAACCATCTCTGTAGTAAAAATCACAACAACTCTTTGTTCCATTACGATGTTTAAGAATTTAACAAAAAAAAAGAGTATTTTTTCAGTTAATACCTCAGGAACTGCATCGGACTATGTTATTTTCACGGGATTAAAAGTATCCTATGACCTTCCCAGTAACACATTCTACCTGCATTTCAGTAAGATTGTTCGAAGTGTTGAAGCGTGAGATGGTAACTAATAAACAAACAAACGCATTGCCATATTTATAATATTTAAGGAAGGGAAAGTAAGGAAGTATTGTTAAATACTTTGTTCTGATTCACGTTACTTTTTGATATTTGTATAATGTTTTGTTGTTGTTTGAGCTAAACATTTGTTGGATTGTTACCACCTCCGTAGCTTTTACCGCCTCCGTAGCTCAGAGGCAAAGTTCACTGGCTTTACACAGGAGGTCGCGGGTTCGATTCCCGGCGGGGTCAATTGTAAGACTCGGTTTGGTTGGTGGTAGGGCATTTTCTAAGCCCGCCTGGCTAGCTACCACCATCTTATCTAAGTCTTGCCGCCAAATATCAATGTTGATATCATTGGTGTGTTCCGGCATGAAGATAAGATAGCCAGTTCCCCATTGCGATGGGGAATCTTGGTAAGCCCGCTTCCATCTTCGGCAACATCGTCACTTACCACCAGGTGAGATGTTGTCAAGGGTTTACCAATGGTAAATAAAAAAAAAAAAAAAAAAAAAAACCCTATTGAACGTGAAGAACCCTTAGCTGGATACTGTCGTCCTTGGAGGGCTACATTCACATTCTCTGGAGACCGATTATCAGATACGATAGGCGGCATACGCGATATCACCAGTTTCATTTCGAAGGTATTATTAGAAGACCGTACTGGAATGTTAATGAGCAGGACCGACCCGGTGGTGGTCTGACCGTAATAATAATAACAATACGATAAAATTCACCCAAACCATTGTTATTGGAAGGAACATTGTCACAGATTACTAAATAGTTACTTACATTGTACCGATGTAGTCCAACATGTAACCGACATAGCTCACAGAATCGCTTAACTTAAGTGGCAGTGGGCAGGTCATATAGCTTCTAGAACAGATGGCCGTTGGGTTATTTATTTATTTATTTTATTAATTTAGGAAACAAACAGAAAAATAATTAAATTAAAAATATAAATTAAAAATAATTAAATATATATATATATATATATATATTTTATTCACCATTGGTAAACCCTTGACAACATCTCACCTGGTGGTAAGTGATGATGTTTCCGAAGATGGAAGCGGGCTTACCAAGATTCCCCAACGCAATGGGGAACTGGCTATCTTATCTTCATGCCGGAACACACCAATGATATCAACATTGATATTTGGCGGCAAGACTAAGATAAGATGGTGGTAGCTAGCCAGACGGGCTTAAAAATGCCCTACCACCAACCAAACCGAGTCTTAGAATTGACCCCGCCGGGAATCGAACCCGCGACCTCCTGTGTAAAGCCAGTGAACTTTGCCTCTGAGCTACGGAGGCGGTTAAGTACATATAGTATTACATAAATTAAAAACGGGTTAAATAATTTCTCGAGTGGCGAGCGCGCACCGAAAGACGTAGCGTAGGCAGACCTCTCACATGGTGGACCGACGAACTGGTGAAGGTCGCAGGAAGCCGCTGGATGCAGGCAGCGCGGGACCGGATAGTGATGATATGATGAGTCCAACATGGCTGCATCTGATTTAGGGAAACTCCATCAAGGCGGCTATGAAACCGCCATTTTTAGGGTCACGTGCCTCAAAAAGTAAAAATGTAACCAATATAGGACCACTCGTGTGTCTATGTGTCCGTACGTCTGTCACAGCCAATTTGCTCGGAAACTACGAACCCGTTTGAATTAAAATAAGGTACATATATGTAAGTCGGTAACCCAAAGACGGAAGTGTAACGTAAATAAATAAATATATTTTAAGATAAATAGTTTTGCCCCCCCCCCCCCCCTCCTTAAAAATCCAAAACTACTGGGCCAAAAATCTTGATAATATACAGTGTCTCTATGATTTAAAATGCATAAATTAAAGGAAAATCTATGAGATAATCTAAAGTCCTACCGATACCACAGGAAAAATGCAATTTCTGATATTCCAGAATTACTAGATCCCCATTTATATGACTGAATTAATGGCAGAGGTTAAGAAGTTCCTCGGATAATTGTACAATTGCCGTAAGCAATCTGGCTAAAAACCCAAGAGCCAGACTAACCCGACACTATACCGAAGATATTTCGGACGTCCGTCAGTCTGTACAATATTGGAATGGCTCTCAAACAGCTCGAGAACAACAAGAAACCGGGTGATGATAGAATTACCGCTGAACTTCTGAAAGCAGGTGGTTCACGGGTACTAAAAGCTCTTCAGAAGTTATTTAATTCCGTTATACTCGAGGAACAAACGCCTAAGGCATGGCACAAAAGACAAGTCGTGATTTTCTTCAAAAAGGGTGACAACACCCTGCTGAAGAACTAAGACCCATATCACTTCTGAGCCATGTCCACAAGCTGTTTTCGAGAGTCATTGCAAATCGTTTCGAACGCAAGATTGACTACTTCCAGCCTCCCGAACAAGCCGGTTTCCGAAAAGGTTTTAGTACCATAGACCACATATGTATATGGCGTATGTACGCTGCGGCAGATTATACATAGACTGAAGAGTACAATAAGCCACTATGCTAAGTGTTTGTGGACCACGAGAGAGCCTTTGATTCAGTCAAAACCTGGGCTGTGCTACAGTCTCTCCAGCGGTACCAAATTGACTATCGATACATCGAGGTGTTAAAGTGTCTGTATGAAAACGCCACCATATCAGTTTGCCTCCAGGACCTGAACTTGAAACCTATCCAGTTGTAGCAAGGGGTGAGACAGGGAGACGTTATATCTCCGAAACTGTTCACCGCCCTGGAAGATGTTCTCAAGCTTCTGGACTGGGATGGACTGGGTATAAATACCAAAGGCGAGTAAGTTTCTCAACAAGTGGGTCTTAAAATGAACATGGACAAAACGAAAATAATATTAAATGTCCGTGTCGCACTCACCCCTCTAAAGTTTGGAGACTTTACACTCGAAGTTGTTGACGAATATGTATACCTGGGACAAACAGTCAAGCTAGGTACGTCCAACTTCAAGAACGAGATCAATAGACGAATCCAACTCGGCTGGGCAGCGTTCGGGAAACTTTGCAATATCTTCACGTCCCAAATGCCGCAGGGTCTTTGACCAGTGTGTATTGCCAGTGATGACTTACGGAACTGAGACATGGTCGCTTACTATAGGCTTCATAAGAAGGCTCAAAGGCACTCAAAACGCAATGGAGCGAGCTATGCTCGGAATTTCCCAACGCGATCAAATCAGAAATAAGGAGATCCGCAGGAGAACCAAAGTAACCGATATAGCTCACAGAATCGCTACACTGAAGTGGCAGTGGGCAGGGCACATAGCTCGTAAAACAGATGACCGTTGGGTCAGTAAAGTTCTCAAGTGGTGACCGCACACCGGAAAACGTAGCGTAGGAAGGCCTCCCACGCGTTGGACCGTCGACCTGGTGAAGATCGCGGGAAGCCGCTAGAAGCGGACACTGCAGGACCGGTCGTCGTGGAAATCCTTGGGGGAGGTCTTTGTCCAGCAGTGGACGTTTTTCGGCTGATATGATGATAATATAATCTAGATCCCTAATTACCTACAGCAAAGTATGAACTTATAGGTCTTGTTCTGTTGGTAGTTAAAGTTTTGGTGCGGAACCCTTTTTGTGTGACCCCGAGTCGCACTTGGCTGGTTTTTGTTGACAGCGTTGTTCACAAGAATAGCCCACCCTCAAGATTTGTCTAACTGAGACCAAATTAAGTTAGTTTGGACTATAATCATGTAACCTTTTGAAAATACAAGCTATTAGCTGTTTATAAGCTGTTACCCTACTCTCCCCAAGTAGGTAGGTACGTAAGCTCAGCCGTGCCAAGTCAAATAAAGTCGATTCGATCGCAAATTGTATTGAATCGTTTTCAATAGGAGCGAGGGGGGCGGGCGGGTGTCACCGGGGGCGTGGGAGGGAGGGTAAATAGACGGCTGAAAGACGGTCCCTAATTGCTAGCATCTGGTGCGTACAGTTCGAAGATAATATAGCTACACGTACGTCATTACTTACAACCTTTATTGTAAATTTTTGAACCGACTTCAAAAAAAAGAGGAGGTTTCTGTATGTATATTTTTTTTATCTGTGTTCGCGGATAACTTCGTCATTCATAAACCGATTTTGATGATTCTCTTTTTTTGTTGGAAAGGAGATATCCCAAGGGTGGTACCATGATAAGGAAACCAGGATCTGATGATGGCATCCCAGAGAAATCGAGAGGAACCTTCAAAATCGTACTGGCGTCTACTGCGTTTGAAGTTGTTTTTTTTTTGTTTAAAATTATTTAGAGAAAATTTCAGACACGGTCGTGATGAGTATGAAAATTAACTTTACTCAAAAGTTCAGTAGAAACTCAAAAATAGCAATTTTATTATACACTAGTCTTTGTCAGCGGCTTTGCTCGCGTGAACATAGTTTCTATGACTGTCTCCGAGGGTGTGCAGTGCGCGAACCGCAAGCGGCTCGCGAGCGTGGAAAATAGTAGACTATATTATGTTAATCCAGGTCGTAATCTGTCTACCTACCGAATTTCATCCAGATACGTTTAGTAATTTTTTGCGTAAAAACTTTCACGTTTATAATATTAGTAAGGATATTCGAAATAAATTCTATGAAATGAAAGTAGAGGACGCCTACTGCTCACCTGGTGGTCTAAGGTGGCCAAGGACTTAGAGCTCGCCCAAACAAATGTTTCGACAACCTAGGACTGACTGTCCTGGCGCCGCAGAACGAGGAGAGCCAAAAGAAAGAGATTCGAGATGAATTCTGGACACTTCATACAACGGGCCAGAAATGACATTTCTAAAAAGTAAAGACGGAACAAATAAAATGGCGGCAACATCCTATACGTTCGACAACCAAACTGTAACCAATCTGTATCAATCTGGGTGACGAGAGGGTGAGGTCGTAATCTAGAGAGCGGCAGGGAGTGTCCATACTGTATATTAGTACTAATATATACATACTTTGCCAAAACTAAGATTTATTTTATAGAAACCAGAGTCCGCGGCTTCACTACTGTACATCACGTTTCTATGTCATTTTTCGCTAAAATGAGTTGTTTCCAGATCCCTTAGAAGCTATGTGAAGCTATATACTAATAAAAGTATCAGTCTTTCCATCCCATGTCTAACAGATGTATGATTTAAAAAAAATTAACTTAGGAATTCACAAACAAGCAAACAAACTTGTTTATCACAAAAGTGTTTGCCCTGGGTAGGAATCGAACCCACTACCATCAGGAGCACTAACGAATACACCATAGTCAGTTAATTTATCTGCTTACTTGTTTTATTTCTTCTTATTTATTTGTTGACTGTACCTTACAAGTGATTCGGGGCTCAGCTCGGGGAATACCCGCGTACCCAACCCAAATCTAGCATATATTCCATACTGGCTGTGGGATAAAAAGTATCCTATATGTTAACCCGGGCCATAAGGAATAAACATACAAAATTTCATCAAACTCGGCCTGGTAGTTTTTGTGTGATGCGCGAACATACAGACAGACAGACTGAAAAATTCTAAAAATTGATGTTTTGGCCTGTATATCGTTAGTAATGTCCGCACACAGTTATTATTTTCCAAAAATATTTCATGACGTATAGACACGGCCCCGTTACAGTTTTACTAAATGTAATGATAATTAAATTATGGATGTATGTTACAAGGGCGGAAAAAAACTTTACTTCCACATTTACCAGATTTTAATTATAAACTCTTTTACACTTATTTAATAGAAATTGCATTTTATTTTCAAATTAAGTTTTTAAGTTTACCACCGTTCGTTACTTACTTTTTTTATCCACAATTGATAAGCCCTTGGCATCATCTCGCCTGATGGTAAGTGATGATGATGCCGAAGATGGAAGCGGAATTATCAACATTCCCCAACGCAATGAGTAACTGGCTATCTTATCTTCATGTCGGAACACATAAATGCTGTCAACGTTGATGTTTGGCGGAAAGACTTAGATAAGATGGTGGTAGCTAGCCAGGTGGGCTTAGAAAATACCCTGCCACCAACCAAACCGAGTCTAACAAAGTTAGAACCCGCGACCTTCAATTGTGAAGCGAATGGACTAACTATTAAACCACGGAGACGCCACTCTAACGAGCTACTTATTGTGCTATACAGTCAGATTTTTGTCGATGAAAAATGTTGTTAGCCGTTATTATGGTAGAGTTTCGTCATTCGCTTTTACCTTTGAATGACAACTAGTGAATTAGAGCCGACCACAAATTTGTACAGCTATGGATCCGCCCGTCTCCATATTTTACTCAGATTTTCTTCATACTTGCAAAAAGTAGCGCCATCTGACATAACTCGTACGAACTAGCGTGGGCGAGAGTTGACATCAGTACCACGCTAAAAGGACCTTGGTAGAATTGTCGCTTCAAAAATACGTTTATTTAATTTGTTTAAAAAAATAAATAAAATGTAAGGTTACTTTACGATGATACAATATCCCATGTTTCTTTTTAGCCTCTCTTTAATGATTTTTACAGCCTCTAACAACACAAAAAGGCATTTTTATATGGAATATATTTTCACCGCACTCTGCAATTTCCTGCAGACGACTGAGTAATATAGAAGTCATTGGAGCCGATCCATTCTATAATTTTGATTTTCAACTGTACGTATTTTTATCAGTCTTAAGTTTCCACAGTACAAGGAATAGGGGCCAGATGACCGTGTCTTAGTGGTGGCGCAATGGTTAGGGCCGCTGTCCTGTCCGGGAGGTCGCGGTTCGAACCCTGCCACGTACCAATGTGTTTTCGAATATCGATTTCATAGGTACGTTTATCCGACGCACCTTCTTACGATGAAGGAAAACATTATAAGGAAACCTGCTCACACCTGCGAAGAAACTCGAAGGCCCTATACTAGACTAAGGCCCGATCGCCTTTATTCAGGGTTTCCTTTATTCTTGAGCCTCTCGGTGGGGACTTATGTTTGTTACTCTTTCACGTAAAAACTACTGAACGTATCTGGATGAAATTTGGTAGGTAGACAGATTAGGACCTAGTTTAACATAGAGGCTACTATTTTCCACGCTCGCGCGCCGCTTGCGGTTCGCGTACTACGCACCCTCGGAGACAGTTATAGAAACAGTGTTCACGCGAGCGACGCCGCTGGCAAAGACTAGTGTATAATAAAACATAAATTTTTCAGTTAGTACCGAACTTTTGAGTAAATTTACTTTCATAATCATCACGATGATATATAACTGTCTCACTCTCGCATCGATACCCAATGAACATGAAAGCATGCAAAAATTTTAATATTATTTTAGTACATAAATATCATCACATCAGTTCATATATAGTACGTCCCCACCGAGGGGCTCGAGCCTACCCTGAACTAGGGCGATCGGGCCTTAGTCGTCCACGCGGACCCAGTGCAGGTTGGTCAACTTCACACACAACCTGCGAGTTTCTTCATAGGCGCGTGCAGGTTTCCTCACGATGTTTTCCTTCACCGTAAGAGCGCCGGATAAACGTACATATGAAATCGAAATTCGAAAACACCCGGGAGGTCGCGGCTCGAGTCTTGCCACGTATATAAATATATTTAGATATATATTATTATATATATTGGCAGTGGGCAGGGCACATAGCTCGTAGAACAGATGGCCGATGGGGCAGTTCTCGAGTGGCGACCGCGCACCAGAAAACGTAGCGTAGGCAGGCCGTGGACCGACGACCTGGTGAAGATCGCGGGAAGCCGATTGATGCGGGCAGCGCAGGACCGTGGAAATCCTTGGGGGAGGCTTTTGTCCAGAAGTGGACGATTTTCGGCTGATATGATGATGATGATGATATATTACAAAGCGTTCGCAGAGCCGAGTAGGAAGTGAGTCGAGAGTCGCGACGACCCGCATTAGATTTCTCACATCAAAACAAATGAATGGGTTCCTTTTTTTCCCACTCGAAGCCACTGAACGTTTGAGTGGGTTGAAAACTGCTGATGGAACTCGATTCGTGCCCTAACGACCTGTCTCGGAGTAAACGCTTCCTTTTGTCTCCGAGCAACAATAAACTGAACACAGCCACGCCTGAATACTGTATCACGCAACCTTCAACGTCAAGCGAATACAGGATCAGCCTATCGCTTATTTCATCATCATCATTCCAGCTGAAATACGTCCACTGCTAGACAAAGGCCTTTTACTGTCTCTGTGGTGTGATGGTTAAGTCCAATAGCTTCACATAAGGAGGTCGCAGGTTCGATTCCTGGTGAAGTCAAAACTTGTAAGACTCGGTTTGTCAACCATACATCTAAGCCCGCCTGGGTAGCTACAACAATCTTGTCTAACAAGGAAGGGTACCCAACTGTCCGACTCCGAATACAAACTCATTTTTTATATAATATTTTTATATAAAAAAAATATATAAAAAATGAGATCGTATATAAAAAAAATATATATAAAAAATTAGTTTGTGGTGAAATGTCAAAACACGTCCCCATTCTTTATTCATGTTCTCCAACATATAACGAAACCAGTATCAATCTTTATCAGTTATCAATTTTTTTGAACAAATCTCTTCTCAGAAATTAGAAGCTTTGGTCAATTTTCAGTACTTTGAAGGTCATTTTCTCCTAACAGGTTGAGTTTGGGCAGCTAAAAAAAAATACGTATTCGTTATTTTAGTATATTCTATAACATATATCAAAATAAATCAAATCGGAGTCGAACAGTTGGGTACCCTTCCTTGTAAGTTGTAAGTCTTGCTGCCAAACATCAATGTTTTTATTTATTTTATTTTTAATTTTTAGATTTGGGAAATCAAAGAGCTTTTTTTACAAAATATAAACTAGATGGATGACTAAATTCTACTCTTTACAGATTTTCACAGCTAGATAATTTAGAATTACTTCAAAGTTAAAATAATACATTAAACGATACTAACAAACTTTTACATTTGATTTTAAGAAAGTTATACATGAAAAAACCGCACAAGAGCGAGTCGGACTCACCCACCGAGGGTTCCGTGAAAATTTGTAGGTAAACTGTTAGGTACTACATACAACAACAAAAAATTGGGTAAGTACCTACTTATACATATAAAAAAGGAAAAATATTTTTTTATTCTTCGTCATACATCGAAAAATACATCATAAAAAATAATGAAAAATCTGTTTAAGCCTGTGCGAATGAAGCCCTTTCATACCATGCCCCTCATGACATGGTTAACTCAATTCAAAATTTCGACCGCCGTTCGTTGCTTAATTGATTACGTACTTTAAAGACTATATTATTTATTATTTAATTACAATTAATAGTTTTCAGATTTTTCCCTCTATTTGTAGTATAAAACGGTATTACTTGCCAAATTACATAGTTCTAGGTCAACGGAAAATATCCTACAAAATTTGATTCCCTTGAGAGTGTCGAAATATACGTTTTTTGGGGCCGTATGTTTTTTAAGTCAACTTAGAAGTTTGATTTTTTTAACAGATTCAAGGGACTGTAGACCGAAATATTATATGGTTTTTATTTCATATTGATAACTCTACGGTTACTGAGATAAAGGGTCTTGACAGACAGACGGACAACAAAGTGATTCTATAAGGTTTCAGTTTTTCCTTTTGAGGTAGGGAACCCTAACAAGGAACATAAAGATAAATAAGTAGGATAAAACACGATTGACAAGAAAAAAAGAGATGTGTGTGTGTGTGTGTGTGTATGCATGTGTGTGTGTATTGCGGGAGGAAGGGGAGGGGGAAGAGGTGTGTTTAGGGAAAGTTGCTTTTGAGAGTCATAAGATAATATCAACTGTACGAACTTGTGACATTAAAAGAAAAACTAAAACAAACCTAAAGTAGTGGCTATTAATGTTTTTATTTAATTTTACCACGGATGAGATACTATAGTTACTTCGTACTTTACCTTAGAATGTTTGAACGGATCTGTATATTGCAAAAATATTGTTGTAGGGTTGCGGCCATAGTTAGTTTGATAAAAGGCTCAACAAGGTGTGAAGAAAGAGTTGCGGCCATAGTTAGTTTGATGAAAGGCTCAACAAGGTGTGAAGAAAGAGTTGCGGCCATAGTTAGTTTGATGAAAGGCTCAACAAGGTGTGAAGAAAGAGTTGCGGCCATAGTTAGTTTGATGAAAGGTTCAACAAGGTGTGAAGAAAGAGTTGCGGCCATAGTTAGTTTGATGAAAGGCTCAACAAGGTGTGAAGAAAGAGTTGCGGCCATAGTTAGTTTGATAAAAGGCTCAACAAGGTGTGAAGAAAGAGTTGCGGCCATAGTTAGTTTGATGAAAGGCTCAACAAGGTGTGAAGAAAGAGTTGCGGCCATAGTTAGTTTGATGAAAGGTTCAACAAGGTGTGAAGAAAGAGTTGCGGCCATAGTTAGTTTGGTGAAAGGCTCAACAAGGTGTGAAGAAAGAGTTGCGGCCATAGTTAGTTTGGTGAAAGGCTCAACAAGGTGTGAAGAAAGAGTTGCGGCCATAGTTAGTTTGATGAAAGGGCACATGCATCATTCCAGTCTGACTAGTTCTTTTTGGGCGGCCTTAAGCCAACGCGGAATAAATGCCCTAAAATAGAAGTGGGCTGGACACGTAGCTTGCCTCCAAGACCAGCGATGGACAAAAAGTGTGATAACGTGAAAAGTGTCAATAGGCAAAAGAAGGAAAGGAAGACCCCGAAATAGATGATAGGCTTTTTAGGTTTTTTTTTACATTTTTATTTACAAACAGCCTGTAAGGGAGTTTGGCTCTTGCCTATGTACTTATTCACTTCGACGGTAAAAAGGAAATAGGGCATAAGTGACAAAAAATAAAATGTTCAGGAGAGCCGTTCAAAGTTTTAAATTTTAGAAAAAATGACGTATTTTTGTCATTTATTAAGATATCGTGAAAACTAAAACAGTTATAAAATCAGAAAAAAATTGAGCTGTTACCGGTATTTTTAGTTTTCATGATTTGACGCTATTTAAAGTAGTTTGTGTCGCTTATGACAATAGCTTTTAATTTTCCAATGAGGAGATATGGCATAAGATACTAATAACAAAATATAATATTAAAGGATAAGAAGCCTAAGGGACACACCGATTTCTAACATCGCAAGGTAAAAGGGTATAAGAGACTAGACAGTTCAATAAGTGTTATGGGAAATGAAGGATAAGGTACTTTTCACAGTGGTTGTATAAAAGATAATAGAGCACAAGAAACAGTCGGCTTTTAAAACAATATTAGGATATAAGACATTAGTGACACACAATGTCGTTTGAAAGCAAAGGAAAAGAAGGATAATCAACATTTGGCATTTCGTGAGTCTATGGAAATATGGATGAAAAGACACCCCAAAAATAATGAAGTAGCGCAACCAACACGATCCTTCATCACGATAAGAGCTAAAACGGGCATCACACTACACTGTAATTGGGTGCCTAACTTGTAAAATAGGGTGAAGTACCTTATAAGTATTAGGGAGTCCATTTTCATAGAAAAAGACTAAGGATCCTTAGTCTTACGGGCCTGTTTCAGCATACCCTACCCTTTTAGGTAATTCAAATTTACACTAAATGGTAGATTTAAAAGATGTTAGTTCGGCATTATACTCATTTTCGTGTCACCTACCTATCGATTTACCAACAAGCGCATAGTAGGATGTTTTTAAATAAAAAAATGCATTTTTGTTAATAGTTTTTAATCAAGAAAAATCAAAGCTACTTAAAAAAGTGGGTAGGTAAACCTGCTCATCATTTTTGGAAACAATAATATTGCAGCTAGTAGGTACATTACACTGTTATTGGGTGCCTAACTCGTAAAATAGGGTAAAGAACCTTATGAATATTAGGGAGTCAATTTTCATAGAATAAGATTAAGGATCCTTAGTCTTAGGGGCCTGTTTCAGCATACCCTACCCGTTCAAGTAATTCAAATTTACACTTAATGGTAGATTTAAAAGATGATAGTTCGTCATTATACTCATTTTCGTGTCACCTACCAATCTATTTACTAACAAGCGCATAGTAGCATGTTTTTAAATAAAAAAAGTCATTTTTGTTAATAGTTTTTAATCAAGAAAAATCAAAGCTACATAAAAAGAGTGGGTAGGTTAACCTGCTCATCATTTTTGGAAACAATAATACTGCAGCTAGTAGGTAAACTACACTGAACTTGGGTGCCCAACTCGTAAAATAGGGTAAAGAACCTTATGAATATTAGGGAGTCAATTTTCATAGAATAAGATTAAGGATCCTTAGTCTTAGGGGCCTGTTTCAGCATACCCTACCCGTTCAAGTAATTCAAATTTACACTTAATGGTAGATTTAAAAGATGATAGTTCGTCATTATACTCATTTTCGTGTCACCTACCAATCTATTTACTAACAAGCGCATAGTAGCATGTTTTTAAATAAAAAAAGTCATTTTTGTTAATAGTTTTTAATCAAGAAAAATCAAAGCTACATAAAAAGAGTGGGTAGGTTAACCTGCTCATCATTTTTGGAAACAATAATACTGCAGCTAGTAGGTAAACTACACTGAACTTGGGTGCCCAACTCGTAAAATAGGGTGAAGTACCTTGTAAGTATTAGGGAGTCGATTTTCATAGAAAAAGACTAAGGATCCTTAGTCTTAGGGGCCTGTTTCAGCATACCCTACCCGTTCAAGTAATTCAAATTTACAATAAATGGTAGATTTAAAAGATGATAGTTCGTCATTATACTTATTTTTGTGTCACATACCTACCTATTTACTAACAAGCTCATAGAAGGATGTTTTAAATAAAAAAGACATTTTTGTTAAGTTTTTTATCCAGAAAAATCAAAGCTACTTAAAAACAGTGGGTAGGTATCAACCTGCTCATCATTTTTGGAAACAATAATACTGCAGCTAGTAGGTAGTAACTTAAGAATCAATTACGAAAACTTGGTATGTATCCGTAATATTAAACATTTAAAAAAGTAACAACCATTATAGAAAATAATACAAAGCTTCAAAACTTAAGACTTATTTGGCATTGTTAAACATAACATGGTAACTAAGTCAAAAAACAACATTCAAAGAAACATAGGAATAAAGGAATAAAAAAAATGAAACTAAGTACGTTTAAATTTTTAAGCGTTAAAGATTCTTTCCAAATAAAAATACAAAGTCGCACTACAATACCTAAATAATCAGTCAAAAAGCGAATGAGGTGGAGAAATATAAGTACTAGTAGGAACTTCTTATGGAACAAAATTTTTAGTTTATAGATAAAAATACAGCACACACAGATACGCATAAAAGATTAATGTATAAAAATTGTTATCAAAAGTGACAATTTGGTGAGTAAATTTCAATTTACATTCCACTCTTATGTATACTTGTTATATAGGCTCTCCTATTTTGAAATTTTCCTGCTCTGCAGAAGTTGGTAGGTACCTACTTTGTTTATCACATTGAACAGGACAGTCTTAGATCAATTATCATTGCTAATAATTTCTTACTTTATAGCTTTCGAGATCAACTTTAGAAATCACAAGTATTTCTTAACATTAGTAATCACACCTTTTTCTTAACATTAGAAATCAAAACTTTTCTTAATTGTCTTGATTCGAAACCTACTATCAAAATATTCTTAGAAAAAATAACAAAAAAATATCAAAATTGTTTTCAAAATACTATTGATCTCCATCATCTTCGATATCAGATTTGGCCAAACAGTCTTTTGCCTTTTTGCTGAAAGTTAAATCAAAGTACTCTGTCTGAAACTGTTGAGGTATAAAATTGTCCGAGCAAAGTTTCATCAAATCTTCGTGCTTACGCTCAAAAATTTGCAGGTGCTTGGCATTTTTGATACGATTTCTATATGAAACTTGGGTGCCTCCGGGTCCATCGAGTATTTGACCATAGCTGATGTGCGGTTATTTTTAAAAGTAGCGACTCGTATTTTACTAATTACCCACGAAGTATTTGTCAGCGAGAAGGTCCCATCTCTAAAAGTCTGTGATTTAACTTCTCAACATCAAAAGGCTTTGGATTTTATCTTGCCGTCTGAAAAACCGTATACCATTGCGAAGGAACCCAGATAGTGGTATTTTTAACTTGATTTTCAATTGTTGCGTGTGCAGCATCGACTGTCATATAGGTGTGCCCCGTGAATTAAAAAAATCCAAAATGTCCCTTCTCCTTTTTCGGCCTTTCCTTTCTATTTTTGAACCGAAAATAAATACCATTGAATGAAATACATAATCGCAAACATCCCCTCTCGTATATCTACTAGATACGCTAGACTACCAGGTTTATGATATAGCGTCCCCACTTACCTACCCTAAGGCATAACAGTGGGGGCCGCTATTCCTGCCAACACCATAAGGTGAAGACAAGGACCAGTTACGATAAAATAGAAGATATTTGCAAAAACCGATAGCTTACCGATCCGTTCTTTTTGAAAAAAGGAGCACACAAGTCGCGCGTGCTCTCGCCGTTACAGCATGCGGCAGAGTGTTTTTCGGACAAGCGACGCGCTTAAAACCTACTTTTGTGATATCAAATGGCATAAGCACCGACTCGTAATTAAATCCTTATTGGGTATTGCAATATAAGTGACGTATAAGTATGATTGTAGAACATGGAAGTAGGAGTTATCGACACCATGATATCTAATTTAATTTAAGTAATAAAGTATTAGCGACAAAACTGTATTTGTATTGTAAACGGAAGTAAGGTATAACCAACAGTGTGATATTAAAATAAATTTAGGTAATAGGGCATAACCTACATAGCTGTAATTAACTACTGAATGGTAATAGGGTATAACCGACAGAGTAATATGAAAATGAATTTTGTATATCGGATACAAGCGCCATAGCTATGTTAAATTACGAAATGGAAGTAGGCTATAAACAACGTTTGTACTTTTTGAGGGAAAAGCTTAAAAGGCATAAACAACCGAAAGCTCGACACGCTTATGAAGTAAAAAAGCATTACCGACAACAAACCCAAAATAAATCATTTTTGTAGGGGTACAAGCACCTTTATAGCAAAAATGACCTGAATTTTCGTCGGTTACGAAAAATAATACTGGGAAAATGTTTATTTTTGCTAGGGCATAAACGCCAAAAAAGTCATCGTAGAGCCATGGGAATAAGCGCATTCGAAAGAGCGGAAAATTTTACGTAAGATGGCATTTATAACTCATTTTTGACCAAAATGTCGCTTATGCCCTACTTCCTTTTTACCGTCGACTTAGAATCTAGTTACCACAATTACGTCTTATCTGTGATTATAATATATAATTGTAAGACTGTCGATACCACAGACAAACTGATCATTCATTTTTGTGGGTCCAGTGTTTACCTGTGTACAATTTTTTTTTCGAATATTAAAAAAAATTTAAAGTTCTAAACTATGTTTTATAAACTTCGAGACCATCCAAAGAATTTTTTTGAATATTTCCGAATGAGTGTTAGAAGTTTTGATGTATAATTTTTACACTTTAAGACCTGCATTAACATACAAAAATACGGACATGAGATACTTTTATTTTCAAATTGACATCTGAATATTCTTTCAAATTTTTATCTCATAGTACTGGTCTCTTTTCCACTTCTTCCATAAGCACATCATTATCAATATGTTTTGCGGAGAGTTTGAACCATTTTGCGTGCGCCAAATCCAATAGTCCGAATGCAAATGATGGAAAAACGACGCAGAGAGTTTCAATTTTGTCACTGTGCGCGCGCGGCTATAAAAAACTAACGGCGCGGTGACAGTTTTGTCAAGGGCTTGCTCAATTTTATCCAGATACGTTCAGTAGAAATAAAAAAAATGGCTGGAGATATAAAAATAATGTTTCTCTCACCCAAATTGCATAAAAATCCTTTCAGCAGTTTAGGCGCAAAAGAACTGGACAGACATACACACACACACGCACGTATACATTATTTAATGATTTTTAAAAATGTTAATTTCCATACCTTCTCCACTTCTTCGTAGCTCAAAAATAAAGTGTTAAAAACATTGTCAATTATATTTCTTTTTGCAGCCTATATGTACTAATATAAAACGGAAAAAATAATGTTTGAAACTGCTCTTGAGCAATTTCAAACTTTCAGTACTAAACTTATTTAAGCCTTTGTTTAGTTATGTTTCAATTTACTACGATGAAAACTAATAACAAACATTGATATGTGTCTACTCAATATATTTGCAAAGTTTGTATTTATAATCGGCATTCAGTTTTTGTATTAAAGCAGAACTACGTTTGTATGGGTACTCAGGGCTCATAGGGACAGTGTCAACGGTTTCAAACAACTTTGGCGCATTATGTTGCCACAATGGCCACATCAATGGCTTTTTGGGTGGCCTTCAGCAAGTCCGCAAATATGCACGAGAGCGGGTTGGTAGGGCAGGAGATCGGGTTGGTACGGCACGAAATTAAGTGTGCAATGGACTGTGTGGCGCCGCAATCACACTCCTTTTTGTTAGATCATCACATCCGCCCACGCCTGCATGAATCTGTTGAGGTAGTTCCAAACTGATTCTCTGTGAGGGCGGTTTGGGAGTCTGCTCGGTACCATTGAACGGATCCTTTGAATGAATTAGTGCTTTGCAACATGTTTAATCAGATGCGCCGTTATATTATTCTCATACATACAAGTCCATAAAAATGTGTTCCTGACTTTCTATATAACTTGAAGTCGTTGAGTTTCATTTTTAGGTTCCGTACAAAAAAAAAAAAAACGGAAAGGATCACTTGTGCGTCTGTCTGTCTGTCCGTCCGTCTGTCCAAGCCCTTTTGCTCCGAATCTACTGCACCAAATCAGGTGAAATTTGGTAGGATAGTGTAATCCTATGACCCAAACACAGGTGTGCAAAGTAAATACATGTTTTTTTTTTAAATAAGGGTTATTTTCGGGGGACAAAAAAAGGAAATTTAAAAAAACTTTTGGAAAACTTATTGTGTCATATATCAAATGAAAGGGCTCGTGATCAGGATTTTAAATATATTTTTGTTTAAATTGTAAAATAAATAGTTTTGATTTTATTCATGAAATAAGACGTAAATTGACCATTCCCCCCCTGTTCTCCGAAACTACTGAGCCTAAAATTTTGAAAAAAATACAAAATATACGTCATGGCTTGTAGATTACAGGAAAACCTATAAGAATTCTATCAATTGAAAAAAAAGTGGTACAGACCGGTACAGACTAGGCTAAACTGGTCCGTCGTATGGCCGATAAGAGAAACTAGTTTAACCTAGGCTAAACTGGTCGAGCAGAGCACTTTTTAGGTTCCGTACAGAAAAAAAACGGAACCTTATAGGAACACTTGTGCGTCTGTCTGTCTGTCCGTCCGTCTGTCCAAGCCAATTTTCTCCGAATCTACTGGACCAAATCAGGTGAAATTTGGTAGGATAGTGTGATCCTATGACCCAAACAAAGATGTGCAAAGTAAATATATATTTTTTAAATAAGGGTTATTTTTGGGGGAAAAAATGAGGAAATTAAAAGAGTTTTGGAAACCTTATTGTGTCATATATCAAATGAAAGGGCTCGTGATCAGGATTTTAAATACATTGTTTATATTGTAAAATAAATAGTTTTAATTTTATTCATAAAACAAGACGAAAATTTACCAATTTCCCCCCCCCCCCCCTGTTCTCCGAAACTACTGTGCCTAAAATTTTGAAAAAAATACAAAATATATATCATTGCTTGTAGATTACAGGAAAACCTATAAGAATTCTATCAATTGAAAAAAAAGTGGTAAACTCAATATAATACGTTCACCTAAGGAAAATAGTTCTTGTCATAATAGAAAATAGTCTATCGGTGTTCTACAGGATTCATTTCGGAAAGTGTGCCCTGTTCCACCCCTTTGTCGTCAATTTTCCTTGTTCGAGAGTCATTACGAATCGTCTCGCACGCAGGTTTGACGACTTCCAGCCTCCCGAACAAGCTGGTTTCCAAAAAGGCTTAAGTACTGCGGCAGATTATACAGAAGACCGAAGAGTACAATCAGCTACTATGCTTGGTGTTTGTGGACTATGAGAAAGCCTTTGATTCAGTCGAAACCTGGGCTGTGCTACATAGCTTACAAAATCGCTAAACTGAAGTGGCAGTGGGCAGGGCACATAGCTCGTAGAACAGATGGCCGATGGGGCAGTAAAGTTCTTGAGTGGCGACCGCGCACCGGAAAACGTAACGTAGGCAGGCCTACCACGCGGTGGACCGACGACCTGGTGAAGAGCGCGGGAAGCCGATGGATGCGGGCAGCGCAGGACCGGTCGTCGTGGAAATCCTTGGGGGAGGCCTTTGTCCAGCAGTGGACGATTTTCGGTTAATATTAGGTATGATGATGATGTTCCACCTTTACACACGAAGCGTTTTGCTTCTTCGTTCATCATGCGAACGGCCAAGGGGAGGAATTCCCTTCCGGCGTCTGTATTACCCGATTCGTAAAATTTAGGAATCTTGAAGACGAGAGTGAATAGGCACTTTTTGAGCTTGCGTGTGACATCCTCGGCTGCATCGGCACTTACCATTAGGTGAGGTGCAGCCAAACACACTCAAATTTTAAATAATTAAAAAAAATAACTCTCACCTTACTGTGAGGATTTCAAATGTGATATTTTGTATTTGACTTTGGCATTGTACGGAACCTCTCCACGCGAGTTCAACTCGCACTTGGCCGGTTTTATTTTCTGTTTAGTCCGTAATTTCCTTGAATATTGCTTCACTCGAACCTTCAATATTTTGTTATGGAGTTCGCCGAAGTTGTATCGCCTAAATCAATAATATATCAAAATAAAAAATAAAATATATTTTTCTTAAAAAATTACAACAAAGCAGAATATTATAGCAATTCCTTATCTTCGTACATAATTTCAGTAAACATCAGGGTTTATTTTTTTTTTGGCAGTCACGAAGGCATTACTACGATAATTGAATTATTTATTTATTCTCGCGCTGCGCGATCTCGAGAACATATTGTGTCAGAGGCATCGAAGAAGTCTTTATATGTCTTTAGAGAGTTTTAATGTGATGAAATACTACTCGTATGTGAATATAAAAGGCATCGTCGGCTTCTCCACGATTTTAAGACAAATATTTACACCACTTGATAGCTAAAGAATCAAAGAATTTATTACGCTAAGTAAGGACTGTAACACATCGCGCGCGGGGGAGGGGGCAGCCCCGCCATTTTGAAGGTCATTTTGCTGCGTATCGAGATTTCCATTTAGTATAACTTTCGACTCGGTGAAGCTACGACGTTCATTCAAGTTTCAATCGTCAGCTCTCGTCAAAATCTATCGATTATATATAAAACATTAGTGTAAAATTGTAACTGTGATATACATATACATACATTCACAATTTCTCTAGGGTAGTCGGGTAAAAAGTCACATTAAGTTCGACACAACTTCAAAAAACCACTTCGCTATTTTCTTATCATTGCAAAAGATGACCTATTCCTTGGTGTAACCTATGCACTTCATTCATAATATTATTCTCCTTTCTTTACAAAGATATAACCCAAAGACAATCTAATCAGCTAGCGTTATACACTAACCTCACGGAGGAATTACCTATCTTTTAATTCTCCTTTTAAAAGTCTTAAAGAGGGTTCTGTGTCTTTGGTTTTCATATTTTTTTTAATGATTTTGACAATGAACATTGATGGCCGAAACCTTGATAAGTATGTATCTATGTATTTTGTTTTTCTGTCACGGTCGTTTTTTACCTGTTTTCTCACAACTGTATTGAAAAATGTCGTATGATACATTAGTGTAAAAGGAAATCAGAAACTCGTGACGTTGGTGAACCCTCGCCTGCGGCTCGGGCTTACAAATATCACTTGTTTGTTATTTACCTTTTTACCACCCTTGTATCATAAATAACTATTAGCGATTTAGCCAACCGACAGAACCAGCAATGGGCGGACACGTCTGCTTAAACCGATAGCCGCTGAATGAAGTAAGTTTTCCACAACTCCACTCCAGTGGAAACCAGCTTTAGCTAAACCGCCTTCCAGCCTGGTGGAGCGATCATCGATCGTTATATGTGGCAAGCCTTGGGGGAGGCCTATGTCCAGCAGAAGACCAACACGGGCTGATGATGCTCATTAAATTTAACTAGCGGTCCAGAGAAATAGCTGCTAAGCCGATGTTTGAAACACACCTGCCCATTCATTCTGGAAGTACAAACTTATCATTATTTAACTCTCTTATAAGATAAGCATTTATGTAGCTTTAAGAATAAATGCAGGTGCCATTTTTTCCATAAATACGTTGTCCCCTGTTTCCTCCCTGGATAACGACAATAGAGCAAAAATGATTTTTCCATCGAACCTATATCTATCATGGCCATGCCCCTATGTTTTGTTTTTTCTCATATTCTAATTAAAAACTGAGAAAATTGCCCAATTGAAACGTCATTTTCAGACACCCACCAAAAAATTTATACGCTTAATAACAATAAAATAAAAACATAGAGGCATAGGTTATGCATTTTTTTATTTAATTTTGAAAAAAAGTATATTATTGCTCAAGTTTTAGAGAAGAAAATAGGGTACTACGAAATGCTGTTTTGGTCAATTTTAGTGCCTATTATCAGTCTGCGCTGCAGTTCTCCCTTTCTTGCTGTATACGGAGAGGTTTGGGGAAGGGAAACAGCAACATTTTACTAAAATACCTATTTTTTAGACCGCGTTTCCTCATAAGTATTGTGCAGAGATTCGATAACGAATAATATATGTGCATCAAAACTGGGGCAGATATAGATAAAATATTGCTTCCATCTCCAACGAGCCTGCGTATCAACGCAGTCGGAGTGATCGAAGCTCTCCGGCGCGCTAAGCGCGCGCGTCGCGTGCGCAAACCGTTCCGTGTTGGCGAGTTATTTATACGCACTTATTTACGCTACAATTGATACCAATTGGGAATGAAATATTTAAATATATTATGGGAGGTGAATTATTTTGAGACGCTCAAGTACACTGTAGAGTAAGGTACCTACACCTTGTTACTATCGTGAACTAGAAGAAGGATCGAGATAAAAATGTAATGTTCTGTAGTAGATAGGTACTCAGTTTGTTTTTGTACTTATGATTGCAAGGTAGGTAATTAAAATTAAGAAAGAAAAACAAAGATATAAAGAATTGGAAAGTAGACACAAGTACAAGATATAAAGAATTGGAAAGTAGATACAAGTACAAGATATAAAGAATTGGAAAGTAGATACAAGTAAAAGATATAAAGAATTGGAAAGTAGACACGAGTACAAGATATAAAGAATTAGAAAGTAGATACAAGTACAAGATATAAAGAATTGGAAAGTAGACACGAGTACAAGATATAATGAATTGGAAAATAAAACAAGTACAAGATATTAAGAATTGGAAAGTAGATACAAGTACAAGATATGAAGAATTGGAAAGTAGACACGTGTACAAGATATAAATAAGACAATCATTCGTGTATGATTCAGAGAAATAAATTCCGAGTTACCTAAATACAAAAAAAATTGTGCAGCCTTGATTTGCATACTTTGTCACAAAGTCTTCTTCGTCTGTCGGGCATACATTAATACATACATAAATCAACAATAAACAACATCTAACTTGATTAAAAATTTAAAAATCATTTGGGTACCCCTTCCTTTAATTTTTACAGGAATTATAAACTACCCAGTGCAGTAGAACTTATAAAGTCCTAGTTATTCACAAAGTTTATTTTAAATCGTAGTTAATAAAGAAAAAAGTGTGTGTGTCAGCTCCGCTGCACGACTGGAGTTTACTCCTTACTAACGATTATAAATGTGTAGGGGGATCGCGGCCAATTTTTTCAATTCTGAAAACAGATTTGTGATTAGGGATCGATTTTAAAAGCAATCGGTCCAGTAAGTAGAAAAATTTACACTTTTGTCAATTCTGACAACGGATTCGTTATAAGGGACTTCAGATATCGATTTTGGAAGCATTCCGTCCAGTAAATAAGAAAAAAAATACAAAAAATTCAAAATGGCGGATACTTTTCTTCAATACTGACAACGGATTCGTAACAAGAGACCTCTGGGACCCTCAGTTGTTTGAAGCAAGCGGTCAAAAAGTTCATAATTGCGGCCACTTTTTTCAATTCTGACAAGACAAATCTAACGACACCTCACACTCCAAAATCTATCTAGCCGTTTAGGGTACAAGACGAGCCAAAGAAATAATATATATATATATATATATATATAAAAATATATACAATATATACAAACGTACATACATACATGCATACATACGTACGTACGTACACACATTACACACAAATTACTACATAACACACATATAAAACACACATTACACACATATGACTCACACATTACATACATATCACACACATTACACACGTTACATATACATTACACGCATCACACACACATTACACACATACATACACCAAAATAAGTTGCGCACAAAATTAATAACTATAATATACAACTAAAGCATAACGCATAACGTCTGATTTTACTTCCCATAAATTCATACTTATACATATATGAAAAACAATCCCTAAGGAGTAAACTCCAAAAATATACAAAAAACATTATTTGTATAGGTGGTACCTTTTTCTGATTTTTCTTGGAATAACAAACTTATCTGTGCTGTACTGTAAGCCATGTTAAGTGTCACGCAAGTATGATAATGATAACTATTCATTACCAACAAAAGACAAACGTAACAACAGAAAAATGCTTTATTTAGTTCAGACTCCGGAATACCAGCATGACTCACACTTGGCTGGCTTTTGTAATTTTTTGTATTAATTCAGGTTTAGTACTGTAATCACACCAAGTTTCACCCTTGTACTTATTACCGTTTTTACGATAAAGATACTTTAACTACCTAAAAAATGTTTTGCTAACTATATCGTGTGGCATATCAAATGAAAGTGCTTTTCCAGATGTTTGGACTTTGGAAATTTATTTTTTCCTGGAGGATCGGATCGACTTTAGATGTTCTTGAAGGTTTTCTTGTAATCTTTGCATTAACCTTATACACTGTGATTAATTCAAGATTTTAAGAGATAGAGGGGGGGGGATGGACAATGTTCAGTTTTTGCGTATTTAAAATTAATTTATTTACGTTAAATGGTCTGTCTTTGGGTCACCAACTTACATACGTATGTGCACCAAATTTCAACTCAATCGGTCTAGTAGTTCCAGAGTAAATTGGCTGTGGCAGACGGACGGACAGACACACGGGTGATCCTATTATGGTTCTGTTTTTACCTTTTGAGTTATGGAACCCTAAAAAAACAAAAAAAAATGTGTGTGTCAGCTCCGACGCACGACTGGAGTTTACTCGCGCTTGAAAAAAAACTATAACTCACTTCATTTCTACTATTGAACACGACCTTTTTGTATCGAAATTTTTCGTAACGCTGTCATTCATCGATAGATTTCACTCCTCACATTTTTGTCATACCGGGCCCCTTATATATGCAAATCGATTCTTAAGGAGTAAACTCCAAAAACTCCAAAAACCTCTTGTAAGGTTAAACCCATATTTATTTATTTTTTATTATTGTTTAGTTAATATCTCATACCAACACAAATTGTGCGAAAATCTAAGCTAGCTATTTGTCACGATCCAAAAGATATATTATAGTCTTTTAAAAGTCAGACAGATAGACGGACAGCATAAGCTTAGTAAAAGGGCCCCGTTACCCGGCTCGGAATCCTTAAGCTGTAAACTGGGTCGTGATGAACTCGTTCTTATGTTATTATGTTATACGAGTATTCGTTCTTAATTAATCTACTTATTTCTACAAGTAGTGATTTTATGTCAGCAGTTAGAGCATCACACATTTTAATACACATTACTATACCAAAGTATATAAGGTGTAACAAAATTAGCTGAAACTATTTTAACTGGTGCTTCTACCCGTGAAACTGAACAACTTTCCACATGAAACCCATAGTCAAATCGCAAAAAAAATTGGCTCTCCCATACTAACTCGATTAGCTGATCCGCCAACTTAGTATGGGAAGTTCAAATATTTTTTTTAGATTTGACTATGGGTTTCATGGAGAAAGTTGTTCAGTTACATGGATAGAAGAACCAGTTAAAATAGTTTCAGCAAATTTTGTTAGACCTTATATATCCCTACTATCCCTACTAATATCCCTACTAATATTATAAATGTGAAAGTAACTCTGTCTGTCTGTTACGCTTTCCCGCAAAAACTACTGAACGGATTTGGCTGAAATTTGGTAGGTAGACAGATTAGGATCTGGCTTAAGACATAGGCTACTTTTTACCACGATCGCGAGCCGCTTGCGGCTCGCGCACTGCGCACCCTCGAAAAGTCGTAGAAACGTGGTCCACGCGGGTGAAGCCGCGGGAAACAGCTAGTAAGTATATATTAGCACTAACATACAGTATGGATACTCCCTGCCGCTCTCTAGATTCTGACCTCACCCACTCGTCTCCCAGATTGATTCAGATTGGTTACAGTTTGGTTGTCAAACGTATAGGATTTCGCCGCCAATTTGATTGTTTTATCATTCGTTTTTTAAAATGACATTTCTGGCCCGTTGTATGAAGTATCCAGGGTGTCACTGTACACTGTCTATTATATTGAGACAGTTTCGGTATACTGTTTAAAACTAGTTTATTTGGGTCTCTTACAGTTCTTTTGTGTACTTTTTAAATAAATGTAGCTTTACATAACGAGACAATGCAAAAAGCACATTTGACTACATAATAGCCTACTGAGCTATTCCGTTCAATTAGAGGTAGCAGTGCAGCTGGTAAGCGCATGGGGTGTAGAAGGGTTGTTTTCACTTTTATTGTTGCTTCTGCAAATCTGTGTTCTACTAACATTAGTGTAATAAACGTTTGTGTTACTAACGATAATTTTGTACAATTAAAAACCGACTTCAAACAGGAAACTAAGATTCCCCTCGATTTCTCTGGGATGCCGTCATCAGATCCTGGTTTCCTTATCATGGTGTCACCCTTGGGATATCTACTTTCCAACAAAAAAAGAATCATCAAAATCGGTTCATAAACGACGAAGTTACCCGCGAACACACATAAAAAAATAAAAAATATATACGGTCGAATTGAGAAACCTCCTCCTCTTTTTGAAATCGGTTAAATATAGACCATGTTATCTCAATAATAGAGATGATAATAATAAATGATGATGGGCAGCGAGATGCAGCCGCTTAGCGTCGGTATATAGCAATAGTAAGGGTGGGTTGCACCATGTAACTATAACGATAACCAAACCGTAACCAGCCGTCAAATCGCCGGTATTTGACCGTAACAATAACAGGTCCAAAACGAACGTTTAACGTTAGCTTTAACTTATGACGTCATTATATATGTATGTATTTAAACGTATATAAGTATGTATATCAGTCTCTGGTAACCCATAACACAGGGAATCCTACTTTGGGGCCAGATGACCATGTGTGATTTGTCCCAGAATATTTATTTATTTATTTATTTATTATAACCGTTGTGAAAATGACGCAACCCATATATAACCGTCGAATTGACGGCTGGTTACGGTTTGGTTATCGTTAATAGTTACATGGTGCAACTAATGGTTTAACCGCCTTCGTGGCGTAATGGTTAGTCCATTTGCTTCACACTAACAGGTCACGGGTTCGATTACCGGCGGGGTCAACTTGCAAGACTCTGTTTGGTTGGTGGTAGTACATTTTCTAAGCCCGTCTGGCTTGCTACCACCATCTTATCTAAGTCTTGCCGCCCAACATCAGTGTTAACAAAATTGATGTGTTCCGGCTAGAAGATAAGATATCCATTCCGGCTAGAAGATTTAGCCAGTTCTTCATTGCGTTGGGGAATCTTGGTAAACTCGCTTCCATCTTCGGCATCATCGTCGCTTACCATCAAGTGAGATGATGCCAAGGGCTTACCAATTGTGAATAAAAAAAAACCTAAGCATTCTTTGGTTATTCTTACTATACCTACGGGTTATATTTATCTTAAGCAGCGTGGTGTTTTCGAAAGAAACCGTTACGTAGGTAATTAACTGATATAGATATAAATGCATGATCTGTTTGCAAATTGTCTATGGATTGTTTGGAGGAAGATTATTATAATGATCATGAAACTATAATGGATCGATTTCGCTACACCTGTATACCAGATATCGGCGCGCCTATCTGCTGCTGCATGGTCGCCAATTTGCAGTAATTGATCGACGGCTCGCCTCGTGCTACTGATCTGTGGCGGACGCTATCCCGGGTGTGCATGACTCAATGACCTGGATATGGCTCATCAACCTGGATATCGCGAAACAAGTATACCAATCTTGTATGTGTTTAGAATTTAACACTTTAAACTTTCACGATTGTTCATAATGACAAACTGAAAACGGGTCTTGACGTGATTTTATTTAACACTAGCTGACCCGGCGAACTTCGTACCACCTTACACTTCACTACCCTACCCTACAAACCACTACACTACCCTACCCTACCCTACACTAGACTACCCTACCCTACACTACCGTACACTACACTATCCTACCCTACCCTACCCTACACTACCCTATCCTGCACTACACTACACTACCCTATCCTACCCTACCCTACCCTACCCTACCCTACCCAGCCCTACTGTTCACTATCTTACACTACTCTACACTACCCTATACCAGACTACACTACCCTACCCTACACTACCCTAAATTACACTACACCGGCCTACCCTACCCTACTTAAGAATCTTCTTCTGACAATAACGAACTCAACAAAAAAAGAATTATCGAAATCGGTCCAGCCGTTCACGTGTGATGCGATGACCAAGGGAAATAGAGATTCATTTTTATTTATATAGATGAGCAGGTATTGATGTTGTTTTTACCTCAACGTTTCGACTATGCTTCAATAGTCGTGGTCGCGAATAAAATCACGTCAAGTCCCTCTTTCAATTTGTCATTGTATTTAGAACTGTTTGATACTGATCGTACACACTGGACCTTCTCCCGATTTGGGAGAAAATTACTGGCAAGACGAAAACGTCCTATTAAACGCCCCAGGTTCAAATGAAATGACGAATGGCAAAAGGACTTGAACGCTATTCAAAGAGACGATTGGTACGAAGTGGTGCAGATCAGGAGAAAGTGGCACAATTAGGTCACAGATTACTAAATAATTACTTCGTAAATTAGGTGTTGGAGGCTTAGATCCTGATTAGGTGAGTCAGCAAAAAGTACTTATTTAGGAAAAAAGGTAGGTAGGTATTTAGGCACTTGGAGTGCAGTGAACAGCGATGTTGCACTGTTTTAATCAAATTGCGATACAATAAATAAATTGTACAGCCACGGTGTGCATACTTTCTAGCATAGCCTTCATCTTTTGTCGTAGTCGGGCATAAAACAATCTACCATAAACATTACACTTGCATAAAAGCAAAGACTTAATTAAAAATTGACAAATAATTTGGGTTTGTATGGCAGGTACCTTACTCAGATTTTTTCTGGAATAATGAAGTACCCGGAACAGTAGGCCTTATTAAGTTCTAGTTACAGACAAAGTTTTATTAAAATCGTTAGAGACGTTTTTGAGAAAAAGTAACAAAGAACTGGGATTTTTATGGGAGTACCTTAATTCCGATTTTTATTGGAACTACGAACTAACTGTGAACTGGAACATAAACAGTTATAGCAACATACCAAGTTTCATTAAAATCCTTAGTGCCATTTTTGAGTAAAGAAGTAAAAAGTTATTTTTTACTACGGTGGCAATCTCAAAAAATCAAGATAGGGGAAATTTGAAAAAAAAATGCCTGGAGATACCAAAGTAATATTACCTTAACCCAAATTTTACCCAAATTCATTCAGTAATTCATTCAGTAGACTAGAGCACCGGACAAAAATACAGTCAGACAACATTAAGTACAGACAGAAAATTAATGTAACACACGCACACTCATAAACATATATTTATTTTATTTTTTAGACTATTAGTATGAGATAATCGAACCCCATCAAAATCTCAAATTCGATTTTTATTTCCATCACAATATCGTAAAGAAATAGAATAGGATTTTTTTTCATAAACGAAAAGTAAGTGTAAAATAGGTAAAAGATTTTTGCCGAAGAAGAAGTATTATGTTTATTCTGTGAAAATTTCAGCCGGCTATCTATTGTGGTGCGAAAGACAGTCTTTAAAAGGTCGGAAGGCATGACAGACATACAGTCGGTGTAAGGATTAGTAATATGTTAGCAACCATTGTGCGGTGGTAATGACTCCTATTTGTTTGTGTACTTAAGCAATACAATAAATAAATCATTCATTTATTCAATAGGATAATCCGGTAGCGGGATGGACGCGGATGTTTATATAAGATTCATGCGATATAGGGGCGTCCTCCTGTGGGCGCACCCTTGACCTCTACGCGGTCTCGACGCAAGCGCAAAATCTAATTAGTAACTTAATAAGTAAATGTAAAATGATGTTAGGTCAAAGTAAATTACGCGACTGCCCGCCGCTGCTTTTTGCATAATTGAATCAAAAATAACATACGTTCTTATGTATGAATTCAGTTATGCTGGTACCCTCGTGAAATATTATTAAGGTTCTAATATTTGAAGACGGAATTCTGTGAAAACGAATTATTATTTTTTTCAGTTAATTTTAATTCTTACTGGATTTCAAAGGAAACAGAATTATCATCACTGAGAAAATAGATACGTGGGGTTTATTACACTAGAAGTTGATTTTCCTTGCCCCAGAAGTTTGTTTGTTTGTTTTCATTACCGCAGAAGTTTATTTCCATTAGCCCAGAAGTTTACTTTTATTTCCCCAGAAGTTTATTTTGAATATACCCTAGATGTTTATTTTCATTATCCCAGAAGTTTATTTTCATTACCCCAGATGTTTATTTTCATTGCCCCAAAATTTTATTTTCCCTCAAAAGTTTATTTTTACTGCCCCAAAAGTTTTCTTTCTAATCCTAAATCTTTATTTTCATTACCCCAGAAGTTTATTTTCATTGCCCCAGAATTTTATTTTTCACTACCCTAGAAGTTTATTTTCATTACCCCAGAAGTTTATTTTCATTGCCCCAGAATTTTATTTTTCACTACCCTAGAAGTTTATTTTCATTACCCCAGAAGTTTATTTTCATTGCCCCAGAAGTTTATTGTCGCTACCCCAGAAGTTTATTGTCACTGCCCTAGAAGTTTAATTCGTAAAGTCGTTAAATTGTGGCTTTTCTTTTTTCGCTTTTCTCTTCTCTCGTATTATAGGAGACTAAGAGTTGGTCGCGGCTTCGCCCCCGTGGATATCGAGGGTGAGCGGTGCGCGAGTCGCAGGCGGCTTGCGGGTTTTCTCTTAGGTAAGGACTAAGTATCTAACAAGTAAAACTATTGAAAGTGTGCGTGTCAGGTCCGACGCGCGACAGGAGTTTACTCTTGAAACATTGTTATTTAGGCCTCCGCTCTACGCGGAGCTCGGCTTTCGGCCTCGCTGAGAGCGCTCCTGGCTTCGCCCTACGCGAAGCTCGACGGCCATGTTGTCTTAGCCTTCGAGAATGAAAAAACCTAATGACGGTAAAAATAACGCGTTACCAATAACTACTCAAATTCACCCCTCATATATTTTTCATATCGGACTCAATATGTATATGTGTCAATCCTAAAGGAGTAAACTTCAAAAAAATTATTGGGATCTCTGCAGTAGTTTTTGCGCGATGCACGCACAACGGCATACCTCGATCATTTTTTTATGTACTTAGATAATTAATAATAAAAAAATGCCCACCCCGCGTCTTGGTCCGCTAGTCGTTAGAAAGGGTAATAAAATCTTTATGATTATCTACCGCCATGATTTCATCCTGCCTTAGTAACGGGTATTTTCTGTAAGATTCTATAAAGCTATTTTATTACTACTCGCAGGTACTATAAGGCGAGGTGTTGATTGGAATAGTTGTCCCTATCTGTTTCTTTACGTGTAAAGAGTAAAGTAAATAACCAAACTTTTTCACTTTTTCAGTGGTTTTTCGTTTCAAACAAAAACTACAATGAAAGTATAAAAAATAATAACATTACTCACTTTGTATTATCATAATAAATATTGTTATACATTTTTTTAAATTTATACCTCACAATATTATTCACAACTAGAGTTGTATGTAAGTAACGGTTTAAACCTATTTTTGGGATTTTTTTCTATCAATCCAAAACTGATCAATTGTGTTTCTGATAGCGTTTGACTTTAAGGAACATCATCGACAATAAGGGTTTTTTTTTCAACCTTGGGCTTTCTATCGTTTAGGAGTAATTGACGTCAAAAATAACGAAAATCTGTATATTATCCGTATATTACCGCCTTAAGAACATTTCTTACCTTGGTGGGCAGTTGGGTAAAAATAGGGGTTCTCAAATACCATGTGGTGTATGGTCTGTTTCGGATCTCTGCACGCGCACGCAGCCGATTCGCTCCAACCCCATTTGTGCCACAGGTACGCACAGTTGCCGATACCAGTTCTTATGCGATTAAGGGTTGACCAAATTTGTCGTATATATAATAATAATAATATAGAAAATATAATAAATATACTTTCATTTTAACGATAGAGCTAAATCAAAAATACTTCTAAAGACCTTTAAAAAACTGTATAAATACTGAACCCCTCTTTTTCTGTACAATCGGGTAAAAATATATCTTATGTCATTCAAGGAATCAAGACTAATCTAACGACACCTCGCACTCTAAAATCCATCAAGCTGGTATGCTACAGAGCGTGCCAAAGAAATCTATATCCATATAAAAATGAATTGCTGTTCGTTAGTCTCGCTAAAACTCGAGAACGGCTGGACCGATTTGGCTAATTTTGGTATTGAATTATTTGTGGAAGTCCAGAGAAGGTTTAAAAGGTGAATAAATATGAAAATGCTCGGAATCAAATAAAAAAAAACAAAAATAAAAAATCTGTCAAAAAATAATTGATTTTAGGGTAGGGTAGTGTAGTGTAGGTGTAGGGTAGTGTAGGGTTGTGTAGGGTAGTGTAGAGATGGGTAGTGTAGTGTAGGGTAGGGTAGGGTAATGTAGTGTAGGTTAGGGCAGTGTAGTGTATTGTAAGGTGGAACGAAGTTCGCCGGGACAGCTAGTAATAAATAAATATACATACATACATACACATGAAAAACATAACCCTCCTTCTGGCGCACTCGGGTATGAATACGTATAATGATATTAGCTATCCTATAGAAATCATCCATTTTTCCGGGATAAAAATTTGCCTCTATGTTAATCCAGACCTTTACCTATCAAATTTCATTCAAATCAGTTTAGCCGTTTAGTTTCTAAAGTGGAACAAACGTATTTTCGTATTTATATTTTTTTGTGTGATATATAGGTTCACAGTTTGACATTCACCACGTCGACACAATATTTACGTACCTAATGTTCAAGCAAAATAGAACACACTCGTAATAGAACACACTCGTAATAGAAAACACTCTAGTAACGTAGTTGTAGAAAATGAATTTATTCAGGATTAACATTTTGTTTTTTTTTGTTACGTCGAAACCGTTCTCTCAAAATTGAATGCTAAGGCGTACACACCTAAGACTTGTGCTAACACTTTTAAGCTTGGTATGCCGAAGCTTCAATGTGGACGCGACCTTCACACTGCAGCGTCTCAAGGTCGCATCCTCCCCTCAAAGGAAAAAGCTTGTTTATTGTATCCGAGAGTACTCAGCGCACATTCTAAGAAAATGAACCATTTTCCTCATTGTCTGCACTCAATTTATTACAATAAAATACTAACATGTTTTTTTTTACCTTATTCGTGTAAAATAAACATCTTACCTACAAATTAATCCAATCAGTTACACTAAGCCATTTTTTTTGCAAATTTTAAGGAATGTTTTTCTTTGCCTAGGTACCTACGTATTTGTTTTTAAGAAAATATGCCGATTATGTGTTCAACAAAGTTAATTTTTAAGCTGGACTTGTCAAATGATATCAATAGAGGTCAATCTGTCATCTACGCGTACCAATTTAATTGATGGGCACGTGTTGGCTCGTCAATTTAATCCCCTCTTGATTAATGGCCTATCTGTCAAATAAAATACAACACCTACATACGGCTATATATACGTAAAAAGGTTGCCTGGAAAAAATTGCTAACTAGCAACAAGGCCGCCTATTTTGTAGTATTTCTTCTATGTTATTTTTTTATGTTGTAATGCAATAAAGAAAACTGTTATGTATTGTAAAAAGTTTTCTTCTCCGAAAGTCTGCCATGGACACAAAATACGAAATGTCATAACTATCAAACATTCCTCGGCGTAGAGCTTAGTCTGAATGCGACCTAAATCAGAAGTTATCAAAGAATTTTGTATTTAAGAGTTCCCAAGGATGAGCAGAATGTTGTGCTCTTCGAAACCAGAGAGAGTAGCCAGAAATCCAACCTACTGACTGCGCTTAGTAATTTCCTAACGTTCTTCGCTTTTGAAGAAGTAACTCTTTGGACCACGTCTCTGTATGAAAATGTAGTAAGAAAATTTACATAGGAGGGCGTTAGTCGGTTGGAGTTAGTGCCGCTGAGTGAACATCAGTAGTAACGTGCTAACCCTGGCTCCGCAATAATAAGTATGGGAATACTTGTGGCTCGAAGTGGGGCGTATGATAGCCCCATTTCGAGCCACAAGTATTCCCATACTTATTGTACTTTTCGTGCTGATGGAAGGATCTTCTACCAACAATATAATTTCAAAATTATACCGAATCGACTATTTTATCTCGCTGCACGCTACTCACCCTGTGTCTGATGGTGTTGCTGTCAAAATGTTGAGCCATTACCCCCGGAGCCATTACCTAATAATTAATTCCACTTTCATCATTGTTCTATTTTTGTACGGGTTGACGTGGAAAAAAAAATGTGTATTTATTTTTTATTTTTATTAAAAAAAAACAGGCAAGGTTTTCAGTACTTAAACTATATAATATTATTAGTACTGGTTCATTATTCACCTAGCTAAGCATTTTAGCAACCATTTCAGTTACGACCGAATACTTTTTAGTCTTTTTATGAAACCAGTTGCGATCGAAGAAAAAATCATCCTCGTACGAAACTTGCCCACAATATAAAACCTTAAATAATTAGTAACTGTCAGTCTTCGACTGCTAAATCAATCAAACCTAACGACCCAAACATCGCTCGCTTCCTGATTTCGCTCACTCGCAACTGGTGATAAAAAAATCTTCGATCGTAACTGGTTTTTAGCACTAGGACCTATCTTTTTTATAATGATAATTATTGATATTTTAAAATGTACTTATTTTATGTATCAACATAAGAGAGATAGTTTTCAACATTTACCATCACATTCATAAAAACATAACGACAGAAAAGGAATGGTCCGTTTACGTACATTCCAGACACGTACAAAATAATAAAATTGACAACACCTACGTCGGCAGCACTAAAATAGGAATCACACAATAAACATCAAATTCACAGTAAACGTTATTTACAACATGCTGTGTTACTGTTCGAAACAACAATGTTACTAATTTTAAGTACACAATTTTTTGGCTAGAGCTAGAGACAGTTCATTTATCAGTCAATTTGTAATTTTGACAAACGACTGAAAAATTTACGCACAAAACTTGGGGTCCCCGTTTAATATTAAACTCAGAAATTCACGATCTTACTCATTTATTAGTTTCTTAAAATGATGTTATATAATACTTCATTTTGTCAAATTCATGAATTTTAGAAAACTTAAGCTAACCTTGTAATTTTTTTTAAATGTTTTTTTATGTCTTTCTGTCTTTAGAACATCGATATGAATTTGTCAAATGAGATATTGAGAAAAGTAGAAAAAAAACATCGTATTTGACAAATATTCATTACAAATATTTTCTTATAATTCGTGTACTAGAGTTATTTGAGACTGGTTTGGCTGTTCAAAAAAATCTGGCAGCCTGTTTTAAATACTTTTAATAAATAAACTACATTTTGTCTTAACTGTTATCGCTTGTGTACATTTTAAAATTTTGGTTAGCCGACTCGAATGAAGACAGTACTAACCGCTCCCAAATGACACAATGCAGACTTACAAAAAATATCGTCTCTCACGAAATGTTTTCCTAAGTCATAAAGTTATCTACCCTTTTTAAGGGCGTTAATTCAATAATTTGTCAATTTAGCCAGCAGTTAAATTTTATGGCTTAAAAAGATTAATTATTGGCACCTTTTCTGTTACTATAAGCTTCAATAATAGCGGTTTGATGGAATAAAATATTATTCTAAGAGCTCTATCCACTCTTTTCTACGGCACTACAAGCATATTAATATTATAAATAGTAATAATACAGATAGTACATACATTTCGGACGTACTGATCAAAGGTCCTCACCGCGGTCCGTCCGAGCAGCAGCGCGTCCATCTCGGACTCCGGCACCGGCACCACCGCCACGCCGGGCGCGCCCGCGCCCCGCGCCGCCGGCACGTTCATATCTGCACGCGCTGCTTACCGTTTGACCGCACGTGCACCCTCACAGTTCATCATTACACGCATGTGTAAAAATTCAGGAAGAAGAGGCAGAAGAAGAATTGTTCATCAATATACGCGTGTGTATTTACAGGATATAATTATTGATGGATAATCGCGTTTTACGGCTACACATCATTGAGAAGTTTAAATAGTTTATAAAAGTGTCAGTTCACAAAGAAGTGTGTGTTTAGTTGACAAACGAGGATACGTTTTGTTCACAAAGGAGTGTGTGTTTAGTTCACAAAGGAGTGTGTATTTAGTTCACAAAGGAGATTGTTCATCGATACACGCGCACTGAGCAAAAGTTCATTCCTTGTGGGTAGTTCACTAAAGTGATAATTTATTTGTACACGAGTGTGTATATTTCACAGAGATAGCAATTCATTGTACACGCTAAGTTCTCAAAAATGCAAATTAAAATTTGACACGGATAAGAGTTCATAGATGCACGTGAGTCGAAAGTTCATAGCAATGAATGAAAAATAAAAACATACCAACAGTACACATCTCTGCATAAAATTCTTTGATTTCAAGCTAGTTCATTGTTTTGCCCGTTATCTTTAATTCCACTTTATTTAAAAAAAACTACATTAGTGTTATATTAGTTTTAAAGCTCAATCCATGAGAACTCAACAGTTTTACTTCATAATTCATTGCCATTCTGAGTTTAGTTTTTAACAATGTCCATTGTTGTCCCCAAATCCCTTCACTCGCCGCTTCACTGTCACGTCGCATTGTTTTTGATTCCGCAGGAGTGACACTCACAGTTTCATATTAAATAAAATTTTAAACTGCAGTTTCTTAAATATTTGTATAATCCCCAACGCTTTTTTGTTTTTTGTTACGTTTCTATATTTATTTTGTTTTTAAATTTTCTACTGAAATTATGTATAATATATTATCATTTTTCGCGTTATGTTTTCGTCTAAGTTAATTTTAGGCAAGGGTTATTTAACTATATGGCTACGATCACTAGCTCTACTTTCACAGCAGGATCAAAAGTTATTCTTTTTAATTATTCGTTTCAGTCACTGCTTAATGGGCGACATTGTGGTTAAAGATCTCTTAATTAAGTTCGTTGAAGTCTTGAAACTCGTTAGCTAGTTTGGTCTCACTTGATCAAAATATCAGCTGCCGTTCAAAATTGATTAAAAATCTTTCAAAATGATATGGTTTGGTTGCTCGTATTGTTTGCGTTCGAGAAAAATTTACTAATGGCATCGAAATGTTTACTTTTGTCTTTTTTAATTATTTCCTTAACTCACTTTACGAAACACTTGATATTGTGCACTTTTTGTTGCTTTTTACATACCGTTCACTTTGAGTTTCACAAAAATATGTCTTGTCTTGGAAAATACCTTATTATTTACACCACAACGTCTCAATTCCTTTGTACGTGCGCCCTGATTCCTTGTTCCCGGTTCAGTCTTACCTCTAAACCTAAACCCTTAGTCTTTGGTTTGGTTTTCGAATAAAAAAATAATTTCTTGGACCAATGGTTATATCTAGGCTGATATTCTTCTATATTCTCAAATTTTTCGTCATTGGTAAAGTGGAATTGTTAATTTATTTTTGTATGGAGTAAAATTTGTTTGCCAAAGTACTGTGTAAATTAAGTTTTTGAAACTTCGAAAATAAATTTTTCCGTTTTATAAGGATTATCCAAGAAGCAATTCCAAAAACCAATCATTGTCTGGGAGCCCTGGGGAGTGCGGGGGTCAGGGCCCTTCGCTGCGACAGATAAAGCCAATAAAAATAGCGTCGGTACGACTTATTGTATGATCTTACTGAATGTCTGAAATAGAAGAGCGCTACGTCGCCAGCGTGCAGCGTGCAGCGTGCGGATACCTGTACTTAGTTTTTTTTTGCAAAATAAAGTACGGAAGAAGAGATCCCCAGGAAAACCAAAGTAACTGACATAGCTCACAGAATCGCTAAACTGAAGTGGCAGTAGGCAGGGAACATAGCTCGTAAAACAGATGGCCGTTGAGGTTGTAAAGTTCTTGAGTGGCGACCGCGTACCGGAAAACGTGGCGTAGGCAGACCTCCCACGCGGTGGACTGTAGATCTGGTGAAGATCGTCGTGGAAATTCTTGGGGGAGGCCTTTGTCCAGCAGTGGACGTTTTGCGGCTGATATGATGATAGAACGGAAAAAAAGGGTTTTTTTTGTACGTGATCCTTTTCCGAAAAGATCTATGGTGCTTTCAGTCAAGTACGAGTTAATTTAAAGTACAACTTCGTTTAAATCGTGACTTTCAACAAGACTGCAAAATTATTTCTATAAGCTCAATATTTTTTTAAACGCACATCATAAAGATGAGTTATATGAAACTTTTGGCATAATTTTAAATACCGACAACTAATTAATTTGAATCAACGGGTTATAATTAGTAATAACTATTATATTTTATCATTTTCCAAGACGGATTCATCATCTGAATACACACAAATATCAGCAAATATCATTAATTTAAAGCTAGACTTGCATTCTTTTACTGACTGTGTAATTGAGACAGTTGTATTGGCAGAAATAAATAATCATCTGGTGGCTAAGTGATGTATGAGGGAAATGTAGGGGTGGGGGGAATCCAATTCATATTTTGAGATTTTATGAAATGAGTACTCCTGTTTCTTTGTTAACCTTTAATATTTAAAAAAAAAAATACAGTGCATTATTGTGGAGATACCCGCCGGGCTAGTGTCAAAATTGTATGTAGTATCTACAAAAAATACGTAATAGTACATTTGACAACTTTACGTAAAGTTACTTTTCATTAACTGCAAATAACTAATATAATACTTAAATAATTAAGGAAACTATAGGTCTATATTGAAGTAAGACGTTTTATAGATTTATTAAAATGGCTGTTTGTTTCTATTGAATAAAAAAAAAACATTTTGTTTAGAATTTTTTCATGTTTTTTTTTTATTCACAATTGGTAAACCCTTGACAACATCTCACCTGGTGGTAAGTGACGATGTTGCCGAAGATGGAAGCGGGCTTACAAAGATTCCCCAACGCAATGGGTAACTGGCAAAGTGACGTTATAGTCTTTGAAAACTAATATGGTGATTTCAATAAATACAAAACTTAAAATACATTTAAATATTAACGTGCAGCATAGACTAATATGACGATTAGAAAAAAGAAAATGTTTTAGATGATTATGGAAAATTATGCATCTATCAACATTTTTTTATTCACAATTGGAAATCCCTTGGCATAATTGTTAAACAATATTATTCACTTACAAGCGTTTACATGGCCGAAAAACTATATCGTTTTAAGAGTCTCCAGGAGGCTCGAGTTTCCATACAAACGTAGTTCCGCTTTAGTACAAAAACTACATGCAGGATTGAATCCAAACTTTGTAAATATATTGAGTAGACACTAATCGATGTTTGTAATTAGTTTTCATCGTAATACATTTTAACGTAACTAAACCAAGGCTTAAATTAGTTTTGTGCTGAAAGTTATAAATTGCTCTTATTTTTTTCCGTTTTATATAAGTACATCGAAAACTAATTACAAACATCGATATGTGTCTCCTCAATATATTTGCAAAGTTTGGATTCAATCTGGCATGCAGTTTTATTATTAAAGCGGAACTATACGTTTGTATGAAAACTCGAGCCTCCTGGCACGCAGTAACAACCACAATCTCTTGCTATTGAAAGAAGGACAGTAAAAAAGTTTGTTAACAATTAATTGCAGCTCTTCAATAAGTTTGAAACTTGTTCAGCATCTGAATTTGGAAATTTAACCATCTTCGCGGCTACACCCAGAAAGTCGGTTCGATTCACGGCAGGGCCTAACTTTGAAAAACTTGGTTTGGTTTGTAGTGGGACATTTCCTAAGCCCGCCTGGCTAGCTATCACCATCTTATCTAAGTCCTGCACCCCAAATATCAATATTAACAGCATTGGCAAAGTATATACAGGGTGACTGGTAAGTAGTGCAAATTCTTTTAAGGACCTATAGATCAGTTCATTTGCAACAAATTAAACCATATAACACCTTATGCAAAAGTGACCCATTTTTGAGATATTGCAGTTTTAAGATTTTTTATAAAAAATCCTAAGTGTTATATCTAAGTAAATATCAATAAAACGAAAAAAAAAATACCGTTCGTATTTTTATTGGTTTTAACTTCGTTACATTTTAAATGATAAATTAGAATTGATAGATTGTAATTTTTTTCATAAATGTGGACACAATGCTTCAAAAAAAAAAACTTGTATAAAAAATATATAAAAAATTAACATATGTGTAACAGATATGTTAATTTTTTATACCTCGTCTGAAAGATAGTAAAATGTAGATGTTTTTAAGTTAACATGCAAATAAAATTGTATTCAAATTTTTTGTTTTATACTTGCTTTTTTATGCAATGTTTTCGTTAAATTACAAGTTTTTTTTTTAAGCATTGTGTCCACATTTTTATGAAAAAAATTACAATCTATCGACTCTACTTTATCATTTAGTTAGAATGTAACGAAGTTATAACCAATAAAAAATACGAACGGTATTTTTTTTTTCGTTTTATTGATATTTAGATATATTTAGATTAAAACTGCAATATCTCAAAAATGGGTCACTTTTGCATAAGGTGTTATATGGTTTAATTTGTTGCAAATGAACTGATCTATAGCCCCTTAAAAGGATTTGCACTACTTACCAGTCACCCTGTATATTAGTACTAACATAGAGTATGGACACTCACTGCCAGTCTCTAGATTGCGACCTCACCCCATCGTCACCGAGATTGATACAGATTGGTTACAGTTTGGTTGTCGAACGTATAGGATTTCGCCGCCATTTTGTTTGTTCCGTTATTCCTTTTTGAAATGTCATTTCTGGCCCGTTGTATAAAGTGGTCCAGGGTGTGGCATTGGTGAGTTCCGGCATGAAGATAAGATAGCTATTCCCTATTGCATTGGAGAATATTGGTAAGCCTGCTTCCATTTCGGCATCATCGTCACTTACATCACGATGAGATAGTCCCAAGGGTTTATCAATCAAGGATTAAAAAACTTGTTTTATTTCACCCGACTCAATGTACACACTCTGTCCACGCGCCCAATGTATCTCAAAGTACACACTTGCTAACCTTAATCACGTTGCCAGGCCCTATTTATAGACGTACAACATATTGCCTTGGGCTAGCCCTAATAAATACGAGGCATCAATTACGTAAAGGCTTAGGATGTTGCTATGGTGAGGGGCTTAGTACAGGTAAGTACTAATACATTTACTTTGGTACAGGTGCGGCAAAACTCATATAAAAATACATTGCGCGTGGCCCGACACGCACTTGGCCGGTTTTTGTTTCAAGTTTTTCATAAACCGACGAAAACACGGAGGAGGTTCTCAAGTCGATACGCACATTATTTTTTATGTCTGATCACGCATATCTTTTTACAGAGTATTCCGATTCCGATAATTATTTTTTTGTTGGATACTTTGAAGTTGGTCCCATTTAAATTGGAAACCAAAATTTTCTCTCTGAGGGTCGAAAAATAGGGAATGGTTAATTGTTCACCCACTGAATTTTTATCTGTGAACCCATTCTGTTAAAACTTGGCACACAGTTCTAATGACACTATTAAGCTTATGTTTGGAATTATTAGCTCATCTTAATTAAAACTATATACCTAGAGAATCTTATACCTAACTTGTGATTTGTGGGTTACACCAACCATCGAAAGTCTGGTGCTTGCAGACGCCAAGCTGTTAAAAGTAAGTCATCAAAAAATAAGTAAGTTTACATAAGTTTACATTTTAGACACAAAAATGTAAAAAAATAAAAACTAACAAAAAATCAAACCGACGAAAAAGGAAAGGAACTGAAAATCGAAAAATGAAAAGAACCTTTTTCGTCGAACTAAGCTCCTACACTAATGGAAATACCTAAATAATTTTGAGTCGGCGCCAAACAAGCAAACGGGACGATCGGCAATTTCCAGCAAAGGGACGCTTAAAGTCGCCGTACTTTCCGCTGCCATCATTTCACTTAACGGAGTAATTAATTTACTTATTTGTATAATTGATTAGCGCCGACTCAAAATTGTATAAGTGTTTACATAAGTGTAGGAGCTCACTTAGATTAAAAAGGTACTTTTTATTTTTCGCTTTTCAGTTTCTTTCCTATTAGGTCGGTTTGACTTTTTGTTAATAAGTTTTTTTTAGATTTGTTAAATAAAAGCTCCTGTAATGCGGCGCTTGCTGTATTTTCTAAGCGGGAAGGCAAGTTAAAACTCGTGTGAGAGCGAGTAGGACAACTATTATTAGCACTTAGCATTTTTTGTTTTTTTTTTAAACCGTTACTTAACTAGGTAACTGTGTAATTTATTTTTTATTATGACTACTTTTTCTGGTAAATTAATTTATTATTAATATAATTTGATTTAATGAGTATTGAAAATAAGTACTTTATGAATTACTCTTGTGGGGTATTATTTATTATTGTTTGATGACATGTAACAAGTGTTATGAATAAATTTTCATTTTCATTTTGCTTTTGCTTTGAACGCCCTCTTAAAGTTACTTAAGAGTTTTAAGCTATTGTAAAGCTTTTATCGCGGGCTTCGAGGGGACCGAATCAAGAAACTTCGTAACGAAAACAACACCTAACACCCAAAAAAAATATTTTGAGTTCTAAAAAACTTACAGTGTCATCTATCTATCCATCATGATGATGATGATGATGATTAACTTTCTTAGTGTTAACATAAACATCCCGCGCCCCAAGGACTATATGGTACTGGTAAATACTGCATTAAAAAATAAATCAATAATTATAATTGCATAAGTTGATAAAAAATGCTATGCAATAGCTTTACCGCGGCAGTCCCCGAGTGCCACACGTCTTTTTTTTTCAGTTAATATAATGACCTAGCCACGAGAGTTCTAGTTCATCACATGAAACCCCTGCACAAGATATCTCGATCAAAATGGGTTATCCGACGCCGGGGCCCGCCGCGGCGTAGTAACTGGGCCGGTCCCGGGGGGCGCGAGGCGTGGGTTCACATCCCACTCGTCAAGGACCCCATTACTGCTCTGTGACAAATTTTCAAGACCCAATAAGAATAGAAAGCTTAATTTTCATCGAGTTTCAAATTGTGTACGATATGGGAATACTTAATGTTAATAGTAGTCAAAAATATTTTTCGAATGCAGTTCTGTTTATTTTTAAAAATTTAATAAGGTCTCCCTAGACTAGATTTTCCCTTTTTCAATAATTATAATACTTTACAATCCCTATTAATATTATAAATGTGAAAGTAACTCTGTCTGTCTGTTACGCTTTCCTGCAAAAACTACTGAACGGATTTGGCTGAAATTTGGTAGGTAGACAGATTAGGACCTGGATTAAGACAAAGGCTACTTTTTACCACGCTCGCGAGCCGCTTGCGGCTCGCGCACTGCGCACCCTCGAAATGTCATAGAAACGTGGTCCACGCGGGTGAAGCCGCGGGAAACAGCTAGTACAATATAATAACGTATATTACTTGTTAAAATAAATATGATATAACAAAAAATAATTCTACTAGCTAACATAAGTTACTTATCATAGATACAATGTCAACAAAAAATAAAAGCAATAATTTAAAAAACTAAAAGTCATTAACTTTTATTTTTAATACGAATTAATGATAAATAACATAATTATTGATTGATTAAAAAAAAATATTGCACAACATAAGAGGAAAAGAAGTTACAATGATTGAGAAACTTGTACATGTAGGCGGTCTTATCTCTAACAAGCGAACTCTTTCAGACATCCTTTAGGTGGAGGAAACATGAAAAATCATTATTGTGGAGTAGTAGTGGGCAATAAGAAAATTCATATAAAAAAAAAATATGCATTCTTAAACTAGATAAATAAGTAAATAATGATATATAAACTAAAATACATATATACGTAATACAAATAAAACACATATATACATAGATATATAGTAAGTACATACATACCCAGATTAATGATTATGATAGAAGCAACGAGACATAATGTAAGAGATTATACAGATTTATAAAATTTAAAGCACTAGAAAGTACTCTTTAACTCTAAATTTAAAAATATTTAGGGAAGGAGAATTACGAATTGAATCAGAGAGAGAGTTCCACAGGCTTATGGAACGAAGGGTGAAGGAATTAGAGTAGAAATTAGCAGAATGAGTAGGTACAAAAAGGCGAAGTGAATTTTCCGATCGTAGAGGTCGTCTATGAGAGGAGGAAAGGTATGGGTTAAGATAAAAGCAAGTACGTGGGTAAAAAAGAACTGAATAAAGAAGAGCAAGAGAATGGGCGTCCCTTCGACAACGTACTGAAAGCCACTGTAGCTCCCTTTAGTACTTGGAAACATGATCATATTTACGCAGTCCATAAATGAACTGGATGGCTAGATTTTGTAATTGTTCTAGTATAGTACTAATATGTAAACTTTCAAGCTTATTTCGGAGATCAACATTGAGATCATAATAACATGTGTCCGCGTAATCTAGAATGGGAAGAAGAACTGATTGGCCTATAGAAATTTTGGTGGCTGTTGGAAGAAAATTTCGCAGTCGATTTAGATAACGGGTTAAATCAAAACTCAGCAATCTGGGGGACCCAATACAGGGTTTGGTCAATGAAAACTCCTAGATTTTTTACTTTTGTACTGAAAGGAACAGTAACACCGTCGAAAGTAATGAGAGGTAAATTAAAATAATCTATCCTAGAGACAAAATACGGACGGCCAATCAAGATACATTGCGTTTTCATTGGATTGACTTTAAGCCGTAAGATTTGCTCCACTATGATATGACGTTAAGATCATCATTAGTAGTGTTTATGGCAGATGAAAGGTTACCTAAAGGTGCCTGTGTAATTAATGTAATGATTCATTCATCTTATTATAGGCAAGAACTTTAGCCTGACCCTGAATATTTGTTCAATCGGAGCAGATGTAATGTTTCGCTGTGAGATCCTGTAAAATATTGTTACAGAAATATGTAATGTCGCCCTTGTGTGGACGTTTTATTAAACGTCGTTGTAAACACTCCTCAAGTCCTCCTTAGACGTTTAGCAGGTAGGCCCTATTATACATATCAGAGAGGTGAATACTTTATTAACGCAATACCACAGATACTACCATTGACATAATCGAACGTAGGAGAGCATAGTAGAGAATTTATATATGAAAACATCACGAAGTTCGTAAAAATTTGCATTTATTTCCTAAAAATAGTGACAGGCATAATTTAAATTTAAGAAATGTAAATAAAATATATATAGCCTTTTTCGAGACTGAGTAAGGTTAAAAAGTCATTTGTGGAGCAGTGTATAAGATTCTACAATAAAATTCCAGAAAATGTAACTAGTTTGTCGGAGAACAAATTCAAGACTCATGTCAAAAAATGCTTGTGCTCTAGAGGAGATTATAAAGTAATAGATTATGTAAATGACAAAGATATATATGTTGATTCTATAAAAAATACCATTACCTGAGGCTGTAATCTGAATCATGACATTATTTGTAATATTCAATAAGTTTTTTGACTATTTAAAACACCTATTTAAAATAAATTATTTTCATTTGATTTGAATTGAGCCACTCTGTGCTGCGGCGCGTAGCTGCGCCGGCGCCGACGGCGTAGACATGAAATCGTAGCAAGTACGAGTAGCACAGCCGCTGCACTGTAGCAGACAGGAGTGCATCCGATCCAAATACACACGCAGGTATTTTGATTTATTTTTATTTTTAAGCTATTGCATAGCTTTTATAGCGTGCTTTGAGCGCGGCGACCGAATCAAGAAATTCCGTAACAAAAATAAAACCCACGCTCGGACGAGTTCTAAAAAACTTACAGTGCCATCTATTAGCGATTTGCGGTACTAAAGGACTTAGTCAATTTTACTGGTGTAACTTTCTTAGTGTTAATTTATTACATAAACATCCCGCGCACCAAGGACTATATGCTATATGGTACTGGTAAATAATGCATAAATAAAAAATAAATAAATATTTATAATTGCATAAGTTGATAAAAATGCTATGCAATAGCTTTGCCGCGGCAGTCCCCGAGTGCCACACGTTTTTTTGTAAATATTAAACTACTAGCTTGTGCCCGCGGCTTCGCCCACGTGGATATGAGTTTTCTTCAGATCCCTCAAGAACTATATCGGGCTATTCTGATTAGCAGTCTATGTCACTTCCCACCTCCTCAACCAATTCTATACAATAAAAAATACTTCAATCTGTTCTCCGTTGCAACGCCGACGTGTGCGAGCGCGGAAATGAGTTTTATCCAGATTCCTCTGGAACTATGTCAGAATATGCTAATTAGTAAATTATGTAATTTCTCATCCCCTCAACCACCACTACGAAAAAAATTACAACAATCCATTGCTCAATTGCAGTTAGCTAGTTTCTTTATGGTAAAAAATAAACATGTTTCTTGTATGGGACTCGCTTTGTTTTTTTTTAATTTTATTACAGGCAGACATACAGACGGACAACATAGGTTTAGTAATGGGGTCCTATTACCTGGCAAAGAACCCTAAAACGTAATAATGATTACAATCAAATAATAAACTTGCCAAGTGTGAGTCTGATTCATTACAAAGTTCTCAAATTGAACAAAACTTAATATTTCTATATTGTGCTCCCGTTGATGTCATTTGAGTAAACTTCTATTACATAAATTAAGCTATTTTTAAGTACTTACTTAGCGTTACGGTCAGTGTTTCGGCTGATATGACTTACGATTTAAAATTTGCTTGGCTTTAAAATTTGCTTAGCTTCAAAATTTGTTTAGAAAGATATTACGTTCTTTTTAGGGTTCCGCATACCCAACCGTTGACCAACGGGACCCTATTACTAAGCCTCCGCTGTCTGTGCGTCTGTCCGTCTATTTGTCACCGGGCTGTATGTCATGAACCGTAATAAGTAGACAGCTGAAATTTTCACATATTGTATATTTCTGTTGCCGCTATAACAACAAATCTAAAAATTAGAAAAAGCGAAAAAATAAGCGCGGACGCGCGGACAGACAGACATGGCGAAATTGTAAGGGTTGCCTACAGTCAGTCGGTCTCGGAACCGAACCCTTAGCCTACATAGGCCGGTCTGACATGTCCTCTAGTGGACGGACAGTAGGTTAGAAAAGTTATGCTTTAAGATTAGCAATAAGTGTATCCTACCTACAACTATTTTGTAAACGACATTAATGTTACCAGCGTTATGTGGTCGATCTAAGTAGCTGGCAGGCAGTTACGTGGTAACCAGGCAACCGTTTATTGCTTTCAGGGGAGACGGCAGCGGGCAGCGTGTGTGTTGTGGGTGGGTGTGTAAAATTGTACAGTGAGCAGCCGAGGTGCTAGCAAACCTATACTGTACGAAGTCATAGTCAATTTACGAATAACCTTAAATAAAAATTTTATAAAATCACGACTACATGGGGTGACTTTTAATTAGTTCTTGACAGCAAAGTTTATGAATGTACTCGTGATTACAAACAACTTTCCCAAAGAAACTATATGTCAAATATGAAAAAAAATTTGGTTCTTTATACATTTTTGCCGATTTGATAACTCATTATGTATTATTATTATTATCATTTATTTTTCAGACAACAACGATCCAGAACTTGTTAATAAGACTTAGCCTATGTTAGTTATTATTATTATTTTTAATTATAAATAATACTATGTCAATAATTAATAGTCGACAGAGAGTATATACTAAAAATTGTCAGTAACTTCATTTTACATCAAATCTAATCAAATTATTTATTGTAAGTCACATTCTATTATGTTATTCTATTACTATACATACTATAAATAAAAAGAAAAATTAAACTAAAATTTAAATTTTTAAAATCAATTAGTTTGCCTTGGTGAGGGTTTTTTGTTTATGTTTGGTTACTACGTGAACCTTACAACAGTGATTCACGTAGACACAGTCCAGTCTATCTGCTATCATATTCAGGACGCTGCTGAAGCTGGACCGCACTCTGCGCACTAGTGACGCGCACGCATCTTTTTCGCATCGTTGCGTAAAAGCAATCGACGCAAGCTTGCGCAAACATGCCTGAGGCGCTACAAGAACGCGGCTGCCCCAACAACGCCCTAAACGCGTTGTTATATTGGACCCGGAGAGCGTTGTAAGCCCTATGCGTATAATCTGCCCACAAGGACTAAGAGTTTTTTTTCTGATTTGACATATAGTTTCTTTGGGAAAGCTGTTTGTAATCACGAGTACAGTCATATCCTTTGCTATCAAGAACTACTTAAAAACCACCCTGTATAAAAATATTAACACTCTTTTTGGGATTTGTAAAATGTATCTTAGTCGCTCACGGGATCAAGTCGAATGTAATGATACCTCGCAGTCTAAAAGCGATTAAGCCGTTTACAAGATATCGTGGAATAAAGAAATATAACATACCACAGACCTGAAAAGAATACACTCCTTTTGTGTGGTAAAACAGGATTTCTCATAAATATTGACCATAATAAAAGAAAAAAAACTGAGTGACCAATTTGGTACATTTCTGTATGGGATCTACAAATGGGGTCATTTTTTTAAAAAAATTTTAGTGCGTTTGGCTGCACCTCACCTCATGGTAAGTGTCGATGCAACCGAAGATGTAACACGCAAGCATAAATAGTGCCTATTCACTCTCGACTTGAAGATTCCTAAATTATACGAATCGGGGAAAACATACACCGGCAGGAAATTCCAGTCCTTGGCCTTACGCATAATGAACGAAGACGCAAAACGCTTTGTCTGTAAAGGTGGAACATTAACGACAAAAGGGGTGGAATCGCCCTCCGCGCCTGGTCGTCCGATGATGAAATGGAGAGAGGGGAATGAGGTCGTGAAGCTCCAGGGCACACTCTCCGAAATGAATCCTGTAGAACACCGATGAGATTGATTCGATTCGTTTATTTTGCAATGTACATTCATATTTGGTGCATACTTTCGATGCGTAGTTGCCTAAATACTCAAAATAAATCAATGTGTTAGCACTATTCCTTGTTTTACTAATCAATATTTATAAGTATATCTATTCGTATATTATATTTTTTTTGATATTTTAGTATAGTTTACATTATTATTTATTTATATTTTGTAAAGTATTTTCATTACATGTTGTATTCTAATTTAGATTTTAGATATGTATTTATAGTCAATTGTTCTTTTTTCAACTTTGTTGCATGTGTTTGCTTTGCACAGCCCTTACTTTTGTTTAATTATATCCATTCTCTGAGTTGCCTGGAAGAAATTGCTTTAAGCAACAAGGCCGTCTGCATTGTACAATTTAAAATGTTACTGTCTATTCTGTACTATTCTCTATAATACATATTTTTGTTATTGTACAATAAAGCATATTTGATTGATTGATTGATTGAATAAATAGGAATTTCACAGATATCAATCAGCTTTTTGTCCAGTTGTGCAGGTCTATTTACGTGTATGGGATCTCCATGAGTTTCAAGGTGCATCAAAGTGGAGGAGTGAGCATCAACCAGCGATACTATAGCAAGGTAAATGTGCTCTCTATAGCTGTAATACTTGCCTGCACAAGTTGAAATATTACGCTTTGCAACATTGGAATTCGGCGGACATGTTGACCTTACATCTTCTACAGTTGCCAACCAGTCGGTGTTTGGCACGTGGGGTAGTGGGTTTAGCGGACTCTGAGCCAATTTGCTGGCCCGAAACGACCTTAGAAGTCGCAAGCTGAATCCAGGGACAACTAGATAGGTACTTATTACAATTATCTTAATTACGCACCGGCACACTGGTGTTACTACACCCTGGACTAGGTAGGGTCAAAAAAGGAATCTACCTATCGATGAGAAAAAGGAAGACCTATTTTTTTTTTTTTAAGTACGTATTTATGTAGAATGTACTGTTTTTATAATTGTGCAATGCCATTATATGTTGAAGAGAATTAAGAAAAAAAGCGTAGGCAGGCCTCCCACGCGGTGGACCGACGACCTGGTGAAGATCGTGTGAAACCGCTGGATCGTCGCCTTGGCCCAGCAGTGGACGTTTTTCGGCTGATATCATGATGATGATGAAGAAAAAATCCAATACCTAGTTGGTGCTACACTTTTAAAATTTGCAATGTAAGCAATTTAAAAAAAAGTACAATTGCAAAGCTGACCGTAAAAGAACAAGTTTAATGCTTGCATGTGTAACCATGTTTACGATAAATTAAAAACTTAAAAACCGATAAAAAAAACACGTTTCTAGTCTGGGACATCCCTTAATTATTTTTTTAAAATTTTTTGTCACCTATTATTAGGATATCCGCCATAGTAAGTAACACATATTATGATGTAGTATTAATAAAAAAATCAACCGGCTACCTAATACAGTCCAAAATATACAGCCCCATAAGGAAAGATGAACAGACGGACTGACAGTGAGTGTAGACACCCTAAAACCCTCTCATCAACGAACTCGGAAAAAAAATCATAGATTAATTTAGGGCTTCTCGTGTATCTAGAAGCGCTAACAGAATACTGGCTCTTGAAACTGGTCTAGGCGTGACTGCTTCAACCATCTCAGGACTAGCTCGTGCTCAGGAGCCGACAGGACTAGGGTTACCAGATGTTAAATTGAAAAGTCCTGACAAAAACCCCGATTTTTATCAAAAAGTTCTGACATTTTACTGAAATGGGCACGGTTTGACGACTCACAGTAGTCATAGTAATAAAACACAACTTATAATATTCCTTTTGAGTGTCAACCGGTCACTCTCCGACTCACAATCTGCCATTGAGCCTACCCTAACTCTCCACACAATGAAAAAATCACCATTAATTTTAGTCCATGGGCTGCTTGATAAAAGATCTATAAACACATAAATAATCAAAAAATCCTGACATTGTCAAAGTCCGGTCGGAATCCTGACTGGTGCCTAAAAGTCCTGACATGTCAGGACAAATCCTGACTTCTGGCAAGCCTAGACAGACCTCGCTCACTGCACTACTCCACCATGTCGGCCAACACTTGCAGTAGTTCTCTACCGTCCCTACACTCGCAAGCTGCCTCTATTTACTCGATCAGCTGATAGCGTCTGCCGAATCGCTGATTCAGTGTAAAACCACGAAGGTTTACATTCCGGGCGCCTTTCATGTTTTATTACGCGTTTATTATTGAAAAGGGTATATGTATTACTGTCAAAAGTTACGTACCTACTATTGGGACCCATCAAATACTTACAGGGTGTAAAAAAGTTGGTGTAGGACCCGTTAACTGGTGGTTCTACTCATCGTACTGAACAATTTTCCCCTAGGAACCCATAGTCAATTCTTAAAAAAAACTTTGGACCCTCCTTACTAAAATGCACAAAATTGGTCGATCAGCTGATCAATTTGTATGAAAAGTATTTTTTTTTTGTGAATTCAGCGAAGTCGTAGAACCAAAGTTGTTCAGTATGATGAGTAGAAGCCCCAGTTAGCGAGACCTACACCAATTTTGTTACAACCTGTATAGTTGGAGAAGTTTTTTTTATGGTTGTAGTATTTGGTTGGAAGGAAGAGTGGAATATCTTTTGTCTTTTTACTCCCCCCTCCTAGTCGTTTCTTTTCTAAGTTTACCTAACTATTTTTATTTTAATGAAATATACGTTTTGTACTGTTTGCCTCGTGTCAGGAAGCGTACACAAATAAACAATTCCACTGTACCGTACCAATTGGGACACTCAACTAACACTACACCTGACTAAGCCGAATACACGTCTAACAGTCATCTAAAATAAACTTTTTATAAAAATATTAATCGCTACAAAATTGTCTTTGGTCACTGCACTTTGAATTTAGAATGTTTACGTTTTGGCGGGAGACGAGACGGCGGCGAAGCGAAAGAGCGAGAAAGCGAAGCGAGCGCTGTGCCGCACGGCGCGGGAGGCACTGCCGCCGGCGAGCGGCAAACAAACATGGCCGCCGGGAAATGGCGGGAAAGCGCGGGATGCACTGCACAGGGACACCTGAGATGAGAAGGTCTTCTATATGTACCAGTATGTGCTCAGTTGAGCATCTAGAGGCATCTATTTAGCTTTGAGAGTCTGTTGATTTCTTGTCATATCTTTCTTGGTAAGAGATTAAATCTTACTAGGATGAACCTCTAACGTAGAAGTTCGTCCCTATTTTGTAAATAATAGAAGCAGTTAGGTACTATATCTTATCTTTATGAATGGGGCGTCTCCAAGCGCAGCGCCATTACGACGCAATAGGATCATTTGTGTCTACACCTAAACTCTTGCACTTAGCCTACTGGAAAGTGTGCTGCATCAACGCAGCAATCCGCTGTGTGGAAAGTGTCCGCAGTCTTCCGACAGCCATTGCCAAGGAGGCACATACACTTGCTGGCCAGGACATCGTAGTTACACTGAAATTACAAATGTAATACTTTATAGTTTGAAATAATATTATGACTTTCCAGATTCTTTCATTGACGGAACCAAAGAGTTTTTATACCTATCCAATCAGTCATACTAACAAATTCAGATAACCAGGAGGGCGGTGTGCGAGAATGTGCGCGTTGAATGTTCACACCTAGCTTCCTTCCAACCCAACCAATTAGGCAAGTGGGCAAATAGCTGGAATAAAGGAGCTCCTTTAAGCGAGTGTTCTTAGACTAAAAATAACCGCGTTTTTAAATTAGAACCGGAGATAACGAGAAAGAAAGTTACGAAAATTGCGTTTGGGTAGAAGGGCGAAAGTAAGGGGATTTCCAATGCTTGATGACAAACCTGTGCATTAGTACCTTTCATTTAAATAACTTTAAAAAACTAAAAAAACACGCTTTTAGCACGCATAGCCAATCCGCCATCTTGGATGTCCACCATGTTGGATTTAATTCACGTGACTATTTTTTCGTATTCCTGACAGCAAACCCTTTCATTTGATACCCATATCATGGGGGTGCATTTCAAATAGCCTGTCCGCCATCTTGGACGTCCGCCATATTGGATTTAAGTCACGTGACTATTTTTTTCGTATTCCAGACAGCAAACCCTTTCATTTGATACCCATATCATGGGGGTGAATTTCAAACAGCCAGTCCGCCATCTTGGGGAAGCGGCCATGTTGGATTTGTAATGACGTTTCTCAGCTAATCGAAGACCGGGAAGTGGGTCAAATTAAGATTCCAAGATTTTCTTACATAGTTAAGTGAAGCTAATAAAAGCGTGTTAAAAAGAATTAAGCCGATCGATTGGATTGATCGGCCGGCCGGCCGGGCAGACTCGCAGACTCGCATTAGATTTCATTAATTCTTTTAATATATATAGAAGATAAGGAACTGCTAATGCTTCAGTTGTATTTTTAACCCCCGACGCAAAAAGAGGGGTGTTGAAGTTTGACGCCAATATGTGTGTGTGTGTGTCTGTCTGTGTGTAGCATCGTAGCTCTCGAACGGATGGACCGATTTTGATGCATTTTTTTTTACGTGAAAGCATGTTTCCTTGCGGTGGTTCATAGCTATAATTGATGAAGATCTATTAAGCCTTTTGAGGATCTAAGCTATAATCTAGGTGATGAAGAGATGTGGGCAACTAATACAAGTCTGTCTGCTTCAAAATTTGGTGCCCTGTTACTGTAATAATATTGCAAAAACATGGTAACATTGACCTAATGCTGCAGCATCTCCTGGAATCTGCAGGATACCCAACTTCCCCCAAATTACAGCAGAGGCATCGTATTTGGGCTCATTGGGTTAGTCTCAATGAATAGGTACTACATAGAACTTGATAACCTTGACCTGATGCTGCAGCATGTCCTGGAATCTGCTGAGGTAGAGGTTGAAAAAAATAAAATATTGATTTGAAGTCTACAGTTATTTAAATGCAGCTTTAAACAAGGGAGGTGAGCAAGTTGCTCCACACGTTTGATCGATTCAAAATAGGCTAGATTTCATGTCGCAATATCATGTTTCGTCCCGGAAACTATTTGTGTAAATTTGGGGATAGAGTTTCGATTGTATATAATAGGCATGTAAAGTTTAGAAAACACGAAATTATAATTTAATTTAATAAATTAATTAATTATGTACCTCAACTAATTAATAATAATTTCACAACTTAGCGAGCCCCCTACGCGACGACTCTTGGATCGAAATATTACTACTTAACTTAAACTTAAAAGGTTAATACATATTATTTTTTACTTTTTATTACCCAAGTTAGACGGAACGGAACGGAGGCGTGTATGCGTTTGGGGTTAGGTGTTTGTGTATTTAGTCGGTGGCGTAACGGCTAGGTACGCCGCCTCCTATCCGGGAGGTCGTGGTTCAAATCCTGCCACGTACCAACGTGATTTCGAATTTAGATTTCATATGTACGTTTATCCGACGCTCTTACGGTGAAGGAAAACATCGTGAGGAAACCTGCACACGCCTGCGGAGAAACTAGCAGGTTGTGGGTGAAGTCGACCAACCCGCACTGGGCCCGCGTGGTCGACTAAGGCCCGATCGCCCTAATTCAGGGAAGGCTCGAGCCCCTCGGTGGGGACGTATATGAGGTGACACGACAATATTTTACTCGCAAATCAATCGATCGATTTCGTTGCGTTTTTTTTGCATTAAAGAAGGTATCTATTTAGAATAAGTTCTTGGACATATTTTATGGCGGTAGACAACCAGGGAGCGCTGCAGCAGCCAGGATAGTTGGCGCTTATGGGTTTCTCAGAAAGAATTAAGCCAAGTCCGATGCAGATTTTTGCATCATATCTTTGAGGTTCATTGTGTGTGGTGTGTGTGATTTCTGTTACAATTTTCCTCAAAAGCTACCGCACCGGTTTCATTAGGTTTTTTGGACTTTCATCATCATCATATCACTCGAAAGACGTCCACTGCTGGACAAAGGCCTTCCCAAGGATTTTCCACGACTTCGCCAGTTTGTCGGTCCTCTGCGTGGAAAGCCTGCCTACACTACGTCTTTCAGTGCGCGGTCGCCAGTCGAGAACTTTACTGCCTTAAGGGCAATCGATTGATCTCCTTCTTGAAGTTGGACCTACCTAGCAAGACTATTTGTTTTAGGACATTTTTTTGAATTTACCACTTAAGAATTGATTTACAGATGAGGACTGAAATTGAGTGTTAACTTTTACTTACATTTAAGTCAGTGACCCACCTTTAACATAAGGAAGGCTAAGACTCCATGGCCATACAGCCTGAACCGCGAGACCGCATGCCGAGCTTCGCGTAGGCTGAAGCCCGGAGCGTCCCTCCTGTAAGGCCGGAAATGTCAAACTAGACGTTTTGCGATGAGTAAACTTTTTTATTAAAAAACTATCGTTTCAGAGCAGGTTCTTAGACAAGTTTTATGTGGGTAGACCACCAGTTACCCACAATGAACGTAACGCAACCCGTAACGGAATAGCACAGGTTGCTTGAAGCAAGAGTACAATAGGCATTATTTGAGTTCTCGTGTACCATCCTCGACTGCATCATCACTTCCCATCAGGTGAGTTGCAGTCAAACGCACTTTTTTTTTATTCACAACTGGTAAGCCCTTGGCATCATCTCACCTGATGGTAAGTGACGATGATGCCGAAAATGGAAGCGGGCTTATCAAAATTCTCCAATGCAATGGAGAACTGGCTATCTTATCTTCAAGCCGGAAAACATCAATTTTGTTAACACTGATGTTTGGCAGCAAGACGAAAATGGTGGTAGCTAGTCAGGCGGGCTAAGAAAATGCCCTACCACCAACCAAACCGAGTCTTACAAGTTGACTCCGCCGGAATCGAACCCGCGACCTCTTGGTGTGAAGCGAATGGACTAACCATTACGCCACAGAGGCGGTTAAAATTTTTAAATTTTAATTTTTATGTAAAAAAACAAATGTGCTTTAGACCACGAACCTGAAGTAAAACTTAATCACCGTTCGCGTAACGCACTCACCAGTTTACTCCCCTAGTCAAGCGTGCCGTTCGCCTCGCTCGATCTCACTTTTCATAACGATAGGAATCACCGTTCGCGTAACGCATTCAGCTTCTAGTCCCCAACTTCCCCAAGTTAAGCGTGCGTAAAAAAGTTTTAGTTTTAGTGCTTTAGACCACACGACTGAAGTAAATCTTCTTTTGTATGAAAGTAAATACTTATTCTTCAGAAAATAATCAAATCTTTTTTGTCATAATATGATGGTACAGACAGTTTATGAAAAGAGTTTCATTATCCTTTGATGATCAAATCTTTGTTTGTTTTGATATTTTTGACAACCGATATTATTGCCTTGGCAACCGATATTTTTGTTAAAAAAATAGTATCTCTCTTTCTGTCTCACTCATGCATGTATAACAAATTACCCGATGATGTGTTTAATTTGTCAGAAAAACAGTTTAAAAATTGTATCAAATGAACTCTTTGTAGAAAAGGTTATTATAAGACATCCGAATATTTAAAAGACAAAAATGTATGGGTAGACAGTGTTTCTTCTATCAACACTCTTATCATGTTTAAATTGTTTAATAATAATAAAATGATGACGAACCTAAGAATTGATGTGGAAGCGATGAGACATGACAAGTCTAGTACTTCTTTTAATCAATATTTTTATCTTAGCATTGACATGAGTAGTGCATGCTCGCTTAAATGTTCGTACGGATGGTGGCGCATCGGGAGCCGGGACGTCCTCTAATATGGTTGATGGGAGCGATGGCTGACTCTCGCGTTATACTCGTGACCGGGTGCTGTCCGTGTGAACTGGCCTACTCTTGTTAAATGCATTCAATGATTTGTTTTTATTGTATAACTTTTCGTGTCATATTGTTTTCATGTTCTAATGACATAATCTGGTTTATATCAAGGATTTAATTTTGACGTTATTAACTAATTATTAAAACGTCCTTGACTAATTATTATTTATTTTTGATTCTTCACAAATGACATTATTATTATTATTTTATGACTATCAGAAAGAGTGTAATTTGCACCTATTTTGAATAAATATATTGAATTGAATTGAATTGAATCTTCACTAATTTATTTATCCCTCTCAACTTCCGTTCGCCTCGCCAGATCTCACTTCCGTAACGCTTTTGTCACGCATCCAACAGCTTACTCCTCAAGTCAAGCGTGCGTAAAGAAATTTTACATCAAAAACTTCTTTTTACTGGAGCTCATTGCAACAGTTCACCAAAAACCCGCACGCTACACCATTGAAAAGGCGATCATTGTTTTTCAACACTTAGTCATCACATCAGCTCATACACGTCCCCACCGAGGGGCTCGAGCCTACCCTGAATTAGGGCGATCGGGCCTTAGTCGACACTAGTAATCGCAGATAAATACCTACACCGTAACATCTTGTAGGAAACCATTGGAATTTCTTCAATACCTAATTAAAAAGCGAATTTGTTACAATTTTCGCATAGAATCTTCAAGGCGCTGGCCTATAAATTGCCGATGGGTGGTCTCTGATCCTTTTTCAATACCTAATCTCTTATCGTGTGGCACAATTAACCGTGTTATCCAAGGGATAGACGGCGATTGCCTGGTATTGCACTTAGCATCACCCGCGGTCACGTGTAGGACATTTATATTTACACCAACGGACGTGACCTGACGCGACCTTCATACACACCTGGAATCAGATGTGCAGGTGTCCTCACGATGTTTTCCTTCACCTTTAAAGCAATCGGTAATTATATGTACGTAAATTTCTTAAAACTCATTGGTACGTTGGCCGTCCAGATTCGAACCAGGGACCTCCGGTTAGGAGGAACAAGTCGTTACCTTATACTAATGTCTAATGATAAAACACTATGAAGCGTTTGTCCATTGCCATGCCGTGCAGCCACGGTCAAGCAAACAAAACACGGTCAAAGTAATGCATTAGCAGTAGTGGGTTTATGGCATTTTTGATCTTTACAACGGTCTACAAAACAAATGTTCTTACGGTTCCAGCTCCTCCTGTAAAAATAACTTTAAACCAATCTATATCTATGTTCTCTGTTAATCCAGAGTGTAAGCTATCACCGCGTTCCTTTTATCCAAATACGCCCACTCATCTCAGCGTGAAGAAGTTACAAACATACATAGGTAGGTAGGTTATAATATCTAATCTACACACAAATAAAACATATGTTTTGACATTTATAATATTAGTGGGATGTCGATGGTGAATTACTTACTCTCTAAAAAGTTAAAATAAAAAGCAATTTTTTTTAAATCCACGCCGTACGTAAAAACTGTTTCTAAATAATAATTTTTAAAAAATTTGATTTGTAGCGAGTTTTGCCAATCAAATAATTAAATTTGACTTTTCTTAGTCCTTCTATTTACGTCATCATCATCATCATCATCATCATATCAGCCGAAGGACGTGCATTGCTGGAAATAGGCCTCCCCCAAGGATTTCCACGACAACCGGTTCTGCGCTCCCCTGGTCCAGCGGCTTCCCGCGACCTTCACCAGTTCATCGGTCCACCGAGTGGGAGGCCTGCCAACGCTACGTTTTCTCTTAATTATGAAAAACGTCCTTACTGCATTCTTCGTTAGGACGGCAGCACGGCTATAGAAGCACAATCAAAACGTTGAGGTAAAAACAACATTCATACCTATGTTCTATAAAATCATGTCAAGTCTCGCTTTCTATTTGTTATAATTAGTGTTTTTTTTTACTATTGTATAATCCCTAAAAAATCAAGTTAGGAAAATTTGAAAAAAATTGCTGAAGATACAAAACAAAACTCATAATTCCTTATACAAATTTATGCACTAGAGACCGTCACAATATATATCTATATTGTGGCACCGTGGACCGGACGGACGCACACATCACGGACACGCATACATTATAACTTAATCGGCCAGTAGCACAGCCAAGAATAAAGACTATTTACTACGTAAGCACAGATAAGAAAACATTCGCTGGCTCAATTCTGTGGTCAGTAGGCGGGTACGTATTGCAATGTCCAAAATTTAATAAAACTGTGAATAAAACGAATGAAACTAATCGACCTTCAAAAACCCTAAAATGTAAATACCAAATGATTGTTACACTTATATTTAAAACACCGAAAGCTTAAAATCTCAAATAGATGAGTTACTGAAGTTCATAAAACTAAAACTTGAAATTCCTATATACAAAGATCCTGAAATTGGATTACCTTACAGTCAATTGACCAAAATGAAAAATACCGATCTACTCGTACGTACCTATATCAAGTTCAGAATCCAAATAAAACACAATTATTATTTTAAATTTTTAACTACAACTAGATCCAACCCATCCCTGTTGGATATAACCAGATGCAAACAAGTTCGAACGTGTAACATTAGACACTTTCCTAACTCGCCACCTTTTTAACTCGCCTGTGTCTGCTTTACAGCTTTACAGTTTTCTTGAGTTTATTGTAAGTGAGCGAGCGAAGCGAGCGATATTAGGTTGGGTCATGTTTGATTGATTATACGGTCAAAGAGCCTCGCGAAGCGAGGCTCCCCCTTGGGTAGCAGAATGTATACGTATTGCAATGCCTAAAATAATAAAAAAACCAACGTTAAATAACCTACGTTCAAAATCCCTAAAATGTAATTAACTAATGATTGTTTCACTTACGGTACGTACGACCTCATGACCTAATGTTAATGATCTCATACATACATGGCAACATGATGGCAACCAATATTAACTCGTAGCAACAAATGCAGGATTTTAGTTCACACTATCTGAGCTATTTTGTAATTTATAATTTGTACTTTATCAATCTACCCTCTTTTACGCTCGCGGAACCTGATCTACTACTGCATAAAATAGCTCGCAAGTAATGCATCATTTTAGGTATTTTGACTATTTGGTATTTCAAATGTTGGTGTATCAAACTTAGATGTAATAACTGTTGATATCTGAAACATTATAATATATAGTCCAATCGGTATTTTAGACTTAGGAATTTCGTAGGTAGGTGTTAGTTGCTTAGTTTTTTAAAAACATGTGGTATTTAGATCTTAGGAATTTTGAACGTAGGTTATTTTACGTTAGTTTTTTTTTAATTATAGACATTGCAATACTTACCCTCAGTAGGCATGACTCAGTTAGCAATTGACCGACACACACATACTCAAAAACCATGTCTGCAAATACCTTATACTCAAACAAACAAACTTACGTTATTACTAAAAGGTAATTTGGAACATATTTTTGAGGATGGGTTTCTAAAACAGAACCACTTCTATTCTACAACGTTGCTAAAATGTTATAAAGTATGAGTTATTTTTTTAAGGATTGACCACCTACTAGTACTAGTTTCTTGAAGTTGTTCAGTTAGTTTTGAGTGGAAGCCTCAGCCGTTAGTACTAATATACATACTGTGCCTCAGCTAACGGCTCTTGTACAAACTATAATTATAGTGTTCACTATAGTGTTTAGTTAGTCCAGTGGAAGCATCGGCTAACGGCTCTTGTTACAAACTATAGAGTTCACTATAGTATCCAGTCAGTTGAGTGGAAGAATGGGCTAACGGCTCGTGTTACAAACTATAGTGTTCACCAAAGTGTTCAGTAAGTTGAGTGGAAGCATCGGCTAACGCCTATTGTTACATACTATAGTGTTCACTATAGCGTTCAGTTAGTTAAGTGGAAGCATCGGCTAACGGCTCTTGTAACAAACTATAGTGTTCAGTTGGTTGAGTGGAAGCATCGGCTAACGGCTCTTGTTACAAACTATAGTGTTCACTATAGTATTCAGTCAGTTGAGTAGAAGAATGGGCTAACGGCTAGTGTTAAAAACTACAGTGTTCACTAAAGTGTTCAGTAACTTGAGTGGAAGCATCGGCTAAAGCCTCTTGTTGCAAATATAGTGTTCACTATAGTGTTCAGTTAGTTGAGTGGAAGCATCGGCTAACGGCTCTTGTTACAAACTATAGTGTTCACTATAGTATTCAGTCAGTTGAGCGGAAAAATGGGCTAATTGTTCGTGTTACAAACTATAGTGTTCAATTAGTTGAGTAGAAGAATGGGCTAACGGCTCGTGTTACAAACTATAGCGTTCACTGTAGTATTTAGTTAGTTTAGTGGAAGCCTCGTCTAAAAGCTCTTGTTACAAACTATAGTGTTCACTATAGCGTTCAGTTAGTTGAGTGGAAGCCTCGGCTAAAAGCTCTTGTTACAAACTATAGTGTTCACTATAGCGTTCAGTTAGTTGAGTGGAATCCTCAGCTTACGCCTCTTGTTACAAACTATAGATAGGTTCACTATAGTCTTTAGTTAGTTGAGTGGAAGCCTCGGCTAACGGCTCTTGTTACGAACTAAAGTATTCACTATAGCTACGTTAGTACTAATATATATACTGTGCTATAGCGTTCAGTGAGCTCTTCCTATTCAGTTCATTAAATGTTCAACCAGTAACCATGTGATGCAATCCTTGGTCAATGCTCACATCAACGAACCGAATGAAAATAAACAGGTAGCATTCTTCCCAAAATAAATAGGTAGGTAGGAACAATAACATTACACGTATCGTGGCGACAAAAACATTTTCACTTTAAAAACGATTAAATTATCATTTATATTGACAATGCATAACAGGTAAGTGAGTTGTTGTTAGATAAGTAAGTACTTACTTGCTTCAGACCCCATATTGTATAGGTATCACTTGTTAGCGTTGAGACCCCAAATTGTATAGGTATCACTTGTTAACTTTTAGACCCCAAATAGTATAGGTATCATTTGTTAGCGTTGCGACCCCTAATTCCCGAAACGTTGGTACGATTAGATACGTACCTAATAGTAATAACTGACTTGGTGGTCCAGTGTACAGCGCTCCTGCCTACAGGGTCGAGGGCCGTGGGTTTGATCCCCACCCAGGGCACACATTCCTATGACGAACAAACCTGTTCTTTGCTCTCTATCTGGGTGTTCAATATATAACATGTGTATGTAAATATCTAAACATATATGTATCCTTATTTTATATAACAGTCTCTGGTTCCTATAGCACAGGGATCCCAGTTTGGGGCCAGATGACCGTGTGGGATTTGTCCAATATATTTATTCTCTCGTGTAAAAACTTTGTTAGAAAAAGTTTAAAAAAACTTAAAACCGACTTCAAAATAAAATTCACTCAAAAGTGTGAAATAATATTATTAAGTATACTTAAATACACAACATTAACCAACAATAACGAAATCAAAGGCGTTTACGAATTAAATTATGGGCTTACATTTTTTTTGAGGTCGGTACCAGCACACAGTTACTTACGTATTAAATGGTTTAGATTCGATGGTATGCTGACACCGACCTCAAAAAAAAATTTAAGCCTCTAATTTAATTCGTACCCACCTTTGATTTCGTTATTGTTGGTTAATGTTGTATATTTAAGTATAATAATATTATTCCACACTTTTGAGTGAATTTCATTTTGAAGTCGGTTTTAAGTTTTTTAAACTTTTTTTATTTTCTTTATTTTTAGTGGTAATGCTATCTATCTAGCAACGTTAAATCCAATCACCTATACTCACCATAAGGAATTATCAAATCATAATACATGTGTTTCATTAACAGAAACAGAGTCCTGTGGCTTCCATCATCATCTCAGCAGCATGAAAGTTAAGGAGTTAAATCGTCCATCATCAGCTCATCTGAATAACCTGAAGGAATACAACTATCGGTCTATGCATACCTACGTATATAATCTATGTATAACATTAAAAATATTTTTCCTGCAACTCCTAACCGTTAAGGAGTTGTACCTTCCTACATCAGCTTATCAACATGAGAATATGACTAACAGACGCAAGTATATTAATAGCTTTAGAAAACATACCAATCACATAATTAGTGCCTTTAAAATTCAAATTTTTCATCATTTTTGAAGGGTTACCCTCGATTTCCCTGGGATCCCATCATCAGATCCTGACGTGGTGACAATGGGACCCCCTCGGGAGTATAGTCTTTTGAATGAAAAAAGAATTTTGAAAATCGGTCCACAAATGACGGAAAAATGGGTGAACATACGTCAAAAAAAAATATACAGTCGAACTTAGTACCTCCTCCTTTTTGAAGTCGGTAAAAAAAATTTCAAGTTTCGATACTTAAGTGTGTTTTACTTACAGATTTACGCCAGTAATATATACACATTTACCCACATTTTAGCTACATTTCTATATTCCTTGCTCGTTTGTGAGTAGATTGCTCTCTTTTTAGGGTTCCGTAGTACAACAAGGAACCCTTATAGTTTCGTCATGTCTGTCTGTCCGTCTGTCTGTCCGCGGCCTAGCTCCTAGACTATTAGTAGTTAAGAGCTGAAATTAATTAAAGATATTATAATAACCGCCTCCGTAGCTAAGAGGCAAAGTTCACTGGCTTTACACAGGAGGTTGCGGGTTCGATTCCCGGCGAGGTCAATTGTAAGACTCGGTTTGGTTGGTGGTAGGGCATTTTCTAAGCCCGCCTGGCTAGCTACCACCATCTTATCTAAGTCTTGCCGCCAAATATCAATGTTGATATCATTGGTGTGTTCCGGCATGAAGATAAGATAGCCAGTTCCCCATTGCGTTGGGGAAACTTGGTAAGCCCGCTTCCATCTTCGGCAACATCGTCACTTACCACCAGGTGAGATGTTGTCAAGGGTTTACCAATTGTAAATAAATAATAATAACAATAATAATAACGCGGATAGAAATGTAAAAAAAAACTTTTTAAGGGTACACTCCCTACAAGTAAAGTGGGGGTGATTTTTTTTTCTCGTCAAACCCAGTCGTATATGGTTAGTGCTTAAAAAATAGTTGTGAGTTTTCTAAGACCATTTTATAATTTAGGATTCTATTTTCGAAAAAATAGGCTTGAAAGTGCTACATTTTGTTGGAGTCGAGTGTCCCCACCCCCTAACAACTAAACCGCTGTATTTGGAAATTTCAAAAAAATAATGAAAGTAGTTTATTGAAATTAAAAGAAAATCTATCAAAGCTAAAGGCTTTTCTAGTTGACGAGCAATAGTCGATCAAAATATAATCGTATATACACTAACCTGCTGAAAAATGCTGCTAGTGCATTTTAGAATAAAACAAAGTTTAAGTAAAATATTTTATGATCTATCATTATATTTTTCCACATTATCATTAAAATACGTTAATTGGTTTAAATTATGTGCGTTACATCCGTCGACAACGCCATCTACCCAGATGCACTGATAAACAATTTCATTATGGCCCCTACGCGCGGTGGTACCTACTCAAATAGATAATATTTTTACCAACTTCACATGCGAAGTTGGATTTTATAACGCTTTTTTTAGTTACCATCGTCGTTTGTGGACCCGTTTTTAGTGTTTCTTTAATTATTAAATAATATTTTAATTATTGAAACTTGACTACTGACCTCGAGGACGATGGTCACGCAAGCTTCTTTTAGATATGGACGCGATAATCGCAACTACGGAACCCTACATTTCGCGTGGCCCGACACGCACTTAGCCGGTTTTTTAAAAGCTGCTTTGAGGCAATGCAATAATAAGTAGGTACAGTCGAGTTCGTCAATATCTGTTTTTTTTTTATTATTTAAAATTCGAGTGCGTTTGTATTGTATACATGTTCATGATTTAAAAAAAATAAATGCAATAATAAGTGTCATAAAACTGTAAACAGCTTTGCCTTGTAATAAATTGTAAACAGTCTGTGATGTCATTAATATGTGACTACACTTTTATCAATAAGTCAGATATCAGTCAGTTAACAGTTTTATCTAGTAGTCAGATATTATTGTCTACACTACCTTAACATATTAATGAACCGTTTATATGATAAAATTTTATGGATATCTAAGTTTGTATAGAACCTTATGTGAATTTCCACGCTTACAATGTTCTGAACCATTTGCCCTGCCAGTGTAGATATTAATGAACTTGACTGTACCTACTTACCTAACTTAGTAGTTCTTAGGCCTACTTGTTTTTCGAACTAATATTTCAGTCTTTTCACTAAAAGCACAGTATAATACCTATACATATATTAGTACTAACTGCAAGCTACCACGCCTATAAGAAACTTTTATAATTATGATCAAATTCTTATACAAACGAGTTTTTTTGATCAAATTTTCATTAACTACTATTTTGGTAAATGTAGATAACATACATATGGACGAGATAGCGAACACCAATACAGCGCCGCACCGCGCCGCCACAGATGATAGAGTGAGTACAACGCATACCACAGCCGTCAATAACAAGATAACAACAAGGGCCGTTCCAAAACCAAAACTAAATTTCATCAGAATCATAACAGCCGAAAGGCGTCCATCGCAATACTTAAAAAGGCCTTCCTCAACGATTCCCACAACGTCTGGACCTGCATATAGTTTCTTAACGCGACCTTCACCAGGTCGTCGGACCACTGAGTGGGAGGTCTCTCTACGCTACTTCTTACGGTGTTCGGTCGCCACTAGAGAACTTTAAAACCCACCCCACCCACTGCCACGTGAGCTTGGCATTTATGTGAGATATATCAGTTACCTTTACTTATCTTATGCATCTCTTCATTTCTAATTCGATTACCTACGAAGGGAAACTGTTATTTGTCGCAGAGTATGTAGCTATGTGGTCTCTGGTACTGTCAGACTCCCTAGAGTTTTACGAATGCAGGATGTAGCTGAAATCTACTGCAAATAAAAATTTTATGAATTTTTCAGTTATTCATTTTATATTTTAACCGCCTCCGTGGCGTAATGTTTAGTCCATTTGCTTCACACCAGGGAGTCGCGGATTCTATTCCCGGTGGGGTCAACTTGTAAGACTCGGTTTGGTTGGTGGTAGGGCATTTTCTAAGCCCGCATGGCTAGCTACCACCATCTAATGCAAGTCTTGCCGCCAAACATCAAGTGTGTTAAAAACATTGATGTGTTCCGGCATGAAGATAAGATAGCCAGTTCTCCATTGCGTTGGGAAATCTTGGTAAGCCCACTTCCATCTTCGGCATCATCATCACTTACCATCAGGTGAGATGATGCCAATATAAAAAAAATCTCCTTTACTTGTTTTTTTCTTTTATTATTATTATTATCGTACGGCCTTTTTGAATCGTGCTTTTATTAATTTGTGTTTTTGGTTTTAAACGATTAAACCTGGGATGCTCGAGTCCTAGAACTGAAAGCGAGTAACTGAAGGTTTCACGCGCGACCAACGTTCGGTCTAAAAACGAAAACATGAAGGAATGCTAATACGATTTTAAATACTAGAAATTCGGCTTTTTTGTTACGCGCGGCCTGTACGCGTACATAATTAGATGTACAGGACAATTGCAATGAGATCATTACAGTACAGTAATTGTAGATCATTACAGTACAGTTACAGTAATTGGTATTCGTAGGTTCTGTAGGTAACTACAGAATGTATACTCAAGGACTGTAGCCTTTACAGAAACCGGCTTGAAGGAAAATTCAACTTTTATAAAAAGGTAAAGACGAAGCTATGTTGTGACATGAAGCTATTGCAATTGACACTCGATTTCACTCAAGTCCATTTCGGACCGGCTTAGACAAGGACCGGTTTTCACTCCGAGTGTTTTTTATTGTTTTGGAACGTAACCTGTTAGTGTTTAAGTCTGTTTGTTTTGGTCAGTTTCAGTGTTGCCGTTGTACCGACTTTGTAGCAATTTTCAGGGCCTTTTATGAATTATTTTTAGGATTTAGACCCTAAAAAAACTTGCTACTTTAAGCGACTTTTTGGTTACCTGTATATTCAACATAATTATTTAATTTATTTTTAAAGCATAGAAAAAAGAGTATTGAAAAGTTTGTCCATTTTATAAATACATTATATGTGCAAAACTGCGAATATTTTTCCAAAGTATTATATATTTGTGTTTAAAACACATGAATATCAATATTATCATCTTGAAACTAGGATAGCCTACTGTAAATCTCCTAGGTGTAAAAGAGACAAACTTCTCAAGTAAAGTTTTTGCTTAATTTGGAACATCCTCCAGTTCATAATTATTTGACAACAGTTCTCTTTAAGTTATTACAACTTTATATAACTTATTTTACCAGACCCATATATTTTAATTACCTCCTACCTAGGCTACATAAAGTACTTTCGGGGTTAGCTGCAGTACACCCAAATGGATTCCCGGAAATATGTGGAAGAATAAAACAATTTTATATATTAAAAACCTTTTTTCATTTAGAATTTATAATTAATTTTGATTACTTTCACTGCTGGACGTAGTACCTTCAGAATCGTCGCCTATGTTAATAATTAAAGACTCATTAAGATTCGCGCCGCGATTGAACGCAGGGCGGTCCGCGACATTTATGAAAGGTGCACCTACCTCAGCAAACGAACTGTCCCTTTTTGATTTATTTTTTTTAACGACTTCTAGTGCATTTTTCTGTTCTTTATTTAAAAAATCTAGCGGCTTTTTGGTTATGGTTTGTGGTATTTCTTTTTTACTAAGCGGCAACACTGCAGTCTTACTACACCGACGGACACTATATGCGCAATTTAAATCTCTTCAACTCCTATAAATCTCTAAATCACTCCTATAAATCTCTAAATCCCAAATAATTCACTGATCGAAATAAAAAAATGAATCACTACATCAATACGTCAATACATCAATACGTCACCGTCACGTTATACTTTTAGTGAGTTGGATTGATTTAATCCTTAGTATAAGTAATTAAATGGCCTAAAGCCGGGTCTCTTGCTTTGTCCTAAATACATACTACACTTAGCATTGTTTCTCAGTTTGTTTATCAATAATTAAAACTAAAACACTTACAGATGGTATTTGGCGTAGTCGCTTAACTACTTGCAGATGAAATTAAAATACGGTAAGCTAACAACAGATTTCATCAAAATAAATCAATTTTGCACTTTGTTCAAAAGGCAGAAGAAGTAGTTCCCTATACGGGCCCTAATGTAAATTCAATCGGTCATTGTACTACGCATGCGCAAACTTTTTAATCATCTTCTGTCTCCTTTTAATACATCTAATTCTGCAACAGTCCTCTCAACCTACATAATATTTTCATGCTTCCATCAATGATAAATGAACCGTAGTGTCAACGATTTAAAGATGTATTTGGAAAACGTGTGATTTTCTGATGCAATGATTCATTTTTAAGGATTTACATGTTTTTTACCAATCACTCCCGAGGTACACATAATTATATCTGACCAGACACTACAGCCAGACCAGACAGTCACGAATCGAAGAAGGGCGTGTGCGCTGCGCGCAGTGTGGCCTTGTCAGTATAAGTTTTGTTTATTTTAATAACGAATATATTTTGAGATCCTTGTGCTGTTCGCTGTGTAATGATAGGAACGTGACAAAATAGCAAAATGGAAGAATCAGAGACTAATAGTGAAAAAATAGAAGATAATTCAGGTAAGCATGTTTACATCGACTTATTTATGATTTTGGATTGCTCTTACAACATTGTAAATAGCGTAGTCTGCTGTAGGTACAATTGTGCATGATAGATATCAGTTCATAATCTATACCTACATGGGTATATAATAAAATCGTAGAGACAAATAAGTGGACATTGAAGATATTCTTAAAACACTTTTTACTGGTTGTATGTCTGTTTGACCGCGCATCACGCAAAAACCACTGAACGGATTGTGACGAAACTTTGTATAGTGACAGCGTATATGTCCTGGAATAAGAAAATATACATGAAGTATCTCACTTGTGTATGGTCAACATGGAAGCGGGCATACCAAGATTTCCTAAAGCAATAGAACTGGTTATCTTATCTTCATGCCACAACATATCATGGTGTTAACATTGATGTTTTGACGACAAGATTTTTTTATCTTTAACATAATGGTAGCTAGACCTAAAAAATGCTCTGCCACCATCCAAAAACCCGCTACCTACAGGTGTGAAACGAATGGACTAATCACTACGCCACGGAGCCGGTTAACTCCCAGAGCAGGCACACCCGAGCCGATTACAGTTATAAGAAAGCTGTGAACAGAATGCTCCAGGACATCAAGACTCCAGATCCCTCTACTCCCGTGTCGTACCATGGATGATATCACAGCTAGTTCTCTTTAGCAATTCTTCATTTTAGCGTGTCGATGGCAGACACTACACTGTAGCAGCCCAGAATTTGGCCACAGCATTATCAGCCGCTGTCATGAGGTCTTCCTGCGTGCAGATGTAGGGGCACGCAGGGCACGATGTGAAGTGTGTCATCGTTTGAACTGCACCGCACAAACAGTTTATATCACAGCCACCCAAAAATCCCCACCTTACCATGTTTTCTATACTCCGACCGGTCTGGGTCCAAAGTCTGTTTAAAGACTTCCAAACCGGCCAAGGCAAGTCATGTCCAGGGGGAAGGCTTTCTGATATCGGGACGAAGGGTGTTGGTAAGCTTACTTTGTCCTGCCAAAGGTTACACCTCGCTTTCTTGGGTTCTACTGATAAAGGATAGACACACTTTATAAAACTATTTCGGCTTTTCAGTTGTTGTGGCTATGCATATGGTGCCGTGTGTCAGTATCCATCTTCGATCTTTTAGAAGAGCTAGCCACCGCCCTGCGCACAGCCGGGGGCGCAATACCAGCTAGTGGATAATAATAGCAATTATTAACATCATACGTTGCCGCTAAGGTGAAACGCTTGCGTCAAGCGTTTTGTATTTACATGAGTTCACGCTCAAGAGTTTTCAGACGTGGTCTTCAAGGTCGAAAAGGGGTAATTATCGGACACCAGTGGATCGGTACAACTGCCAGTCTATGTGTAAACTTGTACCGTTAGTTGAGGGACATCGTGACCTTGATTAAATAGCGCACCAAAAAATCTCTCCTGTTTGTGAGCGGGCTATACCGACCTCTAAAAATAAGCTAACGGCGACACTTAATGATCACATCCTTATCGAGATAGAAAGGCACGAACGAATTCGTAATACATTCACTAACTCAAACTTTTTAACTAAACTTAATTAAACATATACCTATAACTTCGCAAAAATCGCAAGTGTGCAGTTTAAAAAGATTTTGAGTTACGGGTAGGTAGGTCGAAAGTGGCACGAAATGATTCGTGTAATTTTATAATCCACGGCCAATTTCAATTTCGAAGTTACACCATTTAGTAGCAAAAAACATAAAAAAAATTCTTTTAAGCAACTGAAAACCGTCGTATGTTCTCTGTTATTTGGAGAAATCAAAAATAAATATTTCTATTTGACGTCGGTGGCGTAACGGCTAGGGCCGCCGCTTCCTGTCCAGGAGGTCGTGGTTCGAATCCTGCCACGTACCAATGTGATTTCAAATTTAGATTTCACATGTACGTTTATCCGACGCTCTAACGGTGAAGGAAAACATCGTGAGGAAACCTGCAAATGCATGCGAAGAAACTCGCAGGTTGTGTGTGAAGTCGACCAACCCGCACTGGGTCCGCTTGCGCGACTAAGGCCCGATCGCCCTAATTCAGGGTAGGCTTGAGCCCCTCGGTGGGGACGTATATGAGCTGATATTATGATGATGATGATTTTAAGTTCCATAGCTATGATTTAGGAACCACTTTAGAACTTGTTATCTAACCATTTAGATCGCTGTAATTTATGTTATATCGAACTTGGCTCCATTTCACATTTATGATTTGTTGGGATATCATAAATTTTTGTAAAGTATTAATACTAACTTGATGGTATTGAACCAAGCCCGAGTTGCTCTTAGCCAGTTTTTTGAATTTTTACTCAATACACCTATTTCGATTCCAAATCTCAAATTAAAAATTCACCTAAAAGTGGTCTTATATTATTATTCCAATGAGTAGTGGTGGTACAGAACCCAAATATCGTGAGTCCGACTCGCACTTGGCCGGTTTTTCTTTCTGCTTTGCATACGTTCATTAACATATCTAAATGCCAAACCAGTTCCTAAGTCACCTGGAACTGGTCTATAATTTTGATAAATAGTAGGTACCTTATAATACCTTGTAATAGTAGTTAGGAACCTTAATTTTGCAAGTGCGACTTGGCCAGTTTTTCGATTTCTTTCTTTGTATACGCGTATTAACTTTTCTCGCTGGCAAATTCCAAGTGTACCAGTTACCTCGAAGTGGTCTTTAAATATATTTTGCTGACTAGTGGTGATACGGAACCCTTAGTGCGCAACTACGACTCACACTTGGTTGTTTTTTTTTCGTATTTTCTCTTTGTATACGTCAAATAGCCTACCTCGATGCCAGATTTGAAGTTTCTTAGTTACCTGGAAGTGGTCTATAATTTTGATAGATGAGTCAGTCAATCATAAAAAAAAAGCGTGTGGCACTCGGGGACTGCCGCGGTAAAGCTATTGCATAGAATTTTTTATCAACTTATGCAATTATAATTATTTATTTATTTTTTATTTCATCATCATCATCATATCAGCCAAAAATCGTCCACTGCTGGACAAAGGCCTCCCCCAAGGATTTCCACGACGACCCCGCATCCATCGGCATCCCGCGACCTTCACCAGGTCATCGGTCCACCGCGTGAGAGGCCTGCCTACGCTACGTTTTCCGGTGCGCGGTCGCCACTCGAGAATTTACTGCCCCATCGGCCATCTGTTCTACGAGCTATGTGCCCTGCCTACTGCCACTTCAGTTTAGCGATTCTGTGAGCTATGTCGGTAACTTAATTTCTTCATCGTCACTTACCACCAGGTGAGATGTTGTCAAGGGTTTACCAATTGTGAATAAAAATAAATAAATAAATAAAGTCCTACGGATCTCCTCGTTTCTGATTCGATCACGCAGAGAAACTACGAGCATAGCACGCTCCATTGCCCTTTGGGTGACCTTGAGCCTTCTTATGAGGCCCATAGTAAGCGACCATGTCTCAGTTCCGTAAGTCATCACTGGCAACACACACTGGTCAAAGACCTTAGTCTTGAGACACTGCGGTATTTGAGACGTGAAGATATTGCGAAGCTTCCCGAACGCTGCCCAGCCGAGTTGGATTCGTCGATTGATCTCTTTCTTGAAGTTGGACCTGGTTAGCTGGACTGTTTGTCCCAGGTATACATATTCGTCAACAACTTCCAGTGTAGAGTCTCCAACCTTTAGAGGGGTGGGTGCGACACGGACATTTAACATTACTTTCGTCTTGTTCATGTTCATTTTAAGACCAACTTGTTGAGAGACTTTACTGAGGCCATCGAGCATTGTGCTTAGGTCTTCCATAGTCTCAGCCATGACCACGATATCGTCAACGAATCGGAGGTGGGATATGTACTTGCCGTTGATATTGATACCGAGTCCACCCCAGTCCAGAAGCTTAAAAACATCTTCCAGGGCGGCGGTGAACAGTTTCGAAGATATGACGTCTCCCTGTCTCACCCCTCGCTGCAACTGGATAGGTTTCGAGTTCTGACACTGGAGGCGAACCGACATGGTGGCGTTTTCGTACAAACACTTCAACACCTCGATGTATCGATGGTCAATTTAGCACCGCTGGAGAGACTGTAGCACAGCCCAGGTTTCGACTGAATCAAATGCCTTCTCATAGTCCACAAACGCCAAGCATAGTGGCTGATTGTACTCTTCGGTCTTCTGTATAATCTGCCGCAGCGTATGTATGTGGTCTATGGTACTAAAGCCTTTTCGGAAACCGGCTTGTTCGGGAGGCTGGAAGTCTTCAAACCTGCGTGCGAGACGATTCGTAATGACTCTCGAAAACAGCTTGAAGACATGGCTCAGAAGTGAGATGGGTATGTAGTTGTTCAGCAGGGTGTTGTCACCCTTTTTGCAGAAAAACACGACCACACTTCTGTGTCATGCCTTAGGCGTTTTTCCCTCGAGTATAACGGAATAAAATAACTTCTGAAGAGCTTTTAGTGCCGGTGATCCACCTGCTTTCAGAAGTTCAGCCGTAATTCCATCATCACCCGGTGCCTTATTGTTCTTGAGCTGTTTGAAAGCCATTCTAATCTCGTACAGGCTGACGTCCGGGATATCTTCGGTATAGTGTCGGGTTAGTCTGGCTCTTGGGTCTTCAGCCAGATCGCTGACAGGCAAACGTGTGGTCTTGTAAAATTGTCCATAAAACTTCTCAACTTCTTCCAGCAACTCAGACTTAGACGATGTGGTCCTGCCATCCTCAGTCTTCAGCTTGGTCAGTTGGTTTTGTCCAACAGACAGATCTCTGGCGAACACTTTTGAGCCTTTGTTGTGCTCAATTTCATTTTTTTATTTATACAGTATTTATTCACTATTTTTTGATGTTTTACTGTTTTTGTGTGCTCCTTTTGATTAAAGGACCATATAGTTTTGAACTTTTTAGTTACTGGACTGATTGATTCCCAAATCGATATCTGAGGGTCCCTGAAGTCCCTTATCAAGAATCCGTTTCCAGAATTTAAAAAAGTGGCCGACAATTTTGGAAGCAAGCAAGTCCAGTAACTAAAAAGTTCAAATGGCGACCACTTTTTTCAATTCGGGCAACGGATTCGTGTGATATCAATTTTGGAAACAATTGGTCCAATAACTAAAAAATTCAAAATGGCGGCCAGATTTTTTCACTTCCGCTAACGGATTCGTGATAAGGGACCTCAGGGACCCCAGATATCGATTTTGGAAGCAATCGGTCCAGTAACTAAAAAGTTCAAAATGGCGGCCACTTTTTTAAATTCGGGCAGCGGATTCGTGATAAGGGACCTCAGTGACCGACCAGATATCTATTTTGGAAGGAATCGGTCCAGTAACTAAAAAGTTCAAAATGGCGACCACTTTTTTCAATTTGGGCAGCGGATTCGTGATAAAGGACCTCAGAGACCCTCAGATATCGATTTTGGAAGCAATCGGTCCAATAACTAAAAAATGTAAAATGGCGGCCACTATTTTTAATTCGGGCAACGGATTCGTGATAAGGGACCTCAGGGAACCCCAGATATCGATTTTGGAAACAATCGGTCCAGTAACTAAAAAGTTCAAAATGGCGGCTACTTTTTCAATTCGGGCAGCGGATTCGTGATAAGGGACCTCAGGGACCCTCAGATATCGATTTTGGAAGCAATCGGTCCAATAACTAAAAAGTTCAAAATGGCGGCCACTTGCGGTTAGTCCTTGGGGCGCGGGATGTTTATGTAATAAATTAACACTAAGAAAGTTGCGCCAGTAAAAACTAAGTCCTTTTAGTACCGCCAATTGCCAATAGATGGCACTATAAGTTTTTTTAGAACGCGGGGTGTCAGGTTTTTTTCGTTACGAAATTTCTTGATTCGGTCCCCTCAAAGCCCGCGATAAAAGCTATACAATAGCTTAAAAGTGATTTTTGTACGTCAATATCTCAGAAATGGTAAAATATTTATTTATGACAATGGGGATTCTGCTCGTATTACTAGGCACAGAAAATCGCAAGTTTGTGAGTCAAACAGATTTTAAGTTACAGGTCGAAAGCGGTCCGAAATGGTTGGTGTAATATAACCCACAACCGGTGTCCCTTTTTCTTTTCGAATTTGGCGGACACACTGCCGCATGTCTAGATGAAACACGGCCAGTATCACCCTTTTCTTTTCGAACTCGGCTGACATACTACCGTGTGTCTAGGTAGAATCTCCTTACATTTCGTGATAATTTTATAAATGACTAGCTGTCCCGGCGAACTTCGTTCCACCTTACACTACACTACCCTACCCTACCCTACACTATCCTATTCCTGACGAAGACAAAATTAGTACGTTTGGCTGCACCTCACCTGATGGTAAGTGCCGATGCAGCCGAGGAGTAACACGCAAGCTCAAATAGTGCCTATTCACTCTCGTCTTGAAGATTCCTAAATTATACGAATCGGGGAATACAGACACCGGAAGGGAATTCCACTCCTTGGCCGTTCGCGCGTAAAGGTGAAACATTGACGACATAGGGGTGGAACCGTCCTCCGCGCCTGGTCGTCCGATGATGAAATGGAGAGGGGGGAATGAGGTTGTGAAGCTTCAGGGCACAGTCTCCGAAATGAATCCTGTAGAACACCGATAGACTGGTGACTTTATGGCGATGCTCGAGGCTTTGGAGCCTGTTTGATACAAGTTCCTCGTCGCCGATGAGTCTCCTAGCGCGTCGGTCGATAGAATCCAAGGCATCTAGCTGGTAACGAGCCGATCCGTCCCATAAGTGAGAGCAGTACTCCATACATGACCGAACTTGAGCTTGGTATAATATTAGAAGCTGCTCTGGTGTGAAGTAAAGCCTCACCTTCGAGAGGATACCAAGCTTTTTGGCTGCCGTTTTTGCCTTGGATTCAATGTATCTCCCGAAATTCAGATCGGATGTTAAATCTACGCCAAGGAGCTCAAGTTGGTCGGAGATCTGAATAGATTCATCTCGGAAAGTAGGAACAGGGTAAAAGGACTCCTTTTTGCAGTAAATAGACACGCCTGCGTTTTAGAGGCATTAAACCTAACAAGATTGGCATCGCCCCAGTCAGAGACTGCCTTGAGTGTTAGGTTCACGCGCTCAATCATGGCCTCTCTCTGAGATAGTATTTTCGGACCCCTAGCTCGAGCATTAGACAAGTATCTCTCCGCAACCGTGTCTGCATACCCAAATATACCAGGTTTCAGCAGATCGTTTATGTGCAACAAAAAAAAAATTGCGGAGAGAACTGAGCCCTGAGGTACCCCGGCATCAATAGCCAATAGGTCAGACGAGCAGCCATCAACGACCACTCGAATGAACCGTTCCCTCAGGAAGTCAAATATCCAGTTGCACAAACCAGTAGGTAGTCAGTAAGAAGGAAGCTTACCAATAAGGCTAGCATGCCAGACCCTATCGTTTACTTCACCGTGAGAGCGTCGTATAAACGTACATAAGAAATCGAAAATTGAAAACGCATTGGTTCGTGGCATGATCCGAATCTTGACTTCCCCGGGCAGGAAGTCGGGGCCCTAGCCGTTACTCCATACCAACACCGACGCGTTACTTTACGTAAACGATGCAATATAAGATTCAGGTAGTTTCTTCAGTCCCAAACAAATATTAAGAGCTCGTAAATGCGTTGAGTTGCTTCGGGAAAAGGGTGTACGTCCGTGCTTTTCGGCTTGACATGGCACAGCGGTGCCCCCCGATTCTTGAAATTAAATCCAGAGCGACTTTCAGGGTTCGACTGAGCTGAAAAGTCGATGTGTTTGTGTATGTTTCCCATAGACTCCGAAACGGCCGGAGCTATTACGATGAAATTTTTATGAAAGCTTCAGATTAATCAAGCGGATGATTGTGTTAATAAATAGGCAGGGCGGGTCGCTAGTATAATATACAGCTGTATTCCCGATAACAATTTCCTTTTGGTATTCTGATGTTGATCTGATGCTGAACTATTGGAATGGAATCAAGGTCTCTGGATTGTCGGTTTTTTTTTAAATAGAAACATAGGAAATTTCAAAATTAAATGATAAAGCCTGCCGTTGTGCTCGTATCACGCAAAAACTACTGAATAGATTTAGATCATTTTTTAGGGTTCCGTACAACAAAAAAAGGAACCCTTACAGGATCACTCATACGTCTGTCTGGTCGGTCCATCCGTCTGTCACAGCCAATTTGCTCCGAATATACTAGACCAAATAAGGTGAAATTTGGTAGGATGATGTAATCATATGACCCAAACACCGATGTACAAAGTATTTTTTTAATAAGGTTCATTTTCGGGGGAAAAGTTTTGAAACCTTACTGTGTCATATATCAAATGAGAGGGCTCATTATGAGAATCTCAAATTAAATTTTTGTTATTATTGTAAAATAAATAGATTTGATTTTACAGCGCGATATGGACTAGCTAATAATTAGTATTATGGACTTGGACTTGAACTATTAGTACTTACACTGGAATATAAAAGCTTGTAAATTTTATTTTTAGACTGTGATTATTTCTTTAGTTATAAACACTTGGTGATAAAATACTTTAATTTTAAAAATGTTTTTTCTTGTTTTTAGATGAAGTCAACGAACTCACGAGAGACAAAAAAATCGAAAGTACTCCAGAAAACAACGAATTGAATAGAAATCTAGAAATAAGTATTGTGCAAAAGTATTTAAATGAGAAGTCAAATATGAGGAGAGAGCCTCCAAATTGTGCGGAACCCATAGATGATAAATCCAATTCTTTTACAATACACATAGTTGATAACAAAGAAATGATTAGACGAGGACCAGCTACAGCCTGCACAATAAGCGAAGAGAAAACTTATATTGACTTGAATACACAAACTCAGCTTCAACAAATGCTTTTTAATCTTGCCATCGATAGCGATGATTATAGCGATGGACATCATGACGATGCTGATGATGAAATTCATAGTGCCGACATCAAAGATAGTGATGACGACAGCGAAGGTGATTTAGGCGATGAAAAAAAATTTAATAGTTTTAAAGGATATCAATTTTTCAAAATTTTAGATAAGTTAATGATATCTAACTGTCACGCCCCCTGATTCTTGTAATCGAATCGAGAGCGACTGGCGGGGGTCCACTGAGCTGAAAAGTCGATGTAATTGTATATGTTTCCAATAAACTCCGAAACTGCTAAAGCGATTACTATAAAACTTTTATAAAAGCTTCAGATTAACTGTGGATTGTGTAAAATAATAGGCAGGGCGTGTCCCTAGTTCAATAGAGAGCTGTATTTCCAAATACATATTGTATTTGGAAATACAGCTCTCTATTGAACTAGGAACCTTTTAGTATTTTGAAGTTGATTTGATGATGAGCTATAGGGATGGAATCAAGGTCATTGGATTTGTTTGTTATTTTCAATAGAAGCATAGGAAATTTCAAAATTAGAAATTCTACATGAATTAAATGATAAAGTCTGCCGTTGCGCAATCACGCAAAAACTACTGATTAGATTTCGATCATTTTTTGTTTAAGTTTTAATTCTTAAATACTTGGTACTTATTAAAAAAAAACCCGCGAGTCTCTTGATGGCAACAGCTAGTTTGGAATTAATTGAATTATGAGGGAAATGTGCATAATGAGGTATTGTACAACCCATGAATGACAGTGCAATAAGGGCCAGCTAATAACTCGTGTCATGGACTTGGACTTGAACTATTAGTACTTGAACTGAAATAAAAGCTCTTAATTTTTTAGAGTGTAATTATTTCTTTACTTACATTTGAACATTAGGTGATAAAATGCTTTACTTTCAAAAATGTATTTTGTTGTTTTTAGATGGAGTCAACGAACTCACAAGAGACAAAAATATCAAAAACACTCCAGAAAACCACGAAATGAATAGAAACCTAGAAATAACTATTGTCCAACACTCGGTGATAAATTAATTTAATTTTAAAAATGTATTTTCTTGTTTTTAGATGGAGTCAACGAACTCACAAGAGACAAAAAAATCAAAAGTTCTCCAGAAAACAACGAAATGAATAGAAATCTAGAAAGAAATATTGTCCAAAAACAATTAAATGAGAACTCAAGTATGATGAGAGAGTCTTCAAATTGGGGGGAACCCGTGGATGACAAATCTAATTCTTTTACAAATTTACACATAGTTGATAACAAAAAAATGATTACACGAGGACCAATTACAGCCTGCAGAATAAGCGAAGAGAAAACTTACATAGACTTGAATACACAAACTCAGCTTCAACAAATGCTATTTAATCTTGACATTGATAGCGATGATTATAGCGATGGACATCATGACGATGCTGATGATGAAATTCGTAGTGCCGTCATCAAAGATAGTGATGACGATAGCGAAGATGATTCAGGCGATAGAAAAGAATTTAATAGTTTTAATGGTTCTTAATTTTCTAAAATTTTAGATAAGTTACATGCCCCCTGTTTCTTGTAATCGAATTTAGAGCGACTGCCAGGGGTTCACTGAGCTGAAAAGTCGATGTGATTGTATATGTTTCCTATAAACTCTGAAACTGCTGGAGCGATTATAATGAAATTTTCAAAAAAGCCTTATATTAACCCAGCTGTTGATTGTGTAAAAAGTAGGCAGGGCGGGTCGCTAGTTTAATATAGAGCTGTTTACTTAGAGCTATTATTCTATTTATTCTATTTTTTATTCTATAAAGTCTGCCGTTGTGCAATCACACTAAAACTACTAATTAGATTTCGATCATTTTTTGTTTAAGTTTTTATTCTTAAATACTTTGTACACAACTTAAAAGAAAACCTGCAAGCCGCTTGCTGGCAACAGCTAGTTTGGAAATAATTGCAATATGTGGAAAATGTACATAATGAGGTAGTACACAACGCATGAATGACAGCGCAATAAGTATCAGCTTATATCTCGTGTCACGGACTTGGACTTGAACTATTAGTACTTACACTGAAAAATAAGGTTGTAACTAATATTTTTAGAGTATAATTATTTCTTTAGTAATACTTATACACACGGTGATAAAAAAACTTTGCTTTTAAAAACTTATTTTCTTGTTTTCAGATGGAGTCAACGAACTTACGAGGGACAAAAAAATTAAAAGTACCCCAGAAAACAACGAAATAAATAGAAATCTAGAAATACATTTTGTCCAAAAGCATTTAAATGAGAACTCAAATATGGGAAGAGAGTGTTCAAATCGTGAGGAACCCGTAGATTATAAATCCATTTTTTTTACAAATTTACTCAAAATTGCTAACAAAGAATCGATTATACGAGGACCAACTACAGCCTGCACAATAAAGGAAGAGATAAATTATATTGACTTAAAAATACAAACTCGCCTACAACAAATGCTTTTTAATCTTGAATTCGATAGCGATGGGCATCATATTGATGCTGATGATGAAATTCGTAGTGGCGACATTACAGATAGTAATGACGACAGCGAAGATGATTCAGGCGATGAAAAAGAATTTAATAGTTTTGATAATTCTCAATTTTCTAAGATTTTGGATAAATTTATGTTATCTGACTGTGAAGATATCGATCTGGATACTAAAATAGAAAAGAATGTACGAAAAACAATGTATCATTTTAGTCGTAAATTCATCATGGACGCAATAGCAGAAGAACGTGAAATAGAAATGGAAAAACTAACATCATTTATTTCCAGAATTGCAGGAGTTGATTCGGAAAAGTATACGGAATTTCAGAAGAGGTTTGCCAACTGTAACTCATTGTTGGCAGATGAAACAAGGAACTCATTTAAAAAATTCAAAGAGCAAATGTCAAATATGGATGACACTAACATAAAAGAAGAAAATGTCTCCGACCTAGCAAAAGTTGTCAAAAAAGGGGACATAAATGAATTCAAGACATTGATAAATAATACAAATAAGGATAATACAATATTTATCTGCAAAACTTTAATAGACGTTGTTTTTCTTTCTTGTGAGTACAATGAAGTTCATATTCTTGATTATGTTCTGCAGGAATTATTAAAATGTGAAGCAATTCACCGAAAGCACTTAGCATTTAATCAAGCTCTTTACATGAATGATGTCGATTTGCTAGAAAAAATATACTACTACTATTCTGGAAATCTCCACTGGCTTGGAACTGAAGCGGCCGACATAAACAATTATCAAGAAAATCTAGTTTGGAATTTAAAGTTATTGAGTATTTTTTTGAGTAATGCGCGGAGAAATAGTCCAGATTTTAGTAAAGAAACTCTGTTTTATCTAGACAGTTTAATTAATTTTAATTCTTTCCAAGTTACGTTGTATGCAAATCTTGCTTTATCCAGAAAATATTTTATGAACTTAGATCAAGAGTCTCACAAAACAGAAACACAAATTAAAGCTCTCAAAGACGTAGTATTTAATATATTAAAAATTTACAAATTCTACATGAACAAGAAAGAAATCAAAGAAGTTCACATTCAAGTCCCTCTGTGGATGCGCAATGTATTGGATAACAATGCCCTGAACTTCAATTTTGTCGACAATTTAATACGTGAGCTTTATTTTAAAAGAATAGACCTCAACGTTTGCTTGGTTTTATTAGACAATATAAATTTACTTGAAGAAAGATTACTAATGCCTAACGGTTTGTACAAAAACGTTAAATCTAGACTTTACCACTTCATTTATCATCTAAACAAGGATTGGAGTGATTTCATGCCCGATAAAAGTAAAGAGACACTAAAAATGCCTTTTAAAATTGACAGTGGTCAATTGGAAGAAATGTCGTATGACATAGATCTTACTAAATTATCGATAAGTCCATTGATATATCTTGAAAGACAAGAATTTCATTATTGTCTGAATAATTTTAAGGAGGAGCTTGAAAAAATTGATATAAAATCAAACATTAGAGAAAAATCATACATAATTAGCAGCGATACACATAGTCTCAATATTGTACCATACGTTACCGATGAGGTTTCTTTGGAGAAAATGTTATACTATATGGATGGACTCTCCTACGTGGATTTAAAGAACGAGAGAAAAAATGGACAGTTAATTATATTGAGAATAATACAAATATTAGGAGAATTTATTAAAGATTCAGAAGAATCTGCTCATTTGTCACAGGAAACAGAATTTTTTCTTCAAACTTATGTTCCACCAAGTACAATGAAAATTTTGAAAAAAATTAGAAATAACATAACACACGTTGATGCTGCCCAGTTAGTTAACAAAATAGATTTTGAACAAAATGAAAAAAAGAATGAAAAGTTGCTTGGTGATGTATTGATCGAGTTAAAAGAAATAAAACGCAAAATGAAAGAATTTTTAGAAATTCATAAATTAAGAGCAAAAAGAGCTTCAGTCAAAGATGCTTTAAATCTTTTGCAAAAAAGATTAAACAATTTATTCAAGTCTAAAAATGAATCGCAACCTAACGTGCATGAAATAGAGGAAAATGGATATTTTAAACAAATTTGGAAAAACAATAAATCATCTAAACAATATGTAGAAGAAGTTAGATTCCTTGAAACAAACAAAGAATTTTTGATGTTTAATTTAAAAGAGACTACCAAATATCTGAAAAGCCATGTATTACAAAAGTTAACTTTCTATTTACAAAAAATACAAAAGGCACTACAATATATTAACAAATCAGAAAGTAATAGTGCTGTAAATATTGATGAATATGTGCAATGGGGTATAATTAAGGAAATACTCAGATTTATTGTCGAAGATGCTGATATGTTTGAAAACCATACATGGGAAGTGAAAACAGGAAGGTGTTTATCTCTTTTTAAAAATATTGTAACGTCAAATCCAAATGAAGATAGTATTAATAACGTAAAAGATATAATTCTTATGATAATTGAATCTGCTGAAATGCATGGTTTTGATAAACTTTCTTTAGATACAAAAATCTTATCCGATTCAGAAACAACGTATCCAGGATTATCAGAACTCAAAGGTTCCCTAAATCGGTCAAATTTCATGACAGTAAGAGAGCAAAAAGCTATTTTGAGTAATATCGAAAAGATAATGGAGAGCTGCGAAAAGCTAAAAGATAAAATAAACACAAATGAATCAATGTCTAAGAGAGAATATGACATATTGCTGAAAAATTTAACGCTTAAAAGTCAATCAGAAAAACATCTATCAAATTTATTACTCGGTAGACAACGAAGTTTAGTTTTACTGGAGTGCTTAAACGACCGCGTGTCCCTGCTAAAGGAGGTGTTAAATTCACACTGTGAAGACGAAAATAAACAGCATTTAATATTTTTGAAGAACCAGAAATATCGCTTAATTATTGAAGCATTATTGCTTGATATAATGAATATATTCTACGACAATAATCAAAAGACGTTGTTGAAGAAAACGTCAAAATTTCTGGCCGAGGTTAATTTGCGTAACGTTTTGTCTCATGGCAACCCCTTGCTAGAGCTAGCGGGAGACGTGATTGACGCCACTGACCTGCCCATGGAGCTGATGACCAGAGCGCTGCGTTACACCCGAGACAAGGACTCTATCAAAGCTCTTACTGTTCTCATACGACAAAACGTAGACCCAAATGATATAAGACAAGAAGGTAAGAAATTAGGCAAAGATGTACAAAATCTTATCAAAGAGTTTAAAAAATCACAGCGATGGCAAGAATATTTATTTCTAGCCTTTAAAGATTTTAACGAAGCAAATTCTAACAATACAAACGTTATAAAAGATGCTAATTTAAGTAACCAAAAGACTGAAAAAACTGAATTCGACAAGAAAATCATAATCCAAAAAATTGTAGCTGAAAATGAGCTATTAAAAGCAACCAAAAAAGGTGATCTTGTCGAAATCAAGAGACTTGTTAAAACTGTTGCAAACATAAACGCTAGAGATGCATCCGGTAAAGGGTGTTTACACCACGCGGCTATGAAAGGGAGGGCAGATATGATAGAGGTGTTGGTGCAAGGGAGCGCAGACGTGCGATGTGAGCAAGATGGGCGCAGCGCTCTGCATTACGCTGCCATGAACGGGCACGCAGCGGCGGCGCGCGCGCTGCTTGCCGCGGGCGCTGACGTCACAGTCGCAGACAAACGTGGGAAGACGCCGCGAGACTACGCCGTCGGTGAAGTCATGCAAACTTTACTAGGCACCGATAAAGGTGTGTGAACTGATTGTGTAAGATAATATTTTTAATAAGTAATGATAAAAAACCGACCAAATGCGAGTGGATCTCGCTTGTAGAGGGTTCCGCACTGTGTTATATTTTAAGCAAAACATGTGACCAAGTGCGTGTGGGACCACGCGCTTAGTAGGCTTCCATAGTCTTTAAAAAATAAATATATTTTTTCATGAAGAAACATTTTGTATGGAAAATCTCTTAACTTTTTAAAAACTGTTAAAATTTGGTCGATTTTTACTACTAAACCAAAGTATAAATATTACGTAACTATTCCCGCCTTTGAACAGTTGTATTATTTTTTAAATTTGTTATGTATATAAAAATATTTAAGTATACTTACAATAAAGAGTTTAAAAACAAACTTAGAAAGCCTATGTCTCAGTTGTGATAATTTTTCTTTTATTTTTTATGTTCTATTCCCAATGCTTTGAGGGTAGGGAAATGTAACTACAACGAAAAATTTATCAAATAAAATATCTTTTGAAAGACCTATTAAATTTCAATTTATACAGGGGAAGAATATGCTATGTCCGACCGACACGGAACTGAGATAATCTCAATAAATGTCAATGATAGATTTCAAACCTAAAACATACATTATATCTGTGATAAATAAATACACAAATGTCTTTGTTTTTCAATATCAACATATACTTACCTTAAAAACGTGTGACAAACGTCAAAATAAAATAACATTTTTATATGGCGATTACTCAGTGACTATGCTTGTTATTCTTAAGGGAGTTTTTGCGTTTCGTTCTACCACTTTTACACTATAAAATGGCATTACTAGTTAAAAAAGTAAATATGCGACATTGCATGTTCTTCCCCTGTGCGCTTCATATGTTTATAGGCGTTACGTTCGCTTTTTATTCTATATGTTTATAGGCGTTACGTTCGCTTTTTAATCCATATGTTTATAGGCGTTACGTTCGCTTTTTGCTGCGTGATTGAATCAAAAACGTAAAGATCCGCAGGAGAACCAAAGTAACCGACATAGCACTCAGAATTGCTAAACTTAAGTGGTAGTGGGCGGGGCACATAGCTCGTAGAAAAGATGACCGTTGGGGCAGTAAGAAGTGTAAGAAGGCCTCCCACTCGGTTAACCAACGACCTGATAACAGTGGATGACTCGGCAGATGAAGATAATAATCTTCATAGGTTTCTGTAATGCTATTAATATTCAGATTCTTAGTAATATAATAGTCTATAAGTAAAACGGCTGTGACATACTGTTCACACACGAAACCCATCTGTTACGATCTGTATGTACTACAGAATGTAGTTTAACTTTCTAGTAGACAAACATTTATCATTATGTATGAAGAATTTAGTTCTATGTATTAGGTATAGATGTCGTTCTTTAGAAGTATTTATAAGCTAGCCCACGGGCATTGCAAGGCCCTTTTTTGACAGACCTCACACCAATAAACATCACCTATCTACCAAGAGATCGTCGTCTCATTTATATCCGCAATATTTTTGAGTACATACAGATCGTAACAGATGGGGTTACGTGTGTGAACACATACCGACGGACAAACAAACAAAAGGACATGGCGAAACTATAAGGGTTCCTAATTGGACTACGGAACCGTAAAAATTATATTGTTTCTTTAAGTTCAAGAACCTTAGCATGTTCCCTATGAGCTCCGAAACGGCTGGAGCGGTTTTGATGATTTTATTAGCCCAGCAGGTGATACTGTGAAAAAAAGAACGCGGGCGGAGCCGCGGGGCAGATCTCTAGTTTCCTATACTTTTCCTGTGTTTGTGTTTATTCCATAACTATACGAGTATAGGGGTCTCAGATTTCTATTATAACAATATCAAATTCCAACTTTATAGCTGTTAACAGTCTTTGAGAAAATTAGCTGTGACATACCGACGGACAGATGGACATGACGAAACTATAATGGTTCCGTAGTTAAACTAGGAAAAATATTAATTATAATAGTAGTTAATTTTTTATTCATGCAATAGACCCACGGTAAATTACAAAAAATAATAACAAAAAACTATAAAAAGAGTTAATTTAAATGTTGAGAGCCAGAATCATTTACATTTCGCGCCAAGGTGGACACTAATCCAGTACTTCAACATGTACCCAGAGAAGTCCTCACCCACTACTCTCAGAATGCTGTTGTCAGTTCCCTGCCATCGCCTCCAAAAGGACTTACCACCAGGTGAGATGTTGTCAAGGGTTTACCAATTGTTAATAAAAAAAAAAACTATACGGGCCCTAACTACAGCAAAGAAATCCGGCACTCCCCCCTCGGCAAACATGCCCGACGCGCTGCAGTATCTTAACTAACTTCATCATACTAAGTACTAAAAAGGTTAATTAAACTGTTCCCTACACGCGAGGGTCAAACCGTCTCGTCCCTTCCGGGATCTGTTTATCTTATAAAATACACTCGATAATTGACATAAACACTGCAAGCGCCTATTGATGCTGTGATGTCCTCCCAGACATATCCATCAACGGCGACACCCTTAGGTCTTGTTGGCCTGGGCCCTTGCATGGGCCCGAGCGGGACTAGCAAAGCCAAACTTGGATTTGAAAGTCCTGTTGCAGGAAGCACAATAAAGATACTTACTTGGATCACAAGTGAGTAGCTTCTGTTCAAAAAGAGATAAATCCATTTCCAATAATTTTTTTTTATTAATTTTCTCTACGTTTAAATACACAACGTTTTGCTTGTACATTGCTTCGAAACGCGATAATTCCAATAGAAAACCGATGATCTACCATACAGTTTCAAACAAAGAGAGATATTTCCGAAGAAAAGTACTATAAAAAATTAACATGATTCTGAACTATTGTGCCAATACTAAACCATCACATTTAAAAATAATAAACTATGAGCTAATTTTAACAAAATATTAATAATTTTGCGATTTCTGAATATTCTGTTATGATGGATTTATCTCTTTTTGAACAGAAGCTCCTCGTGTAGTCGTAGGAGGGCTTAGACCGGGTTTTTAGGATCTGGCGTTTGGCGACAATATCTTCAATACGGGCACGCTCATGTTTTGTGAGCCTGATTTGACAGCAGCTCGCCATTATCACCTCTGAATAGCAAGCCTCTCCCACGAATCGCTAGATATATCGGTAGCAATCAGGTGGCGCTTCAGAACATCCCTGTAATGAAAGTACTGACCGCCCGGTTTGCGCGTGCCTGAGCTAAGCTCAGAGTAAAATATCTGTTCGGACAACCTGGTAGACTGCATGCGCACAACATGTCCGCACCAGCCTTTTCATCCCCAGGGTGGGGTCGCTTCCGATGAAGGCTTCAAGGCCGCACGGGCAAAAGCCAATAGCAGGCGGTGTTTAGTGGGTAGGCACAGATTCGCTGTGAGTCCCACTTAACAGATGGCTGAACAGATATAAAAAAATATCCACAGCGCGAATCGAGTACGAACCGGTTTGGAGGGTTCTGGAGCTAAAATGGCAAAATCGGAACCCTTATGATTTTGTCATATCAGTCTGGTCTGTTTGTTTCAGTATTCACAGTAAATTTTTTTGGGTACCCTCCCCTACATGTCGTATCTTTGAATAAAACCATTTAAAGTAGTTTAAATTAAAATTTGGAGCTCCATAGTGACACTTTCGTGCCGTCCCCAAGTGTATCCCCAAGCAAACCCTGGAAACTTCATACAACGGGCCAGAAATGTCATTTCAAAAAAGGAATGACGGAACAAACAAAATGGCGGCGAATCTCCATACGTTTGACAACCAAACTGTAACCAATTCTTGGTGACGAGGGGGTGAGGTCGCAATCTAGAGAGCAGCAGGGAGTGTCCATACTGTATGTTAGTACAAATATTATATACTTTGCCCCAAGATAGAACCACTTAGACTTAGACGTTATTTGACCTTGCGTGTACCATCCTCGACTACATCGTCAGTTTCCATCAGGTGAGATATAGTCAAATGCACAAATTATTTTTTTTAAACTAAATGTGCCATACATCGCATTTACCGCTTGACTAAAGTATGTGACTCCAGATCTATGCATGTGTGAGGATTACTCGAGCTGTCATTTTAAAATTTTTAAATCACAATATTTCACAACGGGGCCGTGTATAGAGCTCCGGGAACATGCCAATTTCTGCGATATATTTTTTTTTATTCACAATTGGTAAACCCTTGGCATCATCTCACCTGGTGGTAAGTGACAATATTGCCGAAGATGGAAGCGGGCTTACCAATATTCCCCAACGCAATGGGGAACTGGCTATCTTATCTTCATGTCGGAACACACCAATGATATCAACATTGATATTAGGTGGCAAGACTTAGGTAAGATGGTGGTAGCTAGCCAAGCGGGCTTGGAAAATGCCCTTCCACCAACCAGACCGAGTCTTACAATTGACCCCACCGGAAAACGAACCCGCGACCACCTGTGTAAAGCCAGTGAACTCTGCCGCTGGGCTACGGAGGCGGTTTCTTGTAAAAACAAGTTCAAACCTTAACAAAAGTTGCTATCATGTTTATCTTTGAGTATTTTATGCCAATATATACAGAGTGTAACAAAATTGGTGCAGGTCCCATTAACTGGGGATTCTACTCGTCATACTGAACAACTTGCTTCAAGAAACCCATAGTCATTTTTTTTCTAAAACATTGGACCCTCCATACTAAAATGCACATAATCGGTCGATGATCGATTTGTTTAAACAGTAAAAAAAAAATTAACGTTTTCAGCCAAGTCGTAGAACAAACGTTGTTCAGTATGATGAGTAGAAGCCCCAGTTAACGGGACCTACACCAATTTTGTTACAACCTGTATTTAAATCCTTATCAATTTATTCCTGAGGTTGTATACTTAGTATCCTTTTTAATGATATTATAAATGTATATTTTTGTTTGTTTGTTTGATCCTTACCTTTTCACCCTTCAACACCTAACCCAATTTTGACGAAATTTGGCTTCGAGGTAGCCTGTGTCACGGGGTAGGATATAGGCTGCATTTTACTTCGTGAAAATAAAAGTTAAAAAAAATTAAAAAACTACTTTAAAAAGATATTCACTCAAAACCATGAAATTATATTTTTAAATATACCTAAATACACGAAATAAACCAACAATAGCAAATCAAAGGTAGTTACGAATCAAATTGTGGGCCAAAATTTTTTTTTAAGATCGGTACTATCACACAGCTACTTACCTATCAAATGTTTTAGATTCGATGGCTTTGCTGGCACCGACCTCAATAAAGTTGTAGAGGCCCCTAATATGATTCGCACCTATTGTTGAATTCGGTATTGTTGGTTAAGGAGTCAAACCTTTCAGCATCAGCTCAGCTGAATAACCTGAAATAATACAACTATCGGTCTATACGTACCTACGGATCTTTTTTTTTTATTTACAATTGGTAAGCCCTTGGCATCATCATCATCTATGTATAATATTTAAAGAATTTTCCTCCAACTCCTAACCGTTAAGGAGTTGTACCTTCCATCATCAGCTCATCAACATGAGATGATGACTACCAGACACAAATATACTTGCGTAGCTTTAGAAAATACTTGAAACACGTAATAGTGCCTATAAAATTTGAGGGTTGCCATCGATTTCCCTGGGATTCCATCATTAGATCCCGACTTGGTAACAATGGGACATTAAAAAAGAACATTGAAAATCGGTTCACGATTTGCGAGGATATCGCGTAACACAAACAAAAAAAAACATATAGTCGAATTGAAAACCTCGTACTTTTTGAAGTCGGTTAAAATTGCATAGTCCGTTACAGTTCCTGAGGGAACCAAAAAAAGGCGTTTTTTTGGTTGATTTCTTTAACTTACAGTTCCTGAGGGAACCAAAAAAAGACGTTTTTTTGGTTGATTTCTTTAACATTGTCGGCGTCGAAACGGATCAAAAGATTGACGTAATTTTTTTGCATAGAAATAGTCGAGGGGCTGGGAAGTGACATAGACTGCTATTTTGTTTTTTTTTATATTTCGATATACCCAGTGTCACTGTCACAGTAAATACGTATCTAACGAAACCCCTGAAGCTAAAATCCATCAAGCCGGTCTGGCTGCAGAGCGTGCCAAACATTTGAATTTAGCGCCAAAAATCCGCCATTTTGTTTTTTTTTATTTTGATATACACAGTGTCACTCACAGAGTAAATATGTATCTAACGAAAACCCTCATGCTATAATTCATCGAGCCGTTCAGGCTGCAGAGCGTGTCAAACATTTGAATTTGGCGCCAAAAATCCGCCATTTTGTTTTTTTTATTTTGATATACTCAGTGTCACTCTCACAGTAAATACGAATCTAACGACACGTCTCAAGCTAAAACCCATCCAGCCGTTCAGGCTGCAGAGCGTGCCAAACAATTATACATACATACAAACATACATACATACATACATACTCTCGAAAAACATAACCCTCCTTCTGGCGCAGTCGGGTAAAACCATAACCCTCCTTCTGGCGCAGTCGGGTAAAAAGAAACTCAAACAAAATTTTTGTATGACACTCAATATCTACATTGTTTTTAGTCTCTGAAACACAGTTTCTTGAATTTGGAATCGTCTATTTTTTATATTTATCTGAGCATTTGGGTTTTTTTTATGTAAACTCTTTTCAAATAAAAGCTTTTAGGTTTTTCAACAATAATTAGAAATAAACGCCTTAAAATTTGTTAGAGAATGTAATTAAATAGTAATAACTTGCCAAGTTACGCCATTAGTAGCGCAACTGAAAACATTTGTAGATTCTGTTGTACAACTGTTGTAGGTACGTCATTCTCTATTATTTGGAGAAGTCTAAAATAAAATTTCTATTTGAAGTTCCGTAGCTATTTTTCTTTTTTTTTTATTCAGTATTGGTAAACCCTTGACAACATCTCACCTGGTGGTAAGTGACAATGTTGCCGAAGATGAAAGCGGGCTTACCAAGAATCCCCAACGCAATGGGGAACTGGCTATCTTATCTTCAAGCCGGAACACACCAATGATATCAACATGATTTAGGAACCACTATAGAGCTTGGTAGATCGCTGTAACTTGTTTGTATCGCATTTGGCTCCCTTTTACCACAGTACAATAAAGAGTACTAGCTTTTACAAAACATATAGTTAGGATTTAGTTTAACCTCGCTCTCCACTAGATTTGGCAGAAAATTTCGTTTAAGGAATTGAGCTGAAGGTGGTCACTCCCTCTCTACTTTTTAGCTATTGGTCTTAAAATTTTGAATAAAAATAAAAATAGGTTACTAGACATTAGGTACTACAAAAATGCTCTAACGAGATAATTTTAGCCAAATTAAAATTTGATGTGTAAATACAGAAGCTAATTTGCAAATCAGCAGATCGATTTGTATGAGAAGTCCAAAAATTATTTTGCTATTTCATCAGTCGTAAAACAAATATTGTGTGAGAAACGGGTCCGACACCAATTATGTTTTACCTGTATTATAGTATACTATAGATATACGGAGGTATAAATGGAGGAGAAATCTGCCGAATTTCATAGATTCTCTTTAAATAACTGCGTTTGAGAAAAGTCACCTGTCTAATCATGAAACAATGTCAGTATTTGTACCAAAACAATTTATATTTATTTGATAAAAGTCTGTTCATTTTACGCTTACGAAATTCACAATTCTAATGTCAGGGTCAGGAAATAACGATATTTATTTACTCTTTTGGATATGGTTTGGAACGGAGCCTCAATGTTTAAATAGCGACATCTATCCAAAGTGACGCGTTTCCCTGTTAGTTGAGGGTCGAGTTTCGAGAATGATGGCAGCACATACGCATCACTTTTTCTCGGCGCCAAGAGAGGTCTCTCTATTCGAGTTTCCAGGAAGCTCAAGTTTTCGTACAAACTTAGTTCCGTTTTAATCAATGACTTTTATATTACTGTGGTTTTAATATTAAATACAAAAACGACAAGCTGCCACCGGATTAACTCGAATCTTTGCCAGTATATTGTTATGACACAAATCAATATCTGTAATTTGTTTTCGATGTCCTCTAAGTTACACTAAAAGTTTCTGGATTCTCGTTAATAAGACCACATATTAGATTCACGATATATTTATTATTTTACATACTTTTTCATTTTTTTGGAACCATTGTAAAAAGCAGGTGGCCTAGTCTTTCATAGAGACGTCCTCCGTGGCCTCTTGGAGAGCTTTGTAATCGTAGAACTCTCAACAAGCCCTTTCAAACGACATGGAATCTTTAAATTGTTTTTTACTTTGTCTCCCAAAATCAATTCCTGAAATCTAAATTCGTTTATATTATGCCTTGCAAGGCGGTGATCGAATCACCAAACTCTGTACAAACTGTATCTTCTTTCGGCCAGATTTTTAGTTCTTTCATTACATAGGATTTATTTGATGACAAAACTTGTCTGAAATCTGACCATTTTTTTAAATAAATAATTTCCATTCAAAATAGATGATCCCTAACCTAGTCAAATCATATGCTAATTTTATGTCTATCAAACACCCACTAGCTTCTTAGCTTCTAGCTTCTTGGTACCCAAAATACGTGAACTGGTTGAGATAGATCAGTTGAGATAGATCAGTTGGTTGATGGTGACTGTACTTACAATCCGTGGATGACAGAACTTTGGGATTTTCCCTACTCTCAAAACAATATGTTTTTCTGTCAGATAACGACTGTAACAAACACATTATATTAGTCATGTGAATTCCCGAACTAAAAATATGTAAACATAAAACTTTTTAGATAAGAGTGGTCGGCATAGGTACATCGCATTTATTAAGGAAAACCACACTTCAATAACAAGAGATAAATAGCTTACGTGGACATTTGATAGTTGTTTGAAAAACGGTTTTAAAAATATGCAATTTAAAAGTAAAAAGGACCCTAGGTCAGTCGGGCCAATGGAGAAAGAAAAGATAAGCGAGAGAGAGGACCTACTTGGAATCTGAAGATTGTCTGAAAATTTCATCGAAATCGGTCCAGCCGTTTTGGAGTCTATAAGGAACATTTTTTTTTCCTTCACATAGCACAACAGAGATAGACTGGATTCAAGTGCTAATAACTACAGCCTCCCTGATATAATAAAAGGATTTGAATGTAAATCACATGTTAAACGCTCATAAGAATTAGAAATGATTTGAACGATTAAAAATTATTCAAAATGATTACAAATCAAATCATTTTTAATCCTTTTTAATGATTTTGTTTAATCAGGGCTGTGATTAAAATAACTAAAAAAGAGATTATAAGGTTTTCTTATTTGTTTACTTAGCTTAAGTAATAAAAATATGTATCGTTTATTTAAGTAAATAAACTTTAAACAAAAAAAAATGTTATGAGAAAGTGGTAGCCCTAGTTTTGATAAGCATTGCTATTTAAACGGAGACGGAGGGTCGAAATGATTCATATTGTTGCAACCATTCCGGTCAAATGGAGTCCCAAAAAAAAACATGTATCAATTGTGGCAGAGTGTACGATTTCAGCCCATTTTGGAGGTGGTGCAGAGACTGCGGAATAAATAAATTTATCGAGGAGGAGAAGAAAAAAAAAAAATAAGTGTTAATCTTCCGTTCACACATCATGAATTTCGTGTCTAACATTTTTTTTGGTGTTTGTCTAAACGTACTATCCTCATAGATAGCAGTGAGAAGCCAGTGCTGTCGTTAGCTGGTAAAGATATTGAGTAAGTTAGTATTCTCAAGAACCTGGAAGCTATTATCGATCCGACTCTGCAATGATCTGAGAACAACCGGACTATACGCTGTTATCGCCGATTCCGGGTACATCAATGTACAAGAGCTCTTTTCTTGTCCTTGGAGTTGCTTTCTGGAACTTTGTGCCACCTGCTGTTTCAACTGCTGCTTCCCTGGATGAATTCAAGACGATGCTACAACCACTTACTTGCTATTGAGCAAGCTAAGTCGCGAGTGCATAGTTTCTGGTGTGTGATGTGCTGGTAGGGCTGTCAAGTGTTATATGATACAATACTTTTTGTAAATCGTTTTGTTTCTGTTTTTTTAAATGCCATGAGTTTTATATTATTTTTGTCTTTATTTTAAAAAAAAAGGTTGAGCTAAAGCTTTTGTATTTTGTAATGATAAAGCCTACTCGAGGGTAAGCAGGCTAAAATCTTAAAATATTAAAAATTTTAAATACAGAACATAATTATAAAAAGCGTCTGATTATGGAATCTATGTAAATGGAGAGGCATCAAGATTTAATTAATAAAAGGAAAGATACAGAAACCATAGATAAGATCTACCATGATTTAATTAAATTGAAATAATCTTTAAAAAGTACCGTTGTTACACTTTCTTGGTTAATTAGTTGGAAATTTAAATTTGCGTTTGTATTCATGTAATTTCAAAATTTGTAATTGTAAGTGTCTTTTAAACTTTATGATTATATTTATGTAGTTCAAAATTGACAACCCTGGTTATCTGGGTAGGTGATTTGAATGACTGACTGTATAATTTGTAATATTACCAACTGTACATAAGACCAGTGTTAGCACACGGTTTTGGCTGTCAGTTGACCAATAATAAGATTTATGAACGCATTGTTCATGTGACTTTATAATTTCTTAATATTATAGTGTTTTTTAACTAACGTTAAGATAATTAAAGTTAATGAATTAATTAATTAAGTTACATAGTTGGACTCACATGAGTTTATTTATTTTAATATGGTTCCAAATTTAACGGACAAAACAGGTTATAAGTATTCACCGCTATAACCTGTCCTCATAACATTTTTTTTTGTTTAAAGTTTATTTACTTAAATAAACGATACATATTTTTATTACTTAAGTTAAGTAAACAAATAAGAAAACCTTATAATCTCTTTTTTAGTTATTTTAATCACAGCCCTGATTAAACAAAATCATTAAAAAGGATTAAAAATGATTTGATTTGTAATCATTTTGAATAATTTTTAATCGTTCAAATCATTTCTAATTCTTATGAGCGTTTAACATGTGATTTACATTCAAATCCTTTTATTATATCAGGGAGGCTGTAGTTATTAGCACTTGAATCCAGTCTATCTCTGTTGTGCTATGTGAAGGAAAAAAAAATGTTCCTTATAGACTCCAAAACGGCTGGACCGATTTCGATGAAATTTTCAGACAATCTTCAGATTCCAAGTAGGTCCTCTCTCTCTCTTATCTTTTCTTTCTCCATTGGCCCGACTGACCTAGGGTGCACGGAGAAAAAAATATCGTCAGAATAACTATTCAAAGTTTATAGTTAAATTAGTTAAAAGACGTATCGTTAATATAGCCAACTGTTTCGTCAAACTAAGGATCTGTATCGCTGAATTGGCTATACAGATCCTCAATTCTAGAAAACAGTTGACTACATCAACGATACGTCATTTAACTAATTTAACTATAACTTTGAATAGTTATTCTGACTATATTTTTTTCTCCGTGTGCTTTTTATATTAATAATATGTATGTTGCAGTCGTTATCTAACAGGACAAAGTATTATTTTGAGAGTAGGGAAATTCCGACGGAAGTACGGTACTGCTATTGGTTTCTGGCAATTGCATGACACCACCTCGTGGTCAAATAATATAAGTAAAATAGTCTTTTTCTTTCTAATTTAGAGGTAAGGGTTAATTTTAAGGGTCTTAGGAAATGAAAATGTAAAAAAAAATACATAAAAGTTATGCAAATTTAAAATATGCGACATTAATACCGTAGATAAGTTTATATAGTTCAGGATCGTGTATAAAGATATGCATAGAGCTACTGTTTCGTAATTAATGTTTTACTTAAGAAGAAATAGGTCATAGATATAATTATAGAGTAATTTAGGTTTCTTCTTTGTTTGCTAGTGAAAACTGCCAATGTTTTTATGTTATTATTTATTATCTCGAGTTGTAAAAGGATGTCTTTCTTTCTGAAACTTTATATGTGTAATTAGACATTATCTTCATTAAGTTTTTATAGAGTGTATAGACTTCCTTTGTGACATTTGATGTGTATTTTCGTTCATTCTCTAAAAAGCTACAAAATTTGCGAACTAGTCACAGATTTGTAAGCTCTCAGATACCATAAAATTCACTATTTATCAACCATTATGATTCAGCATAGAACCATAGCCATCCAACACAATAAATGGTCATTCTTTAGCGCCTACATGTTTTAGAATATCAAAATCCACTGAATATATGTTATGAACCTGATGTGATGTCTTGTTTACGAAAATGCCATTACTCAGCCATAATAAATCATTTCGGATAACATCTGTGTTTCATTTAACGCTCCCTGTACAATTATAAACAGTGCGCATGGTTAAATTTTTTATAAGAATTTTCTAGTTGTTTTCTTCTAATCTTTTGATGCGCACTCACAGAAAATCTCGTCGAGTTTAGTTAAGTCCTTACTTTTGGATCCGAATAAATTCTGAGTTACTATTTTCCGGCCGGACGGACACGTGAGGGATCTTGTAAGAGTTTCTGTTTTTAAAAACGTTTTTTTTTTAAATTGCTAAGGTTTTTAATGAAACTTTGTGTGTCACTATAACTTTCTACGCCTACTAGACCATGTGGTTCATTTTTATTGGAAAAATCGGAATGAGACAGTTCACATACAAACGCAAGTTGTTCGTCATTCTGTGTTCTCATAAACAGCTCTTACAATTTTTAGGGTTCCGTCCCTTAAGGGCAAAAACGGGACCTTATTACTAAGACTTCGCTGTCCGTCCGTCCGTCTGTCACCAGGCTGTATTTCATGAACCGTGTTAGTTAGACAGTTGAACGTTGCCGCTATAACAGCAAATACAACAAATAAGAAAAAATGAAAGTCCCCATACAAAAAACGTGTTGTTTTGAAACGTAAAGAAACTATCGCCATCTAGTATGATGGTACGGAACCCTTTGTGCGCGGTTACTTTACCGGTTTTTTATCAAACTGTTAGTTACTAAAATTAAATTATAACCCAAGTAACACAGATTTCTGTATAATGATTCACTTGTTTCCTCTTTTTAGAACTTAAAGCAATTTAAATCACTTATAAGAGTTCACACGTGATCTTAAAGCTGCGTATTAAGCTAAAACCTGTATAAGGGAGTTATAATGGTGTCTCTTTTAACCATTATAACGCTAGTGTGTAATAATGGTAATTATTAACGGTCTTATCCAGCTTTAAGCAGTTTCTGCTACTATTGGCTGAATAAGAGCAGCGTAGGACTCCACATGTGAACCTTTATTACTCTGCTTTTTAAGAGAGTATTTGTGTACCATTATTAAACTTGTAAATGTATAATGGTGTAAGTGTGAGGTATTACACTGCAAAACTGAGGGAGTCCTGTGAAGCATTTTGCAGCTTACAACTATATAACGAAGTTATTACGTTTCACATCGACGCTTGCGATGGACACCATATTGTTTTAGTATAACCTAATAATTTCCTAAACATGTCTTTGTATTTTATGATGTTTCAGAGTTAAAAATGATGTAATTCACCTAGATTTAGTTCCAAAATTAACATACTGACTGATCTATTATTATAATAACTTTAATCTTAACAAATAAAACAACTTTATTATTTTGTTGTTTTTAGATATTGCTCATGGTTTTGTTAAAAGCTTACTATTCTTGGGGCGCATGAAAATTTTCTTAGATAATATACATAACGTTCACAGTAAACTTGCTTTCCCAATCATTCTTCATGACTTAACAGCAAAATCGCATAACTCTCCCAAAGTTATTTTCTTGAGTCCTTTGTAAGCTTTACAACTCTTTGTGTAATTTGCACGAATGAATAAAAAGATGAACGTTTTCTGCTTAAGTTATGCTTAATAGAAGTATTTGTACGGGTTGAGATGAGTAACACTTCACGTATGGTCTCTTTTTTACGTTACAGCCCGATTAACGGGTCACGTCTGATATCTTATTCAGACTTAAATTGCTGTTTCCCTTTATTACGCAACTATAACTCTGTTATTCTGCTGTAATACGGCAATAAATTTCACATGTGAACTTAAAGCTGAGTAATTTGTGCCCATTTAAGAGTTTTAGTGGCTGAGTAGCTGGCTACTCAGCTGTTATACCGCATGCTTAGTCAGCTTTAAGCGTACAGGTGTTGCATTAATCAGTTGCTATACGGGTTTCATGTGTTACTTGGGAAGGTACCTACCTCCCATACCTACTCATTCCGAATTTAGGTAAAATTTTCATCAATTTCGACCAACCGGCACTGGGCCGGCGTGGTCGACTAAGGCCCGAATGCCCTGATTCAGGGTAGGCTCGAGCCCCTCGGTGGAGCTAATATGATAATATAATATGAGCTAATATGATGAACATGACTTATAGAATGGAGAGATTCAGGGAATATTAAAACACTTTGTTTGAAACTAAACGCAGGATACTACTGGATTTGAAAGTAAGCTATTGAATGGAGCTTTAATAGTTATTTAAATAACTATGATACAAGGGTGGTAAAAAGGTCAATAACAAACGAGTGGCATATGTGAGCTTCCTTTTACACCCATGGTTTTTCAATACAGTTGTGAGAAAACAGATAAAATAAAAAAAACGACGGTGACAGAAAAACAAAATACATGGGTAGGGTAGATACATACCTATCAAGGTTTTAGCAACCAAAGTAAGTTTTAAATGCCCGGGGAGTAATCTCACTTTGTTTTTTCTTATACAAGGTGGGCCAAAAGAAGTCATCCGATGTTGTTTGGCTCTCTTTTTTTTCAAAATGAAAAACTTCGCTGTTTTTTGATTATGTTTATTTGAACCTTTAGAATTTTTTTGGTCAAGTCGAGAAGATTATATCGGCCAAATGGGCGCCGTCACAACTGATAGCCATACGGGCTCGTTTTATGGCATTTTTCATAACTTCAGCGAGAACTTCGGGCGACAGATTCCTGCACTCGTGCCGAATGTTGTCCTTGAGGGCGTCCAGAGTCTCGAGCTTGTTGACGTAAACACGGAACTTCAAAAAACCACACAAAAAAAGTCTGGCACGCTTAAATCGGGCGATCTTGCGGGCCAGTGCAAATCCCCAAAACGAGAGATGAGGCGACCCTGGAACGCTGCCTTCAGAATATCGGTTGGGCTCGCGCAGTGTGTGCCGTTGCTCTGTCCTGTTGGAACCACATGTTCTTCAGTCCTAATTCGTCCAATGCAATAGCGGCAGAAAAAACTCGGTCAACATGGCCCTATAGCGCGCACCTTCCACTGTTGTCGTTTGGCCAGCGGCATTCTCGAAAAAAAATGGCCCGATGACTTCTCCAGCGTGAACAGCGCACCATGCAGTCGTTTTGAGTGGGTGTAATTGTATATAAGGTTCTTGTGCATCACTCGTGGATTTTCGGTGCCCCAGAAGCGATAGTTTTGCTTGTTCACGTACCCGCTGAGGTGGAAATGAGCCTCATCGCTCATTATGATTTTGGTAGAAAAATCGTCCACTTCTTCCTCGAGATTGAGGATAGCTTGGGCGTAGATTACGCGCGTTAGGCGGTCAGCAGGCAGCAGCTGATGCACGAATTGGACTTTGTACGGGAACATGCGCAGGTCTTTGACCAAAATTCGCCTTAGGGACGCTGATGGCTAATTGCGTGGCACGGCGTCTAATCGATGTTTTCGGCGACAGCTCGACATCCTCGGCAACAGCGGTGATATTCTCAGCAGAACGGGCGCTCCGGGGCCGGCTACTCTTGGCAACGTCTCGTGTGGTCCCATACTCTTCAAGGTTGGTGGCCAAACGGCGCAGTGTTAGCGCAGTCGGTGTCGGACGGCCGGGGAATCGGCGACGGAATTCGTGCTGCGCCAACACCACAGACGAATTGTTACGCAAAAAATAGACACGATTATTCCGCGTTCTTGGGGAGTGTATCGCTCCGTGGCTTGTTTACTTGTATTCTGCATCTGTCTAGTCCACAAATGTCAAAACAGATTTGACATTAGCGGCCATTTGCAAAAATGAGAGCATCTTCCAATAGGGTGATTTCTTTTGGCCCACCTTGTACATACACATAAGTATATTTTTTATTACACATATATTAACTATCCACAATTTTAGTAGTTTTCACAAGTAAAACATCTCAATTCAGTTTTACGAAAATTGCGCCATATTTTAGCTAGCACACGTACGCATGCGTAAGTTTTATTTTATATTATCTTATATATGCTACAATAAGGCTTGGGATGCTGTTATTTTATCTTCGGCATTATAGTCACTTACCATCAGGTGAGATGATGCCAAGGTCTTACCAATAGTGAATAAAAAAAATGTATCATATTGAATAGTTGATTAATATTGACGGAGTAGACTATACGCCACTGTTTATGAGTGCCTGTAATTTTATGTTCTACTCGTTATACTGAACAACTTTCGCCGTTTGGACTTGCTATACAACACTGGCTCTGATTAAACATATTGTGAGCAATTCGAATTTGTTTTTTTTGTGGATCGACTGTAGGGGTTCCTTGGGGGAAGTTGTTTAGAATCACGAGCTCGGTAGCCGTGCGTCGGGTAAGTACCTATAACATGATATATTAGCATCGCTTATTTTGAATCACCGACGGTAATGATTAAAAATTTATCTGTTCAGCCGTTTGTAGATCATTCATCAGCCTTCTTCTATAACTGATACAGGTTTTTCGATGAAAATTTGGTTTCCTGTTACTTCAGCGGTATTACAAGAACATTAAAACCTTGACCTGATGCTACAGCATCATCTGGAATCTGCTGGATACCCAACTCTTCGCCAACTAATAGCGGAGGTAAGTTTGGGCTCATTGGAAAAGTCTCAACGAATAGGTTATAAATAGATTTATTTATTTATTCGTTTGGCAGTAAAAATAAACATTTATACACATTTTAATAAAAAAAGTAGAGAGATAGTGATCAGGGACTCCATGTAGAGAAATGAAATGTCGGGGTATGTTGCTTGCGCCTCGCGCACCAAGACAGTCATGAAAACGATGCCCATGCGGGCGACGCAGCGGGAAAAAGCTAGTAAAATGTACATTGATAATATTACCTAAAATAAACAGCCTTATCAAAGTGTATTACTGTACTGTACAGTGATGTAATAAATTATAACATTAATAAAAATAATGCTTTGATTTTTTTTTCATTCTGTACTGAACTTTTGAGTAAAGTTAACAGTTCTTCCTGGCTTTTCTGACTCAACACAAAGCCATGTTGCTGTCTCACTCACGCATCGATACCAATGGACATGAAAGCATAGAATTGTATTGCAAAACGTTTACTTAGGAATTAAATGTGATACCTAAACTCTTATTTACATTTTTCGTATTTCTACATTTTGGAAAAGCACAGCAAAGCATTGTGTCAAAGTTAGTCCATCATTATCGGAACATACAAGCGTGTGACCTCTTGGCCTTCTAAAGACAGACTGGGACGAAATAATCGACTTCGTTCATTCTGTAGTTATCAAAACCGTTGTTCGCGTAGGCCTGTCCATAGCTGTAATATTGGTCGAAGATTATATTGAAAGAAGGGAGTATAATGCGTGCCACCAAAGAAGAGACTTGAAACACTACGTAAAACATTAAAAAAACAAATTAGAAAGTGTACAAAATAGTTATCCTTAATATATAGTTATCCATAATCCTTTGCTTCTTTTGACATTGTGTACAGGTTTTAAATCATCTTCCTATTTTGTCTTTTTAATGCTTTACGTGGTGTTTCAAGTCTCATCTTTAGTGGCACGCTCTATACCCTCTCTGGTCGAACATTAGTTCTCACCCAGTGTAGCGCCACGAGAAACGGCGTCGAGTAGCGGAACTATAAACTTCGAGTAACCTTTAAACGAACGACCAACGCAGTCTGACGATATCGTTACCATGGCAACCGCCATACTAACACCATTGTGGGTGGAGTCTAACCCACTGAAGCAACAGATGGTTGTTGTTTCGTTTTTGGTAGATGAGTCCTCCTCTCTCTTAGTACACACTCTAGGAAGGTTGAGGAATGGAATGTGTTAATATACACCAGTACATAACCCGGCTTCACTCGGAAAAATGTCAGACAGCATAATTTTCATCGTGTTCTAAACTTTAGGGTATTCATATATAAATTATCATGAAAATAAAAAACTACTCTTCCAGAGGTAAGATTTTGAGCCCCACAGACGCACTGCACAAAATTAGGGTTGCATCGATGGGTATTGTTCTAGATGATTCCATGAGTTTTAAAATCCACATTAATAAAGTAACCCAAAGAATAAGAAAACTTATGCCAATATTCCGTAACATTAGGTATATAGGGGACTCCTCAACAATAAAAATTCTATACAATGCTCTTTGCCGTTCACTAATAAGTTACTGTATTACCTCTTGGGGAGGAGTCTACAAATCTACTCTTTTGCCCTTGGAAAGAGCACAAAGAGCAATTCTTAAGGTAGCAACCTTTAAAAGTTACCAGTTCCCCACTGATCATCTCTACAGAGATTGCGAAGTGCTAACAGTGCGTCAGCTTTACATCCTCGATCTAGTCACAGTCCAACACAAAATTATTGACTTTGCCTACGACAGTAATCCTTCCCTAACTCAAAGACGTAAAGATAAAGTCTGTACTACGTTGGCCGTCAAGACAACCATGGCTCAGCACCACTTTTGTTTTTTAGGTGGTTACATCTACAATAAGACATGCAGAAAGCTTAACATAGTACATTTAAACACATATAATTGTAAAAAATCTGTTACTGAATGGTTAATGTCCCTTAATTATAATGAAACTGAACTCTTATTACAAATAGTATCATAAACAAATACCTTTTATACGTTTCCCACATACAACACATATTCTCTATAATTGTCTTTGTATGGATATAACTGCGCACTGGCAAACACACACACACACACCCACAGACACGCACGCACACACACACACACATACACACACACACACATACACACACACACACACACACAGACACACACCACGCACATGCACTTTTTCTGTTTATATTGCACTGATTATGTTGCTGCAATTTTTCTTGTACGTAACTTTATTATTCCTTTTTCTTTTTGTAAACCCGTTTCTCCGAGTGAGGGCCTGGTGACCTATAACACAAGATATTTTTATCTTAGCTTAGGCACCAGTCTCCCACAAACAACTGTTGTTTTTGACCTTATAATTTCTCCTTTTACTTGTGTATATTTGTTGCTTTGTGGTGAGAAATAAATGATTTTATTATTATTTATTATTATTATTATTATTATCGATAGGGTAAAACCAGGATAGTTGCCCCGATTGTAATTACTCTGGTTCCGCGGATGAATCGCAAGCTATTTTATTAATCTATCGAAAGACTCTTCAACTAGCACTAAGTTGAGCATATCTTATGTCTCTGTGTGCGATTGTATGGAAAGGTAAAATGCGATCGAAGTTTTTGCGGGATAGATGTCCTGTTTTTCGGCGGCAAATCTACCCTAAACGTAATTTACATGGATTAGACAACTATCCCATAAGTGGGATAGATATCCCAAAATATAGAGGTTCGCCAAAATCGCTTATACTCTGGGAATATTAATTATAATATTTTTTATCATATCAGCTCATATACCCTGAATTAGTTAATAATAATGTTTTTACTCTTCATAAATTTGTAGGTAAAAAATTAAAAGTATCGGTCAGTTTTACAAATAAAGTATTTTGCTGTTTGCACTGAGAGATATAGAGTGATTTCAAAAGGTGTGGCAACTATCCGGCTTTTACCCTACGCTTTTTTGTCGATAGGATCGCACCGCTACTCTTATAAAAATATCGGCGATACCGATACTAATACCGATACCAATACTCTTAGTGAATTTTATTTTCTGAATAGTTGTTTTCGACGCTGAAGCGCCGGTTGTTGGGTGATACATTAATTGCAGTAGCTACTAGCTAGCTACATACTAACCTCTGCCGTGGGCCGGTATACGCCCTTCCCCTTGCCGTGGTGGTCGGGCGAGCGGCGCAGCTCCTTCGAATCTATCTGCACGTTGGTCTGCATGTCGCCTCTCAACCAACTGTCGTTGGTGCACTTTGACTTAATTCACTAAGTATTTTTGCACTCTCTGTTCCTTTAAATTTTAAATTACTGAAATGACAAACTTTTTGCCCATTGTGTATCTCGATCCCATGCCACTCACTCTCTAATGCTGATCAATTTATGATATCACTTACTGCTCGTTGCCAATCACTATGATGATGTTGCTCACTATTGTGGCCTATGCCCTACATCTCCGTTTGTTTCCAACCTCTTTCACTTTCCGCTTTACGTTGCCACTCTAAGGTAGGCTGTTTAATTTCATCTTATCTTCTTCAGAGTTAGATCATCTGTAACAAAGGAGAGATTTATTAGAAAATCTATACATATAATAAAACTGTAATAGGGCCGTGTCTGTACATGCAATATTTTTATAGAATAATAACTGTGGTGGACATTACTAACGATATAGAGGCCAAAACAACAACTTTTGGAATTTTCGTCTGTCTGTCTGTCTGCCTGTCTGTCTGTATGTTTACACACCACGCAAAAACTACCAGGCCGATTTTGATGAAATTTTGTATAGTGGTTCATAAAACTAACGAGGCCGTGTCTGTACATGAAATATTTTTGGAAAATTTTAATGTGGTGGACATTACTAACAATATAGAGGCCAAAACAAAAACTTTTGGATTTTTTGTCTGTCACGCAAAAACTACCAGGCCGATTTTGATGAAATTTTGTATGGTGGTTCTTAATAGTCTGGATTCATCATTACAGCTCATATACGTCCCCACCGAGGGGCTCGAGCCTACCCTGAATCAGGGCGATTAGGCCTTAGTCGACCACGCGGGCCCAGTGCGGGTTGGTCGACTTCACACACAACCTTCGAGTTTCTTCGCAGGCGTGTGCAGGTTTCCTCACGATGTTTTCCTTCACCGTTAAAGCAATCGGTAAGTATGTACGTAAGTTTTTGAAAAACTCATTGGTACATTGGCCGTCCAGATTTGAACCCGTTACCTCTGGTTAGATGGACCGAGTCGTTACCGGTTTAGCCACCGACGCTTTTTCCGGATATAGTCCGGATTAAGATATACTTTTTATCCCGGAAAATTCAAGAGTTCCCGTAGGAAAATCAAAAGTATGCATTTCTAGAATGGGACACCACGCTTATGTTGCTAGACCTATTGCAATTAAATTTTACACGTTGATACCACAAAATGGCGAACTGAAACTGGGACATTGAACCAAATAAACTAAATAAAATTTATTGAATTTGTTACTAATGCGAACGACTGCTCTTTCCTTCGGATTACCGATTTTTTCTCTGTGATTGGGTTGCTTTGATTATTTGTAAGAAACTAAATAAATTATATTTGATTTAATAAAGACAAACGATTGCTCTTTCCTAAGGTTTATTTGTATTTAGAGTTTCCTGGTTCAAATCCGGACGGCCAATGTACCAATGAGTTTTTCGAAACTTACGTACATATACTTACCGATTGCTTTAAAGGTGAAAGAAAACATCCAGAGCAAACCTGCACATCTGATTTCAGATGTGTATGAAGATCGCGTTGCACACGTCCGTAGGTGTAAATCTAAATGCCCTACACGTGACCGCGGGTAATGCTAATTGCAACACCAGGCAATCGCTGTCTATCCCTTGGATAGCACGGTTAATTGTACCACACGAAGAAAGAAGGTTTGTATTTATTTGAGTAAATTATATCTCTACGTATCTTTATCTCTACTGTAGTTTGTTTATTATATTCATTATGGTCACTTTCCTATTTATTGTTTTTCTTTTTTTATTGCTCTCTATTTTTCTTTAATCTTTAAGTTTTATTTGTTTATTTCTGTTTTCTTTTCTACATTTTACTATCGTGTAAATATCGTTAATGAATATTAAGTAAACCGCTCTCTGAATCGAAAGATGGTTGTGGCAAATCCTCAGTTATTTTAAAAGACCTATTCAACGATACCCTACACGTTAGGGTACGTCAACGAAAAAAACCCCTCTTTACATGTAAGAGAGGTACCCTGTTCAGTGCATGGGAACCAAAACAACTTATATAGCGCGGCCGTCAGCGCCCGTGCGGCATTAATTAACAGTGAATTCACGATCAGCGCGCTGTTCGGGTGCATTCATTTTTTAGCATAGCCAAGTAGCTTTTTACTACGATTATTACTGCCTTTGTTAACTACTACTACTACTTTACTGGCACAGCGACCCAAAGAGGATCTCTGAAACCAAAAGTCGCCATTCGTCCATATTCTGCGCCTCCTTACGCCAATCGGGTCTCTGGAGGGTGCTCAGATCCTTCTGCACCTCATCGTTCCAGCGATATCTGGGACGCCCGACTGAATGTTTTCCTGTCGGTCGTCCCTTGTACGTTCTCTTTACAGCGCGATTCTCCTCTATCCTCTGTACGTCTTTGTTAACAAAATATTATAATTTTCTTTATCAAAGACTTGAGTTTCCTTCACACCGTAATCACGCACATAATGGTCCTTTTAACATTGGATCTCGTGTCTCGGTGATCAAAATCGGTTACTGAGGACTGTGAACTAGCATTTAGTGAAGTGGCGTGTGATTAACTGTGGTGCGGAAGAGCTACTTGCCTAGCAGAAACTTGGCTTGTGGTATGTGAACAACTGATCGCAGCCAACTAGCAGTAATTAGCAGAGTTGGTTGGCCAGCCAGCTGACGCAGCAGCAGCAGAGGCAGCAGGGTTGGTTTCATCCAGCCAGCAACAGAAACATCGTAAGAAGAGTAGACTGCCAAAGTCATCATCAATACTGTCAGACATCTCAGCACGATACAGCACTTCCTTTTTACTTTACTAAATCATGACTTCTTCAATGGAAAATGTTTTAATCCGTCAGCAAGAGATCATAGCAGTAATTGAACAGTAATATGTTAACTTTAAAAAAGATAGCTATGACAGAAAGTTGCAGCGTCGGAGAGTTGAAACACTGAATGGTTACTGGAAAGAGTTTCATATTAATCATCAAAAATTGGTAGCATTCGGAATTACCACTGATCAATATTTTACGAGAAATATGTATCGGCAAACTGAGGAAAGGTATAACGATATCAGGAGAAGAATTCAGAACTACCAACACCTAAGGGTAAGGCCTAAGACTCCAACTATCAAGCAACCGATACTAGAAATAAGAACTAGCAACAGGGAAAACCTGACCCTAACGCACTAACTGTGGATTCGAGGGTAGCAAAACTGATGAAATGTACAAAAACAGAGCAGTAACTTCAAAGTATTTCAATCAATAAGTGTTCGATTTTGTTTGCTGACGTGATCGAGGTAGTTATTAGCTATTATTTGTGAAGATCTGTTCAGCTGTTTGAGGATCATCAGCTCTTATCTAGGTGATAAAGGGATGTGGGAAACATAAACATAACAGGTCTGATCAATTCTAAATTTGGTGACCTGTTATTGTACTAACATTGCAAAAGCCTGATGCTGCATTATCTCTTGAAATCTGCAGGATAGCCAACTCCTAACCAACTTACAGCAGAGGCATCGTATTTGGGCTCATTTAAATAGTCTCAATGAACACATGTTAGATAGAACATGGTATCCTTGACCTAATGCTGCAGCATCTCCTGAAATCTGCAGGATATCCAACTCCTCGCCAACTTACAGCAGAGTTGTAGTTTTTGGGCTTATTGGAATAATCTCAATGAATAGATGTTAGATAGAAAATGGTAACCTTTACCTGATGCTGCAGCTTCTCCTGGAATCTGCAGGATACCCAACTCCTCGCCAACTTACAGCAGAGGTATCTTATTTGGGCTCAATAGAATAGTCTCAATTAATAGTTGTTAGATAGAACATGGTAACCTTGACCTGATGCTGCAGCATTTCCTGGAATCTGCAGGATACCCAACGCCTCGCCAACATACATCAGAAAATTCGTATTTGGGCTTATTCGAATATTCTCAATGAATAAGTGTTAGATAGAACATGGTAACATTGACCTGATGCTGCAGCATCTTCTGGAATCTGCAGGATACCCAACTCCTCGCCGATTTACAGCAGAGGTATCGTATTTTGGCTCATTAGAATAGTCTCAATTCATAGGTGTTAGATAGAACATGGTAACCTTGAACTGATGCTGCAGTATCTCCTGGAATCTGCGGGATACCGGAACTTATAGTAGAGGTATCGTGTTTGGAATACGTAAAGTTTAAAAAGCATACAACATTAATAAAATAGAAACAGAATACAACTGTTTTACTTTACTACAACTAATTACTAATAATTTCACAACTAAACGGCCCCCCTACGCGATGACTTTGAGATCAAAACCTACTTATATTAATTTTAAAGGGCCAAGACATATTATTTTCTACTTGTTTTTGAAATTTTTAATTTATGTAAAGATTGTCTTCAAAATTTTAAAAAAAACCTAGAAGTTCATAACAGTAGTTACTGTTTTAAGACTGAATATTATTTTCTGTTTTTTCTAATATAAAAAACTGAAATACTACTATTTGAAACTGATACTTTCTTTAAGACCCATCTTGGGTAAGATATAATTATGTTTTCTGTGATTTGTTGGTGTTATTATAATTAACCGTGTGAAATCTTTTTGTTACTACTGTGAACTTTTTTTTAGATCTTATATTTCTACAATAAATTTGTGTGCACGTACGGAGTTAGTTACCCATGCCCTACCTCACCTATTCCTACCCATCGCGCCACAAAGTATTACTATTTACTAAGTATGTTTAAAAGATTACTACTGTGAAATTTGCTTACTATTGATTTAAAAAAGTACTGCCAGACTTGGCTCCACCTTAGATCTCATATATTTTAAGGGGACTCACGAGATTTTTACATTGAACGTTTTTGATGGACTAGATCTTTTCTGCAAGATTAACATAGTTTCTATGTCTTCCGCTTGCCCCCACATTAAGATGTTTTATGACACTGCACTATGGATTATAATTCACTGTGCAATTATAATTTCACATAATTATAATTTCACAACTTTGACAATATAACTGCGACATATGCGTAACAGACAGATTAGCCAACATGACGTCATATGAACTATTTGATGAAACCAGGTCTACTAATTTTTGTTAGTGGTACTCCCTTCTGAGAAATTAAATGTCACTTAATTTTTTACAAGCTGTGCTCAGTTTCAGCCATTTCTTTGTTATGCCACTGATGACTTACCTACTTGCGGCACAGTCCATTTGTGGTAAAAAAAAATTTAAACTTGCCGGGCGTTTATAATTCAAATCCTTCAAAATGATCTATAGATGTTTTCAGAAAAGCAACAATATGTGAGGGGGATATAAATACTAAACAATGCTAATAGCTATGAAACGAGCGTTTGACGCGACTGTTTCGATTTCATCCTTTGAATGCCAAACTGAAGTCGTTAGCACCAGAAAGCGGGTACGCAGAGGTGTAAACAGCCAGTGCTGCCATTTTAGCGCTAGTTCTAGGGTTGTTTTGTTAGATAGCCTAGTAGACATATTTAGCGGTTTTTAAAATACTTATATGGCAACCATTTTGAACAAAGTTGCACATTTTATATCCTTGTGTAAATGTTCCTATCGATAGGTTTGGTCTTACCAAAGATAGTAAGGAGTACAAGTTTAAAACTGCCAACCCTGTTGACAACGGAGCTATTGGCCCCTGGTTATATGATAGTAAGAAGTACAAGTTTAAAACTGCGAATCCTGTTGACAACGGAGCTATTACACCCTAGTTCTATGATAGTAAAAAGTAAAAGTTTAAAACTGCCAATCCTGTTGACAACGGCGCTATTGGCCTCTAGTTCTATGATAGTAAGAAGTACAAGGTTAAAACTGCCAATCCTGTAGACAACGGAGCTATTGGCCCCTAGTTCTATGATAGTAAGAAGTACAAGTTTAAAACTGCAAATCCTGTTGACAACGGAGCTATTGGCACCTAATTCTATAATAGTAAGAAGTACAAGTTTAAAACTGCCAATCCTATTGGCAACGGAGCTATTGGCCCCTAGTTCTATGATAGTAAGAAGTACAAGTTTAAAACTGCCAATCCTGTTGACAACGGAGCTATTGGCACCTAATTCTATAATAGTAAGAAGTATAATTTTAACTCCCAATCCTGTTGACAACGGAGCACTTGTCACCTAATTCTATAATAGTAAGAAGTACAAGTTTAAAACTGCCAATCTTGTTGACAACGGAGCTATTGGCCCCTAGTTCTATGATAGTAAGAAGTACAAGTTTAAAACTGCCAATCCTGTTGACAACGGAGCTATTGGCCCCTACTTCTATGATAGTAAGAAGTACAAGTTTAAAACTGCCAATCCTGTTGACAACGGAGCTATTGGCCCCTACTTCTATGATAGTAACAAGCACAAGTTTAAAACTGCCAATCCTGTTGACAACGAAACTATCCATCTCTAGTTCTATGATGGATGGATGAAAAAAAAACTCTTTGTTTTTACTTGTGTCTCGATTATTAATATAGTGAGTTGATTTCCTGGCTTTGTTTAATTATTTACTGCTTCATGTTTAAAAAAAATATTATTGGATGTAATATAGGTAACTGATGTACACCTCTACATAAGTATACTAAAAATGGACTGTTTTTTTTTAATTTAAAGGTTAGCTCTTAATCTAGCGTTAATTTTAACTATTGATCTCATACGATCTAACGCTTTATAAACTGCCCTTAGCCACCTTAGGGCCGAAACGAGATTTCGATCTGGCAGCCCTAGAAACAGCTGTGGCGCCGTGGCGCGCCACGCATACCTATTACCTACCTAACCTACCCCACCCCGCATTCCTGGGATGACTCGTCCAACGCGCGGCGGCGGCGGGGGCGGCGGGAACGCGTGGAAGGTACAATCTAACGTAGGTAATAAAGAAGAAATTATATTAATGTACCTAACTTTACCTACCTGCTCAATTGTAACTAAACTTGCGTTACTTGCCTACGTAATCAATAATTATAACAAAAGAAAGTGTACAATGTGCGTGCTGCTTACGATCAACGAAAGTAATATGGTGTGGTAGCCCTCTATCTCCCTTACATGAAGAAGGTTCCCGTTTTTATCTGAAGGCCGTGTTTTTAAAGATATACATAATATAATGACTAGAAGTTTCGCCCTTTAGAAATTTCTAGCACAGCCCAGAATATTTGAGAGTAATCGAGAGCATTCCCCAACAACATCCCAGAATTTCTATTATCATTCTGGAACATTTCAGAACACTCTCGAATGTTCGAGACTCGTCTCGAACTCGTGGAATGTTCTGGAATATTGTGGAGCATTCGAAGTCTTTTTTTATGGCTGGGTATCCCCATTGGTAGGGGTATATAATGTTAAAAAATGCTTTTCTCATATTTTAAATCTTATCTTTTTATTCCAACTACCACACAATCTTATATCAACTCCCTGAGCGAAGCCGGGTACCCCAGCTATATGATTATAAAATATTTTTCAAGTGTATTAGAATTTAAACACATAAAACTATAATTTAGTATGTATAATTATCTGTAATAACTGATACAGGAAAATAAAAAAAATCAATTTTATCGCCTTTTTACAGAGTAGTCCGATTTTAATCATTCTTTTTTTATTTAAAAGATTAGCACCCGGTAGAATATTTTAGTCACAAAAAATTTTAAAAATAATAAAAGGTTTTAACAAAAAAATAAACCGACGAAAAAAGAAAGGAACTGAAAAGCGAAAAATAAAAAGAACCTTAATAGTCTAACTAAGCTCCTACACTTATGTAAATAGCTAAATAATTTTGAGTCTATGCTAAACAAACAAACGGAACGTTTGGGAATTGCCAAAAAAGGGACGCATCACGTCGTCGGTCGCCGCCGCCGTGCATTCCGCTGCTATCATTTCATTTTATGTAATAATTAATTTGCTTATTTGTTTGATCAGTGCCGACTCAAAATTATTTAGGTATTTACATAAGTGTAGGAGTTCAGTTAGACTTAAAGGTTCTTTTTATTTTTCGCTTTTCAGTTCCTTTCTTTTTTCGTCAGTTAATTTTTTTGCTAAAAAGTTTTCTAAAGAACGATAAGGTCCGTACCGATAGTTTAAACTTAGTCTAATTATAGAACTTGCAAATAATTATTTGTAGTTTAATTAAACAATGAAGAATGTGCGTATGTGTGTGTGTGCGTGTGTGTGTGTGTTTGTGTTTACATCTACTTCAGTATTCGTGTCCGGGTGCTGGTATGCATATTTTCCAATATATTATGGAACTGATTGAGTCTTCAGTGGTTTTGTAGTCCAAGTTGTGTAACGATTTAAATTTGAATCGACTTAGAGTCTCAGTTACGTATCCTTCTCAATCTTATTGTAGAGTCTAGGTGCTATATGAATTATTATGAAGTAGGTATCTTTCAACTTAGGGAGCAGTCATAAAAACCGGTTTAGTATTTTTCAAGATATGGACTGTTATTTGTGTGCCAATTACTGGAAAAACACGTTATTTTGTGATTGATGTCGTTTGTTCATGGATTTCTTAGCGTTGTCAAGTCGGAAAAGTATAAAAAGTAAGTAAACCTATACGACGCGCCGCGACGGGACGCCGCCGCGGTGGTTATGTTATCAATAACGAGACGGAAGTGGGGGTGACGCGACGGCAGCTTCCGGTCTTGTAATGGTAATAGGCGCCAAAGGACAGTGATGGACAATACAAGTGCTAAGAAACAACTTGTGGTTTTATTACAAGCTTTTGTCAAAGTTATATTAGTACTAACATACATTATGCACTCTCTGCCGCTCTCTAGATTGCGACCTCACCCCCTCGGCACCCATGTTGATACAGATTGGTTACAGTTTGGTTGTCGAACGTATAGGATTTCGCCGCTATTTTGTTTGTTCAGTAATTTTTTTTTAAATGTCATTTCTGGCCCGTTGTATGAAGTGTCGATCTTCACCAGGTCGTCGGTCCACCGCGTGGGAGGTCTGCCTACGTTTTCCGGTGCGCGGTTGCCACTCAAGAACTTCAGTAGAATCCTAGTAAATACTTTGCTCACGTTTTATAAAAATTTGGATACGCCTAGTAAGAAGAATGGCGGATAAAGCAAAAATGTGTGTAGCCTAGTAAGAAGAATGGCGGATAAAGTAAAAATGTGTGTAAGGACAGGCCAAGTGAGGAAACGACGTAATTAAATGTATGATGATTAGTAGTAAAAAAATATTGGGACAAAAAAAGAAAAAAAACATTAGATTATCTCTCTTTTAAAAACAAGACATTTCAAATGTTAATAAATAATATTGACGCGACTGAAACAATAACACAGGTATTTTAACGACTTTCCCGTACTATACGCCACCTAATTGTGATTTTAAGTTCAAAATGGTCACTTAAAGGTTACGTAACGTTTTACTAGGCGGAGAGGGGGAGGGTACAAAAAACGTTACTGCGCATTACATGGGGGCTCAAAAATCTCCGGAAATTGCGTTACGTAATACTTGTACGCTAGGTACAAATTTTCCATACAAAATGTTCTATCTAATTGTAAATATATATTTTTTTTAATTAACATTTAGTTTTTAAAAAGACTGGAACCCTACTTTGCGTGAGTCTAATCCGCACTTGGCGGGGTTTTTTTCTTATAACCTGTCCGATATAATTATTATAATTATAATTATAAGAAAAAAACCCCGCCAAGTGCGGATTGGACTCACGCGAAGTAGGGTTCCAGTCTTTTTAAAAACTAAATGTTAATTAAAAAAAAATATATTTACAATTAGTCATAGAACATTTTGTATGGAAAATCTGTAAACTTCTGACAAATCTTGAGAATTACTCCTAAATTAAGAAAACCTACTAAGCCATGATATTTTTCCTTTTAAATTGATTATATGTCCTACTATTTATATTTTTTTCTGATGTCACTTGACTCAAACCATAATTAGCACTTCAAAGCTTAATATTTCACAAACCAATCCCTGAATTAAAAAATGGTATTAGTTAGGATGTTGCCAAGGGCTTACCAATTATGTATAAAAAAAACAAACTCTCAATACCATAATAATTATTTTTTTAAGATTTTATTATTCAACTTTTTCGGCGTGATTAATATGTACTTAGGTTCTAGGTTGTTCGGAAAATTGTTAGCCACAGGATAAATACAATTTATTTATTCCTGAAACTATTTTGAATTGAAGTCTTATTTTAATACACATCTCCTTGGTGAAAATAATTGGCCACCTATGTATAGTTCTTCTATGTGCCACTCTTCTTTAGTTTGCAACAATGGACGTCTCGCCGAGTCTCGCGGGATGCTTGTCGTGATTTTCTATGATTATAAACGAGGATTAACCTTCAAGAAAACTCATGAAAAAAGGTGCTTTTGGAGAGTCTGCTCCTGCGTTTGCAGCAGTAGGTACTTATTGGTGTCGTGAATTTAAACGTGGTCCAGAGAACCTAAACGATAACGCCAGACCCGGCCGACCACCAACTGCACTAACTCATGAAAATTTCATCAGGGTAGAGTGGCTATAATTATTGCGGAAGAATAGACACATGACATATCAGGAGATTGAGGCTACACTGAAGATTGGATCACAGGCAGTTTCCACCATCCTGCATGAACATCTTAGAGTTAAGAAGCTTGCTTGGCGATTGATACCTCATTCTCTCACCGAACAGAACAAATCCCGTCGTATTGATTGGTGCAAATTTATGCTGGAAAAGTTCAAAGGAAGGACATCCTTACAACTGACGAATTTTGGATCTACAGCTACGATACTCTCATGAAGCAGCAATCCACGCAATGGGTGTTTGAAGAGGACCAGTTGCCCACAAAAGTTGTTCGCGCTCGGAGCGTTAATAGAAAAATGATAGTGGTTTTTATTCGACACAGTAGACTAGTAGCAATAATTCCGCTAAAAGACCGTAGAACCGTTACTAGTGAATGGTACCTGCGGTGTTTGTCTGCCTCAAGCTTTCGGGGAGTTGAATAGCGAGCGCCCAAGGAGCGGCGTCCGTGGCATTCTTTTTCACCAAGATAACGCGCCCGCTCACACGGCTGTTAGAACCATGGACTATTTGACAACTTCGGGGATACAAATGTTACCCCATCCTCCGTATAGCCCAGATTTAGCTCCCTTTGATTTTTTTTTAATTCCCACTGTAAAAAAATATTAGTGGACGAAATTCAACACTCTAAACAAGGCCGTCGAAGAATTTCAAAAATTTTTTAAATGTTTTGAAAGCTGGTTCACCCGAATGCATAAGTGCATAGGGGTTGGAGGAGAATATTTTGGAAAGCTCTAAATAAACTTTTTTCATATTCTAGTTTTCATTTAACTAATAATTTTTAGAAACAACTACCTATTCATACTTTGTTTCGTTATCCTTACTATCCTTACTATAATATTATAAATGTGAAAATGTGTTAGTTTGTTTGCATGTATGTTTGTTTGATTGTTTGTTACCTTTTTACGCTTTAACGCCTTGACCAATCTTTATGAAATTTGCTATGCAGGTAGCCTGTGTCACGGGGAAGGACATAGGCTACTTTTTATCCCGGGAAAATAGCATAATCTGATGCAGTTCCTGAGGGAACTAAAAAAAGTACTCGATTGTTGTGATTTTTTGCACAGAGATGGTTGAGTACGTAGGAAACGACATAATTTACTAATCACCCTTAAAGACAGTCATAAAAACGATGTCCACGAAGCCTCGAGAAAAAGCCAGTTTATTTATAAAAATTGACAATAATCGTAGGTTCAGTCAGCTTTCTCTTTATAACCATGCAAAATGACAGATTTCTAGTATAAATAGTCTCTGAGCTAAGCTGCGGACAGACGGACAGACAGACATGGTGAAACTATAAGGGTTCCTTGTTGACTTTGAAACCCTAAAAATGGAGTCTATGAAAAAGAAAGAAAAGAAAAAATGGTGAATCAGCTAATCAATAAGGGCAAAAGTCAAAAGTTCAGAAAAAAGTTGTGAACTGAGTATGCTCTTAGGGCAAGTTGTTTATTACGCTCGAATTCAACACCTTGGTATTTATAAACTATTTAGGTACTTAGAAAACAAGTGTGTTCTCTCGTAACTATCACTCTCTTTGCATGAGAAAGCTGTTCGTATCTATGTGGCAGGCAAATTGTATGATTAGTCATTTTACATACGGTCAGGCAAATTGTATAATTCGTCCGTATGTAAACGGTCAGGCAAAGTGTAAAATGCTGTACGCCGATTCAGGCAATTTGTAATAATTCGTCCGTTTTTAAATGGTCAGGCAAAATGTAAAATTCTGTACGCAGATTGTAAAACGCTGAGCCAGGCAAATTGTAATAATTCGTCCGTATATAAACGGTCAATGCCAAGTCAGGAAAATTGACAAAATGCCGTACGACAGATTGCAAATGAGCTCGCGAAGGTTTGATTGATTTAAGTGTCAAAGAGCCTAATTATATAATTTGCCTGACATTTGCCTGACCGTATGTATAATGACGAATAATACGGAATACCTCATGAGTGACAATATTTCCCCAAGTCACGTCACAGTAGCCAGTCACGTGCCGTGTGTGACAGGTGTAGTACAAGGCGACGACGTTGTTGCGTACTATCCGTCCGACACATTCTACGTCATTCTGCTCACGGGCATACGGACCCGTCTCCTTTCACAATTTTACTTCATTATGCTTTCCACAAACTTCCTTAACTTCTGCAAGGAAACGCTATACTTGTTGAACTTCAAAAAGAACTGCTAATCAAATTAATAAGTTTCCGAACTGTCGCTCCGAGTGAGACCTAAAGTTATCGAATTAATTATTATTTACTACCATTTGTTTCTGCGCGTTCCTCAGCAGTCAGCACGTAAGCACATGCGTGAGCAAAATAACAATTAGATAAGTAGGTACTTAGGACTCCTTCGTCCCTAAAATTAGCAACTCGATTCACTATGTTTCAAACGTCGAACGAAACAGCTTGGAAATAAAGTTCTTGTCAGCCCGTACTGCAACGTGGCTGTTACGTCAATTACTGCAAACGAATCGTGCTAAAATTGTGGTTTTTTAATTCAGTATAAATAAAATAAGAAGATTTTCCAATAAGTAAGAAAACAAAATCATATTGTTTTGTTAGAATTCCCTAAATTATCATAAATTTTCGATTACAATTGCAGCAGTTGTATGGTTACAGCTAGAAATTAAAGGGTGCATTAGTATATTTTTTTTAGTTCTGTGAATTAAAATAGAATTCGAGGAAAATCAAAATCACTCCTCATATCCTGTAAAAAAAAATTATACAATAATCCTTAATTAAAGTAAAAAGTGTTTACAAAGTTGGTTGTTGGCGGGGGCGGTATAAGCCTTAATATGAAAACTGAGAACGTAGCAAATCAGTACATACCTACTAAGAACAATCGACAAGTTAAGTTTGGACTACATCACTTACATGTTAATGCATATTTAGGAAGCGATTTCAATACAATGCAAAATATAACACAACGTGTGGCTACTAACTAGCCTACTAGCAAGGAAATGAAAACACCGGTGTCTGTACCACGATTTGTACTTCCGTCAAAGTATATATACAGTAGGACCTCTATAAGTCGAACACCAAGGGAGACGCCAAAAAATTCGAGTTATAGAGTTTTCGACTTATGGCGGATTTCGACTTAGGAGGATTTTGATTCGACATATAGAGGTTGAGATTCATTTGTGTAAATTTTGAGTTAGAGAGGTAAAATAAATAATAATTCAAGTTGCAGAGGTGATACACATATTTTTTATATACATATTATAAATCAACAGTTTACGTTTCACAGCACACACGTTTTAACAATTTTATTTGTAAACTGTTGTACAAATTGATGTGTATTGCTGTAGAACCAAACCACTTCTGACAATATTTCAGTCGACAGCAAATGACTTGCTTCGCCAAAGTTCAAATGAAATGAAAAATAATAAATTGAACACCTGACACCAATCAAGCAAACACGTTTTAACATGAGTAGTAAATTCGTTGTAACGTACCAGCTGGTAATAAGACCTAGCTGATGGATATTTGTAATGAAATGGAAAATATTCAGTTTTATAAAAAAGTTTTGATGTTAATCAATAGTTCAATACATTTTCTATATAATAATAAACAAAAAGTGCATATTTTTTACCATAAACAAAAACAAAATTAACCTTTTAAAAAACGTTACAAGTAGGCCTTATTTTACTATGGTTAAATAATATATTAGTTATATTATTGTTTAAATATCTTTGGTTATTTAAGATCATTAATCACAGTGTTGTTGTTTCATCTGTGTGATTATTGATCTCAAATCCCTTATTACCGGACAGGTCGTATTGCCCGAAGGTACCTTAATCCTATTTATTGTAAACTCCTTTGTTTTCTAAGCAACAATGGTGTACTTACATTGTCGGCAAATTCTTAAAGTCGGTAACTTATTTTTCTTAGAACTATGTACAGTTAATAAGTTCCAAATAATCGAGTTGTAAAGGTTGTAAAATAAAACATTGCAATGTTCGAGATATAGAGGTCTAATTTAATTTTTCGAGTTATAGAGGGAAAATATGTACCATAATGGCTTCCAGGGACTCACTGATTATTTCGACTAATAGAGGGTTGAAATTTCTAGTAATGGAGGTTTTGGTGTTTGACGGGAAGGGAACAAAACATTTTTTCGAGATCTGGAGGTTTTCAACTTATCGAGGTTCGACTTAACGAGGTTCTACTGTATTAGTACTATCATACAGTATGGACACTCCCTGACGCTCTCTAGATTGCGACTTCACCCCCTCGTCACCCAGATTGATACAGATTGGTTACAGTTTGGTAGTCGAACGTATAGGATTTGGCCGCCATTTTGTTTGTTCCGACTTTCTTTTTTTGAAATGTCATTTCTGGCCAGTTGTATGAAGTGTCCAGGATGTGCTTCCGTGGAGACTCGAGAGTTTCTTTTGTAGGATATTCATCTTTATCGAGCGACTAATATTCCGCATCCGGTCTTTTGAACAACCTTGACCTTGACCTAGTGATGTTTTGTGACACCTAGCACTAGCAACATGCATAATGGAACGAAATGGAGGATATAAATGGTGACCGCCATAAGCATGACACAGAGAAAACCATCCCTGTCCCACACGCACACGTAAGATCCTCCAAACTGACACAAGCAATGGGACCCGTCTGCAGCGGTTTGCAACAGGTTGGCTGGCCCCGCACGTGAACGAGACGCCATCCTTCGCTTCTTTCGAATGCGCAGCTGAAGCTATGGCATAATTAGTGAGCTTTCTACTCGTATAGCTGGGAGGAATTTATAATTATATCATTTACACTAATATTATAAAGAGGAAAGATTTGATTGTTTGTTTTTTTTGTCTTGAATAGGCTCCAAAACTACTCGACCGATTTGAAAAATTATTTCACCGTTTGGAAGCTGCACTACCCGCGGTTGCTATAGGCTGTATTATATTTTCAAAAAGTAAGGGATCCTTTCTAAAACTTAAAAAATGTAACCCAAGGTATAAATACACTATACAACAGCAATATCTACAAAAATTAATGTAGTGTAGTATAGTAGTATAGAGGTAGTGGTAGTGTAGAGGAAGTGGTAGTGGTAGTGGTAGTGGTAGCGGTAGTATAGTGGTAGTGTATTGGTAATGTAGTGGTAGTGTATAGGTAGTGTAGCGGTTGCGGTAGCGTTAGTGTAGTGAAGTGTACTGTAGTGTAGTGTAGTATGAGGCGGTACGAAGCTATACCTAAATTTTTAAGGAACAGTATTGAAATGAAATATACTAACTTTAGCCAGCGGTTTCGTCCGAGTAAACATTGTTTTTATGACAGTCTTTGTGAATGAGTTTTCTCCAGATCCCTCAGGAACTACAACGGGTTATTTTGATTGGCATTCTATGTCACTTCCCATCCCCTCAACCAATTCTATATAAAAATCACTTTAATCCGTTGCTCCGTTGCGACGCCGACGTGTGCAAACATGGAAATGAGTTTGCCTCAGATGGTCTAATAATTCAATGTTTTCTTGTTCCAAAAACTCTTTTGTTCTGTGGGAGGTATGAGAGCTCGCATTGTCGTATGGAGAATGATGGGGCGGGTGCATTTCTCTTTACGGAGTTCAGAGACGATCTGCGGCAAACAAATGCTAGCATACCATTCTGCATTAACCGTTCTTTGTCCCTCAAGAGGAATAGTCGCAACATGGCCGGTTTTGGAGACAAACGTGGCCACCATTTTTTTGCAACGCTCCGTGAACGAACAACTTTTGTTGGCTTCAACTCATTTTCGAACACCCAAACTCGTGACTGCTTTTTTGTTTCGGGTTCGTATGCATATATCCAGGATTCGTCACCTGATACGACACTGTATACAGCATTTGAAGATCCTCCGTGGAATCTCTCGAGAGTCCTGTCGCACCAAGAAACGCGAGCCGCTTTTTGCTCCTCACAGAGCGAATGCGGGATCCATCGGGAAAACAACTTTTTTACACCTAATTGTTCATGCAAGGTTATTTGTATTTGTTTGACTCATGAAAATGTCTCAAGTTGCCTAACACGATGATATATTCTTTTTTGACAACTGGTTACGAAACTTGGTTGCCAAAACGGCCGGAGGGGAATTTCGCGATATGTCACATGTCGATCTTCCTCAATCAGCTTACGCACGGCATCAACGTTATCTTGGGTGATTGCAGTTTTTGGGCGACCTTGACGTGGATCGTCACAGAGTTTGACATGTCCACATTGAAATTCCGCAAAACAGCGATAAATTCTAGTTTTAGATGGGGCATCATCACCAAATGCAGAAAGCATTCGATCAACACACTGTTTTACCACCACTTCGAAAGTCATAATAAATCATTGCTTTTAAATTTTCTCGAGCCAATTCCATTTTCACACCGACTTTACAAGTTCGACAAGACCTTGTGACAAGACCGCGATCTTTTTTTTAAAATAAATAAATGGTAAGTATTCGTATAATAAAACCAAGGAGTTTTCGATTATAAAGACTTTATTATGCCAGGAACAATTGAAATATTCCATTCCCGGTACTTTTAGTGCAGCCCAAAGAGAATATAATACACTACGTTGTGCAGCCTATGTATACTTAATATTGTTGTTTTGTCCAGAGATTTGTTACCATAGATGGGTTATGCACTAACAAACAACATTTGAAAATCGAAGCCATTTACACACACAATGTTATAGGTAGTTCGCTTCCATTGCACCGAATGCTACAAGAAAAGAGATGCCAATTGGCATCTTTTTTTTGCTTCACTTTTTGGATGCACGTAACCTATCTACCTCCCCTTATATATAGCATATCTCTGGTTTTGTCATAGCATGTTTATCAGACTGATTGTAGTTGGATAACTTCTCTTAAGAATAATTGGAACCAAATATGCATGCTTTTGATATAAGAATAAAATTGATTTTGATCGAAGATACCAGTTTTATTGCCACTTATGTAAAAAAGTGCCAGATCCTCCCCTACAGCAAATCCATCGAATCTTAAACATGTGATAGGTAAGTAGGCATGTGCTGGTACCGACTTCAAAAAAAATTTAGGGCCTCCAATTTGATTCGTGTATTTTTAAATAAGTATAATAATATGATTTCATTCATTTTCACAGGTCCGCTCATGTATGGAGTACTGTTCACACTTATGGGATGGATCAGCCTACCTTGGACGCCATCGACCGACGCGCACGGACGTGACGACGAGCTAGTCAATGACAAGCTCCAAAGCCTTGAGCATCGCCGCAAAGTCGCATGTCTATCGGTATTCTATCGAATTCATTTCGGAGAGTGCGCGCAAGAACTTCACGATCTCATTCCCCGGCTCCATTCCACCGTCGGTCAACGAGACGCAGGTAGAGGTTGCACCCTTTTGTTGTTGATGTTCCACCTTTTTGCACGAATCGTTACGCTTCTTCATTTATTATGCGTACAGCGCAGGACTGGAACTCCTTGCCTGCGTCAGTGTTTCCTTTAATTTGGGGATGTTCAAGGCAAAAGTGAATAGTCATTATTTGAGTTGGCTTGTACCATCCTCGACTGCATCATCACTTACCATCAGGTGAGTTGCAATCAAACTCACTCAAATTTTTAATAAAAAAAATACTTTTGAGTGTTTTTTTTTTAATTCGGTTTTTAGTAGTTTTTTACTTTTATTTTTCCGGGGATGAAAAGTAGCCTGTCCTTCCTAGTGACACAGGCTACCTGCGTGCCGAATTTTATCGAAATTGGTATAGTTGTTAAAGCGTGAAAAGGTAACAAACAAACATATTTTCACATTTATAATATTAGAAATGATTATTTCTTTTGCATCTTTATGCGTTTTACTGCTTTTACGTACTTACTTATAAATTGTTATGATTATAATTTTACAGTTAACAAGGTACAAATATTTAACGACATCGACCTTCATCGTCAAATCATCAACAACATAAAAGGGTCTAACGCCTTTGATAATTACGTCAAAGCCGACACGACGACGCCCGCGCCGGTAGTAACTGGCACGTGCGCTGCTCCTCATTTTTCGACTAATAGTTGTCTATAGGTAAGTATAGGTAGGTTACATCAACTAAAGTAAGCAATGTGAAAATCCAAACCCTTGGCACCATCTCGTCTGATAGTAAAATGATGATGATACAGATGATGAAAGCGGGCTTGTCCCACCAATTATCAATCATCCTACTAATATTTTAAACGCGGAAGTTTGTAATAATGTATGGATGTAAGTTTGTTACTCTTCCACGCAAAAACTACTGGACGGATCTGTCTGAAATTTGGTAGGTAGAGAGATTAGGACCTGGATTAACACATAGGCTACTTTTTTCCACGCTCTGCGCACCCTCTAAAAGTCATAGAAACGTTGTCCATGCGGGAGAAGCCGCGGGAAACAGCTAATTCTAAATAAAAATTTGAAGGACATGGAAATGCTGATAAAGCTAAAGGCATTACTATATTTTATATACTATAATTTATAGGCTTGGTGAGAACCATGATGGTAAAGAGACTCAACTCTCAAGGCACAGGTTTTAAAAGAAATTGTACCTGATCGAGTGTATTTTATATCTACAGAACTTTAAATAAAGTGCTTTAGTAAACATGGAAAGTGGATCGAACTCGTTTTGTAAGTATCTACAAGAATTCGTCTACCGTCTACTATAACGTAATTTTTTTTGATAATTAATGGGCTGATTCTAATGAAACTTTATACACGTAAGCCAAACACTAAATTGTAATATATGACATTTTTTTCTTAGCAATTTTTAAATAGGCTTATATTTTTGAAGGCTAGAGTCGCCGCCTCCTGTCCGGGAGGTCGTGGTTCGAATCCTGCCACGTACCATTGTGATTTAGAGTTTAGATTTCATATGTCCGTTTATCCGACGCTCTTACGGTGAAGGAAAACAGCGTGAGGACACCTGCACACGCCTGCGGAGAAACTCGCAGGTTGTGTAAAGTCGACTAACCCGCACTGATGTGCCCGCGTGGTCGACTAAGGCCCGATCGCCCTAATTCAGGGTATGCTCGAGCCCCTCGGTAGGGACGTATATAAGCTGATACAACGATATTTTTAAAATAAAGTATTTTGAAAAAATACTTCGTAGACTTACAACAATCTCGTGTTTAGCTTGCATGTAAAAAGGTTTATTGTAGGTACAACCACGGATAAGATAAATAAGGTTGGATTGGCAATAGTCACACTTTTGTTTGAAAACCAGCGTCGCCGCCTTTCTCCCACCCGTTGGGGAATCTTGGTAAGCCCGCTTCCATCTTTGGCAACATCAGCCAGGTGAGATGTTGTCAAGGGTTTACCAATTGTGAATAAAAAAAAATCAACTCCACTACATAAGCAATAATAATACATATACACGAATTGCGCGCACTAATTAACAGAACACACTTAGAACACAGGGCTGCAATTGTGTCTCACACCATTTCGAGAGTCTGTACGTTACACACAACCACACGCAAAAAAAAAGTATGAACGCGTGCTTCGGTTAAGTGTGATTGTCTATTCATACTTGAGGCGCGCCTGCCCAGCGCACATTTCCAATCAAACCTTATTTATCTGATCCGTGGGGACAACTGTATAGCACTAAATAAAGTTGTAGCTCGTCCAGCAGTCAATTTGTGATAGATAACGTACATCCCAAGGTCGCTGTAGGACGGAGATGGAAAGCAGTAAATCCCACTTAGTGACCCCCCAGTTCCTTTCGCCCAACCCCTCCCCCGCCATCGCCTGCAAAGGTAATATATTTTCCGCACCATAAAGCAATGCCTATTGTGCCGTCGATGGCGCCGAGAAATTCTGGACCGAGGAGTTATTGGTCACAAATTAAGGGACGTCGTACACTATGACTCGCCGGCAACAAACCAGCACCGCCTCAACTTAAAGTGAATTTTCCGCAGCATCTCTTTGAATCTTCAGGATACCCAACTCCTCGCCAACTTAAAGGAGACGAATCGTGTTTGGGCTCAATGGAATAGTCTCAATGAATAGGTTTTATATAGAACATAGTAACCTTGACCTGATGCTGCAGCATCTCCTAGTATCTGCTGGATACCCAACTACTTAACAACTTTCAGCAAAGGTATCGTGTTTGGGATACGTAAAGTTTAAAAAGCATTAAATAAAACTAAAATTAAAAATTTTAAGAACCCTGACAAAAAACCGCTAACGAATAGAAAATAATATGTCTTGGGACCTTTATGTTTAAGTAAAGGGTTTTCTATCATAATAGAAAACCCTGTGTTATTTTGATATTCAAAGAAAAATGACATTTTTTAATATAGATGATCGGATGTTTATTTCATTATAAAAAAGAACGTACCGCTAATAGTGGAAAATAACATCAGGCAAATGACCACCACGACCACGCCTTATCACCATATCCTTTTCATGAAATTTTCCATAACCAAATCGCAAAGTGGCTGCCCTATGTCCTCGATAGCCTCACGAATTCCATTTTTGAGGTCTAGAATCGACGCTGGGCTGTTGGCGTAGACCTTCTCTTTCACGTGGCCCAAAAGGAAGAAGTCGCAAGGTGTTAAATCACAAGATCTCGGTGGCCAATTGTGATCACCTCTTCGAGAGATAACACGGTCCGGAAACTTTTCCCGCAAAAGATCAATGGTTTCGTTGCTTGTGTGGCACGTAGCGCCTTCTTGTTGAAAGTAAATGTTGTCCAGATCATCATATCAGCTCATATACGTCCCCACCGAGGGGCTCGAGCCTACCCTGAATTAGGGCGATAGGGCCTTAGTCGACCACGCGGGCCCAGTGCGGGTTGGTCGACTTCACACACAACCTTCGAGTTTCTTCGCAGGTGTGTGCAGGTTTCCTCACGATGTTTTCCTTCACCGTTAAAGCAATCGGTAAGTTTAAGTGTTTGTCCAGATCAATACCATCCAATTCCGGCCATAAGAAATCATTAATCATCTCTCGATAGCGCAATCCATTCACTGTAACTGTTGCTCCAGCCTCATTTTCGAAAAAGTAAGGTCCAATGACTCCGCCGGACCATAAACAGCACCAAACAGTCACACGTTGAGGATCGAGAGGCTTTTCAACAATAACTCTTGGGTTTTCCGAGCCCCAGATGTGACAATTTTGCTTGTTAACGAAGCCACCGAGGTGGAAATGGGCTTCATCACTCAAGATGATTTTTCGATGGAATTCCGGATCATTTTCATGCATTTCAACGAACCAATCAGCAAAGACACGACGTTGTTGATGATCGGCCGGCTTGAGTTCTTGTGTTAACTGAAGTTTATAAGCCGTAACACTCAAATCTTTATGCAAAATACGGTGTAATGACGTTTGCGGAATGCCTAATTCCAAAGAACGACGAGGAATGGACAAACCTGAGTTTTCTTCAACACTTTCGGCTAAAAGCAGCAATATTCTCGGCTGTTCTTGAGCGACGTGCACGGGTTTTATTCTTCACATCACTAACTTGTCCCAACAGCTCGAATTTTTACACCAATTTATGTATTGCGGTCCGACAAGGTGCTTCACTACGACACAAAAATGTTCGAGTTTTACGAACCGTCTCTGCCAAATTTTCACCATTTTTATAGTGAATTTTAATAGTTTCAATGCGTTGTTGAAGCGTGTATCGTTCCATTTTTATTAATGGCGTAGTGTCTACTTGACAAATGTCAAAAAATGACAGCTTCTAAAGTGACATCTACCGAAATAGCGGGCTATTCAAAGTAACACCTCTTATTGGAAAATCCTTTAGTTATATTTTGTTCTAAGAGTCGTCACGTTGGGGGACCGCTAAGTTAATGAAATAAAAACAGAATACAACTGGTTTTTTTTACATCCGTGTGAAGTGTTGCTCGGAGATGGATGGCCAGCAGGAAGGTGATGCATAGATGGTTCTAGAAGTTCCATTAATTGCTTTAATTGATAATAGTTCAATTTCTGTAAAAACCAATTTAAAACATTTGCAACGCAGGTGTAGCCCATCTTTTAGGAACTCTGGATTGGTGGGGGTTGAGTTGAGGGCAGAATATTCACAGAAGTGCGCCCCATGATGCCCCTGCAATGGCTACCGAAATGCCATCCACATGGTGAGTTTTTATAAACTTTTCGTGAATAAACATAATTTATTTATTTAATGTCATAAATATGAAATGAATATAGATACACTATATCTGTCGTGTAGAAGCACGAATATAGCATTTTAGTAAGTATCCACATATTATTGTTTATGGTTTGACATGTGTACAACTGGTATCACTTAGATGGTTTGATATTGTCTGTGGCTCTTCATTTTTAGCTTGGCGCGAGAATGGAGGGTAGCACGGGAACAAGGGCACTGAGGCATTATGTGCGGAGCACGCGAGGGACACGCAAGGTAATGGTTACTTTGAACCATGTGGTGTGCACAATATGTGATGTGAGATCCTCTTAGGGCAGGAGCTAAGGTTTGTTCTCATTGATGGTGAGTGCTTGATGCTCTAGTTAAGTAACTATCTGTAAAGGTCACGGATGAAAGTCATGAGATCGAGCAGTCTAACTGAGTTTCGTAACTTGTTGATGAACTGTGGTGGACAGTTCTGTAAATCTAGGTTATGCCTATTGTATTTAGTATTGAGTAAACAGGACCGTGAAAAGGAGCATGACAAAAGGATTCTCTGTGTCCAGGGTAGTAGCGACCGCGCTAACCCATGATGAAATGTCGGCGTTACCTTCAGTGTGTAACCGAACAGTCTTGTGAGGAGGGAGAAGTGCTCCCTCCTATGTGAGAAGGTTGGAGATTGGCTCCTCCTATTGGGGGCACAGAGAATGTCCTCTTCTGGTGGTTTTAGTGGCGGGGTGTAAGGTGGAGGTTTGGAGCCCTGTGGGGAGCTTAGGCTCCCATGTCGGCCCTTGCTTGCGAGGGCCGAGTCTGTGTGGTCTGCTCTCCGGTCCCCTAGCGGGAGCGAGAGTCTCAGTGGAGGCTCTTGTCCAGGCCGCTCCTGGACTCCCGCGCAGAGAGTAAGACGGTCCGCGAGGACTGTCGCATCCGGGATGATGGCTCTCAAAGGTTCACCAATCCGTTGTTCGATACGCAAGTGGTGACGCTCAATGTAATGTTATACTCTTTGTCGAGTAGCAATGATAACGTTCATTAGCTTTGTTAGATTACAATAGTTGGATTGCACTCTCTCATGACTAATCCCTAAGTACCTAGTATGTATTATGTCACTACGTCACTGAGTCCATAATCGTGCCGACATAATTTGGTGGAGGTGCTGGGATATAATATCCAGCCTTTCAGTTTCAAAAAAATACAATGAGTCATGTCATTGTGAAAGAAAATCAATTTATTGATTATGATGACTATACCAAAGTTAACAATATTAGTCGGTAATGGGTCATCTTTGTAACTATCATTTATAGTGTGTACTTTGCTTTTAGTAGCTTATTTCAATGTGTTTGTAAAATAAAATATATTTTTTTTTCATAAAATTGTCTTTTTTTTCCCTTTCATCTTGTTTTCTTGAAATAAAATGATTGTTCTATTTCGTGTTTTAATTTAATACCTTTATACATGATTGTAACTGTTGAAATCGATTTCCATTTGGAAATCGATTAAGCGAAATCTAAGTGCGCATTTGAGTTGAAAACGGAGGCCCCCATGCGTTAATTTAATGCGTCTCTTTAATCTACTCGTCCTTTTTATAGCTTTACTATATTTTTATTTGAATTTTGGAAACAAATCGTGTTTGAGTTCTTTCAGATAGGTAATCTTTGGTTCAGTCCAGCGCTTGCGAATACGCAAGGCTTGATATTTGTCTATGACAACACAAGCGAAGATTTCCCGCTGAATGAAACGTCAGAAATTTTCTTTTGCTTCTTGTACAAGTCAAAGGTACAAGTCGTGTTAAAATTTTCAGAGCTGCAAATTGTTTCAAACTCGTGATTTGTGCTGTATTTTCCACAACCGAAATCCATAGTGTGGTGTGTGTGTAGAAAAAAATATTCTTGTACCGGTCAAGGAAGGCAATTACTCCTATCGGATCGTCGGATACCATTTGGTGAGGAGCAAACTATGCTAGCACGTGGCTTACCCTTGCAAATAAAATTTTGTGAAGTGATTGTGTTTCTCCTATCCCAGAATTAGTTGTTATTCGTTGTATATATTCATTACAGCCGACGTCAATACGGAGGAAAGCCTTCCGGAGGTGATTTCACATACACACCAGTCTTAACAAGATCGACAGGGGATGCTCCCTATAAAGCGAATCGGTTAGCCGGTTGACCTTCTGTTCCGAAAGGTCATTACTCAACGCCGATCGTCGGATACACCTTGGTAAGAAGTTGAGGTTGACATAAAAGTTTTGCAGTGAGTGTTGTTCTGAAAATTATCAAATAACAGGTCATAATTTTGCTATATTCTGTTCATTACAGCCGACGTCAATACAGAGGAAAGCCTTTCGGTAGGATTTTATTCCTTTGTCCCACCGTGTTCTCTCAATTTGTTAAAATTGAACAAGAGAGAGAGGAAATTGTGATTGTGATCACGTTGAGCTACACGAACGAAACATGGAGCAAACCTTACGTAATAGGCTCAAATTGCGCCATACCTCACTACTAGAAATAATTGAGAAGGCTGAGGAAGTGAAAAAGGTATCTGATCTCGGTGTTACGCTTCTAGATTTGATGGAAGTAACATTGAAATTAAAAAACATGATTGGTATGTTTGAGAAAGACTGCCTTAAATATGCTGAATGTAGCCAAGACCTCGATCAAGCAGAACAAGATAGCTTCATGAGTGATCAACTCAGAGCAGAAAATCTGTTGATGGATTAAGAAGCTATCAAGAACCTTGATTCCCAACAAACTCCATCGAAACAAGAAACATGTACAAAGCTTCCCAAGCTGGAGATTCCCAAGTTTAACGGGGACATTCTGAAATGGCCTGAATTTTGGGACAAATTTGATGCCAACATCCATTCGAGACAACTGAAGAACGTTGACAAACTGTCTTACCTGTTTGGATCTATGGAGGGTTCAGCCCTAGAAGCACTGAGCGGTATAGATGTGACAAATGATAATTACGATATAGCTCTCTCCACCCTTAGAAGAAGATTTGGGAACACAGGTTTAGTCATTGATGCTCACTACAACGCTCTAACCAAATTGCCAAGGGCAACAGATAATGATGTCAGAGGTACTTTGGACGCAATCATGAAGCACCTCAGGATTTTACAAGCTATGGGGGAGGACACAACTGGTAACTTTCTTCGCAATCTCGTTTGTGGCAAATTTCCTGAAAAGATAATATATGAACTCAATTTGATAACTCCTCTTGACAAGGACATGGCAGTCATACTTGAGACACTAGAAAAGATTGTAACCGCCAAGGAACGGTCAATGACTCCGAGTACTTCTGGAATCGCGGCAACGAGCAGTACCGAAGTACTTCAAGCGAGATCAGTCCTCATAAATGGCAACAGAAAAAGAAAGCAGGAAATGGAAAAGATTCAACCCCAACCCTTTATGAAAAGAGCTAGAAAAGAATGTGGTTTTTGCCAAGGGGGTCATTTCAGTGATACATGTCGCACGTTCAGTACTTACACACAGAGGATGCGGGCTTTAAAAGGTAAATGTTATCTATGTTTCACAACAGGACACCAAGCAAAAGTTTGCAAGCATAAAGCACTATGTCACTATTGTAACGGACAACACAATAGGGCGTTATGTCGGACCATACTGCCCAAAGAACAAAGACCCCCTGTATACACGAAGAAAGCCAAAACCAAAGCTCTTGAAGAAAAGGCTCCTAGAGAGAAGCCGTCTGCGAAGGGTAAGCAAGAAGACGATTTTTGTGATGGCGAGGTTACAACGAGCATGTACGCTGATCTAAGATCTTATTTGCAGACGGCAACAGCATGGATAAAGTATAACGGTCGTACCATACCAGTACGATTACTGCTAGACTGCGGGAGTCAACGCAGTTATATAACATCTAAATTGGCCCAGTCCCTGAAACTACAATATGATCGAGATGACCAGCTTCTAATCTACACGTTTGGCTCAGACGAACCTCAGAAAACTACTAGCCCATCTGCGGAGGTGACCTTAGTAACCAAAAGAGGGTGTAAGAAATTGGTAAGAGTCAATATTATTCCCCATATTACTGATCGAGTAGTGGTCTCTCATTTGAATACCAGGGAAGAGGTGGACATACCTGCTGATGATAACAGTTTAGGAGAAAGCATTGATTTGCTAATTGGAAATGATTACTATTTCTCCTTCTTAAAGAATAAACATGTAAAAATTGGTGAAAATTTATATCTCGTAGACACAGATTTGGGGTGGATTGTTTCTGGATTCACATCAGAAGATGTTGGTAATGATCTTTCACTAATTACATACTGCCAGTGCCATAGATCAGACTGTCCATATTTTTCTGAACCAGATTTGCCCCTGAGAAGTATAGACATGAAATTCCTTTGGTCTTTAGAAAGCATAGGCATTGTTGATTCACCAAAAGCTACACGCGAAGACGAGGCAGTGAAATATTTTAACGAGACCGTAACATATCACAAGGGCAGATATGCTGTAAAATGGCCCTGGATACAATACCCACCAGCGATACCCACTAACTTTGGTTTGGCCTTGGGACGGCTACGAAGTTTGTTGAAAAGGGCGGATGAACAAACTTTGATGGACTACAAAGAAATATTTTCTGAACAATTGAAGACCGGAATAATAGAACTAGTCGAACCCCAAGCTCTACCTACTAATCAAGCTACTCCACCAGTTCATTACCTGCCACATCATATTGTAAAACAAAGTGGAAAGAAGGGACGTATTGTATACGATGCATCTGCTAGAACGAAAGAAGAAAAGAGCTTAAATGAATGTATGTACAGAGGCCCATCTATGTTAGAGGATCTTACAGCATTATTATTGAAATTCAGGACTGGCAAAGTAGGAATCACTGCTGATGTTGAGAAAGCGTTCCTTCAGATAAGCCTTCAGGAAGATGACAGAGATGTTACAAGATTTTTGTGGGTGAAAGATACCTCAAAGGAACTATTAGATAGCAACTTATTGCATTACCGATTTTGCAGAGTTCCTTTCGGTATTATTGCAAGCCCGTTCCTGCTGACAGCTGCCATCAGACATCACATGTCTAAGACTGATGAAGTCCTCTTAAAGAAGATCGCAGACAGATGTTATGTAGATAACTTGGTCACCGAAACGAAGTCACTTGATGATGCATATGAACTTTATCAAGAGACTAGAAAAGCCTTCACAGAGTTGTCTATGAACATTAGAGACTGGGTGTCAAATGATAAGGATTTTATGAAGTACATTCCAGAGGAACACAGGGCTAAAGAATGCAATGAAGTTAAAGTACTTGGCCTTTCCTGGGACCTCACTGATGATACATTGCGTCTAAAGGTACCAGAATTCAAAGAGGTTAATACCCCCGAAAGGAGAACAACAAAAAAGGATGTCCTGAGGACTGTAGCTAGACTGTATGATCCATGTGGTTTTGCTTCACCACTGATTTTACCAGCGAAAATATTATTCCAGGAAACATGTATAAGAAAACTTAAATGGAACTCAGTCTTACCATCTGAACTACAGGAATCTTGGCATACTATTTTGGAGAATTTAGAAACAGCCAAGGATATTAGAATACCAAGGTATATAGGCTCCACTATGCATGAAGAGAATGTCAGTTATGAACTGCATTGTTTCTCTGACGCTTCAAAGAATGCTTATGCTGCCGTAATATATATTCTATTGAGAGGAACAAACAGTGCTGTTACAGCATTTTTAATGTCGAAATCGCGGATAACGCCAATTGAAGACAAGACTGATCTTAAAATTCCAAGATTGGAGCTCTTGGGATTTTTGATTGGCAGCAGACTGTTGAAATACGTCTCAGAAAACTTGGAGATAAATGTAGACAAAAAATACTTATGGACAGATAGTCTCATTGTCCTTGCTTGGATGAAAACCAATAAACTACTACCACCATTTGTGTCCAGACGAGTAAACGAGATTAAGCAAAACAAGGAAGTTGAGTTAAGGTACGTTCCAACACAAATGAATCCTTCAGATGTAGCTACCAGACCTGAAACCATAACGCAGAAGGCGCACTTGTGGTTTACTGGCCCAGAATTTTTGTCCAAAGATGTTGAAGAATGGCCACTTCAACATTGCAACGAGCAACAAATTCTTTTTTCGGCCGGGGAGGCTCTGGACCTAGTGGATGGTCCAGAGATGACTGAAAGGATATGAAGACCTTACTAACATTACTGAAGAGCTGAATGACGTTACGGAAGAAATAAATATACCACAAGCTAACTCCAGTGACCTGAATGATGAAACAAAATTAATTAAAGACCTTCAAGCAAACTTTTACCCTGAAGAGGTAGCTGGGAAACAGACCAGTTTGGTGAGGAATCTGGGACTGTTTCTGGATACAAAGGTGCAAAGGTCGCTTGGCGAACACAAACTGGACATATGACATGAAATATCCTATTTTGATACCTAAAGATGGTGAATTCACTAATAAATTGATCATGCAAATACACAAAAAAAAATATCATGTAGGAGTTTCACATACACTGAGCTTAATCAGACAAAGGTATTGGATACCTCAAGGGAGAGCCCAAGTTCAGAAGTCATTGAAGAAGTGCCCTCAATGCGTAAAACATGGTGGTGGCCCTTATAAATTGCCCCCTACTCCTGCCCTACCCTCAGAGAGAGTGAACTTCAGCACCCCATTCTCTTTCACTGGTATGGATTACTTTGGACCAATGTTTGTGCAGACATCAAGCACAAAAGAGAAAAGGTGGATTTGTCTCTTTACTTGCCTAGCGGTGAGAGCAATTCATCTCGAAGTCGTGAATGATTTGACTGCACAGGAATGCATGATGGGTTTAAGACGTTTTATCGCTAGTAGAGGCAAGCCAAATCTTATAGTCTCCGATAATGCAACACAGTTCAAGCTAACTAGTGAAATCTTAGCTGACCCACACTGTGTTGAGAATGGAATAAGATGGAAGTTCATTCCACAGTTAGCCCCCTGGCATGGTGGTGTTTATGAACGATTAATAGCGCTAGTGAAAAATTGCCTGAAACGGACCCTTGACAAACATCTTTTGCAAGATGGGCAGCTACTAACAGTGATTAAGGAAGCAGAAGCTGTGGTGAACACTCGACCATTAGTTAGAGTGGGATCTGAAGTAGAGCATGTACTTAGACCTGCTGATTTTCTATCACTGGGTAGGTGCTTAGAGATTTCTCCATCAGAGGAACCTCGTTTAGAAGGAACGGTAACTAAAATTGACCTCTTGATGAGCTGGAAAAAAGGGCAAGCTATCCTAAACGAGTTCAAGAGGATGTTCCATGGACAGTATCTACCTAGCCTTAGGGAGAGGTATAAGCAGCATCCTAAACAACCTCGAATCACATCAAGTCGATCACCACAAATAGGTGACATTGTCCAGGTTAGAGATGACTCGAAGAATAGAAATAACTGGAAGGTCGGGAAAATCACGGCGTTGATTAAAGGCCAAGACGGAGAATGTAGAGTGGCGAAAGTCAAAGTTGGTGATTATGAACTAACTCGCTCAGTTGGACACCTGTACCCCCTAGAAGCGGAGATAGGTGAGGATGAGTTCGACACGTTAGATGTAGCGAGCGGAATGGGACCACTCACAAACCGGCCTGTACTGCGCGATATGATGGAAGTCGACTTGTCAGAAATACCAAAACAGTCACAAGGAATTGATAAAACCTCACCAGAATTCGATAGTGAGCAAAGAAGAACTCCTGAAGTTTTAGAGAGTGTAGATACACTGCCCGCTGAAGAGGAAACTGAAATAGTCGAGATGGAAGAAGATCAAATTCAGTCAAATGTTGATGACGAAAATGAACCTGTCTTAAGAGCTAGGAGAGAGGCTGCCATTCGGGCTCGTGAGAGAATTGCCGAATGGACTCGACATCTCCTAGCAATATTATAAGCCTCTTCACCCTTTTGCCTTCGGGAGTGTCGTGTAGAAGCACGAATATAGCATTTTAGTAAGTATCCACATATTATTGTTTATGGTTTGACATGTGTACAACTGGTATCACTTAGATGGTTTGATATTGTCTGTGGCTCTTCATTTTTAGCTTGGCGCGAGAATGGAGGGTAGCACGGGAACAAGGGCACTGAGGCATTATGTGCGGAGCACGCGAGGGACACGCAAGGTAATGGTTACTTTGAACCATGTGGTGTGCACAATATGTGATGTGAGATCCTCTTAGGGCAGGAGCTAAGGTTTGTCCTCATTGATGGTGAGTGCTTGATGCTCTAGTTAAGTAACTATCTGTAAAGGTCACGGATGAAAGTCATGAGATCGAGCAGTCTAACTGAGTTTCGTAACTTGTTGATGAACTGTGGTGGACAGTTCTGTAAATCTAGGTTATGCCTATTGTATTTAGTATTGAGTAAACAGGACCGTGAAAAGGAGCATGACAAAAGGATTCTCTGTGTCCAGGGTAGTAGCGACCGCGCTAACCCATGATGAAATGTCGGCGTTACCTTCAGTGTGTAACCGAACAGTCTTGTGAGGAGGGAGAAGTGCTCCCTCCTATGTGAGAAGGTTGGAGATTGGCTCCTCCTATTGGGGGCACAGAGAATGTCCTCTTCTGGTGGTTTTAGTGGCGGGGTGTAAGGTGGAGGTTTGGAGCCCTGTGGGGAGCTTAGGCTCCCATGTCGGCCCTTGCTTGCGAGGGCCGAGTCTGTGTGGTCTGCTCTCCGGTCCCCTAGCGGGAGCGAGAGTCTCAGTGGAGGCTCTTGTCCAGGCCGCTCCTGGACTCCCGCGCAGAGAGTAAGACGGTCCGCGAGGACTGTCGCATCCGGGATGATGGCTCTCAAAGGTTCACCAATCCGTTGTTCGATACGCAAGTGGTGACGCTCTTTGTAATGTTATACTCTTTGTCGAGTAGCAATGATAACGTCCATTAGCTTTGTTAGATTACAATAGTTGGATTGCACTCTCTCATGACTAATCCCTAAGTACCTAGTATGTATTATGTCACTACGTCACTGAGTCCATAATCGTGCCGACAATATCTAAGTAATACGGACTAGTTACTCGGACAAGTTGTCAGGGGACCAATAAAGTAACGATTTAGTAGGATTCGTTACCGATTAGATTAACCGGAAAGTTTATCAAACATCTAGTTTAAGGCAAGTCACTGTAAAAACCTCTCGTCAAAAAATTCCCTCCCCGAGTCGTAAGTCGCAAAGGAGCCCATGACACATATCGCGTTGCTGCGCTGAATGGCAATGGAGCCCATGGCACAATCGCGTTGCTGCGCTGGATGGCAATGGAGCCCATTACACACATCGCATTGCTGCGCTGGATGGCAATGGACAACCAGCAGAAGGTTAAGCCTGGAGCGAGCATCACAGCCCTCTTTATTTATTGATTCCGGCGTCATGGGGGTTTATTTCGCTTCTAGTTCGGTTACTATGCGTGCGACGTTGCCGTTCTTCTCAATAGCTGGAGTTATTGAGTTGTTCTATGCGTCGCAGCAAGTAAGACGTTAGTCGTGCGACTCGTGCGACAGCCGCAGTGGGAGTTACACGTGCACACAATTAATTCTCCAAGACCCAATCCTCGCAGTTAGTGTAAGAATTTTGCGCCATTAATATTATTTTGATTATTATCCGTGTATTTATGTGTATTGTTTTTTTCTGTTGTTGTTTACAATTTAAGTTTCTGATTTTGAATTGAATGAAAGTTCAATGTATTTTATTTGTGTTTTTATAGGTACTTAAACTTCGCCAAAATTAATCAGTGCTTCTACGTGAGTCGCGACAAAAAATTTGACAATTTGTTGGTAAATCTTCAAGGGCAAAAAAGGCGTAAAAGGTGCCAAGTTTATCTAGCCAAGAAATACCGTAAAACAAATTACACCTGCGAGAGTTGCATCAAACATTATTTGTTTAGAACATATTGTACCTTTCTGTGCTGACTGTACTAAAGATTGATTATTATTTTTTTCTTGTAAAGGTAATTTAGTTTTCGAGTGCAATTAAAACCTTAAGACTGATTGTTAATTAATAAAAGCATTACATTTAAATAAAAGAGACAGATTTTGTTGATATTTGTCGTTCCTTTCTAAAGCTCTAATAAATATGATTAAAACATAATATATATAATATGATATTTGTGTTTTATTTGTTTACATAAATACCTAAAATACTAAACACAAATAAATATGAACATTTTTTTATAAAGTATTGGAATAATTGATATCTAATTAACGGGTCTGTGAAACCCACCCTGAAGTCCGTGTATGTCCGTGTCGTGTAACACTTTTCCACTCCCATGTCTCCGAGTTAAAAAAAATATTTCATATGTAAAATAAATGAATTATCTATTTGCAAGGTTTCTTGGCAGTTAAAGTTGTCGTGGATGGATCGACACTTTCTCCGCCCCAGACTCTGACCCCGCATCACCTTAACGATAATGTATCTGGATTTTCTTCGTCCTTTACGTCACGTCTGACGAAGGAGAATTTTTCGATAAACCCTTGACAACATCTCACCTGGTGGTAAGTGATGATGTTGCCGAAGAAAAAAAAAAAAAAAACTTTTTCGACGCTAGTGAATATTTCGTACGAGGAATAGAAGAACTCGTGGGGTGTTAGGTTATTTTCGTTACGGAATTTCTTGATTCGATTACCGCGCTCAAAGCCCGCGATAAAAGCTATGCAATAGCTTAAAACTCATTTTAGTAATTTATTAGAAATGTTATGTTTGAGTCGTGTTTCCTGATTGTAAGTTAACTAGGTATCTACCTACTCATATTTGTACCTATAATAATAAAAAGCATTACATAGTTATTACGAAAATCGCATTGTTTTTTTTATTCCGAATTCACAACGTTTCATTTTTAATGTAATTGTCTTGTGCGCGAGTATAATGTTCAGCATCCATTTCCATTACTCTGTGTTAGCGGCTGGCCCGCGGACGCGTCGTCGATGTGTGCAAGTCACGCACACCAACACCAACAACCCGCTCACTCAAATACCTAAACTGATCGAGAGAGCGCGCGGACACGATATTATGAGAAGGGTTACACTTCAATTTCGAAAATGAAGCGATAAACATTCTACGTCGATCGCATCCAATACAGCGACCTTAGGAAAACTGTTCTATTCCTCGTACGAAATATTGACTAGCGTCGAAAAAGTATCGAAAAATTCTCCTTCGTCAGACGTGACGTAAAGGACGAAGAAAATCCAGATACATTATCGTTAAGGTGATGCGGGGTCAGAGTCTGGGGCGGAGAAAGTATCGATCAATCCACGATAACTTTAACTGCCAAGAAACCTTGCAAATAGATAATTCATTTATTTGGCCGCGGCTTTGCCCGCGTGGACATTGTTTTTATGACTCTCTTTTAGGGTGAGTGGTGCGCGGACATGAGTTTTCCTCAGATCCCTCAGAAACGATATCGGGCTATTCTGATTAGAAGTCTATGTCATTTCCCACCCCCTCAACCAAATCTATACAAAAACCACATTAGTCCGTAGCTCCGTTGCGACGCTGACGTGCGCGAGCGCGGAAATGAGTTTTCCCCAGATCCCTCGGGAACCATGTCAGGATATGCTAATTAGTAAATTATGTCATTTTCCACCCCCTCAGCCAAACTTACCAAAGAGTATATTTTCAGTTACCTCAGGAACTGCATCGGCCTATGTTATTTTCACGAGATAAAAAGTACCCTATGTCCTTCCCGGTGACACAGGGATACCTGCATGCCAAATTTCATCAAGGTTGGTTAAGGTATTGAAGCGTGAAAAGGTGACAAACATACAAACCCATTTACACATTTATAATATTAGTATAGATTAGTAGGATAATCAATAGGTAGGAGTTAAGTTGCACAACAACCCTTTTTTTCATCAGTTTCAATCTCAGGCGATATTGATAAAGTGGAGTCGCATTTCTAAAAACATAAATTAAGTAAATATAGGGTGACTTTTAATTAGTTCTTGATAACAAAAGACATGCATGTACTCGTGATTGCAAACAACTTTCCTGAAGAAACTTTTAAATATATTGAGGAGACACATATCGATGTTTGTAATTAGTTTTCGAAGTACTAATATAAAACGGAAAAAATAAGAGCAGTTTCAAACTTTCAGTACAAAACTAAATTAAGCCTTCGTTTAGTTACGTTAAAATTTACTACGATGAAAACTAATTACAAACATCGGTATGTGTCTACTTAATATTTGGACAAAGTTTGGATTCAATCCGGCATGTAGTTTTTGTATTAAAGTGGAACTATGTTTGTATGGAAACTCGAGCCTCCTGGAGACTTAAAGCAATCGGTAAGTATATGTATGTATGTTTTGAAAAACTCATTGGTACATTGGCCGTCCGGATTTGAACATGGTACCTCTGGTTAGAAGGACGGAGTTGTTACCGATTGAGCCACCGACGCTTTTATATAGCAAATTTTCATTATCCAATTATAATATAATACTTATACCTATTGGCGTTTTTTCTTTTTTTTTTATTCACAATTGGTAAACCCTTGACAACATCTCACCTGATGGTAAGTGATGACAAAGGCTTGACAATTTAAACTAAACAAAAGAATTATATTAATATATTAAAAGAATTATCCTTCAACTTCCTACCGTTAAGGAGTTGTACCTTCCATCATCAACTGATCAACATGATATGATAACAACTGGAATAGAATAAAATAGCTTTAAAAAAATGAAACACGTAATATGTGCCTATAAAATTTGAGGGTTGCCCTCGATTTCCCTGGGCTTCCATCATCAGATCCTGACTCGGTTACAATGGAACCACTTCGAAAGTGTACTCGAATAAAAAAATAATTTTGAAAATTTTTAACTGTGGGAACTGAAAATAACTTAGTTCGATAGAGTTCCTGAGGGAACTGAAAATGACATAGTTCGATACAGTTCCTGAGGGAACTGGAAATGACATAGTTCGGTACAGTTGCTGAGGGAACTGAAAATAACATCGTTCGATACAGTTTCTAGGGGAACTGAAAATGACATAGTCCGATACAGTTCCTTAGGGAACTGAAAATGACATAGTTTGATACAGTTCCTGAGGGAACTGTGAACATGACATAGTTCGATACAGTTCCTGAGGTAACTGAAAATGACATAGTTCGATACAAATCCTTCCGAATTAGTCCCATATCAATTTCATCAGAATGGGTGCAGTGCTTTTTTATAAAATTAATTAAAAAACTAAATAATGCAAAACTGTACGAAATTGTTGCGATGGAAGTTGATTTTGAGGGTTCCGTGTCAACAAGGAACCCTTATAGATTCGCCATGTCTGTCCTTCTGTCTGTCCGCGGCTAAGCTCAGAGATTATTAGTTTTAGAAAATTTTTATTTGGCATGGTTATACATATTCTGTCCGTTGGTAGGTCAGGACCGTCTGTCTGTCTGCCTGTCCGTCGGTAGGTCATGACCGTCTGTTTGTCTGCCTATCCGTCGGTAGGTCATGACCGTCTGTTTGTCTGCCTATCCGTCGGTAGGTCAGGACCGTCTGTCTGTCTGCCTGTCCGTCGGTAGGTCAGAACCATTTGTCCAACCCCAAAACCATACATATCGCCCTAATTCAGGGTAGGCTCGAGCCCCTCGGTGGGGACATATATGAGCTGATATGATGATGATGATGATACATATTTATCTTGCCGGCAAAGTGTTTTTTTTTATATAGGTACCTACCTCCTTTAAATTTAAAGAGGGGGTGAATTTTTTTTCGTTGACGTACCCTTTCATGTTGTGTATCTTCGAATAGGTCTTTCAAAACCACTGAGGGCTTACTAAAACCATTTTTAGATTCAGGGATCCCTTCGTAGAGTTAAGGGTTTCCCCACCCCTACCAGTTAAATCACCTTTTCAGGACATCTGTAGAGCACAATCTTTTAATAGTAGTACATACAATTAATTTAAAAGGAAAACTATCACGGCTAAGTAATTTTTAGGGTTCCGTACCGGAACCCTATTACTAAGACTTCGCTGTCCGTCCGTCTGTTCGTCTGTCACCAGGCTGTATTTCATGAACCGTGATAGCTAGATAGTTGATATTTTCACAGATGATGAATTTCTGTTGCCGCTTTAACTACAAATACTAAAAATAAGAAAAAGTAAAAATCTCCATACAAAAAAACGTGTTATTTTTTAAACGTGAAGAAACTAACGCGATCTAGTGTGATAGTACGGAACTGAAAAAACTAGCGCCATCTAGTATTAAGGTACGGAAGCATATGTGTGCGGTTCTGACTCGCACATGGCTGTTTATTTTTAGTTTTCGGCCATTTCATGATCCGTTCATTCCTTTCATAAAATGGTCGTGCATTTCATGATCTGGCCAAATGTGGATTGACAGATCAGCTGATCGACCTATTTTGTGCATTTTTGCATGGAAAACCAAAATTTTTATAAGAATTGACTATGGTTTCCTTGAGAAAAGTTGTCCAATATGATGAGTAGACGCGCCTGTTGTCAGGGCCCACACCAATTCGTTACACCCTGTAGAGAAGGTACTGTAAAAACACTTTTTATAACAAATTATATTCGATAACTTTATAGAGTTCATAGATTTGTATCATATCAAATTTCAGATTTAGGTACAGCTACGATTGTCTTTCAGAAAAACGGCCGTAACCTACCGACGGACAGGCAGACAGACTGATGGTCATGACATACCGACGGACAGGTTGACAGACAGACGGTCCTCACCTACCGACGGACAGGCAGACAGACTGATGGTCATGACATACCGACGGACAGGTTGACAGACAGACGGTCCTCACCTACCGATGGACAGGCAGACAGACAGACGGTCATGACATCCCGACGGACAGGCAGACAGACAGACGGTCATGACCTACCGACGGACAGGTTGACAGACAGACGGTCCTCACCTACCGACGGACAGGCAGACAGACTGATGGTCATGACATACCGACGGACAGGTTGACAGACAGACGGTCCTCACCTACCGACGGACAGGCAGACAGACTGATGGTCATGACATACCGACGGACAGGTTGACAGACAGACGGTCCTCACCTACCGACGGACAGGCAGACAGACAGACGGTCATGACATCCCGACGGACAGGCAGACAGACAGACGGTCATGACATACCGATGGACAGGCAGACAGACAGACGGTCATGACCTACCGACGGACAGGCAGACAGACTGATGGTCATGACATACCGACGGACAGGTTGACAGACAGACGGTCCTCACCTACCGACGGACAGGCAGACAGACAGACGGTCATGACATACCGACGGACAGGTTGACAGACAGACGGTCCTCACCTACCGACGGACAGGCAGACAGACAGACGGTCATGACATCCCGACGGACAGGCAGACAGACAGACGGTCATGACATACCGATGGACAGGCAGACAGACAGACGGTCATGACCTACCGACGGACAGGCAGACAGACTGATGGTCATGACATACCGACGGACAGGTTGACAGACAGACGGTCCTCACCTACCGACGGACAGGCAGACAGACAGACGGTCATGACATACCGATGGACAGGCAGACAGACAGACGGTCATGACCTACCGACGGACAGGCAGACAGACTGATGGTCATGACATACCGACGGACAGGTTGACAGACAGACGGTCCTCACCTACCGACGGACAGGCAGACAGACAGACGGTCATGACATCCCGACGGACAGGCAGACAGACAGACGGTCATGACATACCGATGGACAGGCAGACAGACAGACGGTCATGACCTACCGACGGACAGGCAGACAGACTGATGGTCATGACATACCGACGGACAGGTTGACAGACAGACGGTCCTCACCTACCGACGGACAGGCAGACAGACAGACGGTCATGACATACCGATGGACAGGCAGACAGACAGACGGTCATGACCTACCGACGGACAGGCAGACAGACTGATGGTCATGACATACCGACGGACAGGTTGACAGACAGACGGTCCTCACCTACCGACGGACAGGCAGACAGACAGACGGTCATGACATACCGATGGACAGGCAGACAGACAGACGGTCATGACCTACCGACGGACAGGCAGACAGACTGATGGTCATGACATACCGACGGACAGGTTGACAGACAGACGGTCCTCACCTACCGACGGACAGGCAGACAGACAGACGGTCATGACATACCGATGGACAGGCAGACAGACAGACGGTCATGACCTACCGACGGACAGGCAGACAGACTGATGGTCATGACATACCGACGGACAGGTTGACAGACAGACGGTCCTCACCTACCGACGGACAGGCAGACAGACAGACGGTCATGACATACCGACGGACAGGTTGACAGACAGACGGTCCTCACCTACCGACGGACAGGCAGACAGACAGACGGTCATGACATACCGATGGACAGGCAGACAGACAGACGGTCATGACCTACCGACGGACAGGCAGACAGACTGATGGTCATGACATACCGACGGACAGGTTGACAGACAGACGGTCCTCACCTACCGACGGACAGGCAGACAGACAGACGGTCATGACATCCCGATGGACAGGCAGACAGACAGACGGTCATGACCTACCGACGGACAGGCAGACAGACTGATGGTCATGACATACCGACGGACAGGCAGACAGACAGACGGTCATGACATCCCGACGGACAGGCAGACAGACAGACGGTCATGACATCCCGACGGACAGGCAGACAGACAGACGGTCATGACATCCCGACGGACAGGCAGACAGACAGACGGTCATGACATCCCGACGGACAGGCAGACAGACAGACGGTCATGACATCCCGACGGACAGGCAGACAGACAGACGGTCATGACATCCCGACGGACAGGCAGACAGACAGACGGTCATGACATCCCGACGGACAGGCAGACAGACAGACGGTCATGACATCCCGACGGACAGGCAGACAGACAGACGGTCATGACATCCCGACGGACAGGCAGACAGACAGACGGTCATGACATCCCGACGGACAGGCAGACAGACAGACGGTCATGACATCCCGACGGACAGGCAGACAGACAGACGGTCATGACATCCCGACGGACAGGCAGACAGACAGACGCTCTTGACCTACCGACGGACAGGCAGACAGACAGACGGTCATGACCTACCGACGGACAGGCAGACAGACTGATGGTCATGACATACCGACGGACAGGTTGACAGACAGACGGTCCTCACCTACCGACGGACAGGCAGACAGACAGACGGTCATGACATCCCGACGGACAGGCAGACAGACAGACGGTCATGACATCCCGACGGACAGGCAGACAGACAGACGGTCATGACATCCCGACGGACAGGCAGACAGACAGACGCTCTTGACCTACCGACGGACAGGCAGACAGACAGACGGTCATGACATCCCGACGGACAGGCAGACAGACAGACGCTCTTGACCTACCGACGGACAGGCAGACAGACAGACGGTCCTGACCTACCGACGGACAGGCAGACAGACAGACGGTCCTGACCTACCGACGGACAGGTTGACAGACAGACGGTCCTCACCTACCGACGGACAGGCAGACAGACAGACGGTCCTGACCTACCGACGGACAGGCAGACAGACAGACGGTCATGACATCCCGACGGACAGGCAGACAGACAGACGGTCTTGACTTACCGATGGACAGGCAGACAGACAGACGGTCCTGACCTACCGACGGGCAGGCAGACAGACTGACTGTCCTAACCTACTGACGGACAGACATACAGACGGTCCTGACCTACCGACGGACGGGCAGTCAGACAGACGGTCCTGACCTACCGACGGACAGCCAGATAGACAGACGGTCCTGACCTACCGACGGACAGGCAGACAGACAGACGGTCCTGACCTACCGACGGACAGCCAGATAGACAGACGGTCCTGACCTACCGACGGACAGGCAGACAGACAGACGGTCCTGACCTACCGACGGACAGCCAGATAGACAGACGGTCCTGACCTACCGACGGACAGGCAGACGGACAGACAGACAGACGGTCCTGACCTACTGAAAGACAGACAGACAGATAGACGGTCCTGACCTACCGACGGAAACGCTGACAGACAGACTGTTTGACCTACCGACGGACAGGCAGACAGACAGACGGTCATGAACTACCGACGGACAGGCAGTTAGACAGACGGTCCTGACCTACCGACGGACAGCCAGATAGACAGACGGTCCTGACCTACCGACGGACAGGCAGACGGACAGACAGACAGACGGTCCTGACCTACTGAAAGACAGACAGACAGATAGACGGTCCTGACCTACCGACGGAAACGCTGACAGACAGACTGTTTGACCTACCGACGGACAGGCAGACAGACAGACGGTCATGAACTACCGACGGACAGGCAGTTAGACAGACGGTCCTGACCTACCAACGGACAGGCAGACAGACAGACGGTCCTGACCTACCGACGGACAGCCAGATAGACAGACGGTCCTGACCTACCGACGGACAGGCAGACGGACAGACAGACAGACGGTCCTGACCTACTGAAAGACAGACAGACAGATAGACGGTCCTGACCTACCGACGGAAACGCTGACAGACAGACTGTTTGACCTACCGACGGACAGGCAGACAGACAGACGGTCATGAACTACCGACGGACAGGCAGTTAGACAGACGGTCCTGACCTACCAACGGACAGGCAGACAGACAGACGGTCCTGACCCACAGATAGACAGGCAGGCAGACAAATGGTTCAGACCTACCGACGGACAGGCAGACAGACAGACGGTCCTGACCTACCGACGGATAGGCAGACAAACAGACGGTCATGACCTACCGACGGATAGGCAGACAAACAGACGGTCATGACCTACCGACGGACAGGCAGACAGACAGACGGTCCTGACCTACCAACGGACAGGCAGACAGACAGACGGTCCTGACCTACCGACGGACAGCCAGATAGACAGACGGTCCTGACCTACCGACGGACAGGCAGACGGACAGACAGACAGACGGTCCTGACCTACTGAAAGACAGACAGACAGATAGACGGTCCTGACCTACCGACGGAAACGCTGACAGACAGACTGTTTGACCTACCGACGGACAGGCAGACAGACAGACGGTCATGAACTACCGACGGACAGGCAGTTAGACAGACGGTCCTGACCTACCAACGGACAGGCAGACAGACAGACGGTCCTGACCCACAGATAGACAGGCAGGCAGACAAATGGTTCAGACCTACCGACGGACAGGCAGACAGACAGACGGTCCTGACCTACCGACGGATAGGCAGACAAACAGACGGTCATGACCTACCGACGGATAGGCAGACAAACAGACGGTCATGACCTACCGACGGACAGGCAGACAGACAGACGGTCCTGACCTACCAACGGACAGACAGACAGACACACGGTCATGGTGAAAGTATAAACGAATCCCTAAAAATTAAAGTGTGTTGAAGAAATTCAGTTTTGAGTTTTTCACAATGTTGTGAAATGAAATGAACTTTAATTGCTGAGTCAAACGTTGCATTCGATATTAATGAAAATTTAAAACTAATCGCGTTAGCCATTATCTAGCATGCAAACATTACAAATATTTTAAATTATAACAATAACAGTCACAGGATTAACACAAATAATTCAAAAACTAAATTTATATCCACATCATGATGACATGTCTGTGGCAGACTTTAGAACCGCTCACAGTGGATAGATGGATCGCAACGTGGACAAAGGATATTGGGAGGTGGGCAGCGGATAAGCCGGAAACAATGGACGGTGGCCATGGGCAGTGGGCTGTGGGCAGCACAGTGGGGAGTGGGGACAGAGCTCGTAAAGTAGAGACTTTACGAGCTTGTTTACAGCGTTTACAGCACTGTGCGTCTTCAAGGTAACTTATAGGTGCCTAATGTTTACGTCACACTGACTTTTATAAAGTTACTCTACTTTTAGAGTTCCGTAGAGAACAAGAAACCCTTATAGTTTGCCATGTCTGGCAGTCCGTGGCTTAGCTTAGAAACTATTAGTACTAGAAAGCTGTAATTTGGCATAGTTATACATATTAATTACACCCGAAAGGTGGTAGATACAAGAAAAGGTTGATAACATTTTTTTAAGCGTACCTCTCCCACATGTAAAGTCAGAGGGGGATATCGTTGAATAGGCCTTTCAAAACCACTGAGGATTTGCTAAAACCATTTTAGGATCCGTTTGCAATATATTAAGATTTAAAGTGCAAATTTTTGTTGAGTCAAGTGTCACCGTCGTCACCCCCCCCCCCCCCCCCCCCCCGCTATACCAGCTATACCGCTATTTCAGGACATCAAAAACATGGTAAATAAAATAGTAGGTAATTTATTCAATTAAAAAGGAAAACTATCACGGCTAAGTAGGTTTTCTTCATCATCATCATATCAGCCGAAGGACGTCCACTGCTGGACATAGGCCATACATACATTGTTCATAGGTTTTCTTAGTTTAAGAGTAATAGTCGACCAACTTAAAATGTGTAGTTGAATTTATTGTAATCATAGATTTTCCATACAATAACTAACGGTGTACTACACGCACACAGAAATAACGTGTAACCAAGCTTAAAAACACTAAGGTATTATTTTTTTACATATTCAGACATGTCTCTTAAGATCTTAATGAAACTCTGTACCTTTATGTTCAATTACACGCAGCAGTTTATTTATTCCTAATTGAAATAAGGTAAGTACTTGCCTCCCGATCAAAGCTAGGTTGTTTGTTCCTTTTTCTCAAAATGGCTCTAACGCTCGTATTAAAACTTTTTGAATAACTAGTTAGTTCATTATTCCAGCTAGATCTGAACAAGTGACCTCCCGTACAAAACCTAAATTATTTTTATTTTTGTACAACCTACCCCAGTGCTGTCCGTGTGAACTGGCCTACACTTCTCAAAGGCATTCATGACATTCAATGATTTTAATGTATCACTTCTCGTGTCATATTGTTTTCATGTTCTAATGACATAATTTGTTTTTATATCAAGAATTGGATTTTGACGTTATTAACTTTTTTTTTTTTGATTGTTTATTTCTAGATTTTTTACAAATGAAATTATGTAATCACTATTTTATGACTATCAGAAAGAGTGTAATTCGCACCTTTTTTGAATAAATATCTTGAATCTTGCTTAGTTAGTTAAAGCAATGGGGTAGTGGTTATCTTATGCCGGAACACATCAATTAAATTAATGTATCACTAATGATTAATTAAATTTATTTAATACTGTTAACATTGATGTTTGGCTGACAGACTTAGATAAGATGGTGGTAGCTGGCTAGATAATCTAAATCTCGTATTGGTGGGTTATATGGTATAAACTTATGACCAACCAAAACGAGTTTTCCAAAGTTACACCCCGCCGGGAATCAAACCCGCGACCTCCTGGTGTGAAGAGACCGGGCTAACTATTACACCACGGAGGCGGTAAACTTATACATCAGCACTCGCCTGGTTGACGTTGGTTTATGGGGTACCCTGTATAATCGGAGCACTTTCCGTACAAAGTTTTCAAATCACCTGATGTAAAGACAAAGGAGAGACAATTATGAAGGATTTTTTTATACTTGGATTTTATAGATACATGCGAAAATGGCTAGAATATATCGTTTAAAAAAATTACACCCTAACGGGGACCAATTTTTTTGTTTTTATTAGCCATTGAAAACGGCAAAGATCGACAAGTTCTTCGCAATAAATAGAAACCAAACAAAAGAATTTGAGATGAATTAGGAATAGTGACTTTTTGAGATGAAAAAAAGGAACAATATTTAAGGCTTCAATAATTTAATTTAATTTTGGTTGAGTGGCCATTATGTGACGTCGCGTTTGTGTTCCTTTGCCCGTGGTGGCCGAGTGGGCGTGTGTGTGTGTGTAAATGGTTCCGAACTTCGGAGTTACGAAGCTCCGGAACTCCGAATTGAAAGCTTGCGAGTATGATATCGCGTGCGTGTTGCGCTGCCCGCGGTGACCGAGTGTGATGTATCATGCATGTTGCGTTGCCCGCGGTGGCTGAGTGTGATGTCGCGTACGTGTTGTGTTGTCCGCGGTGGCCGAGTGTGATGTCACGTACGTGTTGCGTTGCCCGCGGTGGCCAAGTGTAATGTTTCGTACGTGTTGTGTTGTCCGCGGTGGCCGAGTGTGATGTCACGTACGTGTTGCGTTGCCTGCGGTGGCCAAGCGTAATGTCGCGTGCGTGTTGCGTTGCCCGCGGTGGCCAAGTGTAATGTCTCGTACGTGTTGTGTTGTCCGCGGTGGCCAAGTGTGATATCACGTACGTGTTGCGTTGCCCGCGGTGGCCAAGCGTAATGTCGCGTGCGTGTTGCGTTGCCCGCGGTGGCCAAGTGTAATGTCGCGTGGTTGTTGCGTTGCCCGTGGTGGAAAAGCGTAATGTCGCGTGCGTATTGTGTTGCCGGCGGTGGCCAAGCGTAATGTCGCATGTGTGTTGCATTGCCCGCGGTGGCCAAGTGTAATGTCGCATGCGTGTTGCCCGCTTGCTTTTATACAGTCCAAGGCTCCAAAGTTTCGCCACCAGTTTCAAGATTTAGGGCCAGCTAGAGTATACATTTAATTCAGTTGAGACTTAACTGACATAGGGACCACGTGTATTATATTCCTCGTGGCTCAAAGGACTACGAAAAGGAACACGGCACAGAAGACTAAAGTAACAGTATTTTATCTTGGCAGTGTCCTTGAAATCATTACCTACAACTGCGTGTACACGAGCTCGGGCCTAGGGCTGTCTGTCTTGGGTTACGTATTTATAAAGCTCTTTGCTTTTATACAGTCCAAGGCTCCAAAGTTTCGCCACCAGTTTCAAGATTCAGGGCCAGCCAGAGTTTACATTTAATTCAGTAGAGACTTAACTGACATAGGGACCACGTGTATTATATTCCTCGTGGCTCAAAGGACTACGAAGAGGACCACGGCACAGTAGACTAAAGTAAAGTATTTTATCTCGGCAGTGTCCTTGAAATCAATACCTACAACTGCGTGTTCACGAGCTCGGGCCTATGTCTGTCTTGGGTTACGTATTTATAATTCTCTGTTAAATTGTTCGTATTATCTTTTCACAAAATATTAGTGCGTATTTTTTAAGTTTGAATTTTAATTATCTCTTCTTGGGTTTTACTTCAACTTTCAAAAGAGATTGCGAGTTAGTTTAGCACCTATAAAGTATAATTAATTATTTTTTTTATGAAAATGTATTTCGTATTTTTTTGCACGGTTTATTAAATCACTCCGTTCTAGAAAGTAGGTATGTAATAAAATGATTCTGAATTATTTACAAATTGGCTACATTGAAATATTTGCGCCTCATTTGGGGTTAACAAAAGCTATGTTGTTGAACTTAAGAGTGTAAAAAGTTCGCATTCTGTTAAACAGCTTCAGTAAAAACATTTTTGGAAAACATGGACATGGAGGAATTAAGGGAATACGCTCTCTGCCGACTGGCGGCCACGCACGGAAACTATACAAGTTGAGACACGTTGAGACGAGTGCTCAACGCGCTGCCGGGAGAGGGCATGCAACGTCGTCGCCCGATTCACGCACCGACAAAACGAACCGGCAACAACACGTGTTAGTTACTAAGTAAAGAAATGGTGACTGCTTAGTGTTAATTTCACGGGTCTAGTTTAAGTAGGTAATAGTCTGTAATATTAAATTCATACCTATCGAAATAAATTTGCTTATCGCCATAGAAATAAATATAAGTTACTTATGTATTTAGCTAAAAAAAAGTGTGTGTGTCAGCTCCGATGCACAACTGGAGTTTACTACTTAAGTACGATTGTCTAAACTGGCACAAAACAGGGCTTGACTTAGGTTTTAAGTTCACTCTGCACAGTTTTTATAACTGATGATACCAATTTCCGGCCTCTTTTCATAGCTGATGTGTCAGGTGTTTTAGCTCCCATGATCGCAGCTACTAATGATCCATCTGGTATTTGGCAGGGACTAACCTCATATGCTTTGAATGCAGTTATACGAGCATATCTTAGGTCATACCAGAAAGGGCTCTTACATTGGTTTGGAGTTGGTTTTTCAATTAAATCAAGAGCATTTTTGTTAACTTTCTCTTGTAATGTTTCTAGTAATTTGTTGACATCATTCTTTATATCATCACTCGCTTGAATAAGGAAATTATGAAGTGAAAACTGTCAAACATCACTGTGTTTAAAGTCGTTCTGATACTTCAACAGTTCACAATTCATAATTTTCTTCAATAATTCCAGCCACAATATACACTGTTGTGTTTGTTACTGCTAATCTTTGATTTAAATTCTTGAAATCCTTTTACAGGGTCTTGTTCCTGTATTTTTACTGTTTATCTTTCAGCGGGATCCACCCTAGACATCTTCGTTTTACTCATATATTGAGGCAGGTTGGGGAAAATATGAGGCACAGCGCCATCAACTAACTTGGGTTTCTCAAGAGAACAACCTCGCGCGTTCCATCACTTTTTCTTATATTTTCACTCCGTATTATTTCATTTTCACTAAAATGTTTGCAGCACACGAAAGATCCTTTCGAAGGCTGCCATTTGGCTCTTGGTATTGCCCTTGTCCAACGGCTACGAAGGTTTTCATCTAGTGGAAAAACAAAAGAAGAAACTGGTTTTTCTCCATTTTTCAAACTAGAATCATAATTTTATTTACAGCCAGGTACACAGAAATGTCGAGGCATCTGAAAGAAAATTTAACTTGTTACTTTGTTACCAATCAGTTCTAGAAACTGAATGGGTTTTTAACAGAAGATTGTATGAAATTACTTAATAATACGTACCTTGTTCGATAGCACAAGCTGTGAATATAATGTATAATAATGTTTTCTTAGGAAAAATCATAAAGTTTCTTCTAATTTTCTTTAAAACCCACTGAAGTCATATCAAAACATGCACCGAAACAACAATTTATTTTAAAATGACACTTGTGTATTATCCGACTAAGTTTGCTTTGTAGGAAGTTACTAGCATATTTATTACTTCTCTAACGCCTACGCAAATAGGTCGCATAATCTGTGGTGTGACGTCATCTTAGATTCAGCCAATCCTGACTGTTTTACTGGAAGTAAAGCTGCGCACAATAGGTTGCGCGCGAAAAACGTGATACGATCACTAGATTTTACTCCTCATATTTTTTTCATACCGGGCGCCTTATATGAAAATCGATTCTTAAGGAGTAAACTCCAAAAAAACTCAAAATATCTATTTAACGCATACAAAGTACGAAGTATGAACCGCCTCCGTGGCGTAATGGTTAGTCTATTCGCCTCACACCAGGAGGTCGCGGGTTCGATTCCAGGCGGGGTCAATTTTGTAAGAGTTGGTTGGTGGTAGGGCATTTTCATAGCCCGCCTGGCTAAGTACCACGATCTTATGTAAGTCTTGCCACCAAACATGCATTGATTTGTTCTGGCTTGATGATAAGATAGCCAGATCCCCATTGCGTTAGGGAATCTTGGTAAGCCCGGTTCCATCTTCGGCATCATCGTCACTTACCATCAGGTGAGGTGATACCAAGGGCGTATCAATTGTGGATAAAAAAGTACTTGGCGAAAAAAGACAAATATATACTAACCTACTAAGCCTACGAGTATATACCCGTCAAGGAAGTTATGCTTGCTACGATAGCTACTTATCATAAGCCATTAGCCATAGGTAACAGAAATAAAATAAATGAACTAACAATAATATTATTTTTATAATCTTACCTTGCCGACTGAGTTGGTAATCTAAAAAATGTTATTCCTAGTTTTGATATGGAAGAATTCAAAGAACCATATACGGAACAATACTGCCGATAATTTCGTTGCATAATTTACTAAAAATGCGCGGGAAAGCGTCTCTCACCGACCGTTCACGTCTGAACGTAACTGCGGGCCACTCGCGACTGTTGCGTGCCGAGATAGGCTGAGAGAAGCGCGTCGTTTCGACCAGTTTGTATGAAGATAACATACTGTTACTTTAGTCTATTGTGACCACGGCTTACAAGCCGGAAAATCCTGTTTTTTGGCGTTTTGTAATCTGACTAGGAATCCCTCATAGCTTTGCCACGTCCGTGCGTCCGTCTATCGGCAGGTTCCAGCCCTTTAATCCAAGGTCCACTCGCAGACTATTACCTACTCTGGGTTGCGTGACAAAGAGCGAGCGGCAAGAATCTGCTCGTTGCTTTGCTGCTTATACTTGACCTTTACATGGTACAAGCCTTAGGCTTAGGAAACGATAAGGGATTTCTTGTTGGTAATATGTTTGATTCATTTATGACTATAATTATAACTTTAACTGCTACTTGAATTAAACCGACTGTGTTGATAAAGTATGTTCTCTAAACACTATACTGAATTAACACTGAATTAGACACAACAGTCTTAATTTTACTTATTTAATTTCTATTGTTGTTCAAAGCTTCTAAAAGCATGCTCCTTACAAACAATTGTTTCCAATTAGAGCTACAATCACAAACTGTTAACAACGCACAGGGATTACTTAGAACCACAATAAATGTTCTATTGTCTAGCAACGAGTGGTAAGTGGTTCATAATTTAAGCCGCAGGACAATATAATATTTGTCTTGGCTCTAGACTTGAGTTATGTGGCGAGAAATTGCACAGACAACTAAATATTCCTGTGTTCTTTCTAATCTAGTTCATAGGGGGACAGTATAAGCAAACTTGAATCACTGAGTACCAACTTAGGACGTGAAGAGTGCAGAAAACAAGATATGAATAGCGTAGTTTGCTGGGGCGCAGACCAGCACGTTTTGAGACATGTATTAAATACTCGACCATGCGCACCGAGGATTCCGTAATCCTTACCACACTGTTGCCGCAATGAAGCTGAGCATTCTCCCTAAGATGAGAGGGTACTTCACACCTTGACAGCTTCTTACCCTATATCTATCACAGGTCCGATCATGTATACGTATGAAGTACTGCTCACACTTATGGTATGGATTCTTAGACTGTGCTTACGGGATGGGCCAGCCCGCTATCGGCTGAATACCTTGGACGCCATCCACCGACACACCTCGAGACTCATTGGCGAAGACGATATCGTCAAGAACAAGCTCCATCTCACTATCGAATTCAGTTCGGAGATTTTGTGTGCGCAAGAACTACTTGACCTCATTCTCCCAGCTCCATCAAACAAGACGCAGGGGAATTCCACACCTTTGTCGTTGGTGATGTTCAGCATATCAGCACTATATGCTTCCTTATTTATTATGGGGACATCGGACAGCGAAAAAGTAGAGTTGCCATGTGTTTCCCAAATCTTATATAATTCGGGGGACCTTCAAGGCAAGAGGAATAGACGTTATAACATTTTTCGAGTACCAACCTCGACTGCATTGTCACTTTCCATCAGTTCAGTGGCAGTCAAATGCACTGAAAATTTCAATAAAAAAAATTTAGTAATATGTAGTCTTGATTAGCTAATAAACATATTAAGGGAATTATTAAATCGGGCGAACCAGAAATTTGTTGGTGACTTATGATGAAATTGTGTAATACTGATTTGAGCGGTATACAATTATGTTTGCGAAGAATTAACTAAACTACGTAAGGAGTAGAAACCTGAGAACTTTAAACTAACGACGACAAACAAGCAATTAATTGCTTTCAGCTGTTTTTCAAAAAAGGCAATAAGCACCGTTCAATCTTCGAACAGACAAAACCCAACATCAGCGAGACCTTCTTGGTGTTCTGGAGCACTACTACGCTGCAGCGCTGAGAGGAGAGTACGTGGACATCACGCAAACAAAATTAAGGCTTAAAGTTCACTCAATCCGAGCAGGTTGATATGTGTTTAAATAATATTGAACGTAAGTCTATTCACTTTAAGTTCAAATCAATGCGTGCTTCAACTCGGCTGTTACGTTGAAACCGAACGCCCAATTCTCAATTTTTACATGTTTTATTACTTTTCATCACTTTTTTTAAAAAATGTGTTTAATTAAAATGAAAGGTCTTAAAGTCACCAATTTTAGTGTGTTGGTTTCATTCAACATTAACTATTTGTTTTCGAGAAATGTCGCAATTAATGCCAAACAGGGTTTAGAGTATATTTTTTACATCAAATTAAGTGGCAATACTTTTAAAATTGTATTCAATTAAATCGATTTTTATTACTTTATGTATCCTTTGTTACCTTTTCATGCTTAAACGCCTTGACCAATTTTTATGAAATTTGGCATGTAGGTAGCCTGTGTCACGGGGAAGGACATAGGCTACTTTTTATTCCGGGAAAATAGCATAATTGAAGGAACTAAAAAAACAACAGATTTTTTGCACAGAGATGGTTGAGTAGGTGGGAAACGACATAATTTACTAATCACCCTTAAAGACAGTCATAAAAACGATGTCCACGCGGGCGAAGCCGCGGGAAAACGCTAGTATTATATTAATTTGAATTGAATATTGTCATTTGACCCATCTTAAGGCCTAAATGTGTACATAATGTAATTAAGTATAAACAATATAAATTTGTTGTGTGATGTCCATGTATTATGAACGAGTTAGGTGACGTAAAGGTTTGGTATTGGCAAGGGCCGGTACCTCCTATCCGGGAAGTTGTGGTTCGAGTCCTGCCACGTACCAATGTGTTTTTGAATTTAGATTTCATATGTATGTTTATCCGATACTCTTCATCATCATCATCATATCAGCCGAAAATCGTTTACTGCTGGACAAAGGCTCTTACGGTTAAGAAAATCATCGTGAGAAAACCTGCACACGCCTGCGAAGAAACTCGAAGGTTTTGTGTGAAGTCGACCAACCCGCACTCGGCCCGCGTGGTTAACTAAGGCCCGATCGCCCTAATCAAGGGTAGGCTCGAGCCCCTCCGTAGAGACGTATATGAGTTGATATTGATGGTGATGATAAAGTAATTTTGAAAATATACTGCTAATAAACTTGGTGTCGAGTCTTAAATGTTATCCACCACACGCTCCCTGTTAGCGTCCTCTCACTGTGGCCAAGACACCTTTAGTCGTCAGCCTTAGGCTGGTCAGTCGTCGTTGGTGAGTCTGCCCGACAGATAGTGAGAAAATCCCCATCCAACGCAACCTTGATCCTTCCCCATCCGTCCTATTCCTTAGGTCTGCTAGCAGCAGATATCCTGAACTTATTTATATATGAATTATCTATTTTTATGGTCAGGATAAGGCTTTATTGGTCTATCCTCTCCATAAAGTATACAGTTGTGTGGCATTAGTATATTACTGCAGCGGCCAGCAAAATAGGCAATGGACGAACGTGTAAATGTGAGCGAAGCCGAGGCACACATACGTAAGTCCATCAATGCCTAGTTAAGGCCAAGGCTTGTATAGTACTTTTCTCAAATAATGCGCGGAAATTAAAACTAAGTAGTACCAAGACAGAACTTTTTATTTGAAAATATAGTTGTTGAATATATACAATTACTTTTTAAAACCAATGTCAAAACAACGAACAACAATAATTATTCAAGCGCCAAAGTGTTTATTAGTTTTTTTTTCCAATAACAGCTTTCTATTTGCGAGCCAGTTCGAAAGAATAAAACCTTTGATAAGTTACCTCCTTGGTTGCCAACGTTTGGAAATAAAATATCGTTCCATTTTTAAGTTACACAACAGATATGAGTTTACATAGTAATTTATTTGGCCGCTAAAACATGACAGATATGGATTTTACTATGACTTTCTTAGAAATAATTTTCTTTTTTTTTTGCCGGCCGCTGCTCGCATGGATTTGACCAGTACAGCAATTTCGATTTATCTCAAAGAAGGGTGTTAAAATAATTCTCAAACTTTCAAGCATGTTGGAAAAAAAATTATGCTATCTTGCAATTGATATAATTATGTCATCCATTAACAGTTTAACTCCTAAATGTATAAAAATTTACGTTTTTAATAGGTCTATGCAACTCTTATAATATACTCTTAAACCTATCTCGACAAAACGAGGTCTAAGTGGGCTGAAACGGGGAAGTAACTGAACCAGCTGATTGTTTATCCCCTCAACGAGTGAGATTAGAAGCCCTAAACTCTGACTGAATCCGGATAATCTCGTCGATGGGAATCTACTCGTCGATAGGGCGGTGGCGGGGATTAGCCGTCGGGAGAGCAAGTAGGGATACTTCTTCTAGTTCATGTCAAAATAGTTTTATGAACATTTTTACGATTCCGGAGCTAAAATGCTAAAAACAGAACCCTTATAATTTCATCATGTCCGTCCATCCGATCTTCTATCATAGTCTGTTTTTTTTTTCTGCTACTACCAGACCTAAAGTAATGAAATTTAGTTCACAGAGGTAGAATTACGACCCAAAATGGAATATGAAATTAATGAGTCAAAAAGTATTTTAAGGCAGCCTTAATTTACATGTAAGTATGTAAAAGGAGTATAAATATATTTTTTTGAGTCATGATATCAGCCGAATAAGTCCACTGCTGGACAAAGGCCTCCTACAAGGATTTCCACGACAACCGGTCCTGCGCTGCCCGCATCCAGCGGCTTCAAGCAATCTTTACAAGGTCTTCGGTCCACCGCGTGGGAGGCCTGCCTACGATACGTTTTCCGGTGCGCAGTCGCTACTCGAGAACTTTACTGCCCCAACGGCCATCTGTTCTACGAGCTATGTGCCCTGCCCACTGCCACTTCAGTTTAGCGATTCTGTGAGCTTTATATTTTGTCGGTTAGTTTAGTTTTCCTGCGGATCTTCTCGTTTCTTATTCGATTGAGTAGGGAAATTCCGGCCATTTTTTTTAGTATAACCTCTTAAATTGGGTGCCCTTGAACAGGTCTCCAAATTAAACGTTTCTTATTTTCATTGAACCCTTTTCACAAGCTTTTATTTTACTTGCAATATACGTGTTTAGTCTGCTTGAATTATGATGATATTCAAGATTCAAGGTTTTTATTCAAATTAAGTCCAAATTACACTCTTTCTGATAATTATAAAATATTAATAATATAATGTCATGAAAAATAATAAAAAGAAGCAATCATTAGTTAATAACGTCAAAGTTCAATCCTTAAAACAAACCAGATTATGTCATTAGGACATGAAAACAATATGACACGAAAATTTTCGTGTCATATTGTTCAGCACTTTTCGATTGTTTTCAGTTTTCTTCCATCGAAACCCAAACCCTTGATTAGTCGTCGAAGACTTCGTTCAGAGCCTTCAAAGTTAATGTCTTCTCTAGCTTCTGTTTTACCTTGCCGAAGATGGGAAGCTCATTATTTAACGTGTGATAGTTGTGTATGCACCTCTTAATCACGTCTTGGTCGAAGTTATCAATTTCTGTGACCGTTTTTGCTCTAGATCGTTTTTTGCCAGGTGTTCTGAAAACTGTTATCAAATCGGAGCTATTGGCTTGAGTGGTGATGTTTCTTACCGTTGCAAGAGACGTTTTTGTGGCCTCTGCTGTCCTTTTTTGGATTTTACCCAAACAACTGATTATATCATTTATTTTCATGTTCCCCGTCTTAATAACTTCTGCAGTTTGTTTTATCGTGCTGTCATTCGAATGGCTGAGCAAAATACTCGTTTCTTCGTCATTAAAACTTTTTATTTGCTTTAAAGAATCAATCAATTCATTGGTTTCCCTTTTGATAAAACAATGCACGTCATACACCATTTTTCGTGCCTGTCTTTTCAAAACAGTATTTCTTCTAGGCATATTCACTGTTTTAAGTCACAAACAAACATAATAAAAAAAACAATAATAACAAACGAACTCAAACTTAACAAAAAATAAAAACAATAAACGGCAATAACAAAAGATTTTAGAACGCGACTATACAGTCAGAAGTCCACGGAGCGTCGTATCAAGACGGAAGACGGAGTACGACTGGCTAGCCAATCGGCGCTACGCACGTGCACCCTTCGTCCCTCTGCTCCCCTGAGAGTTCTATTTTTTTACTTCTGCGCAATAACGGTCAGCGCCAGAGTTTGGTCCTGGTACCTGTAAGTCATAATATATGGCGACAATTTTTTTCTTTCCTTTCCTGCTCAGCTCCTTTTGTTTTTGATGATTCGTATAGTTTTCTTCCAGTGCAACTTTTTCTTGGTCAACAGCATTCTTATATGACTCATATATCGCACTGGACTTTTTAGGAGTAAAAAATAAGATATTCAACTGAGTATTAAAAATATGGGCATAATATTCGTACTTTGCTGCAAGTTTGTTCAGAGACTAATTTTGCTCTTTGTAATTTCTATACATATCAGCAATAGTTAGACCACTATCTATAAATTCGCGGGAGGTGTTGGCTCTGAGATAGTGACTCTCAACACAAGGAACTGAGTAAATATGATCTCGTACAGATTGCACAACTTCTGGATCTTGTGTACACTTAGGATGCTTACCACGGCCGTCAACTGGAGTGATACTAGAACCATTAATTTTTGATGCAGTAACTGTACTTAATGTCCTTTTTGTTATCGCCAAAGTATTAATTAAGAAGGTTTTACATATTCTAATAACTTTGCCATCCCTAAGAAAAGAAAACCAGCAGTTAGGTTGTCTTTGTTTTGTCGTTGCAGTATTTACACGACGAACAGAAACTTGCATTATCGATACACAAGTAGATAAATAATCTCGATGACGTTGAAAAGATGATAAGCTCCAAAAATTGACAAAAGTCTTTTGTCTCTCGTGAGTTGTAAATTTTGTTGCGCATGACAGTCGATATTTGCTTGAACAGGGAGGATTCATCTCTTTAGCCTTAACAGTTTTTCCCGTACGAGATATATATTCTTTATCAGAATTTCTTAACAGTTTTGCTTTATTTCTCTTCCATGGCATCACATTTCTGCTTCTTTTATTTCCTTTTTTTTTACAGAACATGCAGAACTGAAAGATGATTCTGATGAACTGCTTTCAACATTAATTGTGATTTTTTTCTTCCCTTTTCTCGCAGAAGCAGAAGAGAAACGATGAAGATGAGCTTGATGAAAAGCTCAAAGAAGAGCTTGAGGATGAACTAGAAAAGATACGCTTACGTCTTTTTTGTCGCTTTTTTGGTACAAAATCATGATTATTGTCAGTACCAGAGAAATCTCCGTTATACCTTCAGAAGAATCTTGATCATTTCTTGTGATATCTGGTATAGGTGCGCTATGCAAACTATGTGGTGACAAAACTTTTTCCGACATGAAATAAGTATCACTTTTCATGAGCGTTATGACCGCTTCAGAACACATTTATACTTTTTCGGCATTGATCGAATCTAATATTGTCGGCATAGATTCATTCTTGTGATCATCACCTGAAATAAAATTACAATAAATTAAGACTGCTGCCATTCCAGTTAGTTTTAATATCAATATAGTAAAAATGGAGCTGCTAATGATTACTATAATGATTGTCAAAAAAACAAAGTAACAAAGAAACAAAGTAACAAAGTTACAAAGTCAAAGTAAAAGTCAAATTAAAAAAGTAACAAATTAACAAAGTAATAAAGCAACAAAGTAACAAAATAACAAAGTAACAAAGTAAGAAAGTAACAAACTAACAATGTCAAAGCAATAAGTATCAAAGTCAAAGTAACAAAGTAACACAGTTAAAGTAACAAAGTAACAAGGTAACAAAATAACAAAGTAAAAAAGTAATAAAGTAACAAAGTAATAAAATAAAGTAACAAATTAACAAAGTAATATAGTAACCAAGTAACAAAATAACAAAGTAATAAAATAAAGTAATAAAGTAACAAAGTAACAAAATAACAAATTAACAAAGTAACAAAGTCTTAATAACAATGTAACAAAGTAAAGGAACTAAGTTACAAAGTCAAAGTAACAGTCAAAGTAACTGTCAAATTAAAAAAGTAACAAAGTAACAAATTAACAAAGTAATAAAGTAACAAAGTAATAAAATAAAGTAACAAAGTATCAAAGTATCAAAGTAACAAAGTTACAAAGTCACAAAGTAATAAAGTGAAAGTAACAAAGCTGAACAAAAAAGTAACAGTCAAAGTAACAAAGTAACAACGTCAAAGCAACAAAGTCAAATTAACAAAGTAATAAAATAAAGTAACAAATTCAAAGTAACAAAGTAATAAATTAGTGAAGTAATAAAGTAATAAAGTAACAAAGTAAAAAGTAACAAAGTAATAATGTATCAAAGTAACAAACTAACAAAGTAACAAGTAACAAGTAACCAAGGTGCAAGAATCTTTTTTTTTCATAAAGTTTTTTTTCAATTTGCAACACTAAACATAACCTACACACATCTGCGAAGAAACTCAAAGGTTGTGTGAGTGTGAAGTTGACCAACCCGCACTGGGCCCGCGTGGTCGACTAAGGCCCGATCGCCCTAATTCAGGGTAGGGTCGAGACCCCTCGGTGGGGGCTGGGGACGTATATATGAGCTGATATGATGATACCAATTTTATTACAAAAATTTGGACTCTCCATACAAAAATATATAATTTAAGGAATTAAATAATGAAAAATTTAAAAAAACTCTAAATGTAAATATTTTTAAAACTGCTTTCTTTGAGTTAGATATGAGGATATTACGTATCATTTGAGGTATATTTTATCAAAAATTATTAAACCGTATCGTATCTTGAGGAGCCCAAACTTGGAAGGCGAGGCACCGGTTGAGAAGCGGAGAAACCCTTTTGCTAGATCACTTTTTTGGGTAATTACTACTAAATATCGGTCTTGCAAAAAATATTGAACATACTTATGGTTATTGTCGGAGGAATGTACTAATATTATTTTACACGATAGTGTGTACTTTACTCGATCATAAAAAATCCCAAAAACAGGTCTAATACGTCTAAAAAAAAGTCTGAAACGAATTGTTTATTGAGAAAATTTCCAAATTTGCGCATAGTTTTTATATGGAGATATTTCTCATTTAAGTACTACAGAGAGTCTGCTAAATTTTAGTTATTAAATTAAAGTCATAAGAGAAATAACAACTTAAAACATTGAAAAAGTGCAAAAGTGTGGTTATTTTCTTGACTCTTTACACGTAAAGGAAAAAACAGAGACAACTGTATTACAAATGCCTCGCCAACCACGTGACTGAAATGTCATGATGTGATATATTTTGACATTCGGCTCAAAAAGCCCTTTCATTTGATTCCACACATGGTATGTTTCAGAATTCACCCCTCTTTTTTAGGGTTTAGAAGTCAACAAGGAACCCTTGTAGTTTCGCCATGTCTGTCTGTCTGTCCGTCTATCCGCAGCTTAGTTCGAAAAACTCATTGGTACATTGGCCGTCCGGAGTTGAACTGATGGCACTGATTTGAACGGCACTGATTTGAACGGCACCTCTGGTTAGGAGGACCGAGTCGTTACCGGTTGAGCCACCGACGATTGCCGTATAACCAAACTATTTATAATAGTACTAACGTATGTAGTATATAGTAGTATATAGTGTATGTAGTATATAGTAGTATGTAGTATATAGTATAATAGTAACACTCCCTGCAGCCACTCTCTAGATTCCGACCTCACCCACCTCGTCACACAGATTGAAACAGATTGGTTACAGTTTAGTTCTCGAACGTATAGGATTTCGCCGTGATTTTGTTTGCTCTGTCTTTGTTTTTACAAAAAAATTCATTTCACGACCGTTGTATGCAGTGTCCGGGGTGTGCTATAACAATATAAATCATGTAGTTAATATGTACAGTTTGTAAAGGGTTACCAATGTACCATCGCGGTTCAAAGATACAGCCTTTTAAAAATGAGACAGACCGACGGACGAACAGACAGACAGACAGACGGGTGTGACGGCATTTTATTTGACGATCTAATTACTGATTTAAATAGATATTACACTTCACTGAACCTGCCGAGCCTGAGGGTCACGACTCCCTCGTTATCCTTCTTCGTCTAAACTTTTAGTTTTAACATATATCTACCTAACACAATATTGTTTCACAGCACCCCTGCTACTAACTAGTTCCTCGGTTTTCATTGGTTGGTCAAACCGGTTTCGTTACGAAACTGGAATATTGGAATAATAACAGAGGAGCGTAACGTAGATGAAAATCGAAATAAAAAAAAAGTTTGGCGGGGTATGAGCTGTGCCACAGAACGACTCGTAGATAGTAGGTACCACCACAGATGAGTTACTAATACATACTAGTAAAACATCCTTTTCATCACTAGAAATTCATTAAGTGTATGTGTGTGTGTGTGTGACAAGCCGTCAAGCTGCGACTTTTCATACAAACGGCGTTAATGATTTGCATCTCTAACCGATTTTGAAAAATTTTTGATAGATTTTCAGTCAGAACAAAAGCTAGGTTTACATTTTGGTTAATAATTTTAGGATAAAAAAATTCGAGCGAGACCTACCAGTACTCGCATATGATGTGTAACATGTGACAAAATACTTTAGGTTAGTTAGATTTGATGACGATATTGTACCTGGGTGGCGGATCTGACAGTAACGAAAAAAACCGACCAAGTGCGAGTCGGACTCTCGTAAAGTAGAAATCCGCGCTTTCGCGACTTTCTGTTATACATTTCCGTCCCATGTTACACATTTCCGTGCCATGTTACACATTTCCGTCCCATTTCACGAAATCACTCCCACAAATTGCAGGAAAGCGAGAGCAAAGATGTTACACATCAAAAATTTTAAGTTAGAAAAAATTGACCATTTCCTCCCTTTTCTCCGTAACTACTTTGCCTAAAATCATGAAAAAATCACAGTATATGAAGTTAAATGTATAGATTACAGGAAATCTATGAAAAACCCTAAAGTATTTCCTTTCCCACAGAAAAAAAATCCAAAGTCCAGAATAAATAGACTAGAAGTTTTGTGTAACCTGACCCCGAGTCGCACTTGGCCGTTTTTTTAGGGTTCCGTACCCAAAAGGTGCCAACGAGAACAAAAAGTAGTTATTTATATTATCTTTCACGTTCCGTTCGTCCGTTCATCTGTCTGTCTGTCTACATATCCGACTTTGAAAGGGATGCATCTTTTGAACCGTAAAATTTTTTTTCACAAAGTCTGTCATTAAGAAGGATTCTCTAAATATATCAAAAATTTCAAAAAAACAAGAAAATTATAATTGAAAGAAACGTTTTTTTTTCAAGGTTTTTGTTTATTTGCTCTATACAAACAGTAATACAATTTAGTTTTAGTGTAAAATTATAGATAATAAAAAAAAATTCGAGCGTCACCTACAGTACTCGCATATGATGTGTAACATGTGACAAAATACTTTATAAAAGGACGGCAAAGATACGACAGACTAGGCTGTATGGTCATAGATACCTTTGCCTTTTCCGCGCTTTTAAAGACTGAAAAAACACGACTCCCTGTTACACATTTCCATCCCATGGGACACATTTCCGTCCCATTTCACGAAATCACTCCCACAAATTGCAGGAAAGCGAGAGCAAAGATGTTACACGTCAAAAATATATTTAAAAAAAACCGGTCTAATGTGAGTCGTAGCACTTAGTATCCCGAACTGAATCAAAGAAAAAAATGTTTTTTTACTGTTGGTTTCGCTGAGTTCATTAATGAATACATAAGTAGATTACCTAACACAAATATCTTGTAAAATGGTACTTATTTGGTCCGAGTCGCACTTAGCCAGTTATCTTCTTATCTGTGATTAAATTAAAAACTAGTTTGGAAAAGATATTACTCTTGTCAGACAATAATTACTCACGCACCTATATAATTTAGTTAATCACCTATTGCGCCCTCGCCCTCCAGGCGTGACGTCACGAAACAGTACCGGCTCTGCGGATCTCACCAGACGCCACTTCGAACAGTTCACTCGGCTGCTATTTGCTTACCTAGTGCGCGTGCGCGTATTCTTCCTCCAACAATATTATTTACATCAACGAGCTAATTGCCTACTGTCCAAAACATCGTGGAGCTCTCGTAATGAACAGCCTTTAATTTCCACCAAATGCCGTAATACAGGCTGCGAGCTGCGAGGCCGTCCCTCAAGCCTCCAGCCCTCCAGGCGTGACGTCACGGAACAGTACCGGCTCTGCGGATCTCACCAGACGCCACTTCGAACAGTTCACTCGGCTGCTATTTACTTTACAATTACTGTGCATAACAAGGTCATTAATAATTAAGGTCATTAATAGAGGTTTAATTGTGCATAACAAGGTCATTAATAGAGGTTTAATTTGCACATTTTTGCTTTCGAGCGGCCGTCTGGTCATGCGCAGCGAGTGTTGCAGTCACAATATGTAGGTTCTGTATCAAGTATTTAAAAAATAAACCCGCAAAATGCGAGGCGCACTCGCGTAAAGTAGGGATTCGTAGTCTTTTCAAAAATTTTATGTTTATTCATAAAATGTATCCCATACGGTGGACCGCCGACCTGGTGAAGATCGCGGGAACCCGATGGATGCGGGCAGCGTAAGACCGGTCGTCGTGAAAATCCTTGGGGGAGGCCTTTGTCCAGCAGTGGACGATTTTCGGCTGATATGATGATGATGATGATTTTTATTTTAAAAAACAAAATTATATTTGCAGTTACAATTTTGTACCCATGGGAAATCTATTAACTCTTACAAATTCAACTGCACAAAGTTGATCGAGTATACTTCTTAACTAAGAAATCCTAATTAGCCGTGATGGTTATCATTTTAAATTATGTCCTACCATTTAAAAAAATACGAGTGTGTTTTAGACCATACTACTGAAGTAAAACTTCTTTAGCTTCATCTATATTATGTAAGAAAGTAAATACTTAGTCTTCAGAAAATAGTTAAAATCTTTTTGGCATATAGAGGTATAGACAGTTTATGAAAAGAGTTTTATTATCCTCTGTAAATGATCAAATCTTTTTATCTTTTGTTTGTTTTGTTGGTTTTGAAAACCGATATTGTTGCCTTGGCAACCGATTTTGTTGGTAAACAAAAATAAATAGTATCTCTCTTTCTATCTTCACTAATTTATATATCCCTCTCAACTTACGTTCGCCTCGCCCGAACACACTTCCGTAACGCTCTCGTCACGCATCCTCCAGCTTACTCCCCAAGTCAAGCGTGCGTAAAGAAATTTAACTTCTAATATTTTTCCATGTCCTGAAATAGTGGTTTAGCTAGTAGGGGGACACTTGACTCTAACGAAAATTAGCACTTTAAAGCTTAATATTTTGTATACCAATCCCTGAATCGAAATAGTTATTTATGATACAAGGGTGGAAAAAAAGTCAATAACAAACGAGTGACATTGGCTCAGGGTTTACCATCGTCACGAGTTTTTTATTTCCTTTTACACCCATGTATCATACGAAGCTTTTCAATACAGTTGTGAGAAAATAAATAAAATAAAAAAACGACCGTGACAGAAAAACAAAACACATGGGTAGGTACATACCCAGCAAGGTTTCAGCAACCAAAGTTACACGACTTGTGACTTATTTTAAATGTCCGGGGAGTAATCTCACTTAGTTTTTTTCTTATACATACACATAAGTATATTTTTTAATACTTATATATTAACTATTCTTAATTTTATTAATTTTTAAAACCAAAACATCTGAATTCAGTTTACGAAAAATTGCACCATATTTTAGCTAGCACACGTACGCATGCGTAAGTTTGTTTTTATTATCATAAATAGACTACAGTAAGGCTAGGGATACTTAACCTCTTTTGAAAAGATGACCTATTCCTTGGTGTAACCGGTTCCACTTCATTCATATTTTTTCTTTTTTCTTCACAAAGATATAACCCAAAGAGAATCTAAACAGCTAGCGTAATGAACTAACCTCAGAGGAACTTATTATCTCTTTTAAAATTCTCCTTTCAAGTCTAAAAGAAGATTCTGTATAATTGGTTATAATATTTTTTATTTGCTAGAAATGTGTTGTTCCTCCGAGCTAGAAATTAAAAAAAAGTGGTAAAGTAAAAGCACGTGTGCGGTAAAACAAAATTTTGCGCACACTTAACTTGCATATAATTATAAAGGACCACTTTTCGAGCAACTGTATTGAAAAATAGTTTTACTAAACCCTCAGTAGTTTGTAACGAAAAAACTAACCCATTCTTTAGATGTAGGGGAGGTACACTGAATGTTATTTTTAAATATTTTATTATACCACTTATTATTATTATTATTTTATCGCTAAACTGAAGTGGCAGTGGGCAGGGCACATAGCTCGTAGAACAGATGACCGATGGGGCAGTAAAGTTCTCGAGTGGCGACCGCGCACCGGGAAACGTAGCGTAGGCAGGCCTCCCACGCGGTGGACCGATGACCTGGTGAAGGTTGCGGGAAGCCGATGGATGCGGGCAGCGCAGGACCGGTCGTCGTGGAAATCCTTGGGGAGGCCTTTGTCCAGCAGTGGACGATTTGTGGCTGATATGATGATTATACCACTTTATCGGCGTGATTAATATGTACTTATACCCATGTCAAATTACAGCTTTCTAGTAATAATAGTCTTTGAGCTAAGCGGCGGACAGACAAAGTGATTGAAATTAATGATAAAATAAAATTAAGAAATACCTGTTTAATTATTTTTTTTGTAAAATTGTTTTTATCCTTGAACACATTTTCAGAACTCCGTTCGGGTGTACTGCACTTCCCTAACATAGTTTAGCTGTTAGAAAAAGCATGACGGACGGTAGGGACCGTCTGACGGACAGACGAACATTTTTGGCTAACTTGTTTTTTCTCTATGACAATACCTTCTTTGCACCCACGCTGAGCTCGGTCACTCGAAAGTAAAAAAAGTGCATTTCCGGAAATTCATTCATTTATTTCCCATTAGCGCGGAAATGCAGCTCGTTATGGGCCACCTTTGCACCGGGGCGGGGATGACGAGGGACGGGTTATTTTAAGGCGAGGCACCGGTGGAGAAGCGGAGAAACCCTTTTGCTAGATCATATAATCCCTTTTCCTATAATTTGGGGATCTTCAAGGCAAGAGTGAATAGGCATTATTTGAGTTTGCGTGTACCATCCTCGACTGCATCATCACTTACCATCAGGTGAGTTGCAGTCAAACGCACTCAAATTTGTAATAAAAAAAATACCTTTTTTTGGGTAATTACTACTAAATATCGGTTTTGCAAAAAATATTGGACATACTTAAGGATATTGTCTGAGGAATGTGCTAATATGTTACACGATCGTGTGTACTTTACTCGATCATAAAAATCCCAAAAACAGGTCAAAAACGTCTAAAAAAAGTCTAAAACAAATTGTTTATTAATAAAATGTCTAAATTTGCACATAGTTTTTATATGGAGATATTTCTTTTTAAGTAGGTACTACAGAGAATCTGATAAATTTTTGTTTTTAAATTGAATTCTTAAGAGAAATAACAACGTAAAAAATTGAAAAATTGCTAAAGTGTGGTTATTTTCTTGACTCTTTAGACGTAAAGGAAAAAACAGAGACAACTGTTTTACAAATGCCTCGCCTTGATTGTTTTATGTAAGTTATTTTAGGTGTGATTTTTGGTATTTTAGGTGTTCCATCTAAGGTATTTTAGATGTTTTATTTTAAGTATTTATTTGATGATATGAGTATATTGTTATATACAGGGTCTTCGGCAGATGGTTGAAAATACGAAAATGGGAGATAGGTGGGGTTGCCTCCCACCTATTTTGAGAATTAAAAAAATCTAGGACTTGTAATTTTTTTTACAGGATTTTTTTTCCTTTTTTTAGAAATTTTGCCATTTTTATACCTTTGAACACATGTAACTTTTTGTTTTTTAAAGCTAGCTCTAAAATCTTTTTTTTAATAGAGTTTTATAAGATTGTCGGCTCTAAAAAAAATTATGTTTGTTTCAAGTTATTGCTAAAAACAAAAATGTGGGCCCCCGAACTTAAAAAAAAGTTGAACAAAAATTTAAAAGTCAACTTTGCGATGCATTTAAAAAAAAATAATGGGGCTGGAAGGCTTCTGATTTTTTTAAAACATCTCTAAAGCTTAGGCTTTTGAATGGTATGTAATTTGTTTCGGTATCTTTTTTGTAACCTGAGTTGTTATTTTTTTTTACTCAATTGGACCATGTTGACGAAATTCCACTAGTTACATGTTTTGTGAAATGTATCAAATGCAAAGTTGAAAATAATGTAAATACTTACTGTTGGGATGTTTACAAAGAGCAGGTACGTTTTTTTACATTCTTGCACACACATAATGGCTATCTTTTGTCATTTATTGGCATATTGGAGTTAGCACTTCCATATGCCAATAAAATGTCCGCATATTCCGCATTGGTAAATTGAGCCATTTTAAACCACAACAAAGTCTTAACAAAACGTCTGATAATAACAAAAAGTGACAAACAACAAAAAAACTTAACAAAATCACAAACACAGCAAAGTGAAATTAACGAAAACAAAAAAAAAACGTTAACGTTATTAACGTTTGTGATTTTGTTAAGTTTTTTTGTTGTTTGTCACTTTTTGTTATTATCAGACGTTTTGTTAAGACTTTGTTGTGGTTTAAAATGGCTCAATTTACCAATGCGGAATATGCGGACATTTTATTGGCATATGGAAGTGCTAACTCCAATATGCCAATAAATGACAAAAGATAGCCATTATGTGTGTGCAAGAATGTAAAAAAACGTACCTGCTCTTTGTAACCGTCCCAACAGTAAGTATTTACATTATTTTCAACTTTGCATTTGATACATTTCACAAAACATGTAACTAGTGGAATTTCGTCAACATGGTCCAATTGAGTAAAAAAAATTAACAACTCTCCGGTTACAAAAAAGATACCGAAACAAATTACATACCATTCAAAAGCCTAAGCTTTAGAGATGTTTTAAAAAAAACAGAAGCCTTCCAGCCCCATTACTTTTTTTTTAAATGCATCGCAAAGTTGACTTATTTTTCAACTTTTTTTTTAAGTTCGGGGGCCCAAATTTTTGTTTTTAGCAATAACTTGAAACAAACATAATTTTTTTTAGAGCCGAAAATCTTATAAAAGTCTATTAAAAAAAAGATTTTGGAGCTAGCTTTAAAAAACAAAAAGTTACATGTGTTCAAAGGTATAAAAATGACAAAATTTCTAAAAAAAGGAAAAAAAATCCTGTAAAAAAAATTACAAGTCCTATATTTTTTTTAATTCTCAAAATAGGTGGGAGGCGACCCCACCTATCCCCCATTTTCGTATTTTCAACCATCTGCCGAAGACCCTGTATAATAAATTAATTAACTACCCAGTGTAGATAGGCATTATTTAAATTTACGTATAAAGCCCGCTTTTAATACTTTTTGTTACACAATTAATTACTTATATTCGCGCACAGCCGTACATACAGAATGTAACACAATGGGTGCAGGACCCGTTATAATTATGGGTTTCTACTCACCACACTGAAAAATGTTCCCAAAGAGTCACGTAGTCATTTCGCAGATTTTTTTTTCACTCTTCGTGTACAAATCGATTAGCTACTTGACACGGCTTGTACGGACCCCAAAATAATTTTAAAAATAAGGGTTCTTAAAAAAAGGTGTTTAATATGATAGTTAGGAGCGCCAGTAAACCGACACCAATTTTGGTACACTCTGTGTATTATACAGGACTAGCTGTTTTCCGCGGCTTTACCGCGTGGACAACGTTTCTGTGACTTTTCGAGGGTGCGCAGTGCGCGAGCCGCAAGCGTTGTTTATGCAGGTCCTAATCTGTCTACCTACCAAATTTTAGCCAGATTCGTTCAGTAGTTTTTCCATGAAAAAGTAACAAACATACATCCATACATTCTTACAAACTTTGGCGTTTATAATATTACTAGCTGTTTCCCGCGGTTTCATCCGCGTGGGCAACGTTTCTATGACTTTTCGAGGGTGCGCAGCGGCTCGCGAGCATAAAAAAGGAGCCTCTATGTTAATCCAGGTCCTAATCTGTCTACCTACTAAATTTCAGCCAGATACGTTCAGTAGTTTTTGCGTGAAGAAGTACCAACATACACACTCTCAAACTTTCGCCTTTATAATATTAGTGTGATTAGTAGGATAAGCATTTTGTATTTGTAATCAGGATAACGTTCAGGTACTTGGGTTTGACTCTGACACTAGCTCCAAGACAGGCGCGCGATAATGAATGAAATTAAGATACGGGTTCAGATTAAAATTCTGTGCGTATATTTCAGCCTAAATTATGAACAGGGTTGCGGTTGCGGAGATAAGGACAATAAATTCCGGAGTGGTCCCGCCCTCGCGGCGGAAGGACATTCCAAATTGACCACGTTATCCCCGCCGCCATCATACATTTCACAGTCGTTAACCCACTCGTGTCCGCGACGCGACCGCATAATATTATGAGTCGCGCGAGACTATGACGTACAAGCGCAAAACATCATCGTAGCGCTATTGTCACAAAAGTATTAAATCGATTTAATAAAGCCTGAGTAATATACAATGTATGTTTCAGACATGTGCTCATTGACCCCGACGACCCGACCACGCTAGCCGTAGCTGCCCTGACCCCCTAACCCACAGAGAAACACTACACCGACATTCTGCCCTCGCCGGCGAGGGCGGCGTCCCACTGCTTGTGGCGCTTACCAGCGCTACCGGCACGTACCAGCTCCCCCGTCCAAGCAACGACCTAAGCCGCGGTCCGTGCCCACCTGGGCGCCCTTAGGCAGTTGCATCTTTTGCTTTGCACTAGGTTGAGTGCCTTCCGCACTCGCCTCCCCTGCCCGGTGAAGTTGTAAAGGCCCCCACAGCCAACAACAAGCTTGTCCTTTCGTTCCTTTCGAAAAAAAAGCAATGTGGGTATGTACATCAGTTTTTGTATACTGATTAGAACTATGAAGTGTGAGTCAAGCAAGCTGCTACTTACAATTTGTATTTGTCTTTTGTTTGCTATATATCGTCCCGTCCCGTCGCGTCGGCGTCACTTCAATGTCGACAGTAGATGGCACGACTTAAATTAGGACGGATTAATTAAAACGGCGACTGTGAAACAAAACACCGCATCCCGCGTCCAGCCGTCGTCGCCGATAAACCAGAAAAGCTTTTTATAACTATTAAAGCAGCGCAGGACCGGTCGTCGTGGAAATCCCTGGGGAAGACCTTTGTCCAGCAGTGGACGTTTTTCGGCTGATACGATGATGATGATGAACTATTTAATAAAATAATACAAAGGTTTATTAAATATTTTTTTGGTTTTTACTAATAAATAATAATAACTATTTAATTTCAATCTATTGATTTGGATTTGCAAATAAATAAAATTTATACTGTTTTTTATTTAGATCTTCACAGCGAAAGTGATTAGGCATTTAACCCGTCTGCAAAATTTTAAAAAAATCAAGAAAAACCGTCGGCGGCTGCTATCACCCTCTCTGTTCCAAACCGTCGGCGGCTGCCATCGCCCTCTCTGTTCATAACCGTCGGCGGCTGCCATCGCCCTCTCTGTTCCAAACCCTCGGCGGCTGCCATCGCCCTCTCTGTTCCAAACCCTCGGCGGCTGCCATAGCCCTCTCTGTTCCAAACCGTCGGAGGCTGCCATCGCCCTCTCTGTTCCAAACCGTCAGCGGCTGCCATCGCCCTCTCTGTTCCAAACCGTCGGCGGCTGCCATCGCCCTCTCTGTTCCAAACCGTCGGCGGCTGCCATCGCCCTCTCTGTTCCAAACCGTCGGCGTCTGCCATCGCCCTCTCTGTTCCAAATACCCGGCGTGGGCTTATCAATATTTTTATTTTGCTTTTTATTATACCTAAACTTTTTTTTCTGTTTTAGAAGAATTGCAATTATTTGAAATAGGAAAGTAGATGTGAGTCAATGAGAAGCGGTCATTACAAGAAGATCTACTTGCGCGCTGCTGCCCTTCCTCCAGGCTCCAGTCGCCAATCATTATTTATTTATTATAATTTTATTTATTTATTCATTCAGTCACAATGTAAGTTTACAGTATAAACCAAAGCACTTGCACATTAAATAAAATTATTGATGATAAATAATAAGATGTCAAGTTAAAAATATAATATCACAAATTATATAGACAACAGAAAATAACATTACACATAATCATTCAAGAATGCATTTAGCTGCATTAAATAAGTGAGCCCATGGATCTGCGAACATGTCAATATCCTCGCGCTGAGTGAGCATATTTTGGAGAAGCGAAAAAGCTCTAAGAGTTGGCGCATGGTGGGCATACTGCGTACGTGCATCATGTCCCTTACGACCTTAGAGTATTCATCCTGTAGGCGAAGTAACTATTTAGTAATCTGTGCTGTAGGTACATAATGTATACTCAAAGCTTACGACACTCATTGGAAGATTTACGATGGCCATATAACGAGTTTGTAACCATACGGCTATGCTATTAATATGAAATAAATATTATCTCATATTTTAAAAACATTTTTTTTAATTAAAAACATACAAACAAACAACCCTCTCATCCTAAACGTATAGCTACACCTTCTCCGTTCCGTCGCGGGTAAATATAAAATTGTAAATAGAATTTTGAGAATCTTACAATTAGTTAAATCAATACATATATGTCGCCGGTATATTATCAAAACCGCGGTATTACAATCTCACTACACTACATACAGTTAGATTATAATATGACGGTAAATTGTCAATTGGTTTACAATTTCACGGCCCATTTAACACATGGTATTTCACACGTGACAGTTGACATTTGACTCGTGAATTTTCAGTTGACATTTGACATGTGATTGATTATTGATACTTGACATGATATTTGACACTTGAAATTTAAGATTTTTTCACTTGACACTTGATAAGTGTTATTTGACACTTGATATTCGATGGCCCTCAAATTTACCTGCAAATCAGTGTTCCCAGATATTTCGGGATACATATTTCCGTGATGAAAAGGATGTTTCCGTCCGCCCTTTACTTCACCTTTATGCCGAATAACAGCGAATTTTTTTGAGTCGTTTTAAGTTTGAGAGAGTATCTAACAAACAGACACACTTTCGGAGTTAGCCATTAGTAAGAGTTCGCGAGAAATAATAGCAAATAAGAGAAAACAATAACGTTAGCTGGATTGCAGAAGAACCAAGGATTTGTATTAAGGTTTCGTTTCTTTAGATCGATTGAATGCGTCCAGCAAAAAGAGAGAGAGAGAGAAAGACATTCATCACAGTCACAGCCCCACTATTAGTATTTCTGTCTCGAGCAGTGAGCGAGTGCATTCACTGTCTGTGAATGACAACTCATTATATTTAGCTCGCCCTTGATGGAAACTCATCTAAACTTGAGCAAGGAGAAAAATAATAGGCGAAGTTACACGGTGAATATACGAGTAAATAGCGTCTTTTTTCTTCTAGAAATATGTGTCATATTTATTTGAAACCAAACCTTATAAACAGATTATAGTGTCTGAGATGCGACATGGCATGGTGGCATCCCCACTATAGATGCGGCATGGCATGGTGGCATCCCCACTATAGATGCGAAATGGCATGATGGCATCCCCACTGTAGATGAGACATGGCATGATGGCATCCCCACTACAGATGCAACATGGCATGATGGCATCCCCACTACAGATGCAACATGGCATGATGGCGTCTCCACTATAGATGTGACATGGCATGATGGCATCCCCACTATAGATGCGACATGGCATGGTGGCATCCCCACTATAGATGCGGCATGGCATGGTGGCATCCCCACTATAGATGCGAAATGGCATGATGGCATCCCCACTGTAGATGAGACATGGCATGATGGCATCCCCACTACAGATGCAACATGGCATGATGGCATCCCCACTACAGATGCAACATGGCATGATGGCGTCTCCACTATAGATGTGACATGGCATGATGGCATCCCCACTATAGATGCGACATGGCATGATGGCATCCCCACTATAGATGCGACATGGCATGATGGCATCCCCACTATCGATGCGACATGGCATGATGGCATCCCCACTATAGATGCGACATGGCATGGTGGCATCTCCACTTTAGATGCGACATGGCATGATGGCATCCCCACTATAGATGCGACATGGCATGTTGGCATCCCCACTACAGATGCGACATGGCATGATGGCATCCCCGCTATATATGATATGCAAAAATCTTCCCTATTAATCTCCTTATAAGTTGTTTTAATCTATACAAATAAAAAATCATAGAGGCAAAAAACTGTACATTGAAAATATAAAAAAACAGTTAGTCCATTCGTTTTACACCAGGAGGTGACAGGTTCGATTCCCGGCGGATTCGAACTTTCTAAAAGTCGCTTTGGGTGGTGGTAGCGTATATCCTTGCCTGCCTAGCTAGCTACCACCATCACCACCAGAGAGAGATCATCGTCACTTACCATCAGGTGCGATGATACCCGGGGCTTATTAATTGTGGATAAAAAGCACCCTCGATAACTAAACAGACCATTACGAGTACCTAAGTGCAGTCGCTCTGCCCAACTCCATACTCCAGTCAGCAGCGCACTGTGATTTGTTTGAAAGCTCTTTTGTATGTTTGATGACTGAATGTAAGAAGGTAGTTGAAAGATTTATGCCTCATTGATGTCTTTTTATTTTTATTATTCTTTTTTTCTTATATTCAATTATTATTAACATCATCATATCAGCCGAAAATCGTCCACTACTGGACAAAGGCCTCCCCCAAGGATTTCCATGACGACCGGTCCTGCGCTGCCCGCATCAATCGGCTTCCCGCGATTTTCACCAGGTCATCGGTCCACACCGTGGGAGGCCTGCCTACGCTACATTTTCCGGTGTGTGGTCGCCACTCGAGAACTTTACTGGCCCAACGTCTATCTGCTCTACGAACTATGTGCCCGGCCCACTGCCACTTCAGTTTAGCGATTCTGTGAGCTATGTCGGTTACTTTTGTTCTCTTGCAGATCTCCTCGCTTCTGATTCGATCACGCAGAGAGTTCATTCAATTATTATAATTATGAGTCCATCGCGGACAAACAACGTGACACATAATTTTTATATATAAAGAAGATAATACAATATAACCTTCGGTGACTCGGTGGTGGGGTTGGTTTCACAATGTGAGCCGAGTTGGATAAAAATCGACCAAGTGCGAATCGGTCTCGCGCAAAGTAGTCTTTTCAAAACATATATTTATATTTTAAAAACAAATTTATGTTTGCAGTTGATAATAGAACATATTACATGGACAATCTATAAACTTTTTACAAATCCAACTGCACGCCTTAAGTTGGTTGACTCTTACTCCTTACCCAAGAAAGCCTACTTAGTCGTGATAGTTTTTCTTTTAAATTTATTATATAATATGTCCTAAAAATTTATTTAATTATTCTGATGTCCTGAAATAGCAGTTTAGCTGGTGGGAATGGGGGAGAGGGGAAACTTGACTCTAATGAAAATTAGCACCTTAAAGCTTCATATGTCGCAAATCGATCCCTGAATCCAAAGCTGTAGCTTTGTAAGGCCTATTCAAAGATACCCAATACGATAGCATACGTCAACGAAAAAATATACCCCCTCTTTACATGTAGACAGGATAAAAAAAAATTCTTTTTTTTTTGCCACGCTCTTAAGAACCAAGGTGTCGAATACAAATATATTAGAATACTAAAAAATATATATATAACAACAGCAAAGCAAAAATCAAATTAGAAAAAGAAGGACAGGAGATTAACTTAGAAAGAGGTGTACGACAGGGCGACCCTCTCTCACCTAAACTTTTTACTGCAGTCATAAAAGAAGTCTTTCGAAATTTGGATTGGGAAAATTGTGGGCTGTCCATTAATGATCAAAACTTATCGCACTTGAGATTCGCGGATGACTTGATAATAATCTCACAGACGAGTGAAAGCTTAGAGAGGATGTTGAATGAATGAACTAGAGAAAGCGGAAAGTTGGGGTTATTGAATGGGTTTGAATACACAAAAAACAAAAGCCATGACAAATGGGAAGCAAAAACCAATAAAGAACAACAACAATTTAATCGACTATGTTAACGAGTAATATATTTGGGTCAAACAATATCTCCCTCAGATCAAACCAAGAAGGAAATAGACAGGAAACGATATTGGAGGTTAAAGAAATGATGAAAAACAGTGAAACCAAAATAACTGGTGTAGCCGGTTCGGATTTTTTTGGAAATTAGTGGACTGTATTTTGCGGAGCGGGATGATATATCGCGGGTGAAATATTGCGGCTATGTGTGTTCAGTAAGGAGTTAAAGATAAGGAGAAAAAAAAGGAGAGGAACTCACCATGCACGAAGTAAAAAGCGGCACGTGGTTAGCCAGCGCTGGCTCAAATTCTCCTCCTCCAGTTGCAACTCCTTGCGGCAGGTACTTTACTTATCACTTCATATTACACTGACACACGCGGATTATTATTTGGTCTTTTACAGCGGTTGGATATTTTAAATTAATTTTTATGAGCGGAACGACACGCGATCATTGCAATGTCATAGCGGAAGACATCTTGTTCTTGTAGTTCTTGGTTTCGACACCACCAGGAACGGCGTCGATGTATGCTTTCTCACTCGAGGCGCCATATTCGATGCGTGAGTGGGAAAGGAAGAGGAATATTACACGATATGGAAGGTTGAACACACATAACATAACGCGCGAGTTTTTAAAATATGATTACGGCGTAAACATCCTCCCGGCCTTGATAATACATGGTATTATCAAAGAAAGCGGTTACAAAACAATATATAAAATTAAAGTAAAAAGTCAATAAGAGAGATAAGACATTATTACTACCTACCTATAAAACATATTAAATTTAAGGAATTTATAATTAAGAAATTATTGAGAAGGTAATGGGCAAAGTTTTACGATAGGACGTTTAAAAGAAGTAGTCGCGGTCTTAACTAAAGCAACACGAACTCTACCATCTTTACCCGGGTAAACCTCTTGTATAATGCCTAACGGCCAGCGGAGCGGGGAACATCATCTTGATGTATCAATACGACAACACCTGGCTTAACGTTATCAGTATCAGTAAGCCATTTCTGTCTTATTTGTAAAGAATTAAGATATTCTAAACGCCATCTTTTCCAGTAGCTACTAACCATCTGATCGAGAAGCTCTTTACGATGACACAGGGTCTTCGTTCCTTCAGAAACGGGCGTGACAGGTAGGTAAGTTAATGGGGAAGCCATAATAAAATGTGCGGGAGTAAGAGGCTCTGGATAGGGGTCCTCTGATAAAATACAAAGCGGTTTTGAGTTAATAATCGTCTCGATCTGTGTCCAAACGGTTAAAAGTTCCTCATAGGTAAGCAACTGTGAACCAATCACGCGGTATAAATGAAGTTTAACACTTTTAATATTAGACTCCCAAATTCCTCCAAAATGAGGAGCGCGGGGCGGAATCATATGCCATTCGATGCGATGATCAGTAAGTAATTCGTTTATCTGAGACTTAGCTCCCACAAAATTCGTACCATTGTCTGAGTACATATGAGAAACAGGACCACGCCTAGATATAAAGCGTTTGAAAGCCGAAATAAAGGTGTCGGACGAGAGATCTGTAGCTAGTTCAATGTGAACTGCTTTGGTCGCTAGGCAGATAAATAGACAAATGTAAGCTTTCTGACTTCTTTGTCCGCGGCGTCTACACGGAGTTATATTTATAGGGCCAGCATAATCTACGCACGTATGAACGAAGTCTTTAGTCTCTTGTACGCGGTAAGAAGGCAAGTCAGCCATTTTAGTATTGAGAGGAGTAGATGAGTTTTTACAACAAAAGTTACACGCATGGACACGTTGTCTAATCACATTTCGAGAAGATAAAATCCAATATTTTTGGCGTAATAAAGAACTCAATACATTGGCACCGGTGTGACAATGTAGGCGGTGGAAATAATCAATTAAAAGGTGAGTAATATGATCATGCTTTGGTAGCAACGCCGGATGCTGAGCTTCGTAAGGTAAGTTACTATTTGAAAGTCTACCTCCTATTCTTATTGTTGCATATTCATCGATGAACAAATCAAGTTTTTTGTATGGTGATGAAATAACTTTATTAGTTTTTAAATCGCGAGATAATTGCTTAAAGTGGAAGTCTTGAACGGCGCGAATTAAGTATCTTTCAGCTATTTCGAGCTGAGAAGCGGAAATGCGGTCATTACGAGGTAAACGTTTTGTAAATATTAAAATGTAGGTAATAATCCGCAAGATTTTATTCCAAGAGGAATACTTTTGTCATCATCATTACAGCTCATATACGTCCCCACCGAGGGGCTCGAGCCTACCCTGAATCAGGGCGATTAGGCCTTAGTCGACCACGCGGGCCCAGTGCGGGTTGGTCGACTTCACACACAACCTTCGAGTTTCTTCGCAGGCGTGTGCAGGTTTCCTCACGATGTTTTCCTTCACCGTTAAAGCAATCGGTAAGTATGTACGTAAGTTTTTGAAAAACTCATTGGTACATCGGCCGTCCAGATTTGAACCCGGTTTCTCTGGTTAGATGGACCGAGTCGTTACCGGTTGAGCCACCGACGCTTTTATATATGATACGATTTTTTATATGTGATACTTTTGTGCTAGGTCATAAATAAAACCAGGAGCAGCGGTATTGGGAGTTGAGCAAACGAGAGAATATTTGCGGTGTTCAGGTTGTAGAAGAATCCTGAGATACATCTGTTTTATATCAGCGGCTAACGTTATCTCAAATAAGCGGAAATTTAATAACAGGACAAATATATCTGCTTGGAGATTTGGTCCTGTATGGAGAATATCATTAAGTGAAATGCCATTGTGGCATTTAGCACTAGCGTCGAGTACAATACGAGTCTTCGTAGTCTCTTTGTCGCGTCGCACGACGGCGTGATGCGGTATAAAATATCCTTGCGAGTAGTCCTCACTGTCGGGCGGCACCTCGGAGAGATAACCATTTTCTATGTAGTCCCGAACTACCTCGTTATAGCTGGTACGCAGCTCGGGATCCTGTAGCTTGCGCTCCAACGACAGTAGCCGGCGGACAGCGGTCGAGCGGGAGTCACCCAACTCGGAAGGATCTCCACAGAACGGCAGAGCGGTGCAGTATCGGCCCGTCGTGTCACGTGACACAGTGGCAGCATACATTTCCTCACACTGACTTTCCTCGGGGCTAAGAAACTGCTTAGCAGGCATTTCTTCCATTAACCAAAACTTAGTTAAAGTTTTATCAAGCTGCAAGCCATCGAAGCGGTCGTGCGTTTCTACACCTTCCGAACAGGTGAAGAAAGTAGCGGAATTTATATTTTTACATTTAGAAGTGGTGTTATTTTTATTAAAATTAGAAGTGGTAGGTGCGTCGCCCATCAAAACATAACCAAATACGGTTTCAATAGCAGCGGGAGCGGGGGGTGCAACGACCTTGCCACCTAGCAATAGATGCGGAAACAGCTGAGCGCCGAGTAACAATTCGACCTCACCTGGGATGTGTCAAAAGGGATCGGCGAGCGGTAAGTTAACTAAATGTCGCACTATCGTAGTGTCAACATATTCAGATGGCATGCGGTCGGTTATATTATCTACAACCAAAGCGGTTATATTATAAGAATATTTCTTATTTTTAGCGGTCACAAGGAGCTGAACGTATCCGCGAACTGTTTGTGAAGCGGAGCCGATGCCCTTGATAAATGAATTGGAAAGCGGAATAGGTTTAAGTTTAAGCTGTTCACAGCATGCGGACGTAATCAATTATTTTGCGAAGCATTATCAATTAAACATCGCACGGAAATATTTTGTTTGTCATTATTTGAAATATTTACTTGCGCGGTTGAAAGGAGTACAGTCGAGTTTCGAAAAGGCCCCGTACCAAGAAATTGCGTTTCATTAGATCGCGCGTGAGCGCATAGCGACACATTGACTGATGCGCTCTCCGTGGGCTTATCAGAAGCCTGCGCGTGCGAGTGAGGCGACGGTATCACGTCACCTACGGCGGTCGCGTTCGTAGAGAGTACAGGGGCGCGGGCTCGTTGCGCCCGCTGCGACGCGGCGCTGTCTGGAGGCACGGCAGTGCCCCAAGTTGTGCAGCCAAGTTGTGCATTATTATCATTATTTAAATGTAATAAAGTGTGATGCGGCTTTTTACATGACTTACAAGCGTATTTTGAATTACAATTGGAAGCGGTGTGAGATAAACTTAAGCAGTTTATACATCCTCGTTTCGATTTAACAAACTCGAAACGACCTCTGGCGGGAAGCGCTTTGAACGCGGGACATCTATACAATTGTTGATGGTCGACATTGTTACACATTAAACAGGGTTCAAAACCTTCGCCATCATTAGCGAGAAAAGTCTGAGATTGGTAGGTACCACGCGAGCGACTTTGTTTCGTATTACTATTAGGGTGGTGTTCCACTGTGCGTTTTGATTGCGACGACGTAGGAGCGGTGCGGTCCAATATTTTTACCTGACTTTTAGTAAAATCAATGAAATCCTTATAAGAAGGAATCTCTTTTTCTCTTATAAAAGTCTCGAAGGCATGAGCGGTAGCTGAGTCAATTTTACGTAGTGCCATGTTGAGCAAAATAAAATCTTTTAAGTCGTCAATCTTCAAAAGTTTTAAAGCCGAAACAGCGGCGTCGAAAGTTTCAACAAATGAATTTAACGAGGTGGAATTATTTGTTGCGGATTTAATATTAAATAATATGGACATGTAGTGACATTCTAAAGCCCTTTTATCTTGATATTTTTGAACCAAACTTTCCCAAGTTGACAAATAATTTTCACCTGAGGGAATGATACCAGCGATTATTTTTAAAGCGGAACCCGTTAATTTACCGGTCAAATATTGAATCCTTTGAGAGTCGGTTAAATTTTGATTCAAGTGTATATTCGCCTTAAATGATTCATAAAAAACAGGCCAATTTTCAATTCTTCCATCGAACGAAGGGATATTAATTGGTGGAAGTTTAACGAGTGGGAACTGCCCTTACTTTCGCACGTACTCGATTTGATGGTGTTACCTATGATGCGAGAGCTAACTCTTTGAATTCTTGCGTAAATGTCTTCGAAAGCATTAAGCGGCATGTAATTTGGTTTATAGTTAGAATTAATTTGAAAGCCTAACTCATTAATGGAGTCTAAATTTGAAATGTATTCTTGACGTATAATTGCTAACGTCTCAGATTCTGCCATAAATGTCTCTGTAGAACGAAGATCCGTAGTCTTGATAGGTACTTTTTGGGCGGTGTCATTAAGACAAGTTAAGCGTGCGAATATTGCACTGTTTTTAGCCTCTAACATGGATAATTTAGCTTCCATTGTGAAAGGCTGCCGTTATCGTTCGTAAATAATGAAAGTACCTATACGCAGTACTAGGCAGATAATATTTATGTAGGTACACACGCAATTGGTATGGCCTACTGATACAGATATCGTAACGAGATGTAGGTCAGTTATGAGTTATGCGGGTACTCGTATAAATTTATAAGTATGTATGGATGCGGAACGAAATATAGGTATGTACCTAAATATAATAAGCAGTGAACTATTATTTAACACGATCAGCGCGTGAAAATTAAGTAGTAAGTTATTTTGGTAAATAAAGCAGTAATAGGCGGTACGTAGATTATTTAAATAATATCGCGGTGCGGTGTGGGAAATACGATCTGCGTGCAACTACAAACCAATATGGCGGAACAAGTTACGTGTAAAACTATTAAGTTTTACACCAAATACAATGAGATTGCGGTATGATTACGTGTAAACTATCAGAGTTTGACACCAATAAAATATAGTGGGAAGCGGGAATATTACGTGTAAACTATCAGAGTTTAACACCAATAAAATATAGTTATCTGGCTCGAAGTCCGACCAAAAGAATGGTGTAGCCGGTTCGGATTTTTTTGGAAATTAGTGGACTGTATTTTGCGGAGCGAGATGATATATCGCGGATGAAATATTGCGGCTATGTGTGTTCAGTAAGGAGTTAAAGATAAGGAGAAAAAAAAAGGAGAGGAACTCACCATGCACGAAGTAAAAAGCGGCACGTGGTTAGCCAGCGCTGGCTCAAATTCTCCTCCTCCAGTTGCAACTCCTTGCGGCAGGTACTTTACTTATCACTTCATATTACACTGACACACGCGGATTATTATTTGGTCTTTTACAGCGGTTGGATATTTTAAATTAATTTTTATGAGCGGAACGACACGCGATCATTGCAATGTCATAGCGGAAGACATCTTGTTCTTGTAGTTCTTGGTTTCGACACCACCAGGCACGGCGTCGATGTATGCTTTCTCACTCGAGGCGCCATATTCGATGCGTGAGTGGGAAAGGGAGAGGAATATTACAGGATATGGAAGGTTGAACACACATAACATAACGCGCGAGTTTTTAAAATATGATTACGGCGTAAACAATAACTATCAAAAGAAAACTTTATGATACATGCATACTTTCAACACCTACTTATGGTTGCCAAACCTGGGCACTAACAAAAAAGCATGAAAAGAAGCTCGCAGTATGCCAGAACTCCACAGAAAGAAGCATGATAGGAAAAAGACTGTCAGATAGAATTATAATTGCAACCATTAAGAAACATACAAGAACAAAAGATGTCATAAAAACAATAGGAAAGCTTAACTGGAAATGGTCAGGACACACAATTAGAGGAAGTGAAAAATGGTCAAATCTAGTCCTTAATTGGTATACAAGAGACACAAAGATAAAACAAGATAGACCGTTTATACGTTGGGCTGATGATATCAAAGCAATAGCAGGTGGAACGTGGTCAAGACTGGCTAATGACAGACAGAAATGGCGACAGCTAGAGGAGGCCTTTGTCAATAAGTGACATACAGACGGAGTCGATGCATGAAAGTGTAAGTTGTATAAAATATTGAATGTAATTTTCTGTCTAAATACAGGCTTTTATTATTATTATTTCAATATATAAAATTAAAGCTACTCTGCTCACTTAGCACGAGGCGAAGTGGCAGGAGCACCTCCAGCGGAAGCACAGTCGGCTGGAGTTCAGTGCGACGGGGAGAGAAAGCGTCGAACTATCCGGGCATTATCGAAGACGACTGCTTTTTGCATTGCTGCAATTATTGGTCTGCCTCGGAGATCCAGCCGCCTTAAGTAACTTTCAAGGTCGGCTGAACTTAGCCCGTTCACGGATGGGACTACTCGGATGATTTCAGTGGATTTCACTCGCCACATATCAGTAACCTCGTGCACCAGGTTCAGCTACTTGGTCCTTTTCTCGGCATCAGCCTGTATGGAGTTTTCATCATATGGGATAGTGATATCAACCAAAAACACCCTTGAATGCGCCCGATCTATCAACAAGATATCAGGCTTAATCGAAGGAATAGTCCTGTCCGTGATGAATGATGATGGGTCGGTCCCAGTAGAGCTTGGATTATCATTTAAATATATAAAATTTAAGTTACTCTGCTCACTTGGCACGAGACAAAGTGGCAGGAGCACCTCCAGCGGAAGCATAGTTGGCTGGAGTTCAGTGCGACGGGAAGAAAAACCGTCGGACTATCCGGGCATTGTCGAGGAGGAATGCTTTCTGCATTGCTGCAATTATTGATCTGCCTCGGAGATCCAGCCGCCTTAGGTGACGTTCAAGGTCGGCTGAAATTAACCCGTTACGGGGATGATTTCGGTGGATTCCACTTGCCACATATCAGTTACCTCGTGCGCCAGGTCCAGGTACTTGGTCCTTTTTGCGGCAGCAGCCTGCACGAGGTTTTTATCGCATGGGATAGTGACATCCACCAAAAACACCCTTGACTGCGCCCGATCCATCAACACGATATCAGGCTTATTCAAAAGAATCGTCCTGTCCATGATAATGGGTCGGTCCTAGTAGAGCTTGGCACGGTCGTTTTCGAGAACCGGCTCCGGCGTGTACCTATAATACGGCAACCACCGAGATATGAGGCCATACTTTAGAGCGATCTCTTGGTGTAGGATTCTGGCTGCTTGGTCGTGCCTGTGCAAATACTCAGTGTTGGTAAGCATGGAACAACCGGAGTTTATATGACGCAGGGATTATTATTGTAACACTTTGTCGGCGTGATTAAATGTATACCCATGTCAAATTACAGATTTCTAGTACTAAAACAGTCTCTGAGCTAAGCTATGGACAGACAGACACGGCGAAATTATAAGGGTTCCTTGTTGACTTCGGAACCCTAAAAACGGCATTGTAGTTGCAAGATCTTAATTTTTTTACAATCATTTCGTGGTTTAAGTACGATCTTACCTGACTTCTTAACAATAAACCGGACAACTGCGAATCGGACTCACACACCAAGGGTTCCGTATCAAGTGCGAGTCGGACTCACACACCAAGGGTTTCGTACCAAGTGCGAGTCAGACTCACACACCAAGGGTTTCGTACCAAGTGCGAGTCGGACTCACACGCTAAGGGTTCCATAACAAGTGCGAGTCGGACTCACACACCAAGGGTTCCGTATCAAGTGCGAGTCGGACTCACCAAGGGTTCGTACCAAGTGCGAGTTGGACTCACACACCAAGGTGTTCGTATCAAGTGCGAGTCATACTCACATACCAAGGGTTCCGTACCAAGTGCGAGTTAGACTCACACGCTAAGGGTTCCATACCAAGTGAGAGTCGGAATCACACACCACGAGTTCCGTACCAAGTGCGAGTCGGACTCACACCCCAAGGGTTCCGTACACAATGCGAGTCGGACTCACACACCAAGGGTTCCGTACTAAGGGCGATTCGGACTCACACACCAAGGGTTTCGTACCAAGTGCGAGTCGGACTCACACCCCAAGGATTCCGTACCAAGTGCGAGTCGGACTCACACACCAAGGGTTCTATACCAAATGCGAGTCGGACTCACACACCAATGGTTCCGTACTAAGGGTGATTCGGACTCACACGCTAAGGGTTCCGTACCAAGTGCCAGTCGGACTCACACCCCAAGGATTCCGTACCAAGTGCGAGTCGGACTCACACACCAAGGGTTCCGTACCAAATGCGAGTCGGACTCACACACCAAGGGTTCCGTACTAAGGGCGAGTTGGACTCACACGCTAAGGGTTCCGTACCAAGTGCGAGTCGGATTCACACAGCAAAGGTTCCGTACCACAATAGTTTTTGAAACAGAACCTTTAAAACATCAACGAGTAAAAATATTTTCATTTCATTAACGAGACCGTCAGTATTTTTTTATTCACCGCAGAGCCTAATACGTATACTTTGGCATAGCTATGTTAGTTTGAAAGGTTTTGTTTCTAATTTCAATAAAAATGTGCCAGTTGGATACGTCTTTATATTTTTCCTGTTATATTTACGATTACATAAACCTCTATCGACTGTAACTAATTCAGATTTTCACTCAGCAAATTTTGGAGATAATGAGGGGGATTTTTTATTATAAGTTATTCTTAAACTAAGTCTTATAAATTTAAACACTTTTTTGGAACGTACCAGTAACGTCCTTTCATTCATTTGACACGCCATTTAACCTAGTAACCACACGACAAAATTTTACGACATAATTGCCTTGTTAGTTTGTTTGTTTGGAACAAATTTTGGAAATTAAATTAGAACCACTTTCCGGTTTCCGATTGAGCTAAAATTTGGCGCACACGTTAAGTTTGGAGTGCAATTCATGGTGAGCTAAGTAACGTTATTCTTAATTCAGTAGGTTTGACTCCCAAAGATGGCAGACCGGTTTTTTTTGCACCCCTGTGATATGGGTATTAAATGAAAGGGTTTTTTGAGAAAAATATGAAATAATTAAAGGTGGTACCTAAAATATTTTAGGTTATGATATATTTCTTGTACAATAAAGTAGGACAAGCATTATTTAAAACCAATCTAAATGTCAAGTCGATTGCATTAGTAATTGCTGAGATAAACAGGTATAACATACAGACAGAAGAATCCACACCATGAGGGTTCCGTTTTTACCATTTTAAAGAGGAACCCTAATAAAAAGGAAGTAATGCTATTACTATTTTACAGGCATTGTGAAAAATAATGCAATTAGACCACTTTAACTGCGCAATAATTTCGGTCAACAGCACAGTAATTTAGCATTTGTTAATTTTTTTATTCTTCTTTTTTTTTATTCACAATTGGTGGGCCCTTGAACGAAATGGGGATCTGGCTATCTCATCTTCATGCCGGAACACATCAATGCTCTTAACACTGATGTTTGGCGGCAAGATTTAGATAAGATGGTGGTAGCTAGCCAGGCGGGCTATGAAAATGCCCTACCACCAAACAAACCGATTCTTACTAAGTTGACCCCACCTGGAATCGAACCCGCGACCTCCTGGTGTGAAGCGAATGGACTAACCATTACGCCACAGAGGCGGTTGAATTTAAGAGTACTGCTGTTACCAGTGGATTTATCAAAGATTCTCTCTATCCTCAGCCAGCATCTTAAGGTCTACTATAAGACACGACAGGAGCCTTTTCCTGTATTGCTCTATGTAGTTACATGTTGGTCTTCCTCTGCCTCTTCTTCTATACAGGGTGGGAAGGAGTATACCGACAGATTTTAACCAAAGATTCTAATGCCTATTTAGACAAAAAAAAAAGTAATATAAACATGGGCCAGTAAAGCCTAATTTTCGAGATATTATTTTTTTAAATAATTCACAAGTTCAAAAAATCTCAAGGGTAACACGCCCTAATAATCTTATCTGACGTTTGTTGGCTCAAAGTATCATACTGACGTTGACTTTACTCGTCGTTTATCGTATGTTGTCGGAGTCGTTCGTGAAGTGTGAAGTTTTCTTTTTCACTCTTTAGACTAAGGTTTCGTTCAGAAGGGATTACTATCGTTAATTGATTTTTTTGTTCCATAAATTAAGTAAGTTAATAAGGCAGTTTTAGACCCATGTTGATATAATATTATTTACTCATAACACCACCAGGAATCCATGGTTAAAATCTGTCGGTATACTCCTTCCCACCCTGTATATATGTCCTTCTATGATGGTTTTCAGAAAGTTATCGTGTCGCACCAGGTATTCTTACATATTTTCTGTTCTATTTTAAATTATGTGCGGCTCAATTGTCTTCTCATTCACCATATTCAGAAAATCTTGATTTGTTAACTTTTCTGTCCCCTTTTTTTATAAAGCATTAGAATAAAATGATAAAAAATACGAGATGTATGTTTTCTTTTACAAATAAGTGTCTCAACGTCTGCTACATCTAAACACTAATATATTTACTTATAAGCCGATGGAGGGGCGGGGGGTGGGGGCTGGAGCCCTAAAATACAGGAAATTTTTAGGCTCCAGTCTCCCACAAACTACGTTGTACTATTATGTACGAAAAATTTTTAAATTATGCGAGACACGTTTGTGGTGAGAAATAAACAAATTGATTAATTATTGATTGATTGTAAAAGTAAATAAAAAGTAATTAATTAATTTCATAATAGCCAATCCAAATTTATGCTAAGTCTGTTTTTTTTAGTGTTACGCAGTCAACAAGAAACGATTTTAGTTTTGCCATGTCCGTTTTTTTGCGATTTAAATAAGAGAATTAGTACTAAAAAGCTGTAACTTCGAATGGATATACATAATATTAATCACGCCAAAAACATGGTAAAACAATATCTTGAAAAAATAAATAAATATTGTGGTCAAAACCATATTAAGTCAATTAAGGGATCCGTTTGCAAAATATTAAACCTTAAATAGCTAATAACTATTTTTGTTAATAATAAGTAATAACTAATTTTGTTAGAGTCCAGTACCCTCCCCCCCCCCCTTTCCTGCCAGCTAAACCGCTATTTCAGGACATCTGAAAATAATTCGAAACATGTTATGTCTATTCAGGGATCCGTTTGCAAAATATTAAACCTTAAATAGCTAATAACTAATTTTGTTAATGTCCAGTACCCTCCCCCCCCCTTTCCTGCCAGCTAAACCGCTATTTCAGGACATCTGAAAATAATTCGAAATATATTATGTCTATTCAGGGATCAGTTTGCAAAATATTAAACCTTAAATAGCTAATAACTAATTTTGTTAATGTCCAGTACCCTCCCCCCCCCCCCCTTTCCTGCCAGCTAAACCGCTATTTCAGGTCATCTGAAAATAATTCGAAATATATTATGTCTATTCAGGGATCAGTTTGCAAAATATTAAACCTTAAATAGCTAATAACTAATTTTGTTAATGTCCAGTACCCTCCCCCCCCTTTCCTGCCAGCTAAACCGCTATTTCAGGTCATCTGAAAATAATTCGGAATATATTATGTCTATTCAGGGATCAGTTTGCAAAATATTAAACCTTAAATAGCTAATAACTAATTTTGTTAATAATAACTAATTTTGTTAATATCCAGTACCCTCCCCCCCCCTTTCCTGCCAGCTAAACCGCTATTTCAGGACATCTGAAAATAATTCGAAATATATTATGTCTATTCAGGGATCCGTTTGCAAAATATTAAACCTTAAATAGCTAATAACTAATTCTGTTAATGTCCAGTACCCTCCCCCCCCCCCTTTCCTGCCAGCTAAACCGCTATTTCAGGACATCTGAAAATAATTCGAAATATATTATGTCTATTCAGGGATCCGTTTGCAAAATATTAAACCTTAAATAGCTAATAACTAATTTTGTTAATGTCCAGTACCCTCCCCCCCCCCTTTCCTGCCAGCTAAACCGCTATTTCAGGACATCTGAAAATAATTCGAAATATATTATGTCTATTCAGGGATCCGTTTGCAAAATATTAAACCTTAAATAGCTAATAACTAATTTTGTTAATGTCCAGTACCCCCCCCCCCCCGTCTCCTGCCAGCTAAACCGCTATTTCAGGACACCTGAAAATAGTTCGAAATATATTATGTCTATTCAGGGATCCGTTTGCAAAATATTAAACCTTAAATAGCTAATAACTAATTTTGTTAATGTACAGTACCCTCCCCCCCCCCTTTCCTGCCAGCTAAACCGCTATTTCAGGACATCTGAAAATAATTCGAAATATATTATGTCTATTCAGGGATCCGTTTGCAAAATATTAAACCCAGTACCCTCCCCCCCCCCCCGTCTCCTGCCAGCTAAACCGCTATTTCAGGACATCTGAAAATAGTTCGAAATATATTATGTCTATTCAGGGATCCGTTTGCAAAATATTAAACCTTAAATAGCTAATAACTAATTTTGTTAATAATAAATAATTTTGTTAATGTCCAGTACCCTCCCCCCCCCTTTCCTGCCAGCTAAACCGCTATTTCAGGACATCTGAAAATAATTCGAAATATATTATGTCTATTCAGGGATCCGTTTGCAAAATATTAAACCTTAAATAGCTAATAACTAATTTTGTTAATGTACAGTACCCTCCCCCCCCCCCTTTCCTGCCAGCTAAACCGCTATTTCAGGACATCTGAAAATAATTCGAAATATATTATGTCTATTCAGGGATCCGTTTGCAAAATATTAAACCTTAAATAGCTAATAACTAATTTTGTTAATGTCCAGTACCCTCCCCCCCCCCTTTCCTGCCAGCTAAACCGCTATTTCAGGACATCTGAAAATAATTCGAAATATATTATGTCTATTCAGGGATCCGTTTGCAAAATATTAAACCTTAAATAGCTAATAACTAATTTTGTTAATGTCCAGTACCCCCTCCCCCCGTCTCCTGCCAGCTAAACCGCTATTTCAGGACACCTGAAAATAGTTCGAAATATATTATGTCTATTCAGGGATCCGTTTGCAAAATATTAAACCTTAAATAGCTAATAACAAATTTTGTTAATGTCCAGTACCCTCCCCTCCCCCTTTCCTGCCAGCTAAACCGCTATTTCAGGACATCTGAAAATAATTCGAAATATATTATGTCTATTCAGGGATCCGTTTGCAAAATATTAAACCTTAAATAGCTAATAACTAATTTTGTTAATGTCCAGTACCCTCCCCCCCCCTTTCCTGCCAGCTAAACCGCTATTTCAGGACATCTGAAAATAATTCGAAACATGTTATGTCTATTCAGGGATCCGTTTGCAAAATATTAAACCTTAAATAGCTAATTACTATTTTTGTTAATAATAACTAATTTTGTTAATGTCTAGTACCCTTCCCCTCCCCCCCCCGTCTCCTGCCAGCTAAACCGCTATTTCAGGACATCTGAAAAGAATTTGAAATAGTGGGACATTAGTAGGAAAAGGAAAACTTTCACAGCTAAGTTAAATCTAACGACACATCGCATTCCAAAATCCATCAAACTGTTTAGGCTACAGAGCATGCCAAAGAAATAAATAACCTCTATTTTTTGGCTAGTCGAGTAAAAATGTATTCTTTGTTACTTAGGGGATCATGAAAAATCTAACGACACCTCGAACTCCAAAACTCATCAACATAACCCTCCTCTTGGCGCAATCGGGTAAAAATTTTCGCGGGATACGCAGCACAGACACTGTTTCTGGCGCGACACGTTCTTCGCCACTTTCAGTTTTTGAAAAGTAAACCTGTTCTCTATGTATTATTGAATTCTATGCGTTTTTTCGAAACGCAAAATAGTTTTCTCTTTCACTCAATATAACTCTGTCTCTTGATTTTCCCTGATTAAAAAATAGATAAAACCTAAAACCTTGTAAATTCCACCTAATTTCTGAATTATAACCAGTGTCGAACAATTTGTGATAATTATTTATAGAGTCCACTCCAATTATAAACATTTTTTGGTCCTTCATCGCCGCCGCGAGTGTGGAATTTTACAAAACAGACGCCATATTTGCATTGTCGTTACATTGGCCATTGCATTTTAATAGATAATTTGATTATTGTCATTAGTCAAGAACAGGAGCGAAGTAACTAGTAGGTATCTCATCTTGTGACAGGAGTAGGAGGCTTCTTTACAGCCTATATTTACGGAATCGTCTCATAAAACGCTGTCATGCTGTAAAGTGTCATCCGTGTGTTTGTATGGGGGGTCTCTGTGGGTGTGTTTTGTGTTGTTGCTATACGTAAAGTGTCATCCGTGTGTTTGTATGGGGGTATCTGCGTGTGTGTTTTGTGTTGTTGGCATACGTAAAGTGTCATCCGTGTGTTTGTATGGGGGGTCTCTCTGTGTGTGTTTTGTGTTGTTGGTATACGTTTCGTATGTCTTGCGTGTGCAGTGAGTTGCAGCCGCGGGGGCGCGGGGGCGCGGGGTCACGGGGGCGCGAGGGCGCGAGGCAATCTAGCCTCGTGAATAGTGGATGAGCTGCGAGGGTGGCCACGCGACCGATGTCGGGGATGACTGTGATGGTCTACTGTGTCTTCTATGCACTATCACAAATTCTCATTAAACCCGATGACATTCAATAATTTCCCAAAAAAAAAATTAATGGTGTTAATGAATTTTATCTTCTTTCCTCTTATACACGATTGCTGCTTCCCTCGTGTCACGAGTCACGTTGACGACTGCCACATCGACATTTCTTACCGCCGGTCTCATCATAACCTACTTTGTCTTGTCATAAATAAAGTACCTAAGTACGTCTTGTTTTCAAGGTCACCATACTGCTTTCTACCTGCCTGTTGGCGGGTCAGTCCACAGATAAGAGAAAATTTTGCTGGTTTGGGTCATGCGGTTGTGTTATTACAACCCCGCCATACCTGTAATCTTCACTTCGTCTCTATCTCCCATCTCATACATGGCCATCATGAAGCCCTTATCGTGGTCACCCTCGCTCCGTTGATCCGGATCGCGGTAGATCGTCACTTGTTTACCGCCCCATACACCACACCACTTGTTGCTACCGACCGACCGGCGGGCGGCGCGGCAGCAGGAATATCGACTGTACGACAAGGTGATAGAGTGTAGTTTGGAGAGTTTTGGTGGATATTTACCCCAGTTCGCGGGTGAAAGGGCTTATGATGGTTGATCGAGCACACAAACCATGAACAGGTGTTTTCAGTTTGAGAGCGTTTCATCATTTGTGTGTTTGTTTGTCAGAGCATTGCTTCACTCTCGCAGCTCAACGACTACCATCCCTACTAATATTGTAAATGTGAAAATGTGTTTGTTTGTTTGTTACCTTTTCACGCTTCAACACCTTGACCAATCTTTACGAAATTTGGCATGCAGGTAGCCTGTGTCACGGGGAAGGACATAGGCTACTTTTTATCCCGGGAAAATAGCATAATCTGATGCAGTTCCTGAGGAAACTAAAAAACACTCGATTGTTGTGATTTTTTGCACAGAGATGGTTGAGTAGGTGGTAAACGACATAATTTACTAATCACCCTTAAAGCCAGTCACAAAAATGATGTCCACGCGGGCGGAGCCGCGAGAAAAAGCTAGTGTGTAATAAAAATACATATTTAAGTGGCAATAAATGTCATTAATAAATAAGCTTCGGTGGCTCAACCGGTAACGACTCGGTCCATCTAACCAGAGGTACCGGGTTCAAATCTGGTGGACGGCCAATGTACCAATGAGTTTTTCAAAAAAACTTACGTACATATACTTACCGATTGATTTAACGGTGAAGGAAAACATCGTGAGGAAACCTGCACACGCCTGCGAAGAAACTCGAAGGTTGTGTGTGAAGTCGACCAACCCGCACTGGGCCCGCGTGGTTGACTAAGGCCTAATCGCCCTGATTCAGGGTAGGCTCGAGCCCCTCGGTGGGGACGTATATGAGCTGATATAATAAACGTCATTATTACTTTACTTTACAAAACTACAGAGATTTTAATGGGTTTTCACCAAGTACTATAGTGGTTTCTTCAATCATAGTTACGGGACTTCAAGTTGAAATATTTATTTCAGACTAAATAAAAAATGCGTACAATGGTTTTCAGTTGCTTTAAGAAAATTTGTGATATTTTGTGCTACTTTATGGTGTAACTTGGCAAATACAAATAGTCAAACCGCCAAGTAAGCAAAACTTACATATAGTGATAGTGAAAACTTTTCAAGTAACACCATTAGTAGCACAGAACATAACAAATTCTCTTTGAAGCAACTGAAAACCATTGTACATACTCTATATTATCTTGTTTTGAAGTATTTGTAGTCCTTATAGTTTAGTTTTGTATGCACTGCCCCATATTTCAATAAGGTAGATGAGATGGGATTTTATCAATGAATTATAGTTTAGTATACGTGCTATTCGTCGTATAAAAGGGAAGAAAATTTTTTTTTAATTTTAATTTTATAATTTAATTTTAAAGTATTGGTGCGGAACCCTTTTTGTGTGACCCCGAGTCTCACTTGGCTGGTGTGTTTCTTTGTGGACGCCTTAATACTAATCTCGATGCCAAATTCCAAGTTTATAGACCTGGAAATGGTGTATCCTTACTAATATAATAAATGTGAAAATGTGTTTGTTTGTTTGTTACCTTTTGACGGTTCAACGCCTTGACCAATCTTAATGAAATATGGCATGCAGGTAGCCATTGCTAGGAAGGACATAGGCTACTTTTTATTCCGTGAAAATAGCATAGCCCGATGCAGTTCCTGAAGGAACTGAAAATATACTCTTTTTTTAGTTACTTTCTTTAACAGCAACGGGACAATGGATTGTGAGATTTTCTGCACAGAGATGGTGGAGGGGGTGGGAAATGACATGATTTACTAAAAAGCATATCCTGACATAGTTCTCGAGGGATCTGAAAAAAATCAGGACCACCTGCGGCTCGCGCACCGCACACCCTCTAAGACAGTCATAAAAACGATGTCCACGCGGGAGAAGCCGCGGGAGAAAGCTAGTAATATATAAATTATAACGAGCAGTGGTGATATGGAACCCTCTGTGCGCGAGTACGAATCACATTTGGCCGTTTTCCGAAGATTCCCTTTACATTTATACAATGACCTACTTTGATGCTAAGTTTAAAGTTTTTTACTCTCCTGGAAGTGGTCTCTGATTTTGATGAGTGAATCTGTGATTCAGTCAGTGAGTCATAAACATTTTGATTTTCAGACGTCGATATATCAGAAATGGTATTAAAGGACAAATGAAAATTGGGATTATTGGTAATCAAAAGTGTCTTACAAGACATATTCTTATCTGTCCGTCTGTCTGTCCGTCTATCACCAGGCTGTATTTCATGAACCGTGATGGTTAGACATTTGAAATTTTTCCCATAATATGATGTATTTCTGTTGCCGCTATAACAACAAACACTAAAAATTTCCCTCTCACTGCTCCTCCCGCTATGGTGAGTCCTTTTCTGTTCATTCGGTGCGACTTTGGAATGCCCTTCCCCACGAAATTCGCGACAGTCCTAGCATACACATATTTAAGAGGAAAATAAAAGAGCATTACTTGACCTGACTTGCTTTCCCTATATTGCAACATTGTATGTATATATTATATTATTATTATGTATGTTTTTTATTTATTTTAAGTATGTAGTAAGTATATCTTTTTATTATTAGTTATTTATGTATGCAGTAGGTATATTATTATTAACTTAAACGTATCTGTTATAAGTAACATAATACTTAGGATCTTAAAGTATTTTATTATAATTATTTTAACATTCCCTATAACAAATTTGTACACGCCTCTACCCGTTCGTATTTCATTTCTTTCTCACTTATACTGGTTTGTTGGCAGAAAACTCTTACAGAGTTAAGCATACCAATTGTAAATCTCATGTTTTTTACTTATATATTTCTCATTTACTGTGTACAATAAACAATAAATAAAATAAATAAAATAAATAAAATAAATAAATAAATATTGGAAAAAGTTATAAAATAAGGGGGTTCTCTATACAAAAAGCGTGTTTTTTTTAAACGTGAAGAATCTAGCGCCATCTAGTATGATGATACGGAACCCTTTGTACTAGCACCATCTAGTATGATGGTACGGAACCCTTTGTACTAGCACCATCTAGTATGATGGTACGGAACCCTGTGTGTGTGGTTCTGACTCGCACTTGGCCAGTTTTGTTACCTAACTCATAGTTGATCAGAGAGAAAGCAAGCCTTTTGATATTATAGAGCGCCATCTTTTCACTGTCGCAATTAACAAGAACAGGAGGGTCGAGTTTCCATACAAACGTAGTTCGGCTATAATACAAAAACTAAATGCCGGATTGAATCCAAACTTTGCGAATATATTGAGTAAACACATATCAATGTTTGTAATTAGTTTTCGATGTACTAATATAAAACGGATAAAAAATACAGAAGTTACAAACTTCCAGTATAAAACTCATTTAAGCCTTCGTTTAGTTGTGTTTAAATTAACTACGATGAAAGCTTATTACAAACATCGATATATGTCTACTCAATATATTTGCATATATTTAATTCAATCCGACATGTAGTTTTTGTATTAAAGCGGAACTACGTTTATATGGAAACTTCGGTGCTTGAAAAACGCTCGAGAGCTAAAATGGAATGTTTCGTTAGTTTCGTAGTAAATCCAACTGAACGGCGCGTGCGCGGGCGACTTGCAACCTAACAACGGACGGACGCATCTAAGGAGTTTAAGAAGAAAATGAAATCCAAAGAACCTGTGGTCAAGTAAAAAATAATTTAGGGAATGCTCTTACTTGGCTAATCAGCTGATCAATTTGCGTCGCATCGTCGTCGCTTCGTTTAACTTCTTCTTCTTCTTTTCGAGTCGACGGCAACCGAGCCACGCAAATTGCATTGTCAGTGGCCTGCATCAAGTCCTCCCGCGTTCAGGTGACAGGGCAAGAAGGACACGCAATGAGGTGGTCCATCGTTTGAGGGACCGTACCACACCTACACTTCACGTTCGTATCTCCAATGAATCCCCACCTGAACAAGTTTTCTTTACTTCGGCCGACCTGAGTCCTTCGTTTAACTTGTGACCCGGTATATTTGTAATGTCTATAACGAGGTTACGATTACAGTGTTACGGTATTCCATTAAGATTTGATTACAATGTGCAAGTTACGGCATCTCGGCTCGTAACTCGTAACTATGGTGTTTCCGGTCGGGGCTGGCGACGACGGCGGCTACGAGACACTACGCGCAAATAACTTTACGGCGCCTTCGTAAACAATCCTGAAATCGGCAACCCAACTTAACTACCATGATGTTGCTATTGACGGTCATAAAACATTTAGGATAGTGTCGTGTCGTACCACGATGATTATACAGGTTGAATTTTATATTAACGTCTTCTCATGAATCTTACTCTTTTCCCAAGGAACGTTTACAATCGGACCAAAAAAATTACTTTTCATGCAAAGTTAAGTTATAGTGGTTAGTTCATTCGCTTCAAAGATGACATATTCCTTGGTGTGACCGGTTCCACTTCATTTATATTTTTCTCTTTTCTTCACAAACATATAACCCAAATAGAATCTAAACAGCTAGCGTTATGTACTAACCTCACGGAGGAACTACCTATCTCTATTTAAATTCTCCTTTCAAAAGTCTTAAAGAAGATTCTGTTTCTTTGTATCTGTCTTTATTTGCTAGAAATGTGTTGTTCCTCCGAGCTAGAAATAAAAAAAAAGTGGAAAAGTAAAAGCACGTGTGCGGTAAAATCAGTTTTGCGCACACTTGACTGGCATATAAAAGACTAATTTTTGTGCAACTGTATTGAAAACACTACCTACTGCAACGCAAAAAAATCTTCGATTCGAAGTCATTCTTCTCGCTTTGCGTTTCATGATTAAATTCTCTTTTGGTTTTGTTCGTCTCTATGAAAATTTAATTTGTAAATGATTGTTACCTTTTGACATGAGGAAAAACGAAAAGATGACCGTGATGTGTTCATTGTTATGGGTGTTTTAATTCGGATTTATATTTATGTTTCGTTAAGGCTCACTATTTTATTCAGTGGTAAGTAATTTGTGTAAGGAAACCGCTTTGCGTATATTTTTGGTTCTGCTGCAAACTAGATTTACATATGTCCGTAGGGTCTTTCACTCCCCCTGCGAGTTTGACGTCCCCGAAAATTCCTCCGATTAAAAAATGATCCTGGGATAGAGCTGCGCTAACCACCAGTCTTTTGGCCACACTGCCCGCTCAGCTGCTTGCCTAAAGGGAAGTAAATTCTGAATTAATCCGTAATCCCGAGCGACTGTCTGGCCATTGGCCGTCCTAGAAGATTTCCTACCTCCGGTTTTTAACAATTTAGCTATTAGTTTTAAATTTTAAACGTGTTTTGTACCTATTAAGTGTATTTTAGAACGGTGGGGTAATTCCGACCCAAGTGAAATTTAATTCTTTTGTTATTTTAGTACTTGGTTACTTATTTATATACCAAGGGGAGGGCGACGATCGTTGCCTACCGGCATTCTATTAAAATAGCCATTTTTAATCAAATAAAATTGTCAATTTAGAATTATTTCAGTGAATTGTCCAAATATATTTTATGTTATAGTTTTATAACCGCACGCTCATCTAAATTTCATCTTTTTTCTAGCATATTGTTCCTTTTTTTTAGAAAAATTATTAAATACATATATTCCAATTTACCCCAAAAAATATTTTTTCTTAAAACTACGTTTAGGCCCGATCCTCTAAATCTTACGTATCGTGTAACAAACCCGTAACTGAGTATTATAAACCAGTTTCTATTATTTTTGTTATACCTACGTAAGTAACCTTAATTCTGCTAAGGCGAAATAATAGTCTTTCTTTCAGTAGTAGTTTTTTAGGTTATAAAGAATAAATTTTGTTTACAGTAAGTAATTAGTTTACATTTTCAGGGCTGCACGAGATTTTTATGGTGACTGTGCTATTGGGTACGTGCAACTACGTCGTGGATCAGGACTTTGCACACTCAATTGCAAGATCTGCCCCGAGCACAAAGTGAGGGCTCCGTCGAGTACAGATCAGCGTTGATGTAAGGGTGTCCACACTCGTCACATGTATTAAGTTGCATCTCGTCCCAATACGCTACCTCATAGGTACTCGACTAGCATACCTATTGTCATACGACGTCTCAATATTCCTATACATAGAGAATGAAAAAGAATGGAGCAAACACGAATTATTTATTTTTACAGTAAATGGTTTACGTGATCGAATCAGAAACGAGGTGATCCGTAGTAATTTTAGTGGCAGTGGGCGGAGCACATAGCTCGTAGAACAGATGGCCGTTAGGGCTGTAAAGTTCTCGAGAAGCAACCGCACACGGGAAGAGGTAGCGTAGGAAGTAAGGGACCGACGACCTGGTGAAGGTCGCGGGAATCTACTGGATGCGGGCAGCATAAGACCCTTTTATTACAATACAATACAATATTATTTATTGCATAACAACATAAAAATGGTAAAACAACATAGAATAAACATTATTCAATAGGCGGCCTTATTGCAAGGTAGCAATTTCTGGCAGGCAGTCTTTATTTTATTTTTTTATTGTTTGATAGAATGTTATAATTTATATATTAGGGAATCTAAAAATTGAAGTATTACATCATCAGTTGTCGCTTACAACGAATTAAAATAAACTGGCCAAGTGCGAGTCAGAACCGCACACAAAGGGTTCCGTACCGTCATACTAGATGGCGCTAGTACAAAGGGTTCCGTACCATCATACTAGATGACACTAGTTTCTTCACGTTTAAAGAAACACGTTTTTTGTATCAGGGCCCCCTTATTTTTTCACTTTTTTAATTTTTAGTATTTTTCGTTATAGCGGCAACAGAAATACATCATCTGTGAAAATTTCAGCTGTATCGCTATCACGATTCATGAAATTCAGCCTGGCAATGGTGACAGACAGACGGACAGACAGACAGACGGACGGACAGCAGAGTCTTAGTAATAGGGTCCCGTTTTTACCCTTTGGTTACGGAACCCTAAAAATTGGCGGGCGCTATTAGCGTTTCTCCTCGTTTTTCACATCGATGCCTGTGATTATCGGTTCATTCTTGAGCCGTGCTTTTTTATATTGTTTTTTTTCGTTCTTTTGTGTTTTTTGGATTTTTTCTGAAGTATTGCTATCAGTAGACATTTTTTCTGGAGTATTGCTATCTGTAGAATTTTTTCTGGAGTATTGCTAACAGTAGACATTTTTTCTGGAGTATTGCTATTAGTAGACATATTTTCTGGAAAATTGCTATCAGTAGACATTTTTTCTGGAGTATTGCTACCAGTAGACATTTTTTCTGGAGTATCGCTATCAGTATACATTTTATCTGGAGTACTGCTATAAGTAGACATTTTTTCTAGAGTATTGCTATCAGAAGACATTGTTTCTGGAGTATTGCTATCAGTAGATTTTTTTTCTGGAGTATTGCTACCAGTAGACATTTTTTCTGGAGTATCGCTATCAGTATACATTTTATCTGGAGTATTGCTATAAGTAGACATTTTTTCTAGAGTATTGCTATCAGAAGACATTGTTTCTGGAGTATTGCTATCAGTAGATTTTTTTTTTCTGGAGTATTGCTATCAGTAGACATTTTTTCTGATTTATTTCTATCAGTAAACATTTTTTCTGGAGTATTGCTTTCAGTAGACATTTTTTTCTGGAGTATTGCTATCAGGAGTTTTTTTCCTGGAGTATTGCTATCAGTAGACATTTTTTTCTGGAGTATTGCTACCACTAGACATTTTTCTTGAATATTGCTATCAATAGACATTTTTTCTTGAGTATTGCTAACAGTAGACATTTTTCCTGGAGTATTGCTATCAGTAGACTTTTTTTCTGGAGTATTGCTTTTTTGTTGAAAAACTTCTTGACGTTTAGCAAACAAATGCATTTAAAAACACCACAAGTAACATTTTGAACTCAATGGAATCGCTCTTATCTGCTGTGTAACATGTGGGAGTTTTACGAGTATACTAATCTTTTTCGCTCTTATCTGCTGTGTAACATGTGGGAGTTTTACGAGTATACTAACCTTACTTGAAAGAGATCATCATAATTATCAGCTCATATACGTCCCCACCGAGGGCCTCGAGCCTACCCTGAATCAGGGCGATTCGGCTTAAAAGCCGAATCGCCCTGATTCAGGGTATTAATTGTCGATCACGCGGGCCCAGTGCGGGTTGGTCTACTTCACACACAACCTTCGAATTTTTCGCAGGCGTGTGCAGGTTTCCTCACGATGTTTTCCTTCACCGTTAAAGCAATCGGTAAGTATATGTACTTAAGTTTTGAAAAACTCATTGGTACATTGGCCGCATCCAGATTTGAACCCGGTACCACTGGTTAGAAGGACCGAGTCGTTACCGATTGAGCCACCGACGCTGTTTAGAGAGAAATAACTAAAAATCTGAAAAAAAATAACTTGTAGGGTTTTGATTCTGTTGTACTGGGGAGTAGACAGTTGTGGCGCTACGGAACGTTGACGCGCAAGTCCGACTCGCACTTGACCGTTTTTTTATGACATAGTGATTCTAGACTAGTTCTCGTTGAACCTGGGAAGCCATTTCTTTCTTTTGTTTTAATTTTTTTTGTTTTTTTTTTCGTCTTTTAAAATCACGGCAAAAGGTAACATTTTAGGTAAGTTATTATTCAGAAGCACTTTGTCTCGTCGACGATCATGTAGTCGAACCCTTCAGTTAGGTACGTTTGACCATACAGTTATTTGTTTCATTTTCTTATTTTCTTATCTGTTTTAATAAAGCTGAGTCACACAGTTTATAATATTGTTCTTTTGTCATTCTATCCGCCTCGCGCCAGTGTATCGTGTAGTGCACACGATAAAATATTTTAGAAACTAATAATTCCACAGGGCAGTTGTTTAAAAATGTAGAATTTTGGCCGCTACCTACCAAAGAAGTTTGAATACTAAGAGTGTTTGAAATACTAAGAGGAATGAAACAAAATGAAATATTTCGAACGCAGCCAAATGTGTTTCTTATCCGATGTTGAGTATATTATTGTACCATGTCCGTTGTTGTTTTCTTCGTCACGTGAGTCGACGCCATCCTCAACGGTGTGCTGCCGGCTGCCACGTGTGGCCCGCGCGACATCCACGTAAAGCCAATCCTGGCAGTACTGTCCTGTGCTGTGCGTAATATAATGTAGTGTATAGCTACCTCTAAAATATTTAATGTGTAACTAGCTTAACATTGCGTCGGTGACGTAATGGTAATAGCCGCTACCTACGGTCCGGGAGATCGTGGTTTGATCCTGCCACGTACCAATGTGTTTTCGAATTTCGATTTCATATGTACGTTTATCCGACGGTCATAAACGGTAAAGGAAAACATCGTGAGGAAACCTGCACACGCCTGCGAAGAAACTCGAAGGTTGTGTGTGAAGTCGACCAACCCGCACTGGGCCCGCGTTGGCGACTAAGGCCCGATCGATCTCATTCAGGGTACGCTCGAGCCCCTCGGTGGGCACGTATATGAGCTGATGTGATGATAGCTTGACGTTTGATTAAGCATTTAATTAAATTAGAGGTAAGTCAGATTCCCTAAGATTGTAGATAAATAATGTAGGAGATACGCTATGTTTAAGTTCTAGTATATAAGGTAGATAGTTATAAGTACATTAACCATATTTATATTTAGAGAGTTGCGGTATCGACTGCATACGACATTAAAACGTAACCATACTCCGGACATTGCATACAAAAGTCGTGAAATGTCATTTCTAATAAACAAATGTCGGAGCAAACAGAATCACATCGAAATCCTATACGTTCGAAAACCAAATTATAACCAATCTGGATGACGAGAGGGTGAGGTCGGAATCTAGGGAGCGGCGGGGAGTGTCCATACTGTATGTTACTACTAATATTTATACTTTGACGTAACTATGAATAGGAACAACCGTTTTACTTCATGGAAGGACCCCACATTACAATAATCCCTAACCATTTACTCTTGCGTGGAGCGATTACTCGCCTAATAGGGATTTGGCGATTAAGCTTCCAGAGGTCTTCGTTAAGTTCAGCCAGATGATGCGCAGTATGAACCTCAGGCTTTTGTTGACGAACACTTGCAGGTTATTAGTCAATCCCTTCGTCTATTTCCATGTTTAGCAGTCGATCAGCAGAACAAACTTCTAAAGAGGGAGATCTTGATCAGCCTGGTGAGAACCCTCGAGTCCCAACACGTATTAGCTGGGTAAACGCGCACTTCGCATTTCTTATCCTGTCTACCAATCCTTTCTTAACTGTGTCTTAAAAATATTTAACCGCCTCTGTAGCTCAGGGACAAAGTTCACTGGCTTTACACAGGAGGTCGCGGGTTCGATTCCCGGCGGGGTCAATTGTAAGACTCGCTTTGGTTGGTGGTAGGGCATTTTCTGGGCGGGGCACATTGCTCGTAGAACAGATGGCCGTTGGGGCAGTAAAGTTCTCGAGTGGCGACCACGCACCGGAAAGCGTAGTGTAGGCAGGCCTCCCACTCGGTGGACCGATGACCTGGTGAAGGTCGCGGGAAGCCGCTGGATGCGGGCAGCGCAGAACCGGTCGTCGTGGAGATCCTTGGGGGAGGCCTATGTCCAGCAGTGGACTTCCTTCGGCTGATATGATGAGGGCATTTTCTAAGCCCACCTGGCTAGCTACCAAAAGCTTATCTAAGTCTTGCCGCCAATTATCAATGTTGTTATCATTGGTGTGTTCCTGCATGAAGATAAGATAGCCAGTTCTCCCCATTGCGTTGGGGAATCTTAGTAAGCCCGCTTCCATCTTCGGCAACATCGTCACTTACCACCAGGTGAGATGTTGTCAAGGGTTTACAAATTGTGAATTAAAAAATTAAAAAATTACCAGTAATTCCCAAATTTCTCTAAATCCTAAAATCTGGTCACCTAAGGAACAATTTTCTATGAAAATATGTAATCACATTTAGTATAGAAATACCTAATAAGTTGAAGTCGTGTTTCTTCGTAGTTTTCCGCCATCACTTATGTACAAGTACGAGGCGCGACCGTAAAGGCAAAGTATATATATTAGTACTAACATACAGTATGGACACTCCCTGCCGCTCTCTAGATTGCAACCTCACCCCCTCGTCACCCAGATTGATACAGATTGGTTACAGTTTGTTTGTCGAGCGTATAGGATTTCGCCGCCATTTTGTTTGTTCCGTCATTCCTTTTTTGAAATGTCATTTCTGGCCCGTTGTATGAAGTGTCCAGGGTGTGGACAAGGTAAGATTTGGGTCGTGCGTTGAGCTGAGCGCCTGGTGACGTCACGTTGACGTCATCGTTGGCCCACTCGTGTCTCGAGTGAACATATAATTTTTATTACTTTTCGTTTTTTAAGAAATTTTGAATTGCAGAGAATTTCCCTACCAAACGTTGTCACGGGTGTCGGGAGCCAGCGCTTGTTAGCTAACATTTTCAAAGAAAGCTTATCTGGAATGTTGTCAAAAGGAAAATAATTTAATTAATATTATTCACATTCTGCATTTTGTAGCTCATGTATACCTGCTTCAAAGGCAAGGCAGGTCTCCTAAATATGTAAATTTAACCTAACCCCTCGCCCAATAATGTGCAGGTAAGAAACAAGGGACTAAACCACTAGAAGTCATTACAAATCTGGTAACGATAACGGAAATCGATAACCTAAGGTTGACAGGATAAATGGCAACCCTCTGATGCTAAATATGTCGGTCTGCCTGCGCAAAGTGGTTGCGTTATGTACATACTAGCTTTTGCCCGCGGCTTCGCCCGCATGGACATCGTTTTTGGGACTGACTTAGAGGGTGTGCGGTGTGCGAGCCGCAAGCGGCTCGCGAGGCTAGACATGAATTTTCTCCAGATCCCTCGGGAACTACGTCAAGATATGCTTATTAGTAAATCGTGTGATTTCCCACCCCCTCAACCATCTCGGTGCAAAAACTCACACAATCCATTGCTAATTAATTGTTAATTAAACAAAAAGAATATATTTTCAGGTCCCTCGGGAATTGCATCGGGCTATGCTATTTTCACGAGATAAAAAGTAGCCTATGGCCTTTCTTGTGACACAGGCTACCTGCATGCCAAATTTCATTAAGATTGGTCAAGGCGTTGAAGCGTGAAAAGGTAACGAAAAAAACACATTTTCACATTTATAATATTAGTAAGGATTGCGCCTGAAAAACTAGTTAACGTGACCAAAAAAAATTATAAGGGATTTTTTTATGTAAGGTATAAAATGAAAGTACTACTTGTAGGTACTCGTGACAATTATGCAAAAACTGCCCAAATATTCGGTTGCATTATGGAGCAACGCCCGTTCAAATATGCATTATCGTAAGCAAACAAAATTTTAATGGAAATGGCTGAGTAAGATAAAAAATGAAAGTACTAGTTGCACTCATGTCAATTATGCAAAAACTGCCCAAATATTCGGTTGCATTATGGAGCAACGCCCATTCAAATATGCATTATCGTAAGCAAAAAAAAATGATTAGGGAAATGGCTGAGTAAGATAAAAAAATGAAAGTACTAGTTGCACTCATGTCAATTATGCAAAAACTGACCAAATATTCGGTTGCGTTATGGAGCAACGCCCTTCCAAATATGCGTTATTCTGACCAAAAAACGATCAAGTAAATGACGAAATATTTTTAAACGTGAAGTATCAATCGTCATCCAACTTGGCTGGGCAGCGTTCGTAAAGCTTCGCAATATCTTCAAGTCCCAAATACCGCAGTGTCTCAAGATTAATTTCTTTGACCAGTGTGTGTTGCCAGAGATGACATACGGAACTGAGACATGGTCGCTTACTATGGGCCTTATAAGTAGGTTCAAGGTTACCCAAAGGGAAATGGAGCGTGCTATGCTCGCAGTTTCTCTGCGTGATTGAATAAGAAACGAGGAGATCCGTAGGAGAACCAAAGTAACCGACATAGCTCTCAGAATTGCTAAACTTAAGCGGCAGCAGGCGGGACACATAGCTCGTAGAACAGATGGCCGTTGAGGCAGTAAAGTTCTCGAGTGGCAATCGTGCACCGGAAAACGTAGCGTTGGCAGGCCTCTCACTCGGTGGACCGATGACCTGGTGAAGATCGCGGGAAGCCGCTGGATGCGGGTAGCCCAAAACCAGTCTTCGTGGAAATCCTTGGGGGAGGCCTATGTCGAGCAGTGGATGTCCTTCGGCTGATATGATGATGATGATGATGTATCAAGTAGAAGTAAGTATACATTAGTAATACCAAAACTAACTAAATCTTTGCTTGCGTTTCGTAGTTTTTGTAATCTAGGCCGCAAAGTATCCCGCGGGTTGTTATTCTATCATGGCCCCTTTCTCAGTTGCAAAATAAAAAAAAAACCTTTCAAATGTCAACTTTACTTCCGAGTACTAAAGTATTGTAGTCTTATTCATTCTTAAGCCTTTAGGACCATAAAGTTGAATTCCCATAAAGTTGAAATTAGTCAGTTTAGTGAAAATAAAATTTATAAAAAACGACAATTCCGTTGTCAGCAAACTAGTGTTGCCACTAAAAATATTGATTTAAGTTCCATCTGTCACCACCTAAAACTCTTTTTTGCCAAGCTGTACATACAAGCGTGAAACTGAGTGTGAATGTAGCGCTCCTCCTTCACAAGTGAAATACTCGTATAATGCGCATGTTAAGGCGAGGCATTTGTAAAACAGTTGTCTCTGATTTTCCTTTACGTGTAAAGAGTCAAGAAGATAACCACACTTTTGCACTTTTTCAATGTTTTACGTTGTTATTTCTCTTAAGACTTCAATTTAAAAACTAAAATTTAGCAGATTCTCTGTAGTATACTTAAAAAGAAATATTTCCATATAAAAACTATGTGCAAATTTAAAATTTGTAGTTATGAAAAAATCGTTTTAGGCTTTTTTTTAAACGTTTTAGACCTGTTTTTAGGATTTTTTATGATCGAGTATAGTACACACGATCGTGTACCATATTAGCACATTTCTCAGACAATATCCTTAAGTATGTCCAATATTTTTTGCTAGACCGATATTTAGTAGTAATTACCTAAAAATTTGATCTAGCAAAAGGGTTTCTCCGCTTCTTCACCGGTGCCTCATCTTAATGTCCACATGTACCGCGGTCACACACATTGCCGGGCATCACACCTGATATCTAACCTAACCTTACCTAACAGACATGGCACGGTTTGAAAAAACTGAAATATTCAGTAAGCACTTTACCTCGTCTACGATAATGTAGTTGAACCCTTCAGTAATGTTATGTGTAGTCATGCTCCCGTACCGTCAGCTCGCCAAACTCATGTTGGACCCTTCCGTGCCGCTGAGCCTGCGAGCCACATTTACAACTCATGCATTACATAGTCTTTTTTTTCACAATTCTTCGCAATTGGCATCATCTCACCTTTTTTTTATTCACAATCGGCATCATCTTATGTTAAGTGACGATGATGCCGAAGATGGAAGCAGGCTTACCAATATTCCCCAATGCAATGGAGAACTGGCTATCTTATCTTCAAGCCGGAACACATCAAAGTGGTTAACACTGATGTTTGGCTGCAAGACTTAGATAAGATGGTGGTAGCTAGCCAGGTGGGCTTAGAAAATGCCCCACCACCAACCAAACCAAGTCTTACAAGTTGACCCCGCCAAAATCGAACCCGCGACCTCCTGGTGTGAAGCGAATGGACTAACCATTACGCCACGGAGGCGGTTGAAACTAAGTCGTAACTAAGGGACGCGTATATCATATGGCCATATACCCGCCCGGTCCAATCTGTGTGGAGTTCTTCCACTGGGAATACTTTAAACACTGTGTTCTGCACTAGGGCCTGGCCACGACCTTGAGTAGGTAGCAGTGACAGCTGTGGGGGCAGCTGAACAAGAAGAGCCTCTAAAAGACATTTGATCGCCGCGGAAAAGTCATGGCATACTTCGAACCGCCTCCGTAGCGTAATAAATAAGTCCATTAGCTTCACATCAGGAGGTCGCGGGTTCGATTCCCGGTGGAGACTAACTTTGTAGGACTCGGTTTGGTTAGTGGAAGGGTATTTTCTAAGCCCGCCTTGCTAGCTACCACCATCTTATCTAAGTCTTGTCGCTTGTCTTGTTTTTTTCTAGCAGCAAACACTGAAAAATCATAAAAAAACAACCCTTAGTAAAAAGAAAAAAAATCAAACTTGTTTGTTAAACTATAGGACTTTCATATAAACTTACGATAGCCTTTAAACCCCCTTAACTCGGCCCTATCGCAAAATCCGTTCTTAGCTGACGTCTCCTACCTATAAACTACCTACCTGCCAAATTTCAGCCTTACATGACAAGTATTATTCTGAAATTCATTTTTAATGAGTGTGTGAGATTGATGTGTTCTGGCTTGAAAATAAGATAGCCAGTTTCCCATTGCGTTGGGGAATCTTGTTAAGCCCGATTCCATATTTGCCATCATCGTCACTTACCATTAGATGAGATGATGCCAAGGGCTTACCAATTGTGGATAAAAAAACGTGTGGCACTAGGGGACTGCCGCGGTAAAGCTATTGCATAGCATTTTTTATCAACTTATGCAATTATAATTATTTATTTATTTTTTATTTATGCAGTATTTACCAGTACCATATAGTCCTTGGGGCGCGGGATGTATAAGCAATAAATTAACACTAAGAAAGTTACACCAGTAAAATTGACTAAGTCCTTTTAGTACCGCAAATCACTAATAGATGACACTGTAAGTTTTTTAGAACTCGGCCGAGCGTGGGGTCACAGTATTGCGATATTGGGGGGCGTCCATAAATTACGTGAGGCTTTTTTCAGGATTTTTTGACCCCCCCTCCCCCTCTGGTGAGATTTCGTGAGATTTTCCTCAACTCCCTCCCCCCACCCAAATCTCACGTGAGATTTTTTAAAATTTGTATTTTGGCTGGAAACGCGTTGGATTATAGTTTGATGAAACACGAATTTTTTCAATCTTCAAACTGCTATAACTTTTAAATGAATCAAAAAATTTTCACGCGGTTTGCGGCGATTGATGTAGTTTTTTAAGCTTAATAAAAAAAAAATATCTGATGAACAGAATTTGATTTTTTGAATAAAAAAAATAAATTTATCTGATAAAACATTTCGGAGTTATTACAAAAAAACGCAATCGAAGAGCTACTGTGCTGCTCTGCGGGATTCGGACAAATACGACAAACACTGTTGTGTGAAATTTCGCCATATTTTCATTCTAGATTTTTTTTTACTTTGATTTAACTTTATTTTTTCGCAATTTTGCACCGTTTTCTACAAGAAAACAAATTACGTGATATTTGCTAAAACCCCCCTCTCCCCCATGTGAGATTTGGAAAGATTTAGCTTGACCCCCTCCCCCCCTTAAACACCTCACGTAATTAATGGACGCCCCCTTGCCTATATTGTAATTCTGTGGTGGGGTGTTACGTTTTATCTTCGTTACGGAATATCTTAATTCGGTCGCCGCGCTCAAAGCCCGCGATAAAGGCTATGCAATAGCTTAAAAAACATTGTCATATTGTTTTGCCGCTCCCTCCACTGCTGCCGCTTAAAGTCCTCGCCAGACTCCTACGTTCCGTTCTATTCCTACTGAATGCATAGAAAACGTTTTGTCTGTATTCAGATTAAACGCTCGGATGATTTCTTTTCTGTCATATCTTCTTTTTTGACTACGGAACCCTAAAAAGTAATCAGGTACTGCTATTTTATCCGTCGCACTTTACAGGTCCTCTTGCGTCCAGGGGCCAGGTGCCAGGTGCCTGATGCCAGGTGCCATGTGCCAGATGCCAGGTGCCAGGACACGCAGCGCGAGACAAACGGATGCAATAGTCTGGAGGTCACTCACAAACTCGTACAGTATAGGTAGGTACGAGCTGCATTTTTTTCTTTACACTTATTAAAAGGAGTTGAAACAAACTGTACCGGGTCTAGGAATAGAAATGTGGTATCTAGTCTTACTGCAGTACGCTTACAGGAGTCAACTAATAATGCACATAGCTTTCTTACGGATGTATGAACCCTCTATGACCACACCCCGGACACTTCATACAAACGAGCGAGAAATGATAGACATATCTATAGGCAACAACTGACGTATCTATAGGCATCAATGCAGGTAGGATTGAATCACACCGGTGGCATTGGTCACGAAATGTTTGTTAGATACACCCTACCAAGAACACCACTATTTTAGGAAATTAGAATAGCATTGGAAATAGCAGGGCATTTAATTAATTTAAAGGGAAATTTACCACGGCTAACAATAAGTAGGCTTTCTTTGTCTAAACTTAGTTACACCTAAGTTAGTACTAATATAATATATACTTTGCTATACTAGGGCTAAAAAAGCGTCGGTGGCTCAACCGGTAACGACTCGGTTCTTCTAACCAGAGGTACCGGGTTCAAATCTGGACAGCCAATGTACCAATGAGTTTTTCAAAAACTTACGTACATATACTTACCGATTGCTTTAACGGTGAAGGAAAACATCGTGAGGAAACCTGCACACGCCTGCGAAGAAACTCGCTGGTTGTGTGTGAAGTCGACCAACCCGCACTGGCCCCGCATGGTCGACTAAGGCTTGATCGCCCTAATTCGGGGTAGGCTCGAGCCCCTCGGTGGGGACGTATATGAGCTGATATGATGATACTAGGGCTTTGATACTCTAACACGCAACACAAAGACATCGAGCCGACCGTTATTGTGAAGTTCTCTCCGAGACATCTATCTCTGAGAAGCTCTCAAGGCTACACAAGAAACTGAAAGAACCTTAAGATCAACCTCTTAAGATCGTTTGATTTTGATTTTTGATTTGGGACACTTGAACATTAGGTATCATTAAAATTCTCAAATGTATTCTTTCTTGTTTTTGCTGTAAAGTTACGGTTTTCAGTTGTTTAAAAGATTATTTTTTTATGTTCTGTGCTACTAATGGTACAACTCGGCAAGTTTTCACTATCCAATTATAGATACCTAAAATGTAAGCTTTTTATTGCTTGGCGGCTTGACTATTTAAACTTGCCAAGTTACACCATTAGCATCATCACTTACCGTCTAACGCACTCAAATTTTTAATTAAAAAAAATAGTAGCACAGAACATAAAAAATGTTACATTATACATTCTCTTACTTGGAGAAGTCTTAAATAAATATTTCGTTTTGAAATCCCGTTGCTATATAACAAACCACTATAAAACTTGGTACTTTCCCAGTTAGATCTCTGTAATTTTTTATCGAACTTGGCACATTTTTTTTGTTCACATGTTTTTTGTTGGGATAGAAATATTTTTTGTAAAGCAATAACGTTTATTTTCTACCTTAATTGAAATAAGAGACATACTTATATTGTACATTTTTGGTGGCACGGAACCCTCCATGTGCGAGAACGACTCGTACTTGGCCGGTTCTTTGAATTTTTCCTTAATACGCCTAATAACCTAAATGCCAAACAAGTTTCCAAGTCACCTAAAAGTGATCTATAATTTTATGATGAATAGTAGTGGTAAGAACCCTTATTTCGGAAATCCGACTCGCATTTGGCTGGTTTTGTTTTTTCTTTTTATACGCCTTAATAAGAAGTGGTATATATTTTAAAAGCGTCGGTGGCTCAACCGGTAACGACTCGGTCCTTCTAACCAGAGGTACCGGTTTCAAATCTGGACGGCCAATGTACCAATGAGTTTTTCAAAACTTATACGTACATACTTACCGATTGCTTTAACGGTGAAGGAAAACATCGTGAGGAAACCTGCACACGCCTGCGAAGCAAACTCGAAGGTTGTGTGTGAAGTCGACCAACCCGCACTGGGCCCGCGTTGTCGACTAAGGCCCGATCGTCCTAATTCAGGGTAGGCTCGAGCCCCTCGGTGGGGACGTATATGAGCTGATATGATTAGTAGTGATACGGAACCCTTGGTGGGCGAGTAAGACTCACACTTAGCCTGTTCAATCTTTGAACAGATCAAATCTGACATTAGCTAAACCTACTTTGAGATCTAGGGGATTGCGGCGTTGCATCGGCCGAATACACAGAAAGCACACAAAAAAAAATCGTTATTATGCCTACTGTCAATTTTGCATAAATAGCTTGAAAAGTGGATTAACTAAATTAATAGATGTGGAATGATACCAGATTTTAGACTAAGGTTAACGATATAAACTTTACAATATACTAATGCATCGATGTAATTTTTTATAAACCTTCCCGATATATTTTTAGGACCGCAATGTTGTGATTTTTTGCACAGAGATGGTTAAGAGAGTAGAAAATGACATAGGCTACTAATAAGCATAGCCCGACATAGTTCCTGAGGGATCTGGGAAAAACTCGTTAGAGCAAGACATTGTCGTGTTTTTTGCACAGACATAGTTGAGGGGGTGGAAAGTAACATGGATTGCTAATTAGTATAGCCCGATATACATAGTTCCCGAGGGATTTGGAGAAAACTAATTTTAATGCTGTATGATATTTTGTACAACGATAATATAGAGGGTGCATAGTGATACAGACTACCAAAAACACGTAGCGTGGAATATTTCCCCAAGAACCTGGAGAAAACTTATGGTTACACTCCGAAGCCGCTTGCGATTTGCGCACCACTCACCCTCAAAGACAAGACATAAAAAACGACGTACACGAAGCCGCGGGAAGAAGCTAGTTTGCTATAAATCATAATACCCCAAATTGCCTGCGTTGTAGCATTGACATTAGCTGTGGTCTTAAAACGCCAACACGAAACAGAAAAATCGTGGAAAAAACAGATTCAATTACTTCCGTGCCCTTTCTAGCATGCCTTTGCGCATCTATGTTCTGAAAGTAAGTAAAGTAGATAGAATAGATAGAAATTTTAAAGTGAAACTTTTATTACATAGTCTCAAGCTTTTTCGTCTGTGTGTTGCGTGACGGCAAAGAGATTATTACATCGTCTCGAACTTTTTCGTCAGAGCAGCCATGATCGTTTCGTTCTCTGTACCGTAGCTCCAAGAGGAGTGAAACTTTTATTACATGATCGTTTCGTCCTCTGTACCGTAGCTCCAAGACGAGAGCAGCCATGATTGTTTCGTGCTCTGTAAATGTCTATAATGTGAAAAAAGTTTCACTTTTACCATGGTTTCATAAAACCACACACACTTTTTTGTTTTAATATTGCGTATTATAGGCCTCCTGGCATTAAGACATCGCTGAGACAATTTCCTCTCCCTGGACAAAAATTCTCAAATAGTCACATTACAATAAATAACGCCAGTCAAGTGCGTGATTTAGTGGCACTCGAGCACTCGAGCACAGCCACCGCGTGGGCGCCGGTCGGAAGACCGAGTGCTGGGCGGGACAGTCGCTAAGTTATGTTCGTGTTCATTATTCATAGTTCGCTGTAAATCATTTTGGTTTGTTGGAGAACATTACATTGTTATACATCCAACAGCATCACTACAACAACTGACCACATGGCACTGACCACACGAGAGTGACCACACGACACTGACCACACTGACCACAATGACACTGACCACACTGATCACACGACACTGACCACATGGCACTCACCACACTGACCACACGACACTGACCACATGACACTGACCACACTAACCAAACGACACTGACCACACGAGACTGAGAACACGTTCAAACCCGACTTCAATCGCAACAACAATTACAATTTTGCTACTTTTCTCTTCGTTTTTGTGATTGTTTAAACAAGTACTTAACCAATTTTCATAAAATTTATGCGAGACCACCTTAAGAGTATAAAACAACAAAAGTAATAAAATCGGTTCACAATTGACGGAAAAATCGGTGAACACGCATTAAAAATACTTAAAGTCAAAATATAACGTCATTCTTTTTTGTAGTCGGATAATAACGATATCAACCACACGAGAAGCTGGTGACAAATATAAAATAGGAATGTATTTTATAAGTAACCTATCTATAAGTGACCAGCTAACAAAATTCAAGCTGAACAAAATTCATCGCTCGCTTAAGTACCGCTTTAGAACAATCCCTTCGAATATTCTTCAAAGGGTTACAGTACGGGATGTAAGAGGTTTTAGGAGGATCAGCGAAGTGTTGCGCCATCCTCCCCCCCCCCCTCCCTCAACCCCCCTCTCAACTCACAACCCCATGCCTATAGGCGATGTTAGCCGCTTGCCATTAGCATTATCTAACTATTGCGTATCTAGTAGTCAGTTTGATTTGCTATTTCTTAGCGTTAGTAAAGGAACAAACTGCTTCGCACAGCCTCCGCCATGGGAACCTTAACGGATGATTTAGCTGAATAGGAACGTTATTCAAGCTAATCCCCTGTAAATATGTGACAAAAATAAAATAAATTCGGGTTAAAAACCCTTATGGAGTTTGCCACATATGATACGTGGAATTTGAATCAAGGCCTAGACGGATTTTTAAAGGAAAATAATTTTGGAGTGAATCAGAAAACCTTTAAAATAGTAAACAATTTGAATTAAAAAAGGGTAACAAAGGAGACGCCGCCGGTGGTATTGGAATTCGGCACTAAACCTTTTTATCCTGACATCAAACAATTGACTGCCTATAAACATTTTACCTCTAATACTCGTCTGTGATAAGAAGATCTTGGTAAACCCGCTTCCATCTTCGACATCATCGTCACTTATCGTCAGGTCAGACGATGTCAAGGGTTTACCAATTGTGGATAAAAAAAGAGTTCTCGTATAGGAGTGGGAGTGCGCTCCTGACGAGCGGAGAGCTTAAACATGAATAAAAAAGAGTGTGTGGTTTTATGAAACCATGGTAAAAGTGAATATTTTTTTCACATTATAGACATTTACACGAAACGATCATGGCTGCTCTCGTCTTGGATCTACTGTACAGAGGACGAAACGATCATGTAATAAAAGTTTCACTCCTCTTGGAGCTACGGTACAGACGACGAAACGATCATGGCTGCTCTGACGAAAAAAGTTCGAGACGATGTAATAATCTCTTTGCCGTCACGCAACACACAGACGAAAAAGCTTGATACGATGTAATAAAAGTTTCACTTTAATAATAATTGAAAACGCCAAACACGTTAAATAAAAACCGACTTCTATCGCAACAAACAACTTAGTATAATTTTTATTATTATTTTTAGTTTTTGTTAATTTTAATACTATACCGATTTTGATAAAACTTACCCTATTGAATCATGAAAATCGGTTCACATGTTGGATTTAGGTAACCAAATGAAAGACACATTTACAGCATTCAACATTGAAAGATTAATAATATTTAATAAACTGTTAATGAGGAATGGTGTGTATGCATGTCTTCTCTACTCAACGTATTGATAGCAAGTACAAGACCGAGATCCTATAGAAAAACGGAAACGTAGCTTTTTCCCTACTAATATTATAAATGCGAAAGTAACTCTGTCTGTCTGTTACGCTTTCCCGCAAAAACTACTGAACGGATTTGGCTGAAATTTGATAGGTAGACAGATTAGGACCTGGGTTAAGACATAGGCTACTTTTTATCAAGCTCGCTCTGGGCACCCTCGAAAAGTCATAGAAATGTGGTCCACGCGGGTGAAGCCGCGGGAATCAGCTAGTCTAATATATAAAAATGAATCGCAAAATGTGTTGGTAAGCGCATAACTCCAGAACGGCTGGACCGATTTCGCTAATTCTTTTTTTGTCGAGTTCGTTATTGTCAGGAGAAGGTTTTTTTGTAGGGTAGGGTAGCGTAGGGTAGGGTAGGATAGGGTAGGGTAGGGTAGTGTAGTGTAGTGTAGGGTAGGGTAGTGTAGGGTAGGGTAGTGTAGGGTAGGGTAGGGTAGTGTAGGGTAGGGTAGGGTAGTGTAGTGTAGGGTAGTGTAGAGTAGGGTAGGGTAGGGTAGTGTAGTGTAGGGTAGTGTAGTGTAGTGTAGGGTAGTGTAGTGTAGTGTATGTAGGGTAGTGTAGTGTATGTAGGGTAGGGTAGGGTAGTGTAGGGTAGGGTAGTGTAGTGTAGGGTAGAGTAGTGTAGGGTAGGGTAGTGTAGTGTAGGGTAGAGTAGTGTAGGGTAGGGTAGTGTAGTGTAGGGTAGAGTAGTGTAGGGTAGGGTAGTGTAGGGTAGGGTAGTGTAGTGTAGGGTAGGGTAGTGTAGTGTAGGGTAGAGTAGTGTAGGGTAGAGTAGTGTAGGGTAGAGTTTTGTAGTGTAGGGAGAGTAGTGTAGTGTAGGGTAGGGTAGGGTAGTGTAGTGTAGGGTAGGGTAGTGTAGTGTAGGGTAGGGTAGTGTAGTGTAGGGTAGAGTAGTGTAGGGTAGAGTAGTGTAGGGTAGAGTATTGTAGTGTAGGGTAGAGTAGTGTAGGGTAGTGTAGGGAGAGTAGTGTAGGGTAGGGTAGGGTAGGGCAGTGTAATGTAATGTAAGGCGGTACGTAGTTCGCCGGGACAGCTAGTAGTATTATATAATCAAATTCACGGATAAGATAAATAAGGTTGGATTGGCAATAGTCACACTTTTGTTTGAAAACCAGCGTCACCGCCTGTCTCCCACCCATCAACTCCACTACACAAGCAATAATAATACATACACGAATTGCGCGCGCTAATAAACAAAACACACTTAGAACACAGGGTTGCAATTGTGTCTCACACCATTTCGAGAGTCTGTACGTTACACACAAACACACGCAAATTAAAAATTTGAACGCGTGCTTCGGTTAAGTATGATTATCTAATCATACTTGTGGCACTCCTGCCCAGCGCACATTTCCAATCCAACCTTATTTATCTGATCCGTGATCAAATTAGAACAAAGAGCTCTTGTGTTTAACTAATACATACATAGGGACAAAGAAACATTTCAGTTCCTTTAGTTAGAGAGAGACATATTTATTTTTGTTGATATTCCAACATCATAATCTGCGAAGATATCGCGTAACAAACATACAAAGAAAAACACAATCGAATTGAGAAATTCCTGCTTTTTGGAAGTCGGTTGAAAAGTCGTCCACGCTCTAGTTATATGTACATCCGAACAATTAACAAATATTTATGATACCGATTTTATAACCTTAGAATCATAAATAAAAGGGCAACTTCTGGAACGGTGCCATTGCTAAATTTCTTTTCGGAAAATGTTCATAAAAGTAGGAAGCCCTATTTTCATGCGACCTTTATTCTTATACTAGCTTTTGCCAGCGACTTTGCCCGCGTGGACATTGTTTTTATGACTGTCTTCGAGGGTGAGTGGAGCGCGAGCCGCAAGCGGCTTGCGAGCGTGGACATGAGTTTTATCCAGATCCCTCAGGAACTATATCGGGATATTCTGGTTAGCAGTCTATGTCACTTCCCACCCTCTCAACCAATTCTATACAAAAAATTTTTCAATCCGTCGCTCCGTTTTAAAGACGCTGACGTGCGCGAGCTTGGAAATGAGTTTTCCCCAGATTCCTCGGGAACTATGTCGGGATATGCTATGTAAACTATGTCGTATCCCACCCCCTCAACCATATCTGTGCAAAAAATCACAGCAAGCCATTGGTCCGTCCTTCTCAGTGACACAGGCTACGTGTATGCCAAATTTCATCAAGATTGGTTAAGGTGTTGAAGCGTGAAAAGGTAACAAACAAACACATTTTTACATTTATAAAATTAGTAAGGATGCCTTCAATAATATTATTTCGCTAAATTTAATCTTGCTAACATACGGAAAGAAACCTTTGATGAGCGAAGTAGAGCCGATCATAATTATGTTTTGACAGCTAGTACGAGTATAACGGTGGATTGTATAAATACCGGTAATCAAAAATAGATAGCATCGTCAGTAAAGAAGCCGGAAACTTATTGTTTAAGTCGCTAAACCGTGTTAAAATCTTTATAGAAAACGGTTTGAAAACATCTGACAATGGGGTTCGTCTCCAGCCCTACAAACTTCCACCAATCTGGACTTGGCCCGCGTCTGTGGAGGGAGTATGCGTAAACTTTCTGGAGATAAGGTAAAAGACCTGTGCGCTACATTATGCACAGGTACCGCTATGGGATAAAGTAGTGGTTACATCCTCTTTGGCGCTGAGTTGTTAACTGCTCTGTGAGTCATCAGTATGAACTTGTCCATGGACTTTTTGGCGGGAATTTGTAGCGTTCAGTTTGTCATTTTTTTTAATGATCCGATAAATTACATTTTTATTTATTACATTTTGTGGTTTTTGATATTTAAAATTGATATCGTATTTATCAGCAAAGCACCGTTTATGTGTTTATTGTGTAGAAAAATGAAATTAAAGTGTGTATGCTGTGTTTCGAGTTCCCACAGGAAGTCCGCGAAAGCTTCAGCAAAAGTACTATAATTTTGCTGGAGTGTGTAGGTTAAGACTTAGGTTAGTTTATATACAGTAAATAGGGTTAAAACCAGAAAATGTAAACGTGATGTGAAGAAACAGTGATCTTATAAAATGAAAAATTACTGAAGACGTAAAACTCTACAATACTACCGAAATAATCTACTGAAGACAAGGCAGTATGGCCAATAAGACTAAGCCTGCCCTTAAAAAAATAAACATGTTCATAGAGTCTGTCGTTTTAGGAATAAAGGATAGGTATGGCCAAAGAGATGGACGAACGAGATGAGCAGTGCGCCCTTCGCGCACTCCACATATCCATCTAAACTAAGCTTAGATTAGTTTTATTGCGGCACGTAGCGCACGTAGCGCACGGACCGCCTCGCATCATCGCACGTGCTCTCAGCGGACAGGATATCCAATAGACAGCAGTGGAATTATACACTCTGTGCCTTTCACGCAAGGTTCACAATCTGACTCATTTAGTGTGCCATTGGACGGCTCACAATCCTTTACAGTCAAGTGGTTCTCAGAATATATTTTGTCACTTGTAGCACTCGTTTGTAAAACCCTTCAATTCTTTTGTTCGGAGAAGGGACACTTTTCTGTGATCTTCTAAATAATGATGGGACAGCTCAAATCTGAACGCCTTACAGCTGGCAGTCAATCGGGACGGATAGCGGCAACACGTGCGGCGTGCGTGCAGGGTAAGTAAGTACTGATGAGGAATCTTGTAATATGAATAACATTTCATGTAAAATTGGTTGCCAAGACTATTTGCTTTTACTGTTAAAAAGTTATAAGATCTCTAGTACAGCCAAGCCCCTAGCTGAGCTCCGGTTTGTGCTGCACATCATAGCCCACCTGGCCCGCCCCGAGCCGACTACGCTACGGAAAAGAATTCAGTCCAGTGAACCCTAGCTAATTCTGCTCGTGTTCTGCTCAAACAAGACGTTCCACGGTCGGTGCAAGTTAAGGGAAAAATAAAAAGTGTAAATTCTAAGTTTCCTTCCTTATTTCAAACCCACCTAACTATCTACTACTGCGGCACGGGGCTCCCCCTAAAACGCCGCACTATCGCATAATGCTATTTGCAATGCCACTAATTGTAATGTGTACATGTGTTGTTTGGGTAATAGCGCTAACGTTGGGAATATTAGCGCTCGATACGATAACACATTGCTTCCCTAACGACTTGCGATAGCGGATGCAACGTAACATTACCTGCAACATACATACATACATACACGTATTGCTTTTTAGGGTTCTGCGCCCAAAGAATCAGTCCGTAGTTGAAACTTTTATGAGGCTGTATCTTTGGAAGCGTAATAGGTATCCAGCTAAAATGGTCACAGAATAATAATATGTGTCCTTATGGCAAATTTTCTTTTAAATAATAAAAAAACAAATATAATATAAGGTATTATGCTTGCCTCACTCGTACCTATTAAAACTGTAATCGTTATGTGACATTGAAATTAATAGTAGATGGGTAATAAATTGTAACATTGTATTGTATAGTGTTGTGTTGTGTTGTATTTTATCGTATCGTATCGTATTGTATTGTATTGAATTGTATGCCTGTTTAAGGTACCTAAATTGTTCCAACACTATGGCAACATGAGCTTAACTGTTAGGCAATAGAATATCACATTAATGCAAGAGTAACATTTATAATTAAAAATTAAATGTAAAAAACATAAGACGTTTAAGATTTTCATTTGTTTTTAGTGTACCGCACTAGGTAAAAAGAGACCCTATTACTTCATCCTATGCTGTCCATCCGTCTGTCTGTCCGTCCGTCCTCCTGTCCGACATTTCAAAGGCTGTTTCTTTTGAACAGTGATAGGTAGCTGGTTGAAATTTTACAAAATATGTGTTAATGTAGGGAATTTACTAACAAATAATAAAAATGTGAAATATTAAGTTTTTTTTTCTTGACTTTGCTCTATTGTAAAAACGGTAATACATGTAAAAGTAAAACTTGATGTGATTATAGTGCCTACTAATCCAAAAGTAAAAAAAAAAAATCGGCCAAGTGTGAGTCGTAATCGTGTTAAGGGGTAAACAAAAAAAAACCAGCTAAGTGCGAGTCAGAACCGCACACGTAGGATTCCGTACCGTCATACTACATGAAGCTAGTTTCTTCACATTAAAAAAAAACACGTTTTCTAATTTTTTGTATTTGTTGTGATAGCAGCAACAGAAATACATCATCTGTAAAAATTTCAGCCGTCTAGCTATCACGGTTCATGAAACACAATCTGGTGACAGACGGACGGATAGACAGCGGAGGCTTAGTAATTAGTAATAGGGTCCCGTTTTTACCCTTTGGGTACGGAACCCTAAAAACCAGCATTTTGCTGTCGCTTACGTTGATGTTTTTGTTTAAAATGAATAAGTTTCTTTGCTATACGTGTATGGAGAGGTGCGCTGACACGCAACCGTGTCGTAGCGTCGGTGCGCGAGTTTCACTTGTATTTGGCCAGTTTTTGCTGTATCGTAAAATTTGGTAATACATACATACAAGCACAGAGTACATTAATGTATTATTATTATCGTACGGCCTATATATCTATATCTAAGTTCTGTAGCCAGTCTGTAGCCGCGGGGCTAAGGTCATTTAGCTCACTAAGTCCGCCCGCGAAGCGCCTGGCTAGGCACTCTTCCACGATATTAACAACCGTTTGTTAAGGGAGCCACAGTAATAATAATAATAAATATTTTGGGACAAATCACACATGGTCATCTGGCCTCAAAGTAGGATTCCCTGATTTATGGGAACCAGAGACTGATATACATACTTATATACGTTTAAATACATACATATATAGATATTTAACACCCAGACACAGAGCAAACAAATCTGCTCATCTCACAAATGTTTGCTCTCGGTAGGGATCGAACCCACTACCCTCGGATCAGTAGTCAAGAGCACTAACCACTGAGCCACCGCACGATGGCGAATCCTTTGTAAAGGTGGTAGTTTCAGCGGGCGATCCCTGTCCGGATGCGGTTCAACGTAGACCAAATGTTACGGCCCGCCTTGAAGCCAGGCAGTTGAACAGTCGGATCTTGACCTACGCTGCTCGCTGAACATTCGTGTTCCTCCCAGTCCGCTTGCCAAGATGACCGTAGGTCTAGCGGTTGCTTGATTCCGGGATCCGTCCAGATGGGCCTGCGTGACTTAAGGTTTACACGAGCATAGTCGAATTGAGAATCTCCTCCTTTTGGGAGTCAGCTCCGACGCACGACTGGAGTTTACTACTTAAGTACGATTGTCTAAACAGGCACAAAACAGGGCTTGACTTTAGTTTTAAGTTTACTCTGCACAGTTTTTATAACTAATCATTCCAATTTCCGGCCTCTTTTCATAGCTGATGTGTCAGGTCTTTTAGCTCCCATGGTTGCAGCTACTAATGATCCATTTGGTGTTTGGCAGCGACTAACCTCGTATGCTTTAGATGCGGTTATACGAGCATATCTTAGGTCATACCATAAAGGGCTCTAACATTGGTTTTGTGTTGACTCTTCAATTAAATCAAGAGCATTTTTGTTAAGTTTCTCTTGTAATGTTTCTAGTAATTTGTTGACATCTTTCTTTATATCATCACTCGCTTGAATAAGGAAATGAAAACTGTCGAACATCACTGTGTTTAAAGTCGTTCTGATACTTTAAAAGTTCACAATTCATAGTTTTCTTCTTTTTTGCTTCTTGAAGAAACCCGTGGAAAAGGTCTGTGCTGGTTTCATGATGTGGAGCTGTTTTTTTTTTCAAAATTTGATATACAGTGACGTATTTCATAGTAGTCCCTACTCTCGAGAGGACGGGTTTTTTCCAGTAACACTCACGCAAGGAAGGTTCTTCACTGCGACGATGGGTGCACATCAAAAATGCCACTGCATGCTTACAACCACCAGCTAAAGCTGCACAGTCCAAGCACTGGCAACTGACGATTTCACCTTTAGTCTCGTCTATCACCATAGTGAATTTGTATGAACTAGCCCTCACTTTGTGCTCGGGGCAGATCTTGCAATTGAGTGTGCAAAGTCCTGATCCACGACGTAGTTGCACGTACCCAATAGCATCGTCACCATAAGATTCTCGTGCAGCCCTGAAAATGCAAACTAATTTACTTACTGTAAACAAAATTTATTCTTTATAACCTAAAAAACTACTACTGAAAGAAAGACTATTATTTCGCCTTAGCAGAATTAAGGTTACTTACGTCGGTAGTGTTATATTATTTTATAGTACTTACATTGCTGTTTTTACATTTCTCAGCTCTGCAGAATAAAAATCGGGGTTATTTTTAAAGAACATGATTGCGTCCACTTTGGGCAAGTTTCTGCTATCTGCTTTCACAAAATTGACACCCATGATGGAGTGGAATACCAAATTATATAAAAATCACAAATTTTAAAATCTTATCAGATCAAAAATTGTAAGACTGCAACAATAACAGATCTGATTTGATTACTGTGTTGTGACTTCATTTTAGATTTCGTAGTGACTTATATTCTTTTTGTCAGATTCAGCCAATCCTGACTGTTTTGTATCACGTGACAGAGGTGCGCACAATAGGTTGCGCGTAAAAAACGTATCGCGCAAAGAGAATATAACAAACTACGTTTTCGATCACTAGATTTTACTCCTCATATTTTTTTCATACCGGGCGCCTTATATGCAAATCGATTCTTAAGGAGTAAACTCCAAAAATAACCTTTGAAATGTAATCGTACTAGACTGTTTCAGTAGGCGGGGACTTCCCAATTACGTAGGCATATACACTATGAATTGCGTTATGCTTAATGTACAATTTTATCTCACAGAAAATGACTTCGAATCATATATTAAGTCAATACAATTGCGAAGGCCTCATTTCACATTTCCCAAGTTATTCGCTTACCCTTATCTTTAGCTGTAAAACCGCGAGTTGGTTGGTCGTCGCGGCTCTACGAGTACTACGGGCGCGCCAAGCCGCCAAGCCGTGCGTAGCGCCAAGCGCGACAAAGGAAAACTCCTTGGAGCGAACAATGAAGACGAGCCATCTCTTTAGAAGAAAAAAAAAGGTTTTAAAGTAGCACATAAAGTTAAACTACGGGGCTTATTAGCGCCGGAGTTAGCGCCCCCCACCCGAGGCGAAGAGCTAAATGTACAGAGGGTTCGCTCCCTACGTACGTATATAAATCTCAAAATTTGCGAAATCGGGGAAAAACAAAAGAGAAAGAAAGTGATTAATCTCCGAATTTTTATTTTTTTAATTATAATAATAAATAATATATAAAAATTCTTGGACAAATCACACACGGCCATCTGGCCCCAAAGTAGGATTCCCTGTGTTATGGGAACCAGAGACTGATACTTATATACGTTTAAATACTTACATACTGAAACGCTAACTATCGTTTCGAGCCGATCTCTTTTGTCGCGTTTCATAATTAAATTCTTTTTTGATGTCGTTGCTCTATGGTATTTGAATTTGAAAATTGTTGTTATTTTTTGACAAGAAAAACAAAAGGTTGACCGTGATCCCATCTACAGATGCGAATTTAAATTTTTTTTGATAAATTGTTTTATAAGTCGTTATTGAGGCCCACAATTTTATTCTGTGGTAAGTAATTTGTATAAGGAAACCGCTTTGCGTGTATTTTTGGTTCTGCGGCGAATTACATTGTTATATCTCCGTAGGGTTTCATCCAGCCCCTACGAGGTTGACGTCCCCGAAGTTTTACAATAAAGGATTAATCCCGGGATGGAGCAGTGCTGATCACCAGCCACTCCTTTCTACTGCCCGCCCAGCTGCTCGCCATAAGGGAAGTGAATTTATTTTATCTTTTATCCCGAGCGACTCTCTGACTCTCTGACCTTTCCGCCGACCTAGAAGATTTCCTGTTTCCAGTTTCTGACCATTAGTTATTTATTTTAAATTTTAAAAGTGTTTTGTATCTGATACATATTTTGTTAAAAAGATAGGGTAATTCAGATCAAACTGAAATTTTAAACTTAGTAACTTATTTAAGTACCAAAGGGACGGTGACGATCGTTGCCTGCCGGCATACTATAAAATAACCATTTTATATACAGATAAAATTGTAACCTTAAATTTATTTCCGTAAATTCTCCATAAATATATTAGGTCATTGTTTTTAATTGTCTACACGGTCAACCATTGTATATTGTTCATATTGTTGGTCATATTGTTTATTGTTCCTTCTTTTTAGGAAAAAAATATAAAATATATTTATTCTAATTTACCCCATAATATTTTTTTCTTCAAACTCCATTTAGGCCTGAACCTCTAAATCGTACGTATCGTATGTGGCAAATTCCGTGAGGGTTTTTTATCCCCAGTTCCCATTATTTTTGTCACAATACATAATATATTTAACACCCAGACACAAACAAATCTCCTCATCACACAAATGCTTGCCCTGGGTGGGGATCGAACCCATAACCCTCGGATCAGTAGCCAAGAGCACTAACCACTGAGCCAACGAGTCAGTCAGTATTCCAAATACATGCCTTAAAAAAAACTGAACACTACTCTTTAAACAACTTGGTTCTAACTTATCTGTGCAACGTTTCGGTGTACACTCGGCAACAGGCCTGTTCAGTTCTTAATGTACAATTTTATCTAACAGAAAATGACGTCAAATCTTATATTATGTCAATACAATTGCGAGGCTTTAATTCACATTGCCCAAGTTATTCGCTTCCCCTTATCTTTAGCTATAAAACGTTATATAATATAAAAAGTTAGTCGTCGCGTCCTACGAGTACTACGAGCGAGCCAAGCCGTGCGTAGTCATCGTAGCGGCTCTACGAGTACTACGGGCGCGCCAAGCCGCCAAGCCGTGCGTAGCGCCGAGCGCGACAAAGGAAAACTCCTTGGAGCGAACAATGAAGACGAACCATCACTTTGGACGAAAATAAAAAGTTTTTAAAGTAGCACATAAAGTTAAACTAGGGGCTTATTAGCCGGAGTTAGCGCCCCCCACCCGAGGCAAAGAGCTAAATGTACAGAGGGTCCGCTCCCTACGTACGACACGTATACATCGAATGACACATACAGTGAGTTTTAATGTAACTAACTTAAACTTACAAGTTTAACAATTTTTTTGAGATCATCCTATTACCATTAGCACTGTGAAAGGATCAATTTTAGGGGTCTGTACCCAAAGGGTAAAACAGGACCCTATTACTAAGACTCCGCTGTCCGGCCGTCTGTCTGTCCGTCTGTCACCATGCTGTATTTTATGAACCTTAATAGGTAGACAGTTGAAGTTTTCACAGATGATGTATTCCTGGTGCCGCTATAACCACAAATACTAAAAATTTGAAAAAGAGAAGCGGTAGTCGCCACCTTACATCAGGTGGATACCTTTTATAATGAAAAAGGCAGCACACTGGAAATGACGAGTTTGAATGTCTTACGTCACTTGCCCATTTTGTATGAAGCGGGTTCTCTGTGTCTAGCTATACTGTTGCCCGGGACGTTGGCGGGGCGAGGGGTAAATAGCACTTGCGGATATTATTCATATCCTCCGTTACAAAAGGGCCCGTTCAGTAAAGTTTGAATCGCTTTTCCAAGTCGGCTGAAGGACCGAGCATTGTCCTCAGTGGTTCAGCCGAAGATTTTACGAGATAGGTCATCATATCGTGTTGTACGTGACGAGGCGTCTTATCTATATTACCCAATCATTAATTTCGTTTACATTATTTCTTGTGCCGCATTGTTAACAGTACATCGATTAAGTAAATCTGACGCTCGCTACGCAAATCACTGAATTCAACTCTATCTCGAGAGCATATAGGCCAGTATCGTCTCTCGGAACTGGAAGGTTTATTTGTTTGACAATAAAGTTTCCAATTAAAACGTAACTTGATGCAAATTGTACAACCCTCCCCGGTCGTACCCGACGCCCCTTACCTCCCCCTACGGGACTACTGTCACAGTATACGAAACGTAACGTAACACTTAGATAGTGTTAAAACTCCTTCACTCTTCTGTGCTACTGTTGGTTGAACGGTACAAGGCTCTATGAATTTGGTTTGACAGGTGACGTGGGCGCTGCACGCCGCTGTGAACAAAGCCGTCAAAGTAAATGTCAGCTTCATAGCCGCCATGATGGAATTTCGTAACGCAGTGTAAATCCTTATAATGATCCTTACATGATTAAAATGACATCTGTATAACCTACGACATAGCACTGATGAGGATAGCATTTTTGGAAATCACGATGTAACAGTACAATTTATCAATTGTTGTTATTTACGAGGAATTAATTTAATTGGGTAACAAAAAATGTTTTTCAGGATTTCAAATTCTTATTCATTTCACTCTAGGTATGTATCTGATAGCCAATATTTGTAGGAGTTTTGGTTCTATACATGTTATGATTTAGAAAGAATCATGAGCGACGGTATGCTATTAGCACTGTTATAAAAAATAAAGTGTTTTTTTAAAATATAGACTACTATTTTAAGAAACTAATTTTGTAGATTTTCATTTTTAATAAATGCTTATATGCTTATTATGAAGACGTAGGCAACGGCTAAGAATATATTTTGGGAAATTCCCACGGGAACGGCAAAAAACAGGATCTGGGCGGGCGAAGTCGCGGGCACCCACTAGTTATTAATAAATTGAATAAAGAAAAAAAAATATTTCCAAAGCAGGAAATTTAGCTGCATCTCAATCTCAAAATTTGTGCAGTCAGGGAAAAACTAAAGAGAAGAAACTGATTTATCTCCAAATGTTTTTATTTTAATATCATCATCATCATATCAGCCGAAGGACGTCCAATACTGGACATAGGCCTCCCCCAAGGATCTCCACGATGACCGGTTCTGCGCTGCCCGCATCCAGCGGCTTCCCGCGACCTTCACCAGGTCATCGGTCCACCGAGTGAGAACTTTACTGCCCCAACGGCCATCTGTTCTACGAGCTATGTGCCCCGCCCACTGCCACTTAAGTTTAGCAATTCTGAGAGCTATGTCGGTTATTTTGGTTCTCCTACGGATCTCCTCGTTTCTGATTCGATCCATTGCACGCTCCATTGCCCTTTGGGTGACCTTGAGCCTTATTATGAGGCCCATAGTAAGCGACCATGTCTCAGTTCCGTATGTCATCACTGGCAACACACACTGGTCGAAGACCTTGGTCTTAAGACACTGCGGTATCTGGGACGTAATTTTATTTTTGATCAATTTGGTTCTAACTTTATCTGTGCAACGTTTCGATGTACACTCGGCAACAGGCCTGTTCAGTTTCTTTGACAGTTCGTCTCTGTGACGAGCGCGTGGCGGTGCACGGTGGAACAAACCGCGGATCTCATTTTTAACCGACCAACTTCAAAAAAGGAGGAGGTTCCCAATTCATCGGAATATTTTACATAACTTATGTTTTTAGGTAGGTACTCTCTATTTGTTTTCAAATAAATATATGATTCAACATTGTTTTCCGTTGAGAAAAACGTTGTTTTAACAGCATTTATATAGATTATTACAGCGAAACACGGTGCAGCAAGAAAACATAAAAACGTCTCGTATATTTTAATTTTACCTGCTACTTACGCGCTACTTCTATGCAAATCATATCGTTATACTTTACAAGGTTTCTTTGCATTCATTCCCATAGTTATTTTAAGGATTTTTTTTATTCACAATTGGTAAGCCCTTGGCATCATCTCAACTGATGGTAAGTGACGATGATGCCGATGATGGAAGCGGACTTACCAAGATTCCCTAACGCAATGGAGAACTGGCTATCTTATCTTCATGTCAGAACACATCAATGTTTTTAATGATGTTTTTTTTTTGATTTTACATATTTCAAACGTAACTGAAATTTCATTTTATTTTAAATTAGTAATTACCTTGGTTGGTTTATACCAGATCTATTGATATCTCGATGTGTTGCCTTCGATACGATGCCTTCCGAATTTCAAATTTAAATTTTCGTCGTGTACTAGACCACAGAAATAGCCCCCGACGGGCCAAATGTACTCACGCATGTCTGGCATGGCAGGTGATTGTTCGACTCGTGCAAGAACTGATGAAATGTTTAATGTCCCGAGGGCACATAGTCAGTATGTATTAAGGTCTTTTTTCTCGGCTCCGCCGGTATGAACCGTTCTCGTTGAAGCTGTGATCACGTGCGCCCAGTGAGAATTTCATTAAGTGCCCTCTCTCTCTAACACACGTGGAACAAGCAAGATGGCGCGAGTCGTGTGCGGAATCGCAATACAAGACAAGAGTGTGAAATAAGGCGCCACGAAGCCGAGCTTGCTCCTGAACGCTACACTAGTCCTAGTATCGAGATATTTATATGTAAGGAGTAGTGTTTGTGCATACGTAGCGTAACTGATTTGGAATGAAGCCTACAGCGCTTCTTGAGCGAGGTACAAGGACATAAAGCACGACAATACCTAATAGTATAGCAAGGATATCGAGCTGTACACTCACCAAAAACATATAAGGACGACACTGACTAAATCGTTTAAAATCGTGTATAAGGTAGACGCGAAAGGTCCATGACTTCCAGTTTTTAAGAAATTAACTAATAATGCTGGTTTTGTAATCTATGTCGGTATTTAAGAAGAACGTATCCCTAGCGCACTTCATACAAATGAAATTCGGTTCTTATTTTAATACTATTCATCATATCCATCACCAAGCCGAAAATCGTCCACTTCTGGACAAAGACCTCCCCCAAGGATTTCCACGATGACCGGTCCTGCGCTGCCCGCATCCATCGGCTTCCCGCGAACTTCACCAGGTCGTCGGTCCACCGCGTGAGAGGCCTGCCTACGCTGTTTTCCGGTTCGAGGTCGCCACTCGAGAACTTAACTGCCCCAACGGCCATCTGTTCTAAGAGCTATGTGCCCTGCCCACTGTCAATTCTGTGAGCTATGTCGGTTACATTGGTTCACCTACGAATCTCCTCGTTTCTGATTCGATCACGCAGAGAAACTCCGAGCATAGCACGCTCCATTGCCCTTTGGATGACCTTGAATACTATTCAATCAAAGCTATCTAAATTTTGTAAACACGTTCTAGAAATGATTGTATGTATGTGTTGTAGTTTATCAGATTTCGTAGGATTGTTAATATACTATTTTATTACTAGCTGTCCCGGCGAACTTCGTACCGCCTCACAAAAAAACTGTACTCTACACTACAGTACGCTACGCTACACTACACTACATTATACAACACTACACTACACAACACTACACTACACTGTACTGTACACTACATTACTAGAGTACATAAAATTACTATAGTGTAGTATAGAGTGTAACACTACACTATACATGTATGGGTAATGTACGGGAACGTAAATTTTTGATGTGTAACATCTTTGCTCTCGCTTTCCTGCAATTTGTGGGAGTGATTTCGTGAAATGGGACGGAAATGTGTAACATGGGACGGAAATGTGTAACAGGAAGTCGCGAAAGCGCGGAATTCTACTTTACGAGAGTCCGACTCGCACTTGGTCGGTTTTTATTATATTTCTTCCTCAATTTTTTTGATGTTTTAATAGTTATTCTACTATTCTTGGAGGAGACGAATCCAACAAACCAAAAATCATGAAAATAGGTCCAGCCGTTCTTGAGTTCTAAATGGTGTCATCAACCCGACTTGGTTTAATGTGCTCGTATATACGACCTATTGACGAAAAAGAAACTTATAAGTTAATTATGTCCATGAACAACACCAAGACGAGCGGTTTCGAAGACATACCAACAAGTGTCCTCAAATCAAACGCTGCCTTCATATGTCGTCGTCCACTTACTCATATAATATATTGGTCAGGGCATTTGTCCCGAACAACTGAAAATATCTGTTGTAAAGCCCCTTTTCAAGAATGGCGATAGATCTAGTCAAAATAATCACAGACCAAAAACCATTGTTGCTATCATTTCAAAGATAATAGAGAAAGCCATGTAAGTTCGGATAAACGCTTTTTAAGCAAACACAATAAAGTTAAAGTTTGGCTAATTTAGAAGTTTGACTCTTTTACCGAAATGTATGGGGAAAAGTTTTTCGCGATTTCTGACATTTCTAGTACTCAACCCTCAGTCGGTCCAGTAGAGACTTTTAATCCTTATAAGAAACAGAATCGATTGGCATCAATAAAGTTTTTGTGTAAAATGACCATTGTCTTGCTGACTGTACATTTTTTCCAAAATCTGTGAAAGCAGTTCAGAATATCTTGAAAATTTATGGATAGTCTTCTAAAAACGTTTTCCTGTAACTATAACGGTTAAGGTACCTGCCCTTACTGTCCCGTCTCAAAAATTCACTCTGTATTGTTTTCATTACATCCACTAATTGAAAAATATTGTTCAAATTGTCAGATTAACAATATTCCTCCATATAATTGTCAGGTTATCATTGAGAACTACTACTATCAAGTTAAACCGTCTGTATAAAAATCTGAAGCGCTCAACATTTTTTTTACTTTTTCTAAAATCGATCATGACTTTTGGTCGCGTCTAAATCGTCAGTCACTTGAATAGGACACTTTTTTAATTCACTTAACATTTCCTTTTAATATCTGACACGCTCAAACGCTTTTTTTCTCCCCCTTTTTTACGGCCACCCCCCAATAAAACTGATCGTCAGATTAATATCTCTCGGTTATCACAAAGACATTTTCTTACACTTTTGAAAATTTGTACGCGTTCCCCCAACTAAAATGGCAAACTTTTCATAAACTATTTTTCATTTCATTTTAGAGTTTTAGAAATTCACAATCCAACAGGTCCCCATGACGCTTTAGTAACTGCAAATTTAGCATCCCGCGCTCATCATCATTTTTGATAACCTACTTTTGACAACCTTCCGTCTCCATCATCAGAACCTCGATGATAAATCCTGTATAAGGTTCTCATTAAGATGAGTAAATAATCCCAAACATACTCAATACTCAATACTCAATAATTTATTGCTATTATTATTTATTTATTAACATAAGCCCAATAGTGTCATTAAAAATAATAATGTGTGTCAAGTATCAAAAAATTCTGTTCATAGATGAAAATTCAGTGGATGGACAATCAAACTTTTCCAATTTTTCTACCCGTAGGAGTGTTTTTTTTTTATTTAAATGGGACTGACTCCGAAGTTTACCCTATTTAACTAGAACTTAAATTAAAAACTTAAAAACCCCAAAAAGAACCGTTAAAAAGTATAAATTACATGTCTTGGCCCTTTAACCGCCAGGAGGCTCGAGTTTCCATACAAACGTAGTTCCGCTTTAATACAAAAACTACATGCCGGATTTACATCCAAACTTTACAAATATATTGAGGAGACAAATATGGATGTTTGTAATTAGTTTTCGATGTACTAATGTAAAACGGAAAAATATAAGAGCAGTTTCAAACTTTCAGTACAAAACTAATTTAAGCCTTCGTTTAGTTACAGATGTTTTATCTCACGAGCGCGGGTTAGCCATACTTGTGTGTGTAATGCGTATCGACACTCGCTATTGTGAGTTTATAAGTTGCGTCTATTGTGTGCGCTATTGTAAAGCTCCCGAGCTTACGCACGCAAAGACAATATTATGCACACACACAAGTATGGCCAACCCGCGCTCGTGAGATAAAACATCTGTACGTTAATATTTACTACGAAGAAAACCAATTACAAACATCGATTTTGTCTACTCAATATATTTACAAAGTTTGGATTTAATCCGGCATTTAGTTTTTGTATTAAAGCGAAACTACGTTTGTATGGAAACTCGAGCCTCCTGGAGACTCTTAAGTTTAATATAAGTAGTTATATTTTGATCTAAGAGTCGTCGCGAAGGGAGACCGCTAGTAAGGATGTTATTAATTTCTTTGAGAAGAGCAGGCCAGTTTACACGGAGAGTACCTGGTCAAGGTATCAAATTTAAATTAATATAAAAGTGAGATTTTTTGTTTGAGTCAGGCCAAAACCTTGCTAAAGTAAGCGATTGTGATAACTTTACCTCGCATCCAGCAACAACAAGAAGTGGGATGCGAGTTGCGAGTTGCGAGGCACACGTCGAAAGACACAAGGGTGTGACTCGAAGCTCAAGAGAACAAATGTCTACGTGCCATCACGAACGCCCCCCGCTACGTGAGGAACTCTACCATCCATCGGGACCTGAAGCACGACGATGTGAACGCCTTCATACGCCGCCTGGCTAGCACGATGTTCGCCTGTGCTGATGCTTCGTCGTGGGAGCACATAGCAAACATCGCACCGCTCCACGCTCGACCTCCGGACGGAAGAAGTTCCTGGGCCCTCCCGCGGGAGCTCGTCAATGACCCCGACGATGCGGGCCCAGGAAACTCACAAACAACATGACAACAAGACCACCACGCCACGATGGCAACCAAATGACCTGCCTCTGGTTAGAGGCAGCGGTAGAAACCTCCGAAGAGGGCACTGCCCTGACACGGAGTCCCCACACCCCGTTAAAGGTGTGTGAGAAGACTGATTGATTGATAGCACTTAACTTTATAAAACGCTCAATAAACGAAATGTATAAAATTTCCCTTGCCTTAAGTAAAAAAAATAAAAATATAGTGTAATACTAGATAGTATAAATTAGTTGCCGTAATATGGCTCCCGGCTTAGAATATGCGATCGCCAACCCGCCTTCCGAGCGTGGTGATACGGCCACGTTCCCCAATGATATATACAACAAAAAAACGGCCCTTAGTCCCCGACAGTCCCGCCATTCCTGACCCTGGTAGCGGTCAAGGTCATTACCTTCATTACAGGTCATAATGTGATATGGGGTGCGAAGAATCCCCGGCAGATGCCAGGCTACCAAACCAAAAGACCTCTGGCCCTGGCAACCTGCGGACCGAAGCGAAGCGATGGGATATCTCTGGATTGTGTGAAGTCCGAAGAGAGGGGGAGGACACTATAATCCTTAAATCTGGAAACCTGCTCTATTTCCTGGAGGGTGACCAACTGTCCCAGGGTGGAGTCGAGTTTCTAGTCCACAAGTCCTTCATTAACAATATGGTCTGGATCGAGTGTATCAGCCGAATGTGTGCATCATGACATTATATTTGTAATAGGCACTAAGTTTTTTTATTATTTGAAAGTGTGTGTAAACACCTCTTAAAAATAAATATTTTGTAATTTTAAATGTTTCAAAAAAACAATGCAATGAAAAATACATTCGGCATTTTAATCATAAATTAAAAAATATGTTTTATTATTTTGTTGTTACTTTTTTGCACTTAAACTACTGAATCGATTTAACAATTTATTAGAGAACTAAGAGTTTGAGTTCAAGACAACCTTTGTTAAATAACTTGAGGTCACTTGTCATTCCGGATAATGAAATGCAATATGAGTTGAAAATAAATAGTTCCTGAGGAATCTCAAACAAAATAAATGTGCCTCTTCGGCTCACACGCCGCACACCTTCAACGGCAGCGCAATTTCCAAACGGATGAAGTCGCGCAAAAAAGGATAGCTTGAAAATAAATAAACTTTTCTTTGTCAAAATTGTGGAAACTAAATAGCTTGGGTAATTAAAAAAATTGGTTGTCTGTAAAGTCGGTTTACGGACGATAGTTTTACGTGAAAACGTCATAGCGTAACGGGATAATGAGTCATCCTTTTTCGTGCGTGCAGGCGGCGTCCATCGATTTATTAGACGTTGTAACGTCAAAAGTTTTGTTTTGGTTCCTTAGTCTCCCGGAAACGTTATATTTATCACTTTTGTTTTAAATAGATATCCAATACATCACCAGAACTCGAGACGACCCTCGCCAGTGGACAATGGGGCGCCGTCGGCGGGCGGCGGGGGGGCGGAGGGCGGGCGGCAGACAAGGGCGGCAGCAGCGTTGTGCACCAGCACTGGCGGAAATACTCTACTTGCGACGCAAGGTAGCGCAAGTTCTTCGAACGGTTATGATTTTAATAATTTCATTTGATTTGATCCTGATTCTATGGTGGCGTAATGGTTAGTCCATTCGCTTCACACCAGTAAGTCGCGGGTTCGATTCCCGGCGGGGTCAACTTTGTAAGACTCGGTTTGGTTGGTGGTAGGGCATTTCCTAACCCCGCCTGGCTAGCTACCACCATCTTATCTAAGTCTTGCCGCCAAACATCAGTGTTAACAACATTGATGTGTTCCGGCTTGAAGATAAGATAGCCTGTTGTCAAGCCCGTAATCAAGCCAATGTGGTAAGCCCGCTTCCATCTTCGGCATCATCGTCACTTACCATCAGGTGAGATAATGCCAAGGGCTTACCAATTGTGTATAATAAAAAGAAAAGGCAAAGCTGCCCGCATATAAAGGTCTTTACCTATGAAATTGACGATTCAGTTTTTGAAGTTCAATGCCAATTTTTATTGAAAATAAAAAAGTTATTGTTTTATATTATAAACCTTGGTGATACTACTTATGGTCTGTAAATAGTGGCATGTCTTTCATATTCCAATCCCCTGAGCTATGTACCATTGAATGGAACAAAGTCGTTTTCTTAGTGGTCAGATGGGGCAATTTTTTGGAGTAGTTAATTTTCTTGAATTTTCCTGGAAGTGACGAAATCTTATGCGGGGTATTCCCAAATATGACATTAGTAACGAAAAAACTGCTGCGATAACTCTAGAGCTTTAAAATTAAAAATGTGTATTTTTTGCCTCAATAGAGGCGATTTTTTCGGGTGAAAAAACCCGACTTCATAGTGTTAAAGCCACCGTGCTCTCAAAATATCTAAACAATAGGCATATGTTTACCACCATTTAATTTTAAATAGTTTTGCTATTTTGAAAATAAATTTCGTTTTAATAACTATTGTTTTTAATATTAATTTTCCTACTCGGCTGGACAGCGTTCGGGAAGCTTCGCAATATCTTCACGTTCCAAATACCGCAGTGTTTTAAGACTAAGATTATTGACCAGTGTGTGTTGTCAGTGATGACTTACGGAACTGAGACATGGTCGCTTACTATGGGCCTCATAAGAAGGCAAGGTCACCCATACGGCAATGGAGCGTGATCGAATCAGAAACGCGGAGGAGAAAGGAGGAGGATCCGCAGGAGAACCAAAGTAAAAGACATAACTCACAGAATCGCTAAACTGAAGTGGCAGTAGGCAGGGCACATAGTTCGTAGAACAGATAGCCATTGGGGCAGTAGAGTTCTCTAGTGGCGAAAACGTAGCGTAGGCAGGCATCTCACGCGATGGACCGAAGACCTGGTGAAGATCGCGAGAAGCTGATGGATGCGTGCAGCGCAGGACCGGTCGTCGTGGAAATACTTGGGGGAGGCTTTTGTCTAGCAATGGACGATTTTCGGCTGATATGATGAATTAGCATCGTGCAGTAGGTACATACTCGAGGAAAGTGCCGCCGAGTCATGCCCCACGTCAAAAGTGTTCAAGTCGCTTTTTCATAAGACTGCAGTCTCAGTAAGACTGGCGTGGTCGCGCCGCCGGCGCCGATTACTATGGTTAACTGACCGTAAGTACGGTAATTACCTGGATCAGTTTGACCCTAACTTGCATTATAAAATATATTCGCTAAAAAAAATTTGATTTTTGGATCAGTTTTCCACACTAATGTAATAATGATTTTGTGTAAACCAATATAAATTTCTCGTTAGAATTTTTACATCAATCGGTCAGTAGATCGGCCGAAACGTGAGTACTATTTTTTCTTAACAATTTTTATTTAATTTAGTACGGGTTTCTTTGTAAGAGTTTCTGAACATTAAGAGGAGAAGCCTCACTTCGTGTTGTGGAGGACTCTCTGTGGCCCTGTATAATAAGGACTGCTTTAATAAACAAGTAACATGTAGGGAGTCAAGACTTCAGATGCTAGACCTTCGTTCGTTGCCAAAAATGATGCTATAAATCACCTTTGTTTTCAAAGCTGACTACATGTACTACGAAGAATTCAAAATATTTTACAGTAATCTTTTGTCTTTGTTCTTCAAACTGATATCTAATTAATTTTTATTGATTCATTATAATTTACGAATAAAAAAGCACCTAAATCGTAAAATTGATTTCAGCGGGGCTGCCCTCTCATAGAAATATCAAATTAAAGGTCAAAAATCACTTGCAGTTGTTTTCAATTTTTTTTTTTTTTACCTAAAAACTTTACTCGGACTATTAAGACCATTATAAAGTCATATATTAAAAACAAAGTTAATTTTGCACTTGCTAACATTTTGTATCGAAAATCTATAAACTTTTTACAAATCCAACTATGCGTCTTATGTCAGTCGACCATTACTCCTAAACTGAGAAAGCCTACTTGGCTGTTATTATTTTTAACACGCTTATATTAGCTTCACCTGTATGTATGCATGTTTGTATGTATATTTGCATGTTTTTAACACTTTAAACGAACAGATTTAATTAAAACTTTGTACATTTATCAAGAATCAGTGACAATACTATAATTTTATCTCATTATCCTGAACTAAAAATTTAAAAATAAATATAGTTTAAAAAACTAAAAAACACGCTTTTAAAGCACATCAAACTAAAAAGTGAAAAATAATTAAAACTGAAAACAATAATGAACGAAAAATACTAGTATTATTGTGAAAAAAGCGTCGGGTGCTTGGTGTTATATTTTCGTATAACGAGCAACCCACGCTTTTTTTTCACAATAATACTAGTATTCTTCGTTCATTATTTTTTTTAGCTTATATTAAGAATTATTTTTCACTTTTTAGTTTTTAAACTATATTTTTCTTTCAAATTAATTACATAATGTACTATTTTCAATACTTTTCTGATTTTTGAAATAGCGGCTTAACTGGTAAGGGCTGGGGAGGAGGGGACATGTAGCTTTCATAAAAATTACCACTTGAAAACTAAATAATTTATCGGAAAAATAATCTTTTCAGTCCCTCAGAAGTTTAGAAAGACTTATTCATTCACCAATACCACAGTATATATATTAGTACTAACGTACCAATACACTCCGCTCGTCAGCGCTAGAACGCCGTACTATCGCAGCCGCAATTCGCGAGCCGCCCTTGTACGCAGTTATAACCGCTAAGTCGAGCGCCATAATACCCATGTTTCCGTGTATGGGAAAGAGTAGGTGAATAAATGCGTAGGTATTTTAGTTTTATAAGGAAGTGCAATATCTGTTACGAAGTAACTAGTATCTCATCTGTGGACTGTGACCAAACCACGCCACCGCGGTGTCCGAGGCCAAGATCCTATTTGGTTCGCTGAGTATAGCGAAGTAAGCAAGTGTTCAACGATTCCTCACACGATATGGTTCCTGACGTGAACAAAACGATCACCCCGCTTTACGTGTAGTGGACTAAGGTAAAAAAAATGCAATAAATTTATAACAAAAAATAAACTTTAACAAAAATATTTTACTCCACATTGTTATTAACTTCATGTGTTCTTATTACTTTAAACGAGCAATGTATATAATCATACAGGATGTTACGGATGCATACCCCTTCCCCCCGCGACGATGCTTTGCCTCACCCCTGGGACACCTAATTTATTACCAAATAAGGACTTGAATTTCTTTTGCAAAACGACGCGTGGCCGTTAGCCAATGACAGTCGTTAGGGGTGAGGTGAGGCGGGGTTAGACGCGAAATCGCTCTGTGAATTTGAATTATGTTCAGCGTGACCAGATTCAGTATTTTAATACTTTTTCAGTATATTTCATCGATTTTTCCGAACATCAGTATATTTTCAGGTATATTGTTGGAAGTCAGTATTTTTGGGTATATTTTGGTTGACGTTATGGCAACACCGTCGTGAGTGATCGTCTTTGCGACAATGTTTGCGGAATTCCCCGGAACGCGAACATTGGGGACTTCGAGCACTGGCTCACCCATCTCATGTGAACAATTTTGGGTGGAAGTTGGGAAAATTTCTAACAGTGATGGCATGTTAAAATACAAAAATATAACTAGTTTTAGTAAATCTCTGCTATGTATACCGGTGTCGAATGCTGCATGCGAGCGCATATTTTCACAGATAAATTTAATAAAAACGGACCAAAGAAACAGATTTATAAACAAAAATGTGTCAGCAATTTTAAAAACAAAGCAAGGTGTTAAGGATGAAGGAGGTTGTGTAAATTTTAATCCTTCGAAAAGAATGTTAAAATATAACTCTAACATTTATTGTCAGGATGAATAAATAAAACGTGTTAAAAAAATCAGTATTTTTATTGGTATATCTGTCCTATGTAAGTCGGTATATTTCAGTATTTTTTTGAGGTGCCTCGGTATTTTTGTAAAATTTAATCTGGTCACACTGATTATGTTCGTTCAGTCGCTCGCCGTATGCTGTTTGTTTTGGTTTGGACAATAGACACGTTATTTTCAATATCGTTGTTTTCTGTTTTCGCCACGACCCTTGCATGCTTCGTGCTGCACAGTTGGTCCTATCGTACCGGATTTATTATTTGTGTTGCGTGTGTACCTAAAAGTGTGCAAAAATGGTGAAAACAAGAAGCCAAGACGACGCGGCGATACAAGACGGAGAAGTAACGCCCGAGTCCTCCGAACAACAGACCCCCGGCATGGGGCTATTGTCACATCAGTTCCCGGGCGTGGGGCTCCAGGGACAGGAGGTTCCCACCGTCACCAGCGACCTCAACGGCGGTTCCAACGACGCATTACAGTCCACACGGCCATTGACCCCTACGCTCACGACACTCGCGTTCCCGCTATCGACGCTGACACAACCTGGGGACAGGCGCGAGGACGAGAACTTCGACACAGGGTCAAAGACGAGACAATCGAAAATTGCGCTAGCCCGCGCGAGACTCGAGCTAGCCGCGGCAAAGCTAGCTCTACTGGAAGCTGCAGACGACTCGACACCTGCAACTTTGTACGAGAATACTGTTCCATTGGCAGGCATACCATCACAAAGCAGTACGAGTACACCGACAAGCATCCAGCGTACCATCACGGCACCGTACGCTAACATCACACACGACGGCGACGCGATGCGCGGTGACAGGCCACCGCCATCAGCGCCGCCCACGGCTGCGCATTACTACACAGCGCCGCCGCCGTCGCCGCAGCAACCGTTGCGGCCGCCATCGCCGCCGCTGCGACAGCATGGTTGCGACGACTCAGCGATGGATCTAGCAGCAGCCATATTAAAGGTAGCTCGCGGGGACCGGCCCCCCGCGAGTCACAGGTACCCAGATTTACCTTACTTTAACGGTAGCAGTAGTGAGTGGCTGTATTTCAAAGCGGCTTTCGATCAGTCAAAGGCTGCCTTCTCGGAGTATGAGAATGTTGCTCGACTACGGAAGAGTCTGAAAGGACTAGGCTTCGAAGCCGTGAAGGGTTCATTTATTTGTAACATGAAGGCGGAAGACATAATGTATAAATTGGAGGCGCGCTTTGGCCGGCCTCACGCACTTGTGACAAGTGAATTGGAAAAACTGCGGAGTTTACCAAAATTGACAGATAATCCTAGAGATGTGTGTATCTTTGCATCCCGAGTAGATAATATTATCAGCACTGTACGGGCATTAAATAAATCTGAGTATTTATATAATACAGACGCCATAAATATTATAACTGACAAATTAACCACCGTACTAAGGAACAGATGGTATGACTTTGAGTTCAATAGTAAAGATAGCGATCCGGGGCTTATTAAATTATCACGCTTCCTGGAAAGAGAGGCTGATTTGAATGCGAGACACGCTAAAGCTGAGGTGATAGACAATAATATCCATCCAAGACCCCATAGAATAATGAAAGTTACACATTTTAACAATAAAAATGTATGTGCTGCCTGTAGTGAAACTGGCCACACACCAACTACATGCTTAAAATTTAAGGCTATGCCTGTGTCTGAAAGATGGGAAGTAGCTCGACAAACAAAACTATGTTTCAGGTGCCTGACTAAAAGAAAGTGGCAACACCGGTGTAAGAGTGTTAAGTGTGTGGTGCGTGGGTGTGAATACTACCACCACCGACTACTGCACAACGATGACGGACCGCAGCCACAACGTAGTCACTCGCCGAGTGCCGAGGGTGGCACTTCTACACGACCAGCGGAGAGCAGTGCTTGCACGAGGACAGCTGAAGACTGCGCCTTCACCCAGGCGGCTGGCTGTAGCGCGCTGCCACTCTACGGTGGTGCGCGTGTGTCCGAGGGCGGCATGGACGCGCTCACTGGCACCATGGACGTGCATGCCTGCGACGCAGCTTGGCAGCCTGCAGCGGTGACATCCACATGGGCACCACGGGCAGCGAGCACTTTCCTAAAAGTATTACCTGTTAAATTAACAGGTCCAAAAGGTACTGTAAACACTTATGGTTTGCTTGATGATGGCTCCACTGTAACCCTGCTGACTGCAGACATAGCCCAGAAAATAGGTGCACAGGGCCCAGCTGCTCCCTTTTATATCGAGGCAGTTGGTGGAGCACGTGTGGAAGCCTTAACTTCATGTCGGGTGAAATTTAGCATCTGTGGACAGCATAGTAGTAATAATTTTGAAATTGAAGCGCGGACTATTGACAAGCTGGACATAACTGCACAGTCTGTAAAGGCTGAGGCGCTTCAGGGTTGTGAACATCTAAGGGATCTGTCTCATCAACTTATATATGAGGTCGGTGAGCCAACAATACTTATAGGCCAGGATAACTGGGAACTCCTCTTGACAACTGAGGTACGCCAGGGCGCTAAAGGTCAACCTGTGGCTTCCTTGACACCATTAGGTTGGGTTTTGCATGGCCAACGACATAGCTATGTACCCTCCTTAACTTTAAGGCACCGCTGCAATCATATAAGCCGCACTGGTTCCCTGGAGCGGCTGGTCCAAGACCACTTTAAGATGGATGCCCTTGGGGTAGAACCGCGCAAGCCACACTCGGACCCAGAGAGCCGTGCCTTGCAGATTCTACAGAACACGACACACCCTCTACAACAAGGTGGTTATGAAACAGGTTTGCTGTGGAAGGAAGAAGGTAAGCCCTTCCCGAACAATTATACTGCAGCACTCAGACGACTGGAAGGTGTGGAAAAGCGGCTCAACAAGGATCCACAACTTCAGGAAAAATACAAGGAACAGGTAGATTATTTGTTGAACAATGGGTACGCTGAACTGGCACCAACTCCAGCGCCTACAGACAAAACTTGGTACTTACCACATTTCCCAGTATTAAATCCAGCAAAGCCTGATAAGGTGCGCATAGTCCACGACGCCGCTGCTTGTACTAATGGCGTCTGTCTGAACGATTACTTGTTGACTGGTCCTGATTTATTGAAGTCGTTACTAGGGGTTCTCATGAGATTTAGACAAAAGAGGGTGGCAGTAAGTGCTGATATCAAAGATATGTTCCTGAGGATAAAGATGAGGAAGTGTGACAGAAATGCCTTACGCTTCCTTTGGCGTGATCAGCCTGGTACTGCACCCACTGAATATAGGATGACATCGGTACTCTTTGGCGCTACGTGTTCCCCTAGTACGGCTATATTTGTCAAAAATTATAATGCACATAGGTGTGAAGATGAGTTCCCTCAAGCCGCAAGCTCCATAATAAACAATCACTATATGGATGAATTTTTACAGAGCTTCGATTCGCCGGAGGAGGCCAACTGTGTGTCGAGAGCAGTGGACGAAGTGCATCGCCGTGGAAACTTCCAGCTGCAGAAGTGGGCATCGAACGACCGTGCTGCCATCGCGGGGCTCGCCGCGGTAGCTGGGAGCGCACACGTCACCATACTCAAAGAGGAAAAAGTGCTGGGGCTTGTATGGCGTCCTGCCGACGACACCCTTAGTTTTAATACTTCTAATATTTCTACATTTGATTGTAAAGTCCCGACGAAGAGACAGCTTTTGAAGGCTGCGATGTCACTTTTTGACCCACTGGGTTTATTGACACCTATAAGTATACAAGCTAAACAGATCCTCCAGGATACTTGGCGTAACAATATTAGCTGGGACGAGCCCCTTCCACCAAAGATATTGCAAACCTGGCATTCATGGTTACAGGCTCTAGAAAACTTAAAGGGACTTGCTTTGCCCCGTTGTTACCCCAAGTACAGTGACGCAAAAGAACTTGAATTGCATGTATTCGTGGACGCGAGTGAGGTTGCCTACGCTGCTGCAGCTTATTGGAGATCAATAGATGGTAAAGGCAAAGTATTTATCTCACTCGCGGCGGCGAAAGGGCGCGTAGCGCCCCTCAAGATAGTTTCAATACCTAGACTGGAATTACAGGCGGCCGTGCTGGGAGGACGACTGGCGTGCGCCGTCGAGAGGGAGCATGAGCGGCGCCCCGTCCGACGCGTGATGTGGTCCGACTCGCGCACCGTGCTCGCGTGGCTGCGCGCGGGTTCACACTCCTTCAAACCGTTCGTCGCGCATCGCGTCGCTGAACTGGAAGAGACGACCGACACGGCACAATGGCGCTGGGTTCCCTCCGCCCATAACCCAGCCGATGACGCTACGCGTAAACCACCATCCGATTTCTCAGCATCACACCGTTGGTTCACTGGACCTGACTTTCTTTACCTAGGGGAAACGTTATGGCCACAGAATGATAATCCGCTCACACTCATAGAAACAGGCGAAGAACGCACTACGACTGCATCCACAGTCTCCCACACACAACTGAAAGAAGCTTTACCCGAGGTAAGACGCTTCTCCTCTTGGCTGCGACTAATAAGGAGTACGGCGCGAGTACTGCAATTCATCGACCGCAGCAGAACCCACATGACTACATCTGCGGCTACTCACAATCGACGCGTCGACCCAACCGATCCAAAATGGAAAGGTACCCGTCGCGCCGCGCCTACTAGAGCTGGGGCGCCCGCACGTGCAGACACGAGAAGCGCCACCTATGTGCCACTGCCGGCGCAATACGCACGACGCGCTGAAATACTATGGATACGCGCACTGCAAGAACAAAGCTTCCCAACTGAGCTACGAGATGTCGCCGGCGGGAGAAAGGTATCGAACAATAGTCGCTTACGCCAACTCTCCATGTCCATCGACGAGGACGGCGTACTGAGATTACGCTCAAGAACTACTGCCGCGACAGACATAGACGGACAGACACAGTCACCGGCAATACTGGATGGCGATCACGCATACTGTAGACTGTACATCGACTGGATCCATCGGGAGCTTCACCACAGTGGGGTCGAGCACGTAACCAACCAAGTGCGCCAGAGACACTGGGCGCTGCGCTTGCGGCCTACTGTTCGATCAGTCATCAAGCAGTGCCAGCCCTGCCGCCTACGCCGCGCTGTTCCTCCCGTACCGCCAACCGGAGACCTGCCACCTTGCCGCCTCGCGCATCATCAGCGTCCTTTCACACACACAGGCGTAGACTACTTTGGACCACTGTCTGTCACCGTAGCGAGACACCATGAGAAACGCTACGTCGCCCTCTTCACATGTCTCACAACCAGGGCCGTTCATTTAGAGGTTGCTTCTTCTCTAGCCGCCGACGCTGCGATTCTTGCACTTCGACGAATGATGGCGCGCCGGGGGAGTCCGGACACTATATGGAGCGATAACGGAACCAATTTCCATGGTGCGGATGCCGAGCTACGCAGGGCAGCACTATCGTCACTACAGCGAGAGGCCGACGTACGACACATTAATTGGCGATTTATCCCACCTGGTGCACCATTCATGGGCGGTGCATGGGAGAGGTTGGTACGTTCTGTAAAGACTGCACTAAGTACTACGCTCCACAACCGACACCCTCACGAAGACGTGCTCCACACTTTACTGACAGAAGTGGAACTTACGGTTAACTCAAGACCGTTGTCCCATGTACCAGTTTCGGCGGAAGATGATGCTGCTCTCACCCCGAACCACTTTCTACTCGGCGGTCCTTCAAAAGTCCCGCTACCTGGGACATTCGTAAGGGAGGATGAACTCAAACGCTCACATTGGCGTGCATCACAGCGCCTGGCGGATCTCTTTTGGCAACGCTGGGTACGGGAAGTCCTACCGCTACTGCAAAACCGGCGGGAGCCGCATGGTCGAGGCGAAGCCATCAAGGTGGGTGATTTAGTTGTCATTGTGGACGAGACACTCCCGAGGAACGTCTGGCCTAAGGGCAGAGTTGAGCGGATTCATCCAGGTACAGACGGGATTGTAAGGGTTGTAGATGTCAAAACGAAAAACGGTGTGATGCGTAGGGCAACAAAGCGTGTAATAATAATACCTACAGAATAGATTTGCCAATTTAATTGTATTTCAATTTGGAATAGAAAAGAAAAATTTAATATTTGATGTAAATTATGTAAATCTTAATTTCAATTATGGCATCAGTATCATCAAAATTATTCATATTTAGAAATGTAAAAGTCAATGTGACAACATATTATTTTACAGATAATATAGGACACCCTGTAGATTTATTGTTGTTTGTTCATTTAGATTGTTTGGTTGATTTTGGATTTCATACTTTGTGATTGTGATTATAAATTTTACTTAAACTTGGCAATTAGTAAGACTCAGTGTAATTAATTACAACTTGTTATTAGGTACTATCAAGGAAGATTTAATGTACTATCTCAGAAATTTAATTTTATTTGACTTACATTAGATCTTGATGACTTAGCTTCAACTCTAAATTGAATTAAAATAATAGTCAAACTTGTATTTTAGATTCTATGTTGGGATTTTATTATGTACAATTAGTATAATTTACACAGATGTAAAACTGTTTATAAATTATTTGTAAAGGCCTTGACCATCCCACATTAAGGAAAAATAACTTACATTTATTTTATTTGTAATAAGTAAAAACTGTTTATTTTATTGCGTAGTGACTGTTAACAGCCTATGTACTTGGTTATGTATTTAGGGATGGGATGGTAGTATGCATCGGTAACACGTTTAATTTATTTCATTTAGACAATTTTTTTTATGCACATTGCAGGTGCACGGCGGGAGAAATGTTACGGATGCATACCCCTTCCCCCCGCGACGATGCTTTGCCTCACCCCTGGGACACCTAATTTATTACCAAATAAGGACTTGAATTTCTTTTGCAAAACGACGCGTGGCCGTTAGCCAATGACAGTCGTTAGGGGTGAGGTGAGGCGGGGTTAGACGCGAAATCGCTCTGTGAATTTGAATTATGTTCGTTCAGTCGCTCGCCGTATGCTGTTTGTTTTGGTTTGGACAATAGACACGTTATTTTCAATATCGTTGTTTTCTGTTTTCGCCACGACCCTTGCATGCTTCGTGCTGCACACAGGATGTAACAAAATTAGTGTAGTTCCCTTTAACTGGAGTTTCTACTCATCATACTGAACATCTATTGTTCTATGAATTTGCTGAGATCACAAAAAAATATATTTAACTCTTCATACAAATCGACCAGCTGATCGACCAATTTTGTGCATTTCTAATTTGTTTTTTGAGAATTGACTATGTGTTCCTTGGGGAAAGTTGTTCAGTATAGGACCTCCAGTTAACACGTCCTGCACCAATTTTATTATACAAACCTGTATATGTATGTAAGGTAGGTAAAATGTTTGAGTAATAGTTATTACCAGCCAAAACATTTCGTAAAAAGTGTCAAGTCTCGGTTAAGATTACTTGGCAATGAAAAGTAATGAGATCAAAGAGATGCCAAGTATATTTTATTAAGATGTAAAAAGAAAATTAGTGACTTGGCCGTTAAACATTTTTTAAGAGTAGTAAATCTATTGAGATATATGCAGGTCGTCTATGTAGGTATTTTGAAAGGTTTCCCTTTGTGTGGGTACAAAATTTACCAAATTTCATCTTTCTAGGTATATGAAGGTACCTACAGAATGTCTAATTTGATGATCTATAAGTTAGTGAGTGATTCGGACAGTCAGTGAGTGTCAAATTAACAAAAAATCCATCAGATATCTTCGTAAATATATAAGTTATAAATATAAACTTGACATTCTAGGGTCCTCACGAGTACACGCAGTTTGTTAGGTAGCTAAATTTTGTCGTTTTAATCGTTCCTAGCGCCAAGACACAGGGGCTCGAAAGTCGGCCGAAATGGTTCTAGAAAAGGTATGACGGCAGCGCTAGCTTTGCCCTCGACTAAGAACGTGTCTTCAAACAAACTTATAAACATACCAGTAGTTAGTTAATTTTTACCAAGTTTCTAAGGCGTGGCCTCTTGTACAGCGGAAACACTGAACACTGTCAATTCGCAACAACTTTGCGATCCAGATGACTGGCAATTGGCATAATGTTACCACACGGTAACATCTTAAGGGTCCCGAGGAGGCTCGAGTTTCCATACAAACGTAGTTTCGCTTTAACACATAAACTACATGCTGGTTTAATATATACTTTACAAATATATTAAGTGGACACTATCGATGTTTGTGATTTTTTTAGATGTTCTGATAATAAAACGAAAAAAATTAAGAGAAGTTTCAAACTTTCAGTACAACACTAGTTTAAGCCCTCGTTTATTTATGTTTCAATTTACTACGATAAAAACTAATTTACAAACATTGATATTATGTGTCTACTCAACATATTTGCAAAGTTTGGATTCAATCCAGCGTATAGTTTTTGTATTAACGCGGAACTACGTTTGTATGGAAATCCGAGTCTCTTGTCAACCCTTAATAAAACAGACCAGCTATTGCTCGCATGGTTATTAACAATTTGGCCTGCTATTTTGAATGAGAGTGATAAAAATACAAGCTCATTAGTGAGTTTGTTTCCATAAACGTGTCGGCCCGCACGCGAGGGCCCCTGGCGGCTCCTGGCGGCCGCTGTACTGGCGATGCCTCGGCACTCGTGTACGCGCGTTTCAATGTAACTCCGATAACTAGGATTTTTTTTAATATTCGCATCATCTCAAGTGCGCTTAACGTACTAACCACTGTCATACGGTATGCAAAAGCTGCGGCGTGTGAAAGGGATACAGCTCCGGCCTCCGGCTAACTCTCTGAACTGTGGGAGAGCACTTTGGAACCCTCAGGCGTTTGTGTGTGCTGCCTGAGGAACAGTTCAAATAAAAATAAACTAATAATTTTGTAACGTATGTTGGTAAAAATATGTAGAATTAATTATACAGTTAGAATTGTACAAAAGCTCTCCAATAAATAATAGGACTGACTGCAGACTATATTCTGTAAAATCTTAACTGAACAGCTGTTCACCCCCTCAATTCCTTTTTCTTTGTGCTATGAAAATAATAAGTCTAATACATATGATAATATGTCATTATCTTATTATTATTATTATTACAGCTCATATACGTCCCCACCGAGGGGCTCGAGCCTACCCTGAATCAGGGCGATTAGGCCTTAGTCGACCACGCGGGCCCAGTGCGGGTTGGTCGACTTCACACACAACCTTCGAGTTTCTTCGCAGGCGTGTGCAGGTTTCCTCACGATGTTTTCCTTCACCGTTAAAGCAATCGGTAAGTATGTACGTAAGTTTTTGAAAAACTCATTGGTACATTGGCCGTCCAGATTTGAACCCGGTACCTCTGGTTAGATGGACCGAGTCGTTACCGGTTGAGCCACCGACGCTATTATCTTATTACTATTACTTTATTCGGGAGTCTTACAGCAAAAATTTACAATTTAATATTTTGAATGATATAAATATGAGAGAAAAAAACATCACTTTGTTCATTTCAGTACTTAAAACGTTATTTGTGTAATAATTGCGTGTTTATGACGCCGTAGTGTTATGGTATGTTTACAAACGAACCAACTATAAGATATTTGAACTTACCAAAGCTTCGGAATCACTGCGACTTCGAAGACCCTGGCCTGGCCCAGACTGCAAATCACTTATGTATTTGTTCTGCAATAATAACTGTCGCCTTATCAACATCAACAAAACATCATTCAGTAAACACTTTGAAAATTGAATGTCTATCGTACACTTAGTGAAGTTTCCCCTTAGCGACGAAGCTAGGAGCCATCTCGTTCGGATAAAAACTTGACAAAGACACAATCAACAACAATAGAGTTAGGCGAGCTGAGTCCCGAGGAGCTCACTGAAAACTAATTTGCAATAGTTTAAACAACTTTCTCTCGTTACAGTTAGACCTAGTCGATGAACAACCAGCTATTTAAAGGTAAAAGGAAGAAATAGTTAACACTGGGGATAGTCGTCGGGACATGCGGCGTGCCCGAAGTTTATCCGTGGAGCGCGCGTCGTGCCCGGGCGGTGCGGCGCGCAGCGAGACACTCGGCACGCGGTCGCCGTTCCACTGCCGCACGCAGCACGCGCCGCCGCCGCCGCCGCTGCCGCCGGGTGCCTGGCCTCGAAAAGATTTACCATGCACACACTCAACATTAAGGGTAGAGCCGAAAACTACAGTCACTGGATCCGAGAAAACACATTTTTACATCATTAGGTTAACTGGCAGAGAGAATGGCGGTCACATTAGCATGGGTTCGAGGACATCAAGGAAATTTAGGCAATAAAAGAGCAGACATGCTAGCACGAGAGGGCGCCAGCTCAAGATTTATACGACCGGAGCCTCGACTTCTAATATCTGCCAAAGTCACAAAGGGAGTGATCACAGAGCTTATGAAGCGAGAAGCCCAGGAAGTATGGGTAGGAAATAATAGTTGCAGACAAGCGAAAATGTTTCTGAAGGGAAGGAATCACAGGAGGAGCAGAACACTACTATCGCTAGGCCGGAAAAGTCTGGCAATGGTCATGGGCATTGTTCACTGAACATCTTTTTATAAAGTTTTACTAGTTTATGGTGTATTTTTATACTTAATTTTATTGTTTTTGATAATGGTTTTTTATGTCATTACTAAACTTCATCTTGTCACCAAATGATCAGCTTTTATTTCTACAGTCCACTAAGCAATTAATATTTGATCCTTGAAAGCCGTCTTTCAGGAATTAAAATATGGAGACAAGATCGCAATCGCGACGAAAAGCGATATCGAAAGGTATACTGGGCCAAACTCCCACCGTCATGCACGGTAGCCCGAATCCTCTTGCAGGGGACGGTAAGTCCCCCGGCTCTTATAGTTCCACAGGTTCCGCGGTAACGCTGAAAAGTTTAGCTATACAAGCAGAGTGTGCTCGTAAAGTTGCGAATATGGAACGTGAGCGCGAACGTGAGCGCGCAGCCTTGGAATGTGAGCGCGCAGCCTTGGAACTAGAAGCTCAGGCACAAATAGCGGCTCTTGAGGAAAGTCCCAGCCAGAGCAGCAAACGTTCCAGCCGATTGTCCAATAAGGAAGTCCAAAATTGGTTAGATGGGTGTTTTAATTCTGCCGTTTCTTCAGGTTTAGAAGCAGCAGTACCTTTGCAGACACATGCGCCTAGCACATCTTACCAGGTGCCCGACTGTGTCACAGTAGAGCGCTCTGCGATGGTTCCTGAATTTAGTAGTTTAGTAAATAACACAAGGACTCAGGTCCCCATTTCCCGTGTTGCTACAAAACCTTTATACGTGAGCAGTACAAGGCTCTTGCCCATATCCGGTACTATCGCGCAAAATACTACTAGAAACCTACAGGTAAATAATTCACATCATTTTGTAGCTAACCAAGACAAGCTTGACAATATTTTGGGTAACACATACCCGTTGCGACCACAGGAACGTTTTCCTGCTAATAATACTAAAGAGATACCTTCAGATATTTCTATGCTTGCTCAAGCGATAAAATCCCTAGCTTATAAACAGAAGGCTAGGTATAATGATGGGCGTTTACCTATCTTTGAAGGCAAGCCGTTAGAATGGCTCAGTTTTAAAAGAGCCTTCGAAGATACTAAGACGTCGTATTCAGCTTCAGATAACATAGCACGCATCAATCTGGCGGTCAAGGGAGCAGCGCGTGAAGCTATCGCCGTGTTTTTGGTATCAGCCCGTGACCCACAGGAGATCATGTCTGCATTGGAGCTTCGATTTGGTAGGCCAGAATTTGTTTTGCAAGAAATCACTTCTATGCGAGCTTTACCTAAGGTGAGTCACGATAACAGTGATTTACATAAATTTTCCTGTCGGGTACACAACTGTGTCGAGGTGGTAAAGCTTCTTAACCAACATACCTATTTGGAGTCCAGAGATTTTTTTGTCTGTCTTAAGTAAGTTAACCCCACTGCTGCGAACCCGTTGGTTAGACTATGGGGCGTCTAACTTCAACCAGAATCTTGGGAAATCCAAGCTTGAGCTCCTTGTTAGCTTTCTCGCGCGCGAGGTGGACTTACAGCTCCGGTTTGGACTTCTAAATGAAACACCAACAAAGAAGGTATACAAAATTCACGCCGCCCAAACGGATTTTTTGGAAGAAATTTCTTGTTCGTCACCACCACAGGTCATACCCAATAAAGTGTACGCTACTGTTTCTAACTCGCATTCCAAAAATAACGCTGAAAGCATAAAAATATGTTTGTTTTGCAATGAAAAACATCATTTCTTGAGTTGTTGTGAAAAATTTTTGGCATTGGCTATTAATGACAGATGGCAGTTTGTAAAAGAGAATAAACTCTGTCACAAATGTTTAAAAAAAGGTTCGCATAGTTATAAATATTGTAAGTCGTCTAAGGAGTTTTGTCAAGATAAAAAATGTTTTCGCAGGCATCATAAACTATTACACCCTTCGTCGAGTGGTTCGATTTCCTTCGAAGTCGAAAATCAAATGGAGTGCGGAACATCGGATTCTTCGGGTGAGCAGTTGACACATATTGTGGCTCATGCTACGCCGATGTCATGCTTAAAAACCCTGCCCTTTTCTCAACCATTATTGAAAATAATAATAGTATCAGTGTCGGGCCCAGCAGGTAGCGTAGACACGCATGCTTTATTAGATGATGGCGCTACTCCAACCTTCATCGATTCCGATCGTTTGTCCCAAATTGCTGCTTCTGGTCCATCTGCACAGGTGAACATACAATGTGTAGGAGGCCTCTCTAAGGAGACCTCTCTAAGGAGACTAGCGTCCAGTATGTAAATTTTAATATTAAGGGTCGTCACACACCGGACTGGTTTACGGTTCATGGGGCGCGATCTATGGACGGTTTGGGTATATCCTCGCAATCACTGGCGGTCGAAGATATCAAGAAGCTTCCGTATCTGGAAGACCTTACATCTTTTTTGGTGTATGAAAACGCCTTACCTAAAATTGTTTTAGGTATTGTTATCTGGCACCTCACCTTGCCTCAGATTACACGGCATGGCTCTAGATCTCAACCGGTTGCTATCAAAACAGCTTTAGGGTGGGTCTTGTTCGGTTTTAATACCAGTAGGACCAAACCAGTTATCAATATAAATCACGCATCCGTCGACGAGCGCGAAACTTCGCTGGGGCCCTCTGACCTCTCCTCTTTAGAGGAACTGATGAATGAGCAATATAAACTTGACTCTATAGGTATTTGGAAAACCGTAATTCATAGCAAAGACGATGAACGCGCTATTAACATTTTGGAAACTACTGCTAACCGCCTACCTAGTGGTCATTTTGAGGTCGGTTTGCTGTGGAAATCGGACAAATCGGTTTTCCCCAATAGCTATCCGTTAGCTCTTTCACGTTTTTTAAGATTAGAAAAGAAAATTATTAGAGATCCTACCTATGCTCAGCGATATAGACAAAATGTAGAGGACTTGTTTAAAAAAGACTACGCTGAAAAATGCCAAAAAGATTCTCTCCCGGATTATGTCTGTTGGTACCTACCACACTTCGGTGTTATCAACCCTAATAAACCAGCAAAGCTCCGCGTAGTAAACGATGCTGCAGCTCAGGTGGACGGTGTGAGTTTGAATTATCTTCTGCTGACGGGATCAGACTAATTTCGTTCTCTTTTCGATATTTTATTACGTTTTAGGGAAGGAAGGATAGCTTTGACAGCAGATATAAAGAAAATGTTTCCGCAATTTAAGATAATCGAGCGCGATAGAGACGCACAACGGTTTCTATGGAGAGACAACCCTAAGGAGCCAATAAGTATTTATAGAATGTCTTCTATGATTTTTGGCGCGGTTTCCAGTCCGTTCACAGCGCTTTACATGAAAAATAAAAATGCCCTTGAATTTAAGGATCAGTATCCCGAAGCCGCGCAGGCTATCGTCGAAGACACTTACATGGACGATTTCATAGGCTCTGTAGCGACGGTTCATGAAGCCACAGCCCTGGCCTCTGACATAGTAAAGGTTCACGCGAGAGGTGGTTTGGAAATGAATGGCTGGATTTCGAACAATTCAGCTGCACTTGCTCAGGTTCTAAAAGAACTGTTGTCAGATTCCATGGTAGTGTATTTAGGTAGTGCACCCTCGCCTTTACAGTACACACGAGCTTTGGGCCCAATTTGGCCTCCAAGATTATTCGTAGCTCCAAGATTAGACAAGATTGACTTCAACACTCCTGCTAAAGGCGGTGATCAAAGTCTGCCGAATCGGCTAACCAAACGTGTTGTTTTGTCTCTTTTAATGCGTGTCTTTGACCCTCTAGGCATTCTGGCACCGGTGACCATACGCGGTCGTATTTTATTTCAGAATGCTTGGAGGTTAAATGTAGATTGGGACAAACAGCTTCTTCTCACAGAAGTAGCAGCATGGAACGATTGGTTCAAGGATTTAACCGTTACCTCGCTTTTAACTATTCCACGCTGCTACAATACTAGTCCCGTAGATTTAGCACAAGTGGAGCTACACGTCTTTGCAGATGCCAATGAGCAAGCTTACGCTACGGTGGCTTACTGGCGCTTTATCTTTGCTAGCGGAGATGTGCAGCTCGCACTCATTTCAAGTAAAAGTCGCGTAGCACCTTTGAAACCATCTAGTACTCCACGCTTAGAATTACAAGCCGCTCTTATAGCAGCCCGCTTAGCAAATTCCATTATAGAAGCTTTTAGATTAAAGCCTTCTAAACGATATTTTTGGACAGATTCTATGGACGTTTTAGGGTGGCTGCGTAACGATGCGCACCGCTTGAAACTGTTCGTTGCGCATAGAATAGGTGAGATAATGGAACTCAATGAAGTTAATGAGTGGTCCTGGGTTCCTGGGATAATAAATGTTGCTGATGATGCCACACGTTTGGAAAGCGGCTCTCTCACGGCAGACTCACGTTGGCTAAAGGGTCCGAAATTTCTATATACGTCCAATACGGAGCCCACGATTCCATCACCTGTTTTAGAGTTGAAACCTTCAACACGCAACGTCTGTACCTATAACATTTCAGCTCATGAAACCGTTTTACTTCATCCGGTAGCTGCCAATCCCCACCGCTTCTCCTCCTGGCTTCGTATGGTTCGCGTGACTGCATTAGCTCTTAAATTTTTATCTTTATTACGTTTCCATGCTTGTAAACAGTCGGGCAAAATTATTCATCACTCACCCTTGCCCGGTAAAATGTTCACCTTTGAAAATCATACTTCACCTACTCCTCCTGTTTCACTTCGTGATAGTTGTCAAGAAAGACTGCAAAGGTCGCTAAATTTAGACGATTTAAATATACCGGAAACACACATTTTAATGAAAAGTCAACTAGACATGTTTTCGGAAGAAATCCGCTGAATACAAAACAAAAAATAAAAAACTACGTACCCGTGTCACGTCGTAGTTGCCTGTTAAAGTTACCGGCGTATATCGACAAGGATAACCTGCTACGACTCTCGACACGCATAGTGGAAACCACAGAGGTTGGAGAAGGTGTCAGATTTCCGATTCTACTCCACGGAAAACATCAAGCCGTAAGACTATTAGTTCAACATTTTCACATAAAATCAGCACATGCTAATACCGAGAGGGTAGTGAATGAGCTCCGCCAAAACTATTGGAATTTGGGTCTACGAAATGTCATAAGGACGGTCGCGAATAACTGCCAGTTTTGCAAGATTCGTCGCACGCAACCTTTCAACCCACCAATGGGAAACCTGCCTAATGCGAGACTAGCCCATCATAATCGTCCATTTTCGTTTGTTGGGCTCGACTAATTTGGCCCCAGTACGGTTTCAATTGGTCGGAGGATAGAAAAACGATACGTGGTTTTGTTTACTTGCCTCACTGTTCGCGCAATCCACCTAGAGGTCGTAAATTCACTTTCAACAGACGCCGCATTAATGGCAATAAGACGTTTCATTGCACGACGTGGAACTCCTAATGAAATATATTCCGACAACGGAACTGCTTTTGTGGGAGCAAATGAGCAACTCAAACGTTTATACAGGGAGGCGGTTTCTGACTTCACGGCGAACGAAAGAATAACCTGGAAGTTTATAAGCGCTTCGAATGGTAGACCATTTTTGGCAGAGATGGCTAACAGAATACCTGCCCACCCTGTCCGCACCGAGAGCCCAGGGTCAAAAACCTAGCCTTAATGTTGGAGATCCTGTACTTCTCGTTGATGGACCCCTTCCTCGGGGCTACTGGCCAAGGGGACGGGTCACGGCCTTATATCCAGGCAAAGACGGCGTGACACGGGTAGCAGATGTGACCACACGGGGCGGGGTCTTTCGTAGGCCTTTTAAAAGGTTGGTTCCCATTGTTTAAAGCTGGGAGTATGTTCACTGAACATCTTTTTATAAAGTTTTACTAGTTTATGGTGTACTTTTATACTTATTTTTATTGTTTTTGATAATGGTTTTTTATGTCATTATTATACTTCATCTTGTCACCAAATGATCAGCTTTTATTTCTACAGTCCACTAAGCAATTAATAGGCATAGTAACAGGACATTAATACTAAGGACTAAATAGACATAGCCCATATTAGAGAGGACCATAGACCCCACCTGCCACAACTGCGGAGAACCGAAGACCAGCCAGCACTACAGCAGGCTAAGGTGGGAGACGTTTGGCGCCGATAGGATCAGGGAAGAGGAACTGTAGAAGGAGCTCAAGTTTTGAGGGGGGGACGCCACCGGGGTCACAGTAACCATTGTACCACCGTGGAAATAGGGTGTAGTGAGTCCACATAGAGACTTGAACACCCGCCTGTACCCCGCAGGTGTCCCACCCAATAATAATATAATAATAATCATTAGGTGGTCTATAAAACTGACATGGTCAGACTGTGCAGAGCGACGTGCAAGAAGCCGTTGTACATGATGAATGAGGCTGGAGGCACTCACCACAGGGACAGATCTGTGAAAGCTCGTCCGCTAGCAGGGGGGCGACATGCGCGCGCCGAGGGAGCTGCACTGGAGGCGCAGGTCTCTGGGTGTGTTTTTTTTTATTCACAATTGGTAAGCCATTGGCATCATCTCACCTGATGGTAAGTGACGATGATGCCGAAGATGGAAGCGGGCTTACCAAGATTCCCCAACGCAATGGAGAACTGGCTATCTTATCTTTAAGCCGGAACACATCAATCGCAATGGAGAACTGGCTATCTTATCTTTAAGCCGGAACACATCAATAATGTTAACACTGATGTTTGGCGGCAAAACTTAGATAAGATGGTGGTAGCTAGCCAGGCGGGCTTAGAAAATTCACTAACACCAACCAAATCGAGTCTTACAAGTTGACCCCATCGGGAATCGAACCCGCGACCTCCTGGTGTGAAGCGAATGAGCTAACCATTACGCCACGGAGGCGGTTGAAATGATATGTGCATCTCCTGATCCCGTCACGGGACCACTTACACAACACTTCCACGATTAGAAGCAAAAAATTGTACAGTCACGCTATGCATACTATCTTGCATAGCCTCGCCCTCTGGCTTACAGAAATCATCTTTAAAAACACGCTGACCTAGTTAACCTAGCTAGTTAGACCTAGCAATTAAAATAAATAATGTGAGCCTCATTAAATTCTTCTTACTCAATTGTTTTTACTAAAATCGTTACAGCAATGTTTAAGAAAAAAAAAACTTTATTTGTATGGGAAGCATTGTATTCAGATTTTTACTGGAATTATGAACTTTATAGTGTAGTAGGCCACTTGATGTTGTAGTAACGTACCTACAAAGTTTCATTAAAAACGTAAAAGCGATTTTTGAAAAAAAGAAGTTAGATTTACTCTTCATAATCATGATGGGAAACATTAGAAAAAAGTCTGCAGAAATCTATAATATAATAAAACTGTAACGGGGCCGTGTCTGTACATGAAATATTTTTGGAAAATAATAACTGCGGTGGACATTACTAACGATACAGAGAACAAAACAACAACTTTTGGAATTTTTGTCTGTCTGTCTGTATGTTCGCGCATCACGCAAAAACTACCAGGCCGATTTTGATGAAATTTTGTATGGTGGTTCCTTATAGCCCGGGTTAACGTATAGGATACTTTTTATCCCGGAAAATTCAAGAGTTCCCGTGGGAAAATCAAAAGTATTCATTTATGGAATGGCTCACCACGCAAATGTGGCTTGACCTATTACAATCAAATTTTACACGTTGATACCCTTATCGCGAACTAAAACTGGGACATTGTGAATCCCAAAAAAATTAGGGTTCCTACTGGAATGCAAAAAATTGTATCTTTAGAATGACTCAACGTAACAATATCAAACATTTATATTGGGATGGTGTGTTTTGACCATCATTGTATAGTCGGGTATTTTTTATCCCGAAAAACTAAAGAGGTCCCGTGGGAAATTATCTATCGATACTTACAATAATAACAAGAGAGTACTTTTTTCCAAATATTAGCTACACATACCACACATTATAATCATAGCAGCAGAATGTTAATAGATGGCACTGCAGGGATAATAAAACGCGCTTAAGTTGTATTAAAACATTAAAATATTACTTCATACTTTTGTGTGGATTATTTTTATGTATTTTTCAGCATACGCTACAGTACACAACTCTCTGGAACTATGGCACGTAGCGATGTGTTTCATAGACGAACAGATAAGTATTTTTTTACAGATTCCAATCGTGTAAAAAAATTTAAAACACATAAATCGAGTTTTAGCATCTTTCACGGAGGCACAGATATGGGAACTCTTTTGACGGTGACTATTTGCGTGTGGCAGTTGCTCTCCGCCTGCAATATCAATATCTGTGAACCTTATCAATATATTTGCGGATCCACGGTGGAGGCAATTGGCCATCACTCACTGAGTTGCGGTCGTTGTTTGTGAAGATTCCCACGTCACCAATTCTTTAATGACCTCACTCGGAGGGCACTGGTATCGGCCAGATGGAATATTCCATCTTTGATGCAGCCCCCGGGCTTTAGTCGATGTGATGGCAAAAGGCCGGAGGGCTTAAACAGGTGCTATGGCAGAGAGGAACGTGCCTGCTTTGAGACGCCACTTTTTCTGCCTCACTCCTCACCCGTACGGTACTGCTGCTCAATTTGCGGCGAGAAAGAAGCATAATAAGTACTCAGTCTTGGAGGCAAATTACTGCTTTGTGCCGCTGGTCTGTGAGACAACCGGCTGCTGAACCCTCAGAGGCCTTTGCCTTCACAAAGGAGATTGGCCGTCGCCTTCGAGAGAGGAGATGTGACGTTAGGTCCTACCTGCTGCTAAGGTTGTCTATTGCCATTCAACGTGGCAACGAGAAGTGCGTCATGGGCTCCTTTGGAGCTGATACGACTCGAGGATTTGACCCATATTCATATTTTTAGGAAATTTTAATACTAGATTGATTTAATGATTTAAATTAGTTTTTTGATAAGTTAGGGCGATCAGGCCTTAGACGATCACGCGGGCCCATTGCGGGTTGATTGACTTCACACATAAGCTTCGAGTTTTTTCGCAGGCGTGTGCAAAACGATGTTTTTCTTACCGTAAGAGCGTCAGATAAACGTACATACCAGTATGAAATCGATATTCGTATAGATATTGGTAAGTGGCAGGATTCGAACCACGGCCTTCCGGACAGGAGATAGTGTAACCGTTCTGCCACCGAAGCTCTATATGTTATTTAAGATTTAGAAATCCTTACTTAATATTATTAATGTGAAAATGTGTTTGTTTGTTTGTTACCTATTCACACTTCAACACCTCTACCACTCTTGATGAAATTTGGTACGCAGGTAGCCTGTATCATTGGAAATGAAATAGTCTACTTTTTATCTGTGGAAATTATCATAGCCCGATGCAGTTCCTGAGGAAACTAAAACAATACTCTTTGTTCGTTAAGTTATTTAAAATCGTAACGAAAAAATGGGTTGGTGTGATTTTTAGCACAGAGATGAGGTGGAAAATGATATAATTTACTAATAAGTATATCCTGACATATTTCCCGAGGGATCTGGGGACAACTGTTTTCTACGCTAGCGCACGTCGGTGGCGTCGCAACGGAGCAACGGATTAAAGTGATTTTTTGTATAGAATTTGTTGAGGGGGTGGGAAGTGACAAAGACTGCTAATCCGAATAGCCCGATACAGTTCCTGAGGTACCTGGAGAAAACTCATGTTCACGCTTGCGAGCTGATTGCGGCTCGCGCACTACTCACCCTCAAAAAGAGTCATAAAAGCTATGTCCACGCGGGCGAAGCCGCGGGCAAAAGCTAGTAATAAATATAATAATATTGCCTTAACCTAAATGTTACGTACAGCGTCGGTGGCGCAACGGCAAGGGCCACTACCTCCTATCTGGGAAGTCGTGGTTCGAGTCCTATTCGAATTTCGATCTCATATGTACGTTTATCCGACGTTCTTAAGGTGAAGGAAAGCACCGTGAGGAAACCTGCACACGCCTTCGAAGAAACTCGAAGGTTGTGTGTGAAGTTAACCAACCCACACTGGGCCCGCGTGGTCGACTAAGGCCCGATTGCCCTAATTCAGGGTAGGCTCGAGCGAGTCCCTCGGTGGGGACGTATATATTGAGCTGATGTGAGGAACCCAAATGTTACCCCGACACATATATATATGTCGGAGGGTCATTGAAAACGCGACCAATACCAGCTCGAGATAAGTTTACATAGTTACACTTTGTTTGGATCAAACGTCAGGTATTAGTACCTGGGTGAAACCGGTGGTGGCGTGACGATCGCTTGTACTCGTGAGACGATCGTTTGTGGTAGCAAAGATGATGTATTAACGGAAGGCTGTTTGTGCTGCCACACTGAGTTGAGAATTTATTAGATCTGTGGAGAAGCCAGATTAGCTGGACGTCAGTCTCGGAGCAGACACTTTTTGACGGAGCGTCGAGCAGAACACAAGTAGTGGTGATCTGTGAGCAAAATGGACGTGTCACGCCATCGCTGTGATCACCGCGTTTGCATCCATTGTTATCCAAGGCATCCTGTACAATTTCGATTACCAAATGATCAAGACTATTGAAGAAGGACCTCTGTGATATAGCTGCATTGTTATTTCGACGCCCAATACCGAAATAGTTAAGGACGTGAACCACGAGGCCATCCATAACCTAACCATCACCCCCCACCCTTGACATCAGAAGTTGGATAGTTCCCTGCGCTCGCAACAAGTGGACAACGACGGGAAAATGTGAAAAATGATAATGGAGCAGCGAAATAAAAACTCACTGGCAACAATTCTTCGTGCTGAACATGCTGCGATTGATTGAGGCTATGCGAGCACCATCCTACATCTGCTGCAATCACATTGACAGAATTGACCCCGAATATACCTGAAGCTAATCCACGTGCACGGTGCACAACTGTCGACATCTCCCTTACGGAACGACCATTGGAATGAGGTGACAGCGTGGGCTGCGCTGGCAGCAGCGGAGATGCACGCGAGCGGCGCGTGCGGCTTCTGCGAAGTGCGTGATGTACGCAGTGCTACGAAAATCCGGTGAGTCGTACCCCTTTTGTTTTGATGGTGGTAGTAGTACGTGCGTAGTACTATTACCTAATCTGTAGTGGTGCCTACTGTTCTCTCGTTAAAGAAGTTTCGAGTATAAACTTTCGGGAGTGTGCTCAATACTAACGCACTATTGACTTTTGTAGGCAACTCTTAAGTTTACTGTACAGAACAAATATCGAGTGAGGGTAATATTGACGGGCATCGTTCAGAATGGTCATATCTTGTTATGCCAGACGAGTACGAACGATATTATGATCGACTCAGATATTTTAAATCTAGGATTGACGGTATTCTTAAACGAGTCTGTCAATAACAAAACAGCTTGACTGTCGGTAAGGATGCGAATAGAGTAGTTAGTCCCTTACCCTTCTAGTAGTGATTGCATTAGCAGCTAAAATGATGCCTTATGGAAAGTACTCTTTCACATGCTTTCGGATTTTTACTTGTGACACAACGTCGTGATTGAACGGAAGATTTAAAAAGAGGACTCATTGTAAATATGATGATTCATTTAGTTAACTAGTTTCGGTTATACAAACCTAAACCAAGATTGAAAGTATTGAAACCCCTTTAAGCTTTTATAATATTGAGACTGACATTTTTACATGGAGTAAAAAAAAAACCTTTATTAGCTTTCGTAGTATTGGGACTGATATTCTCATTGATCATAGGCCAAAGTTGTTGCCTATTTTTAATAGCTTTCGTGATGAATTTGTCGAGGGCATCCTTAATGCCCCGCTATCGTATAGACCCTATGTAGGTAGATGAGTTTCGGGGACCCTAATAAAATATTTTGTTTACCAATTGTAAAAAAAAAAAAAAAAAGAATAATAACAGGGTAGTATGCGGAGTGCAGTGATGAACGTCTTACGGCTGATGTGATGATGATACAGGATTCATGGGCTGGAGGCTGCGAATGTCATAAGCCCCGAAGCTTTCCCTTTTTGACGGCCTTATCATGCTGGTAAAGAAAAAGGATAGCATAGAACGCAAGTGTTGATAACCGAGAAAAAAAAATGATAACAACATGCCTGAACGGAAATTGCTTCCTCTGATAGCTTGGAACATCGATTGACTTCATAGGTGGTCACTATTTAACCACGTCAGGCATAGCTAGTGGTTACATCAGGTGCATTCTTTACCTATTAAATCGAAATGACTGATTTTGTAACCTCTGTTCAAATACGTCCACGTGTCATTCGATCTACGTAATGCCCCCTTGTATTTGAACTTACGTTCATAAACGCTTTAGGCGCATGGCAACGGTCAGGTGAATCTTAGCACGTTTAAACGTTGGTACTCTTAGTTAAGTGTCCTTTAAAATATGCTCACTTCCTTCGAGTATAGTAATGAGATTTCAATGTTACAAGTCCTTCCATGATGATCATTTGGCAGCAACCAAACTGTTGGGTTAACCGAGTTACGAAGTACAGCCTCCTGGAGTTGCTTCTAGGTACGAGTAAAGTAGCCTAACCTCTAAATGTCATGTTTGTCGATTACACACACAGGCTGTAATTTTATCTAAGTGAAGCACGACAACATACTAGTGATAATACGGAGAGTAACGCATCCTATTACAGGAGTTGTTAATCAGCTTGCTGCTGATGTGATAATAGACATGGGCCTCCCCCATGTTGGAGCGGTTTCACCAATTGTAAAAAAAAAAAAAACAAAAAAAAAAAAAACGCTACGCTTGGCGGGCTGTTTGGCGGTACAGTATGAGCGTGAAGGACGATGTTGCTTGTCCTCAAATTTTTAGTCCCTTAGTCACTTCTTGTGAAACCCTTGGGAAGAGATGGGGTGGTGTATTGCTCTGAGGCAGCGCCACTGGCTGATTTCTAGACAAAAGCTTAGTTTCACAAGTTACCTAACTTTGTGTTGTTACAAATGGAGAAGCGTTACCTACCACTTTAGATATCAAATACCGTCAGTTATTGAGGACAGACTACGTTAAATGCCCGATAGTGACAGTATTATTGACTTGGACAGAATTGATGATGGAGAGACTGAACCTCGACCATCTACTAGTGCAGATTAAGGACTTTTGTACTTGACCGTGATTTTAACGTTCACTAGTTTGTATTTTGAACCTTAGACGTAAACAATTTTTCGCAACTGGATGCCAATAGCCTCAGCCATTCGTAGACGTAGGCGTAAAACACCGAGTTGATTTTCTCGTTGCTGTGCGGCCACAACTGTGTGTGGCGTGCGTTTGGCTCGCAGGCGTATCACCGGGGAGGTGATGTTGGCAATGACCAGAAAGAGGTGATGTTTGAGATCGCCGCATTGAAGCGATAGTGTGGTTGGACACCGGAGGGAGGTGGTCCAAGAGTCGCCAGGTAGGGTGACTGTGTTTTTGGGCGGACACCTGAGAGGTTGTCTGAGAGTCGCCAGGTCGAGTGACTGTGTGTTTGGGCGGGCACCGGATGGAGGTGTCTGAGAGTCGCCAGGTTGGGTGACTGTTGTTTGTTTGGGCACCGGATGGAGGTGGCCCAGAGTTGCCAAGATGGGTGACTGTTGTGGTGATACAAAATAAGGAGCGTAACCAAACCAAGTTAGATCCCAAATACCGAGGGCCGTTCAGGGTCGTAGAGGTCTTAGAAGGTGACAGATACAAATTACAAGCTTTGAATTTGAGACGAAGTTACAAGTATGCCCATGACCGTTTACGTAGTATGTCCGAAGGTTATTTGCCTCCGGATGTTGACGATGAATCTGGTGCAGAGGCGTCTACCTTTCAATGTTAATTGTATTGACAGATCGTAACTCAATCAATTGTGTACAGTTGTAATTTTTTTCTTTATCGTTTATTTTTGTGTGTAGTACTGAAGTATTCCAACATGTTTCAGCGGTAAATGAAGAGTGCTGAATGGCGCTATATGTTTGCATGAATTGGCTGCTGCTTGTTTTGTCAGACTCGTTCTGTCATGATGTGTAGCAGGTACATTCGTGTTTTTGTAAAAAAGAAGTATCCCGTTTACCGGCTAAAACTGTTGATGGTATTCCGTCGCCTGTACTGGCGATGATGGTATTCCGTCGCCTGTATTGGCGATGATGGTGTTCCATTGCCTAGATTGGTGATGATGGTATTCCGTCGCCTGTATTGGTGATGATGGTGTTCCATTGCCTAGATTGGTGATGATGGTGTTCCATTGCCTAGATTGGTGATGATGGTGTTCCACTGCCTAGATTGGTGGTGATGGTGTTCCGTCACCTGGACTGGTGATGATGACTGATTGGTATTCCGTCGCTTGGCGTTAGTGATGATGATTCTTTGTGGTGTCCCGCCACCCGGATGTGGTGATGTTTAGTTCTGGTGTTCCGTCGCTTGTGATTTGCGATGATGATTATGTTCCGTTCTATGTGCCCCTAAAAGTTGTAAATGGTTGTAAGGTTTCAAGCCTTGCAGCTGTGATTTACCTTGGAGACCTAAACTGATTTGAGATTGTTTGAGTTACGATGCTAATGCTGAGGTTTATTTAGTTTACGAGAGTGAAATTATTTGGTTTTTTGAGGCTGTTAAAATGTGTTGTTACCATGATTGTAGTCTTGAATTAAAGCTTCACATTATTAGCGTTGCTTTTATTCCTTGAGCTGTGGACCTTCCTAATGAAGGTCAGGATTGGCCGAACGAAATGGAATCTACTGGCTACCCTTTTCTTTTTCAGGTTAGTCACCCGAGGACGTGTGACTCGCAGGATGGCCGTGTCGGAGGGTCATTGAAAACGCGACCAATACCAGCTCGAGATAAGTTTACATAGTTACACTTTGTTTGGATCAAACGTCAGGTATTAGTAGGTACCTGGGTGAAACCGGTGGTGGCGTGACGATCGCTTGTACTCGTGAGACGATCGTTTGTGGTAGCAAAGATGATGTATTAACGGAAGGCTGTTTGTGCTGCCACACTGAGTTGAGAATTTATTAGATCTGTGGAGAAGCCAGATTAGCTGGACGTCAGTCTCGGAGCAGACACTTTTTGACGGAGCGTCGAGCAGAACACAAGTAGTGGTGATCTGTGAGCAAAATGGACGTGTCACGCCATCGCTGTGATCACCGCGTTTGCATCCATTGTTATCCAAGGCATCCTGTACAATTTCGATTACCAAATGATCAAGACTATTGAAGAAGGACCTCTGTGATATAGCTGCATTGTTATTTCGACGCCCAATACCGAAATAGTTAAGGACGTGAACCACGAGGCCATCCATAACCTAACCATCACCCCCCACCCTTGACATATATATAGAGCTTCGTACCTCAAAAGGAATAAATAGAGTTTTAAAAAACTAAAAAACACGCATTTAAAGTACATCAGACTAAAAAATAATCTATTAAATCTATTCTATTTTAATATAATAAAACTGTAACGGGGCCGTGTCTGTACATGAAATATTTTTGGAAAATAATAACTGTGGTGGACATTACTAACGATACAGAGGCCAAAACAACAACTTTTGGAATTTTTGTCTGTCTGTCTGTATGTTCGCGCATCACGCAAAAACTACCAGGCCGATTTTGATGAAATTTTGTATGATGGTTTCTTATAGCCCGGGTTAACATATAGGATACTTTTTATCCGGAAAATTCAAGAGTTCCCGTGGGAAAATCAAAAGTATTCATTTATAGAATGGCTCACGACGCAAATGAGGCTTGACCTATTACAATCAAATTTTACACGTTGATACCCTTATCGCGAACTAAAACTGGGTCATTGTGATTCCCAAAAAAATTAAGGGTTCCTGCAGGAATGCAAAAGAAAATCTTTAGAATGGCTCGACGTAATAATATGAAACCTTTACATCCATCATTGTATAGTCGGGTCTTCTTTATCCCTGAAAACTAAAGAGGTCCCGTGGGAAAGTAAATCTATTGATACTTACAATAATAACAATAGAGTATTTTTTTCCCCATATTAGCTACACATACCACACATTACAATCATAGCAGCAGAATGTCAATAGATGGCACTGCAGGCATAATAAAACGCGCTTAAGTTGTGACGCCCGCTCCGGGTCCTACCTGCTGCTAAGGTTGTCTATTGCCATCCAGCGCGGCAACGAGAAGTGCGTCATGGACTCCTTTGGAGCTCATACGCCTCGAGGATTTGACCCATATTAATATTTTTAGGAAATTTTATTACTAGATTGATTGATATAATGATTTGAATTAGTTTATTGATAATATAGGTATGTGTGTTATTTCATCATATCAGTTTATATACGTCCCCACAAAGGGGATCGATCTGCCCTGAGTTAGACGATCACGCGGGTTTCTTCGCAGGCGTGTGCAGTGCAGGTTTCCTCACGATGTTTTCCCTCACCGTAACAGCGTCCGATAAACGTATGAGTATGAGTATGAAATCGATATTCGTATAGATGTCGCAGGATAATTTGATAATCCGTCGTTTCGCGAAAATCCTAGGAAAATTGGATACTATGGAGTAGAAAACTCCTAATAAAACCAAGTCGGACGGAGCCCCGCTTCGTTAAATAGGTTAGGTTATGTTAGCATGTCTTTGTCTACCGTAAAAAGGAGCCCCGCATAGCGGGGCTCCGTCCGACTTGGTTTTATTAGGAGTTTTCTACTCCATAGTATCCAATTTTCCTAGGATTTTCGCGAAACGACGGATTATCAAATTATCCTGCGACATAGATATTGGTAAGTGGCAGGATTCGAACCATGGCCTACCGGACAGGAGGTAGTGGCCCTAACCGTTACGCCACCGACGCTCTATATGTTATTTAAGATTTAGAAATCCTTACTTAATATTATAAATGTGAAAATGTGTTTGTTTGTTTGTTACCTATTCACACTTCAACACCTCTACCAATCTTGATGAAATTTGGTATGCAGGTAGCCTGTATCACTGGGAATGTAATAGTCAATTTTTACCTCTGCAAATTATCATAGCCTGATGCAGTTCCTACGGAAACTAAAACCATACTCTTTGTTCGTTAAGTTATTTAAAATCGCAACGAAAAAATAGATTGGTGTGATTTTTAGCACAGAGATGAGGTGAAAAATTATATAATTTACTAATAAGTATATACTGACATAGTTGCCGAGGGATCTGGATACAACTGTTTTCTACGCTCGCGCACGTCGGTGGCGTCGCAACGGAGCAACGAATTAAAGTGATTTTTTTGTATAGAATTTGTTTAGGGGGTTAGAAGTGACAAAGACTGCTATACCTGGAGAAAACTCATGTCCACGCTTGCGAGCTGATTGCGGCTCGCGCACCACTCACCCTCAAAAAGACACATAAAAGCTATGTCCACGCGGGCGAAGCCGCGGGCAAAAGCTAGTTCTTAATATAAGTTGAAAATAATAATTAACATATTACTAGTATTATTGTGAAAAAGCGTGGGGCGCTCTGTGCCATATTTTTCGTCTATCGAGCAACCCACACTTTTTCACAATAATACTATAGTAATTTGTTAATTAGCGTGTTTTTTAGTTTTTTTTAACTCAATTTATTTTTTATTTTTTAGATCAAACTTATGAAATTATTATATTGTCGCTGATTCTTGATAAGTCTACAAAGTTTGAATTAAATCTGTCCGTTTAAAGTGGGTCAAAATCGAGTCCAAAGGAGTCGGTTACATACAAACATACAGGTTACAAACATTTAGGTGAAGCTAATAAAAGCGTGATAAAAAGGAACCTACAGTGACAGGTAAAATGCCAGTCGTAATATATAGATAGACAATAATATATTTTATGGTGGCCCGACTCGCACTTGGCCGGTTTGTTTAAATTCTTGTATTAATCCCTTGGATACCTAATCGAAATGTCGATACCTATAACGTGCACTTCCCACACTAGTCGTCCTACAAAAAGTAGCACGTCTGCGTTGAGTCGGTCAGAAAATCGGTGGTAAAAGTCGGCGAAAAAGTAGGACCGATTGTCGGGCCTACAAAAACCGATTGTCGCGGTTTAGGCTGTATTCAAACTCAAACTCAAATAACTCTTTATTGTTCATCAAAATAAATACTCAATATGCAAAATTTAAATTAAAAAGTAAGAAACGTTCAATTTAGGCGGTCTTATCGCTGAGACCGATTTCTTCCAGACAACCCAGTGCTCGGAGAAAAAGCACGGAGACAGGTAGCACGCGAGCAACAACAACAGAAAATTTAATGAATAATGATTAATAATTTTAAACTTATACTAAAACATATAAAGCTATTATCGCTCTTTATATACTAACAAATAAAATACATATAGTATTCATTTATTTATTTGTCGTAAATTTCACAGCTTATAGTCAGTTCTCAATCAGATTATATTTATTTGTTTATTTCAGGTAACTAAGACAAAAAAACAAAAACAAACAAAAACAATAAAAATTATATAAAAAATATTGAGCACTAAGCATCGGTACTGTTTCGGTAATTATAGTCTTGAGGCTACCACGGAACCTCCGGAACACATAGTCAAATATCAACGCGCAGCCTAAACCCTTGTACCAAGAAAGCTGAAATTTTTAACAAGGATTGTTCTTAAGATGTAGACGAGAAATAAGAAAGGATTTTTTGAAATTCAACCCAAAGGGGGTGAATATAGGGTTGAAAGTTTTTTTTGGATGTCTTTAATTTTTTTTAAGTTAACAATCAGAAATCAATAAATACATGTTATAGCATTTTTGAGAATTCAACACCTAAAAGAGTGAAACGGGGGTTCAAAGTTTGTATGGAGATTCAAGATAAGATTGACTTTTTAAAGCAAAAACGGACAGATAGACTTGGCGAAACTATACGGGTTTCTTGTTTTACTAAGGAACCCTTACAAAAGCAAGATAAACAAACCTAATTGTAACTTACAATTCTTTCAAATACCTTAGCCGATTATCTAATATGATACCAAGAACAAAAATACAGCAACTGGTTAGGCGATGTAATTGTATTGAGTTCTATTGAATATGGCCCAGATAAAGAGAAATAAACAACAACTAGATAAAGCCTCACAACCTGTGAAAAAGATAACTATAATATTACTGAGTATGTCTGAGCTTTGTTTATTTGAAAATAATCAAAGTACCTGAATTAAACTGCGGACGGACATACGGACTTGGCGAAACTATAAGGTTTTCTTGTTTTAGTAAGGAACCCAAAAAAGCAGAAAATGTAGACGAGCGTCTCGAAGGAGCAGTAAGTGGGCGGCGTCCCTTGGGCAAAGCTTCTACAAAGTAGGGCCTCAGAAATTCAAACACAGGAATTTTGCAGAATTACTCTTAAAAACAAAGTTCTTAAAATATCCAATATCCAAAAGATAGCACGGCGCTATCCAAAAAATAGAACGGCGGTTACCTGGAGAAGCACTTAGTATCACTTGCGGTCACATCGCACACTAACAAAGAACGTAGATGCGGGGAAACACGGGATCTTAGACCAGTTATTATAGGTCCAAAAGCGTATATAGGAGCTGTTTTTGATATGTATGTATTGCGGAGGATGAAAAATGCTTTTGGTTTCGTAAATGCCTCGTATAATGAATTTGAAGTTAAGTAACAAAAAAATGATGATATGATGCGTTCACTTTAAACATTGAGACGAGAAGTGAGGGGCGTTGCCGGCGATGTCCATGGGTGGGGGTCGAACCCCGCTACCTCATACTGCATGTCTTGGGCTTCTTGCGACAGTGAAAATGTTGATTGGTTATGACTGTTGTATGAGCGGCGACTTTGAATGTGACGATGTATGATTTTGAATGAAGGATTCTGAACAGGAGCGAATCACGTAATTCAATTGGAACTACGAGTATGTACGAGTACGTGCGTTCCTGGCTTAGTGTGCTTAGAATGGTCTAAGGGCTTTGCCGAAAAGAGTTTTATAATTTTTGTGTGCGATAGATCGCTGGACCTACGAGTAGCGTGGTCTCCGGCTGTTGCCGGGATTAATAAAATGTTAGAGCCTTGTAAACTGTTTTTTACGGAAATAAACTATTTAAATTGAAATTAAAACGGAACGGAGGCGGTATATGTCTTTGGGGTTAGAGTTTGTTTGTGGTGTGTGTATGTGTGTGTGTACGAGTACGTCTGTTACCATATTCCTCGAAAACTACTAAACCGATGTCGTTATGGTTTTTTTTTGCATTCTTCTTATTCTTATCGTGTGGCACAATTAACCGTGTTATCCAAAGTGTTTATTTAAAACGTCGCGTCGGTGGCGTAACAGCAAGGGCCGCTACCTCCTGCCCGGGAGGTCATAGTTCGAATCCTGCCACGTACCAATGTGTTTTCGATTTTTGATTTCATATGTTAGTTTATCTGACGCCCTTACGGTGATGGAAAACATCGTGTAGAAACCCGCACACGCCTGCGAAGAAACTCGAAACTGTGAAGTCGACTACCCCACACTGGGCTAAGGCCCTATCGACCTAATTTAGTGTAGGTTCGAGCCCCTCGGTTGGGACGTATATGAGCTGATATGATGATTTCAGAGCAGGTTCTCAGACATGTTTTATGGCGGTAGATCACCAGGGAGCGCTCTAGTAGCCAGGATGTTAGGCGCTTGAGGGCTTCTCAGAAACGATTCGATCGATTCCGATGCGGCTTTTTTCGCTATTTATAAGTCATTTTTCATAGCAGATAAGATAAAATAAAGAAGATAAGATAAGATATTTATTCAAAATAGTCGCAAATTACACTCTTTCTGATAGTTATAAAATTGTAATTACATAATGTCATTTGTGAAAATTCAAGAAAATCTATTCCTTGATATAAAACAAATTATTTCAATAGAACATGAAAACAATATGACACGAGAAGTACATTCAAATCATTAAATGTCATTAATGCCTCTGACAAGTGTAGGCCAGTTTACACGGACAGCATCCGGTCAGGAGTATAAGGCGAGAGTCAGCCATCGCTCCCATCAACCATATTAGAAAGGAAAGCTTTTGGGAAAGGAACGACCCGGATCCCGATGCATCACCATCCCACACCATCCGCACGAACATTTGTCTGGAACAAGGCTGTCTGGAAGAGATCGCTTGTTAGCGATAAGACCGCCTATATGCACAATTTCCTTAATCATTGTATCTTTTTTTTCTCTTATGTTGTGCATTCAATCAGTGTTTTCAATCAATCAATCGATTATGCGAGCATGCACCACTCATGTCAATGCTAAGATAAAAATAATAATTAAAAGAAATACTAGACTTGTCATGAGTTATCGCTTCCACGTCAATTCTTAGATTGGTCATAATTTTATTACTATTAACCCTTGACTACCCACCACACATTTTGTAACAAAACCACCTGTCATACGTCTATGAGACCGTCGAGCAAAATGCTTTTATATTTCAAAATGTAGTAATTTAGGTTATGTTTTTAATGAAAAGCCCTGCTAGTTTAGGAATAATATACTCTTTATTAGAAAAAGCAAGGCACTTTAAAATCAAATTTTTCTTTAATTATCTCTATTAATGTAAATGTACCCCGTTTTTTGGGCTACAAACTAACACATTTAGTAATTGAGATACCCAACAATAATCACAGAGACTAGGAACTTTTATTCACTCTTTTTTAATTATTTATGAACTGAAAAACGATAAAAATTAAAAATAAATAAATTAACAAACCTAAACTCCATCTCGGACTCAATTTAGTAGTTTTTTTTTGCTCACCTGAGACAAACGCACGCACGTCCAACGTCGACAAGCGATTGCGTGGCACCCAGGGACACGGGCAAAAGGTACAAGAACGCACAAAATCGTACGCAACTCGGGCGCAATAATATTCACGATTTTATGTGCAACAGGTTCTGTGAGACGTAAGGTAGGTGGTTAAGGGTTTGATAGAAGAAACATTGTCTACCCTTACATTTTTTTCATTTAAATATTCGGATGTCTTATAATAACCTTTTTTACAGAGCTCTTTTGACACAGTTTGTAAACTGTTTTTCTGACAAATTTAAGACATCATCGGGTAATTTGTTACACATGAGTGAACATTGTCCCACAAAGGACTTATTGGTTTTGCTAAGTCTAGTGTAAATTACTTGAAGTTTATTACTTTTCCCAAGATTACGAATGTGCCTGTAACTATTCAGTGAAAAGAGATTCAGATTTTTACGAACATACATTATATTATCTTATCTTTAAGCCGGAATACATAAATGTTGTTAACATTGATGTTTGGCTGAAAGACTTAGATAAGATGGTGGTAGCTAGCCAGGCGGGCTTAGGAAGTGCCCTTCCACCAACCAAACCGATTCTTACAAAGTAAGACTCTACTTGGAATCGAACCCGCGGCCTCCTGAAGTATAGATAATGGACTAAACCACTACGCCACGGAGGTGATTTTTTTTTTGTTGACGTACCCTATAGTGTTTGGTATTACTGAGGATTTTCTAAGATATTTTTTGATTCAGGTATCGGTTCGTGAAATATTAAGCTTTGAATTGCAAATTTTTTTTTAGAGTCTAGAGTATTCCCCCCCTCCTCTCCCCTATCAGCTAGACCGCTTTATAAAGAGTCGGAAAAAAATTAAATAGTAGGACTTATAATCAATTTAAAAAGAAAACTATCACGGCTAAGTAACCTTTCTTAGTTTAGGAGCATTAGTCGACCAATTTATGGTGTGCAGGTGGAATTGCAAAAAGTTTATAGATTTTCGATACAAAATTTTCTATTACCAACTGCAAAAATGATTTTGTTTTTTTAAAATACACATCTATTTTTTTTAATGAGATTACATAAACCTTCTTTGCGCGAGTCCGACTTGCATTTGACTGTTTTTTTATATTTGCTTTTTTATTTTTTTTATTTTTATTGAATTTCTTTTTCTTTTACTTTTTTGATTACATCTCCTTTCTTTTTTTGGAATTTTCATGTTTTTCCAATTCGTTTTCTTTTTCATGTAAGTACTCGTACTGCTTCTAACTTTGAAAATGACAAACTTCCATACAAACTGTCAACCCCTATGTCACCCCCTTAGAGGTGGATATAAGCTGTTTTCTGACTTTTCCCTTTATAAACTTCCAATCACCTATCTCCATGCCAAATCTCAACTTTATGAGTAACCTGGAAGTGGTCTATCTTTTTTGATGATCAGTGAGTGAGTGAATGAGTGACGAAATATCAAAACTTCGATAAACGATATTTTAAAAGCCGTTAAAGAAAGAAACTTGTAATTTGGAATATACGCTGTTTACATTACGTGAACAATGCAACATAAAAGTCAGGCAGTTTCTTTAGTCCCTAACAAAATAAATATAAGAGCTCGAAAATGCATTGAGTTGCTTTGAGAATGGGATGTACGTGCTTGTCTGCAGGACTTGGCGGGGGACGCTGCGTGCCCCCTGATATTATATTTTTTATTTCTTGTCGTAAAAGTTCAAAATACAGCGATGCAATAAGCCGAGAAATGTTTTCTGGCTGTAGCAGCGTGTCTAAAAGTGCTTTATAGGTTTTGATAGTAGTACTTCGTAAGATATTAAAACAAAAGCAATATGATGATGAATTTATTGAGTTCGTAGATTCGTAAAAATTTCACGTTTTTGTAACAAAACACTGCATGAACAATACAAAGTCTACGAAAAATATCACGATACTTAAGTGATTTAAATATGTTTAACCCCTGACTTTGGGTTTGTTAATCCTTTTGTCGTCTGCTTGTCTTTCTATCAAGACCCATTTCGCAGGAACAGGTCGAGTGAAAACATTTTTTTACCGATACAAAATTTGTCCTTCTATCGGATTAACGGACAGAAATATTTTTAAGGGTTCATCGTAGGTACTACTGAACCTTTTAGATTCAATGTTTGGAAACGAAATACTTGAAAAATTTAAATACAACGGTGATTAATAAAACAACCATACCTGCCTACATTTTTAGCGGTGTAAACTTTTTTTATATAGGGTCCTTACAAAGGTATGCACTTATTTTTAACTGGAGATTGTACTCCTGAAACTGAATAATGCTGAACCCTTAGAAACCCATGGACAATTCGCAAAAAAATTTTTGGACTCCCATACAAAGTTTGCCCGCCAGCTGATCGATATGCACGGGAAGTCCAAAAATTTTTTTGCGAATTAAGTATGGGTAATTAAATTCTTGGGGAAAGTTGTTCAGTTTCATAAGTACAAGCTCCAGTAAAAAATAAGTGCATACTTTGTTATGACCCTATGTACCTCTGTGCATGAATTTTATTCGTATTCTTGTGTAATGTTCACCATATTGCTATCACGAGGCTGCCTAAATTTACATTCCACCCTTTAAGCCGACCACTAAACCATCATCTTCGTGCGCCCGCCCGCGCCCGGCACAATCGGCAGTCAAGCCCGGCTTACGCGTGATTTGTGCGAGCACCCCCCCGCCCGCGCCCACGGCCAGGCTATCAGCAATTACCATCGCGGCTTATCGGCTTTACAGACGCGTGGCGGTGCGACGTCACGTTGCAGCTGGAGATTTCCTGCGAGAGTAACTACCTATGAAAAGTTTGCGATAGCCACGCAACTATACGCGTGTGACAAAATCGGTGAATTTCAACACATCATACTGAACGATTTTCTCCGAGGAGCTAAATATCTAGCTACTTAATAATAACCAAACCAATTAAAATAATAATACCTTTGGCCGTCGGCTCCGCCGCACGGACATCGAGGGTGCGTAATTAAAGTGTAGGGATGTGACTAATCCATCGCTGCTGAGGAAGTAGCTGTAGTGACAGTGCAGCTACTTCATATGTGTAACAGTCAGTAACCTCTTGGACTTTGTGTTGACCGTGCTGAGCTCCAAGTTGACTAAAATATCGAAATCGGTAACGGTTACTCGTATTTTGGAGATGGAAAGTTTTAATAATGATAAACGTTTTGGGCCGCCGGGGCAGAATGCGAGTTGGCGCACCACAACTGGCCAGAACACCTAGCCGGTCACATCCATCTTCACTACCAGTGCGCCTGGCGCCAGACTAGATATCAAAATGGGAACCTCATGCGCGCGTACTGTGGTGCGAAAGGAAGAGAAACTCGTCGGACAGGCTGATGGTTTTTCGGTGCTAACTTGCCAGAAACAGCATATCTCGTTTTCAGGAAAAGTCGGCGGCATGGCAAAAAATGATTGAGTATCAAATTGCTGAGGCCAGAGTCCTCATTGGCAAACTGACTGCTTTCAGGTCGGCCAACAGTAGGCCCCGAGTGATGCGCTTTGTCAGGCTCGAATTTGCGGGATCGGAGTTTGATCCCATAGAACGCAATGCAATGCGATTATTGATAGTGACCTGGCGACCTGAAGCAACGGATAGCTGTCCCCAACTTCTTGGTGGGGTCACTCGTTTAGCTCCTAAATCGAGTAATACCGCTGACCGGGAGTTAATAAAATACGAGCATTCAAAGCCTGAGACTGGCTTGATTGCTATCACATGAATCACAGCTATAGTGTTGATGTGGTAGCAAGCAAACCTGTCTATGAATTACATAGTTTTTATTTATACTAACAGTCAGGTAATTAACTTATTTTTAGTTAAAAATTTTTGAGATAGGATAATTTCATTCTTTAAATCAAACTAATAAAAAAAAAAAAACACTGGATTAAAAAATACCAACAACCCAACCTAAAGAAGAACCTAACCTTAGAGTGTTATCGTCTAAAAGCGTCCCCATATGGGGTGAGGGTAGGGCCTGTAACCAGGTACCAGATTCCGGTCTAGACACGGCATAGATTCGGGCGCGGTCTGCCCCCGTAGCTAGTTCCGTTAAATCTGCGAGGAGCCGCCTACAAACGATATCATCCTATCCCCTTTGGTGGCCAAGGTTGTCAGGGCGATCTCCAGTTGGACAAAAGATATCCCACGCCTGAAAAGCCTCCGCCACGAATGCGATTGAGTGAACTAGATAGAAGCTATCTAGATTCACATAGTGATTGAATAGAAGCGATCCAAATTCACAATTCATGTTATTGAGTGGTTGCGCATAGGGATTCGGCGCACACAAGGATTTCCGCAACAACCGATCCTACGTTGACCGTATGAGCGGTTTCTGTGGTGATTCTCACTGGGTCGTCGGTCAACCAAGTGGGAAGCCTGCCTTCGCTACGTCTTCGAGTGCGAGGTTGCCACTTGAGAGCTATTCTGCCTCAGAGGAAATCCGTTCTACAAGCTATGGGCTGCGGATGACGCTCAGTGAACTGGAGGAAGTGTGAGATGGTGCGTTGGCTTAGAACCTGCGCCACGGAACTAAGTATCGACGCGTTGCTCTCCTTTTGCAGAACTGGTGAGTTTTGGGTATATTATTGTGTTCAATATCAGGCTTTAAAAAGCAAGCAAAGTAGTTTATAATCAGGATTGATATTGTAGGTACATTACTGTCAAGGCTGAAATAAAGCAATTTACGGTCAAGTAATATTGGAAATTCTGAAGTGATTTTAAAACGACGACGATGCGTTAGCTTCACCTTTATAACGAAACATAACCGTTAACCTCTCTGCTGTGACATGACATTTACCTAACTTTGGCAGATCTGTGCTAACCTGCTTCCGGTATGGCCAACAGACTGGCGTTTTTGGATGCTAACAAACAAACAACAAAATTAGTACCTATTTGTAATTTAAATATTTGGTCGAAAATGTAGCTACTGCTAAACAAACTTCAATTTTATAAGTTCTACATGGAACAAAGTAAACAACCTAACACAAAAAACAGTATATATCAAGTACCATGTCAAAAGAAGCAGGGAACTTGGCCTTGGAAAAAGTATGGATATGAAAACTGCCACCCGGTATAGCCATATTTTGGCCACATTTTGGCGGCGGATACTGCTTTATGAAAAAAAAAACATGGGCATGTTTAAATTCGCCAAGTATAATTCGCAGAGTATGTAAATCTGGAACGTTAATGTGCTGAAAATCCTTCAATGATTAAAAAGTAATTGTATACGAATTGTTACGGCTCTTCTCTATCATACTCTTTAGTCAAATTCATGGTAGTTCTTGCATTAGGCGGCTGAAAGACGCTACTGTGCACAAGAAAAATAGGAAGGTGTCTAGGAACCTTCTTTCTTGTCTATTGGTGCAATTTACGTAAAGGGTAAAATTATTGCGCCTGGTATGTAAAAAGTACTTTGTGACTCTGAGTTTGAGGAACACAAATTCACAATGCAAGCGATTGAGTGAACTAGATAGAAGAAATCTAAATTCAAATTGTAATTATCAGGTCTGAATTGGATAAAAGCAATCCAAATTTACAACGCATGTTATCGAGTGATTTTACCTACATAGCAATGCACGCGAGTGAGTGATCTGGATTAAAGCAATTTAGGTTCACATTGTGTAAGCAAGATTATCACAGTTTTATTTACGTTATGCCCGAAAAAAAATGTTTTAAAGTTTATAAAAACAAATATAGATAAATGTACAACTTTGTTACAATATCCTTCAGTTGATCGCATTGTACAAATTATTAATTAGTCTAGGACGGTCAATACCTGCAAATGTTATTACTATATTACAATTAAAAAAAGGTCGCAATGAATTCTACTTTTGTGCATACTTATGTAAGATTTGTATGAAATAAACAACATAACTTAGATGAGTTTGATGTGTCAGATTGAATGAATCGTATTTTTTAATTGACTAGGCTTAGTTACTACAAAAAATTTACGTAGGTACTCATTCGTTTATACAAAGCTTTTAATTCTACCAGGCATATTCACATGATATAAGATCACACTACTTATTTTAGAAAAAATAGATCTTATTTCAATGATTTACATTTAAGTATTTTTGTTAAATGTTTGAAATGACAATACTATTATACATATATAATATATATATATATATATATATATATATATATATATATATATACATATATAATATATATTATACGTATATAGTTATAGTATAACGTACTACACTTACACGGGGACGTGCAAAATTTCTGGATAGTCAAACTGTTGGAAATATATTTATTGCACCGGCCTCATTATTTTATTTTGTCTGCGATCTTATTTAATTTAACATTGTTCCATTAATTTATTTCACAGTAATTTTATCATTACAAGTCATGAGTACGGACACACATGTAATGTTTTTAGATATCACATAATGCGTCGTGAAGATCCATTCGTTGATTCTGCAGTTGTGCCCTCCGCCAACCTGATGCCCGACAACACGACGCTGTCTGTGATGCTAGTGCCGTGCGTGTGCGTCGCGCATCTGGCGCGCGAGTCATGCCACACCCTCCTCCAGCCTGATGCCCGACAACACGACACTGTCTGTGATTTTAGTGCCGTGCGTGTGCGTCGCGCATCTGGCGCGCGAGTCATGCCACACCCTCCTCTAGCCTGATGCCCGACAACACGACGCTCTCTGTGATGCTAGTGCCGTGCGTGTGCGTCGCGCATCTGGCGCGCGAGTCATGCCGCACCCTCCTCCAGCCTGATGCCTGACAGCGCGATGCTCTCTGTGATGCTAGTGCCGTGCGTGTGTGTCGCACATCTAGCGCGCGAGTCATGCCGCACCCTACTCCAGTCTGATGCCTGACAGCGCAACGATCTCTGTAATGCTAGTGCCGTGCGTGTACGTCGCGCATCTAGCGCGCGAGCCAGACCACGCCCTCCGCCGGCCCGGCACCCAACAGCGCGACGCTCTCTGTGATGCTTGTGTCGCTAGTGTAGTGCGTTAGTGCCTTGCGTGTGCATCACGCATCTGGCGCGCGAGCCAGGCCACGCCCTCCAGAAGCCCGGTGCCCGACAGCGCGACGCTCTCTGTGTTGCTAGTGTCACTAGTGTAGTGCGTTAGTGCCGTGCGTGTGGATCACGCATCTGGCGCGCAAGCCAGGCCACGCCCTCTAGAAGCCCGGTGCCCGACAGCGTGACGCTCTCTGTGATGCTTGTGTCGCTAGTGTAGTGCGTTAGTGCCTTGCGTGTGCATCACGCATCTGGCGCGCGAGCCAGGCCACGCCCTCCAGAAGCCCGGTGCCCGACAGCGCGACGCTCTCTGTGTTGCTAGTGTCACTAGTGTAGTGCGTTAGTGCCGTGCGTGTGGATCACGCATCTGGCGCGCAAGCCAGGCCACGCCCTCTAGAAGCCCGGTGCCCGACAGCGTGACGCTCTCTGTGATGCTTGTGTCGCTAGTGTAGTGCGTTAGTGCCTTGCGTGTGCATCACGCATCTGGCGCGCGAGCCAGGCCACGCCCTCCAGAAGACCGGTGCCCGACAGCGTGACGCTCTCTGTGATGCTAGTGTCACTAGTGTAGTCCGTTAGTGCCGTGCGTGTGCATCACGCATCTGGCGCGCGAGCCCGGCCGCGCCCTCCAGAAGCCCGGTGCCCGACAGCGCGGCGCTCTCTGTGTTGCTAGTGTCACTAATGTAGTGCGTTAGTGCCGTACGTGTGCATTACGCATCACACGCGTGAGCCAGGCCACGCCCTCCAGAAGCCCGGTGCCCGACAGCGCGGCGCTCTCTTTGATGCTAGAGTCACTAGTGTAGTGGGTTAGTGCCGTGCGTGTGCATCACGCATCTGGCGCGCGAGCCAGGCCACGCCCTCTAGAAGCCCGGTGCCCGACAGCGCGTCGCTCTCGCATATATGCCAAGGCTTATCCACGATGCGCTCCAGTCCCAGCGCTGCAACACACAGTAATTTATTTATTTATTTTTTATTTATATGTAAGAACACATACAGTTTTACTTAAAGAATGTAGCCTAAAATTTCATTTAAGTAAACCTGCAGGTTCCTTAAGTAGGTATTTAAGATAGTAATCATTTAGGCACAATAATTTGTTAGTTGTTATTTAATTGTAATATAATGTAAAATGACAACAATTCTTAGAATAATTTTAATAATAAAAGGGGGCTACATAAATTACTTTAACTTTCTCAAAGTAAATTTTTTGGAAAGTTGTTCCTAGGTTATTCTCCAAAATTTTACAAAAAAAAATTTTACAATATGAAGCCGAAAATTTTACTTGCAGCTGTCATCTCATTCAATATTTTATTGTCTCCCGAGTGACAAAGTGAGACAATAAAATATATATATATCCTTTATTGTACACTAACATTTAAATGACAAGAACTTAGAGAGGACATGTACAAAGGTGGACTTATCTCTATAAGAGATCTCTTCCAGCCAACCTTACCGGGTGTTAGGAGACTTTAAAGTATGGGAGGTAAACCTGTGTGTACTTAATAATCATAATTATAAACTAAATAAAATACAATCAAATATAAACTAACCTAATGTACGTACATAAATAACACATACTTATAACATATAAATTAAAAGCATATATAATACATAACTAAAATATAATAATTAATGTTCTTACTAAAATAAATACTATACTAACAAACGTACATGTTCTGTAGGGAAAAAAGATGCTCTTTAAGTTTAGTTTTGAAAGTATTAACAGAGGGGCAGTCGCGAATGTTTGCGGGCAACTTGTTCCAGAGGTTCGCAGCTTCAATAGTGAAGGAATTGGAGAAGAATTTAGTATTGGAGCGGGGAACTACCAGAGTTTTGGTGACACATTTACGTCTGGGTGGGGAAGGTACAGGTAGTAGCTGGAAACGGGAGCAGAGATATTCAGGAAAGGAAGGATTTTTGAGGATTTTGTAGAGGAGTGTGAGGATGTGTAAATTACGACGCTGGCGGACAGGGAGCCAATTAAGCCGAGACCGATATTCTGATACATGGTCGAACTTTCGCAAGCCGAACACAAACCTGATAGCGAGGTTTTGTAGGCGCTCGAGCTTATTGAGGAGCTCCTCAGTGGCGTCCAAGTAGCAGACATCTGCATAATCCAGCAGCGGCAACAGAAGGGTTTGGGCGAGCATAATTTTAGTTTTAAAAGGCAAAAAGAACTGGAGTCGCTTAAGGGAGTGGTAAGAAAAATGCATACGCCTGCTGACGTCATTGATGTGAGATGACCACAAGAGGTTGGAGTCCATGATAAGACCCAAATTTCGGGTCTTCTCAGTGAAAGGAATCGCAACGCCATCGTAGCATATTGAGGGTAAGCACTGATCCATGCCACCCCTCAAGCGACTACTGCCGATAATAATCGACTGTGATTTGGAAGGGTTGATCAGGAGTCCGAATGATTTAGCCCATATCTGTACCGCTGCTAGATCAGCGTTCATAGAGTTGATGGCAGCTGAGGCTTCAGAAACAGGGAAGTGAATATAGATCTGAAGATCATCGGCGTAAAGATGAAATTGACAGGTGAGCACTTTAGTGATCTGGTTAATAAATATCGAGAAAAGTAGAGGAGATAAGACTCCGCCCTGAGGTACACCAGCAGAGAGCTCGCACCAATCCGACGTCGATTCTTCTGTTTTTACACACTGCCGCCGCCCTCGGAGGTAGGAGTCAAACCAGGGGATAACTGAGTCAGGAATATGGGATGATCTGAGGATACCTAGGAGAATATCAAAATCTACCGAGTTAAATGCATTGCTGAAATCTAGCAGAGTGACCAGTGTAAGTTTTTTATTATCCATTGCGTAACGGATGTCTTCCGTTACATTCAGCAATGCACTAACCGTACTATGATAGGGTCGAAAACCGGACTGAAAAGTGCTCAGAAGGTCATTCCTACAAAGATATTTGTAGAGCTGGTGGTGGACACAACCTTCTAGTACCTTGGATAGGATTGGAAGAATGGAGATAGGACGATATTGAGAAAAAGAACTGGGGTTAGGTTTTTTAGGAAGAGGGATAACATGAGCCAGCTTCCACGTACTTGGAAATGTGTTCGAGGACAAGGAGAGGTTCATAATGTGAGTTATAACCGGGACTACACTGTCCAGGATTGGAAGCAGCATTTCAAGGCTCAAATTATCACTGCCCACTGCCCTAGTCGAAATCGCTTTAATACTTCGCCTAACGTCAACCTCAGACAAGTCGAGAAACTCGAATGGCTCACAGTCGGGCGGAGGCAAATCGGCCAGGGAGCGCAAGGATGCTAATTTGATAGCCTCCTCTAGTGTGACGGGGGGAGTCGAGAAATGACGGTTGAGATCATCCAAGTCGAGTGCGCCACATTGCCTATCAGAGATCCTGCCTACTCCAAGTGTCTCCAAGAAGCGCCATGTTTGCGCCGGTGAGGTGTTCTGTAAAGTGCTATGAATGTAGCAACGTTTAGCATCCCTGCACAAATATTGAATGACAAGCAGATAAATCGTCAACATGTTCAGCGACTGTCTGTCAAATGAGGGGAATAAAGAGAAGTGAACAAAATGTTTTTGTTTTGCATAGCGGATGTTACTTCACGAGTACTGTTCTGTCCCGTGTAGATGTAATGTTTAGAGCCGATAAGGCTAACCTAGTTAGTATGTACTGAAACGCAAAAATGTACTTTTCAAAGTCAAAGTCATTCTTCTTGCTTTGCGTTTCATGATTAGATTCTCTTTGGTTTTGTTCGTCTATGAAAATTTAATTTAAAAATGATTGTTGCCTTTTGACAGAAGAGAAAGACAATAAAAGGTGACCGTGGATTGTTGACTGTTGTGTGTATTTAAATTCTGGTATATATTTATGTTTCATTAAGGCCCACTATTTTATTCAGTGGTAAGTAATTTGTGTAAGGAAACCGCTTTGCGTATTTTTTTGGCGCTGCTGCAAACTAGATTTAAATATGTTCGTAGGGTCTTTTACCCCCCCTGCAAGTTTGACGTCCCCGAAAATTCCTCCGCCTCAAGAATGATCCTGTGACAGAGCGGCGCTAACCACCAGCCAGCCTTTTTGCCGCACTGCCCGCCCAGCTGCTTGCCTAAAGGGAAGTAAATTCTGAATTAAGCCTTAATCCCGAGCGACTTTCTGCTCATTTGTCACGAGGCACTGTTACTGCCCAGCGAAATACTTATATTTATGTTCGCAAAGCGTTTCTGCCGTCCTAGAAGATTAATTCCTACCTCCGTTTAATTTAACAACCTAGCAATTAATTTTAAATTTTAAGTGTGTTTTGTACCTAGTAAGTGATCTTTACAACGTTGGGGTAATTCCCACCCCAAGTGAAATTTAATTCTATTTTTATTTTGGTACTTGGTCGCTTATTTAAATATCAAGGGGGGGGATACGATCGTTGCCTACCGGCTTTCTATTAAAATTAGTCAATTTAGGTTTATTTCAGTAAATTGTCGAAATATAAATTATATTTTAGTTCTGTAACCATACGGTCAACTTTTTCTAGTATATTGTTCCTTTTTTTAAATAATTATTAAATGCATATATTCCAATTTACCCCAAAAATATTTTTTCTTAAAACTCCGTTTAGGCCCGATTCTCTAAATTTTACGTATATCGTGTAGCGAACCCGTAACTGGGTATTTTAAACCAGTTTCTTTTATTTAAGCTACAGTACATTGTACGTGTGAAATGGTTAACTAAAAAATGTCTTGCTTCGTGCTTGTAAAGCCCAAGACCGATCCTCCACTGCTCGCATCCAACGATTTCCCGCGACCGTCACCAAACCGTTAGTCCACCGAGTGGGAGGCCTTTCTAATCTACGTAGAGAACTTTACTACCCAACAGCCATTTTTTCTACGAGCTATGAATTGCTCATTGCCACTTAGGTTTGGCAATTTTGTGAGCTATGTGGGTTACCACGGATCTCCAGTTGGCCAGCACCAGTAGTGAAGCCGGCGCCCGCACACGTCTATGTAGTCATATCTACACACAAGCTACACACGTGTACACACCCACACGTCTATGTAGTCATATCTACACACAAGCTACACACGTGTACACACCTGCGCGGCAAGCAGCGCGCGCGGTAAGTCACTCTTGTTGGCCAGCACCAGTAGTGACAGCCGGCGCCCGCACACGTCTATGTAGTCATATCTACACACAAGCTACACACGTGTACTTACGCACCTGCACACACCTGCGCGGCACGCAGCGCGCGCGGTAGGTCGCTCTTGTTAGCCAGCACCAGTAGCGGCAGCCGGCGCCCGCTCATGTCCGGATGCGCTAGCATCAGTTCCAGTTCCTCTCGCGCCACCACTGCACAACAAAACATTAGGACGACAATTCAAGAGTAATTCCGTCGTTAATGTTTATGTGAAATGTGATGTTTCATGGTCTGACCATTTGTCTCTCGTGGTTGAATGTAAATTTTATAATGCAGTTTATAAAACGTTGAAAATAATGTTATATGGGGTGAAAGGAACAATGATCTAATGTATGAGTATATGTATATAGTTGATAATGTAACAAAAGAAAGGCATATCGACGTTCCTGAAGAATCTAAAGAAAACAGTGATTATTATTGTTATGATCGCCGTCATGCTTTAATAGATCAATTGTATAATGATATTGTTTTGGGACTTAGCGAGGCTGCAGTTTCCAATCAAGTTACGTAAAAAGAAAGCGGTGGTCTCCGTCTGGAATAAACATGTCAGAGAGGCTCACAGGGAGGCCAGGGTGTAATTGTAAGTGTGGCTTGCTTATGGTAAACTAAAAGTGGGTCGTGTATTTCAAGAGATGTGTCATAGTAGAAATGGTGCCAGGCCAGACCCATCAGGATCAAATAAAAATGGATATTATTGCGTCAAAACACTCTGAACATGATTTCCGCGGTTTTACCAATAACCTAAATGTTTGACCTGGTCTGTTTGTGACCTATGAGCGCCGAGGGAGTCATTAATAAAATTGAAATAATTATTTTGTTTAGACAACATTTCTATGTAAAATCTTCCCTGGGACGTCGAGGGTGAGCAATGCTGAACTGCCTCACGGTCGGATGGAGACTCGGTTTTCTGCCAGATAAAATGGCGATCATTAAGTGTATGTCGAAGGTTAAGTTTCCTAGCCATAACGGTCTCAGTATTGAGCACCTGCGCTAAGCTGGCTCTAATATCGGCAGAGTAATGGCTTTTCTCATCGTACAGAGGGAATAACAGGTCAATTTCTTTAGTGACAATAATCGGCAAGGCGTTTGACGGGCTGCTTGACGCACAACTTAATAAACACCTAACGTTACACGATAATCAGTTCGCGTGACGGCCTGCGGAGCCGGACATCTCTATACTGAAAGTGCTATTTGTGCCTCAAGCAGGCTGTCAGATATAACACTGATCGAAAAATACCTGTAGGGATTTGAGTCTGCGGTAAGACGACGCTGACCGAGTTCCTCGCCGACAACAGAGAAAATGCCGTCACAAGGCTTTATTTTCAATCCCACAATGTAGAACATGCTACGCTAGTAATAGTTTTTTAAGACGTGCTTGCAAGCTGTACAATAATCAACTGAGTAATGTTGACATTTTTAATTGCACTCCAACTAATCTTAGAGGGTTGTCTGGTGGTGGTGAATTATATATGTAATATTGTTCCTCTATATTTAAGACAGGGGACCGTAGGTCTGTAAGTACATTACTGTTTTAGTTTTATATCTGTATATGACTGTTTGTACATAAAGGCAAGGCATGAAACGACAGGGCATGGCAGAGCAGGGCAATTCAGGACAGAGCAGGGCAAGGCAGGGCATGGTAGGCTATGGATTGATAACAATGTGTCCAGGAGAATTTACCAAGCCGAAGTTGGTCAGCAGCGTCGACGACGAAAATGACGGCGTCTGCGCGGCGATAGTGCCGCTCCCACAGCGCACGGTGTCGTGCCGCGCCGGACACGTCCCACGCGCTGAACGACACGCCGCCGCCTGCGTCAGTGCGCACTACGTCAATAACTAAGCCTATAGCAACGGTGACTGAGCACCTGCGTACCGTTTTAGTTCTATTCGACACGCCAGTGCTCAGTCACCATTGCTTTACGGTACAAAACGGTATGATACTTAGGGCATACTGAAAGTTTCTGGAACTAGCCACTTACAAAAAAGAAGCACTAACAGAATTTGAAAATGGAACTCTCTAGGAACATATTACTTTTTAATTTTTGAGACTGTCGTTTGTTTTTTCAAGTTGGCGGGGTTCAGAGAATTGTGTGTCGCTATTATTTATAATGAAATTAAATCGTGAAAATTTTCGCTCAATGATTTTTTACGATTTTCGCTGCGGCTTAAGTCAACAAGAGAGTTGCCAGAGACTTCAACTGGCGTTTGGAGATGAAGCACCGTCTCGTAGCTCTGTGTGTTCGTGGTACGGAGAATTTAGACGTTGCCGAGATCATCTCCATGACGATGTACATGAAGGTCGGCCGGTGACTGCGGTTACTGAATCTAATATCGATACCGTACGACAACTAATTAACACTGACAAAAAAAATACTTGTCAGCAAATTCGTACTGAATTAGGCATTGGAATGAGTCAAATGCAAAACATTTTGCATAAGCAACTGAAGGTTCGGAAGCTTTGGATTCGATGGATACCACATGATTTAACGGAAGACGAGAAACGACTGCGTGTAGAGTGGTGCCGAAAAATTATAGAAAAGTTTAATAGAGGAGAGTCATTGGCTGTCTATAATATCGTGACAGGTGACGAAACCTGGTTGTATTGTTACGAACCAAAGAAAAAAAGCCAGTTAGCAGAATGGGTCTTTCCTTTTGAAGAGTTGCCAACAAAAGTTAAGAAGAGTAGGAGCACTGGCAAAAAATTGGTTGCGTCTTTTTTCGGGAAAACTGGACATTATGTAACAGTGTCGCTTGAAAATCAAAGGTCAGTCACTGCAGATTGGTATGTAAACCATTACTTACCCTGTGTCTTGAATAAGTTCGTGAAAAGCGTCCTCGCAGTCATGTCACCCTTTACCACGACAATGCGTCTGCACATTCCGCTAAGAGAACGAATGCGTATTTGAAGGCTTCAAATGTGGAACTAATGACGCATCTGCCATACAGTTCAGACCTCGCACCTTGCGACTTCTTTTTATTCCCAAGAATAAAAGATAAACTTAGAGGTTTACGATTCTCAAGCCCAGAAGCGGTAGTGCATGCATTCCAAGAAGACTGGATCCACTGCTTCACACAATGGTTCCAACGAATGGAAAAATGTGTAAATAGTGAGAGTATATACTTTGAAAAACAATAAATTAATCATAAACATCTTATCTAGTGTTATTTATCAGAATCCAGAAACTTTCAGTATGAACCACGTATTATTATACATATAGATCGGTGCCCAGCCACAGCGCACAGCGTTAAGGTTCGTGTCCGGGGATGAGGGCGGGGGAGGGTCGTCCCTTTCTTGTTACACGTTTAAGCTAAGGCACAGTGTATATTATATTAGTACTAGGCTAAGGGTTATTCCCTCTCGTATATCTACCAGATACGCTAAAACTACCAGGATTAAGATATAGCGTCCCCACTTTCCTACCCTTGGCCATACAGTGAGGGCCGCTATTCCTGCCAACACGCTATTCCGGCTAAGGGTTATTCCCTCTCGTATAACTACCAGATACGCTAAAACTACAAGGTTTATGATATAGCTTCCCCACTTTCCTACCCTTGGGCATACAGTGAGGGCCGCTAAGGGTTAGTCAACAGACAATCAAGATGAAACGTTATTCTGAAAAAGGTGCTGTTGCAACGTGACGGTTGGCACTGCATGCACGGTAGATGCGGCCGCATGTAGTTAGGTGCAGCGTGCTGTTGCTGGTGCGGCCCAGCGTCAGGACCAGCGCCGTCACCTGCACTAACCCTAGAAATAGTATATTCCGGTGCAACGGTAGGCATGGCAGGCGTGGCGGTTTTTGCAGGTATATTCCCGCACCAGCACCGTCACCTGCACTTACTCTGGAACTGGTCCTGCTGCGCTGCAACGGTAGGCAGGGCAGGGACGGCTGCAGGTGGTTGCCCCGAGGGATCTGGCGGGTGCAGTGCGCGAAGCAGAGAGCTCTTGCCGGCATGGTCCAGCCCAAGCACCAGCACCGTCACCTGCACGCGACCGCGGCCCAGCCAGCCTGACAGCTTCTCCAGCAGGCCCATTGCACGCAACACTGCCGCTCTGAATGGAATTGTAGCATACTTTATTTATACCAAAATTACATCAACAGGGCTATAACACATCTCAGAAAATTGATGAGTAAACCTATCGGTAATTTCCAATAAAAATGATCAGCCCTACTGATACTAGCAGGCCGACGACCCACCAGGCGTTCTCAAAGGCAGTGGTGTCATGCAGGCTCACTATTGGGTCTCCTGCTATTTTTTTCATCATATCAGCTTATATAGCCTTAGTCGACCACGCGGGCCCAGTGCGGGTTGGTCGACTTCATACACAACCTTCGAGTTTCTTCACAGACATGTGCAGATTTCCTCGCGATGTTTTTCTTCACCGTAAGATCGTCGGATAAACGTACATATAAAATCGAAATTCGATTTTTTTAAATTTATTTAAGGAGAAACTTACGGCTAATTAAAATAATTATAAAAAGTAAAATACAAAGCAAGAAAGTATAACCATTATAAGTTTTTATTTGGGGTTTCTTTTCATTTAACTGGGGTTTTACTTATTTTCACTTTCGAGCGACGATCGAGTGATGAGTGTATTGTGATGGTAAAAACAAAGTTCAGATTGTAATGGGGATCGATGTGTGTGTCTCTCAGCTATGTGTGTCTCAGCTACTGAACAGATTTATTATAATATTTAGCATAAAGTTATATTATTTTTATATCCCCAGCCGTTTTTACGGTCCGTATTTCAGAAATAAAAAGTAAATTCTCGTACTGATCACTCCGCTTTCCAACTGTCTGTCTGTCTGTCTATCCGTCTGTCTTCTCAATACCGCGTAGATAGAGGTATAAAGTTTAAATTAATATCAAATACTTAAGTATATGGTCACTTGAGGCTGTAAAAAAATCATGCTTCTAAGTCAAAGCTTTTACCCCAGATAAAGGTAAAAATAAAGGCTACGATTTATTATTTTATTTTGTTTGGGAGTCATCGAGCAAAATTTTACTTAAAATCTGTTTCCTAAATCACAGCTACGGAACTTCAAATAGAAATATTTATTCTCCAAATAATAGAAGAAACGTGGTCGACTAAGGCCTAATCGCCCTGATTCAGGGTAGGCTCGAGCCCCTCGGTGGGGACGTATATGAGCTGTAATGATGATGAATAGAAGAAGTACAACAAGAAAAAAATTGTATGTTCTGTGCTTCTACATGGTGTAACTTGGCAAGTTTTCACTATCCAATTTTATTCTATACTAGCTTTTTCCCGCGGCTTCGCCCGCGGTATTGAGAGGAGCGATGGCTGACTCTCGCGTTATACTCGTGACCGGGTGCTGTCCGTGTGAACTGGCCTACACTCGTCATAGGCGTTCATGGCAAGTTCAATATTTTTAATGTATAAACTCTCGTCTCATATTGTTTTCATGTTCTAATTATTATTTTTTTATTATTTTTTTTATTATATAATGGATTGGATTTTACGTTATTAACTAATGATTGATTATTTCTTGATTTTATACAAATGAAATTATGTAATCACTATTTTATGACTATCAGAAAGAGTGTAATTTGCACCTATTTTGAATAAATATCTTGAATCTTGTAGTTCGCAGACTTCTTACTTGCGCCACTGTATTTTTTTTTTCTGTTATAACTTTTAATATGTACGTTGCTTAGCAACCTTTTTCTGTTGATTTAGATTTTTTTTATTTTTACGAATGGGTAACAAATTATTTTGTTTTTCTACTCTACGTACCTGTATATATTGTTTTGTAATTTTTTTTAAGCCTGGTTATACTTTGTAGCTTACCTGTAATAATGATTCATTTCATTCTAGGAATACTAAACTAAAACTCTATTAAAACTATATTTTTTACTACCTATTTATAGATGTACTTGATACTTACAGAATCAAAATATTCATGGACAAATCACAGCTAGCCCCAAACTATGTTTCTCAGTATTATGGGTTGTAAATAGGTAAAAAATAAAGAAAATATTAAAACGACCGATACACGTACTGGAAACAGTATGCAAACGTCTACATGAGGCAGTGGAGAACATTTTGTGCATTTCTTGTGTGGTGTAACCACAAAGTCATTATCGTTGAAATTTTTGAGTAAACTGTGCTTGATTTTGTGGGAAACAAATAGTTACGTTTTGTAGTTCTGATCAGAGATTTGTTACCATAGATGGGTTATGCACTAACAAACAACATTTGAAAATCGAAGCCATTTACACACACAATATTATAGATAGTTCCCTTCTATTGCACTGAATGTTACTAAGAAAAGAGATGCCAATTGGCATCTTTTTTTTGCTTCACTTTTTAGACGCATGTAACCTATCTACCTCCCCATATATATAGCATATCTCTGGTTCTGATCTACTTTTCCTTCAGTTCAGGATTTTTTGGGAAAACTGAATGTTAAAATTGAAAAAAAATATCTTTGAAAAATATCGACAACACCATCGCACTAAATAACAAGAAACCAAAAATAAAAATTCATATTTTTATATAACTATTGATTTTCTTTTTTTTTTTACTTACATGGTAGGAAACTCCTCCATTTATTAAATTTACTTTGCCAGTTGCACTTTTGCAGATTATTATTGGACATCTCGGCAATTTTGTCATGAAAACTCTCGGAGCCCAGCCAGACATGAAATTGTGCAATTTCTGCGCAGTACAATCATTTACGAATGACAGCAACATGTCTCGTTTTACAAGAAGCTGACGCTCCTACAGCACCTCCTTACGCAATCTATCGGAGCGGCAAATTTTTTTTCATCTCTCCTGTTCGGAAAGTTTAATTTTCATGAGTAGATAGCCGGGTGGAACATTGCTTTTCCATCCCTAGGGTAGAAAGTATTTTCATCCCTAGGGTGGAAAGTATTGTCATCCCTAGGGTGGAAAGTAATTTTTTTTTATTGCCAGCCACGGAGTCGAACTAAGAGGTTTTCATATATCTAAACTCAGCTATACATTAAACGACGTGTTTATTACGATCTACAGATTGATATTAAATCATTTTATAGTTGGTCTTTTTTTTCACAATTACGGAAGATTAAAATTTAAAATCATTCCTCTATTCTGCTGCGCGCCATAATGCTATGATAACATGACACTTTTTTTTCAATTTTCGTCATGGCCATAGATGCACGTCGTGACCAACTCGATTAGTTTCAATCTAGTCGGCCGTGGCAAGCGGCCATTGCGAAAAGGTTGGAGGTTGGTAAAACTAATTTATTGATATCTAATTAATATTTTATATCATATAAACAATTAAATTACAATAAATACATTTCCTCACAGTCGAAATGAAAAGTAGAGTGTTTAACTCGGATGAAATTACCCATTTCACCCTTGAACAATTTCGAGTGAAATGGGTCACTTTCTTCCCTTGATTAACAATCTACTATTTCTTATCTGTAATCTCACCTGATCATTTCATCTTATCGTTCTCATTTTTTAAATAGACTACAGAACTCTACTATACGCGAATCCGACTCGCTTTTGGTCGGTTTTTTTAAAGATACAATTTTATTTATTTTACTTATTTTATTCGGAAATCAAACGGTTATTATTATATATAACAATAAGTAAAAAAAACAATAAACGACTATACTATTATTAATAATTACGTTCTGCCGTGCGAGTACGCTTTCTCCACACAAATCAAAGCTAAGCAGAAACTGTGAAAAAAGTTTAGTGCGGGCTGTTGTACAGTTTATTTAACTCAAAATCGGCTCTTACGATTTTGATGAAACTCTAGCATACGTAACTATTACGTAACACGGCCAACTCACGCGGTACTTTGTTATGCCGGCAAAAAATTTAAAAAGGTAGGTACATCTTAAACAGACTAAGTTGTTAGTTACTATTTCTCAAAAATTACTCTTACGATCTTAGTGAAACTTTGTGAAATTAGAATCAAAAATAATTTATTTTAAATAGGTTTAAATTACACTTTTATCAGGTAATGGTATTTGTTATTGAATCAACTTAATATATCTTTGTCATTTACATAATCTATTTTTTTATAATATCCTCTAGAGGTCAAACATTTTTTTATATGAGCCTTGAATTAATTATCTGACAAACTAGTTACATTTTCTGGAATTTTATTGTACACATGATTTTTTAACCTTACTCAGTCTCGAAGAGGCTAAATCTATTTTATTTACATTTCTTAAATTCAAATTATGCCTGTCACTGTTATCTATATATATAAAAACTAGTGGATGCCCGCAGCTTCGCCCGCGCAGATCCCGATTTTTGCGGTTCCCGTGGGAATTTCCCAAAATCCTTTCTTAGCGGATGCCTACGTCATAACATCTACCTGCATGCCAAATTTCAGCCCGATCCATCCAGTGGTTTGGGCTGTGCGTTGATAGATCACTATTCTTTTTTTGTCGAGTTCGTTATTGTCAGGAGAAGGTTCTTATGTAGGGTAGGGTAGGGTAGTGTAGTGTAGTGTAGGGTAGGGTAGTGTAGTGTAGGGTAGTGTAGTGTAGGGTAGGGTAGGGTAGGGTAGTGTAGTGTATTGTAGTGTAGGGTAGGGTAGGATAGTGTAGTGTAGTGTAGTGTAGTGTAGGGTAGAGTAGGGTAGGGTAGTGTAGGGTAGTATAGGGTAGTGTAGTGTAGTGTAGGGTAGTGTAGGGTAGGGTAGTACAGTGTAGTGTAGGGTAGGGTAGGGCAGGGTAGGGTAGTGAAGGGTAGGGTAGTGTAGAGTAGGGTAGGGTAGGGTAGTGTAGTGTAAGGTAGTATGAAGTTCGCCGGGAATACTAGTTAGGAAATAAATGCAAATTCTTACGAACGTACATGATGTTTTCATATATAAATTGACTAACAACAGATAAAATATTGATTTCTTTGACTTTATTCTGTAACGACTCACGATCTGATAGATTGCGCGGATACCTCTTTTCTGTAAGATGAAAATAGTTTCTATATCAGCCGCATGCCTCTACAGTAAGATGCCATAAGACAATAAACTAGGGAAGTAACTAAAATACACTAGTCTCGCAGTACCCAAATCCGTTAACTCTGTCTTATTTCCTTAACGGCATAAGCAGCTGAACTAAGCCTTCACGCTAAAGTTTCAATGTGTGGTCCCCATTGAAGTGAAACATCCAAAGTTACACCGAGGAACACCGTAGTATTTACAAATTCTAGTTTATTCATCATCATCATATCAGCCACAAATCGTCCACTGCTGGACAAAGGCCTCCCCCCAAGGATTTCCACGACGACCGGTCCTGCGCTGCCCGCATCCATCGGCTCCCCGCGATCTTCACCAGGTCATCGGTCCACCGCGTGGGAGGCCTGCCTACGCTACGTTTTCCGGTGCGCGGTCGGCACTCGAGAACTTTACTGCCCCATCGGCCATCTGTTCTACGAGCTATGTGCCCTGCCCACTGCCACTTCAGTTTAGCGATTCTATGAGCTATGTCGGTTACTTTAGTTCTCCTGCGGATCTCCTCGTTTCTGATTCGATCACGCAGAGAAACTCCGAGTATAGCACGCTCCATTGCCCTTTGGGTGACCTTGAGCCTTCTTATGAGGCCCATAGCACAGTATATATATTAGTACTAACGTACCCATAGTAAGCGACCATGTCTCAGTTCCGTAAGTCATCACTGGCAACACACACTGGTCAAAGACCTTAGTCTTGAGACACTGCGGTATTTGGGACGTGAAGATATATGCGAAGCTTCCCGAACGCTGCCCAGCCGAGTTGATTCGTCGATTGATCTCTTTCTTGAAGTTGGAACTACCTAGCTGGACTGTTTGTCCCAGGTATACATATTCGTCAACAACTTCCAGTGTAGAGTCTCCAACCTTTAGAGGAGTGGGTGCGACACGGACATTTAACATTATTTTCGTCTTGTCCATGTTCATTTTAAGATCCACTTGTTGAGATACTTTACTGAGGCCATCGAGCATTGTGCTTAGGTCTTCCATAGTCTCAGTCATGACCACGATATCGTCAGCGAATCGGAGGTGGGATATGTACTCGCCGTTGATATTGATGCCGAGTCCACCCCAGTCCAGAAGCTTAAAAACATCTTCCAGGGCGGCGGTGAACAGTTTCGGAGATATAACGTCTCCCTGTCTCTCCCCTCGCTGCAACTGGATAGGTTTCGAGTCTGGTCCTGGAGGCGAACCGTCATGGTGGCGTTTTCATATAGACACTTCAACACCTCGATGTATCGATGGTCAATTTGGCACCGCTGGAGAGACTGTAGCACAGCCCAGGTTTCGACTGAATCAAAGGCCTTCTCATAGTCCACAAACGCCAAGCACAGTGGCTGATTGTACTCTTCGGTCTTCTGTATAATCTGCCGCAGCGTATGTATGTGGTCTATGGTACTAAAGCCTTTTCGGAAACCGGCTTGTTCGGGAGGCTGGAAGTCGTCAAACCTGCGTGCGAGACGATTCGTAATGACTCTCGAAAACAGCTTGTAGATATGGCTCAGAAGTGAGATAGGTCTGTAGTTCTTCAGCAGGGTGTTTTCACCCTTTTTGAAGAAAAGCACGACCACACTTCTGTGCCATGCCTTAGGCGTTTGTCCCTCGAGTAAAACGGAATTAAATAACTTCTGAAGAGCTTTTAGTACCGGTGATCCACCTGCTTTCAGAAGTTCAGCCGTAATTCCATCATCACCCGGTGCCTTGTTGTTCTTGAGCTGTTTGAGAGCCATTCTAATCTAATTTATTAATCTAATCTAGTTTATTAATGTCTAATATTACATTATTATTGACCTTTTTTACATTTGGGAAACAAAATTTTATACAATTTGTTTTCTTAGCATTTAATAATAAGTTGTTCACAGTGAACCAGTTCAGTATCTTTGAAAGAGTGTTGTTTACTTTGTCGTTTACGAGGAATAGGGGTGACGACAGAATCAGAAATAAATTATGAACTCTTGATCACTAAATTGTCCTCCTACTTAAACTTCGAAAAACCTTACTCGTTTTATTTTCCATCAAGTCTTTGATTTTTAATTCACTAAAATCACAAAATGAGTACGTAAATGACGCTGCAAAACTATGACGTCACGCCTAGGTATTTCTAACATTTTTAGAACAAAATGTCGTTTTTGACAAAAGATAAAAAGTAAATCATCATTCTAGAAAATATCTAATTATGGTACGATCCTCTCATATAATACAATATTATTAGTAAATTTCCCATCGAGTCTGATATTCCTTTATTCTTTGGCACTAAGTAGGGGAATTGTGCTTAAGATGACATACTTTTTTTTTCAAGATGAATATTTAAAATAAATTAAGTCATGTAAGTTCAGAATCTTGCGTTTACTAATTAACGTTTCACAAACAATGAAATTGTTACAGTTTTAGTACAATAAACATAACATATAATTAAAAAACAAACATAAATCGCACTTAGGTCGACGTGTGTAAGATGACATACATATGGTCTAAGATGACACTGTATGTCATCTTAGACTTTGTTGGTATGTCGTCTTATACAATACTAATTTTCCAAGCATATTTCGCAGGTAAATTGTTTCTTACTTGCAGTTATGCCTGCGCATAGTGTATGACACCAATTGCAACACAGTTGACACTTCACCCAAAGTTCTTTTGGCCTAGATTGGCTGAATAGCTCATTGCAGTAAATGCAAGCTGGATGACGCTAAAAGCCAACCCATTCTATTGTCCTTTACAGCTTCAATAGCCTTAACCATGTCTTCTTGGCACCAACTTTTCCGTGTCGAGATATGTTTGTAATTGCCCGGCATCCTGTATGGAAAACAAAAAAAACTAATTTTCTACATTTTATAAGGGTAAGATGACATGGTATGCCATCTTAAACCTATGCCGAGTATGTCATCTTACCCAATGGTGAATTGAAATGAAATTTTAAAGTCATGCCAAAAATTTTAACGTTAGAATATGCTTTTACCAATATTTATGCCATTTAATAACCCTAGATTCGTTTAGAAATTTGTAACGCCGGAAAATTCTTACCTTTAGTGTATTTTCACCACCAAATAAAAACGTATTCAAACTTTTTTACATATTAAAATCACGAAAACATTCACTACATCTAAATACACGTTCACTGTCCGCCATACTGAACTTGAGCGCTAGCGACACCTACAAGCCGTCTCTAATACCTCACATGTACACTGCTAGTACAATGATATGGTCGGCTGACTGCGCTAGGTAGTGCAAGCTTGGCGTGGCTGTACCATGTACTTACTTACGCGCGGCTAAGGAGCGAACTAAGTAGTATTTTGTATTTTTTTTCTCTAAAATGGCTCTAACGTATTTGATGAAACTCTCGCTGTTGTTTACAGCTTTAAATGTAAGTAATAAACGCTATGTGCAAATAAATCTTATGTAATGTTATAATCTGACTGATTAACTGTTTCGCTCGCAAAAAATATTAAAATTCACCCACCGATAAATTATTAGAAACATAATTTCGAAAAACTGAAAACTTTTATGTACAAGCTTTTAATATTGCATTTTCACGCGACATACATATTATGCATGCAAAATTTCAGCTCAATCAGAAACCGGAAAGTGGGTCAAATTTAACTTGCAAGATTTCATTCATTGCAGACACCGGGACAGGTGAAACTAAATAAATGTTTGTAATAAAGGGAGCCCAATTAGTGCAAATAAGGGACGAGAGGGGAATATGACAAGCGGCGAATATGGACACTTTTTCGTATTTCTAAATGTATCGCTCACTATGGATAGATGTCGCTGTCAACCGATAGTTAGAGAGCGAATAACTTACTCGAACCATTGGTAACACCGCTTGCTCAATTAAAAAAGTGAGCGTATTGTGCGGTTATGTCATCTCTTGTAATTTATGCGTGGTAAATACTGGATGGTAATAATAAGCAAATATAATCCTCTACAACTAATTATCGGTAAGTGGATAGCAAATTTGTTCTACTTTACTTATTGATATTAACAGTTTTTTTTTGTAAATAACAACTAGCTGCAAAGTGGACCGGCACGACAATACAGACATGGTTACGTCCATATGTGTAGTACTAAGGAGTTCATTTTATTTATCATATACTTACGTCTTACGATAGTCACCAGGACATCTTTGTGAGAAGATTAAAATTTAATTCCTAAAACTTAGTGAATCATTTTATTCCATACTAATAAAATGGGCAGAGACATGTCCATATTTTCAAATCAGTCGGCAAATATGGACACTTCACAAGTTAATGTTTATTATAAAGTAGATATATAAGTACATTAAAAGTCTGATTGTTACCATAATTAATAAAGTAACAATGAGTGGTCAAAACATTCATGATTTTTTTTTCTAAACTGATTTTAGCCTTACTCCCGTACCTTAGATTGTGGGATCCGGAAATGTCGTTCAGATTAAGAGTAGAAGCCGCAGTCCAATGGCCAGTCCAAAGTAGCCCTAGATATTAATGAATCCTGTACATGAGTGTTAAGAAGAGAAATCCATTAACGAGATCATAATGCTTACAATGTGTTCTAGTTTGTCACTTGGGGCGCGTTTGTCGCAGACTCGTACCGCAATTGTCGATGTAATAGGTATCTATTCTTGATTAAATAGATACCTATTCCTTTATTTCAGGGCTTAATTTCCTTTGTTCACATACCTGTGAGTTAGGTAAACTCCGTTTTTCTGCTTTCCAAGATAACTCAATTAAAAAAACTTTCGTTTTTTACACATAGTGGCCGGGAAGCTCTTGCCGTTGCGTCGTCACTGCGCCGCTCTCTCGCAGTGCGCCCCGTGTGTTCTGTGTAGATTAGTACCACAAGTCTTCTGAATATTATTTAACCACTCTGATTTCTTTCTGTTTAGTGTGAGACTCCACTCTGTGATTCAACACCTACTAGTTTGTGCGTATTCTGAGGTTTGTGAGGACGAGGTGCAGACAGAATCGATGCACGCGCGTTTCCGTCGCCATGGCAACGAGAGGCAAACACAACGTGACCATGGGTATGCTCCTCGGGTAATAATAATACACAGACGGAATACTGTGCTGCTTTCTACAACTCTGGTACTTCTTTATAGATTCACTAGCTTCGCCCGCGTGGACATTGTTTTAATGACTATCTTTGAGGGTGAGTGGTGCGCGAGCCGCTTGCGTGGACATGAGTTTTCTCCAGATCCCTCAGGAACGACATCGGGCTATTCTGGTTAGCAGTTTATGTCACTTCCCACCCCCTCAACCAATTCTGTACAAATAATCACTTCAATCCGTTGCTCCGTTGCGACGCCAACGTGCGCGAGCGTGGAAATGAGTTTTCCTCGGGTCCATCGGGAACTATGTCAGGATATGCTAATTAGTAAATTATGTCATTTCCCACCTCCTTAACCATCTCTGTGCAAAAATTCACAACAATCCATTGTTCCCTTGCGATGTTAAAGAAATTAACCAAAAGAAGTTTTTTTTTCCAGTTCCCGCTGGAACTGCATCGGACTATGCTATTTTCATAGGGTAAAAAGTAGCCTATGTCCTTTCCAGTGACACAAGCTACAAATTTCATCAAGATTGGTCGAGTTTTTGAAGCGTGAAAACGTTATACAGAAACAAACAAACTAACAAACACATTTTCACATTTGGAATTATAGTAAGGATTAAAATTGAGTTTAATTGTTAATGTAGAGGTCTGGTTAAGGAGGTACTGCCTGCAGTAGGTCTGCTGTAATTCTACAAATTCCTTACTTGGCATGCTTCTTAAATGTCTACATTCTTAGGATAAAAGTCTAGGATGAAGCTATTTAGGTGTGTTTATAACAAAGAAAACTTGGAAATTTAACATTTATTTTAAGTACAACCAAAGACATTACTGCACGGCGGGCGTTTGAAAGTCTTCAACGAAAGAAAGCAATAAACTAAGATTTAAATCACATTTTAGTACTTTCTATCTGTTTGCACTGTACGGTAATCTGCACGACACACTCGGCAACCGGCACCCCCGGTACCCCTGGCACCCCCGGCACTTTGGTCTCCGCGGGGCGCCCGCACAGCTTGCTGTAGATCTGCTCGGGCGAACGGCAGCGCGTCTCGGGCAGGCAGCGCGCGGCGAACGCGGCGTACGCCAGCGTCAGCGCGGCGGCAAGCGACAGCGCCGCAGGCAGCCCGCGCGGCCCGCTGACGGCCACCGCGGGGAACACCACCACCTCCGCCAGGTTGCCCACGCAGGCCATCGCCGTCGCCAGCAGCAGAGCGCACCCGCGGTACTGCAACCGAATACCGAGTATGTCATTCCCCTCTCGTATATCTACCAGATACGCTAAAACTACCAGGTTCATGATATAGCGTCCACACTCACCGACAGCTAGGTCATATAGTGAGGGCCGCTATTCCTGTCAACACCATAAGGTGAAGACAAGGACCAGTTACGGTAGGTCTTGCCGCCAAGACGCTTGTCCCGGTACTCTGCAAGGCGAGTGTCTCGTGGAAGAGAACCACTACCTACTGTCCAGGTAGGTCCCGGAGCTGAAGGCACGCTCACCTCCCGCGGCTTTCGCTGCTGGCGGTTCGATCCCCGCTCGGGACGCCAGAGTACGTACCGAGTATGTCAGTGCACAACATGTACTTGTTAAAGTTGCGTTGCTCAATCTACAACGCCCAACAAATGAACTAGGTGATGCAGCGCCAAGCAGCCGCCGCACTGTCCCTAGATACCGCGGATATTCTTCTTACTAGATACTGGATAAGACATCACGCAGAATCGCAAGAATGAATTAACAGATTTGTCATTAGTCTCATTAGAATCCCTATATAGCCTCGACACACCCTCCAATCGCGCCTAAGCACACATACGTAAAACTAGGACTTGGAGGGCAAGGGAACCAGGGTCTTACTAATTAAATTAAAATAAGATGCCTTTATCCATTATTTGTAATAGCAAGGCGGCTACCTCCTGTCCGAGAGGTCGTGGTTCGAATCCTGCCACGTGCCAATGTGTTTTTGAATTTCGATTTCATATGTACGTTTATCAGACGCTCTTACGGTTAAGGAAAATATTGTGAAGAATCCTGCATACGCCTGCGAAGAAACTCAAAGGTTGTGTGTGAAGTCGACCAACCCGCACTGGGTCCGCGTGGTCGTCTAAGGCCCGATCGCCCTAATTCAGGATAAGCTCGAGCCCCTTGGTGGGTAAGTATATGAGCTGATATGATGATGATGCCTTTATCCAGCAGTGGACGTCATCTGGCTGATATGATGAACTATGTAGTTTCGTTTAGTAGTTAGTTAATACAAAAGGCAAACATACAAATAAAAGTGAACGGTCAGGAAAAATATAGTGACAATGGGTTGAAGGCAGCAGTAAAAGTGAATGAATTAGAAAATAAATAATAAAAACAAATTGAAAAGAAAAAAATATAAAACAGATCGAATATAACCAAAAAAGGTGACTTCGTCAATGCATTGTGACATTCACCTTGTCTTACCTACAACAAGACTAAAATCTTCCAAAAAAGAGTAGATGTACTCGTAGATGTTAGGACGAGTTAGGACCGTAAGGGCGCGCTGGTTGCAGGGTGGACGAAGATTAGATAGAGTACATTGCGTGCAGTCAAGGTCACGGATCAAAGCATGTGCCGGCACCTAAATATTTTAATCTGAGCTAAGCAATAAACTATAAATGTAGTCCACATATAGCAAAAAAAGTAAGTGTGTGGTTTTATGAAACCACGGTAATAGACTTATATATATATATACTTTGGTAAAAGTGAAACTTTACAGAGGACGAAACGATCATACCGTCAGACGAATGGGACCGTCACACGACATGCAACACACAGACGAAAAAATTTAATAATATGAAAATGGGAATCAATCATCATACGCGATAGTGAAACATGTCGGCGAGCATAGCGTACGGCGCGGGCTGCATGCCGGCGGAGTCACCGGCAACCGCGCCGGCCAACGCTGCCACCGCCACCGCCGCCGCCGCCACCGCGCCACGCGCGCCGAGCTGAGCCTCCCACTGGAGTGCCCACGCCGCGCCCGCCGCCAGCGCCAAACACCCGCCCGTGAAGAACGCCGTCACCACCAGCAGCGGCTGCCGACACACACTTGACCGGTTACACATCGTTCGTCAGCAATCCATAGCGTACCACTGCTGGGGCACGCTATCTTCACATATGTTGGGAAGCTTACTCTACGCACCGGGACCAAGTCCGGGTCTCACAATTGAATCGTACCTATAGCCACGCTGTGCATACTGTGCCGCGTAGCTTCAACGCCAACACTGTAGCTGGAAGTCGGACATACGAGTACACATATCAACAAGAGCACAATAAGAGAGCAAATTAATCATCTAGCATAGAGGTCATGCAGCGACCGCTTGTTATGCTATCAAAAAAGTCAAAGAACTATGTAGCATGGAGGCAGTAAAAACTAAAATTTCACATTCTAAAATGTTTACCAAGTTACATGATAGATGTCATTTATACAGAGTACGAAGATAAGGAGTCCAATCACGCTTCCTTGTGGGACTCCGCATCTATAGAATATACGATAGCGTCATTTGTATTGTTATTGAGTTTAGTTACCTACTGAAGTGTTTGTTAGTCAGCACTGTACATTAGTAATTAGAAAAGAAGATTACGCGCGTAGTCTAGTTAATTTTGGATGCGCTGGCGGCTTCAGTTGAACGTAGTGTCAAGCTGCGTAGTCAACATTTACAACATTTTATAAAAAAATATACAGGGTGTAACATAAAGGTGTGGTGATACTTTAAGGTGGGCTTGTACCCATCAAACTGAACAACTTTCTCCATGGAACCCATAGCCAAAGCGCAAAAAAAAATTTGGCTCTCCCATACTAACTCGATCAGCTGATCAGCCAACTTAGTATGGGAAGTTCAATTTTTTTTTTGCGATTTGACTATGGGTTCCATGGAGAAAGTTGTTCAGTTTGATGGGTACAAGCCCACCTTAAAGTATCACCACACCTTTATGTTACATCCTGTATATTAACAAACAGTGACTTTAAAGTCCCACATACCTCCAATCAAGAAGGACAGCCGTGGTTATTTGTTACGCGTACGGTGGTTAACTTAACGTTTGTCTTATATTTGAAAGGAACGAGTTACGAGCATATCCAATCAAGAGGTAAATGTAATCCTCGTATACTATAACCATTATGTCTTTTTGATAAGGAGATCGTGTTTTACAAAGTCAAAGGCTTTACTTAATACTGTAGTCAACTACTTATTATTCATAAAATTTATAATACCAGTCATAAAATGAGAAAGTTGTAAAGGGTGTAGACTTTTTCTTTAGAAGCCAAATTGATCTTGACTTATGTATTTTATTTATATTTATCACAATATTGTGTCAAAGTTTTTACATTATTCTTGAAAAACCTTTGAATAGATTGAAATTTTACCTGACCTCTATCCTTTTTTAGGGTTCCGTTCCTCAAAAGGTAAGAAAGGTTCCGCCATTATAGGATCACTCGTGTGTCTCTCTGTCCGTCCGTCTGTCACAGGCAATTTACTCGGAAATTACTGGACAGATTGAGTTCAAATTTGGTATACATATGTAAGTCGGTGATCAAAAGACGGATGTTTATCGTCAATAAATAATTTTAAACATGAGGGCCAATTTTGAGAAGGAAATTGGAAAATTTTATAATAAAGTTTTTCAAAATACATATATTGAATTACATATCAAATGAAAGGAGTTTTTTGTAAGAATCTCAAATATATATTTTTTGACATCACAATACCATAATCGTTCGGTACCACTACATACTACATCGTCAGTCGCTCGAAAACCAAAACAACTAAAAAGTCAAAAATAATATGTATTGGCTCTTTGAGTTTAATTTAAGAAGTAATATTTTGATCAAAAAGTCTTCGCGAAAGGGGGACCGCTAAGTTTTTAAGATTTTTTTTTTATTTTTATTTAATTGATAAAAAGAATGTTACAAAAAAATTATAATACTAATACATCAAAAACCTTTACAGGTTTTGTAAGATTAGTAATCAGTAATATTCTGTTTTTATTAAGCTATTGTATAGCTTTTATCGCGGGCTTTGAGGGGACCGAATCAAGAAATTTCATAACGAAAATAAAACCTGACACCCCCCAAAAATAAATATATTGAGTTCTAAAAAACTTACAGTGCCAGCCATCTATCTATCTATCATGATGATGATGGCGATGGCGATGGCGATGGCGATTGATAATGGCGATTGATGATGGCGATTGATGATGGCGGATGATGATGATGATGAACTTTCTTAGTGTTAATTTATTACATAAAAATCCCGCGCCCCAAGGACTATGTGGTACTGGTAAATACTGCATAAATAAAAAATAAATAAATAATTATAATTGCTTAGGTTGATAAAAAATGCTATGCAATAGCTTTACCGCGGCAGTCCCCGAGTGCCACACGTTTTTTTTTTTATTTACTTAGCGGTCCCCCTACGCGACGTCTCTTAGATCAAAATATTACTACTTGAATTAAACTCAAAGGGCCAATATTATATTACTACATATTTTTAACTTTTTCGAGGTTTTTGTCGGGGGTTTATTAAATTGTTAATTTAATTTTTATTTCGTAACTTTACATACCTATAACATACAATCTAACTATCCCCACATTCACACAAATAGTTTCCGCGACGAAACACGACATTGCGACACGAAATCTAGCCTATTTTAAATCTATCAAACCTATTAAAGTTGCTCACCTCCCTTGTTTGAAGCTGCAATTATATGCGTTATAACTGTAAACTACAAATCAATTGGACCTGTGGAAGTTTTTCACTTTTTTTTGTATCTCTAACTTAGCAGATTCCAGGAAATGCTGCAGCATCAGGTCAAGATTACCATATTATGTATATCTAACATTTATTCAGTAAGACTTTCTAATGAGCCCACACACGATACTTCTACTGTAAGTTGTTGAGGAGTTGGGTATTTTGCCAATCCCAGGAGATGCTGCAAAATCAGGACAAGGTTACCATGTTCTTTATAGCACCTATTAATTAAGACTATTGCAATTAACGCAAACATGATACCTCCGCTGTAAGTTGGTACGAAGTTGGGTATCCTGCAGATTACAGGATATGCTGCAGCATCAGGTCAAGGTAACTATATTCTATCTAAAACCTATTTATAGAGACTATTCCAATGAGCCCTAATACGATACTTCTGCTGTAAGTTATTAAGAAGTTCGGTATTTTGCGATTCCAGGAGATGCTGCGGCATCAGGTCAAGGTTACCATGTTCTATTTAGAACCTATTCATTAAGACTATTCCAATAAGCCCAAATACGATGCCTCTGCTGTAAGTTGGTGAGGAATTGGGTATTCTGCAGATTCCAAGAGATGCTGCAGAGTTTTGCAATATTATTACAGTAACAGGGCACCAAACTCTGAATCGATCAGAACTTTATTAGTTGCCCACATCCCTTTATCACCTAGATAAGAGCTGATGAACCTCAAACGGCTGAACAGATCTTTATCAATTATAGAGCCACCGCGAGGAAACTTGCTTTTGCGTAAAAAAACCGCATCAAAATTGTTCCATCCGTTCGAGAGCTACGGTTCCACAGACACATACACACACACATACACACACAGATATTGACGTCAACCATAACACACCTGTTTTTTCGTCCGGGGTTCAAAATTAAGTTGAAATGGCAATGGGCAGACGGATGGGAATAAAGGTTCTGGAATCGCTATGGTGAATCTCAATCGTATTGTTGGTTGGCTCTCCTCCAGATCGTGAACTTATTTCGAGCAAAACTTGCAGGAAATCACTCTGTGCATGTTTATTAGGGTCGCGCTAGGTAAATATAAGTACCAATATAAAAGACCTACACTTAATCAGTGGACATATTTCAGTTGAAATTATGCGTGAAGGGAAAGTAACAGAAGAAACATTAAATAAAAGGAACGTACCCTTCGCCCAACGCGTTCAACCAAATACAGCGAGAATATCGAAGCGATAAGTTGCACCGCACCCAGAATCACCGCATGACGTGCTGGAGAGGCCAGCACCGAGGTAGCAGGTGCGAGGGAGGCGGAAGATAATGTAGGAGCGATAGAGGATGAAGAATTGAAAAGGGCGATTAAGGAAGGGTCAGTGTCTAGTATGTACGGAACAGTGGTAGTGTTGTACGGAGCGATGGTGGCATTGTTCAGAGCGCTGATCGTGTTGTACGGCAAGTCGAGGAGAGGCAGCACGGGCCGCGCCAGGATAAAGACGCGCTCGGCGAACTGCAGCAAAGCCAGCACGCCGCACGCCTCTTGTCCCACAACCGCCACCAGCGCAAGCACGAAAGCGCGCTGCCGCCGCCGGTCACTCACTGCATAATTTAACAACCACATTCATCATTAACTCTATTCTGAATGACTGGAAATTAATAGGTTTTTGACAACTTGATCTATTACTTTAGTCACGCAGCTATAAGAGATCCTACCAATCTTGAGCTGATAACACCAAAGAAGGACATGGATCTCAAACACGATAGTTGAGACTTGAGTATCTAGGTTAACATATTAAAACTGTCACATCACTGAGTACACCAGCTGAAGCCACGCTAAAGCAAGTCAAAGGACAGAAGGCTGAACATATTAAAACTGTCACAGGACTGAGTATACCAGTCACTGATGAACTAAAGATGAATTAAGAATGCGACAAGTTGATTGACACCATCATCAGCCTTTTTACCCACCAACAGGGATGTCTACCTCCTGTTTGCTTGAACATTGTCTCTATTCCCGAAAAATTCGTTTAAAAGTTTCACTGCTGATCGATTTGTCCTTAAAGTCCACAATTTTTATACGAATTAAGCTAAGTTGTAAAACAAAACATGTTCAGTTTCACGAGCAAAAGCCTCTCCTCAAAAAATGTGCTCTATATTTCCTATCCCCTGTGTATTAATATTCGGGATAAGAATGAAGCAAACAAGAAATTTTAAGTTGACTTACACATTTCTCTAGTGAGTGCAAAAGGCGATTGCTCCGACTCGTCTGGAGGTGGTAGTGATTTCAGCTCCTGTAAATTTTACAATTTTTTTGCTGTCGATAACTATGAATATCTTTAAGATTTATTGAAATGTAAATAAACAGTTCTTGACTGGCGACCGCCGCCGCAGGCTAGAAGACAAAGCGTTGAACGGCCGCCCGTCGCCCGCTAAGTGGACTGATGGTTGACGGTACAGTAAGGCTGTATTTCGAAGCATATGTTCAACAGCTGACTTCCAGGTGAGATAATGGCAATGACTGAGCGCGAGGTTACCTCATCAAGTGTGGGGTCGGCGGGGTGCGTGCCGCGCAGCCACGCCAGCGCCTTGCGCGCCTCCTGAAACGTTAACATATCTACGTGTTTTTAGGTACACTCTATTTACCGATGTACTTGCTTATGCTGTGCTAATTTTGCGCTTATTTTTTTATTACTGAGCTACCTTGAACAGTCCCCTTGGCACACCTGCTGAGGTAAAGCTACTGACAATTAAATAAGCAGGCAGCTCGCTCACTAACTTGATTTCCGACAGAGATACATACTCGTTGGATCCCGTTTGTTTGTGGCCATATTCTTCTGCTGGATGCAAACATCGTCATTAAAACAAACTGACTAATTAACTTGCATTGGCTTATTACTGGGTGTATGCCTATTAGACTATTATAAAGAATTACTATACCTACAAAGAAATTAATAGTATAATAAAGATTAATGTTTCTGTCTTAGATTTAACTACTAAAGTAGTTTTGCCACATGAAATTAAGGCATAAATTTTAATGCTATGCAAAGGGCACCCTATCTGATCATTGTTGGGCACCTAGTCAAACCCCTTATCCAGTCCATCTTACAAAGGCAAGGCACTAAGCACAAGGCAATACATATGTAGTTTCAATTAGTAAGACTAATTTGAGTGTGGTGATGGTGAGTGAGACACTCGCCTTGTGCTTGCCGCGCGCGGCGAGGAACGAGGGTGACTCGGGCACCAACAGGAACGCCACGAAGTGCAGCGCGCTCAGGCACGCGCAGCCCCACAGCACGCTCCTGCGAACGAATGCGCACAATAGTTTATCGCGATATATGGCCAACGAGAGGAGACCCCAGAAGCACAGTCTAAGAATCCAAACAGTCGTCCAACGCCTTTGATAATCGCGTCATCGCCGACTTCACTAGTCACTGATCACAGGTACCAAGGGTTGTTACAATACTTGATAATAAAATGAAAGAAAATGCCATCTCGTAGAATAGTGACTTCAATATATAATGTAAAATTTATATTTGAAGGTACTCTAAGTCTCTAATCAAGAATCTGTTGTCAGAATTTAAAAAAATGGCGGCCATTTAGATTTTTTTGTTACTGAACCGATTGCTTCCAAAATCGATATCTGAAGTCCCCTGAGGTCCCTTATCACAACTCCGTTGTCAGAATTGAAAAAAGTTGCCGCCATTTTGAACTTTTTTGTTACTGGACCGATTGCTTCCAAAATCGATATCTGAAGTCCCCTGAGGTCCCTTATCATAACTCCGTTGTCAGAATTGAAAAAAGTTGCCGCCATTTTGAGCTTTTTTGTTACTGGACCGATTGCTTCCAAAATCAATATCTCAGGGTCCCTGAGGTCCCTAATCATGAAACCGTTGTCAGAATTGAAAAAATTGGCCGCCATTTTGAACTTTTTAGTTTACATACCAATTACTTCCAAAATCGATATCTGAATGTCCCTGAAGTCCCTTAACACGAATCCATTGTCAGAATTGTAAAAGTGGTCACCATTTTGATTTTAAAGCTACCGTACCCAAAGGGTGAAAACGGGACCCTATTACTGAGACTTCGCTTTCGCTGTCCATCCGTCCATCTGTCATCAGACTGTATTTCATGAACCCTGATAGCCAGACAGTTGAAACTTTCACAGTTGTATTTAAATTGTATTGTATTTATTGTTGACCTGGTGAAGGTCGCGGGAAGCCGCTGGATGCGGGCAGCGCAGAACCGGTCGTCGTGGAGATCCTTGGGGGAGGCCTATGTCCAGCAGTGGACTTCCTTCGGCTGATATGATGATGATGATGATGATGTATTTATTGTATTGTATTTCCGATATAACAACAAATACTAAAAAACAGAATAAAATAGGTAAATGTTTAAGGGGGTCCCTATACAACAAACGTGATTTTTTTGCTCGGTAGTAGACGCTTGAAATATTCACAGAATATTTAGTTATATCAAAGATAATTATAGTTCCTAAGTTATATAGTCACTTTAAAACTAAATAATAAAATTAAAATATAACAGATATTTAAGGGGTCTCCCATACAACAAGCGTGACTTTTTTGCTCGTTTTTGCTCGATATCGATAATTACAACAGGTAGCCGCTTGAAATATTCACAGAATATTGAGTTGTATTATTTTCTTTAAAAATAGCAGCGTAAATAAAACGGTTCAGTATAAATAAAAAAAATACATTTCATTTGTCGCTCACGTTAATGTATTTTGTTTGTAATGAATAGATATCATTGATAAACTCGAGTGAAGATATTTGGAGGTACGAAGCTTTCGGTGAACGATTCTGACTCGCACTTGGCCGGTTCATTGGCTTGCTTGTCTGTTTTCTAAACAAATTTCGTTATCGATTTTTAACTAATTTCCGGATGAGCTGGACATGAATCTGCATAGGCACTCATCTCAGAAATGCATGTCAAAGCGAGAGTACATAAAAACACAGGGAATAATTCTTCAAGTAAAAAAATATCTTAATTTATGTAACTCGTTATTAAAAGAGATTTAAAAGTAATAAAATAATTCGTAAGATTTAAAGCGAAAAACGTGGGGCGAATGGATTATTGACATAAGCCTTGCAAGCCTCCTACGTTTTAAGTTTTAAATTCTAAGTCATAGTATGATTTATTTTATTACTTTTATTCCATTTTGGAAACGTGTTATTTTTAAAACTTTTAACTTGATTGATGAAAATAGTGCTACTGATAAAAATTGGAATGGTGATTAAATTCCTCAGGGACCTTCAGATATCGATTTTGAAAGCAGTCGGTTTAATAACTAAAAAGTTCAAAATGGCGGCCATTTTTCAATTCTGAAAATGGATTCGTGATATGGGACTTCAGGGACCCTCAGATATCGATTTTGGAAGCAATCGGTCTAGTAACTTAAAAGTTCAAAATGGCGGCCACTTTTTCTCAATTCTAAGAACGGATTATAGAATATAATTATGTCATATTCGTAAAAAAAACACCCCAATAATATCTATAAAATTATCCATAATATTAAGATCTTCAAGCGAGAGTGAATAGACATTATTTGAGTTTGCGTGTACCATCCTCGACTACATCGTCACTTACCAATAGGTGATATGTCGTCAAATGCACTTGTTTTAAATTTTAAAAAAGTATCGATATTGCTACAATATAATATTTAATAATAGTGATCCCGGCGAACTTCGAACCGGGTAGGGTTGCAGCTCACAGGCGGTCAACCTACCTACCCTACCCTACACTACCCTACACTACCCTACACTACACTACACTACCCTACCCTACCCTTCCCTACCCTACCCTTCCCTAACCTATCCTACCCTACCCTTCCCTAACCTATCCTACCCAAGTGCTTCAAGGTGCATTGTGTTAGGTGATCCGGGCTGCACTAGCCCAAAAGGTGCATTTTGTTAGGTGGTCAGTGCTTTTCACTAGGTCACAAGGTGCATTGTGTTAGGTGGTCCATGCTGCAATAGGTCACAAGGTGCATTGTGTTAGGTAACTCGTGCTGCACTAGGCCACAAAGTACATTGTGTTAGGTGGTCAGTACTTTTCACTAGGTCACAAGGTGGATTATGTTAGGCGGTCGGTGCTGCACTAGGCCACAAGGTGCATTGTAGTCGGTGATCCATGCTGCACCAGGCCACAAGGTGCATTGTGTTAAGTGGTCACTGCTTTTCTGCTGCACAGGGTACTAGAACCTATCTTTGTACCAAATTTTAGGCAGGCTGAAGTACTTTAGAGTTTTTATGATCCGTAAGTGAGTGAGTCTGCGACGAAACAAGAGGCCTTTGACTTCGCAAACTATCTTAGGTACAAATTTGTAATTTAGGGGTTCAACTAGGTTCTATTGGGAACAAAAATTCTGACTTCTACCTATATCTAGAACGAAGATACAGAGGGCGTTAAGTACCGTGACTGCTTCGAGAAAAGATGGTAGGGCCGTGCCTGACTTGGCGGCAGCACTCCCGTGCCCCAAGATTGAAAATTTTGTTGATAGACTGACGAACGAACGGACGGTAGACGGTATACACCGGCATTGTACATAACTTTTAACCGCTGTACTTCGGAAACTATTGGACCTGGAAGTGTATAAGGTACATGTGGGGAAGGTACCCTTAAAAAAAATTCAAGATTTTGTTTTACCTCTTTCCCGACGTGATTAGCATGCCAAATTACAGCTGTCTAGTATTAATAGTCTCTGAGCTAAGCCGCGGACGGAGAGACAGACAGACATGGAAACTGTAAGGGTTCCTTGTTTACTACGGAACCCTAAAAATGATGTATATTAACGCACACTTAGGAGTGACATGTCTCAGTATTTTAAAAATCCAAATTAGTAGTCGTTACTTCAACAATGGACAAACAGACGGACAGACTTGGTCTCTTGTTAAATACGGGAACCGTAAAAAGTGGCCGCATAGTAGAGTTCCGTAATCTTTAATAAACTAATGTATATTTTAAATTACAAAGTTATTTTTGCAGTAGGTATGGAAATCCTTGTAAGAGGCATCCTTGGTTGGTGGTAGGACATTATCATAGCCCGCCTGGCTAGCTTCCACCATCTTATCTAAGTCTTGCCGTAAAACATCAGTGTTAACAGCATTAATGTGTTCCAGCTTGAAGATAAGATAGCCAGATCCCCATTGCTTTGGGGAATCTTGGTAAGCCCGCTTCCATCTTCGGCATCATCGTCACTTACCATCAGGTGAGATGATGCCAAAGGCTTATCAATTGTGGATAATAATAATAATAATAATAAAGAAAAAAGACGTGTGGCACTCGGGGACTGCCGCGGTAAAGCTATTGCATAGCATTTTGTATCAACTTATGCAATTATAATTATTTATTTATTTTATTCATGCAGTATTTCTTTTTCTTTGATATTAATTCAAGTTACACTTTTTGAGCGTGGTGACCGATAAGAAAAAAATTTTTTCTTTTATTAAATAAATAACAATATTTAGAAGTGATTATCGAATTTCGCGCGATGTACATTTATATAGATATAATATCATATATACTTTCTCTGCGCGGCATTCATGTGCATTATCTATACACCAAAAACAAAGGTACTGAATAGTACACGTGCTTGGTTTGATGGTTTCTGTTATATACATAATGAAGAATGAATTTATTTATATATATATATATATATATATATATATACACATATTGAGAATCTAAATTGAGAATTTAAACTATACGCGTGTGTGTGTTTGTGTGTATAAAAGAGGGCTACTTTTAATATCGCTCATTTTAATATCAAAAATTTAGGTCACCTTTATAGCAGTATTATATTTTCAATTCAAAATTAATACTGCATTTGTGATAATAATAAAATGTATGTATATAGAGTACTCACTCATTTTCTTTCACTATTTTTTCGTGACTTTCTTCATCCCTACTAATATTATAAATGTGAAAGTAACTCTGTCTGTCTGTTACGCTTTCCCGCAAAAACTACTAAACGGATTTGGCTGAAATTTGGTAGGTAGACAGATTAGGACCTGGATTCAGACATAGGCTACTTATTACCACGCTCGCGAGCCGCTTGCGGCTCGCGCACTGCGCACCCTCGAAAAGTCATAGAAACATTGTCCACGCGGGTGAAACCGCGGGAAACAGCTAGTTAATAATAAATGCACTTTGTTCATTCATATTTATTATTTATTTTCGCTTAACCGCGCTTTTATTACTTTCTTCATTAATAATAAATTCACTTTGTTCATTCATATTTATTATTTATTTTCGCTTAACCGCGCTTTTTTACATCTTTGTTTTTTTTAAGCAATGGTAGTTGGAACTATACAGCCAAATATGGAATAAAATCTTTTTGTACTTTTTTTTTAAGCAATGGTAGTTGGAACTATACAGCCAATTAAGGAATAAAATCTTTTTGTACCTATCTCTATAAATACAAACAGCTGTGTCTTAAATAAAATCTTTTTGCATTTGATAAATAAAAAATAATCAAATCTTTTTTGTCATATGGAGGTATATACAGTTTATGAAAAGAGTTTTATTATTCTCCGAAAATGATCAAATCTTCTTATATGTTTGTTTTGACAACCGATATTGTTGCCATGGCAACCGAGCGTCAGGTTTTTCTTCGTTACGGAATTTCTGGATTCGGTCCCCGCGCTCAAAGCCTGCGATAATAAAATCTATGCAATAGCTTAATAAAGGCCTATGTCCAGCAGTGGACTTCCTTCATCTGATATAATAATGATGATGATGATGGAACATTTTGTATGGAAATCTTTGAACTTTGTACTCCTAAACTAAGAAAGCTTGCCTACTTGGCTGTGATAATTTTTATTCTAAATTAATTACATGCCCCACTATTTCCATTAATTTGAGATTGCCTGAAGTATCGGTTTAGCTGGCACTTGGCAGACCTGTGCGGCAGGCGCACGTCGGCCGCCAGGTACATGAGCAGCAGGCCCAGGTTGTGCGACAGGATCAGCGCCGCCACCGCCGCGCCCGCCACGTGCGCGCTGCACATCTGCAATCAAAGTATTAAATAATATAATAGATAAAATGAACTCTTACCTCTTACCTCCTACATACATACATGGCAACCAATATTAACTCGTGGTTTTTAGTTCACACTACGAGTATCTGAGCTATTTCGTAATTTGAAATTTGTACTATCGTAAAATATGTGCTACCTAACCGTCTGTTTTTTGTGCGTAGTTTTTATTTGCCTTGCTTTTTGTCTCCTTCAATAAGCTTAATGTTAATTAAGTTCGCTGTTGATTAACTTAAATAAATTAATTAATTAATTAAATAATAAACCGAAAGCTGGCGTTTGTCATGTTACAACCCCTGGAAAATTAGTAATCTGTGCCCTGGAGCACTGCGTTCGCGGTAAACTACCCGCGCAGCATCCCGTGGCTATTTGCAGTCCAGAGGTAGATGGAGTGTGACACAGGCCACCTGCGTGGCAAATTTCATCAAGATTGTTCGAGGTATTGAAGCGTGAAAAGGTTACAAACACACAAGCAAACAAACAAATTTTCACATAAACCTTATCATCTTCACCTACGCATGAGTGAGAGCCAGGTAGGCAGGCCGGTGATCTAGTGAGCCTGAGGTACACACGGCCACTAGTTCATGTGGTTCACAATTTTAGGAGTCTATGCAGGAGGCACACGTTCACCAAACCCTCACCCTCACACGCCCGCTAGCCCAGTCCTTCGGTTAAACAGGTTGTGAGGTCAAACAGACCATAGACAATTATTTGTATGGTGGCTTGTATTCGTGTAACTAAACAAATTTTGTTCTACAACATGAAATTCTCATATAAAGTTGATCCAAATGTATGAGTAGTCAAAAAATGAAGATTTCAGCAAAATTGTAGAACAAATTAGTTCAGCTTCACAAGTAGAAACCCTCTTCAAAAAATATGTTCTATTTTATGAGTACACTCCCTGTATAATGAAGGCTGGGGCCTGGGGCTGCCGCTTCTGCCACCACTGGGGCCTGGGGCTGTTTCTCCTGCCACCACTGGGGCCTGGGGCTGCTACTCCTGCTACCACTGGGGTCTGGGGCTGCTACTCCTGCCACCACCGCGAGGCAAAGGCGGGACCACCTGCCTACGTGAGTCGGGGCGTTATATCATAAACCTGTAGTTTAGCGTATCTAGTAGATAAACCGTACGAGTACATTCAACAGGAGATGTTTTCCGGCAGACAGCTAGGACTGACCTCCCTTGCGAGGAGCGGCGCCACACACCAGGCGCCGGCTCCGCCGAGCCCGGCCGCCGCGCGCGCCGCTACCAGCCACCACCCACCGCCCGCCAGCTTCAGCGACCAGCATGCCTGCACCAACACGAGGCATCAGCACTATAATCATAGCCATAAGACGTCCACATTCAGAAATATTCATATTTTCAAAAGAAACAGACTTCACTTATAGTGAAATTTTTAACCACTACATGACTCCACCAGTTTCCTGCGAGCTTCACTAGACGAGATTGTTTACCAGGGGTCATTGACCGCCTGTGAGCTGGAAGATGTTCCTAGAGCTGGAGCCACAGCCAGGTGGACTAGCGAAGCTGTCAGGAGCCGCTGGGCTCAGAATCACGCAGAGTGTGGTTTTATTGGCGAGTCCAATCTTGACTGTATCGCTCTGAGTCTGAAGTTCTTTCAGCATGCCAAGGTTGACTGGAACAGATCTCGAAAGCTATTTGCTTTAGATACTATCATTCTTTTTTAAACTTGTTTATTTTTTTAATGCAATAAAGAGTTTACAAACAAACATATAGTGGACGTCTTTCGACTAAGATCATGATCATGGAATTTTGATGATTTCAGACGAAAACGAAGTCAACAGTGGAAAAGCGGCAAATTGTGATCTGGCTTAGGCAAAAATATCTTGCATACGATGAGGGTTCATCCCGAAGACTATTGTATTTACAACACTAACGAGTAAAGCAGCAGATATGGCGAGGACGGCGATCTTCCTGCCCGCAGCGAGCAGGCGCGCGGCGAGCGGCACGCCAAGCAGTGCTGCCACGAACGTGGTCGCCGCCGCCACCACCACCTGCGCATCCCCCGCGTCCATGTCGGCCGCGCCGGCCGCCGCCTCGCCGCTCGCGAGCGACACCCAGCCCAACGCCATGCCGAAAGAGATGGTTGGCACGTTCACTGCAACAGGAGCGGATACTTTATATCATCGCGATCAACAGAATGAAATCAAATAACAGTCGGTACCTATAGGTAAACTAAAAAAAGCGGTTCTTATTTACTGAAATGAATTAGAATTTATTTGTATTTTATTTTTTAAGGAAAACTAGGTTACATTATATGATCAAACATCAATTAGGCAAGGAACATTGAAAAGTTTTCGCCTTTAGGTTAGAGAATAAGCTAGCTTGACGTACGCCATATGGATACAGTTTCGAACAGTAACAGTACAACAGTAATATTATGAAAAAAATAATAGTACAACAAAAAAGAAGAAAAAAAAGAGAATAAAAAGAATTCCCTATTGTATACGCGTTTTAGGGAATTCGTACTAATGCAAAATATATCAAAATTCAATTTGAAGACTAAGTCATTCATAATGCCTGGTGCACGCATGACGCAAGATGATGAAATTGAAATATTTTCGGCCTCTAGTTGCAGCCCTAGAATAGTACAATCTCATCTCTTCCCGTGGGTGTCGCAAGAGACTACTTAACAAATAAACCGGAGGATGGGTGGCGCGCCCTCTGCGCGTATTGCGCCACCACACTTACACTGCGATCGCGAACTCGCCTACCAATCGTGGCAATTACAGCAATCTTCTGCACTTGAGGGAATTTCCAATGTCCAGCAATGGATTTCTTTTAGCTGAAGTGATGATGGCATCGATGAAACAGGAAGATGATCATCATCATATCAACCAAATAGACTAATTAACAAACTGAACAACGTTTCCCAAGGAAACGATTTATACAATCGGAGTCGGAACAACAACGTTTTGGACTTTTCGTATAAAGATGGCCAATCAGCTGATCAGCCCGTCCGACCAGGCGTCCGGGGGCCCTGGGGCGCCGTGGATAGAGGCCGGGGGCAAAGTATATACAGGGTGTAAAAAGACCACTCCCGGAAACTTAAACTGGGGCTTCTACATATCATACTGAACAACTTTCTCCAAGGAACCCATACTGAATTCTTGAAAAAAAAATTTAACTTTTCATACAAATCAGCCAACTAATCTGCTAATTTTGTATGGGAAGTCAATTTTTTTTGAGATTTCAGTATGGGTTCCTTGGAGAAAGCTGTTCAGTATGATGAGTAGAAACACTAGTTTAAGTTTCCGGGAGTGGTCTTTTTACATCCTGTATATTAGTACTAACATACAGTATGGACACTCCCTGCTACTCTCTAGATTGCGACCTCACCCCCTCGTCATCCAGATCGATACAGATTGGTTACAGTTTGGTTATCGAACGTATAGGATTTCGCCGCCATTTTGTTTGTTCCGCCATTCCTTTTTTGAAATGTCATTTCTAGCCCGTTGTATGAAGTGTCCAGGCCCCAGGGTGTGCCGGGGGCGCCGCAATGTTACCAATCTTAAACTGCGCTGCGACGTGAAAAAGTATGAAAACGGCCTGCTAATCTACTCGTGTTAGTGCGAGAAGTCCAAATTGTTTTTGCTCCCATCTCATAAGTTCCTCGGGGAAAGTTGTACAATGTACAAGCACATCAAGCTACACACTTTGGACTTTGTACCGTTCTTATGCCAAATGCGTATGGATCAGAATCGCACTACGAGTGTATAGCTTGATGTGCTGGCCTCTGTACAATTTCACGAGCGGGCGCGGAGCCACAAAACAGATAGTGGAGCGGAGTAAGGATTTGGCGAATGATTTAAATGTAACTCTGAATAAGTAAGTACTTATACGTTAGCAGGCCTTATACCTGTTTTAATAAACAACCTTCTTGATCGAAGTCCAAGTCATGAACTTTTGTCTGACCGACCAATGACTTTTACTTACCATCTATATGACCTTATTTTGGATATAATCTCTATTTACCTAGGTATTTTCATCACTACACAGCACACGGCACACAGCACGGGGATACTCTTGACACGAGCAATTAATACTTAATATTATTACGTAAAGAAGGGACACTTCCTGCCTCCCACCAATGTATTTCCCCCGCAAGGCACGCGGTACATATATATATCCAATAAGTAAATTTATCATTCTATAAGAGAAGCCAAAATATAATGAAAGAAGAGGAAATGGGAACAAATGGCTTAAATAATTATTATAATTGTTATTTTAGAGCTTGCAATATAATCAAACCAGGTTTGACGCTTGTACATATCATTTTTATGATAGAGAAAAAACAGTCTTTAAAAAACTCTTTTACTTTGAATGAACGAATAATGGAAAAAATACAAGTTAATTTATAAAACAGTGGTCGAAGTTGTATTGGTTGGTCGTGTTCCTTATTTTTTACCTTACGAGATTTTGAGGAAAATGCACAATTTTATGCAGTTCACAGTAAAACATTCAGAAAAAGTATGTATGTGTGTGAGTTTGTATGTGCTGCAGTGTTCATTGAAACCTTTTTGCTATAGTAGATCATCAGTAAAACTTTTAATGGATACAATTTTTTTTTTAATCTGCATTTTGTTTTTGTGTGACATTCTTCTTTAGGGCTGGCAAGAACATCGATTTCTTTCTTTTGGGATTTGGTTGGTTGGCTTGGTTTGGTTGGGTGCTCGATGTTTCATCATATCAGCTCATATAAGTCCCCACCGAGGCTACCCTGAATTAGGGCGATCGGGCCTTAGTCGACCACGCGGGCCCAGTGCGGGTTGGTCGACTTCACACACAACCTGCGAGTTCTTAGCAGGCGTGTGTAGGTTTCCTCACGATGTTTTCCTTCAGCGTAAGAATTTCACATGAATATTTAAAATTATTTTCCAGGGGTAACTTTTTGCATTTTTTATTTCAAAATTTTAAGGGTATACTTATCATACAAAAAAGTCATATTTTTCTCAAAAATGGCGCTATGATGTTTTCCAAATGTTTATCATTGACATAATATATGGTACATCTGGGAAAACAAACATAGTATCTGTCATAAAAAAGAGTTTTAAAATATTTTTACTCCAAGTGATGCTAAATTTATTTATAGTGCTTAAATTCACGCAAACGAGTAATCTCACTAACATCAATAATATGCCACAGGAGCTATGTCTAGGACACAATACAATGTTCTTAATAATAAGCTAGAATCTATTCAGAGGCATTTTATGAGATTTTCAAGCGACTTCCAAAAAGGACGAGGTTCTCAATTCGTCTCTATGTTTTTTTTATGTGACCTCAGAATTTATGACTAGGTAAACCGATTTTTATGATTCCTTTTTTATTTGAAAGCTAGTGCTTTCCGTATGGTCCCATATAAATTACATCAAAATCGGTGTAGTACTTTATTAGAAAATTAACAAAAACCAAAAATAATAATGCAAAAATGTACTAAGTTGTTGCGATGGAAGTGGGTTTTTTAACGTGTTTAGCGTTTTCAATTATTACAGTACAAGTGTAGGAAACGTAATATGTATTACGAAAAACGCTGTTTTAGACATCACATCCTACCGCTACATTGTAAACGTAGGTACTCGTAACATTGCTGACATAAAATTCCTAGTAAAAGTTTCACAAAATTTGGTTGACGCTCCAGATCTCCTATCTAAAATTAACATTCATGTCCCATCTAGACTGACTATCCGACATCCCATATTTTTAGACATACCTATAAACTTAAAAAACTACAGACGAAACTCGTTCTTCATACGTGCTTTGGACTTTAATAAACTTACTGATTTTCCTCAAATTGATTTATTTAATTCCAAAGTTTTCACTATCAAAGCTATCCTATCTAAACATTGGTTCGACATGGTTCCCTAACTTTTACAGTTGAAAAATATGCATACTTTTATTTAATTTTTTAAACGACTTTAAAAAAGGAGTAGGAGGTTTCTCAATTCGACCGTATATATATTTTTTATTATGTTTGTTCGCGGATAACTTCATCGTTTATAAACCGATTTTGATGATTCTTTTTTTTTTAAGAAAGAAGATATCCCAAGAGTGGTACCATGATAAGGAAACCAGGATCAGATGATGGGATCCCAGGTAAATTGAGGGCAACCCTCAAATTTTATAGGCATGTATTACGTGTTTCATATGTTTTCTAAAGCTATTAAAGTATTTGCGTCTGGCAGTCATCATCTCATGATGATGAGCTGATGAAGAAAGGTACAACTCATTAACGGTTAGGAGTTAGAGGATAATTCTTTAAATATAGATAGATACGTAGGTACGCATAGACCGATAGCTGTTGTATTCTTTCAGGTTATTCAGATGAGCTGATGATGGACGATTTAACTCCTTAACTTTCATGCTGCCGAGATGATGATGGAAGCCACAGGACTTTATACTAATGAAACACATGCATTAAGATTTGATGAGTCCTATAGCGAGTAGGTGATTGGGTTTTACGTTGTTAGATAGATAGCATTATCATATAAAGAAAATAAAAATAAGTTTTAAAAAACTAAAAACCAACTTCAAAATAAAATTTACACAAAAGTATGAAATAATATTATTATTATACTTATATACACGACATTAACCAACAATAACGAAATCAAAGGTGGGTACGAATTAAATTATGGTCTAAAAATTTTTTGAGGTCGGTGTCAGCAAATCATGGAATCTTAAACATTTGATACGTAAGTAGTTGTGTGCTGTCACCGACCTCAAAAAAAATTTAAGATCCTAATTTAATTCGTACCCACCTTTTATTTCGTTCTCCTTTGATTTAGTTATTGTTGGTTCATCACAATTTAAGAGCCGTACTCTTGTCGGTGTAGCTCTTTCCAGGTCTCTCTTTCCTACACTATCTCCTTCATTTCTCTTTACGTTTCCACCTTAACTTTCTTTTTAACTTGGTCTATATAAGCAATTCTAGGTCTTCCTCTTCCGCGCTTTCCTTCGATCTTTCCTTCTATTATGGTCTTGATAAAATTATCGTGTCTAATTAAATGTCCTATCATCTTCCCTCTTCTGTTCTCAATTATCTCAATTATGTTCCTCTTTTCGTTTACTCGTTTCAATACTTCTTCGTTCGTTACTCTTTCAGTCCAGCTTGTTGGTTAATGTCGTGTATTTAAGTTTAATAATATTATTTACTTTCGTGTAAATTTTATTTTGAAGTCGGATTTCAGTTTTTTAATTTTAAATTATTAAAACTACCTAAGCTAGCGTGTAGAAAACTATATGTCGTTTCATCATATCAGCCGAAGGACGTCCACTGCTGGACATAGGCCTCCCCCAAGGATTTCCACGACTATTGCCACTACGTTGTTTAGTTGCTATTTAAGTTAACTATTAAGATATTTTATCACTGTTTGTTTTCCAACAAAATAAAACAAGACTAAAAAAACCGGCCAAGTGCGAGCCGGACTCGCACAAAGTATATTTCCGAAGTCTTTTCAAAAAATAAATGTTTGTTATAAAAAATAAAATTATATTTACAGTTAGTAGGTAATGGAACATTTTGTATGCACAATCTATGAACTTTTGACAAATCCAACTGCACATCTTTTAAGACCAATTTATTGGTCGACTATTACTCCTAAACTAAGAAAGCATACTTAGCCGTAATATTTATAATATATTATTTTATATATTATATTATTTTATATTTTATGGCTATCAGAAAAGGGACCTTTGCACCTATTTTGAATAAACATCTTGAAATCTTGAAGTTTGATTTTTAAAGACAGAGGGGCAGTCGCGAATGTTGCCGGGTGGTTTGTTCCAGAGGTTCGCAGCTTCAACAGCGAACGAGTTGGAGAAGAATCTAGTATAGCAGCGGGGAACTACAAGAGTTTTGTTGAAAGGGAAAGCACTTGTAGTAGGTAGAAACAGGGGCGGATAGATATAGGAAGAGACGCATTTTTAAGGATTTTGTACATGAGTGTGAGAGTGTGTAGAATACCACGCTGAAGAACAGTTAGCCACTTAAGCCGAGAGCGATTCACAGAAATATGGTCAAACTTTGGCAAGCCGAACACGAACCTAATGGCGAGGTTGTAAGCACTCGAGTTCATGAAGGAGCTCCTCAGTGGCGTCCAAATAACAGACATCCGCATAATCGGGCAGCGGAGTTTGGGCGAGCGTAACTTTTGTTTTAGGAGGCAAAAAGAACTGGAATCGCTTAAGGAGTGGTAAGAAAAATTCATACGCCTGCTGACGTCATTCCAACTATAACAATAAATTACAAATAACTCTACCTACAAGACCATCAGACCCTACTAACTCTATATCTTGGTAAAAAGGTATGGTTTGGTCGTTTAATGTTCGTGGAACTATTACGTGACATAACAATTAAGTTCATGAGGAGTAAATCATGCCACAATCACGAAAAGGCCAAGTCACAATTTTTCACCAAGATGTATGTAAAGTTTGTAGAGTCGGGGCTTATAGGTAGAGTTATTTAGGCTAGGTTATTTAGGTAAAGTATTTAGTCGCAATCGGAATCAAAATCATAGTTATTTGTTATACATGAGTGCAAAGTTGCTTTTTAACCGCGTGCTCAATTTTGATGACCGAGCAAGCGAAGGAGTCTAAATTTGAATCACGAAATTTTTAGTGCTCACTGCGCTCGTGATTCAAAAATTAGAATCCTGAGCGTTAGCGAGGGAATCAAAAGAGCACGAGGTGAAAAATCTTTGCACACGAGTGCAACACGTAACTTTTCATTCCACCTCAGCGAGGAAACTACTAAATGGAAAAAAAACATTTGCGCATTACAAACAGTTTCAGTCAATCCTGTTGGCGTCAAATAAACTTCCTCGTCACTATAATCACTCATTTTAGGGTTTTCACTTGTTTTCAAGTTTCTTGTTTTTAACCTAAGGTTTTAACAATATGACGTAAAAAGAAAATGTCTCGCGCAAAGCAATTTAAAAAAAAATGTACACCAAGAAGGTTGCGAGTCTGAGTTTTTAACAAATTAAAAAAGGTTGTGTGATGAATTCGGGACCATGGAGGTAGAAGTAAATAGGTATAATAATGTTTTGAATTCACGATGTTCTAAATTCAATTTACTTTTCTCCTCTAGCGAAGAAAAACGGCTTTTGCACTCAGATATTTACTATAATCTTCTAGCGAATAAAAACGGCTTTTACACTCATATATCGAAAAGCAAAAATACAATTTCCGAGATGGGGGGTTGAAAAAATAATTTATTTGCAAAAATACTTAAGTCATAAATATACAGATCTTAAAACGTACAAAGCCTGTAAACGTATTCAATGTTATGAAGACATGCAAATTAAAAACAAATTAAAAATAAAATGTCAATATTAATAATGATTAAATTAGGTATGTAATATGAGTTTCAGATTTGTTAAAAACTAAAAACTAAATATTCTACCCCTGACTTGCATGTAAATTAGAAACATTTGTTTATTTTCAAGTTCTCATCCAGAATTTTTCAAAAAACCGAGTTTTCATCTTCGGCATCATCGACACTTACCATCAGGTGAGTTTATGCCAAAGGCTTACCAATTGTGGATAATGAAAAAAAACTTGTCAACGTCACAGTAAGAAAGCAAAGAGCGCAGTATTAAAAATATTTACAAAAAGATCCACGACGACCGGTCCTGCGCTGCCCGCATCCATCGGATTCCCGCGATCTTCACCAGGTCGTCGGTCCAACGCGTGGGAGGCCTGCCTACGCTACGCTTTCCGTTGCGCGGTCTCCCTCGAGAACTTTACTGCCCAATCTGCCATCTGTTCCACGAGCTATGTGCCCTGCCCACTGTCACTTCATTTTAGCGACTCTGTGGAAATCCTTGGGGGAGGCCTTGTCCAGCAGTGGACGATTTTCGGCTGATATGATGATGATAAGAAAAATGTCTACAAAATGTGTATAAAGATCTACTGTACTATGTGTATCTACATAATGATTTAAAAATATTACAAGTGACAGAATTTAAGACAAAACTAACAAAATGGCTAATGCATTTTTTATAGTATATTAAGTGATTTAAGGACTACAAAAATTAAAAACAGTGTCATTTTTTAACAAATCTGAAACTCATATTACATACCTAATTTAATCATTATTAATATTGACATTTTATTTTTAATTTGTTTTTAATTTGCATGTCTTCATAACATTGAATACGTTTACAGGCTTTGTACGTTTTAAGATCTGTATATTTATGACTTAAGTATTTTTGCAAATAAATTATTTTTTCAACCCCCCATCTCGGAAATTGTATTTTTGCTTTTCGATATATGAGTGTAAAAGCCGTTTTTATTCGCTAGAAGATTATAGTAAATATCTGAGTGCAAAAGCCGTTTTTCTTCGCTAGAGGAGAAAAGTAAATTGAATTTAGAACATCGTGAATTCAAAACATTATTATACCTATTTACTTCTACCTCCATGGTCCCGAATTCATCACACAACCTTTTTTAATTTGTTAAAAACTCAGACTCGCAACCTTCTTGGTGTACATTTTTTTTTAAATTGCTTTGCGCGAGACATTTTCTTTTTACGTCATATTGTTAAAACCTTAGGTTAAAAACAAGAAACTTGAAAACAAGTGAAAACCCTAAAATGAGTGATTATAGTGACGAGGAAGTTTATTTGACGCCAACAGGATTGACTGAAACTGTTTGTAATGCGCAAATGTTTTTTTTCCATTTAGTAGTTTCCTCGCTGAGGTGGAATGAAAAGTTACGTGTTGCACTCGTGTGCAAAGATTTTTCACCTCGTGCTCTTTTGATTCCCTCGCTAACGCTCAGGATTCTAATTTTTGAATCACGAGCGCAGTGAGCACTAAAAATTTCGTGATTCAAATTTAGACTCCTTCGCTTGCTCGGTCATCAAAATTGAGCACGCGGTTAAAAAGCAACTTTGCACTCATGTATAACAAATAACTATGATTTTGATTCCGATTGCGACTAAATACTTTACCTAAATAACCTAGCCTAAATAACTCTACCTATAAGCCCCGACTCTACAAACTTTACATACATCTTGGTGAAAAATTGTGACTTGGCCTTTTCGTGATTGTGGCATGATTTACTCCTCATGAACTTAATTGTTATGTCACGTAATAGTTCCACGAACATTAAACGACCAAACCATACCTTTTTACCAAGATATAGAGTTAGTAGGGTCTGATGGTCTTGTAGGTAGAGTTATTTGTAATTTATTGTTATAGTTGGAATGACGTCAGCAGGCGTATGAATTTTTCTTACCACTCCTTAAGCGATTCCAGTTCTTTTTGCCTCCTAAAACAAAAGTTACGCTCGCCCAAACTCCGCTGCCCGATTATGCGGATGTCTGTTATTTGGACGCCACTGAGGAGCTCCTTCATGAACTCGAGTGCTTACAACCTCGCCATTAGGTTCGTGTTCGGCTTGCCAAAGTTTGACCATATTTCTGTGAATCGCTCTCGGCTTAAGTGGCTAACTGTTCTTCAGCGTGGTATTCTACACACTCTCACACTCATGTACAAAATCCTTAAAATGCGTCTCTTCCTATATCTATCCGCCCCTGTTTCTACCTACTACAAGTGCTTTCCCTTTCAACAAAACTCTTGTAGTTCCCCGCTGCTATACTAGATTCTTCTCCAACTCGTTCGCTGTTGAAGCTGCGAACCTCTGGAACAAACCACCCGGCAACATTCGCGACTGCCCCTCTGTCTTTAAAAATCAAACTTCAAGATTTCAAGATGTTTATTCAAAATAGGTGCAAAGGTCCCTTTTCTGATAGCCATAAAATAGTAATTTTATAATTATACATGTCATTTATGTGAAAAATAAAAAAAATAAACAATCATTAGTTAATAACATCAAAATACAATCATTGTTATAAAACAAATATGACGTGAGAGATGTTATACATTAAAATCATTAAATGTTCATTAATGCCTTTGACAAGAGTAGGCCAGTTTACACGGGAGCATCTTCTTTCCCTACAAAACGTGTAAGTTTATTTGTATATATTTATTTTTAAACAACTCAAAAAAATGAGGAGGTTTTTAAACGACTTCAAAAAAGGAGGAGGTTTCTCAATTCAACCGTATATATATTTTTTATGTGTGTTCGCGGATAACTTCTGAGTTTATGAACCGATTTTGATGATTCTTTTTTGTTGAAAAGGAGATATCCCTAGGGTGGTACCATGATAAGGAAACCAGGATCCTTCAAAAATCGTAGTGGCGACTAGAGCGTTTTTAATTCTTTTGTGTATTTTCTTTAGGTATTTAAGGAATTTCGTCTGGTAGTCATCATCCCATGTTATAGAGCTGATGATGAAAGGTACAACTCCTTAACGGTTATGAGTTAGAGGATATTTCTTTAAATATTATACGTAGATAAGTAGGTATAAAACTTGAAATCTTGAAGTTTGATTTTTAAAGACAGAGGGGCAGTCGCGAATGTTGCCGGGTGGTTTGTTCCAGAGGTTCGCAGCTTCAACAGCGAACGAGTTGGAGAAGAATCTAGTATAGCAGCGGGGAACTACAAGAGTTTTGTTGAAAGGGAAAGCACTTGTAGTAGGTAGAAACAGGGGCGGATAGATATAGGAAGAGACGCATTTTTAAGGATTTTGTACATGAGTGTGAGAGTGTGTAGAATACCACGCTGAAGAACAGTTAGCCACTTAAGCCGAGAGCGATTCACAGAAATATGGTCAAACTTTGGCAAGCCGAACACGAACCTAATGGCGAGGTTGTAAGCACTCGAGTTCATGAAGGAGCTCCTCAGTGGCGTCCAAATAACAGACATCCGCATAATCGGGCAGCGGAGTTTGGGCGAGCGTAACTTTTGTTTTAGGAGGCAAAAAGAACTGGAATCGCTTAAGGAGTGGTAAGAAAAATTCATACGCCTGCTGACGTCATTCCAACTATAACAATAAATTACAAATAACTCTACCTACAAGACCATCAGACCCTACTAACTCTATATCTTGGTAAAAAGGTATGGTTTGGTCGTTTAATGTTCGTGGAACTATTACGTGACATAACAATTAAGTTCATGAGGAGTAAATCATGCCACAATCACGAAAAGGCCAAGTCACAATTTTTCACCAAGATGTATGTAAAGTTTGTAGAGTCGGGGCTTATAGGTAGAGTTATTTAGGCTAGGTTATTTAGGTAAAGTATTTAGTCGCAATCGGAATCAAAATCATAGTTATTTGTTATACATGAGTGCAAAGTTGCTTTTTAACCGCGTGCTCAATTTTGATGACCGAGCAAGCGAAGGAGTCTAAATTTGAATCACGAAATTTTTAGTGCTCACTGCGCTCGTGATTCAAAAATTAGAATCCTGAGCGTTAGCGAGGGAATCAAAAGAGCACGAGGTGAAAAATCTTTGCACACGAGTGCAACACGTAACTTTTCATTCCACCTCAGCGAGGAAACTACTAAATGGAAAAAAAACATTTGCGCATTACAAACAGTTTCAGTCAATCCTGTTGGCGTCAAATAAACTTCCTCGTCACTATAATCACTCATTTTAGGGTTTTCACTTGTTTTCAAGTTTCTTGTTTTTAACCTAAGGTTTTAACAATATGACGTAAAAAGAAAATGTCTCGCGCAAAGCAATTTAAAAAAAAATGTACACCAAGAAGGTTGCGAGTCTGAGTTTTTAACAAATTAAAAAAGGTTGTGTGATGAATTCGGGACCATGGAGGTAGAAGTAAATAGGTATAATAATGTTTTGAATTCACGATGTTCTAAATTCAATTTACTTTTCTCCTCTAGCGAAGAAAAACGGCTTTTGCACTCAGATATTTACTATAATCTTCTAGCGAATAAAAACGGCTTTTACACTCATATATCGAAAAGCAAAAATACAATTTCCGAGATGGGGGGTTGAAAAAATAATTTATTTGCAAAAATACTTAAGTCATAAATATACAGATCTTAAAACGTACAAAGCCTGTAAACGTATTCAATGTTATGAAGACATGCAAATTAAAAACAAATTAAAAATAAAATGTCAATATTAATAATGATTAAATTAGGTATGTAATATGAGTTTCAGATTTGTTAAAAAATGACACTGTTTTTAATTTTTGTAGTCCTTAAATCACTTAATATACTATAAAAAATGCATTAGCCATTTTGTTAGTTTTGTCTTAAATTCTGTCACTTGTAATATTTTTAAATCATTATGTAGATACACATAGTACAGTAGATCTTTATACACATTTTGTAGACATTTTTCTTATCATCATCATATCAGCCGAAAATCGTCCACTGCTGGACAAGGCCTCCCCCAAGGATTTCCACAGAGTCGCTAAAATGAAGTGACAGTGGGCAGGGCACATAGCTCGTGGAACAGATGGCAGATTGGGCAGTAAAGTTCTCGAGGGAGACCGCGCAACGGAAAGCGTAGCGTAGGCAGGCCTCCCACGCGTTGGACCGACGACCTGGTGAAGATCGCGGGAATCCGATGGATGCGGGCAGCGCAGGACCGGTCGTCGTGGATCTTTTTGTAAATATTTTTAATACTGCGCTCTTTGCTTTCTTACTGTGACGTTGACAAGTTTTTTTTCATTATCCACAATTGGTAAGCCTTTGGCATAAACTCACCTGATGGTAAGTGTCGATGATGCCGAAGATGAAAACTCGGTTTTTTGAAAAATTCTGGATGAGAACTTGAAAATAAACAAATGTTTCTAATTTACATGCAAGTCAGGGGTAGAATATTTAGTTGTTTAAACAACATTTTGCAACTGTCTAAAAACCAAGAGTTAAAAATTGCACAAATACATTTCTTTTAAAGCCTGAGGACTGTTTCCACCTCCACAGAATTACCCCAAAGTATCAGTCCAAAGCTGTTTTTGCGGCATCAACAGAAACATTTTGCCGCAGACGTCGTAGGGTAAACACAAAACGATTATTTAATCTTTTGCATTCGAAGTCTTATGTTTTTCCAATTTAGATTTTTGTCAAAAACTTATACCAAAAATTTAAACTCATCCGTTTCTTGCAATTCAAAATTATTATATTCTATTTTTAATGAATAAGGCTTAGTTTTATATGAATGAAGCTGCATTTATTTGGTTTTGTTCATATTTATGGAAAGATAGTTGTCTTTCAGCCACCCTATAATGTCAGGTAAGGATGTGTTTATTGTGGATTAATATGTATTTCTATCATGGCCTTTAATGATAATGGTGGTATCATCCGCAAAGAGTAGACATTTCTGTGAAGTTGAGTTCGGGAGGTTATTATTATATAATAAGAATAATAAAGATCCAAGGATGCTGCCCTGAAGTACCCCAGAAATACAAGTTCTGTGCTGAAAGCTATATGTTTCCTTTACTAAAATATTACCTTTTTCTGTAATTTGATAGATTTCGGTTGTCGTTTGTTTTTTAAGTAATTTTTCAGCCACTCGTAAGTGTTACCTGTGATTCCGTAAGAATCAAGCTTGGAAAGTAGTCGTGAGTGGTGCACAAAATCCAAGGCCTTATTCATATCCAAGAAAAGAGACATTACGGGAGTTAAACTGAATAACTAAGTAGATTTTAAAATTGGTCGTATAAAAAGAGACCAAGTATGACCATTTGACAATTTGGAGTGGACATGTTATAAGCATAAACTGATCTTATATATTTATCTTTTTTTATCGTACAATGTTCGATAATAAGAAAGAAGAGTAAAGATATATTGTAATTTTGACGCTCCCTCTATGCTTTAGTTAATGCTCTGAGGTTTGGCTGCACCTCACCTGATGGTAAGTGCCGATGTACTAAATGTGTACAATTAATTTAGAGCAACTTCATAAAATTGCTTTATATATACATATATTAGCTTTGTTATTACGTTCGCAAACATATTTATTTTTTGGAGAAATGGTCACGGAGAATTTATGTCTGTTACAAAGTAATTTAAGTTTTATTCAGCAGTTAATTTCTTTCTTGTAAATTGCTTATCACCGTTGCTAATTAACAGCCGAAACGGCTATTGGACCCTGTGCTAAGGAAGCCTAATTAGGTTATACCAAAACAAGATCATAAAACACGTGCGTGCACGAAATAATTTTGCAAAAGACTGCGACCGGGGGTTGGGCCAGGTTTAGGTACTTTTATAAACAATTCGAAATCCAACACTATTTTGAATATAATAAATACATATAATATAATGAACTTCAATGGAATTTGTCCAATTTTTAATCAGCCTTTTTTGAGTTATGCTTTGAACACCAAACTTTGAGAAATATAGCGTTTTCACTAACACCTACCAGTAGATACCCATGCAAAAAAGTAAGAAAATATAAACAAAGTAAAAAAATATTGTCATAAAAGTTACAAAAAGAAATAAAATCCCAGCAAAAATATTTTCATGTTAAATGTTGCCAAGACGAGACCATATGGCTCGCACTGTCAAAAAGTTAATAGATCTCTTGTAGAGCCAAGCTTCTAACTCTACTTGCCCTAATTCTACAAGGCCTAACTTTAAAAACTCTAAACCTTAGTCGAATGTTGCTTGGCCGTTTTCCTATCGTCATATGGGGCGTAAGGTAAATTTTTTTTATTGTTTTCATTGTTCATCACTTTTCTTTTATACAACAGTTCTTGTAGAAACGAAACGGCTAAGTCACATATTTCAACTAAGGTGTAGCACTTGTGAAGTTAGGGCTTGTAGAATTAGGGCGTGTAGAGTTAGAAGCTTGGCTCTACAACATATCTGTTAAGATATCCTCATATTATAGAATCTCCACTTCGTCGTCGGAGTGTTCCGCGGTCAGTGCATATACCTGTATGACCTCACATTGTTGATGAGGGACTTGTGGACTAGAAACCCGACACAACCCTGGGACAGTTGGTCACCCTCCCTGAAATAGAGCAGGTTTCAGGATTTAAGGATTATAGTGTCCTCCTCCTCTCTTCGGACTTCACACGATCCAAAGATATTCCATCGTAACCTGCTCAATTCTTCCTCGATTTCTGTGAGCTTTGCGTCGGTCCGCAGTGTGCGCGAGTTGTAGGTTGCCAGGGCCAGAGGTCTTTTAGTTTGGTAGCCTGGCATCTGCCAGGCTCGGGATTCTTCGCACCCAATGCCCCGCCGTTACCTTGACTACTATCAAAGCCAAGAATAGTGGGACCGCCGGGAACTAGGGTCTGTTCTTTTGTTGTGTATATCACTGGGGGGTGTTGACGTAATCCACGCGCTTGGCAGGCGGGTTGGCGATCGCAGTGTTGTTGCAGGTCGACTGCAACTAGCGGAAAGGACGCTGCTGCCCATCCTCCGGTTTAAGTCCCTTAGACGACTCTTACGACACCTATTGGAAGAGATAGGATGGCCCTATTCTAGCCATACGAGATAATTAAATTAAGTAAACGGAAAAATTTTAAGGTCACATTTTGCGCCTTCCCGTACTGCTGAAATCAATCACAGTATTATAACAAAAAGTTATTGGACATAAATCTTTATTTATCTACTCTCATATCGTAAAGTTCGATTTATAAACTTCAAAAAGAATTTATATTGGCATACTTTAAAAACACACTACCGAAATTAAAAAAAAAAAACACTTTGTAACTTTCGCATGCGCGGTGATATGCTAGATTTTGGCGCCATTCATGGAATACGTTTTGTAGTAATTACTGAATTTCGTGGATAATTTTCATTCTTGCTTAAAAATGTCTAAGATCAGTGAAAGCATTGTTTTTACCTGTCTGTGACAGCGTCCGCTTCAGCGCAAGCGCGGTGATGTGCTGGGATTTGGCGTTATGACACGTTTTGTTGTAAGTACTGAATTTCGTCAGATTTTTTTTTCTTACTCTTTTAACTTTGATCTTTGTTGTTTAGTTGATTCAATCCCAATGTATGAGATTAGATAAAATAGGGTATGAAACTGCACATAACTAGGTATACCCCTAATTATGCAACAGTTTCATAAACTAATATTATACATCTTGACAAGTAGTCACTTTGACTGTATTTTTTATTTCGATTCAAACAGTTTTGTTCGTTACTTTAGTTTAACAAATGATTGTTTATTTCTATCTAATAGACATAAGGGACAGCTAGCTATGTCACTTGTATTCTTTACCGTACCGGCTATGTTCAATCAGTAATAAAATAGTAACTAATTAGTAATCTGTGCTATAACGAAGGAGGAACGAACCGTCGACTGTGGCGCCGCAGGCATAGCGCGGGGAATAGCTGTACTAGTGAGTACTAACTTCGGGACTGCAGATGGCGATCGTTCGCGTTCTCTCAATTTAAATTAAAGCAGACAACGGAAAAGTTAACTTTTTCATTAGTACATTAAAATATTCAAAGCTTTTCCAGCAAAGAACTAGAAATAAAAAAGTTTTTGGATAAATATGTGGTTGATATACTTTGTATCACCGAACACTGGCTTAAGGAATATCAAATGATGTAAACAAAGCTTCGATAAATTTAAATATTATATGGCCAGTTCCTTCAATCGAAAGGTTGCACAATGTGAAGGCTCACTTATCTTTCTTCGTAATAACTTAAAATCCAAAGAACGTAAAGGACATGGTCAAACTTTCGGTTGAGAGAAACGATGAATTATCCTATGCTAAATTGGAGAAACATGTCATATTATCTGTATATGTAAAACAAACTTAGTTTTTGAAAATGTTTTAGAAGACACATTAAGCATATTAAGTAAAGGTAACAAATTTATCATTTTTTGCGGCGATTTCAATGTCAACATCCTAGAAAAGACAAGTTTATTTAAGTCGTTTGATCTTGATTGATTGATTTGATCTGATATGATAATGATGATGATGATATCAAATTTTATTATAAACCAATATGTCAAGTAGATTTATCATTTAAAAAACCATTAATTGAGTAGTACGCTTTATTTGTCAAAAAGTTGTATGTTGTCTTGTGAAATCTGTCATGGTATAGGAGTCACGTATAACTTTAGGAATTTTATTGTTTATCTAAGGAGCCATTGCAAAGATACTGCTGTGAAAAGTAAAGTTTTGCATTTTGCGACGTACAGACGATCACGAAGTCGCGCTTGTGTTCCATACTTAAAATAGTCAAGGGTTTACCAATTGTGAATAAAAAAAATAAAAAAAAAAAAAAATACTCCGGATGTGATCGAACAAAAACTGCAGTTTCAAATATATACAAAGCTGGTACTGTGAGAAGCTTTAGTTCCTTGAAGTACGGCACACAAGTGTCTGTTTTTTGTAGCCTATAGTTGGTCCATTAGGGTATGTATGTGTAAAGACGTATTAACATCTTTTTTGAGATCTCAGTACCGCCTCCTTACCAGTAGCATTTCCCTAAAATATGACTCCGTATTTCAAGGTTTGTACCACATAGCCATGATAAGCAGCGAGCATTGCTTTACTATTTACCGTTTTTCCCGACATATAAAGGGCATAAGAAAACTGGGTTACTTTTGTACAGACTTGATCAATTTTTTTAACCGCCATTTCTCTTATTAACTTTTCTTCAAAGTGGATTTTTTTTGTTTGAAAGACATAATATTTGTTTTGTCGATATTAACTTTGAGGTTATTTTATTTCAACCAGTCAACAGTTGCGTTTAGGTCATTTATATCATTTTCGTTTTCGCAAATTACAGTACTATCGTCCGGATATAAAACCATGGGATGTTTGATACATTTTGCAAAATCATTTATGTATATAAGGAAAAGTAATGAACTCAGAACACTGCCTTGTGACACACCGTAATGCACCCGTCGTGCATCAGATGTGTAAGATTTTTCAACTTTACACTAAGGGCATCCTTCATCATCATCAATGGCTTAATAGTCAATCTATTCGATTCACACCATGTAGTATCGGGTTCAATTCCCAGTCGACTCAACTTCGTAACTGGCCGACAGTACTGAAATTGCGCCTCTAGCAAAATGTTCAAATCCAACTTGGTAGCATCACTTTCAAGAGTTACCAAACGTGCTCCTCAAGATCGAAAAGGGGTGATTAGATTACCGAACACCAATGGACTGGTACAACTTTACAACAGTCTATGTGTAAAATTGTACCGTCTGTTGATGATTAACTGATTTAGAGTGTGTACGGTGATCTTGGTCAAATAGCGCACCAAGTCTCTCTATAATACTCACCCCTAAACACGAGCTGGTGGTAGCTTTAACGACATCGAGTTCGTCATACATCCATTAACTCAAACTAGGAAGTCGTAATAGTTTCGACACGTTCGTCGGTATGTCACAGCTGTTCTATTCGAAGAGTGTTATGCAGCTAGAAGCTGTTTGGTAAGGTGGCTGGTTGGTATGGTGACTGGTTAACATGGTGGCTGGTTGGTTGCACCCGATCCTGAATAACTTGAATGCAATTTCAGTGTTTCAATTTCAATGTTCAGTTATTCACGCGGACGAAGAATATTATGTTTACTCTACCTACAAATAGTGTTGTGTGAATCCTGGAAAACAATCCTATATTTAATTTTGTTTTTTCTTTCTTTAAATTGACCCGCAAACGATTTGACGAAAGCTACGGTAGAGTAATAAACAAACATAATGTGAAACCTTATCTAATGCCTGAAAAACGCAACTGGTTGATTGTTGCATTACGACACAGAACAACACAGTCATCTCCACGTCCTGCATTTTCTTTGCTGCACTATACTATATGTAGGTATAATAAAATATGTGAATAATAATATGAATTATTAATGTGATTTCGAATATAGATTTCATATGTGCGTTTATCCGACGCTCTTACGGTGAAGGAAAACATCGTGAGGAAACCTGCACACGCCTGCGGAGAAACTGGCAGGTTGTGTGTGAAGTCGACCAACCCGCACTGGGCCCGCGTGGTGGACTAATGCCCGATCGCCCTAATTCGGGGTAGGCTCGAGCCCCTCGGTGGGGACTTATATGAAATCATCAATATGAATGATTATTAAACATAATGTTATTAAACTAGCTGTTCTCCGCGGCTTTGTTCTCAAAAAAAGGATAAAAAGTAGCTTGTATGTATATACAGGTCCGAATCTGTCTACCTACCAAAAATTTAAATCCGTCGAGCCGTTTAGACGTGAAGAGGTAACAAACACACAAACATTAGTATTTACTATATTAAAGTGTGTTATAATTTCAGTACCTGGTCTAATAGAATACGTCAAATTGGGCTTCTACTCATCACAATAAACAACTTTTTTCAAGAACCGATAACCTATCCAAAATATCGATTTCCTATAGACACAAAATTACTTAGTTGACATTGGTCTCAGTAAAAGTTAAGTTCACAAAAGCGGCAAAATGTGCCGTGTGCCGTCACCTCATTGAAGAGACGATCTTCGCTTTTCTGCGAGTTAGGTACCTATTACCCACCCGCTCTACCTGTTTCTCCGGATCGAATATCTTCAAGCGTTACAAGAGCACAGATACGACGTACGTACAGTTGTACCTACCGATGACACTGAGAGTACCAGGAGAACAAGACTCACTGAGCAGCACCATCAACACCTGCACGCAGTAGCCGCGCCACGGCAGCCGCGCACCGCCACCGCCGGCGCCCTTAGCCGACATAGAGCCGCTTCCCTGGTACTGCTGCCTGGGGGCACCCGGTGCAGATGCGGGGTGCAGTCCCAGCGGATCACCTCAATTGAGCTAATTCACTCACAGATTAACTTTACAAATACCATTTCCCCAGCCCGGCCCGGCACTTGCAAATAGTCCTAAACTAAGGATTTAAACTGATTTATTTAATATGCTACCTTGGCCAGCACACCGAAAACAGTACACAGCATGTGGCACAAGAGACTGAGTGACGGCCGAGCGAGTCGCGAGTGTGTGGCCCGTGGTAGGTACGTGAGCGCGAGATAAGAACTCGGGGGGCGCCGCGGCCGCGCGAGGCAAGATTCGCTCGAGACGACCGACTGAGCTGAGCGCGGAACAATTCTTTGTTATATTAAACTACACACTACACTAGAGCTTCTGACGAGTAGGCAATTGGTGAAAAAACCAGTAATCGGACAAACATACCCGCCTTACAACGAGCGTGACGTATTTACATTGCTCTTCAATTTTTAGGGTTCTGTTGTCAAACTAGAACTTTTCAATGTTTTTGTTGCATTTTTAAGAAATTATACTGTCACGACCCTTGTTTATCACGATTTTGTGTCCTTTTTAATGTAACTTGTGTCATCCATCATCATATCAGCCGAAAAACGTCCACTGCTGGACAAATGCCTCCCCCAAGGATTTCCACGACGACCGGTCTTCCGGCTTCCCGCGATGTTCATCAGGTCGTCGGTCCACCGCGTGGGAGGCCTGCCTACGCTACGTTTTTCGGTGCGCGGTCGCCACTTGAGAACTTTAGTAACCTCACGCCCATCTGTTCTACGAGCTATGTACCCTGCCTACTGCCACTTTAGTTTAGCGATTCTGGGAGCTATGTCGGTTACTTTAGTTCTCTGCGGATCTCCTCATTTATGATTTGATCGCGAAAGGCAATTCCGAGCATAGCTCGCTCCATTGCCCTTAGGGTGACCTTAAGCCTTCTTATGAGGCACATGCACATAGTAAGCGACCATGTCTCAGTTCCGTAAGTCATCACTGGCAACACACACTGGTCAAAGACCTTAGTCTTTAGACACTGGTATTTGGGATGTGAAGATTTTGCGAAGCTTCCCGAACGCTGCCCAGGCGAGTTGAATTCGTCGATTAATTTTTTTCTTGGTGTTGGACCTACCTAACTGGACTTTTTGTCCCAGGTATACATATTCGGTAACAACTTCGAGTGTAGAGCCTCCAACCTTCAGAGGAGTAGGTATGACACGGACGTTTGACATTATTTTCGTCTTGTCCATGTTCATTCTAAGACTCACTTGTTGAGAGACTTTACTGAGGGCATAGAGCATTGTGCTTAGGTCTTCCATAGTCTCAGCCATGACCACGATATCGTCAGCGAATCGAAGGTCTGTGTATAATCTGCCGCAGCGACAGCGTATGTATATTCTGGTCTATGGTACTAAAGCCTTTTGGAAACCGGCTTGTTCGGGAGGTTGGAAGTCGTCAAACCTGCGTGCGAGACGATTCGTAATGACGAAGTTCGCCGGACAGCTAGTAATATTATAAAACCACCAGATTTTTGGTAAGCTACCAACCGATCCCAAGGCGTTTCCCGCGCTCGAAATATCACTGCGGGGCGAGTCGCGATGCTAGACGGACCTGTGCTGCTTTTCGGGAGCTCTCGAATGAAAATAAAATGGATTCTTTTGTGTAAATAGTGTAGAGTAATGGACAGAGAGGATTTTATTACATTGTGGATCACTAATAAGGTATACACGAGGTCGCGCGAATCTTGTTCGGTCATTGATTATTAATGTAGGCGACGATTCTGAAGATACTTCGACCAGCACTGCAGTGAAAGTGATTAAAATTAATGATAAATTGTAAATAAAAAAATATTTAAAAGCTTATTTAATTTTATATTATTATTCTGTAATTGCACACACCTGCAAAGAAACTCGAAGGTTGTGTGTGAAGTCGTCCAACCCGCACTGGGCCGGCGTTGTCGACTAAGGCCCGATCGCCCTAATTTAGGGTAGGCTCGAGCCCCTCGGTGGGGACATATATGAGCTGATATGATTCTGTAAAATCGATTTGTCTTTCAGCACATTTCCAGAAGTCCGTTCAGGTGTAGGTACTGCAGCTAATTCCCCGAACATACAAACATAACAAGTTTCAAGGAGGTAGATACTTTGTCGAATTGTTTTTGTATGATTAAAAACCAGCCAAGTGTGAGTCGGACTCGCGCAAAGTTGTGTTCCGTAGTCTTCTCAAAAAAAATGTATATTTTAAAAAACAAAACTGTTTTTATATTGAAAATCTATATTTTTTTATAAATCCAACTGCACATCTTAAGTTTGTCGAATATTACTCCTAAAGCATACTTAGCCGTGATAGTTAAGTTCATTACATGTCCTGCTTTTACAATTTTTTCAATGTTCTTAAATAGCAGTTTATCTGGAGAGGGGGGGGACATAACAAAACATAGTACTTTAAAGGTTAATATATCTCAAACTAAACCCTGATTCGTAAAATGGTCGTATAAAACTCTCAGTTGTTTTGATAGACCTATTTAACGATACCCCACACGATAGGGCACGTCACTGAAAAAAAAACACCCCTCTACATAATACAACCTACCCTAAAAAAAATTTTTCATGATTTTACTTTGCTGTGCCAAATAACAGCTTTCTAGTACTGTTAGTCCCTGAGCTAAGCCGCGAACAGACAGACATGGCGAAACTATAAGGGTTCCTTTTTGACTACAGAACCCTAAAAATGGTTTAAATAAAAACATTTTACTACATTATTATTGTTATTTTCTTTCTTTCATATGTATAATGTTAATTTTACTATGTACAATGTATAGTAAACTATCACACACACACACCCTCTAGTACACAACTACATGCGCCAGTGCTTCACTCGCAATCTACTTTTTTAAAAGAGACTTATTCGCAGTATATGAAACTTGATTTTGTCAGCGTGTTCAAGTAATAAATTATGTACGTATCTAATACATTAATGAATAATTATTTTTTTTTTGTATCCTTGTCATACAAATTTTTAACCCCTATTTCACCCCCCTAGCGGTAGGATTTGAAATAAATAATCAGCCGATTTTTGGCAAACTTTTTGGCACCCACTGAAAACTAGTAACCTCTACATAAATTTAAAAGGGTTAGTTTCATTTTGCATTTTTCAATATTCTTATATTCTTTGGTTAAATTTGCAGAGTAACTGTAAGACCGATTTTAATTCAATTTTGCACATAAATTTTACATCAGGGCCTTTTTGGATTTTTTATTTTCAGAATAATAATGACACGTAAGACGCTCTTGGGAGGAGGTATGTTCTCCTTGGGAATCACAGCTTGTTGCCTTTACTCATGCTGTGAGACCTTGCTTCTTAACAAATTTCAAGATTCTAGGTCAACGGAAAGTATCATATAAATAAATAAATAAATATTCTGGGAGAAATCACACATGGTCATCTGGCCCAAAGTAGGATTCCCTGTGTTATGGGAACCAGAGACTGATATACATACTTATATACGTTTAAATACATACATATATAGATACTTAACACCCAGACACAGGGCAAACAAATCTGCTCATCACACAAATGTTTGCCCTGGGTGGGGATCGAACCCACAACCCCTTGGATCAGTAGTCATGAGCACAAACCACTGAGCCACCGAGTCAGTCAAGTGAGTCGTAAGTATTGATTTATTTGCGATAGAAATAAAATAAGCGGCACAAATGGCCGTATTTTAAGATTATGTTGACATAAATGGTCGTATTTTAAGATTACGTCTACTAAGATTGCGTTGATTTTAATGGCCGTATTTTAAGATTACGTCGACTTAAATGGCCATATTTTAAAATCGCGTTGACTTAAATGGCCATATTTTAAGATTGCGTCGACTTAAATGGCCGTATTTTAAGATTGTGTTGACTTGAATGGCCGTATTTTAAGGTTGCGTTGACTTAAATGGCCGTATTTTAAGATTGCGTCGACTTAAATGGCCGTATTTTAAGATTGCGTATACTTAAATGCTTGATTTTGTACTGAAGCCGTAGACCTAAGTCATCATCATGATCATAATTATTATCAGCCGAAAGACGTCCACTTCTAGAAAAACGCCGATTCCGCGCTGCCCACCTCCAAGTCGTCGGTCCACCGAGTAAGAGACTTTCCTACGCTACGTCTTCCAGTGTGCGGTCGCCACTCGAGCACTCTTCTACCTCTAAGGCCATCTGTTCTACAAGTTATGTACACCGTCCACTGCCACTTAGTAAGTTTAGCAATCCTGAAATCTATATCGGTTTCTTTGGTTCTCCTACGAATATCCTCGTTTCTGATTCGATCGCGCAGCCTATTGCCATTGTCCTTCCATTGCCCTGCCGTCATTGCTGATTTCTGGCTCCGGTAGACCTGGAGTATTTAATATTAATTTTAAGTTGATACCTCCACGTCGTGATCCTGAGAACAAGGAGCTTCACAAATAAACCGACGTACAAACAAGTGGACCCTTAAGGGTATTTTTGTTTCTTTCGATGTACGAAATCTAAAAGTGTGAATAGTGACAGATGACAGGTTTGCCGGCGGCACGTCACCTTTCGCTTATGGTCTCGATATTATCTGACAGGTTGCCCAACAGCCGCTCGGCCGAGGTCGTGCGAAGTTCAATGTCACCAGTTATTTAATCGATCATACTTTATTTTAAAAAGGGCGATACCGGCCGTGGATTATATTACACAACCATTGCCTGGGCAACTTTCGACCTACCCGTAATCCGTTTGATATCTGACCGATTATTACCTATGACCTCCTCAATCATCTAGAATCCCAGTTTTCTTTTTTTTTACTATTTCTGTGATATTGACGTCCGAAATACTGTTTTTTTTTTTTCAAAACTTTAGGCCCGATAGTTTCGGAGATAAGGATGAATGGTAATTTTTTTTCCTATTTTCTTAAATAACTTTGAAACTATGTAAGATCTTAAAATTAAAAAGAAATAAATTTAAGATTCTCTCAACAAGCCCTTTAGTTTGATTTGTCACACGATATATAAGGTCTAACAAAATTAGCTGAAACTATTTTAACTGGTGCTTCTACCCATGAAACTGAACAACTTTCCCCATGAAACCCATAGTCAAATCTCAAAAAAAAAATTGAACTTCCCATACTAAGTTGGCTGTTCAGCTGATCGAGTTAGTATGGGAGAGCCAATTTTTTTTTTGCGATTTGACTATGGGTTTCATTGGGAAAGTTGTTCAGTTTCATGGGTAGAAGCACCAGTTAAAATAGTTTCAGCTAATTATGTTACACCTTATATATTGCGAAACTTTTTTTTTTCAATTTCCCACCCAAAAGTGGCCCTCATGTGTAACATTCATTTATTTTGTGTGTACCAAATTTCAACTCAATCGATCTTGTAGTTTCGGAGCAAATTGGCTATGACAGACGGACGGATGCACAGACAGACAAGACACACGAGTAATTATCAGCCAAAAATCGTCCACTGCTGGATAAAGGCCTCCCCCAAGGATTTCCATGACGACCGGTTTTTAACTTTTGTGGACTTGTGGTACCGAACCCTTGAAAAAAAAACCGGCCTTTAAATTTTGAAACTATAGTTCCGTACTACCGCTACTCATCAAAACACGAGTATACATTATTAAAGTCTACGAGTACTTCCAGGTGATTTTCATACTTTTTAAACTTTTAGTTTATACTTTAATGTTGGGATCGAGATAGATTATTGGGCATATTACGTTTCAAAAAACAAATTAATTTAACAATAAAACAATTTAGTACCTAGACATTAACGCAACGCGAGCATCGTCGTGCCAAGCAGGTCGCTCGCTTGACTCGCTTATTTATTATCACAACGGCGCGGCGGTGCGGCGGTGGAACTGCACCCTTAGTACGCGAGTCCGACTTGCACTTGGCTGGTTTTTCGTTTTTTTTCCGGTAAGTAAGTACCAAGTACACCGACAAGAGCATGGCTCTTAAATTGTGATGATGATGAAGTACCAAGTTACTAATAGTTATTTGTGATACAAGGGTAGTAAAAAGGTCAATAACAAGCGAGTTCACTATCGTCACGAGTTTATTTCCTTTTACACCCATGTATCATACGAAGTTTTTCAATACAGTTGTGAGAAAATAGATAAAATAAAAAAACGACCGTGACAGAAAAACAAAATACATGGGTAGGTACATTACCTATCAAGGCTTCATCAACCAAAGTTCATTTTACGCGAATTGTGGCTTATTTTAAATGTCCGGGGAGTGGGGAGTAATCTCACTTTGTTTTTTCTTATACATACTAATAAGTATGTTTTTTCTTACATATACGAGGGCTGTTTGATAAGTACCCGTTTATGGCAAAAAAAACATTTTTTTTTATATATGCATTTATTTTTCTACGTAGTCACCTTTTAACTCTATACACTTGTTCCACCTATACTCAAGCTTCAATAAACCATCCAAATCCATTTTAGGTTGGGAAACAAAAAGAAATCGCATGGGGCCAAATCTGGAGAATGAGCCGGGGCGTTGTCGTGATGAAACAGTACTTTTTTCTTTTTTAAATGGGGTCGTTTGTCCTTTAAGACGGCGTCAAATTCATCCAATAAATTAGCATAGCACTGCCCTGTTATCCTTTTCCCCTTTTCTAAGTAGTCAATATGTATAATACCCTGCGAATCCCAAAAAACAGTCGCCATGACCTTTCCAGCCGATGGGACGGTTTTTGCTTTCTTTGGAGCAGGTTCACCCGGTAAAATCCACTGCTTCGACTGCTCTTTCATTTCCGGGGTGTAGTGGTGAACCCACGTTTCGTCCACGGTTACGAAACGACGCAGAAACTCCTTCGGGTTACGTTTGAACACGGCCAAACACTGCTCCGAAGTAGTCAGTCGGTACCGTTTTTGCTCCTCCGTGAGTAAACGCGGCACCCACCTCGCCGATACTTTCTTCATACCCAATTTTTCTTCTAATATGTGTTGTACCCCTCTCGATTGAAACGTTTACACCATCAACGATTTCTCGAAGGTTAATCCGGCGGTCGGCTAAAACGATATTTTCAATTTTCTTAACCATATCGTCTGTAGTCACCTCAATAGGCTTGTTTCCACTAAGAATAAATCGGATGGCTTTGAGTTTCTAATGATTAACCATCATAATTAGTAAACAAAAAAACAACTTTTCTATTAAAATAATAAAAGATTAATAATATTTTTGGAAAATAAAATCGACGAAATGAGGCGTTTAATCACGTGACATTAAACGCCAATCAGAGAAGCGCATGGAAACGTGACGTCACGCCTCGCGAAATGAGCGCGAAACGCTATGTTGTATCTGTCATTTTCGTATAAAGTGAACAGGTTATTTCGAGTTTTCAGCAATTATTGTTAAATTAATACAGTTCGTTTTTAGTTTCATCTTGAAAGACAGGTATTATTTGCCATGGAATCAGGATTTAACAAGGCAAACAGCAGTAATTTGCCCAAAATTGACACCGTTATGCTTGGCAAATTTTTTGCAATGAACACCGACTTTTGTTCATCGGAGTTTCGCAATGTTAAAACTTCTATGTAAGTATTATGTGAAGAACAAACAAAGTCTTATTTAATTAGCAGTTACCAGTCCCTATGTTAGTACCCAGTCCCCAATCTACGTATTGTAGATTTGTTATGGTGCAAAAACCTATTTTATAAATAGATACATCACGTTGTGTTCAATACTTTACATCAAAATGATCTTCACAGAAATACATTGTGGAATCAATTGATAAAGTAAGAGCATCTTGCCTCCTTGCCATTTTTAACCACTTTCTTCGTATTTGTTTATTGTTTGGAACGTATATGAATAATTTGTTTGGCGTTTTATCGTTGTACTTTTACATTGGGGCACTATACAGTATTTATAATACGAGGAATTCATTATTTATTAGAAAACACAATTGACTGACATATACAAACACGGCTGTTTCGCGAGGTGTGACGTCATTCAAGACGCCATGACAGTCTTGGCCTTTTTCGCGGTAAATTTCAAGTTCATTTCTAAAAACTCAAAATACTAATGTAAAACACCAATTTTTCTTAATATAATATATTTTTGGGGTGAAATAGATGCTTAGCTATAGTTTTAAAATAATTTCCAAATATTGTCAACTAGCCTATTGGCCGGCCTGGGCGATCCTCATCAAAGACGGTTGTTCTCCCCCGCTTAAACTCGTTATACCAATATCTGACGGTTGTCATAGAAGGAGCACATTCATGGTAAACCGCTTGCATTCTTACTTTTATTTCATCACATGTTTTTCCTTCCAAAAACAAGAATCTAATTACAGACCGATACTGTTCTTTCTCCATTTTAACAATTTTAAGTTCACGCTTTCACTAAATCGATCGCTGTCAAATGAGAAAAAAAACAAAAGAATGCAATTTTTTTTTCTTTTTCCCGCCTCTGAAAAATGGCTTAAAAAGGTGGTATACTTATTTTCGGCCAGTGATATTAATATATTTAGTAAATGGGTACTTATCAAACAGCCTAGGTATATTAACTATTCATAATTTTATTAGTTTTCACAACTAAAACATCTCAATTGAATTTTACGAAAATGCGCCATATTTTAGCTAGCACACGTACGCATGCGTAAGTTATTTCTTATTATCATAAATAGACTACATTAAGGTTTAGGATACTAAACCTCTTTGGAAAAGATGACCTATTCCTTGGTGTAACCGGTTCCACTTCATTCATATTTTTGCTTTTTTCTTCACAAAGATATAACCCAAAGAGAATCTAAACAGCTAGCGATATGTACTAATCTCACGGAGGAACTACCTATCTCTTTTGAAATTCTTCTTTCAAAAGTCTTAAAGAAGATTCTGTATCTTTGGTTATTATATTTTTTATTTGCTAGAAATGTCTTGTTCCTCCGAACTAGAAATTAAAAAAAGTGGTAAAGTAGAAGCACGTGTGTGGTAAAATCAATTTTGCGCACACTTGACTGGCATATAAAGGCTCACTTTTCGAGCAACTGTATTGAAAAAATAATTAATAAACCATGTATTGTATTAAATTGTAAATGTTGAAAACATGATTCTTCTAAATTCCAAAGAATGGCTCTGGACGAATAATAAATACATCGCGAGTTACAGTTTGGGGCGAACTAGTACTATCTAGTCTAATATATAAAAATGAATCGCAAAATGAGTTGGTAAGCGCATAACTCGAGAACGGCTGGACCGATTTCGCTAATTCTTTTTTTGTCGAGTTCGTTATTGTCAGGAGAAGGTTCTTATGTAGGGTAGGGTAGTGTAGTGTAGTGTAGGGTAGGGTAGTGTAGGGTAGGGTAGGGTAGTGTAGGGTAGGGTAGGGTAGTGTAGGGTAGGGTAGGGTAGTGTAGGGTAGGGTAGTGTAGGGTAGGGTAGGGTAGTGTGTGTAGGGTAGGGTAGTGTAGTGTAGGGTAGTGTAGTGTAGTGTAGTGTATGTAGGGTACGGTAGGGTAGGGTAGTGTAGGGTAGTGTAGGGTAGGGTAGTGTAGTGTAGGGTAGAGTAGTGTAGGGTAGGGTAATGTAGTGTAGGGTAGGGTAGGGTAGGGCAGTGTAATGTAATTTAAGGCGGTACGTAGTTCGCCGGGACAGCTAGTACTTAAATAAAATGAATTATTGTTTGTTTGTTTGTATTTTATGTTCATCCAATTGCGTTGAAACTTCGTACAATTGTTGTTCGCACGTTCGGAAAGGTTTACAATTATGATGAAAAAAAAACACCATCGATAACCATGCGGGCGAAGCCGCGGGAAAAGCTAGTGTGTTATAAAAATATATTGCACATGTATACTCGTAGTACTTAAATAATGAGAGGAAACAAATATTATTACTTTACAAATTGAATGATATCGAGATAGATTACAGGGCGCATTAAGGAAACATTCGAAAAGCCAGGCAAGTGCAAGTCAGACTCGCTTACTGTGGGTTCCGCTCACCATCGTTGTGTTGTAAATAATTTTATCTACTCTCATACCGTAAAGTTCGCATTATAAACTTTACAAACCGAATTTATATTTTCATTCTTCATAAACACAATACCGAAATTAAAAAAAAAAACACTTTATAACATTATTTCTCTAACAAAATAATGTTATAATGTTTTTTTTTTCATTACGATACAAGTTAATCCAAAAAGTTAATATCACGATCGAAGTTCCATACCTTTTTTTTATTGGAACGCACGTGCGGTTCGCGCCATTTTTACGGAAATACAAAAAGTTTTCATTCCAATTTTTACTTGTCTGTGACAGCGCCCGCTTTAACGCATGCGCGGTGATGTGCTAGGTTTTAGCGCCATTCATTGAATTTTGTTGTAGTTACTGAATTTCGTGGATAATTTTCATTCTTGTTTAAAAATGTCTGAGATCAGTGAAAGCATTGTTTTTATCGACCATTTCCAGTCTTTGGACCATCGCGTGGGATGCCTGCCTACGCCACTCGAGAACTCTACTGCCCCAACGCCTATCTGTTCTACGAACTATGTGCCCTGCCCACTGCCACTTCAGTTTAGCGATTCTGTGAGATATGTCGGTTACTTTGGTTCTCCTGCGGATCTCCTCGTTTCTGATTCGATCACGCTCCATTGCCCTATGGGTGACCTTGCCTTCTTATGAGGCCCATAGTAAGCGACCATGTCTCAGTTCCGTAAGTCATCACTGGCAACACGCACTGGTCGAAGACATGAGACATTGCGGTATTTGGGACGTGAAGATATTGCGAAGCTTCCCGAACCTGCCCTGCCGAGTTGGATTCGTCGATTGATCTCTTTCTTGAAGTTGGACCTACCTAGCTGGACTGTTTGTCCCAGGTATACATATTCGTCAACAACTTCGAGTGTAGAGTCTCCAACTTTAGAAGGGTGGGTGCGACACGGATATTTAACATTATTTTCGTCTTGTCCATGTTCATTTTAAGACCCACTTGTTGAGAGACTTTTCCTAGGTCATCGAGCATTTTGCTTAGGTCTTCCATAGTCTCAGCCATGACCATGATATCGTCAGCGAACGAGCGAGTCAAGCTATCGAAGTTCTCTGAGTCTACTGGAACAATCCGGCATTTGTATAAATGTATAAATGTTTGTTCGACGACAACTCGAGTATCGTTATTGGGAACGTCGTCGTCGTGAAAATTGGTCGGCAAGTTAGATGGAGACAAAGACAATTTTTGAGTTCATACATGAGCCAAATCGGTCGACGGGCTGCCGAGATATAGAGGTTGTGCATGTTGAAAACACTAGATGGCGCTGAAAGGACCATACATCGCGCTAGCGTTAGTGAGCGTATCTATATTTCTTTTAAAACGAGTACCTACATCGCGAGTTCACAGTTTGTCACGAGCCCTAAAATATAATAATCAATTAATGTTTGATTATTTGTACTTATGCGCTGCGATAGCGTTAAACCGATTGCACTGATACCTCCACAGATACGAAAAAATTCGATGTTCCCTCTACAGTTGTTACGCGCACGCCCGGAAAGGTTTATAATTATAATAAATAAAATAAAAGTTGAAAAATCTAAAACCCGACTGCGGAAATACTGAACGCTAACATTACAAAAATGTTCAACATTATGTTCCTATAATTATGGCTTGCGACCACGGCTTTTACCCCAGCTGAAGGTAAAAATAAAGGCTTTGATTTCAGGCATAAACAAGTTTTCATACTTTTCAGTAAAGATTTTCCATAGTCGGGTTTTTTTATTTCCATATTTTTAGTGCTCAGAGTACAACGTCGCTTCACCTCGTTACTATAACCCGAGTGTCGTGTTAATTGGTTGTAGCGCGCGTACGCTGTACGTACATTGAGCTATCTCATAATATCGCTTATGTGACCATTTGCTAAGAACTAAAAGTAGTTTGCATATGCAGTATATCTATATTTAGAATGTGTTTATCAATAACTTTCTTTTGATACCAACCATATGATTATCTAAAAAAAACTGAATTTACTCTTATAAAATTTATTCATGTATAGAGCGCGGTATGAAAAATATATGGAGAGTAAAATCGAATATCGATCGGTAACGCGTTAGAGTGCGTTTCATCAAATAGTTCATACGACGTCATGTTGGCTAACCTGTCTGTTTTGCGTACTTTATCAATGCCTAACAGACAGGTTAGCCAACATGACGTCGTATGAACTTTTTGACGAACGCGCTCTGTCGTAACTTTATACTTTCAATCACGAAGGCTAAGGAAACAGGACTATGCCACCTTATTGGCGATGCAAAGATTCTAACTAGCGCCTATAGCGGTGAAATTCAGAAGATGTCCAAGAAAGACACTTTGACAGTTTTCAATACAATTTACGTCACGGAAAAATTCATTTATTAAATATAAATCAGATTTATGTGGTTTCTTGCTGGAAAGTGAATGTATCTAAAGTGAATATACAAGGTGTGACAAAATTAGCTGAAACTATTTTAACTGGTGTTTCTACCCATGAAACTGACCAACTTTCCCTATGGAACCCATAGTCAAATCTCAAAAAAAAATTGGCTCTCCCATATTAACTCGATCAGCTGATCAGCCAACTTAGTACTTATGGGAAGTTCAAATTTTTTTTGAGATTTGACTATGGGTTTCATGGGGAAATTTGTTCAGTTTCATGGGTAGAAGCACCAGTTAAAATAGTTTCAGCTAATTTTGTTAGACCTTATACATATAACTAAATATTTTGTGAATATTTCAAGCGTCTACCTATTGCCGCTATCAATATCGAGCAAAACGAGCAAAAGAATCACGTTTGTTATATGGGAGCCCCCTTAAATATTTATTTTATTCTGTTTTTTAGTATTTGTTGTTATAGCGGCAACAAAAATACATCATCTGTGAAAATTTCAACTGTCTAGCTATCACAGTTCATAAAATACAGCGTGGTGACAGACGGATGGACGGACAGACAGACGGACAGCGGAGTCTCAGTAATAGGGTCTTAGGAATATTCTGAGACATTACGAAAGAAGAACTTCTGTCTTATAGAATCTGAAACAATAAATATTTATAATCTCGTTATCTGACGAGAAACTCTCCTTAGCCTTAACTAAATAAATAGGTAACTTATAAAATACATGTGAAAAATAATTATAATAAGAGAATAAGTACAATAAAATTATTAAAACTTAATTATACTTATTTACTTATTTTTATTTAGATTCTTCTATGACATGTACACTACCATGTCTTTTTTTTCTGTGGGGATACTGTCTACCTATTTTGCACACGCTGACACAAAATAATCCATGTGTCACAACAATGGAAAACAAAGTGTAACACATGTGAATAAAAAACAAAAATCGTTCATCCTTCAATATTTGTCTTCGATTCTAGAAAACTAAAATAAAATATTCATATTTAATAAAACAACAAGTACCTGATACTGTCTGAAAGTACCCATTTCGGGTAAGATTCATTTATGTTTTTTGGTGATTTGTGTTTAAAATTTAAGTGTGTAATATTTTTATAATTCTTATGGTTTTTTTAGGTCTTTTACTTCATAATTAAATTCTACCTATTCATCTGTAAGCACGTACGTTTTTTAAAACCCACGCCCTACCTACATACCGTACTTACTTCCGGCTCTACGTGCTACAACTCTAGCAAACATTAACATTTTAAAGCTTAATATTTTACAAACCAATTACTGAATCAAAAAATGGTTCAAGTAGACCTTCACTTGTTTTAAAATAGTTATTCAACGATACCCAACACGATTACAAAAAAAATCTACGTTAGCAAAAAAAATTTAAACCCCTCTTTACATGTAGAAGAGGTAGCCTAAAAAACATTTTTTTTTAATATTTTATTATACAACTTTGTCGGCATAAATAATATGTATAACCATGCCAAATTACTGTTTTCTAGTACAAATAGTCTCTGAGCTGAGCAGACGGACAGACAGACATGACGAAACTATAAGGGTTCCTTGTATACTTCGAAACCCTCAAAACAATGTCCACGCGGACGAAGCCGCGGGCAAAAGCTACTTAAACTATGCTATATTTCAATGCTATATCCAAGGAATTTTAAAGTAGATTACCTCTTTTAGATACTCCAGGTTGCCTGGAAGTTGAAGAAATCGCTAAATGCGATAAGACCTCCTTTGTGCTATTTATGTCTAGGCGGTGTGCAAAATATTTACATAGATACTATGACGTACGGTACTCATCCGTAATATCCAGTGGCGTGCCGGGTGGGTAAGTACTTGTATTGTATGTCGCTATTTGAACAGGAAAAGTAAATAGAACCACAAAACAGGAAAATATTTGTAGTGTTTACCTGCTCAGGTAGAACGTGTTTGTGCTATGAAAACCTTAATCTTTGCTTTGATCGCGTAATAATAACAATATAAATAATTAATGCAAAGATATTATAACAGGTTTGCCGAACGTGGCGGTGCTGGCGCAGGCAAGCGGTAACTTAGAGGATATCGTAAGGATTTAAGTGAAGACGGGTATTCTGTGTAAACACTGTTTTATTAATGACAAGGAGAATACTCCATCTTGAAAGTTAGGACTTGACCAAAAACTAACCGACAGACTAGTAGGAACTAATTGTAAGAAAAGAGAGTCATTATCTAAGTCCAGTAGCGTAGAATTTATATCACAACTTTATCGTTCACATTAACGATATCGATAACGGGTCAGGTCGTAGATTTGGCCACAAATAGCGCAACAGTGACGCAGAAACTTTTGCGAGTCGGTTGCGCAGAGTGACGCAAAAAGGTAGCGCAAAAAAGTTAAGATGCGCACACATAACGTGTGATTTTAACTTAAAAATTTGTAATTATATACAATTAGCAAAAGTTCAAAGTAGGTAATATCTGTTACCAGCACACAGCACAGTGACCGGATTGTTTGAACAAGAATTTCTCTACATTTACTTTTCGTTGTACATCTTAAGCCATTCCGATCAATGCTAGTAATACACGAAGTCGGACGAATTTAGTGTTACAAATTAACTTGCTCGTGGTAGGTGACGGTGTCCACATCCTTTTTTTTTTAATAATCGCCTTTTTTAGTTTTGTACCCATGTAAATTTTATAAAATAATAATTTAATTGAAACTCATTATTGTACTATGGCACATTATCCCCTTTGGGTGTACTGAAAATAAACAGAAATATAGTCTACTTTTATTTTGAACACTAAATAATCGTCGCAGCACTTATTTTAATGACATTTTGTATAAAAAAAGAATTATATTTGTTCTTAGTGATACTATGAAAGTTGCGACTTTCTTTCATTTGAATCCCTGTTTCTTTGTAATGCTCAAACGTTTCTTGGATAATTTTTATTGTTGGTTTTATATATTTGTAAACTGTCAACTTTTGCATAGTACAATGTGGGGCAAAATCGGTTAATTTTCATTTCTAGTATCTATCCATCCATACCATGAGTCCTGTATATAAAGTGCGTAGCCATATGTACCTATATCTTATTTGGTTTAAGCACTTTAGATTTCTGACAGACGCACAGACTGATGGACGACTACGGTCAACGACTACGACTCCAAAAAAACACTATTACTTATTTTAACCATTTGATCTTTGCAAACCACACCAATATTAGTTAAAACACCTGCACACCTATATGTACAGTGGCCAGCACGTGGCGATGGACAGTATACACACATATAACTACGACCGATTTTTAACAGTTGAACACTCGCACACTTCGGTGATTGGTAGAATTCGTCATCTTTACGAAAATATACCAATCGACATTCTTTTCTAAATAAGCGTCTATTTAAGACCAATAACGAATTCACACAAACTTATGACCACAGATCTGTGCTTTTAACAAATCATAAGCCACGCCCCTTACAAAGCATCCGCCACAGATCTAATAAACCAAGCATCCGCGCAGTGACACGAGCTAGCGCAGTGTTGCCGTTTTAGCCACTTTGTGGCTAGATCTAGCATATTTATAACGGTTTAGCCAAAAATAATTTTTGCTAACCAAACGATTCTAGCTACTTTTGGTAATTATGTTTTTGATAATTACTGTTTACAGTTGACCAAATATTTGACCTAGTTACTGCGGTCTTGTCTTCCTCACTCTAATGCGGAAGTAAGTAGTTAAGTGTCATGAACACACTGAAAAATAAATTATGAAACAAAATGTATGCATTAACACTTCATTCCATAATTATGATTAAAAGTCAATAAAAATAAATAATAAAAATGCCACTACTATGTTTTGCCACCTGAAGTTTTAAACAAATTTACAGAAGCGGACAAACAAAGCAATCAAAAAAATTGAAACCCCATCTACATCATCATCACAGATCGATTGACGTTGACGTAGAGATTTCAGAATTACCAGATGCCATTGTAGACCTACAATTTTTTTTTCTACATGTATTAGATACTGTTTTAATTAAACCCACATCCTTATTACAAAATTGGCCACTTTTTCATTTTAATAACCACAAACAATATTGTCCTAACGGCAACACTGCCAGTATATTAAAGTCACTCACTCATCCGTCTCCGTCAAAGAGAATATAATACACTACGTTCTCGTCCCGTCCAAAGGGAATATAAGTCACCAATACTGTCCAATACTTACTACGTTTGTCAGTCCACGTCCAGTCGCATAGATATTAGATAGCATTTATTGTGAACTTGTGAGCGTACACCGTCTCATTCTTCACTGCTTTTTTCTTTATTCACAATTGGTAAGCCCTTGGCATCATCTCACCTGATGGTGAGTGACGATGATGCCGAAGATGGAAGCGGGCTTACCTAGATTCCCCAACACAATGGAGAACGGGCTATCTTATCTTCAAGCCGGAACACATCAATGTTGTTAATACTGATGTCTATCGGCAAGACTTAGATAAGATGGTGGTAGCTAGCCAGGCGGGCTTAGAAAATGCCCTACCACCAACCAAACCGAGTCTTACAAGTTGACCCCACCGGGAATCGAACCCGCGACCTCCTGGTGTGAAGCGAATAGACTACCTACCCATTACGCCCCGGAGGCGGTTAAAGAATTTTAGATTCGGTTCAATAATTCTAAAGTTTAACCCCCTACAACCAAACAAATAAACAAACCTTACTACTACCTATAATATTTTATTCTTAAAAGTCTGGTCTTTTTCACAAATAAATCGGAATTTCCATCAAAAAGTATGTATGTAAAATCTTCGGACGAACGCGTTCTCCCCCGACCCCGCCTACCCGCACCGGCCAGCGGTAAGCGGCAGCGCAGATTGAAAACAATGCGAAGAGAACAATTACTATCTCTTTTTCGCATTCGCTCTGTTCAACTTCGAACATTTTCAAGGCCATTATGTCCAACTGCATGTGCTGTTCACTGTACATGCACTTTTACTCGATAGCGCAAAAGAAGTGGCGTATTCTCTACGCCACTGGTATCGCAATAGTGACGCAATGGAACTTTTGCGCCATCATGGCGTAAAAGAAATCGAAAATAACTCAGCAAATAAGCAGTTTTTTTATGTTAATTTAGCATTGAAAGATCACACACGGCATATAGAATCGTGCGCAGTAACAGTCATTGATATAAACCGAAAACTTACCTTGAAATCTCAAAAAATGCACTCCACGAAAAGTGTGACACCTTCTACTTCGAACGAAGTTGACATCTGTAGTGACAAAAGTATGGCCACTAACGCCGTATCAACCATAGGTAAAGTTACTCTAGTGTTCCCACTACTCACAACACAAATCCTATTGAGTTATTAACCAAAGAATGAGCGGATAACAGTCGCACAAAAGAAATAGCGCAAAGGATCGGCTTCACGTAATTTTAAAAAAATGTGTGATACTTAATTTACTTTCCTTAGAAATATGAGACTATAACTAAAATCCGGCTAGCTAACTATCGTTATATAAAGTTAAATAAAACAGATTACCAAAAAAACCTTCAATTTTTTTTTTACTGATCCTCAAATAGCACCCCTGTCCCCTACCGAAACGGCTTGTGTATTTTCATGAAAAATTTATCATTTTTTGTAGATTAGTATATTTTATATATTTTAATGATTAAATTATTTTGAAGATCTTTAGTGGCTGCGATTCGCCATTTCATATGGAATACGACGCAGTAATTAAGAAATATGTAAGTATTATACTTTACGAAAAAATGGTGGCGGACAGTTACGTTACACAAAATGTTCCAAAATTCACGACCTAACCCTAACATATTATAGACGAATAAAATGCATAGTATACTCGTATAGCTTTTTAAATAATGAATTCATTAAATGAATAGATTATTACCAGTAGTTGCTGGTTGTTTACTTCAAACTTGTACCAAAACTTGTACGTCAGATCAAACTTCATCAAATGATGTTAGGGTGCAATAATAGGTTCATTAAAGCGACTTTCTCTGTTGATGTTAAATTTTCATAATTAATTACTCTCATTGTTCATTTTTCATGTTCCAGGAACAATAATACTTACACCCGGTAAGGATTACATGATGATTTTCTGGAACATGACGTGCATAGTAAGTTCGCTTAACTGGTAGTTATCCTTCTAGACTACCGGATAATTTATGTTTTTTGGAGAATACGTATGAGTAAGTGCTAAAATGAGGTCAGAGTGCTTCCCGAACCATTCAACAAGCCTTTATATAAGTTGCATCAGGCAGATGTGACTTCATTTCAAGTCTAAGAGTCGTACCAGAAAGTCCTCAACATTCAATCCTTATTTCTTTTGAAATGGGAAATTCTAACTTCAAAACCCTCAGCGCTGCAGAGCTGCTGGATGACAAGTCATCCAAACTTCTGCAAGCTCGTTCGCTAAGAACATGCTCAAGTGATGTCCGTTCCTCTTAGGGGCACACAGTACCTGTTTTTCAAGATAAAAAAAATCCAAAAACAACAGATGCAGTTACATCTCGTGTTAGGATCATTCTTAAGTGGTTATAAACTCTCGTGAAAGCCTAGTTTTTAGGGAAAATGCAGCAAACTTATGAAGAAACTGGATCCTATATTCATGCAAACTATGTAGACGGATTTGGGGTTATTAACAAGTACATCTGCACGCAAATGCCGATGATGAACACGTGGGAAACTTTCTTAATTTTAATTTTAAATTTTATGACCATCAGGTGAGGTGCAGCCAAACGCACTAAAATTTTTATTAAAAAAAAGAAGTTTACTAAAACACCACTAGATTGCGCTAGTAGTAGTTACCTGTATGGAGTACTACTCTCACTTTACTCGGCTACCAGCTATTAGCCTTGGATTCTATCGGCCGACGCGCTAGGAGACTCATTGGCGACGAGGAACTTGTATCAAACAGGATCCAAAGCCTCGAGCATCTCCATAAAGTCGCCTGTCTATTGGTGTTCTACAGGATTCATTTCGGAGAGTGTGTCCTGGAGCTTCACGACCTCATTCCCCCTCTCCATTTTATCATCGGACGACCAGGTACGGAGGGCGTTTCCACCGCTTTGTCGTCAATGTTCCACCTTTACACACGAAGCGTTTTGCTTCTTCGTTCATCATGCGAACGGCCAAGGGGTGCAATTTCCTTCCGGCGTCCGTATTCCCCGATTCGTAAAATTTAGGAATCTTCAAGACGAGAGTGAATAGGCACTTTTTGAGCTTGCGTGTTACATCCTCGGCTGCATCGGCAGTTACCATCAGGTGAGGTGCAGCCAAACACACTCAAATTTTTAATAATAAAAAAAAACTCGCATCTTACTGTGAGGATTTCAAATGTGATATTTTGTAAGTATGTGTTCAACTCGCACTTGGCCAGTTTTATTTAGGAGGTAAAATCTACACCCATTGTTTTATTTGGTCAGCTATGTACTTGAATAATAAAAAATATTTATTTATTTAATAACTAGTTTTTTGTGGATATCGTTTTTATGACTGTTTTAAGGGTGATTAGTAAATTATGTCGTTTCCCACCTACTCAACCATCTCAGTGCTAAAAATCACAGCAATCAAGTACTTTTTTAGTTCCCTCAGGAACTGTATCATATTATGCTATTTTCCCGGGACAAAAAGCAGCCTTTGTCCTTCCCCGTGACACAGGCTACCTGGCTACCTGCATGCCAAATTTCATAAAGATTGGTCAAGGCGTTGAAGCGTGAAAAGGTAACAAACAAACAAACACATTTTCACATTTATAATATTAGTAAGGATTACTGAAGATGTACACTAACACCACAGTCTAATAAACAGTACTAGCGTACTAATACTATGGAAAATATATTTAAATACTGAAGACAAAGCAGTATGGTCAATGAGCCTTAGCCTGCCCTGAAAAGGGCAATCAAAAAAGAATTCGTGTTTTACCACAGATCTACTAGTAGATCTGTGTGTTTTACACAGATCTATTTGCAGTGTTGCCAACTTAGCTCTTTTAGAGCTAAATCTAGCTCTGTATAATGTTTGTCAGCTTTAAATAATTGTATTTAGCTCTACAGCTCTTTTATTTTTAAATCTCAGCTCTTTTTTATGATTGTAAAATTATTTGTTGTTTTGATCAATTGTTTACGTAAATTCATAAACCCATTCGTTAATTGAACGCAGTCATACAATTCCCGACTCCAGAGTTGTCATAGTCTAACAGGAACCATTCGCTCTGACAACAGGGTAGCCTATTATAAGTCTCTAGTTGCTGTTAGAGCGTAGTTAAGGGACGCGCTTCTCATGTTATCACATCTTGCATTTGATGTATGCGCGTCTTCTTCCTGTCTCCTTCTTCTTCTTTCATCTGCAGGTTATATCTGCGTGAATAAGGATTAAACATAGCCACGGTTTGACTTGTGTCCGAAAAATATATGTAGTACACCGATTTGTTCTTTCGTGATGGTTAACGTTCGACGGCAATTAAGATTCATGCAAATAAAAACTAAAAATTTAAGTACGTGATTAAGTTTTTCTACAATAATAATTAAAATTTGAATTCCTTAATCTTTCTTTTATTTTAGCTCTTTTTTTTTCAAAAAATTTAGCTCTATTTTAGCTCCTTTTTGAAGCTGATCTAGCTCTCTATAATAAAATTGAGTTGGCAACACTGTCTATTTGTTCTACTTACCTACTTCTACCTTTCAGCTGTCATGAAAAAGATAAAAACTTTAGTTTGATAGTTATTTCCTCCAAGAGTTGATAAATTCACTTTGGAATTAGGGCAATATTTATAACGAACGGCGTGATAATCCCGCTTATCGTAGCTATTTGCCAGGCTGCCAGCCAGTGCCGTGTTGCGTATGCGTTTGTGGGACTGGGGTGAGTGAGTAACGCGTTGTCTGCTTGTTGACTGTGAGTGACAGCATGACGGTGCTGCCACGCGTGGTGGTGGTGCAGGTGAAGCACAACTCGTACTTCTTGGCGGGACTGTGCGTGGGGCTGTGGCTGGCGCTGGCGGGCGTGCCGCTGGGCGAGGAGGAGGCATGTCCGACGACGCCGGCCGTCACGCTGACAGCAGAAGACGAGTTCGCGGTGGCGCACGAGCAGCGGCCGCCCGGCCCGCCGGCGCAGGCGGCCCGCAGCGTGCAGCGGCCGCGCTATTACACCACGGAGCTCGGCATTCGCGCGCCGCTGCTAGCCGCCGTGCTCAGCTCTGAGGACATGCTCGGTCAGTCCTGTAAACTATAATCTAACTTGCCTTACACTCCTAAGCACAAATTACGGTGGGGATGCACTGAAAAAGGTTGTCATGTATAATGTATAAGGTGTAACAAAATTAGCTGAAACTATTTTAACTGGTGCTTCTACCAATGAAACTGAACAACTTTCCCCATGGAACCCATAATCAAATCGCAAAAAAAATTGGCTCTCCCATACTAACTCGATCAGCTGATCAGCCAACTTAGTATGGGAAGTTCAATTATTTTTTTTATTTGACTATGGGTTCCATGGGGAAAGTTAATCAGTTTCATGGGTAGAAGCACCAGTTAAAATAGTTTCAGCTAATTTTGTTAGACCTTATATAAGAAAGGTGACTGATGTGAATTTAATTTTCTAATTTATGAGGCACATCAGCTATAAGCTGCTTGCCTATTACAACATAATAGTATTTTTTAAGGTTCCGTGCATCCAAGGGAATGACTTAATAAAAACGTAACATAAGTCTGTGACCCAAAGATGGATGTGTGACATAATTTCATTCATTCATATCAGCTCATATATGTCCCCACCGAGGGGCTCGAGCCTACCCTGAATTAGGGCGAAATTACATAAATAAATGATTTTAAGTATGGGAACCATTTTTGGGGGTAAATTAGAAAATGTAAAATAAATGTGTTGCAAACTACGTTATGTGTCAATGGCTTGCTGTAAGAATATCAAATTATTTTTTTTTATACACTAGCAGCTCTATAAGCTGATGCGTGTATATCGCACTTGTGTTCATTAATTTTTAAAATGTTTGTCTAGTCTATTTTTTAAACTATTTACTGTTGGGGCACTTATCACTGTGAAAGTGTGACATTTTGAAGTAATAATATTGATTATTACTTCAAAATGTCACACTTTCTTAGTTTTATAAGTTAGATTAGTTAGACTTATTTAGTATCATTGTTTGAATGCACAATCATGGTTGTGTTATGAACTAGTGACACATCTTAAGACAAAAAAGTGTTGCAGTTAGTTCTTTTTAGCTGCAATTAAAAACTTGTAAATATGTACAGAAAACTATAGAAAAAAAAAACAATAAAAACAATCACTCTGTACAAAAAATAAACCAATCATTGTACATAAAGTTGATTTCTAAACATGCCATTATTCATGGTCATGGTCAACCATTAATAACTACTGTAATAAATTTATAAAATCCATGTAATATTGCCAATCCTAATTATAGTAAACATTCAAATATGCTTGAATATTGTCAATTGGGTCCATCTTTGGTCAGTATATCGAGCAATATGACCTACCCACTGCCATTTCATTTTTAATAGAAATTGGAGTGCATCTGTAAGCTTGGTCTTCTGTCGAATATCTTTGTTTTTGATTTTATGTATTCTTCTAATGCCCAAGATGCTTCTTTCCACGGCACGTTGTGTTGAGAGTAGTTTCTTTTTAATATCGTTAGTATACACCCATGTTTGGCTTGCCAACACAATAACACCAACAACAATAACAACAACAAAGACCCAAACAAAAACCTACTCGAAGTATGAATCCCAATTGTCTATAGGCCTTATTTAAAATCTTATCTTTATGAGGAATCCATTTGAACACCTAAGTCCCCGATAGTATCAACTCTAGTAAAACTTTTACCATATAAAGTAAAATTGAATTGTGTGCAACTATCTAGAAAAACTTATAACGGAAATTTTAAATTGAGCGATTGCGAATGATCACCATCTGCAGCCTTACAGGTAGTAATCACTGTGCGATGACTAAGGGTTCGCAGGAAGAAAGGTTTAGTGTGGGTAAAACACTAAATTAAAATTTAGAAATTAATTGGCCTTAAAATTACATTTTTCGCAGAACGTCTGTATTTATAGGTAGGTAGGTCACTGGCCTTATTTTTCCATTGGTGGCACGTAGTGGGAAGGTGTCCAGGGACTTCAATACTACTCAGCAGTGGCAGGAGATCGACAGGTATTAAAAAATGAGAAGGCCCGCAGGTATCGGTGCATATACCTGTGATTCTAAGTATATGGTATGCTACCCTTGCCGAAACGCTCACGATCTGGACCACATTGTTAATGAGGGACTTTTGGGCGAGAAACCCGACCCCGCCCTGGGACAGTTCGTCGCCTTCCCGGAAATAGAGCAGGTTTCTGGATTTAAGGATCATGGTGTCCTCTCCCTCTCTTCGGACTTCACATAAACCTACGATATCCCACCGTAACCTGCTCAATCCTTCTTCGAGTTCTGTAAGCTTCTCGTCAGTCCGCAGTGTACGAGTGTTATAAGTTGCCAGGGTCAAAGTTCGTCGCGTTTGGTAGCCTTACATCTGCCGGGGATTCTTCGCACCCCCCGCCCCGCCGTTACCATGACTGCTACCAGAGCTAGGAATAGCAGGACCGCCTGGGGACTAGAGGCCGTTTTCTGGGTGTGGTTTTGTCGTATTCACTACGCTTGGTTGGCGATCGCAGTGTGGTTGCAGGTGTGTTGTAATGCACGGTAACTATGTATCAAATTTTATAGTGTCAGATATTGATAGATGTTTCTGAAATCGAAGTGAGACCACATATTTCTGAAACCTTGTTGTGTATACATATTTTTGATGCTGACTGTACATAGAGTGGCGTCGCCTTTGTGCAGAGTCGCGAGTGGCAGCGCTCAACCTGACGGCGGGGCGGCTGCAGCCCGCGCTGCGCTTCTTCATGGCGGCGTCCGCGATGGGCGCGCGCGCCGGCCGCGCTGCGCCGCGCGCCAACGTCGTCGCCTTCACGGACACGAGGCAGATGCTCAAGCCCTTCCACGCGCTCAAGTACTTTATAAATTCTTTATTATGATCCAAACTTAGCCTAAGTAGTAGTTACAGTAATGAGGTTAGTAGGTGTCATTGGTATTACAAACTATTGTATAATAGTTAGTTCAATAGTTTAAAGGTAGGTAAAATAAACTTCCAATATACTCCTTGCAAATTAAAAATAATAATAAAATAAAGGTACTTTACAATAGGCCAGTCGTTTACGTAAGGTGACGACACTGCCACAAAATTTTAACCCTCAAGTTCGCATTAAATGAGTAGATTGTACAAGAAGTGAATAGTGGTGAAAGAAATCATCATCATCATCGTGAAAGAAATGTAGGACAATAATGTCAAGGTTAATTTTGGCCTTTTCATTGATTGATCATTCATTCATTCATGTAAAAATAATCACATTAAATGTAGAAGCACCTTTTTTTTTTAGTGCACTTTAGCCAAAATGAAAAAAAAAGGAACCCTTAAAATTTTGTCATGTCCGTCTGTCTGTCCATATGTCACAATCAATTTTCTTTGCCAAGCACTATTATACTTACAGTAATGAAATTTAGTACAGATATAAAATTATTACCTAAAATAAAAAAATGAAGTATAGATGTAGATGTCAAAAAATTAATCTCCTCTATTATAAGCGGGATGGAATGTTGCTCCTTGTTTTGTTTATTTATAATCCACATTTGGTAAGCCCTTGGCATCATCGCACCTGAGGGTAAGTGACGATAATGTCGAAGATGGAAGCGGGCTTACCTAGATTCCTCAACGCAATGAGGAACTGGCTATCTTATCTCCAAACTGGAACACTTTTATGCTGTCAACATTGATATTTGGCGGCAGGACTTAGATAAGATGTTGGTAGCTAGGCAAGCGGCTTAGAAAATGCCTTTCTACCAACCAAACCGAGTCTTACAAGTTGAACTCCACCGGAAATCGAGCCCGCGTCCTTCTGATATCAAGTTAATGACTTAAACATTACGCCACTGAAGCAGATAAATATAAAATTTCATCAAAATCTGTTCAGTATTTTGTAAGGAAATTAACAAAAAAAAAACGGCCAAGTATGAGTTGGACTCGCGCACGAAGGGTTCTGTACCAATATCTATAAAAATCACGTTTGTTGTATGGGAGGCCCCCCTTAAATTTTAATTTAATTACTTGTGTTTAAAGTGAATAATACAACTCAATATTCTGTGAATTTTTCAAGCGTCTACCTGTTACCATTATCAATATCGAGCAAGAAAGAGCTAAAAAATCATGTTTGTTGTATAAATATTTGTTTTATTTTACTTTAGTTATTTATTTTTAAAGTGAATATACAACTTAATATTCTGTGAATATTTTATGCACCGGAACGGAACGAAACGGAACGGTCTACCTTTGCCGTTATTAATATTCAGCAAAAACGAGTAAAAAAATAATGTTTGTTGTATGGAAGCTCCCTTTAAAATTTATTATTTTCGTTTTTTTAGTATTTGTTGTTATAGCGGCAACAGAAATACATCATCTGTGAAAATTTTAAATGTCTAGCTTCTTCTTCTTATTCGTGTGAGAGTCACAGCTGCTTGAGCCAATGTTTCACGAACGCCACGGCTTGAGGGGAGGCCGACGCCAGGTCCTCGTTAGTGCAAGTAAATGGGCACTGCGGGCATTGTTTGAGGTGTTGAATGGACTTCACCTGCCCACAAATGCAGTCCGTACTGATGTGGGGCGGCAGTATACCCCATCGTTGTAAGTTTGCTTTGCTCCTTCCAACTGCAGCTCTCAACCGGTCCAGCTTTCAGAGGCCCCAGCGGGTAGATGCTCTGCGGGAGTGATGATCGATCACGTCCTCTCCGGACAGTTGGTCTTTCCACAGATTGAGGCGAGCTTCACGTGTAGCTATCACGGTTCATGAAATACAGCCTGGTGACAGAAGGACGGACGGACGGACATACAGACGGACAGCGAAGTCTTAGTAATAGGGTCCCCTTTTTACCCTAAAAATCCTTACTATCTTTATTATAGCCTTACTAAAATTATAAACTAGCTGTCCCGGCGAACTTCGTTCCACCTTACACTACACTACCCTACCCTACACTACGCTACCCTACCCTACCCTTACTACACTACACTACCCTACCCTACCCTAAAACCAATTATTTTTGGACTGATATTTTTTATTGTTAAATATCATATTTTAATACTTATTATCCTATTCCGGATGAAGACAAATGCAAACACAAAAATCATAAAAATTGGTCCAGCCGTTCTCGAGTTATAAATAAAGTAACTAACACAACTATCTTTTATACATATAAAAATAACTATAGATGTAAAAACGCGTTTTTTTGTTTGTTTGTTACCTTTTCACGCTTCAACACCTCGACCAATCTTGATGAAATTTGGTATGCAGGAAGCCTGCATCACTGGGAAGGACATAAGCAACTTTTTATTCCGTGAAAATAGCAAAGTCCGATGCAGTTCCTGGGGAACTAAAAAATATTTTTGGATTAATTTTTTTAACATCGCTACGGAACGTATATCTACCAGATACGCTAAACTACCAGGTTTATGATATAGCGTCCCCACTTCCACGCTCGCGCACATCGGCTTTGCAACGGAGCAACGGATCCAAGTGATTTTTATATAGAATTGGTTGGGGGGGTAAGTGATATAGACTGCTAATCAGAATAGCTCGCTATATTTCCTGACGGTGTCAAAAGTTCGCGGAATGAAGTGATTGCAATGTAAATGAAACAATAGAAGTTTTTTTTTCAGTATCACCCTCGAGTTAAATGCACTTTTCTGATCGACCAATTAATTTGTATATACCATCCAAAAAATATTTGTTGTCTTTGCCTTCAAAATGAGCCGACATTGGCTCCTTCACTTCTTCTTCTTCTTCGGTATAAATTTTTTTCCTCATAGTTCTTTCTTAAAATTTAGGAACAAATAATAGTCGCTGGGGGCCAGATCCGGCCGGGCTGTAGGGTGAGTGAACCAGCGAAAAGCTTCGAAAAGCCGCACTTTTTAAGAGCAGAAGTCGCAACATGGCTCTTGTGAACCGGTGCATTGTCATGCAATAGGAACCACACTCTTCGACAGCTTTCCCCGCCTTTTTCAACCGACTTCAAAAAGGAGGAGGTTCTCAATTCGTCTGTATGTTTTTTTTGTATTTTTGTTTTACGCTATATCTCCGCCGATTGTGAACCGATTTTCAAAAAAAACTTTAGGCCCCTAATTTAATTCGTACCTACCTTTGATTTCGTTATTGTTGGTTAATGTCGTGTATCTAAGTATAATAATATTTCATATTTTTGAGTGAATTTCATTTTGAAGTCGGTTTTTAGTTTTTTAAACTTTTCTTTTTTTCTTTAATGGCTTCATAGTCTTTCTAATAGCATTGCGCAATATGTCCCACAGTTATGGTGACACCCTTATCTTTGTAATCGATCATGAGAATCCCCCATGCATAATTCAAGATGTTTATTCAAAATAAGTGCATATATTTTCTGATGGTCATAAAATAGTTGTTACATTACATATTGTGAAAAATAATTGAAAACGCTAAACACGTTAAAAAACCGACTTCAATCGCAACAATTTAGTACATTTTTGCATTATTATTTTTGGTTTTTGTTAATTTTCTAATAAAGTACTACACCGATTATGATAAATTTTATATGGGATTAGCTTTCAAATAAAAAAATAATAAAAATCGGTTCACCCAGTCAAAAGTTCTAAGGTAACATACATAAAAAACATACAGTCGAATTGAGAACCTCCTCCTTTTTGGAAGTCGGTTGAAAATTAAAAATAAACAATCATCAGTTAATAATGTCAAACAAAAACATTGATATAGAACAAATAATGTCATTTTGACATGAAAACAATATGACACGAGAAGAAATATACATTAAAATTATTGAATTCGTCGTTAATGCCCTTGATAAGAGTAGGCCAGTTCATACGGACAGCACCCCGTCACGAGTATAACGCGAGAGTCAGCCATCGCGCCCCTCGACCATATTAGAGGGAAAGGAACGGCCCGGCTCCTAGAGTAATACTATGCGTATGATATAGTAATAAACGTGTTATCTATCTATCTAATCTAAACAAAACATATTGTACGCACTCGTTGCATCGCGCAGGTACTTGGCGGACAACTACCTGGACGACTACAACTTCTTCTTCCTGGCGTCGGACACGACGTTTATCAACAGCCGGCGCCTGCTCGCGCTGGTGGCGCGGCTCTCCGTCAGCCAGGACCTGTACATGGGCGTCGCGGCGGACGGCGACAGCCACTACTGCTCACTGGGTAACAACTAATCTATATTTAAATATAAAAGGAAACTGTGACTGACTGACACTAATTTATCAACGCACAGCTAAAACCACGGGACGGATCGGATTTTTGAATATTCAAACGTGTGTAACGGGGGTTTAAAATTTGTATGGAGAAATCATATAAATTAACTCTACACGTTTCTACGCCTCAACCAATCTTGTCAAAATTTGGCATGGACGTAAGCTGTGTCATGGAGAAGGACATAGGTTACTCCCGTGAAAAAAGCATAGTCGGGTACAATTCCTGAGGGAACTGAAAAAAGAGCCATCAGAAATCATTTATTGCATCATAGGTCATAAAATGAGCTCTTATCGTTTAGGGTAAGATCACTATTACGTACATTTACAGGCGTACAATATAAAGTTAGCTAACAAGGTAAGTCAAAATAATAAAATCAAATCAAATCATTAAATTGTCATCAATTAATAAAAATAAATCAGTATAAAAATGAAATTACAATCTGCCGTATTTTCTATGAACTGTCGTACACTATAAAAGAGTTTAGACAGCAACCATTCTGTAACTGTTTTTTTTTTTGAAAAAGTAATCATTAAGCTGCTTAAAACTATCAGGTAGTTTATTTTACGAAGTTACTGACATGTAGTAAATGCTTATCTGATAAAAAGTTGTCTTAAGTGATGCGAGTGTAGAAGTTTATGATTGGGCTTTAAGTTCCAGTTAAGTTTACTGGTTAGTTTGCTGGCCGATTCAAATAGAAACTTTCGATTGTAGGTTCTTGGTGGACTCAACACCAGTCTGCCTGAAGATGGTGTTCGAAACCGGTCGCTGACAAACTATAACGTGTAGTTTTATTTAATTTCTGTGGAATTAGTGCAAATATATACCAAAATGAGTGATCCTGTATACAGCCAGTACGAGCCAGTGGTTTTCTGTAAAATTTAGCAAGCTTGTTCTGAGAAGCCCAGTTACCTCTAGCGATTATTTCCTCTTGAACCAGGAGAGTCATGTATGCCAGCATCTTGCAAGATTGTTCGAATCCATCCGCCGATAATCACACGACTGACTGGACAAGGACTACCCAGATTGGCCAAGAACAGGCTGACTCTTCAGCTCGGCGCTATGCAGACACCTCCAGCAGCTTATTGAACCAAAAGACCAAGTCAAAATTAGGCTGCGAGCCGGTAGTGAGCAACTAGGCGCCTCCCTTAGTCTCCGCCTAAGTGAATCTATCCATCTGTAAATCCTGCTATCGAACAGCTGGTGCAGCCGGTGATGAAGTTATTTGTTGTGTGCTTACTGAGCGGTGGCGGTGGTGTCCGGCAGAGGGCGGCATCCTGCTGTCGAACTCGGCACTGCGCGCGGTGCAGCTGGCGCTGGACTGGTGCGTGCGCAACTCCTACTCGCCGCGCCACCACGAGAACCTCGGCCGCTGCGTGCTGCACGCCGCGCGCCAGCCCTGCCGCAGCGCGGCGATGGTATTCACTTTACATTCTGTATTATAAAAACCCCAGAACTTAAATGTGATCATAACATGCTTTTTAATTTTTAGGTTATATGGTGAACTGTTATGTTGGCTTGTGTCCAAAGGATTTACAGGTGTTGTTTTGGTCGACAACGTACTCTCTCCAGTAGGGCTTCTACAACTTTGCTGAAATCGCAATAGTTGGACTGTTCGTACAAATCGATCAACTGGTTGACCAATTTTTATGGAGAGGCTATTTTTGTTTAGATTTGGCTATGTGTTGGTCGGGAAAAGTTGTTCAGTTTCATGAGTAGAAGTCCTACCTACTGGAGAGAGGGCGTTGTCGACCAAAACAACAGCTGTACGTCAGTGACAGATCGTAAGAATCCGGCAGACCGCGATCTGCCCAGATATTACCAGGCAGATTGTGAAATCCCCAGGCATTTTATCGCGGGGCTCCAAAAAATACATAAGCCTACGGTAGCAGTAGCACCAGACATGCTAAACAAATCTAATCATTAGTATTTTTCGGAGCCACGCGATGAAATGCTGGGGCTTTTTACAATCTGCCTGATGCAATTGGTGGAATGCAAATAAATATATTGAGTATTGAATATCTGGGCAGATCGCGGTCTGCCGGATTCTTACGATCTGTCGCCGACATGTACACCTAGTAGAAACAGTGTCAGCTATCTGCCGTCGACATGTACACCTAGTAGAACCAGTGTCGGCTATCTGTCGCCGACATGCACACCTAGTAGAAACAGTGTCAGCTATCTGCCGCCGACATGTACACCTAGTATAAACAGTGTCAGTTATCTGCCACCGACATGTACACCTAGTAGAAACAGTGTCAGCTATCTGCCGCCGACATGTACACCTAGTCGAAACAGTGTCGGCTATCTGTCGCCGACATGCACACCTAGTAGAAACAGTATCAGCTATCTGCCGCCGACATGTACACCTAGTAGAAATTGTGTCAGCTATCTGCCGCCGACATGTACACCTAGTAGAAACAGTGTCAGCTATCTGCCGCCGACATGTACACCTAGTAGAAACAGTGTCAGTTATCTGCCACCGACATGTACACCTAGTAGAAACAGTGTCAGCTATCTGCCGCCGACATGTACACCTAGTAGAAACAGTGTCAGCTATCTCCCGCCAACATGTACACCTAGTAGAAACAGTGTCAGCTATCTGCTGCCAACATGTACACCTCGTAGAAACAGTGTCAGCTATCTGCCGCCGACATGTACACCTCATAAAAACAGTGTCAGCGGTAACAAGTGTCCAGGAAAATAACGGCATATGCCGCTATTTTGAATTAACTCGCTCTACAAAGATTTGTACTCGCAACGGAGAACATACCTCCTCGCGGGAGCGTCTAACACTATTCAATGTATGGGAGGTACCTACCTTTTTAGAGTTTTTCTGGACATACTACTGATGGAATAATGTAGCCACTAGCAAGATTTATCGATTGCGTAAATTTTATTAATAATCTTTGCCCCAGTTTGGACAAAAATAGAGAAAAAATTTTTTTTACTTTTTTTTGTATGAAAATAAAAATCCCGTGCAAGATACTGGCAAATAATTTTAAATGCACATATGCGAAATTTCATCAAAATCAATGTAACAGTTTCTCCCTTCGGCACTCGAAAGTAAAATTAGAAAATTATTTGCTAACTTCAACTTTATAAGTCAACATAAAGTTTCAGTTACCCATTGAGTTCCTGCGAGCCGCGTCGTCGTCGTTGACTTCCTGGGAACCGTAATAATAATAATAAGTTGTTTATTCACTTTAAGAAGTCTTATCATATAAGTTTCTTAAATTATTTAGGAACACCTGGGTGTACAGATCCTAGTATCTGTACTAGGCAACGCCTGTGTTACAGAAACTAATCCCTTCCAAGCAAAGAACTTATTTATTACACTTAGTGTTGACAATAAGACTTGGTGCGTTATCAGCATAATATAATAATACATTTAATAAAAAGAGAACAGGAGAAAAAAAAACTAAGTATAATTATTGCTAATCCAGTTAAATGGTTTGTGCTTGTGTGTTTTTGTGTGTGTATATGTGTGTGCGTTTGTGTGTGTGTGTGTGTGTGTGTGTGTGTGCGATAGAGAGTGTTACTGTGCCTATTTCTGTACACTAAGTAGGTTTTCTGTGCCTTGGTAGTCAAGTCCTAGCAGCCATTCTTTAATTTTTCTTTTCAAAGTGTTCTTAGTTGAATCTAGAAGATCTACCTGTCTAGATATTATTATGTTGTAAATGTAGGAGGCCATAAACGCGTTTTGAGTCTGGGCAAATGAAGTTTTTTGACGCGCTCTGGGAACTTTAAAAATCCTTTTAGTTTTATCTAGTTGTTCCAAACGGTGCTTGTCAGTCCAAAGAAGGCCTCCTATAGCTGCCGCACGGCTGGGCCCATATGAGTACGTGCGGGCCCGATTCGGGCTGGCCGTCTGGAACTATGCCCGCGATACGCGGGGCTAGGGGGTTGTTGGGTAAAAGCCCGGGCGTCGGAGCTCCGAGTCTATGCACACTATAAATCAAGTGACTCACCTAAGGGAATCCTCCTGACACCTCAAGGTCGGGTGGGGTCGTGACAATATATACTTATATATAGTTGTTCCAAACGGAGCTTGTCAGTCCAAAGAAGGCCTCCTATAGCTGCCGCACGGCTGGGCCCATATGAGTACGTGCGGGCCCGATTCGGGCTGGCCGTCTGGAACTATGCCCGCGATACGCGGGGCTAGGGGGTTGTTGGGTAAAAGCCCGGGCGTCGGAGCTCCGAGTCTATGCACACTATAATTCAAGTGACTCACCTGGTGGATTCCTCTCGGCACCTCAAAGTCGGGTGGGGTCGTGACAATATATACTTATATATAGTGTTCGTGATTATAGTGTAATACTGTGTGTGTAATATGTGACGTCACTAGCCATTCCAACAGGACTCCAAGATGGCACGTCGGTGTTTTGTTGGTATCCACTAGCCAACTTGCAGCAGCCAGCAGTCGTGTCGTGTGTCCTTACAACACGGCAAACACAAGATGGCCGCCTGGCGTTTCTACACACACCTTGAGTTTCACACACCAAATTAGCTCGCGACAAAGAAATCACCAACACGAATCACGTTCGGTATTTGATATCGCGAATCAATGCTACAATTATTTTCGGTCTCAAAGCCGGCACTCGAGAGGTGCTTCCAACCGGCGATCCGAACACGTGTTAACCTGGCGCCTTCTAGCGACACGTGCGTTCCTCGCGGCGGTCTAATCTAAACAGACAGTGACAGCGAGCCCGGCGCTCGATGCGCGGGACCAGCCGGACCTAGCGGCATGACATGGCTAGGAGCGTTGCGAGAATCGAAACGGAGGGTTCCGTTCGGTTCTAAACACTAGTTGTAAGTTTGAAATTTCAGAGTGATAGCGAGCAGATAGTGCCAATATAAACAGTTGCCTTACATTCAGCATCTTGTGCTCAGAGTACAGCTGGCGAGTCGGATACAAATATGGTTTATAAAGCATTGTAATAGTACGGCACGGTGTGCTCTTTCCAGCTCCAAAAGGTGCGTCTTTGCTGCATCACCCCATGGGGTTATACAGTAAGTGATGACTTGATAGGCACAATGTCTGATAAACCATGAGGGTGGTTTCTGGTTTTCCGACATCTCTAAGATTCCGCATAATTGGGAGAAGCTTCCTTACTCTAGCTGCTGTGGTTTCAATAATAATTCAAGTTTAATCCACTTAAAGTTTTCGTCAAGTGTAGCACCCAGGTACTTGATCGAACTAACTTTGGCGAGAGCGGCACAGTCACAGTTTCTTCGTTGAACATGTTCAAGTTGGTTGCAGGGAAAAGTGTGAATGGGTAGAGAAATATCAAGTTTTGGGCTGCTCCGGTTCGTGATGCTAATGCATATATATTTCGTTTTAGACACATTCAGTGTTAATAAATTACTTTCAAGCCACTGGGTAACCCTGCAGAGACCTGCTTCGACAACTTGTTTTGCTTTCATCCAATCTTCACCATGGAATATTATGGCTGTGTCATCCGCAAATGTAAAAAGACGTCCAGAAGCGACTGGCATTTTGCAGAGTGAGTTGATGTACACTAAGAAGAGCGTCGGTCCTAAAACGCTCCCCTGTGGAACCCCGTAAGTTATTTCTTTGTAGCTGCTGCTAAAACCATTTATTTTAGCGCACTGATTTCTTTTTGAGACATAGTCTTTGAACCAGTTCAATAATACTCCTCTAATTCCAAATACTTCGAGCTTATCCAAGAGGTTTGGCAAAGACACGGTATCGAACGCCTTCTGGAGATCGAGAAAAACACCAATGCATTTTTACCATCATCCAGAAGGTTTGTTATATGACCTACAAGATCAAGGACCGCATCCTCAGTTGATTTTTTAACTCTAGAGCCAAATTGGTTAGAAGCTAATAGGTTGCGATCTTCGAGATATCTGGTAAGTCGAACACTTACTACTTTTTCAAGTATCTTGCCTAATGTACTGAGCAATGATATTGGTCTGTAGTTGGACACCTTTGACTTGTCTCCACCCTTGTGTACTGGTGTGACAACTGCCTTCTTAAAAGTAGAAGGGAGTATGCCTGTTGACATGCTTAAGTTAATCAGATGAACTAAAAGAGATAACAAATGAGCTTTAAATCCTTTTATGAAATTACTTGTAATATTATCCATAACTCATAACTCATTTATTAGTAATTAAGTATTACACGTCAAAAAAATACGGATGAAGTTATTTCACACATTGAAGATAAATATTAAAAATACAATTAAACTCTATACTTATAAAGTATAGGAAAAAAAAGATAACCAAAGAATAAGAACAAAAAAAACAGGTTAATTAATAAATTAATTACAATGTCAAGTTTAGATTTTAATTAAAAAAAAACTCGTCTACAGTGTAGAAGGCCTGCTGCCCAAGATATTTTTTTAATCTACCTTTAAAACTATTTCACGGTAGAAGTGGTTGATTCCGTCGTATGCAGGTAAACTTGTCTGACGGGTTTCTAGCGCGTGGCGCGAATTGGGCGCTCACTTGTGTGTGACCGTAACACGTTAAATTTACTTACGAGTATGTGTGAATCAATACACGCACCTGCTTGACACTCCTAGACTTTTTCGTTTATGCACTCCTATTATTTCACTTCGATTTTAAGCTTTCAGATTTTATATTTTAGCAGAAAAATAACAACCAAATACACGTCCGTACTAGTCGGAGGAACGGAGGAAGGGCATAATACGAGTACATATACACAAGCAATTCTTATCAGGCTTTTGCACTTAAACTAACACTATAGATGTAAAATGATTTGTCGTTCATAAAATAAATATTATAATAAGGTTTTCAGTATAAAATTGTTACAGATCCATTTCGGAGTCCACCAGGGTTCATATTTAGAATTCTTCCTTTTACTAAAATATGTATTTTAAAGCGTCCAAGTTATATGCGATGAGATGAGCACTGCGGTGTCTACGAGTCGAGGCAAACTGTTTAAAGATTGTCCAATGGTATTTTATTGGCTGCCAGGGCGAACAGTACGAGTCCATAGACGTGGAAGCAGACGGGGGCGTGGCGGCGGCGTTGCGGCCCGCGCTGGCGGACGCGGTGACGGCGCGCAGTGTGGCCGACCCCGCCGACATGTACCGCCTGCACGCCTACGTCAGCCGGGTGAGTGCGGGTAACGAAGCACGGCGGGTGGTCGGGCCCAGCACTAAGAGCCACTAGTACCCACTGCCCCCCCCCCCCCCCCCCCCCTAGGCGGCAAGACCTACCGTAACTGGTCCTTGTCATCACCTTATGGTGTTGGCAGGAATAGCGGCCCTCACTATATGCCCAAGGGTAGTAAAGTAGGAACGCTATATCATAAACCTGGTAGTTTTAGCGTATCTGGTAGATAAACGAGAGGGAATGCCCCCCCCCCCCCCTGGAGAGTAGGTAGTGATTCTCTTCCACGAGGTACTCGCCTTGCAGAGTACCAGGACAGGCATCTTGGCGGCAAGACCTACCGTAGTTGGTCCTTACACTCGCCTCAAGGCGTTGGCAGGAATAGCGGTCCTCCCTATATGACCTAGCTGTCGGTAATTGGGAACGCTATATCCTATACCTGGTAGTTTAGCGTATCTGGTAGATATACGAGAGGGAATGCCCCCCACCCCCCTTCACCACCTCTTCCCAAGCTACACTCTAAACAATACATATAGTCGGCCAACGGAAATTTCATCCAGGAAAAATAGGACTCACGGGGGTTTGAGATGCGGGAGGGCAAATAAATGGTGCTTACTTTTTGCAATCAATGCTCGATATGAGTGTAATTTTCAAGAATTTTTAGACATATCTGCCGAAATCAGGGGATATGTTTATAGGGGACCTTCCACACTGCCGCAACGCTCTGTCTGTCCAATAGTGGGTAGTATCGTAGTGTACTCTGTGGCAGGTGCACCTGGAGCGCTCGCGGCGACGGCAGGCGGCGCTGGGCCGCGAGCTGGCGCAGCTGCGGCGGCGCGCGCCTCCGCACTGCCGCAACGCCACGTGGCCGCGCGGCATGCGCCTCGACCCGGCGCTGCGGCCCCTCGTGCCGGAGAACAGGTGCGTGTCAAAACATAACACTAAAGAGCATCACACATCCTTCTTCTAATCGTGATAATCGGCGAATGAGCAACAGAGTTGGTAGGACTCGATATTTTAATGAATCAAACCTTACACACTTCTTCATAAAGGCGGGGCCAGTGTTAGCGGGTACCCCCAGAGAGTGTTCCTTCCCGGAGCCACTCAGTCACATACCATCCTCAGTACACTTGAGGGAGTTCCATGAGACTACCTCGTCTTATGAGGAGACCACTCGCCCCGAATATTCAGAAAGCTTCGTCCTTATAAAAACTACAGAAACTGTTTCTTATTTATTTTTACCTGACTGCGCCAGAAGGGTTGTATTTTTCGAGTGTAAATAAATGTATGTTTGTATGTATGTATAAGATAAAGATAAATAAGATAAATAGTCTTTATATTTATTTCTTTGGCATGCTCTGTACCCTAAACGGCTTGATGGATCTTAGCTTGAGAGGTGTCGCTGGATTTTTGCCTTAATTGTGAGAGTGACACTGGGTATATAGAAATTATAAAAAGTTAAAATGGCGGATGTTTGGCGCCAAAGTGTATATCTTCAAAATATTTAAAACCTATAGAGTGGAGTTCAAAATAAAGGATTTTACATAAATAAGGCTTACAAACATATATACAATTTACATGTTTTAATGTAATTTGGAATGAGAAATATTGAATATAAAGATACTAAAACATATAAAGACTTAGACTTCCTAGATATAACATAGACATATTGCCTCAGACTTCATGAGATTGTGCAGGAGATGATCTTTACTGCTTGTAATGGCGAGAGGGCGACTATGAAATGGTACTCTCTGCTGAATAAGTTTAGGGACAACTAAGTCAACGGACATGGATCTCGGCTCAGGGTGTATTTACGGGGTGTCGGATTGGAGACGGAATAGGTCATCTTGTTTCCATCTTTTTAATGTTCTGTTTAGTTTTTTCACAGTTTGGTTTTTCGATTTTTTAATTAACTGTTTTTTAAATTATTTATTTCTTCTCTAACAAGAAATACACATTGTCAGCAATTGGTTGATGGCAATAATATTCGACGCAGGTTCGATCACCTGCGCTGGACGGCGTTCAACGCGACACACGCTTTCCTACCGGACGACACGCGTGCCGTCGCGCCCACACCTCGAGCGCATCGCGACGCACTGCAGGTTTGTGTTCAACGCGACGGGTGCCGTCTTGCCCACACCCACACCCCGCGCGCACCCGACGCACTGCAGGTTTCTGTAAAACGTGAAGCATGCCGTCTCGTCCACACCCACGCACGCACCCACGCACTGTAGGTTAGTCTTCAACGTAACGAGTTCTGTAGCGCCCAAACACACACTCCGCGCAAACCACGACGCGCTCCAGGTTTATGTTCCACGTGAGGCGTTCTGTCGCGCCCTACCACACACACCGCGCAAACCGCGACGCGTTACAGGTTTGTGTTCAACGTGACACGTTCTGTCGCGCCCACACATCCGCGCTAACCACGACGCGCCACAGGTTTGTATTCATCGTGACACGTTCTGTCGCGCCAACACACACACACACACTCCGCACAAACCGCGATGCGCTACAGGTTTGTGTTCAACGTGACGCGTTCTGTCGCGCTCACACTCCCACACTCCCGCAAACCGCGACACGCCGCAGGTCTGTGTTCAACGTGACATTTTCTGTTGCACCCATACATAAATTCCGCGCAAACCACGACGCGCCACATTTTTATATTCATCGTGAGGCTTTCTGTCGCGCCCACACACTTACACTCCGCGCAAACCACGACGCGCCACAGGTTTGTATTCATCGTGACGCGTTCTGTCGCGCAAACCACGATGCGCTACAGATTTGTGTTCAACGTGACGCGGTCTGTCGCACCCACACTAACACTAACAATTTTCTAATACATTTTTATTTAGTAAATTAAATATTCTGAAGATGAAATAAAAGCTGTTTGGAACGTAATTAATAAAGTGACGGGAAAATGAAGCCGCGAAAGAAACTATATGTCTTGCAAACTGATCGTGGTCTCATATCTAAAACCTCAGAGGTAAGAGAAGAATTTGCATCTTTCTTTACACATGTTCCACTTCCACTCAAAACAACCGAGAGCCTTGACTAATCGCCAACTCTCGCAAATCAATTATGTACTTTCTGAAAATGAAGTGCGAAGATTTCACATTTTGAAAAATTAACCCACACACAATTGTAAAAGCATTTAAGTTGAAACTAAAAAATACTGAGGATCTTTGGGGCATGTCTGTTAATTTTCATCATCATATTAACCGAAGGACGTCCACTGCTGGACATAGGCCTCTCCCACGGATTTCCACGACGACCGGTTCTGCGCTACCTGCATCCAGCGGCTTCCCACGACCTTCACCAGGTCATTGGTCCACCGAGTGGGAGGCCTTCCTAGGCTACGTTTTCCGGTGCCCGCTGGCCACTCGAGGACTTTACTGCCCTAACGGCCATCCGTTTTACGAGCTATGTGCTCCGCCCACTGCCTCTTAAGTTTAGCAATTCTAAGAGGTACGTCGGTTACTTTGGTTCTCCTACGAATCTCCTCGTTTCTGATTCGATCACTCAGAGAAACTCCGAGCATAGCACGCTCCATTGCCCTTTGGGTGACCTTGAGTGAACGACGAAGTGGTGAAGGTCGCGGGAAACCGTTGAATGTGGGCAGCGCAGGACCGGTAGTCGTGAAAATCCATGGGGGCGACCTTTGTCCAGCAATGGACGTCGTTCGGCTGATATGAATGAAGGAATACATAGCTCAAAGAATTTCTAAACTTATATATTGTTTAATCTCTTATTAGTACATTGTATAGTTTATTATATTATAGTTTACTTTAGTCTAAAATCTGATATCTTTTCGGATCTGTTAACAGAAGCAATCGTTATCCGACTTTTCAAAACAGACTCAACCAAAGAGATCTTTAACTGTAGACCAATTTCTTTGCTTTCTACAATTCCTCAAATTTTGCAGAATTGTGTATCCACTTTGTCGTTAGTTGGATGTAAGTTTTCCAATTAATAAAAATTAAATAATAGGCATTTTCTATAAATGTCAAAACTTTGGTGTTCAGCTGGTGTGGGAGCGCGCCCATGCGTGGGCGCTGCGCGCGTGGAACGGGAGTGCCACTGAGACGGTAGAGGGAGACGACGCGGGTGCGAGCGAGACGGCAAGTGCCGTGTCGTTGCTGGAGGGCGCGTGGCGCTGGGAGCCGCCGCACGCGCTGCGTTACCGCCTGCTGCTCGCGCTCCGCCGCGCCGACGGACGCACCGTCAGTATCGTTACTAATCTAAGTGTATTTGTATGTGCCCGGATATTACCAGGCGGACCGTGAGACTCAGGAATTTCGTCGCGGGGCTCCGAAAAATACAGAGGTAGGAGGAATTAATCTCACCCTTGCTCTTGTACGTGTACATAAACGAGCTCATCGCTGGTCCCTTAAGGGTATTTGTACAAATAACTTCAGCTATTCAGATGACTGGTGCTGCTGCAGTGGCGGTGGGGCTCTCTGAGAGCTTCTCTGAACTTTTTGAGACTTACGCCTCTGAACGTGGCCTGATCTACAATGTGAGCATGTGGTCTTTAAAACCGTTTGTATAGATGGGACGCGATGTTACAGACGGCCTTAGAGACAATGTACACATAGAACAAAAATCGCTCAATGTCCTACTTGTCCGACACAATAATGGCTTGAGGATGGTGTTGGGGCTGCCACGCTATTGCAGCGCGTCCAGGATGTTTACGCAAGTGCATGTCGATGAATATCATATCATTCTGCGCAAATGGTTAACCTCCTGATGTTACTGCAACCTATAAACGTATTTCTTCCTAGCTGAGCAGTCTGTGTACCAGCCCTAACAACATCCTTAAGGTCATAACTTTGAGATGACTCTAAACTATTCGCACTTCATTCTGTTACTGGTCAGACGGGGCCCTGTGCTTCCTGTAATTAGGGAGCGTCATCATCATCATCATATCGAGCGAAAGGCGTCAACACATAACGAACGGCCTTGCGCTGACCGCATCCAGTGGACGTCTGTTCGTCCGTTGATATAATTACTTCGCTGGCTCAGCGACCCGAAGTAGAATTAAAGTGCGCCACTCTATCCTATTTTGTGCCAAGTTTGACCATATAATGATATGAAAAATATTAATAACTTTGAGTCAACGTAGGAGCCCGCGTCGCGCGGTAGCCTTATTCTGCGCTCGGTACAAGTTAAGTAATGTTGCGTGTGGGTGTGTGGCAGGAGGTGCGGCAGGTGGAGGTGGCGAGGCCGCTGGGCGGCGCGCGGCTCGCGCCCGTGCCGTACGTGACGGAGAGCGCGCGCGTGGCGCTGCTGCTGCCGGTGGTGCCGGCCGAGCGGCTCGCGGCCGCGGCGCTGCTGCGGCGGTATCGCGCCGAGCTGCCCGCCAATACCGCGCTGTACGTGGTGAGTGCAATCAAGGAGAAGTTTTTGTGCTTTGGTAATAACCTTTTAAAGTTCTACGACGAGGCCTCGGGCTGCGCCGCAGCATTACTTTTTTTTAAATTATGGACATCGACAGTGCGCGGCGGGTGTCCCGCAACCCGCAAGCGGATCGCCCTCGATGTTGCGCTGTGTGCGAGAATTATTATTATTATAACAGCTCATATACGTCCCCACCGAGGGGCTCGAGCCTACCCTGAATCAGGGCGATTAGGCCTTAGTCGACCACGCGGGCCCAGTGCGGGTTGGTCGACTTCACACACAACCTTCGAGTTTCTTCGCAGGCGTGTGCAGGTTTCCTCACGATGTTTTCCTTCACCGTTAAAGCAATCGGTAAGTCGTATGTACGTAAGTATATAAAAAAATAAAAAAAATAAAATAGATGGACCGAGTCGTTACCGGTTGAGCCACCGACGCTTTTTGTGTGCGAGAATGTGTGCGTTGAATAAGTGGACAATAGGTCAAATGAAAGAGCTCGTTCCAGTGAGTCTTCTTAGACCAAAAAGAACCGCGTACTTCAATTAGAACCAGAGATATTGAAAAAGAACGGGTGAAAAAGAAAGCTACGAAAATCGCGTTTGGGTATAACTTGAGAAGGGCTGAAGTTGGGTGATTTCTAATGCTTGATGACAAATCTGTGCATCCATACCTGCTACGAACAACAATACTCTAAAAAAGTGACTCTCTTACAATTACCGCTTCGATTTAATTCCATCTACGCACACAAAATTACTGTACCACAACGAAATATTCACACACAAAGCTAGCATGCGATTGGTCGCATCCAGGCTATATGCGTAGCATCGAGGTCACATCGCCGGCACTTGCCGAATGTTACCGACGGTTGTACCCGAATGGCCAGACGTGGGGATGGGTAATGCAGTATTGCGCCAAATTAAACAATCGGGTTTACGTATTTATTTTTATTGAATATTTTTTTATGTATTAATGATAGTATTTTAAATTGAATAGTATACATATAGCATACAAGTTTATATCAAAACTAAAAAGTCCAAAAAAATTACCTAAACAACCAACTCCAAAAATATCAATATTTTATTTTATTTTTATTTATTAGGAAAACTTACAGCTTATTAAAAGCAAAATAACATAGCCATTATAAGTTTCTATCTATTAGATTAGAACGTTAATGTAACATATTATATATTGTTATTGAGAAAAGAAAAAATAGTCAAATGAACAAGTTGTCCTTTAGAAAGATTATAATAAGCTATTATAGCTAAGTAGGAAGTACCTTTAGAATAAATACATGGTATACTAAGATAGTGTGTACAAAGTGAGCTTAATTACTTGAATGGAGTACCTATTACAATTTCCGTAATTATTTTTTACTTTTAAGTGTGTCTGTTAGAACCTGCTTATAAGTCGGTTATTTTTAGGTGTTTTTTTTAAAGGAACTAACAATACAAAAGAAAATCCAATACCAAACCATTCGTAGAACAGATGACCGTTGGGGTAGTTAAGTTCTCGAGTGGTGACCGCGCACCGGAAAACGTAGCGTAGGTAGGCCTCCCACTCGGTGTACCGATGACCTGGTGAAGGTCGCGGGAAGCCGCTGGATGCGGGCAGCGCAGAACCGGTCGTCATGGAAATCCTTGGGGGAGGCCTATGTCCAGCATGCAGCGGACGTCCTTTGGATGATATGATGATTGTTATCAATATCACCTGTAAAAATATGTAGCAATAAAAATGGGCTAGAAATTGGCAGTAGCAGCACACACCAGCGGTCACAACGACACCGACATTCACACATTCCACATGCTCATTTAATCCAAATGTAGCGGCGGCCCGGTGCAATTGGCATGGTAAGCATTTTATCCACCGCGTCAAATAAATATCGAGTCTAAACTCACAGCGTCGGTGGCGTAATAGCTAGGGCCGCCGCCTTCTGTCCGGGAGGTCGTGGTTCGAAACTGCCATGTACCAAAGTGATTTCAAATTAAGACTTCATATGTACGTTTATCCGACGCTCTTACGGTAAAGGAAAGCATCGCGAGGAAACCTGCACCCGCCTGCGAAGAAACTCGCAGGTTGTGTGTGAAGTCGACCCACCCGCACTGGGCCCGCGTGGTCGACTAAGGCCCGATCGCCCTAATTCATGGTAGGGTCGAGCCCCTCAGTGGGGACGTATATGAGCTGATATGAATAAAAACTCACAGTTATCTTTTAATCACCAACACCAAACCCGAAAACAAACAACAATCGTAACATTACTTTTTGTATTTTGGCCAGATCGTAACCAAATGTTTAAGGCAATAATTCTAAGGCAATATACATATTTATACGAATGCCTTAGACTTATCATGTTATATGTATCATTTAGTATTATTTGGGTATGTGTGTTTGCAGGTGACGGTAGACCCTGCGGGGCGCGAGCACGAGACTGACTGGTCGGCCGTGCGCGATGCTTTCGCCGCGCTCGCTGACAGCCAGCCCGCTGCCCGCGCCGCCCTGCTGCGCGCAGCCGCGCCGGACGCCAGTGGAGTCACTGTACGTATCACGTGCTCACACGCAGCCAGCCTGCCGCACTACTGCGCACAGCCGCGCCGGACGCCAGTGAAGTCACTGTACGTAACACTTGGTCACACGCAGCCAGCCTGCCGCCCTACTGCGCACAGCCGCGCCGGACGCCAGTGAAGTCACTGTACGCAACACATGCTCACACGCAGCCAGCCTGCCGCCCTGCTGCGCACAGCCGCGGCGGACGCCAGTGAAGTCACTGTATGTAACACGTGCTCACACGCAGCCAGCCTGCCGCCCTGCTGCGCACAGCCGCGCTGGACGCCAGTGAAGTCACTGTACGTAACACGTGCTCACACGCAGCCAGCCAGCCGCCCTACTGCGCACAGCCGCGCCGGACGCCAGTGAAGTCACTGTACGTAACACGTGCTCACACGCAGCCAGCCTGCCGCCCTGCTGCGCACAGCCGCGCTGGACGCCAGTGAAGTCACTGTACGTAACACGTGCTCACACGCAGCCCGCCTGCCGCCCTACTGCGCACAGCCGCGGCGGACGCCGGTGAAGTCACTGTACGTAACACGTGCTCACACGAAACCAGCCCGTCGCCCTGCTGCGCACAGCCGCGCCGGACGCCAGTGAAGTCACTGTACGTAACACGTGCTCACACGCAACCAGCCCGTCGCCCTGCTGCGCACAGCCGCGCCGGACGCCAGTGAAGTCACTGTACGTAACACGTGCTCACACGCAGCCAGCCTGCCGCCCTGCTGCGCACAGCCGCGCTGGACGCCAGTGAAGTCACTGTACGCAACACGTGCTCACACGCAACCAGCCCGTCGCCCTGCTGCGCACAGCCGCGCTGGACGCCAGTGAAGTCACTGTACGTAACACGTGCTCACACGCAGCCAGCCTGCCGCCCTACTGCGCACAGCCGCGGCGGACGCCAGTGAAGTCACTGTACGTAACACGTGCTCACACGCAACCAGCCCGTCGCCCTGCTGCGCACAGCCGCGCCGGACGCCAGTGAAGTCACTTTACGTAACACGTGCTCACACGCAGCCAGCCTGCCGCCCTACTGCGCACAGCCGCGGCGGACGCCAGTGAAGTCACTGTACGTAACACGTGCTCACACGCAACCAGCCCGTCGCCCTGCTGCGCACAGCCGCGCCGGACGCCAGTGAAGTCACTGTACGTAACACGTGCTCACACGCAACCAGCCCGTCGCCCTGCTGCGCACAGCCGCGCCGGACGCCAGTGAAGTCACTGTACGTACCACGTGCTCACACGCAACCAGCCCGTCGCCCTGCTGCGCACAGCCGCGCCGGACGCCAGTGAAGTCACTGTACGTAACACGTGCTCACACGCAACCAGCCCGTCGCCCTGCTGCGCACAGCCGCGCCGGACGCCAGTGAAGTCACTGTACGTAACACGTGCTCACACGCAACCAGCCCGTCGCCCTGCTGCGCACAGCCGCGCCGGACGCCAGTGAAGTCACTGTACGTAACGGTGTCTCTCGTACGAGTAGGTGCAGCGAGTGCTGCTCGAGACAAGAGCGAGGTCCACCGTGCGGTAAATTTTACTTCTCAGAACAAATTTAGGCCTGGTGCTCCTGTAGACGAGTGCCTCGTAGAAGCTGTCTGCGTTCGAGGGTAACGCTGCTGCAGGTGTCTGGTGTCGCGCCGTGCCGCGCTGCGCCGCGCCGCTCGCTGTACGGGCCGCTATAGAGTTACTCTCCAAGTTCAGGTGCTAAGACTTTATTTCTTTAGCACATACACGTACCTGTCTTACCTGATGACCACGCGTGTGTGATTGATTATGTATTTAACATCGAAGGTGGAAAGTTCTATTGAAAACCATTTTATTTTCTTCCTTCGGAAAACTTGCAGCTGTATAAAATAAAATGAATTGTACAGCCAAGCCGGGCATACTTTTCGGGTAGCCTTCACCGTTTCTCGAAGTCGCGCATACAGAAACCAACAACAGACATTACACTTATTTATTAGCAAAGAATAAAGCTAGGTATATCGGACTTGATGCTAAATTTACTAATTTGGGTTTGTATGGGAGGTACATTACTTAGATTTTCCCTGGAATAATTAAGTATCCAGTGCAGTATACCTTATCAAGTCCTAATTATTCAATTTCATTAAAATCGTAATATCCAGTTTTGAGAAAAAATAACAAACACCCAGGATTTGTATGGGAGGTACCTTATTCCGATTTTTCTTGGAACAACGGACTACCGCGTACTGCAGTCCATATACAGTTAATAGTAACATACCAAGTTTCATCAAACGAGCCATGTTTGAGTTAAAAAAAAATACACGTCACTTCCCTTAAGGTGAGATGATGCCAGGGGGCTTATTAATTGTGCATTAAAAAAATAAGAAGTGACTTTTTATTATGGTGGCAACCCCGAAAATCAAGATAGGGAAATTTTAAAAAATCACCTGGAGATATAAAAGAATTTCACTCAAATCCGTCCAGTAGTTTGGGAACTAGATAGAGCATGGGACGGACGTACACACACACCCGTTTTATTAATGCTATTAGTGTAAGACAGTCAATCCCCATCAAAAACTCAACTTCGAGTTTTTTGCCATCACAATACCTTCTTGACTCCTTCGTCGCTCGAAAGTAAAAAGCAAGCAACTCAACAGAGAAAGTTTACAAGTTTCCACCCCTAGAAAGTGAAAGAGACAGAGAGTTTTTTTTATTCATTGTTGGTGAGCCCTTGGCATCATCTCACCTGATGGTAAGATGGAAGCGGGCCTACCAAGATTCCCCAACGCAATAGTGAACCGGCTAACTTCTAGTCGGAACACAATGTTTGAACATTGATGTGTGGCATCAAGACTTAGATGAGATTGTGTAAATTAGCCAGGCGGGCTTAGTAAATGCCCTTTCACCAACTAAGCCGAGTCTTACAAAGTTAGAATCCGCCGGGAATGGAACCCGCGACCTCCTGATATGAAGCTAATGGACTTAACCATTACGCCACTTAGGTGGTTTATTGGTAGGTAGTTAGGTTACGTAGTAACTAATTAGTAATCTGTGGTTAGGTGGTAGGCAGGTGTGTCAAGTGTGTGGATACCTTTTGTAACGCTCGCTGCGCGCGTGTCGCAGGACGCGGGGCGGCTGGCGCTGGCGGCGGCGGCGCGCGGCGGGCGGCTGGCGCGCGACGCGCTGCTGCTGCTGCTGCACCCGCGCGTGCAGCTCAACGACGAGTTCCTCAACAGGGTAACTACTAAACACCACACTACTACCTCCCCTTCTCAGCGCCACGACGACACGATACTATATAAGTGTGGATATCGTTTTTAGGGTTCCGAAGTCAACAAGGAACCCTTATAGTTACGCAATGTCTGTCTCTCCGTTTGTTAGCTCAGACACTGTAAGCACTAGAAAACTGTGATTTGGCATCAGTATACCTAGTCGGGTCATAAGTTCTGTCAAAACCTTATTATTTAAAATTTTCGAATACTGGCTAGATGAACTTCACCAATCTTAAAAATAGAACGTTTGCGCATGCCGAAAATCATAAAGACATTCATTTTCAAATATGAAGTGGTTGAAGAAAAAGGATAGAGTAGCGGTAATCGCGTTGCACCGCTGTGGTTACGCGCCAAAAGAGATTTTCAATATTCTACAAAAATTGAAAATAACCCTACGATTTGTTTATCGCACTATCAAACGATTCACTGAAGATTCAAGGTTAGAAGATCGTAAGAGGATCTGCTGACCTCGTACAGTTAGGACACCCGCGATCATCAAAGCAGTGAAGGCGCGAATTCAACGAAATACTGTTCCTAAACAAAAAATCTTAGCTCTACAGATGGGCTTAAGCAGAACCACGGTCAAAAGATTGATAAATGAAGACTTGGGACTACGACCTTATCGTAAGACCGAACATTTTTTGACCGAGTGTTTGAAAAAAATTAGGCTGGATAGATTCCGCGCTTTGTTATGGCGGTACGCGGGAAAAAAACCACGAAATTTTGTTATCGGATGAAAAAAAATTTTACATCGAAGAAAGTTATAATAAACAAAATGATAAGATGAAAAAGAAATGATAATAATATATCTCGGAGCGACTCACGAGAGCGCATTCCATAAATCGCGCGAACCGCTCTTTTTTGTAGAACAAATATGGTATTTATATCAGCTGCATGTCCCCACAAAAGTATCCCATAAGACATAATACTATGGAAGTAGCTAAAATATACCAGTCTTGCGGTGTCTATATCTGTAAGGAGCCTGATTTTTTTGACTGCGTATGTGGCTGAGCTAAGCCTGCCAACTAGTGTTTCTATATGCGGGCCCCATTGAAGCCTTGAATCTACAGTTAACCTAGAAACACGCTTTTATTTACAAATTCTAATACATTACCAGCTAAGGATACATTGTTGTTTACATCAATAACATTAGGTAATCTGAATTTAATACATTTGGTCTTTTTTGCGTTTAAAACTAAGTTATTTATGGTAAACCAATTGAATACTTTTGAAAGAGTGTCGTTTACTTCGTCAGACATGTCAGTTTTTTTGTCAACCTTAAAAGCTAGTGATGTATCATCCGCAAACAACACAATTTTCGACAGTGATTCAACCATGAATGGTAGAACATTAATATGAACTAAAAAAAGGAGAGGTCCTAAAATAGAACCTTGAGGCACACCCATCTTAACCCGAGAATCCATTGATTTCGTACCATTTATTTGTACTTTTTGTACCTTTTTTACTAAATACGATTCTATAAGATTTAGAGCCTTATTTTTAACATCGTAATGGTCCAGTTTTACAAGCAGAGTTTTATGTTCCACACAATCGAATGCCTTTGACAAGTCGCAGAAGATTCCTATCGCATTCTGGGATTTCTCAAAAGCATCATATATGTTTTTAACGAGTTCAACTCCCGCGTCCATTGTGAAACGCCCTTTTGTAAAGCCAAACTGCAGGTTATGGAGCGAGTTTCATTTGTCACTCGGAGTCACCGTACATTTATCACTCGGAGTCACCGTACATTTATCACTCGGAGTCACCGTAAATTTATCCTTATCATCATCTTTAGGGACCAGCACCTACAACATCCCTAGTAAGAAGAAAATGCTAAAATCATAATTTAAAATAAAGACAGCCCAAAAGCTACCTGTTCGCGATTTCTTCTAGGAAAAGAGTAGCGCTTTAGCTCAACTGTGTGATGAGCGTGTGTGTGTGTGTGTGCAGGTGCGCATGAACGCGATCGCTGGCTGCGCGTGGTTCCTGCCCGTGCCGTTCAGCCGCTTCGAACAGTACCATCACCCGCGCTTCGTGGACGCCACCGGCAAGCGGCGCGTCACGCACACCGGCCGCTTCACTGTGCGCCGCGCTCACGGGAGTGTGGCGGCCTTCTACAGGCGTGACTTCGACACTGGTGAGTCGCATGGTGTTTCACATGTATGACGCAGTATCACTTGAGAACGACTCGACCGATTTGATTTTTTTTGTTGTGTTAGTAATTGTCAGGACAAAGTTTGTATCACAAAATCAACACAAATCCCCCGAGCCGCCGCCGCCGGCGATAGCGGCTTTGCTGCCCCCATTGCGCGGTAGTAGTAGATAAATATGCATTTATTCAGATCTTATTATTTTATTACTAGCATGGTTTTTATGACTGTCTTAAATACAGTTCAAAGTAAAGTTTAAGGGTGAGTGGTACGCTAGCCGCAAGCGGCTCGCTAGCGTAGACAGGAGTTTACTCCAGATCCCTCAGGAACTATATCGGGCCATTATAATTTAGCAGTCCATGTCACTTCTCCCCCTCAACTTTTTCAATACAAAAATTCAAGTCCATCCGTTGCTACGTTGCGACGCCGACGTAGGCGAGACTGCAAATGTTTTTTTCCCAAATCCTTCGGAAACTATCTCGAGCTATGCTTATTCATTTTCTACCCCCTTAACCATCTCTATGCAAAAAATCACAACAATCCATTGCTCCGTTGCGAAAAAACACGCTTTTAAAGCACATCAAACTAAATAGTGAAAAATAATTCTTAATATAAGCTGAAAACAATAATGAACGAAAAATATTAGTATTAGTGTGCGTTGCTCAATATACAAAAAAATATGACGCAAAGCGCCCCACGCTTTTGTCACAATAATACTGATATTTTTCGATCATTATTGTTTTCAGCTTATATTAAGAATTATTTTTCACTTTTTAGTTTTGATGTGCTTTAAAAGCGTGTTTTTTAGTTTTTTTTAACTATATTTTTCATTTTTTAGTTTGATGTACATTTAATCCTGGCGAACCTGATCAGGATAATGAGATAAACTTATAAATTATTGTATTGTCACTGATTCTTGATAAATGTACAAAGTTTGAATGAAATCTGTCCGTTTAAAGTGGGTCAAAATCGAGTGCAAAGGAGTCGGTAACAAACATACATACAGGTGAAGCTAATAAATTCGTGATAAAAAAGAGGTTTTTTTTTCTGTTCCCTCAGCAACTGTATCGAACCAAGCTATTTTCACGGGATTAAAAGTACCCTACGTCCTTCCCCATGACACAGGCTACTTGCATGTCAAATTTCATCAAGATTGGTTGAGGTGTTGAAGCGTGAATAGGTAACAAACAAACTTACACATTTTCACATTTGTAATATTAGTAAGAATGAAGCTGACAGCTGACTGACCGACAATTATTACGAGTGGAATAGAGAAAGTGTTTACGCTGGCCTGATGCTGGTGCTGGTGCTGGTGCTGGTCGCCAGGTGTCTCGGGTACGTTGTGATGGTGGCAGTGAAAATATGAAGTTATTATCACACGCCGGCTTCATCTGGTTCGTTCCATATGCATGTTGCATGACCGGGCCGCACGCTGGCAGGCGCGGCCCCTTTGTAATTTACGTTCGCATTCCAGCGCTGGCGGCGTGGCGCGGCGCCGCCTCGGCGTCCATACCCCAGATCCTAGCGGGCACCGCGCTGCGCGTGCTCAGCGCGCCTGAGCCCGCGCTCGTGCTGGAGCCCGCGCGCGCGCCGCCCTGCGCCGCCGCTGCGAACGTGAGCGAGTGTTTACGCGCGCTGCGGCTCGACGAGCTGCAGCTGGGCGCGCCGCAGGAGCTCGCCAAACTGCTGCTGGACGCGCAGTCCGTTCCCGCCGCCGCCTAGTGTCGCGCACACGGAGACACGCCACGTGCAAGCGAGACGGGCTGTTATGCTTCGATGCTTCTCCCACCGCATACCGACACGAACACGAACAAACTTAGTTGTGTACAATGCTGTCAGTATTAGGCGAAAGTAGATTGTACAAAAAGAGCATGAAACGAGCCATCTTACCCGAGACCCACGCGACCTGGTACGGCAAGGGTAAAATGGATTTTATGCTCTAGTTTAACAATCTGCTTTTCACTTCGATTGCTAGGAAATAAATCCTTATTTCATCGTCACTATTCATAGATATTGTTTAATTACTAATAATTTTATGAATTTTCAACCGCAATACAACAAATTTGGCTAGTTTTGACGAATAATTATTTTCCCGCCACACAATTTTACTTTTTTTTTATTTGAACTTTTGACGTTTGACTATGGTCAAATCCTTACGACCAAGTTATAAATATTTGCGTTATTTGTTTTTTACGTAAATGCACGCCCGTATTAATCTTAAATTTGTATTGAGATAGTAATATACAGGGTGACTGGTAAGTAGTGCAAATCCTTTTAAGGGGATAAACTACATCTAATTTGCAACAGAAAAAGTCATACTAACTGGGGGTCGGAAATCAACGGTTTTCGAGTTTAAGCCTATTTAGCTTTTTAATTTTGCATGAAAAATTATTTTGTTCAAATGTTTTGTGATTTTTTAACAAAAAAATATAATACAGTTGGCATGCAAAATACGGTAAAACCTACCTCATTTTATCACGCTTTCGAACAAAGTGAAAAAGTTAAAATTGTACAAAATTAATTGCAACAAAAAACAATGATTGTTGTCAAAAGGAGGCCTAATATCCCATACTAATTATCCAACAAAGTTCGAATTTTTTGGATAAGCTTGTGAATCAAAGTTAGTCATGATGCTAGAGGGTCAGAGATGTTTGTTTATGCGAAAAACATGATAATAAAAAAACATGAAAATAATGTTTATTGAAAATTTTTATGGGATTTGATGCACCCTTTTGACAACAATAATTCTTTTTTGTTGCAATCAATTTGTATTATTTAACTATTTTACTTTTTTGGAATGCTGATAAAATAAGAAAGTTTTAACCGTATTTTTCACGCCAACCGTATTATAACTTTTTTTTGTAAAATCACAAAATGAACAAATGCTTTTTTCATACAAAATTTAAAAATGAAATGGGCTATATCTCGACAACCATTGATTTCCGACCCCCAGTTAGTATGACTTTTTCTGTTGCAAATTAGAGGTAGTTTATCCCCTTAAAAGGATTTGCACTACTTACCAGTCACCCTGTATATGTCGTAATCAAATTAAGATATAACCTAAATCTCATAAAAACATATCTATTAAATGAAGGTGTAGTGTAAGTGGCTGTAAGGCCTAATTGCCTTAGTCTTAAAAGAAGAAATTACTTTAAGCACAAGAGCATGAAAACCAATTTTATGCGGCCTTTTCTCGACATAAGTGACAACTTTACGAGCATGAGAAGTGAAAAAATATTTTCTTACTAAATAAAACTGTTACATTAAATTTTGCTTTATTTCATATAATTTTTTCCCGCGGCTTCGCCCGCGTGGATATCGCCCGAGTATATTATATATATATAGCTGATGCCTCTGGCATGTAGGTGGGTTACTTCGGTTAACAACTAGTGGATACCCGCGCAGATCCCGATTTTTGCGGTTCCCGTGGGAATTTCCCAAAATCCTTTCTTAGCGGATGCCTACGTCATAACATCTACCTGCATGCCAAGTTTCAGCCCGATCCGTCCAGTGGTTTGGGCTGTGCGTTGATAGATCACTATGTCAGTCAGTCAGTCACCTTTGATAGTTATATATATATTTAGATACCCTGTCGTAAGTTATGTACGGTATTTAAGAGCCTGCTGGAGTACATAAACCCCATACAAACGTAGTATTTGATTCAATTGTTAACCAAAGAACCGATTTTGAATTAATTTTATATGGATAATCTGATGTAAATCTGTGTCGGCATCGCATTACTTTTTTGAAAAACGAAACAGGAGTGCACTATTAACCAATAAACTTGTTTTCCGTTTTGAAAACAAATTTATTATTAACAAATTTTTTTTTTTTCTATAAAGAGGACCATACCATTGGCCTGTATAGCTACAAACGAAAGGCGATAACTGCGTAAATGATTTATAATCTGATGAGTATAAATGCTAATTCTGATCTGCAATTGATTTAATTAGGGCTAATTTAGGTATGACTATATTGAAATGCAAATGCACGAATCCAGGCACTTATCGAAGTCCACGACGGCTTGAACACTCCTTTAAATCTGTGATTTCTGGTCTTTTTAAGACGGGTGAAGGACCATGTTAACTCCGATAGCTTTTGGGTGCAATGGATATGCAATTAAATAATGTTGAGTTAAAGAATGTTTAATTTTGAAATAAGAATATATTGAAATAAAAGGAATGTTGCCTATTGGCTCCGATATGTATCAAGGTAGTATCGATGTGTAGTGATTCGGGCGCGGTCCGCGCCGGCCAGCGCTCCCCGCCAGGTCGCCGCTGTTAGGTGGTGGGGCAGCAACGGTGCTAGTCGCAACAGTGCTATGCCGTCGATATTTATAATAACAATTCATTTCTCACAAATTTTAACAATTGTAGTGTATCGCAATTAGTACTTTGAGATCTCATCATTAATTGCATACCTTCTCACATTATAAAATAATATGTAGGTATGTAAGCTACAGTTAAATACGAGTACCTACTACAAATAAAACAAAAATAATTCTCGACTTGAAAAGCTCTTAAAAAGTCCAAAAATACTTGTTTCATGCGTGAGGGACACAACAATTAATTAGAACTAACCGATTGATTCCAGACTTACGTATATATGTTTTTGAATTGTCGCATTTTACAGGAATTGTTCACACAATTACGGTTGAGTTTTGTGAAAAATACTAGTTCTGTTCTTCTAGCTCACCATGTTGTGTACTTAGTGGTACACGCAATCAAAGTAAAATCTGAAACAATTACTTTTTGGCATTTTAAAAGATTTTTATATCATGGTTTGTTTTAGTTTTAGTATTCATAAGAATACATTACCTAGTTGATAATATTTATGATACAAGGGTAGTTAAAAGGTCAATCAATACCAAACGAGTGAATTTTGTGAGCCCGAGCCGCAGGCGAGGGTTTACCATCGTCACGAGTTTGTTATTTCCTTTTACACCCATGTATCATACGAAGTTTTTCAATACCGTTGTGAGAAAATAGATAAAATAAAAAAAAACGACCGTGACAGAAAAACAAAATACATGGGTAGGTACATACCTATCAAGGCATCAGCAAACAAAGTTCATTTTACGCGACGTTTGGCTTATTTTAAACGTCCGGAGAGTAATCTCACTTTGTTTTTTCTTATACATACACATATGTATATTTTTTATTACATATATATTAACTACTATTATATATTAATAAAAAGCGTCGGTGGCTCAACCGGTAACGACTCGGTCAATCTAACCAGAGGTACCGGGTTCAAATCTGGACGGCCAATGTACCAATGAGTTTTTCAAAAACTTACGTACATACTTACCGATTGCTTTAACGGTGAAGGAAAACATCGTGAGGAAACCTGCACACGCCTGCGAAGAAACTCGAAGGTTGTGTGTGAAGTCGACCACCCCGCACTGGGCCCGCGTGGTCGACTAAGGCTTAATCGCCCTGATTCGGGGTAGGCTCGAGCCCCTCGGTGGGGACGTATATGAGCTGTAATGATGATATTAACTATTCAAGTTTTTATTAGTGTTTACAACTAAAACATCTCAATTCAGTTTGCGCCATATTTTAGCTAGCACACGTACGCATGCGTAAGTTTTTTTATTATCATAAATAGACTACAATAAGGCTTGGGATACTAAACCTCTTTGGAAAAGATGACCTATTCCTTGGTGTAACCCACGTGTAACCGGTTCCACTTAATTCCTATTTTTTCTCTTTTCATCACACAGATATAACCCAAAATAATCTAAACAGCTAGCGTTATGTACTAACCTCACGGAGGAACTACATATCTCTTTTAAAATTCTCCTTTCAAGTCTTAAAGAAGATTTTGTATCTTTGGTTATTATATTTTTTATTTGCTTATTTATTTATATTTTTTATTGTCTTGTTCCTCCGAGCTAGAAATTAAAAAAAGTGGTAAAGTAAAAGCACATTAAAATAAAAATCAATTTTGCGCACACTTGACTGGCATATAAAGGACCACTTTTCGAGCAACTGTAATGAAAAAATATATTATACTTTCTTACTTAATCTTGTATCAACCTATAAAAACCCGAATGTAAACTATTCGCAGCTAACTACGACGTCGAGTGCAAGCAGCGCAGAGACAGCGGAGCGAGCGTCCACAGCGACCGACGCTCATGTTTTGATAGATTTCTCAGTCATTTTGAATCCTAGCGTAATCATACTTACCTTTTTTTAATAGCTGCGTAATTAATACATATTTTACGTAATAACTTCAACTCATGTAAAATGGATGGTTAACGAACTAATTGTTACTAATCTCAGACGGATGGGCGTGATAAATTGAAAATATATGTTCACAGAGTACGAATGTGTTTATTTTACAGAATTATAATGATACGTGCGTCTCTCGCGTGATTAAAATTAGGAATGCCCTTCGCAGCCGAGCAGTCAATAGACAGCCTGTAGAAGTGGCGGGTAAAGCCCGCCTCTTATAATTTTAACTTTAACCTCATTGGGCAAACTGAGTGAGGCCCGCCTACTGACCATGCAATGGTTCAGAAGGTAGGTGATCTACTAATTACTTAACAATCCTAAAACACAGATCAAATATATATTTATAACATTATCGTCAAAACGTCTCTGAACATTTCTAAAAAAATTACATTGCATGAAATAACTCATTTACCATTACAAATATCAGAAGTGTAAGAATAAAACATGCAACATATTAGAAAACATCAACACCGTTAAAATCGGTGTAGTTTTTGTCGAGATATAGCGATTTTACTAAGCGACCGTCCACCATCTTTAATTGGCCGTAACTACACCGTCCACCACTTTGGTACTGTACGACTCCGGTCACCACGGGTTCAGGAAATCTCGAGGAATCCATCAATATCAATCGTAGGTATAGCCAAGAAGTGCAGATGAAAATCAATTGCTAGAGCACTTATGCTCATTATTGAACCGCTCTATAACACCTGTCTACTAAAGTTATTCACCAGTGTGGTCATATTTTCTTTTTCGTAGCAGTTTTAGATGCAGTGACAAATTTTTGAAATCTTTGATATCATCATGGTTGAGAATTCTGACCTTATAAGGTTTATCTTTGCGTGCCATTAACTGTATGATTGGCTCTAGTTGGCAGGGTACAAAGATGTTTCTGGCTTGTGACATTGCGCTTTGGACAGAGCTATGGACTGATTCACCCTCGCTTTTTTAATCGATTCACACTTATTTATACAGTATAGAAGCATTGCCGCCATAACTTAATTTTCTTTTTGTCCTGAACAACCTTCGCAGAGCAAGAATACTATTTGCATTTCTTTTCTATCACAGTTTGACAAGTAACCAGATCCAAGTTCCAGATCTACTCAAAATAGCTATCATTCACCATTCAAAGTTGGAAGTTAGAATCAGCCATTTCCAACTTTGGTAATCCGGCAGGGGGGTGGGATCCTGGTCCAGAAAACTCGCCATTCCTATTACTAACGGGCGTTGCTCCATAACGCTGCCGAATATTTGGTCAGTTTTTGCATATTCAGGTTATTCTGGATAAAGTCGACAAACGAAAAGGGCTGAAACTAGACTCAATTTTATTGACGGATTTTTTTTTAATATCTGAGTTTTTTTTCTTTGGTTTTATGGGCTTTTCTTTTTTTTTTAACTACGTACTGTAGTAGATGATGGGCCAAACAATTAAAGAAAAAAATAAACGATATTAAACACGATATAAACTAAAAAAAATACAAGTTTAAAAAACTTAAAAACCGACTTCAAAATTAAATTCACTCAAAAGTATGAAATAATATAGATACACGACATTAACCAACAATAACGAAATCAAAGGTGGGTACGAATTAAATTAGGGGCCTAAATTTATTTTTGAGGTCGGTACTAGCACACAGCTACTTACTTACGTATCAAATGTTTTAGATTCGATGGCATTGCTGACACCGACCTCAAAACAAATTTTAGGCCCCTAATTTAGTTCGTACCCACCTTTGATTTCGTTATTGTTGGTAAATGTCGTGTATCTAAGTATAATAATATTATTTCATACTTTTGAGTGAATTTAATTTTGGAGTCGGTTTTTAAGTTTTTTAAACTTGGATTTTTATTTGTTATACCCAATCACGCAGTCACCAATAGGAACCATCAAATGATAAAGCATGTGTTTCATTAACACATACAGATTCCTGTGGTTTCCATCATCATCTCAACAGCATGAAAGTTAAGGAGTTAAATCTTCCATCATCAGCTCATCTGAATAACCTGAAATAATATGACAATCGGTCTATACTTACACCTACGTATCTACGTAAAATATTTGAAGAATTATCTTCTAAATCCTAACCGTTAAGGAGTTGTACCTTCCTTCATCAGCTCATCATCATGAGATGATGAAAAACAGAAGAATAAGTGTTACATGAGTTGTTTATGAGAATTAAAAAAAACCTAAGTTTATACAAGGGTATTAACAATGAGTGGTATAGCGTGCTATAACTCTCTTATAACCCAGAATTGGGCCCATGATTTTAGAGCTTAAAGTGACTTATTAGAGTTATAAAGTGATAATGAAGAGTTACAATAGTGCTATTAAAGTTGTGGTTACCACTTTAAGTATTTGTAAGCTATACACAGGTTACAATCACAAGCTAAAGCAGTAAATCAGTTATGAAATTCAGTCTAATAACTCTGTTTTAACAACATTGAATTGCTTTCTGCAGGTAATAAACATTAGGTACCCAAAGTGCTAACAATTTTCATCTCTTTTAACATATTTTATGTGATTTGTTACTACTAATAGCGTTAATATTTGGTAGTAAGCATACATTTCATGACGGATACATCGTGAAGTGTTAATGTTTCATAATAAAATATATGTCTGTGTGTATTTTGGATTTCTGGTGATACGATTAGTAAATCTCATTTCGAAGGTAAGTTTTCTGTAACAATATCTATTACTTTCCATCTCAATTTTAAAGCGCCTCACAAATTAACTACTTTTGATCATATTTTATAGAAAAAAGTAGTGCCTTAGTTATTTTTTTTCATTTCAGATAAGGTATAAATAACAGTTCCGGGTACTGTGTATAGGTGTTTTAATAGAAAATCAACAATATTGTAAGTAAAAATTAAAGGAAATACTGTATAAAACAAGTTTTCTTGCTTAATAATATTATAGGTTATCTTTATTTAATGACGTCAATCTGTTAACTCTGTTATTCCTACTATAGTGCATGAAGAACTACAGTTAGCGATTCAATACCACCTTCAGTTCTACAATGGTGTCGATTAGATGTAATACGATTAAACTTATTGGACAGGACTGAACTAAATTTAAGCATTCTGTTTTTGTCTTTTTCATACAAAAAGAAAAAGACAGAATGCGTAAATTTAGTTTAGTCCTGTCAATTAAGTTAAATCGTGTTACATCGATTGACACCATTAATGACTTCTGTATTACTGGCGCACCATTACAATGACTTCTATATTACTGGCGTACACCATTACAATGACTTCTATCACCATTATCGTTTTAAAAGTGAAAAGACAGCTAGTATAAAGGTTCAGCTTGCACAATGGTTTTATGTGAAGCTGTAATCTGATAATTTTTAGGGTTCCATTATTTTTGGAATAAAACCATTTGAAACTTTTCTTTTTCTAATAACCTCTAAACTCGCCCGGAAGCGCGACTTCCGGCTTCCGTTCACTCGCGAATTTTAATGGCGTCGCGGATTGCGAATTTCCGATTTTGCAAAAAATAGTTTTTTACGATAAGTATTTTGTCCAGTCATGAAATAAAAAGTAAAATACAGTCGAACATCTCTAGTCTATGTTTCATTTTACAGCTGATAGTCCAATACAAATCTCTTTGTTCAATATTTTGATGTGAAATCTACAAAGGAACAAAAAAGTATGCATTTCACAAATTATGTGTTTTTGATGTGTAACATCTTTGCTCTCGCTTTCCTGCAATTTGTGGGAGTGATTTCGTGAAATGGGACGGAAATGTGTAATATGGGACGGAAATGTGTAACAGGAAGTCGCGAAAGCGCGGAATTCTACTTTACGAGTGTCCGACTCGCACTTGGTCGGTTTTTGCAATTTGTGGGAGTGATTTCGTGAAATGGGACGGAAATGTGTAACAGGAAGTCGCGAAAGCGCGGAATTCTACTTTACGAGAGTCCGACTCGCACTTGGTCGGTTTCTTTCGTTACTGTCAGATCCGCCACCCAGGTACAATATCGTCATCAAATCTAACTAACCTAAAGTATTTTGTCACATGTTACACATCATATGCGAGTACTGTAGGTCTTGCTCGAATTTTTTTGGATGTGTAACATCTTTGCTCTCGCTTTCCTGCAATTTGTGGGAATGATTTCGTGAAATGGGACGGAAATGTGTCCCATGTGTAACAGGAAGTCGCGTTTTTTCAGGCTTTAAAAGCGCGGAAAAGGCAAAGGTATCTATGACCATACAGCCTAGTCTGCCGTATCTTTGCCGTCCTTTTATAAAGTATTTTGTCACATGTTACACATCATATGCGAATACTGTAGGTCTCGCTCGAATTTTTTTTTTCATTGAATATGTATTCAATTGCAATAAAAATAAGGGAAACAATACACTGAATAAATGTAATTAATCAATACTTCCGTCAGTTTACTTCCATGAAGTCCGAATTCTTTCTCAAAATGACACAAATAAGTGCACTTCGCTGCCGCTAAGCACGCCAAAGAGCAAAAATTGAAAATTCTGATTTTTTGGCTAAGAACGAGTTGAATTATTGTGTGGCAAAATTAAAGAGTACATATCTATCTTATTCTCTCACATAAAACACCATAGGAGAGAATGAACTCTAACACATGTTGTTGGTACTTTTGTATTTGGTCGTATCGCGCGGCACATGTGCCGCCTTCCCGAGCCGGCGGGTGTAGGTATTATAACGGCACATGTGCAGCCTTCTCGAGCGAGCAGTACCTAACTAGGTACTTAAACATTTTCTTGTATTAAAGTAAATTTTACAAAATAAGTTATTAAGATGTTTTGCATTACTGCAACAATTTTCCTGTTATTTCAGCAATCATTAAACTATATAGTATCTTGGTGCTAGTAAAGTACCTTGGTACCAACTCGACGCCGTGCCCAGTCGCATTTTTTCGTGCCACCATCTACGCCCCACCCCACTACCCCACCCCGCCGAGCGCTCCTCGCACCTCAGCACAGCAGTTGGATTCGGATTTTAGATCCATTGCGGATTCCAAAGCGATTTGAAATGGCCTCAAATCGCTTTCGGTGTAACAGTGCCGTTGGATCGGATTTAAAGTAAGCAGGTCAATGATCATTAAAATTATTTTGGTATAATTTAAAGGGCAATGGAGTTTCCTATGCTCGGAGTTTCTCTGCGTGATCGAATCAGAAACGAAGGGATCCGTAGGAGAACCAAAGTAACCGACATAGCTTTCAGAATTGCTAAACTTAAGTGGCAGTGGGCGGGGCACATAGCTCGTAGAACAGATGGCCGTTGGGGCAGTAAAATTCTCGAGTGGCAACCGCGCACCGGAAAACGTAGCGTGGGCAGGCCTCCCACTGGGTGGACATATGACCTAGTGAAGGTCGCGGGAAGGCGCTGGATGTGGGTAGCGCAGAACCGGTCATCGTGGAAATCTTTGGGGGAGGCCTATGTCCAGCAGTGGACGGCCTTCGGCTGATATGATGACGATATAAGTTCGTTTGCTGATTAAGCTGCATCTTTGACGGCTCGCGACAAACACTCCGATAAAGGGGCCGCCCTAAGCCGCCGCCGGCTCGCAGCATTCATCAGAGATGCAGTTAATTCAGGATTCTACAGCATTTCCAAATTTCATCAGATTGTTTCGGGATATCATCCAATTCTGTATATTTCTATATATATATATATACTACCAATTGTAAATCTCATGTTTTTTACTTATATATTTCTCATTTACTGTGTACAATAAACAATAAATAAATAAATAAATATATGTAGAATAGCCTTCTTTCAAATTTCATTAAAAACTACACAGATCTCATCAAATTCAACTGGATACTGAAGGTTTTTATTAGAATCCACTGGATTCTATGATTTCCATGAAATTTTACCAGAATGGACCGGGATATCATCAAATTTCACTGGTTCTTACAGATTACCGTTGGGTTCCTCTGGATTCTACAGAGTTCCAAAATTCACTAAAAACTGCTGAGATCTCATCGAATTCAACTGGATACCACTGGTTTTCATTGGATTCAATCGAATTCAACAGGGTTCCTGTCATATTACACCAGTTTCTACCGAAATATCTTCGAACCGCAGGTTTCTATTGAATTCCACTAGATTCTACAGGGATTCCTATTAAATTTTACAAAACCTACCGAGATCTCATTAAATTCAATTAGGTACTGCATGATTCATCTCATCGAATTCAATTAGATCTCGCAGATTTCCGTTGCATTCTACGGGGTTGCCAAATCCCATCTAATTTCACCGAAATCTACTATATTAGATAGTTTCCCTAAAGATCTGAATGATATCTACCGACGACAAAAGATCATTTCGATATCGCTATAATTGAATAACATCTTCGGAGAAAGTTGACCCGCTTCTTCCGATGCCAAACATATTTAGTCGTCAAGTGGTCCCATGGTAACGGCATAGTATTGAACGCTGATAAGACTAACATCCGTGAAGTCCTACTACGAGTAAGTCTATTGGGAAGAAAACTCCCAATAGTACTACTGGTAAGACTACTCGGTAAGACTACTGGGATCTGCCGAGTTTTTGCTTATATACTCACCTTATTTGTGTCCCAAAGAACAACCTTCTCCTATTGTTACTCATAGTTTTGCATGCTTCCACAATAATTTAATCAACTGTAAGTGCCAGCCAATTGAAAAAGTAAATTCTGTAACTTATCTCGGTGTAAAGGTGGACACAAACTTCTCTTGGTCTCAACACGTAGAATATGTTTGTAGTAAATTAAGAATTTGAAAGAGAATTTGAAAAAGAAGATTTGAAGAAGAGAGAATTTTACTGCCCAAAAAGCGTCGGTGGCTCAACCGGTAACGACTCGGTCCATCTAACCAGAGGTACCGGGTTCAAATCTGGACGGCCAATGTACCAATGAGTTTTTCAAAAACTTACGTACGTACTTACCGATTGCTTTAACGGTGAAGGACAACATCGTGAGGAAACCTGCACACGCCTGCGAAGAAACTCGAAGGTTGTGTGTGAAGTCGACCAACCCGCACTGGGCCCGCGTGGTCGACTAAGGCCTAATCGCCCTGATTCAGGGTAGGCTCGAGCCCCTCGGTGGGGACGTATATGAGCTGTAATGATGATGATGAAATTAAGAATATTATTGGGTAAATTTTATCACCTTAGTTTCAAAGTTCTTGCTGGTATATGTCATTAGTAGATTCAATATTGAGTTATGCCATGGACTGCTATGGACTCACATTCAAAACTAATATAGACAAACTGGAAAATTTACAAATTTACAAGCTCCTTGTCAACAAAAAAACTAAAAAAAAGGTGCAAAGGTGACTATAGAAAACTTTTCAAAATTTTTAATATTCTACCTGTTGGTTCAAAACACAAATATCTCTTAGCCGTGAATCACCATGGCAGACAGGAACATATGTCACTAGTTAAGCATAACCATAATACGAGGACAATAGCCGCGAGTAAATTCGTTGTACCTACAGTTTCCAACTACTACGGCGACAGAACACTGAGAAAACGTTTACCATATCTTATGAACAGTTTGCCCGCGGCTATTAGACTCGAACATAAAAAAGTAAATTTAAAAAAATTTTTTTCATGAATAGCCTGTAAGGTAGCTTGGCTCTTGCCGACGATGTACCGATTCACTTAGAATCTAGTTAAGCACCACAGTCTTATCTATGATTGTAATGTATAATTGTGAGACTGTCGATCCCACAGACAAACTGATTTATCAGTTTTGTGGGTCTAATGTTTACTCATTTTTTCGATTAATAAATAAATAATCAGTATAATGTTATACAACTGGTAATGATTTTATCATTGATTGAGAAGTAATTAATTTATGATTAAAAACTTGCTAATGTATCAGTATAATGTCATTTAAACCCGTTTAATAATTTTACCATTTTGTAAGTAGTAGTTACTTTATGATTTAAAAGATTTACCAATGTATGAGTAGGTACCTATAAAGTCATTAAACCGGTAAATATTTCACAATTTTTCGAGTATAGTTATTAATTTATGATTTAAAGACTTTCCAATTAGTAATAAAAATCGGTTGGTTTGATGGTAATGATTCTACCATTGTTTGATCCGCCTTTGTACTGTAACCCTTTTTAATATAGGTATTATTGGGTATATTTGAATTTATAAGAAGAAAACAAAATTAAAAACACGCAACGACATAAAATGCGATTTATTCATTAAACAATAAGTACCTAACAATATAATACTTAGGATATGAGTGGCCCACTCCCGACGACGCCGCGCGCAGTGGCCCGCGCGGCGCGCTGCCTGCCCCGCCCGCGACGCAGGCTGTTGCAAGCGCGCCGCGCGCGCCGACGTACGCGTGACGTCACGTGCCGACGCCCCGAGATGCAATTGTCCTCAATCATTAGCGTTGATGCCAATCATATCCCTTTCTATTCACTCGGGAAGGTCACTTGTTAGAGCAAGCAGGCCGATCTAATAAGCTTAGGTGTCATTCACATATACAAGCGATCGGTCCTTTGTTCTCGCAATGGGACTTCTCGGAGTGTCAGAAAGGTGATGGAGCATGTACAATGCAGATGTAAGCGAGTCGCGACGCTATGTTTGTACTGGCAGTGCATGCTCGAAGTATCTCGGTACAGGCTAGCGGCGCCGGCGCGCCCGCCAATATTATCTATCACAAACTTAACATTAATGTCTTTTGCTATGGAAATACTTATATAACACAGGCTTGTATAATATCTCATTACTACTAAATGATTTGAAATTTATTTATAACATGACAGCGGATGCGAGCTCGCACACTGCACACTGCGGGAATCTCTTAAAGTCGAGCACCAGAGTGAAGCTGAAACAGTTCCAGTTACTGCGCTAAACATGCACTCCAGGTGCACGGACAAACATTTTCAAACTAAGGAAAATAAATGCAGGTCATGGAATTTTTCACGTTACCAGAATTAATGCCAACAGGCATTTATCTAGTTTCACAACAATGCAAACGGTGACAAGACACGCGAACGGCTTGTCGACTAAGGACTCATACTCGAAGACGGCACAAACTGATGTATGTGATACGTTACAAAGCGCCGCTATCACATTACATCTACCGCGCGAGAGGTAGTGCGGCGCCGGCGGCCGGGCCGACACGACACGTACTCGTATGTCGGTGAGTTAGTATGATACGTTACAAAGCGCAGCTATCACATTACATCTACCGCGCGAGAGGTAGTGCGGCGCCGACGGCCGGGCCGACACGACACGTACTCCTATGTCGGTGTGTTGGTATGATACGTTACAAAGCGCCGCTATCACATTACATCTACCGCGCGAGAGGTAGTGCGGCGCCGGCGGCCGGGCCGACACGACACGTACTCGTATGTCGGTGTGTTGGTATGATACGTTACAAAGCGCAGCTATCACATTAGATCTACCGCGCGAGAGGCAGTGCGGCGCCGACGGCCGGGCCGACACGACACGTACTCCTATGTCGGTGTGTTAGTATGATACGTTACAAAGCGCCGCTATCACATTACATCTACCGCGCGAGAGGTAGTGCGGCGCCGGCGGCCGGGCCAACACGACACGTACTCGTATGTCGGTGTGTTAGTATGATACGTTACAAAGCGCCGCTATCACATTACATCTACCGCGCGAGAGGTAGTGCGGCGCCGGCGGCCGGGCCAACACGACACGTACTCGTATGTCGGTGTGTTAGTATGATACGTTACAAAGCGCCGCTATCACATTACATCTACCGCGCGAAAGGTAGTGCGGCGCCAGCGGCCGGGCCGACAAAGCACGTACTCGTATGTCGGTGTGTTAGTATGATACGTTACAAAGCGCCGCTATCACATTACATCTACCGCGCGAAAGGTAGTGCGGCGCCGGCGGCCGGGCCGACACGACACGTACTCGTATGTCGGTGTGTTAGTATAATACGTTACAAAGCGCCGCTATCCCATTACATCTACCGCGCGAGAGGTAGTGCGGCACCGGCGGCCGGGCCGACACGACACGTCCTCGTCTGTCGGTGTGTTAATATGATACGTTACAAAGCGCCGCTATCACATTACATCTACCGCGCGAGAGGTAGTGCGGCGCCGGCGGCCGGGCCAACACGACACGTACTCGTATGTCGGTGTGTTAGTATGATACGTTACAAAGCGCCGCTATCACATTACATCTACCGCGCGAGAGGTAGTGCGGCGCCGGCGGCCGGGCCGACACGACACGTACTCGTATGTCGGTGAGTTAGTATGATACGTTACAAAGCGCAGCTATCATTACATCTACCGCGCGAGAGGTAGTGCGGCGCCGGCGGCCGGGCCGACACGACACGTACTCCTATGTCGGTGTGTTAGTATGATACGTTACAAAGCGCCGCTATCACATTCTATCTACCGCGCGAGAGGTAATGCGGCGCCGCCGGCGCGGTGGCCGGGCCGACACGACACGTACTCCTATGTCGGTGTGTTAGTATGATACGTTACAAAGCGCCGCTATCACATTACATCTACCGCGCGAGAGGTAGTGCGGCGCCGGCGGCCGGGCCGACACGACACGTACTCGTATGTCGGTGTGTTGGTATGATACGTTACAAAGCGCCGCTATCACATTACATCTACCGCGCGAGAGGTAGTGCGGCGCCGGCGGCCGGGCCAACACGACACGTACTCGTATGTCGGTGTGTTAGTATGATACGTTACAAAGCGCCGCTATCACATTACATCTACCGCGCGAGAGGTAGTGCGGCGCCGGCGGCCGGTCCGACACGACACGTACTCGCATGTCGGTTGTGTCAGAATAAAACGTTACAAAGCGCCGCTATCACATTACATCTACTGCGCGAGAGGTAGTGCGGCGCCGGCGGCCGGGCCAACACGACACGTACTCGTATGTCGGTGTGTTAGTATGATACGTTACAAAGCGCCGCTATCACATTCTATCTACCGCGCGAGAGGTAATGCGGCGCCGCCGGCGCGGTGGCCGGGCCGACACGACGCGTACTCGTATCTCGGTGTGTTAGTATAATATGTTACAAAGCGCCGCTATCACATTACATCTACCGCGCGAAAGGTAGTGCGGCGCCGGCGGCCGGGCCGACACGACACGTACTCGTATGTCGGTGAGTTAGTATGATACGTTACAAAGCGCCGCTATCACATTACATCTACCGCGCGAAAGGTAGTGCGGCGCCAGCGGCCGGGCCGACAAAGCACGTACTCGTATGTCGGTGTGTTAGAATGATTTGATGCATGAATATCACAATCACACTTTTTGAAAAGAATATGAGTATCAAGTGGAATTTGTATAATTAGTTGAGTTCATAGTCACATAATAAGCTCGTGTGAGGGTCAGTTTCGATATGATCACATCGTGATTTCAATACCCTATATGTGGTAAAAGAATCAAGTGATACGCGCGAACGTGCTACCTGCAGGAGCAGATGTTTCACTTTCTAATAGTAAAACAAGTATTTGTTAGATTACACAGACCGAAATTGACCCTCTTTAATATAGTTATGGAATCCTGAAACAACCTAAATGACAGGTAAACCAAAATATACAGATAATATAAAAATTCTATAAATTTGATAAAAATCTCATAAAGTTTTTCTTTTTGCATCCCAATATATAAAAAAAATATTCGTACATCCCTTGGTATATTTTAAGCATTTCGTAGATAAGAAACTACGACAGCAACTCTCGAGCTCAGCGCGGCGAGAGGACGAGGTAGTGACGTCACGGGCGCAGTATAACGCTTACAAAAATATATTACTCTATCGACAGGTCGTCGCGCCGCAGTGACCGGCTCTGTGCACTTGGGTAGACAGGTCACGAGGGCGCCGCTGTCAATCGAAATGTGTCCCAGAACCCAGCAAGCATATCATGACAAAATAGACGATTCTTTAATCTATTGTTATGAGAATACGGCTTCATACAAAATTTCAGCATAATTCCTCAACCCCTGGAAGTAGCTCTAAAGTCGATCGTAATCCATATAGCAAGCACACCTTTGATTTTAGTTTTGTACAATTGTACTTGTAACTTAAGTTAGTTTCCATTTAGCAGTAAGTTTTTTAAATAAAATAAATAAATTTTGAGATTTGGCATGATTATTGCAGATTTGTAGGATTTTCCTAGGACTTACGTGCTTGCTAGGGTCTGGAACACAACAGAAATAACAGCTCCCTAGTTCGCCACGATGGAATTTCGTTTATGCATTGGAACTCATTTATTGTACGACAGCACGGCTACCCACAGCACAGCGCGGCTACCCACAGCACAGCGCGGCGACGCCCAGCTACATGCGAGGCGCTCCAGCGGCTCCGACGCAGGCGCCGCCCTCGTCCCGCTGCGCCGGCCCGTCGCTCTCCTGCGAAACGTTCACTATTACTATTGCACTAAGACTGCAATTTTGCAGTTGCATAATAAAATAGCGGCTTAGTTGGTAGGGGGGAGGGGGTATCCATATACCTAAAATATATTTTTGTAATCCTTACAGAGTCCAATGTCACACAATGGTGACATATCACATGGAAGGACTCTGCAAGTAACCATAACCTACAACATTCATTAAATACCTTAGTGTGTTCTACTACCAATATCGAAGATTGATAAATTTAATTTGTTTTCTCATAACTCCCAACCCTACACAGAAGCGGCTTTTATAAAGGCGCATGACGGGCGAAGTGATACAGACTCTCGGTGTGCGGGCTTAAGGTGCATTTTGATTCGTTACGAGCGCATCTACTCTTGGTAGGCTAATACAATAACGAATTTCGCATCCGTGCCTTACAAGGTGGTGTGAACGTTAGCGGCGTTCTAAGTAAGTTTAAATTCGCATGTTTGCTATCAAAAAATTACTTTTTAACTACTACACGAGAATATTATTTATTTAAGTAGGCAATAATGGAATGTGGCGATTTTTTTTTATAGAAATACAATATTCTATCCTGCAATCAATATTGATTGCAGGATAGAATATTGTATTTATGTAAATGGTTGAGGGCTTTTATTAAGTGGCTTTTCTAAACTTTTGGACATTGCTGGTAACACAGATATTGGCCTGTAGTTGTTTATACTGTCTCTGTCCCCACCCTTATGAACTGGTGTTATAATTGACTGCTTAAGTGGTGTAGGAAAAATGCCTTTACCAAAACACGATTAAAAGCATGAGCATATATCTTTCAGACTTTCGTTTTAATTTTTTCATACGATTGTTGCAAATAATTCCTGTATCTGATATATATTGTTTTGTTTATTTCATTGATTTCACCGATTGCTTAAAATCGATATCTTAAGGTCCCTGAGGTCCCTAATCATGAATCAAATACGCGTACCAAGTAATGTAGTATTTATAGTTGGATATTTATATTATCTGAATTTATAAATTCTCATAAGCATTATTGTACTTTATTTAGATAGTTTTTATTAAGATGAACTTTTCGCAATCTTGGATCTGTAAATTCTTCCAAGTAAAAAGTTTTTAAATAACACGTTTCCTAAATGGAATAATAATAAAATAATTTATGCTATGATTCGTAAAATTTAAAACGAAAAACGTAGGACGAATGCAATAAGCTTAGGTAAATTATTCATTCGCCCCTCGTTTTTCACTTTAAATCTTACGAATCATTATTTTATAATCTTACGAATTTTTTGCTTTTCAGTCTCTTTTGATGACGAGTTTAATGAAGATACTTCTTACTCAAAAGAATTATTTCTGATTTTTATTATAACCTCGTATTGTCATCCAGTTCTAAGCTGTGTATACAGAAAATCTAGCGTATCTGAAAATTAGTTACAAATCAGTAACGAAATTCTTCTGAAAACAGACTATCAAGCTAATAAAAAAAACATCCTAGTGCGAGTCTGATTCTTGTAACAACAGCTTTGTACCGCCATAACTCTCCACACAAGTATAACAGTGATACCCAGTCATTACAAACAAAATACATCAACGCAAGCCACGTATGAAATTAAAGACTTCAGATATTCGATTTTGGAAGCGATTGGTCCAGTAACTAATAAGTTCAAAATGGTGGCCACGTTTTTCAATTCTGACAACTAGTTCGTGATAACACACCTCAGGGACCCTCCGATGTCGATTTTGGATGCAATCGATCCAGTAACCTAAAAAATTCAAAATTCAAATTCAAAAAAAAAACCCATTCTGACAACGGATTCGTATTTTTTTTATTTACCAAATTTCAAAACAAAATACAAAACAATCGATAGTCTAGCACCATTAAACCTGAATGGTTTGTCTAGGTGCTCTCAGTCATCTACATGCTACATACTTACAATGGCAAAAAATATAAAGAATCAGATAAGTTATGCATAGCTACATATATCATCAACAGTATTACTGTAATGCATATAATATCGATTTTGGAAGCAATAGGTCCAGTAACTAAAAAGTTCAAAATGTCGACCATTTTTTTCAATACTGACAACGGATTCGTGATTAGGGACCTCAGGGACCCTCAGATATCGATTTTGGATGCAATCGGTTTAGTAACTAAAAAGTTCAAAATGGCGGCTAACAAGTAAATTTCTGCGGTATGGGAGCGGCGCGGGGGGTACGGGAGTGTGAAATAGGAGCCAGTGTGAAATCAACTACATTTTGTGTGCTATTTGTCTGTACTTTTGATACCACTGTATATATACGGTACTGTATATATTTGATTACCTGGGCTAGCTGCAGCGGCGGTGGTGCGCGAGGCGCAGGCGGCGCGCACAGCGCGGTCCACTCGCCCTCCGGCGCGTATAGACATTCCACGCACGACAGGAACTCCTGCGCAAAGTAACAACACCTCCATTAGCTGCAACTTATAATGGCCTGATAATTAAGTAAGTTGGACGTCTCTCCACCAGGTTAGCTGATACTCGAGTAAGTTTGACGTCTCTCCACCAGGTTAGGTGATACTCGAGTAAGTTTGACGTCTCTCCACCAGGTTAGCTGATACTCAAGTACGTTTGACGTCTCTTCACCAGGTTAGCTGATACTCAAGTAAGTTTGACGTCTCTTCACCAGGTTAGCTGATACTCAAGTAATTTTGACGTCTCTCCACCAGGTTAGCTGATACTCAATAAGTTTGACGTATCTCCACCAGGTTAGCTGATACTCAAGTAAGTTTGACGTCTCTCCACCAGGTTAGCTGATACTCAAGTAAGTTTGACGTCTCTCCACCAGGTTAGCTGATACTCAAGTAAGTTTGACGTCTCTCCACTAGGTTAGCTGATACTCAAGTAAGTTTGACGTCTCTCCACCAGGTTAGCTGATACTCAAGTAAGTTTGACGTCTCTCCACCAGGTTAGCTGATACTCAAGTAATTTTGACGTCTCTCCACCAGGTTAGCTGATACTCAATAAGTTTGACGTCTCTCCACCAGGTTAGCTGATACTCAAGTAAGTTTGACGTCTCTCCACCAGGTTAGCTGATACTCAAGTAAGTTTGACATCTCTCCACCAGGTTAGCTGATACTCAAGTAAGTTTGACGTCTCTCCACCAGGTTAGCTGATACTCAAGTAAGTTTGACGTCTCTCCACCAGGTATATGTTTTTACCAGGCAGGTGGACTCTGTGAGGGATACCAGGCCACTCAAAAAGTTTTGCAAAAAATAGTTTTTACCTATAAGGCACTTGCCACTTGTAATTATTTAAAAAAATAAGATTATTTAAAAGTAAAAATACTATTGTTCGAATTTCGATTTTCCCTCCACATTTTTTCGAGAGCCAAATTAAATTGTCTCATTTAAAAATGGATCTGTATCGAGAACATTTTCGTGCGATGATTTTCTACGATTTTAAATGTGGCCTAAAACCTGATGAGTCATTTGATCGACTTCAAAAGGCTTTGATGGATGAAGGACCTTCAAAAGCAACGATCTACCGTTGGAATAGCGAGTTCAAGCGCGGTCGCCTTACTTTGGGGGAGGAACAAAGAAGTGGTCTTCCTACAACGGCTGTCACGGAAGGAAGTGTGCTGGCAGTACAAAAATTAATTCAAGAAAACAGGCGCATTACATACGAAGAGATTCAGCATACACTGCAGATTGGATCGAGAAGCGTTCACAAGATTCTACACGAGCACCTTCGCGTGAGGAGGATAGTTTCACGCTGGGTGCCGCACAACCTCACCGAAGCACAAAAGCAGGCCCGCGTGGAGTGGTGCCATGACATGATTAAAAAATTTGAAGCAGGCTCGTCTCGGCGCGTTTACGACATTGTAACAGGTGGCGAATCCTGGATTTATCAATACCATCCAGAAACAAGCGTCATTCAACAGTTTGGCTGTTTCAAAACGAACCAACGCCTACGTAAGTGAAGCGATCGAGAAGCGCAGGGAAAATTTCAATGGCTAGTTTCTTCACTTTGACGGGGTATCTGGTTTCAATTCCATTACGAGACCAAAGCAGCATCAACGCCGAATGGTATACCACAAAACGTCTGACAAAACTATCTCCAATGAGCGACCGAAAACCGGGCTCCGCGGGGTACTGCTTCATCATGACAACGCGCCTGCGCACTCAGCGCCCAAAACGAGGGACTTCCTGGACACTACACCGGTCAGAGTCCTGGGTCACCCTCCTTCCAGTCCTGATCTGGCACCGTGTGACTTCTTTTTATTCCCTAAAATAAAAAAATCTGCTGAAAGGGATACAGTTTTCATCGCCGTAAGACGCGCTAGCAGCGTTTGAGAAGGCTATGGAAGAGGTATCTGCGGCGGACTGAAAAAAATGATTCGAAAATTGGTTCAGACGCATGAAACTTTGTATAGAGGCTGGTGGAGAGTTCTTCGAAAAGATTAAATTACAATATTTTATCCATAGAAGTCAGTTTTTTAGTTTCCCAAAACTTTCTGAGGGTCCCACGCATTTGTCCTTATCCTTGTCTATGTGAGCACTATCGTCGTCTTTCCTCTATCACCGTCACAGGTATAAATGCATTTTTTTTACATAACTATAATACGATTGACCACTGAGGTTCGTGTACTTTTTTATTGGTTTTGGCTGAAAAACCCCGTTGTGAGTACTTTACGACCCACATCATTTACTTGATGAACCTGGACCAGTTTCGCTAACTTGGCACCACTGACACTGTTTCTTTTTTTCAATAATTTAGTAATATTTGTCACTAATTCTAATTCATTTGTTAATTTATTGTTAAAACGTATTGCGCCTTTTTAGTGAAATAAAGTTTTTATCTATTTATCTAAGTGTAATATCATCTGCAAATATTTTCAATTTTATTCTATATACAATAAAGACCCGTACCCAGCCCAAGCCAAGGTTTGCATACCTTGCCGTCGAACCCGCCGACCGCGTACAGTACGTCGTCAACAACGGCGAGGCCGAGCGCAGCACGCGCGCGCCGCAGCCGCGGGCCCGCGTGCCAAGCCAGCGCGTCCTGCGAGTCGGGCACGTCGGGGGCGTCGTGAGGTGGCGGCAGGAGCCAGTCGGTGCGGCGCAGCGAGGCGGCGCCGTCCGACCCGCCAGCCAGCGCAAGGCGCCCGCGCCACACCGCCGCGCCCGCCGAGCGCCGCGCCTCGGGCAGCGTCGGCCCCGCCCGCCACGCCTGCATGCACACCAATCACTGCTCACTGACTATTTACTAATATTACTAATAGATACATCGCTAAAAAAAATATTTAACAAGTTTTTTAATTTTATTATTACCATTATTTACAATCAGTATACCCATTATAATCACAACAGTGTTAACTTCCTTGTTTTTTTCTTTTAATGTTCTTTTAAAGACAAGAAAGTTTTTAGAATTTTCAAGCGAAGAGATATGTGGTAAATTGTTACTTAAATATTATTTTAAATTAATATATATGTCGGAGCGCAAGGACGAGGCGCCATCTATGCATCCGTCGAAGCACCGTGTGTTTTATCTTGAAACGCAAACTGTTAGCTAGGGTAGTAATAATAGTCATCTTTGGCCAAGGCGTGGTCTGTGCGAGACCGGAACCCGGAAGTTGGTAGTGTTGGTACTTGTTAGTTAGCCAATCAGAATCGTTGTGATTATCGAACCATTAAAGACAATGCAGCCTACCTACAGAGGCTACGACAGAGGCGCCAATTATTTTACGAGCACTTTTGATCGAGCAGCTGAACTGTCAACTTGGGAAGCCAGTCCCGTGCCGAACTCATCGCAGTCTATAAAATAATCGGTTTTCATCCGAATCATCGTTAGGCCTCGTGCTGCAAACGTGTGTGAATATTGATTGTACACTCCAAAACTTCTCAAAGACGAGTTTATTTCTTAGATACGGCCAAAACCCTTCTGATGATCCGAAATATACAATTATACATGTAAGCGACTAGAGGAAATAAACAGATTAAAGTCTCAGGTAATGGTATTTGTAACAGAATCAACATATATATCTTTGTCATTTACATAATCTATTATTTTATAATACCCTCTAGAGCACAAGCATTTTTTGACATGAGTCTTGAATTTATTTTCTGACAAACTAGTTACATTTTCAGTCTCGAAAAGGCTTTACTTTACTTACATTTCTTAAATTCAAATTATGCCTGTCACTATTTTTAGGAAATAAATGCAAATTCTTACGAACGTACATGATGTTTTCATATATAAATTGACTAGCAACAGTTAAAATATTGATTTCTTTGAACTTATTCTTTAACGACTCACGTGATCGCATCTGATAGATTGCGCGGATAGTTCTTTTCTGCAAGATGAAAATAGTTTCTGTATCAGCCACAGTAAGATGCCATAAGACATTATACTATGGAAGTAACTAAAATACACTAGTCTCGCATTACCTACATCCGTTAACTGTCTTATTTTCTTAACGGCATAAGCAGCTGAACTAAGCCTTCCCGCTAATGTTTCAATTTGTGGTCCCCATTGAAGTGAAACATCAAAAGTTATACCAAGGAACACCATAGTATTTACAAATTCTAATTTATTACTATCTAATATAACACTATTATTGACCTGTTTTATATTTGGCAAACAAAATTTTATACATTTTGTTTTCTTAACATTTATTAATAAGTTGTTCACAGTGAACCAGTTCAGTATCTTTGAGAGAGTGTTGTTTACTTTGTCAATTTCATTTTCTTTCTTATTCACTTTAAAAATAAGAGAAGTATCATCCGCAAACAAAACAATATTAATTTGATAGATGTTGCACCATAAAAGGCAAATCATTTACGTAAACAAGGAAAAGAAAAGGCCCTAATAAGGAACCCTGGGGCACACCCATTTTCACTTTAGATCTAGATGAGTTTGTGCCATTTACTTGTACTTTTTGTGTTCTGTTGTCTAAATACGAATTTAAAAGACTGAGAGCACCATCCTCTACACCATAATTCTTTAATTTCACAAGTAATGTTTGGTGTTCAACACAATCTAATGCCTTAGATAAATCACAAAACACTCCAATTGCATTCTGCGATTCCTCAAAGGCATCATAGATGTTGCGAATAAGTGCAACTCCTGCATCGGTTGTTGAACGACCTTTCGTGAAACCAAATTGTTGGCTATGCAGTAGTTTGTTTTCTGTAAAATATTGTAGCATTTGGTTAAGCATAATCTTTTCAAACACTTTACTAAGAACTGGCAGCACAGTAACTGGTCTGTAGTTGCCCGGATCAGTTTTTAAACCAGATTTTAAAGGTATCACTTTACTAAGCTTCTTGAGATCTGGAAAGACGCCACTATCAATGCTAATATTAAAAAGATAAGCTAAATATGGCGCTGTATCAATTACATTACTGATCAAGCTTACCGATAATCCCCAGAGGTCTTCGGTTCTTTTCACTTTAAGAGATTTAAATGTTTTTACAATAGTTTGTGGTTCAATTACTCTGAAGGAGAATTTTCGATCACAAATACTAACATTTTCCTTTAGCATCCATTGAGCATACATAGGTGATGAGTTTAGGGTTTCAGTAGGATTTAGTGGAATATTTGTTTTTTTTGTTTTTTTTTTTTAATTTGAGTGCGTTTGACTTCAACTCACCTGATGGTAAGTGATGATGCAGTCGAGGATGGTACACTCAAATAATGCCTATTCACTCTTGCCTTGACGATCCCCAAATTATAGGAATCGGGAAACACTGACGCAGGCAAGGAGTTCCACTCCTGCGCTGTACGCATAATAAATGAAGAAGCGTAACGATTCGTGCGAAAAGGTGGAACATCAACAACAAAGGGGTGCAACCCCTCCCTGCGTCTCGTTGACCGATGGTGGAATGGAGCCGGGGGAATGAGGTCGTGAAGTTCTTGCGCACACTCTCCGAAATGAATTCGATAGAACACCGACAGACAGGCGACTTTACGGCGATGCTCAAGGCTTTGGAGCTTTTCATTGACTAGCTCGTCGTCACCAATGAGTCTCCGTGCGCGTCGGTCGATGGCGTCCAAGGTATCCAGCTGATAGCGGGCTGATCCATCCCATAAGTGTGCACAGTACTCCATACATGAGCGGACCTGTGCTTGATATAAGGTAAGCAGCTGTCCAGTGTCCAGTGTAAAAAAGGTTTCGAATTTTTTGGCTACATCGGCTTCTAACTAATTTTACCTTGATCTGTTAGAAAAACATATTCCTTGTCGCTTGTCGCGAGATTTGACTTTACCTGTTTTTTTGCTAATAATATTCCAAACAGTATTTATTTTATTATCTGCCAATTTTATTTTTCTAGCTAGATAATTAGATTTTGCTACGCGGCAAACCTGCTTAAAAATTTTAGAATATTGTTTCACATAATTTCTTAAGGTCTCATAAAAAGTGTAAGTTTTTTGTCTTATAGGTCAAACAAAGTTTGGCGACTTTTGTATATACCTATAGTAGCCCATTCACTGAATTTTAATTTGATGTTACTTATTGTGGATTTAGACTTAAAAATAATTCCCTATCCAGTACTGTAAAAAAATCATTGTAAAAACCGTTGGCTTGCACTTCATTATCAAAATCTGGTAAGGGTACTTTTTCATCTAGTACTTTTTTAAACTTTTCTATTCGACTAACAGTGACCGGTCTCGTTTGAATTTTGATTTGTTCTGCAGTAATACTTACGGGAAAGCTAGCCATTATTCCGCTATGATCTGACCTCAAACAATTAAACACCTGTTTATTTAAATAACTGCAATTACAAAATATGTTTACTATACATGTGGCAGAGGTCTTTGTTATTCTTGTGGGTTCCAGAAATAAATAATCTAAATCAAATGACTTGAAGAGACAAGTAATTCTAGTCGTCGAGGACTTTTTTTCCAACAAATCAACATTGAAATCGCCGCATACTATCACCGATTTACGGCTTTTACTAACAATATTTAATAAATCCTCCACTGCACATTCGAAGCTAGTTAAGTTATTTTCATATGGGGGCCTATACACGCAAACAATGATGTGGTTCTCCAGCTCCACACAAGATAATTCCACAGTTTTTTCAATCGAAAGGCCAACAACGTCCTTTCGTTCTTTAATCTTTAAGAGAATTTTTGGTAAATATAACTGAACCACCACATTGTAAGGACTTTCAATTGAATGCACTGGCTATACAATAATTTTCAAAACTAAAAAGAATTTCTTGATCTTTGAGCCAACGTTCTGTTGCACAAAAAATATCTACACAGTATTTTTCCAGAAAAAGTTCTATTTCAAATTCTTTTCCGAGGAAGCCTTGAATTGAATATTTTGGTGAACTAGTTTTAAAAAACTTGGCTTCTTCGTTCTCTTTGAATCTAGTTTAAATCTCGAGTTTGAGCACTGCCGCCAACGCCGGCATCGCAGGGTGTACTATCCAGTACATTTATAGCCTGCGCTATACGTGCGGTACCGTCAAAGTTATTACCAACTGAATACAGTTGGTACGATTAAAAATACCGTAAGCTAACGAATTAGCTAGTCTCTTTTTCTGTGCATAAGGCAAGTACATTTTGTCTTGAGTCAACCTAAACTTATTTACAAAACTATTTGTATCAAAAAATTATACAAAGTTGCTCTGACTACAAGTCAAATTGCATGAATATAAATTTAAATAATACAATTTTCTATTATAGTTGGGTGTTTCATTAGTACAGTAAGGAAATGCACACACTCTAACTTTACATTTCTTTTTCTTGCTAAGCTCAATTAGCCGGTCAACAGATTTTTTATATGAGCTTTCTTTACATTTGTACTATTTCCTGACATTAACACAAGTGAGGTGTTTTGATCAGAGGAACTATTACACATTTTACCTACTATATAATCGGGGTAGCACATGGTTTCCGTCATAGTTGTCGATTTCTTCATCAAATGCTTGCTTGCTTGCGCGCTTAATCAAATGTTAAAACATATTACAGAAAAAAAACTACTGCATAACCAACAATTTGGATTCACAACAGGTCGATCAACAACCGATGCAGGAGTAGCACTTATTCGCAACATCTATAATGCCTTTGAGGAATCGCAGAATGCAATTGGAGTGTCGTGATTTATCTAAGGCATTTGATTGTGTTGAACATGAAACAATACTTGTGAATTAAATAACTATGGTGTAGGGAATGGGGCTCTCAGTCTTTTAAATTCGTACATGCAAGCAGAAAACAAAAAGTACAAGTGAATGGCACGAACTCATTTGGATCTAGAGTGAAAATGGGTGTACCCCAGGGTTTCATATTAGGGCCTTTTTTTTCCTTGTTTACGTAAATGATTTGCCTTTTATGGTGCAACATCTGTCAAATATTGTGTTTTTTGCGGATGATACTTCTCTTATTTTTAAAGTGAATAGGAAAGTAAACGAAATTGATGAAGTAAACAACACTCTTCAAAGATACTGAACTGGTTCACTATGAAAAACTTATTATTAAATGCTAAGAAAACAAAATGTATAAAAATTCTTTGCTAAAATTAAAAAAGGTCAATAATAGTGTAATATTAGATAGTAATAAATTAGAATTTGTAAATAATACGGTGTTCTTTGGTACAGAGAAACTATTATTGGATGTGTCACTTCAATTGGCACCACACATTTAAAACTTTAGCAGGAAGACTTAGTTCAGCTGCTTATGCCGTTAAGAAAATAAATCAGTTAATGGATGTAGGTACTGCGAGACTAGTGTATTTTAGTTACTTCCATAGTATAATGTCTTATAGCATCTTACTGTGGCTGATATAGAAACTATTTTCATCTTGCAGAAAACAGCTATCCGCGCAATCTATCAGATGCGATCACGTGAGTCGTTACATAGGTACTCTCAAAATATCTGTCGCCGCTGCAAGGGGTGTTTCTACTCGTCAAACTAAACAACTTTCAGTATGTTAAAAATTTAACTGAACAAACAGACACATACTGTCTGTCTGGTACATTGCGTGTCGAGCTGCAGACACGCGGTAGAGGCGAGGCAGTGCCACGCGTCGCAGCCGCCCAGCGCTCACAGCGCGCCGCCTCATTCCGGCTGTGAACACACAGATACATACCGCATCTGGCGTGTCGAGCTGCAGACACTCGGTGGAGGCCAGGCAGTGCCACGCGTCGCAGCCGCCCAGCGCCCACAGCGCGCCGCGCCACACCGCCGCCGCGCATTGCGAGCGCGACGCCTCCAGCGGCGGCTCCAGATGCCAGCTGTCAACACGCAGACACATTTTGATTTAGTCGAGCCATCCGCAACTCGAGCATCATACACCCAACAATATCAACACGACAGCCGCAAACAAAAGCTGGTAGTCCATGGGTGCTAATCAAAGAAGATTGTGTAAAAGGATGTTTGATGTGCACACACGCCCGAACGTACACACACACGAACACCCAAAATTTGGGTGTGTGTGTACGTTCGGGCCAAACACACATACACAACACACACACCCCAAAATTTTTCACAATCTGTTTTCAAGAAGTTAACCAAAAGCTGTGTTGATACTACTACTCTGCTCTTAAAAATGTTTATCTGTCTCTGCTTGTGTCATTTATTATCACGTTTACATGGGTTAGTAGGGGGCGCTTATGCCTCAAACTTAAGTCTAATTTATTTCCGATCACTATTAAACGTAGGTAGGTACTCTACGATGAGCGAAGCGAACCCCGTATTTTTATGTTTCTGGTCTTCATAGAAGGTGCCAAACAGTAGGTTGATTAGTTAGCCGGTATTCCAAGGTGAAGGGTGAATTAAACTCCCTCCGCCCCGGCCACACCCTCTATGCCTACAGCCTTGATCAAAACTGTTACTTATTGAAAAGCCACACGTGTGATACCAGTAAAACACAATCGTTATGGTTAATATCTACCTGATGATTAATTGATTACAACAAAATTATGATAATGTTCTTTAATCGTATAAATTCTAAATAATCTTTCTCAATAAAAATTAAAATTTAAAAACCCCCGACAAGCCTCTAAAAAGTAAAAAATAATATATATTGGCCCTTCAAGTTTAATTTAAGTTTAATTTCATTCTTTTTAACTTAACATGTTGTAACTACCCCTAGCTATTCATTAAGATAAGCCAAGAATAGAACACAATAAAATGTGATTTCATGTACAAAGAAGAGTGGGTTCGTGTATTAATCAAAAGGTTCTTTGAACGGGCAAAGCTTATCTTTAAGGAGTGCAAAGGATTTTTTTTTACTACTTAGCGGGCTTACCAATATCGTTCCCAGTATATGTAGGGAGGCAGATGCGTGTCAAGGCACAAAGTACGAATTAAGGCTTACATCACACTAATATTATAAATGTGTGTGTGTGTGTGTGTGTGTGTGTGTGTGAGAGAGTGTGTGTGTGTGTGTGTGTGTGTGTGTGTTTGTTACTTCTTCACGCAAAAACTACAGAACGGATCTGGCTGAAATTTGGTAGGTAGACAGATTAGGACCTGGAGCACCCTCAAAAAGTCATAGAAACGTTGTCCACGCGGGTGAAGCCGCGGGGAACATCTAGTATGTTATAACGCTCATAGCGGCATAGATCAAATGCATGTGTGAATAAGATAAGGCAAGACCTGAGGGTCATAAATAAAATAACGTAATTGCTATTCAGCCAATTTCAGGCGCTCGGACCATTATGGGGCGAAATGGTCCGAAGTGTCACTGGTGATGAATGGCACCATATGGCTGGTGTATGTATGCCGATACATCAGCTGAGAGCTTGATAATTACATTATTGAGCGAAACTTAAGGAGCGGCATGGAGGAGGTACTGTTGTTGTGTCAGCCGGTTTACCGACATAAGTCGTATGGTGTACGATTCGATTAACCATCGTGACGTGCATCATGTTCGGCAGTCTGAATGGTAAACACATATCGGTCGTTTAAAGTTGTCGACGGTGCGTGTGGTGTTAAAATACACTCTTGTATGCGTCGACGATCGTTCCTTTTACTTTCCTCTGGGATTGTTTTGGGGAACGATGCATGATATAAAATCTAATTTCGTGTGAATAGAGTACGAGTTGCTTGTGCTAAATGGAAAATTAAATAAAAGTGATAATTTGCTTGAATGTATTTGTAGTCGATAAAATGTCATGTATTACATGCCCTCAAATATCGGTAACCCTATCCGATACACACTGTATATTTCTTACGTACTTATTCACATACCTTTGTTTGATATCCATTCAAATCCATTTAACACTCATTTCCAAAATGTTTTGTAGCTGTCATCTGATTAGGTTAATGACTACGCACGATACACTGCACGTGGGGTGGGCATAGTGAGGACTCACCTGTCGGTGGTGGGCTCGTAGCGCGCCACGTGCGGTAGACTGCGCCCGCCAGCCCAGCCGCCCAGCACGTACAGCGCGTGCGGGGCCGCTGCCGCCGCCGCCGCGTGCGAGCGCGCTAGCGGCATGCGCGCGCGCGACGCCCACAGACCCACTGCCACGCCGCCGCCTGCCGCCACTTTCTGCAAGACACCAATAAGCGGCAACACGTCAGAGTCGCTACCGTGTCTTACACGCTGCCGATATGCGAGAGGTTTATCCTATGCTGCCCGATGTCGACCGAAGGTTCGGATCGGTCCCACGACAGCGAATATGGACGTGCGTGGCGAGTGGAAATCGTGAATTAGGTACTTATACAACACTCTGCATGCTGCACGCGAGCTTCCGCCTCTTCCATACGAGTATAACGACACCTCACAGTGTGTTTTTCGTAATGTTTTTCGGGTGTTTGTAGCTTAAACGGCTTCATATGTTTTGAAGTGTGAGCCTCACGTAACATATGAAGCCGTTTAAGCTACAAACACCCGAAAAACATTACCTTCCTTTTTTGACAGTCGGATAAAAACAAATACTAAAAGAAAAAAAAACGGTTGTCTGTAAAGTCGATTTACGGACGATAATTTTACGTGATAACAAGTTCCCGTCCGAGTCCCCGTCAAATCCCCATCCAAGTCCCCTTTAGTGTTTCCTCACAGATTATCGACCGCAATAAAACACCTCTTGTAAGCTCCTGGAAGCCAAGTACTTTAATCCATTGACACACTTGTTTAACGGTTCGTCCGTCCGTACGTCCAAATACAAGTACAGCTTGCACGCTCGGCTCAAAGTGCTGATTTTTGTTAGAGTCAAGAGTCCCCCCCCCCCCCACCAGCTAAACCGCTATTTCAGCGCAATTGACATATAAAAATTTAAAAGAAAACTATAACGGGTAGGTAGGCTTTCTTTGTGTAAGTCGATAGTTGTTGAATTTGAAAAAAGTTTATATTATGTAGATTTTTCCATACAAAATGTTCTATTTTTTTTATTCACAATTAGTAAGCTCTTGGCATCATCTCACCAGATGGTAAGTGACGATGATGCCGAAGATGGAAGCGGGCTTACCAAGATTCTCTAACACAATGGAGAACTGGCTATCTTATCTTCCAGCCGGAACATATCAACTGCAGTAATTTTGTTATTCAAAACATACATTTTCTCATATTAACTGTTTCAGACCGTCATCGGCAAGGGGTACAAGACTGCGAAAAAAATATTGTTACTTTACTAGGAAAGGTCATTGGGCAGCATAGTATGAAACCTATACCCACGGCCTACAGAAAAAAAATTAGGTAGGATGTTTAGATAAACGTCTCTAGTTCACGAATATATATGTCGCATTAACGTAGTTAATGGGATTCAAGCCAAAAGCTTAAAAAAGAAAAATATAATATTGAGGTTAAAACTTTCGTGTTAGCAACGTGACAGAACGTCCTTAAACGTTCTTGAGGTAAAAAAAATAGATGGAGCCTATTGCTAGTGAAAAGCAGAGTTGTACAAATCGATGGAGCCTCTTGCTAGTGAAAAGCAAAGTTGAAAAAATGGATGAAGCCTCTTGCTAGTGAAGAGCAGAGTTGAAAAAATCGAAGGAGCCTCTTGCTAGTGAGGAGCAGAGTTAAAAAAATAGATGGAGCCTCTTGCTAGTGAGGAGCAGAGTTGAAAAAATAGATGGAGCCTCTTGCTAGTAAGGACCAGAGTTGAAAAAATCGATGGAGCCTATTGCTACTGAAAAGCAAAGTTGTACAAATCGATGGAGCCTCTTGCTAGTGAAAAGCCAAGTTAAAAAAATCGATGGAGCCTCTTGCTAGTAAAGACCAGAGTTGAAAAAATCGATGGAGCCTCTTGTTAATGAAGAGCAGAGTAAAAAGAAGTGATGGAGCCTCTTGCTAGTAAAGACCAGAGTTGAAAAAATCGATGGAGCCTCTTGTTAATGAAAAGCAGAGTTAAAAAAATCGATGGAGCCTCTTGCTAGTAGAGTACGGAGTTGACAAAATAAATGGAGCCTCTTGCTAGTGAAGAGCAGAGTTGAAAAAAAAGATGGAGCCTCTTGCTAGTAAAAAGCAGAGTTGAAAAAATCGATGAAGCTTCTTGTTGATGGACAGCAGAGTGAAAAAAAGCGATGGCGCCTCTTGCTAGTGAAGAGCAGAGTTAAAAGAGGCTCCATCGCTTTTTCTCACTCTCCTTTTCATTAACAAGACGCTTCATCGATTTTTTTAACTCTGGTCTTCACTAGCAAGAGGCTTCATCCATTTTTTCAACTCTAGTCTTCACTAGCAAGAGGCTCTATCTATTTTTTCATTTCTGCTCCTCCCTAGCAAGAGGCTTCATCGATTTTTTAAACTCTGCTCTTCACTAGCAAGAGGCGCCATCGCTTTTTTTCACTCTGCTGTCCATCAACAAGAAGCTTCATCGATTTTTTCAACTCTGCTTTTTACTAGCAAGAGGCTCCATCTTTTTTTTCAACTCTGCTCTTCACTAGCAAGAGGCTCCATTTATTTTGTCAACTCCGTACTCTACTAGCAAGAGGCTCGATCGATTTTTTTAACTCTGCTTTTCATTAACAAGAGGTTCCATCGATTTTTTCAACTCTGGCCTTTACTAGCAAGAGGCTCCATCACTTCTTTTTACTCTGCTCTTCATTTACAAGAGGCTGCATCGATTTTTTCAACTCTGGTCTTTACTAGCAAGAGGCTCCATCGATTTGTACAACTCTGCTTTTCACTAGCAATAGGCTCCATCGATTTTTTTTATTTCTGGTCTTCACTAGCAAGAGGCTTCATCCATTTTTTCAACTCTGCTTTTCACTAGCAAGAGGCTTCATCCATTTTTTTAACTCTGGTCTTCACTAGCAAGAGGCTCCATCACTTCTTTTTACTCTGCTCTTCATTTACAAGAGGCTGCATCGATTTTTTCAACTCTGGTCTTTACTAGCAAGAGGCTCCATCGATTTGTACAACTCTGCTTTTCACTAGCAATAGGCTCCATCGATTTTTTTATTTCTGGTCTTCACTAGCAAGAGGCTTCATCCATTTTTTCAACTCTGCTTTTCACTAGCAAGAGGCTTCATCGATTTTTTTAACTCTGGTCTTCACTAGCAAGAGGCTTCATCCATTTTTTCAACTCTGCTTTTTACTAGCAAGAGGCTCCATCTATTTTTTCAACTCTGCTCCTCCCTAGCAAGAGGCTCCATCGATTTTTTCAACTTTGCTTTTCACTAGCAAGAGGCTCCATCGATTTGTGCTTCACTAAAAATGATTTATTTACGCATTTATATATTTTTTTTACATTTTATTCCCATGGTTTAAAAAAATAAAATTTTTTTTAATGAAATCTGGGTTAATACTTAACAATTTAAAACTAATTTGGTTTTTGTAGGATAACTTTAGTTAACCGGGTCAGATTTTGCCCAATGACCTTTGCTATAACATATGCCCATTCTAGCAAAGTTCGTTAGCTCAATTAACCTAAGTTATTTATAGTAAACCAATTGTATACTTTTGAAAGAGTGTCGTTTACTTCGTCAGACATATCAGTTTTTCTGTCAACCTTAAAAACTAGTGATGTATCGTCCGCAAACAACACAATTTTCGACTGCGATTCAACCATGAATGGTAGAACATTAATATGAACTAAAAAAAGAAAGGTCCTAAAATATAACCTTGAGGCACACCCATCTTAACCCGAGAACCCATTGATTTCGTACCATTTATTTGTACTTTTTGTGTCCTATTTACTAAATATAATCCTAAAAGATCTAGATCCTTATTTTTAACACCGTAATGGTCCAGTTTTACAAGCAGAGTTTTTATGTTCCGCACAATCGAATGCCTTTGACAAGTCGCAGAAAATCCCTATCGCGTTTTGGGATTTCTCCAAAGCATCATATATGTTTTCAATGAGTTCAACTCCCGCGTCCGTTGTGGAACGCCCTTTTGTAAAGCGAAACTGCATGTTATGGAGCAATTAATTGATGGTTAAGTGAGTCAACAATATTAGATTTAATACATTTTAAATTTTTAAAATGTAAAAAAAAGCGTCGGTGGCTCAACCGGTAACGACTCGGTCCATCTAACCAGAGGTACCGGGTTCGAATCTGGACGGCCAATGTACCAATGAGTTTTTCAAAAACTTACGTACATACTTACCGATTGCTTTAACGGTGAAGGAAAACATCGTGAGGAAACCTGCATACCCCTGCGAAGAAACTCGAAGGTTGTGTGTGAAGTTGACCAACCCGCACTGGGCCCGCGTGGTCGACTAAGGCCTAATCGCCCTGATTCAGGGTAGGCTCGAGCCCCTCGGTGGGGACGTATATGAGCTGTAATGAATGATGAAAATTTTTAAAACCTTACTCAAAACTTGTAGCACAGAAACAGGCCTATAATTACTAGGGTCTTTCTTTTCTCCGGACTGGAAGAATGTAATACTAAATTTCATGAGATCCGGAAACACTCCAGTGTCAATACAAATGCTGAATAGATCGGCCAAGTAAGAGGCTTAAGTTTCAATAACGGACTTTATTAAATTAACAGACATGCCCCAAAGATCCTCAGTATTTTTTAGTTTCAACAACTTAAAAGCTTTCACAATTGTGTGTGGATTAATTTTTCAAAATGTAAAAAATGTAGAAAAGTCTTCTTCGCACTTTGGTACTTTTCAAAAATTAATCGATTTGCGAGAATATCTAGGTGACGGTTGTTTTGAGTGAAACATTTGTAGAGAAAGATTCAAATTCTTCTGTTACCTCTGAGGTTTCAGAAATGAGACCACGATCAGTTTGCAAGACATATTGTTTCTCTCGCGGCTTCGTTTTCACCTTCTCTTTATTAATTACGTTCCAAACAGCTTTTATTTTATTTACAGAATATTTAATTTTCTTAAGATGAAGTTGGCTTTAGCTGCCAAACAAGCTCTTTTAAATATTTTTTTTAACATACTCAACAAACTTAAGATCAAAGTTGTATGTCTATTGTTCTTAAAGTGAAAACAAATTTTCTCTACTCTTGTATACTATACCTACAGTTGCCCAGTCACTAAACTTGAATTTTTGATTTACGTTCAATGTGACAAGTACATCTTTGTACATCTCTAATCTTTGAATAGTGACAGGTCTCGTTTGAACTGGAATTATTTTTCTACTTCTTTCTCATGGAAATAGTACATGCTTATCACTGTGATCAGATTTTATACAGTTTATGATACTTTTTTTCCGTGTTCGCAATTACAGAAAGCATTATCTAAACATGTAGCCGATGTTGCTCTCACTCTAGTAGGCTCGTGAAACGAAAAATCTAGATCAAACGACTTAAATAAGCTTATTGATCTTGTTGTTGGACTGTTTAACTGGACTGTTTGTCCCAGGTATACATATTCGGTAACAACTTCGAGTGTAGAGCCTCCAACCTTCAGAGGAGTAGGTATGACACGGACGTTTGACATAATTTTCGTCTTGTCCATGTTCGTTCTAAGACCCACTTGTTGGGAGGCTCTACTGAGCCCATCGAGCATTGTGCCTCAGTCATCCATAGTCTCAGCCATGACCACGATATCGTCAGCGAATCGAAGGTGGGTGATGTACTCGCCGTTGATATTGATGCCGAGTCCACCCCAGTCCGAAAGCTTGAAAACATCTTCCAGGGCGGCGGTGAACAGTTTCGGAGATATAACGTCTCCCTGTCTCACCCCTCGCTGCAGCTGGATAGGTTCCGAGTTTTGATCCTGGAGGCGAACCGACATGGTGGAGTTTAACACTTCAGCACTTCGATATATCGATAGTCAATTTGGCACCTCTGGAGAGACTGTAACACAGCCCAAGTTTCGACCGAATCGAAGGCTTTCTCATAGTCCACGAACGCCAAACATAGTGGCTGATTGTACTCTTCGGAGTTCTGTATAATCTGCCGCAGCGTATGCATGCGGTCTATGGTACTAAATCCTTTTCGGAAACCGGTTTGTTCGTCCTATTTCATCCAATAGGTGTCGTAAAAGCCGACTAAGGGACTCAAACCGGAGGATGGGCAGCAGCGTCTTTCCGTGATCTGTAACCAATCTGCAAAAACACTGCGATCGCCAACCCGCCTGCCAAGCTATTCCTGGCTCCGGTAGCGGTCAAGGTAACGGCGGGGCATGGGGTGCGAAGAATTCCCGGCAGATGCCAGGCTACCAAAACAAAAGACCTCTGGCCCTGGCAACCTACAACACGCGCACACTGCGAACCGACGTAAAGTAAACAGAACTCGAGGAAGCATTGAGCAGGTTACGATGGGACATCGTAGGATTGTGTGAAGTCCGAAGAGAGGGGGAGGACACCATTATCCTTAAATCCGGAAACCTGCTCTATTTCCGGGAGGGCGACCAACTGTCCGAGGGTGGTATCGGGTTTCTAGTCCACAATTACCTTATTAACAATGTGGTCCGGATCGAGTGTTTCGACGAGGGTAGCGTACCTTATTCTCCGAATAACCAAAGGGTATTCGCTGAAATTAATTCAGGTATATGCACCGACCGCGCAACACTCCGACAACGAAGTGGACATCCTATATGAGGATATCTCTAGAGCTCTACATAATAGCTCCCGAACCCAATACACCAATGTCATGGGGGACTTTAACGCGAAACTGAGCAAACGAAGTGATGGTGAGCTGAGAGTGGGGCAATTTGGATATGGAGAGAGAAATGCACGTGGCCAAATGCTGGCCGACTTTATGGAGAGGGAGGGCCTCTTTATGATGAACTCCTTCTTCAAAAAGCCTAAACAGCGAAAGTGGACATGGTTGCATCCCAATGGCGTAACGAAGAACGAGATCGACTTCATCTTGTCGACGAGAAGGCAAATATTCAATGATATCTCTGTGATCAACTCAGTAAAAACAGGAAGCGATCACCGAATGCTAAGAGGCACATTGAATCTAAAGACCAAGCTAGAAAGATGTCGACTGATGAAGTCCACGCTGCGACCAGCGCCCATCCAGCTCCAAAATCCCGAGAACTTTCAGCTCGAGTTGCACAATCGCTTCGAATGCCTAGGAGACTGCGAGAATGTGGACGATTATAACGACAGGTTCGTGGAAATTATCCAAACGGTCGGGTGTAAGATTTTTTAAACTCGCCGTTCAAACAGAACCAAAAAAATCTCGGACTTCACCAGCAACCTCATGGAAGAAAGACGCAAATTGGTTTTGCAGTCCTCTGAAGACGCTACTCAGTATCGGCAACTAAACAGGCAGATCTCTAAGTCTTTAACTCGCGATTTGCGCCACTATAATACAAATTGTATTAAAGAGGCGATTGAGAATAACAAAGGCCCAAAAGTGTTCGCGAGAGATCTGTCTGTTGGTCAAAGCCAACTGACCAAGCTGAAGACTGAGGATGGCAGGATCATATCGTCTAAGACTGAGTGGCTGGAAGAAGTCGAGAAGTTCTACGGACAATTGTACACGACCCCACGTCTGCCTGTCAGCGATCTGGCTAAAGACCCCAAGAGCTAGACTTACCCGACACTATGCCGAAGATATCCCGGACGTCAGACTGTACGAGATTAGAATGGCTCCAGCTTAAAAACAATAAAGGCACCGGGTGATGATGGTATCACGGCTGAACTTCTGAAAGCAGGTGGAACACCGGTACTTAAAGCTCTTCAGAAATTATTTAATTCCGTTATACTTGAGGGACAAACGCCTAAGGCATGGCATAGAAGTGTGGTCGTGCTTTTCTTCAAAAAGGGCTACAATAACCTGCTGAAGAACTACAGATCCATGTCACTTCTAAGCCATGTCTACAAACTGTTTTCGAGAGTCATTACGAATCGTCTCGCACGCAGGTTTGACGACTTCCAGCCTCCCGAACAAGCCGGTTTCCGAAAAGGATTTAGTACCATAGACCACATGTCCCCCCAGTAAGAACTAATTACCGAGAAAACTCCTTCATGATTGCTACTTTTAAAGCATTTAACAAACTTGATACTGATATTGACCCCTTCTGCACCAGCGCCACATCGTTTCGCCGAGCACTTGCTACCATTTTTCGATAGCTATGACTGAAACCGCCTATGATTTTAACCGCCTCCGTAGCTCAGAGGCAAAGTTCACTGGCTTTACACAGGAGGTCGCGGGTTCGATTCCCGGCGGGGTCAATTGTAAGACTCGGTTTGGTTGGTGGAAGGGCATTTTCTAAGCCCGCCTGGCTAGCTACCACCATCTTATCTAAGTCTTGCCGCCAAATATCAATGTTGATATCATTGGTGTGTTCCGGCATGAAGATAAGATAGCCAGTTCCCCATTGCGTTGGGGAATCTTGGTAAGCCTGCTTCCATCTTCGGCAACATCGTCACTTACCACCAGGTGAGATGTTGTCAAGGGTTTACCAATTGTGAATAAAAAAAAAAAAAAAAAAAGAAATGCTCGTAGGTATATCTCTAGTGTTAACAATATCATTTATCTTCTTTTTGCACACTAACATTCTCCTGTACAAATAATTGTCAGTGTTGTCATTCACTTGTTGCTAACGTTCTATTTTGCTCATTTTCATAATCATCATATCAGCTCATCTATACGTCCCCACCGAGGGGCTCTAGCCTACCCTGAATTAGGGCGTTAGGGCCTTAGTCGACCACGCGGGCCCAGTGCGGGTTGGTCAACTTCACACAGCGCCTTCGAGTTTCTTCGCAGGCGTGTGCAGGTTTTGCTCCTTTTATTTTAATTTAATTGTTCATGTATTTTTTTTGAAGTTAATTTCTGTTAAGTACTTTAAATATCCGTGAAAATTCGTAATTACCATTGTTTAAACTATTTTATGTTATTTAAGGAAATTATTTGTAATTCCAACAACAAAATAAATAAAAAAAATACATACACACGAAAAACATAACTTTCCTTCTGGAGCAGTCGGGTAAAAAAGAAGAAGGGTTTTTGAAATGCGCTGGAAACAGAATTTTCTATGACTAGGGAGATGAATACCTCACATCTACACCTACGATAGTTTTATCGTGGTATCAGATCGCGTTTCAGCCGCGCTTTCCGCTCTCTTTTTAGCCTCCAGTTAGCCGGAGCACTAGCGTGGCGAGCTCACTGGAAACCTGCACTTACCTCTTCGTAAACATCCACGGAGTCGAGCTCGTTCTGGCCGTCGCTGCCGCCGAGCGCGTACACGGCGCCAGCGAGGCACACCGCCGGGAAGCGCGCGCGCGCCGACCGCATATCGGGTAGCGCACACCACTCGTTGGTGGCGGGGTCATACGCCTCCGCCGACCGCAACACGCGCGCGCGGTCGTAGCCGCCGCACACCAGCAGGCGCGAGCCCAGCGCCGCCGCGCCACCCGCACATCGGCCCTGCGCCATGGGCGCACGCGTGTCGCCCGCGCCCGGAGCAGCTGCCCCGCCTGCGCCCGCCGCCGCCGCCGCGCAAGAGATGCGCGCCGCCGCGAGCCGCCCGCGCAGCGACACCAGCGCGCGCGTTACGCGCCGCCCGCCGCCGCCTGCACGCGCACACAAGCCTCACTGACAGTTGCCACAGCCCACAGCGGGAGCGACGCGGCCTGCTAACGGCACGGTGCCGAGACCGTACACATAATGCAGTGGTCGCCTCAAATGACATTTCATTTTAAGCCTCCTACACACGCTTGCCACAAACCACGAGCCACAAGCGTCCACAAACGCTCGGCAAACTTAGGCGAGCCAAACGTTGATATCCTGACGCTTGTGGACACTTGTCGAGTGCGCTAGTACTTCCTTTGACTTGTGCACAAAAACCGACGCCCGATCCGAGCGTCGGCAAGCGCTCGCAAACATTCGGAAGCCGAGCCGAGTGCCTCTCTTTACAAGCTTGTGCTTGTGGGCGCGCTCGTTGTGGCTCGGCAAGCATGTGGATGCACCATTATGAGTACAACACAAAACATAGTTTTTACTTTCCAGCGACCGACCGACGAAAAGGGCAAGACCAATCGTTATCTAAGGGTTTGATTGGTTGCATCAGTCAAATCCGGAGTCCGAATATGTTTTTCGATATTTGAAATATTAAACAATATTTAAAAAGTTCAAAAAAGATATTAGAAATTTTAAAATGTTTTTTTACTAAAAAAACTATTGCAGCTAGCGCACCACCACTCGTAAAATATGCGGGTACTTTTTTAAAATGTTATCATTTGCAGTCATCAATCTAGACACATGGCAGTGTGTCAGCCAAGTTCGAAAAGAAAAAAGGCGACACCGGCTGTGGGTTATATTACACGAACCATTTCGGACCACTTTCGACCTACCCGTGACTCAAAATCTGTTTGAACTACACACTTGCGTTTTCTTGTCAAGTAAGACTCCCTCGATCACCTAGGTTCCCAATTTTCCTAAATATATCCATTACCATTCCTGAGATCATCATCATCATATCAGCCGAAATAGTCCACTGCTGGACAAAGGCCTCCCCAAGGATTTCCACGACGACCGGTCCTGCGCTGCCCGCATGTAGCGGCGGCTTCCCGCGATCTTCACCAGGTCGTCGGTCAACCGCGTGGGAGGCCTACCTACGCTACGTTTTCCGGTGCGCGGTCGCCACTCGAGAACTTTACTGCCCCAACGGCCATCCGTTCTACGAGCTATGTGCCCCGCCCACTGCCACTTAAGTTTAGCAATTCTGACAGCTATGTTGGTTACTTTGGTTCTCCTATGGATCTTCTCGTTTCTGATAATAGGTTAATATACTAATGTTAATATACTAAAAGCAAATTATAGCTGACTGTTTGCCAATGTAAGTGGAGAACATCGGCTGTATGTGTGTCTACCGGGCAGGGTTATCGTATGGCCGGAGATTCAAATCGAGACTGATACCGAAGTTGAAAACCGATTACAGGTGGACCAGTGTCGTTCACATATCACACTGACCGTTGGTGTCGGCAGTGCGCGCGGCCAGCACAGCTGTGTCGGGGCGCGGGCGGCGCGCGCCCAGCTCGAGGCCGGGCAACGGGCGGGCTGCACGCGCAGGGCGCGCCATGCCCGCCCCCGCCGAGCGCCGCTCTTCGTGCGCGCGCCGGTACTCCTGCAGTTCGGGCGCGTCGCCGCGCGCCGCGGGCAACTCGCCGCAGTCGCGCAGCGCACCCGCCTCATCCACGTACACGAGGTGCGCGCGCGCGCACACCTCCTCAACCTGCAACACACACGCATCAACACAGCTAGTCTCGCCAACTGTGCTGCGTGCTCGCTCACTGGAGGGCCGGTACTCACCGCGGCGTCGGCGTGGTGGTCGCGCAGGAAGGCGAGCGCCGCCTCGGCCACGGCCAGCGGCGCCTCGTCCGCGCCGGAACCACCCGCACCCGCCACCAGCTCGATACGGATGAGCGGCAGCGCCGATAGCGCGCCACTCGCGCATATCTCGTCGAACTGAAAATATGTTACGATCTTAGCCGGAGCACATCCACTGTAGCTTACACTTTCACTTGGCGCAATCCCGAGCTGCGCGACGCGACGTTTATTGAACCCCTCCCAGTATTGAGAACCCCAGTACTTCTAAGCTGCGGGAGCCTTTAAGCGATTGAACGCACAGTTTGAGGGGTTTAATGTTAACCTGCTTCTAGTTCCGAAATGCGGAAGCCTTTACAAACGCAATACCAGCGTTATGGATATAAATTCCTACCGCTTCTCAGATAATCCTACTGCTGCTTGTAGTTCTGTAATGCGGGAGGTATTATAAACGCGATACTAGCGTTATGGTTATGAATTTATGATCATGGGTCACTAAATACTGAGTGAGCGACTGAAACATTAAGTGAGCTACTTTTTTCGTAACGGCTCCCTACAAAATTTCACTACTTAATCAAATATGTACTGCACATTTAGACCTAGCTAGGACGAATTACAGACAAAATCATTTACAAATCGAACATCAAATTTTTTTAATGAATTCTCAAATAAATATGATTTTGACTTGTTTTGTACCAGCATTGCTACAGTCCGAAGGGTTCTTGCCGAGGAGTTCTCCGGTCTCACCTCTTATCTTGTCTGATCCTTATTTTATACTAGTTTTTGCCCGCGGCTTCGCCGGCATGGACATCGTTTTTATGACTCTCTTAGAGGGTGCGCGGTGCGCGAGTCGCAACGGCTCGCGAGCGTGGACAAGAAACTTCTCCAGATCCTTCGGGAACTATGTCAGGATATGCTTATTACTAAATCATGTCATTTCCCACCCCCTCGACCATCTCTGTGCAAAAAATCACACAATCCATTGTTCCGTCGTTGCGATGTTAAATAAATTAACCAAAAAAGAGTATATTTTCAGTTCCCTCAGGAACTGCATCGGGCTATGCTATTTTCACGGGATAAAAAGTAGCCTATGTCCTTCCTCGTGACACAGGCTACCTGCATGCCAAATTTCATAAAGATTGGTCAAGGCGTTGAAGCGTGAAAAGGTAACAAAAAAACACATTTTCACAATTATAATATTATAGTAAGGATTAAAAGTATATTTTTACGTTCTTTCTCCTCCTCACAATGTTTTTCGGGGTCCGTAGTAAGTAATCTAGGAATCCATTAAAGTTTCGCCGTGTCTGTCCGTCTGTGCGCGGCTTAGCTCAGGACTGTTGGCACTAGAAAGCTGTAATTTGGCGTTGGTATACATATTCATCACGCCAACAAAGTTCAAACTACAAACTTGAGACAAAAAAACATTTTTTTAGGTTACCTCTCCTACATATTTACGATATTTCAGGAAGTCTGAGAAAATGAAAATAGTAGAACATAATAATCAATTAAAAGGAAAACTATCACGGCTAAGTAGGCTTTCTTAATTTTTCCATACAAAATGTTCTATAACCAACTGCAAAAACAATTTTGTTTTATTTTATTTTTATTTAAGTATTAGGAAAACTTTAACTTTAACTTTTGTAAAATATACATATTTATTTTTTAAATTTACTACGAAACTCGACTTTTAAATTTATTTTCTGTTTGTATAAGTTCTTGTTTTTAACAGTTGTTATTGGTGAAAACTTGTTAATTAATAGCATAGAACAATTTACATATAACTATAAGTTTTCCAAAACAAATAAAACACTAAAATTAGTATAAAACCAACATGTTATAAATAGAAAGAAACAACCCTGCTAGGTTTAGGTGAACGGCCTAATTCAAGGAAAATTGGATAAAAACTTTTAATGTTTATATTCTCCGTTTTGTTTAGCTAATTAACTCTTCTTGGAGGAGCTGGGCTGGCAGTGATACCGGCCAATCACGCAACATGGGCACAGCGGTCGAAAGGTTGCGGAAATCAGCCCGCCCCTAACTACAACTAGCTAATTAACGCTTCTTGGAGGAGCTGGGCAGGCAGTGATGCCGGCCAATCACGCAACATGGGCGCAGCGGTCGCCCGGTTGCGGAAATCAGCCCACCCCTAACTACAACTAGCTGGGCTGGCAGTGATGCCGGCCAATCACGCAAAATGGGCGCAGCGGTCGCCCGTTTGCAGAAATCAGCCCACGCCTAACTACAACTAGCTGGGCTGGCATAGATGCCGGCCAATCACGCAACATGGGCGCAGCGGTCGCCCGTTTGCGGAAATCAGCCCACGCCTAACTACAACTAGCTGGGCTGGCAGTGATGCCGGCCAATCACGCAACATGGGCGCAGCGGTCGCCCGGTTGCGGAAATCAGCCCACCCCTAACTACAACTAGCTGGGCTGGCAGTGATGCCGGCCAATCACGCAACATGGGCGCAGCGGTCGCCCGGTTGCGGCAATAAGCCCACCCCTAACTACAACAAGCTAATTAACGCTTCTTGGAGGAGCTGACCTGGCAGTGATACCGTTCAATCACGCAACATGGGCGCAGCGGTCGCCCGGTTGCGGAAATCAGCCTGCCCCTATCTACAACTAGCTAATTAACGCTTCTTGGAGGAGCTGGGCTGGCAGTGATACCGGTCAATCACGCAACATGGGCGCAGCGGTCGCCCGGTTGCGGAAATCAGCCTGCCCCTATCTACAACTAACTAATTAACGCTTCTTGGAGGAGCTGGGCTGGCAGTGATACCGGTCAATCACGCAACATGGGCGCAGCGGTCGCCCGGTTGCGGAAATCAGCCTGCCCCTATCTACAACTAGCTAATTAACGCTTCTTGGAGGAGCTGGGCTGGCAGTGATACCGGTCAATCACGCAACATGGGCGCAGCGGTCGCCCGGTTGCGGTAATCAGGCCACCCCCAACTACAACTAGCTAATCAACGCTTCTTGGAGGAGCTGGGCTGGCAGTAATGCCGGCCAATCACGCAACATGGGCGCAGCGGTCGCCCGGTTGCGGAAATCAGCCTGCCCCTAACTAAAACTAGCTAATTAACGCTTCTTGGAGGAGCTGACCTGGCAGTGATACCGGTCAATCACGCAACATGGGCGCAGCGGTCGCCCGGTTGCGGAAATCAGCCTACCCCTATCTACAACTAGCTAATTAACGCTTCTTGGAGGAGCTGGGCTGGCAGTGATGCCGGCTAATCACGCAACATGGGCGCAGCGGTCGCCCGGTTGCGGAAATCAGCACGCCCCAACTACAACTAGCTAATCAACGCTTCTTGGAGGAGCTGGGCTGGCAGTGATGCCGGCCAATCACGCAACATGAGCGCAGCGCTCGCCCGGTTGCGGAAATCAGCCCGCCCCGCCCCTCACTACAACTAGCTAATTAACTAACTATGTTAGTAAGCCGTAAGTTTTTCCTACTAAATAAAAGAAAAAAAAATATTGTTAACAAGTATACCTAACATTTTAAATAGCCCTTATCTAGTAGCGATCAAAGACCGAGGTCTGGCTACAATCATCTACCATTCTTTATCAGAACTTTTTAACATGTTAACATTCCAGACCGGTCAGCGAATGACCTGCTCTTTGCCACTTCAACTCGCATATTCTATGAGCTATGATGATAACTTGTATTCTTCTGTGGATCGAAACAATTGTTTGTGATCTAGTTATTAAATAGCATAGCAAACGCACGGAAGCATAACGTTGTCACGGCGGCCGCGAGATAGTAGCGCTGCTATCTCTTTCACGAGCTTAGCAGTAGAACGAGACAATTGTTTAAACCATCTCGCGTTACGTGCTATGCTACTAGCGCTGAAAATGTGAAGGAATGTTAGGTAGGCACTCACGTTATGCGCGATGTACGCGTCGAGCACGTGCAGGTGGTGCTGCGGCAGGTCGGGTAGCGCGCGCAGCTCTAGGCAGTCGTGTGGCTGAGGGCGGCGCGCCAGCCGTTCGGCCAGTGCGCCACACGCCGCCTCCAGCCGAAGGCGCCACGCCGCGCGGTACAGAGCACGCGCCGCGCCCGCGTCGCGCGCTACCATGCGCCCCGTGTACGTGTACTCCACTAGCTCGCGCAGCGCATCCGGATCCACGCCCTCCACGCGGTAGACGGGCGCGGTGGCGCCGGCGGCGGTGGTGGCGGCGGGCGGCGGCTGCGGCGATTCGGGCGAGGCGAGTGCCTGCAACAGGTAGGGCGCGTGCGCAGCCAGGACGGCGCGGTGCGCGGGCACGTCGGCGCCAGGCGCGGCGTGCAGCAGCACGTCGTAGTGCTGGCGGCTCTTGCGTAGCGCGTTCAGCGCGCGCAACGCGCGTGCCGGCGCCTCGCTGTCCTCCACCACCAGCTCGTCCGCCTCGTCAGGCCCGTCGCTGCCCTCGTCCGACCCTGATTCTGCACACACACCGCGCGAAGCTATAACTAACGCCACAATGGCAGCAGTGAACCTAATATTTCATTCTGAGTGGATCTAAACAAAAAAAGTACTTAGGTATCTAAACGCCTTAGCTAAATTTTTATGTGCGAATACTTGTAATCAGCTTTGTGCAGTCAGCACTTAACACTGGTAATTACAAAAGTAGACTTACAGGTTACCCTAGTTAATTTAGCAGACGCCTGTGGCTTTGGCTGAACATAGAATCGAGGCTGCGCAGTCAGTTGCGGACCGACCTACAGTAGCTCAATAACATTTTTACTTACTAAACAGTGATTTTGATTTCTCACACTACATACCCAGAACCGTGTGCCATGGTTATCGGTTATGCAAATCACGGCTAAAGGTGTAAGGATGTGTCCTCACAAGATTCTACAAATATTTTTTACTCAAACACCCTATGTAATATTCTCTTTCATCATATCGGCTACGGCTGCCTCCTGTCCGGGAGGTTGTGGTTCGAATCCTGCCATTCAGGAGACCTGGCACATTTTATTAAGATAAAAAGGTGACTATATTGTAATAAGCATCGGTGGCTCAACCGGTAACGACTCGGTTCATCTAACCAGAGGTACCGGGTTCAAATCTGGATGGCCAATGAGTTTTTCAAAAAAACTTACGTACATATACTTACCGATTGCTTTAACGGTGAAGGAAAACATCGTGAGGAAACCTGCACACACCTGCGAAGAAACTCGAAGGTTGTGTGTGAAGTCGACCAACCCGCCCGCGTGGTCGACTAAGGCCTAATCGCCCTGATTCAGGGTAGGCTCGAGCCCCTCGGTGGGGACGTATATGAGCTGATATAATAATAATATTTTAATTCAAGCACTAAGAGTTATTAGGTACTCACAAAGTTGGACCCAAGAAACAATGCTGTGTATACTCAAAGAAACCATGGTTAAGTAATAGAGCTATTATCGTGAAGTGTGATTGCAGCATTCCAACACTCCCTTCCACCCGTGAGAGCCAATTGTCACAATTGAGTGCACATTGTCTCCACTGTACGTAATGCCACTGCCAGCTCCAGTGAGTATTGATCCACTCAGTATCTATTGCCTGTAACCCACTCTACACTAGTACTAGTACACTGCAAGGTCAACACTTGTACATTGTAGGTGATAGGTCTTGTTTAATTAACTTATCTACATACATTATACAAACATGGCCAGTGGAGAGCTTTAGTGTGGGGCAGTGAAATTAACTACTTAAAACTCAGATAAGTTGTGCATAAAAGTTTAAAAACTTAAACCCACCAATGGAAAGATGCCCCATTACCCAAATTTTAATGCTTAAAGTATGATACATAATAATTGATAAATACTGAGATACTCTTTTCTTGTGTGTTAGTAATAAAATATATAATATACTTTATTATAGTCTATATATGATATATTCTATAGGATTGGAACAGAGAGGGCTATGGCAGCGCCCAACGGATTTTCTTTAAATTCATCTTTTGTTTCTAATGCCCCTCTAGTTAGGGGACTTTAAAGAAGGAAGTAATAAAATCCTTTGTCAAAATCAAGGCTTTTTCAAAACCGACAATTAACAAGACGAAAATAGTTCCACAATATTCAAATTTTTTGATGGCTACTGTCTCAGGCCAATGAAATGGAGGACTTTTTATGTGGCAGCACTTACAGTGCACCCCAACTCAACCCATCACTTGGAATTGCCAGCGGTAGCTAGTCCGCGACCGTGGCTCGCACCGGAGCGCGGAATACCCTTCGCCGGCGCCCCTGCCCCATGACGTCACTCACCGTCGCCGTTGCGGTAGTCATCGTGCGGCTTCATGTCGCTGCCCCTGCAACAACCAGCACAGCACGTTACTAACCAGATCAGCACTACAACACGCGGGGCAAGGCCGCGGCGCAATTCGGTCACATGGCGCCGCACGCTAGCTCGTACCTGCGCTGCGTTGGCTGGTGCTACTGCTGCAGTCAGGCCATGCACATGCCGCGACGAGCAACACGAGTTCTTCGTGCCTAGATTCCCTCACAAGACAAACAAAACACTCGCGAATTCGCTAGAAGAGAGCGATCACACGCATCACATGGACTTATTCGAATTCATCACTTACTCTTCTCACACGCGCACACACCATCTAACAATACGTCACTAATAATTGTTATATTATAGTATTCTCTTTGATCCACCCTCACGGGACACGATAATGCACGACACGATATTGTTCAACACGAGATTAGCCGGCACGTGAATGTACGACACGATAATTCAAGTCCTGGTACATGAATTATCAGCCTGTACATTCCCGTGTCGTGTATTATCGGCTGTACATTATCTGCTCGTGTCGATACTTCGCGGCCAGTATTAATTCAAGTCACTCGGTACACGTATTATTGGGTTGCGTATTCACGGGACGCGTATTATCGTGTCGTGTATTATCTGTACGTGCAGATAATACACGACACGATAATACAAATCCCATGAATTTCAACCATAGACTAAATATAGAAAACCGTCTGCTGATAAATCTAATGCCTCGTTTACATTGTCTAGGATTGTTCTGCTACGTCCACACTTTGGTCAAAATTAATCGTTATATTAGGTAATCTTTGGTAGTGGCAAGGATAATATTTATGGTTCTATTTTGGCTTTGTTGGAAATGCCGTAAATTTTGGAACATTTTGTGTAACAACTGCCCGCTACCATTTTTAGTAAAGTATAATACTTACATATTTCTTAAACACTGCATCGTATTCCCTAAGAAATTACGAATCGCGGCCACTGCTATTTGACAGTTGTTGAAAATATATTTTAAAATTTACATAGGTTTATTTAACCTTTAAACCTTTGAAAATAATCTCTTTTTTTTTAAAGTGCTAATTATTAGGAAAAAAATAATTATTATAATAATTAATTTGAAATTCCCGCGAAAACAGCCTTTCACATGACATTTGCGAGCTGTGACGTCATATTTTAGTAAACCAAGCAAAGCTTACTAAGACGCTATAACTCAGTGTATTTGAAAGGAAAGTTTGTAGCTTCTTGAATTCCGACCTTATGTAAGTTGCATAACTCACGTGTTTTGGTGATCATCGCTTTTTTATCTACATTTTCTATTCTATTACTTACTTATAACGGTAGGTTGTGCTCAAAACCATACAGGTGATTCCTGCGATATTTCAGAAAGCAGCTCAACTTGCCTCTTTTGTTCTGGTAGTCACTCTGCCACCAAGAAGGATTGTCGAGAGCACTCCCGACAGAAGGCTATTAAAGTAACAATGGCTGAGAAAAATATTCCTTATTCCGAGGCATCCTCTCAATTCCCGACAATTTATAGATCGTATGCTGATGTAGCCAATGTGATGTTCTCCCCAATCAGCCAATACACACCATCAACCAGCTTCTTCCAGCCAAGTCCTCTATCTATGTCTAGAGGCTAAAAAAAATAACCTTCTCTACACCTCGCCCCCAGACCACCTCTATCTCCAGGCTTTGGCAGGGAAACTCATGCAAATATAGTTCGTGGTCCCCGGCCTACGATACGTAATGGTTGTGTTTTGGAAAATCTTCAGTTGAGACTGGTCTCCACTGACGCAAACCCTTTAGGTGACACTATCCATAACCTGCAAACTGCTCATGTTACGCGAGTTACACGGGGGCTTCTACTGTGTAAGGAGATCCCCGCGGCGGTCACTTCTGAACTGCGTCGCGGGTGGTCCTCAGCGAAGCTGACCTCTGGTTGTTGTAAAAATGGTTCTTACACTTTATTGAAACAAAAAATTGTAAAACTATTAACTGATTCTTGAATCTGAATAGTTACCCTTTATGTTATATTAAATACCAATAACATATGTGTACTAAAATATTACTAAATACGCGGTTTAAAATACTCTATGGTGAAAATGGGTAGTTGTTGCATAAAAAATATCTCCATTTTAAAAATAAGAGCGATGACATATTTTTTTTATCTATTAATGTAGTAGCTTACCTTAATACCTTTACAATGGCATTAAAATAAAAAAAGGTTTCTAAGAAAAAATAATTGAAAAAAATCTTGAAAATATACAAATATACTGACAAAATGCCGCCTGAGCAGGCCGGTTTTGTAATCCGTTTAATTTTGCTTTTTAGACCACTACAATAAAAATATAAGTTTTTATAGAAAAAAAATATGTATATTCTGAGAGATTAAACTTGTAAAAATCAAATCATCCCCATTATTGGTAGAGTAAAATTTATGGGCGTAATCCTGGACATCAAGATGACTAGCGCTCCGTATCTTAACTATGTAACACAAAATTGCGAAAAGAATATTAAAGTTTTGCGTGTCCCATCAGGGGTTTGGTGGGGGTCTCATCCATACTGTCAGAAATCTAAATATATATAACTCAAAGGTGACTGACTGACTGACACAGTGATCTATCAACGCACAGCCCAAACCACTAGACGGATCGAGCTGAACTTTGGCATGCAGGTAGATGTTATGACGTAGGCATCCGCTAAGAAAGGATTTTGGGAAATTCCCACGGGAACCGCAAAAATCGGGATCTGCGCGGGCGAAGCTGCGGGCATCCACTAGTTATTATATAATGCTTTAGTTCGGAGTCATTTTGACAATGGTAAATTTTAACTGAACCTTGTAATAAATCTGCTTTAGAAAAGCTTAATTTAACGCAAGCCAAATGCTTGCGTATTATCCTAGGGGCAATGAACACTTCTCCAAAAATTGCCCTGCATTTAGAATGTGTTGATCCTCCTTTAGAATAGGGTATTTTTCACCATTTAAGAAAAAATATAAAGATGCATGTTTCTGATAGCTCTCGCAAAAATTAAACGAGAAACGTCGAAATTTATACATGAAAATGCAATTTATAATTTAATTTTAAAAATCGCTCTATTTAATCTGTTGTCTATGTCTAAATCTAAAACCACAGATCCTTTATTTTATTAAAATCACATCATGAAAGACGGTTTTGCGAAAGCAGATGGTACAAATTTACCAAGCATAAATACGTTATGTCATATTTTTTTGCGTCACATCCAGACTTCTGTTCTGCCGAGTTGAGAAATGTTAAAACAGCTATGTAAGTACCTATCGTATCAAGTTGGTTTAACAATAAGTACAATAACAATACACAATACGATAATACCCTGTGTTACCATCCAACATTACTTATCCTATTTTTTTTGTTATCAGGTCCGGACGCAGACGACGCAATAGGCTATGTGCAACTCAAGCGGGTTCAAAACACATGCTTTGTTAAGTATACGGTATGCCCGGAACACAAAGTGCGTTTCAAACCCTATGCAGTGACACTTATGGTGAACGAACAGGAAGAGACTGACTGTCAAGTGCCACGATTGCCCCTCGTCCAGAAGGTGGCTGGAAGCATGGTGTTGCATTTTTAATGTGGTTATACAGGAAGAGACTGACTGTCAAGTGCCACGATTGCCCCTCGTCGGAAGGTGGCTGCAAGCATGGTGTTGCATTTTTAATGTGGTTATACCGCCGATCCGAAGCCCCGTCGTGTACTTCGGTTGAATGCTATTGGAGGAAATCGAATCTGTCTAAGGTTGGGGCTCAACTGTACAATAGGGTACATTGATTTGGAAGTTGGCTCATCAATAAAAATTTTGAGTGCATAAGAAATGTCTAAAGGAAAACTTAAGAAGATAGTTCCAGACAGCAGTGTGTTAAATGAATTTGTTGTGCAATGCAAAAAGATAAAAATCGACACATGCCAGTTTTTGAAGCATGAACCCGATTTTGACAGCAAGTCAACTCTCTCACTGTGTCACCTTGTAATTAACTATAATGATGAAAACTGTGACATTTTCTTAACTAAAATCTGTCATCTTTTCAATCAAAAACCATATCATTGATAGAAAGAGGAACCAGAAATCAACACAAAAGTGGCTAGTGGTATGATATGGCAGAATCACAGCTTCGAAATGCTATGAAGTGAGCTGATGCAAAATTGTGATTGGTACTCTGATCGCTATGATTTTTGGTGCGAAAATTCCAGAAACTTCAGCAATAACAAGAGGTAAAAAACTGGAGGACAAAGTCAGAAAAACAGTGGAATAGAAAGTAGGAATTATGATGGAAAAATGTGGTCTTTATATTCCGACTACTTACATCAAAGTGGACTTCACAGAAATAGAGTCTAGTCTTTGTGGACAATGTTTTTTTTTGTGTTTCTTATTTAAATATCACTCGGCACTTGAATCCTCAATTTTTGTGGTGTTTTTACACTCATATTAATTATTGCATACAGGCACAAGACACCAGTGATATACATTATATAGGGTGACTTTTAATTAGTTCTTGATAGCAATGGATATGAATATACTCGTGATTGCAAACAACTTTCCCAAAGAATCTATATGTCAAATATGAAAAAAAAAATTTGGTCTGTTATACATTTTTGCCTATTTGATAACTTATTATGTATCTTATTGTTATGATTCTTTAACTGCTCTACATATGCATTTACTTATATGATGTTCTCCCTTCTGAAATCCAGCGTCCTATTAATTTTTCCTCTCTATTAGCTATTATTTTGTGAGGAAACCTGCACATGCCTGCGAAGAATCTCGAAGGTTGTGTGTGAAGTCAACCAACCCGCACTGGGCCCGCGTGATTGACTAAGGCCTAATCGCCCTGATTCAGGGTAGGCTCGAGCTCCTCGGTGGGGACATATATAAACTGATATAATAATTAGCTATTAACAATCCATTGGTTATTAACTGCTTGGCAAAATACATGCAAATATTTAATATAAAAAACCTGTGCATATGTGCCTATGTTAGGCATGTGCAGGTTTCCTATATTAAATATTTTAATATAATTCCAATATCCTTTGTTTTCCTAGTGTTGTGTGCTATGCTTGGAGTTTCCATGTGATCAAATGAGAAATGATGAGATTCGATAGTGGCAGTGGGTGGGGCACATAACTCCTAGAAAGGATGGCCATTAGGGTAAAAAAGTTTTCGAGTAGCAACCGCGCACTGGAAAATGTTGCATAGGCAGGCCTCCCACTCTGTGGCCAGTGACCTGGTAAAGGATACAGGAAGCCTCTGGATGCGGGCAGTGCAGAACTTGTCATCGTGCAAATCCTTGGGGAGGCCTTTGTCCAGCAGTGGACGTCCTTCAGCTGATGTGATGATGAGGTACCTTATAAATAATATGTACTGTTTGTTTCAGATTTTCAATCCGTTACCCAGAAGGATGTAGTTCTTCAGCAGGGTATTGTCGCCCTTTTTGAAGAAAAGCACGACCACACTTCTGTGCCATGCCTTAGGCGTTCGTCCCTCAAGTATAACGGAATTAAATAATTTCTGAAGAGCTTTAAGTACCGGTGTTCCACCTGCTTTCAGAAGTTCAGCCGTAATTCCATCATCACCCGGTGCCTTATTGTTTTTAAGCTGTTTAAGAGCCATTCTAATCTCGTACAGGCTGACGTCCGGGATATCTTCGGTATAGTGTCGGGTAAGTCTAGCTCTTGGGTCTTTAGCCAGATCGCTAACAGGCAGACGTGTGGTCGTGTACAATTGTCCATAGAACTTCTCAACTTCTTCCAGCAACTCAGTCTTAGACGATATGATCCTGCCGTCCTCAGTCTTCAGCTTGGTCAGTTGGCTTTGACCAACAGACAGATCTCTCGCGAACACTTTTGAGCCTTTGTTGTTCTCAATCGCCTCTTTAATACAATTTGCAAATCGCGAGTTAGAGACTTAGAGATCTGCCTGTTTAGTTGCCGATACTGAGTAGCGTCTTCAGAGGACTGCAAAACCAATCTGCGTCTTTCTTCCATGAGGTTGCTGGTGAAGTCAGAGATTTTTTTGGTTCTGTTTGAACGGCGAGTTTTGAAAATCTTAGACCCGACCGTTTGGACAATTTCCACGAATCTGTCGTTATAATCGTCCACATTCTCGCAGTCTCCTAGGCATTCGAAGCGATTGTGCAGCTCGAGCTGAAAGTTTTCGGGGTTTTGAAGCTGGATGGGCGCTGGTCGGAGTGTGGACTTCATCAGTCGACATCTTTCCAGCTTGGTCTTTAGATTCAATGTGCCTCTTACCATTCGGTGATCGCTTCCTGTTTTGACTGAGTTGATCACAGAGACATCATTGAATATTTGCCTTCTCGTCGACAAGATGAAGTCGATCTCGTTCTTCGTTACGCCATTGGGATGCAACCATGTCCACTTTCGCTGTTTAGGCTTTTTGAAGAAGTTTGTGGTGACTTTGTCTCACATACGCCTGTCATAAAATAGCGATCTTGTAATGTTTTTCTCTAGTATGCACCTAACTGTAAATTGTAAATGAATGTTTTCTTTTGTTGCGAACCTAACTTTTGTGTCAATAGAAATATTTTTAACAGTATAGTTTTACGATATTTGTCATTTCTAAATAACCATTAGGTATTCTGTCGACAACCGTTATTTAGATCCTTTAGTAATAATTGGTATTGTGCAATATATTGTTCTCAAATAACAACAGGCATTGTCTAATATAACTTCTTTGGCCGTAACGAATGTAACCCTTGCTTTTGTATTTCGTCGGCTTTCTAATTTCGCGTAAATTTTAATTGTTATGTTGTCACTATTTTTCTGTTTGTATAATATTCTTTTGTGTGTATGTCCCGTTTAGAAAGCGTCCGATGAAAACCGTTAGCTAGCTGCGATTATTGTGTAGCTACGTTCCTTACGGGGTCAGCATCAAACCACGGTATAGCTCGGACGTTTTCTCACATGTACTGAGATCTTTATTATACAGTTATCGTACTATATTTGACGAACCTTTAATTATCTCCGACGCACTCCACACCCTTGTACGTAGCGCGCGACAGTGGTGACCCCGACGTGATCCATTCGGTTATCGTGCGCCTAAGGCGTGTGTGAAGTTTTAGTTTTATACGCGTCGTGTGTTAACGAACCTTTGTGACATTTTGACTTTGTAAGTGAACTTATTAGTGAGTGAAAATGGTTCCGGAAAATATACCGACAGGCCTGCAGGCGGCTTCAGTAGCGAGAGGCAACACATCGCTTGAAACGCTCGCCGAGATCGCCGACCTCGTTGCCGAGAATGCGAGGCTGCGATGCGTGAGTTCAGTCCCTACGGTAGCAGACGTTACTGCTACAGACTCTGCCGACGATCATATACGGCGGTTAGAAGAGGAGATATCTGCCATAAAAGGGTTAATACGAAATGTGTCAAGTCAGCTGCAAGCTTCTAACGCGGTAAGGGACGCGAGGCCACGTACACAATCCCACTCGCGCGGTCACTCGAGGCAACGCTCTTCGTCAAGGTTCCGACCAAAAAATTGGTTATGTTGGTACCACTACAAATTTGGATCAAAGGCCAACACCTGTGTACAGCCGTGCGCGTACAAACCGCCGCCGGGAAATGCCAGCGGGAGCCATTAACGGCGGATGAGATCAACTCCCACACAGCATCACGCCGCATTTTTCTCACAGACGTGGACAGCAAGGTGAGGTTTCTGATAGATACGGGCGCAGATCTTTGCGTGTACCCGAAAGCGCTAGTTCATACGGCTCGCAACATGTCTGCCTATGAGCTAGTCGCGGCCAACGGAACCCCAATTCCTACATATGGTACAGTCGCTCTAACACTTAACCTAGGTTTAAGGCGAGACTTCCCATGGATTTTTGTTGTGGCTGATGTTGAGAAACCGATCATCGGTATGGATTTTTTAGCTCATTATAACCTGATGGTCGATGCAAGAAATAAAAGCCTTGTAGACGCGACCACTGGTCTCAAGTCCAACGGACAGACAACACGGTGTGAGCAGTTTACGGTAAAAACCGTGACCGGTACTTCACCGTATCACGACCTCCTGGCTAAGTTTATAGATATCACGCGCCCAGATGGAGTCGTGAAAGAGGTCAAACACAATACGAGGCACCACATACTGACCACACCGGGACCGCCAGTGGCACAAAAACCACGCCGCTTAGCTCCAGATCGACTCATAGCGGCTAAAAAAGAATTCGAAACTATGGTAAAGCTAGGAATTGCCCAGCCTTCAAAAAGCCCCTGGGCCGCACCATTAGTTATGGTACAGAAACCCACAAATGGAGAAAAGCCGGAAAAACTTTCACCTTTCACCGGGCCGAAAACCGGGGAACAACAAACCGTGAAGCATCGTGCCTGTGGAGATTATCGCGGGTTAAATAATAGAACTGTTCCTGATAAATATCCAGTGCGTCATATACACGACTTTTCACAGTGTCTAAACGGTAAAAAAGTGTTTTCAAAAATTGACTTAATCCGCGCCTTCAACCAAATACCTACAGCCGAAGAAGACATTCCGAAGACGGCGATAATAACACCGTTCGGGTTATTCGAATTTAAATTTATGACGTTTGGTTTGCGCAACGCAGCGCAAACCTTCCAACGGTTTATGGATGAAGTGCTCAGTGAGTTAGAGTTTTGTTACTGTTTTATTGACGATATATTAATCGCATCAAATGATGAAACCGAACATTTAAAACACCTAGAGACAGTATTCAATAGATTAAGACAATACGGTGTAGTAATTAACCCGTCAAAATGTGTATTCGGCCAAACCGAAATCGACTTTCTCGGCTATTCAGTATCGGCCGACGGTACCCGCCCGCTACCTGAGAGGGTCGAGGCTTTGCGTATGTACCCATTACCCGAAACCGCTAAGGGCCTCAGACGGTTTTTAGGTATGCTAAACTTTTATAGGAGGTTCATACCTAATGCCGCCGCCAGCCAAGCTAGCCTTAATAAGCTTCTGGGCGATAAAAAAGGCAAAACGCCAGTCACGTGGACTGAAGAAACAAAAAATGATTTTTGTTTATGTAAAAATAGTTTAGCACAAGCGACATTATTAGCCCACCCAGGTGTCAATTCTGAAGTAGCTCTATTTTGCGACGCCTCGGATAATACAATGGGCGCCGCCTTGCAACAAAGGACAGATAACGGCTGGGAGCCGATTGGGTTCTTTTCAAAGAAATTAACGCCCACCGAACAAAAGTATTCGACATACGATCGCGAGCTACTTGCTATCTACGCTGCAATAAAATACTTTCGGCATTACTTAGAAGCGCGTCCTTTTGTCATATTTACTGATCATAAACCAATTACCTACGCGTTTAGTAAGAAAGACCAACAATGCTCGCCTAGACAATTCCGTTATTTAGATTTCATAGGCCAATTTTCGACTGACATTAAACATATCAGCGGGGAACATAGTATTCCAGCTGATACATTGTCACGAATTGAGTCGATACAGAAGGGCATAGACTGGGAATCACTCGCGACTTCACAAAAGAACGACTCACAATTAAAGTCATTAATTGAAAACAATAGCTCTTCGTTGCAGTTACAACTTATCTACCTGTCCGATAGCGACCAGCCAGTTTATTGCGATGTCTCTACGCGAACTGCGAGACCCTACCTAACAGAACCGTTCAGAAAAATCGCGTTTGATACTCTACACCGGAATTCACATCCGGGTGCGCGAGCCACAAGCAAGCTTGTTTCCAAACGTTTTGTCTGGCCTTCTATGAACTCAGACTGCAAACAATGGGTAAAAGCGTGCATAGACTGTCAAAGGTCAAAAATAAATAGACACGTCGTAACTGCACCTGGCACTTTCGCGCTGCCATCATCACGGTTTGAACACATACATCTGGACATAATTATTATGCCTGTTAGCGAGGGATACAGATATTGCCTAACTTGCGTAGATCGGTTTTCAAGATGGCCTGAAGCCATTCCGATAATGAATCAAGAGGCGGAGACAGTCGCACGCGCATTTTATTTTAATTGGATAGCTCGTTTTGGTGTTCCGCTTAACATAACGACAGACAAAGGACGGCAATTCGAGTCACACCTATTTAGAGATCTAAATGCCCTAATAGGTACGCAACACTTTAAGACCACTGCCTATCACCCAGCTGCAAACGGTATGGTAGAGCGTTTTCACCGACAGCTAAAAAGCGCTATAATGTGTCACGGATCTAACAGTACCAGTTGGACGCGAATATTACCGACTGTTTTACTAGGCGTTAGAACCGCATGGAAGGATGACCTCCAAGCTACTTCCGCAGAATTAGTTTATGGACAGAGCTTACGTCTTCCAGGACAGTTCTTAGGAACCGATACAATACCTAGACCGTCGCAAAGTGAATTCGTTAAAGAGCTATGTAATAACTTCAGACAGCTTAAACCCATAGCTGGAGCGAGCCACGGCCAGAAAAGCACCTTTATCTATAAAGACTTAGCTACGACTAGTCATGTCTTTGTTCGAGATGACACAATCAGAGCAGGTCTTCAACAACCATATAACGGACCTTTTAGGGTGGTTAGTCGAAAAGAAAAAACGTTTGTCTTAGACATACGCGGTCGCGAGATCGCGGTTTCAGTCGATAGGCTAAAGCCAGCTTACGTGTTAAGGGAAACGGCACATCACCCTGAAAATAGCTTAAGCGACTCTGAAGACACCTTAATACGGTACAATAGCCATCCCCAACAGGGTAATAATGGGAACAATGGGAGCGGTACCTCTGAGGCGCACACGCCGAGTGCCACGCCAGATTCAACAGGTGTTAGGCATTCAAATATTCCTCGACGCACAAACAGGTGTGTCCGCTTCCCAGATTTTTACCAAGCTGGTTTTGCGTGATTTATATCATGGCGTTATTATTATTAATTTTTTTTTCGTGATTTAGACCATTGTGTGTATTAAATAATCTGTATCTTTGTTTGTTTTTGTTTTTTTCATGGTCTAAACCACTGGAGAGGGGATACTGTGGTGACTTTGTCTCACATACGCCTGTCATAAAATAGCGATCTTGTAATGTTTTTCTCTAGTATGCACCTAACTGTAAATTGTAAATGAATGTTTTCTTTTGTTGCGAACCTAACTTTTGTGTCAATAGAAATATTTTTAACAGTATAGTTTTACGATATTTGTCATTTCTAAATAACCATTAGGTATTCTGTCGACAACCGTTATTTAGATCCTTTAGTAATAATTGGTATTGTGCAATATATTGTTCTCAAATAACAACAGGCATTGTCTAATATAACTTCTTTGGCCGTAACGAATGTAACCCTTGCTTTTGTATTTCGTCGGCTTTCTAATTTCGCGTAAATTTTAATTGTTATGTTGTCACTATTTTTCTGTTTGTATAATATTCTTTTGTGTGTATGTCCCGTTTAGAAAGCGTCCGATGAAAACCGTTAGCTAGCTGCGATTATTGTGTAGCTACGTTCCTTACGGGGTCAGCATCAAACCACGGTATAGCTCGGACGTTTTCTCACATGTACTGAGATCTTTATTATACAGTTATCGTACTATATTTGACGAACCTTTAATTATCTCCGACGCACTCCACACCCTTGTACGTAGCGCGCGACAAGTTCATCATAAAGAGGCCCTCCTTCTCCATAAAGTCAGCCAGCAGCTGGCCACGTGCATTTCTCTCTCCATATCCAAATTGCCCCACTCTCAGCTCACCATCACTTCGTTTGCCCAGTTTCGCGTTAAAGTCCCCCATAACAATGGTGTATTGGGTCCGGGAGCTATTATGTAGAGCTCTGGAGATATCCTCATATAGGAGCCCCACTTCGTCGTCGGAGTGTTGTGCGGTCGGTGCATATACCTGAATAATTTTCAGCGAATACCGTTTGGTAATTCGGAGAATAAGGTACGCTACCCTCGTCGAAACACTCTCGATCCGGACCACATTGTTAATGAGGGACTTGTGGACTAGAAACCCGACACCACCCTCGGACAGTTGGTCGCCAGTTTAAGGATTCATATTGAGAGAGACATATGACGCTTGCGAGAAACCTCATTCTGTATAAGACACTGTTAAAATATTTGGATAATTGTGTTGTTATTGCATTTGCACTGATCTACTTACAGGACAGCATGATTAACAATACATGATTTGCTTAAATTAAATTATTTTATTTGGTTTTGTTATAGATTAATGGATAAACATTATATTTTTCAAAATGATTCTAATTCACAGTCTTTAACATATTTAGCATTATATTCTACGGGGGCACAATATTGACTTCATTATTTTTTTCAAAGTTCCATGATGCCACTGCCACACAGAACATTTAAGCAATTTTGTTAAGGGTCCCCAGGAGGCTCGAGTTTCCATACAAATGTAGTTCTGTTTTAATACAAAAACGACATGCCAGATTGTCTGTGTAAAATGGTGAATTAAAACTCCGAGTTAGGTAGTAAGTAAATGCCAGTAAATGCTTTTATTTTCTCACTACAAGTACCTACCTACAAAAATTTCATGAGTATTGCAGGCAAAATATCGAAATTCATTTTTAATCAGAAAACATTTTTACCACCATATTTTGGTGGAGCTATCAGGGGTTACAAATCATACTGAACTATCAACTTTTCCCTAGGAATCCATAGTCTGTTCTTTGAAGTTTCTTTGCAACTGCTAGGAAAAACACATGTTGAAATAATTGCTCGACTGTAAATAAAGAAAATTCCATATCTGGGGGCACGGCAGTGCCCCCGCCAAGTCGAGAAAAAAAGCGGCACGATCGTACCATCCTTTTCTCGAAGCAGTTCAGGCCATTTTCGACCCCCCCACAACTTCGTTGTAGATAAACCTAGAAGCCTGAATTTTATGTACCCAAGCAGGCATCATATAAGCACGGTATATTCCAAATTTCATTCAATTTGAACCAGTACTTTAAGAATTATAACTAGTCAAAGTTTCCTAATTTGTCACTCACTGACTGGCAGATCATCAAAATTCCAAGGCACTTCTAGCCGACATAGAAGATTCAAATTTAGAATACAATTAGTCTTTAGTGTATAAAGCAAGGAAAAACTCAAACATTTGGCAATTTCGGTCCAGTTTTCTAGTTACACAAACTACATAAATAACTTTGTAATCCCATATAAAATATAAAATATATAGGATTACAAAGTTATTTATGCAGTCGCAGGACCGAACTCCTTGATTTACTAGTTTTTAAGGCGCTGTTCATGAATCAATGTAGTTTTCTACAAAAATAAGTGAAATCCCACCAAAAACATCCTGTAAAAACTAGCCAAGTCTCGATTGAGCTGCTTGTTTTTCTATAAAAAGTAATGAAATCTCTAAGCAAAGCCAAGCCTAGTCTAGGGTTCTTTACTGCGATTTCTTTATTATTATGGTTAGATTTTATGTGACTTGGCCGTTGACTTGGATGTCTCAAGGAGTAAATATGCATAAAGAATGTTCAACGGCAGGTCACATAAAATCTAACCATAATAATAAAGAAATCGCAGTAAAGAACCCTAGACTAGGCTTGGCTTTGCTTAGAGATTTCATTACTTTTTATAGAAAAACAAGCAGCTCAATCGAGACTTGGCTAGTTTTTACAGGATGTTTTTGGTGGGATACATGTATATTCCATTTGGAAAAAAAGAATTTTATTAAAAAGAAGTTCTGCAATTATTTTAATATACATCTATGCAGATCATTTTAATCATCTATCAAAAAATGCTCAAAAACAGCATTCTGTCCTAAAAATATTTGAAATACCTAGACGTGACGTCATAGTTTTGCAGCGTCATTTATGTACCTACTCAAATTTTGTGATTTTAGTGAATTAAATATTGAAGAATTGATGGAAAACAAAATGAGTAGGTAAGGTTTTTCAGTAGGAGGTCAATTAGGATCAAGAATTTATAAATTTGTTTTTGATACTGTCATCATCCCAATCATGTACCTAGAGTTTAATATTTCTTAAACCAAGATATTGCAGGGATACAATAACAAAGAAGCAAGTCTTGTCTTTCTGACCCAAAATTAAAAATCCAATACTAGCAAAATCCCTGATTATTGTGCACACTGACATGTTCCTTGAAAAAGTAACAAATCCACTTTGAAAACCACCGTGGGTTTTTAGTAGATTTATCAGTATATTCCCAGCTGTCCCCTAGGGTGATAACTGGGAGTTTTTTTCCTGTTATCACCATGCTGACAAATCTTGCCAGTTGTCCCTTTCCACTTCGTGCCAGAGGGGACAACTGGGATTTTTCTTCTCACTTGTCACCCGGGGTGACAATTCATCCTATCCTATATGTCCCCTTACTATTGGGAAGAATGTTTCCTAGTTGTTAGGGGTGGATGACAATTGCTACGCTTTCTTCACAGTTGTTCCCTCTAACCCGTGTCGAGTATACAGGGTGTTTGGGAAGTAGTGCAGAAAACTGAAAGGGGAGCCAGAGGCGGTCATTTGGAATAGATTAGCCTAAGTCTCACAGTTTTCGAGATATCCGCTTTTTAATTTTCAGATTTTGTATGAAAAACGCATTTGTTTAAATATTTCGTGATTTTCCAAAAAAAGTTATACTACAGTTAAAGTGCAAAATGCGGTAAAAACTTCCTCATTTTATCAGCTTCCAACAAGGTAAATTAAAAAAAATACAAATTCATTGCAACAAAAAATAATGATTGCTTTCAAAAGGGTGTCCTAAGTCCCATACAAATTATCAAGAAACATTATTGTTTTTTTTAATTCGAAAATTTATAATGTTTTTCGCATTATCAGACATCTGTGTCCCTCTAGAATCATTGAATAACTTTGAATTCACAAGTTCTTCAAAGACCAACGAGCAGGACATCTGTCGCTGGCACATCTCATGTACGTCGTCTGGCCTTTGGTACGAGTGGCCACGTAAAAGTAACCATCGCGAAAATACCACCGCGTCCCTCGACGAAAGCCTTCGATTTCCATCTAAAACACAAAACAGTGACAACTATTTCTCTACCACACCAAACTGGAACAGAGGACGTTGTAAGGATTCACGTAGAAAACATATTACTAACTGTTTGCTATTAATTACCTCTATTGCGTGCACTATGCATAAATCTCTGAAAGAAAAGACGGTTGGTAAGTTTGGTACCTAGGAATTTGAAACTTTTATCCGCCACTTCACACTGGCGCGTATGATTTTTTTTTTTTCGCCCTTTTTAGGGCAGGCTAAGTCTCTTAGGCCATACCGCCTAGTCTTCAATACAATATTTATTCAGTAGTATTTTTAGATTTTACGTCTTTAGTAATTTTTCAGTCTTCAAGATAAATGTTTCTTCACGTTCACATCATATATATAGTATTTAACTAACTTTACCTACATACTCTAGCAAATGTATTTTGCTAAAGCTTTCGTGGACTTTTTCTAGAAACTCGAAACACAGTATACACACTTTTACTTCCTTATCCTTCACAATAAACACATAAATAGTACTTTGCTCATGAATACACTTTCAATATTATACATCAAAAACCACAAAAAGTATTTTTTCGGATAATAAAAAAAATTACAAACTAAACGCTACTAATTCCCGCCAAAAAGACCTAGCTCCTATGAACTCGCGCTAGCGTCGTTTTTTAATACAGGTTGTTTTTTAACACCAAACAAGCCGTTAAGGGTGGGCTCTACTCATAAAACTGAAAAACTTTCCCCAAGAAACAGATACTGAAATCGCAAAAAAAATTTTGACTCCATACAAAGTTGTCTAATCGGAATGATCGATTTCTATAAAAAAATCTTTAAAAAATTGCGAATTTAGTATGGTTTTCTTGGGGAAAGTTGTTCAGTTTCATGAGAAGAGTCCACCATTAACGGCTTGCTCGGTGTTAAAAAAATACGAGTGTGCTTTAGACATCTTTAGAAATCTTTCGGATCGAATTTGGTGGGATAGGTCATCCTTGGTCCATATAATACGCTACCAAAGATAATAGTTAATATTTCATTCTATTTTTTTTACTTTTTACAGTTTGGCAGCCTCTCTATAAAAATAATCATTGACATTGGTTCACAACTGAGGAAGGATATCCGAATATCCTGGCTGCAACATTAATACATCATGATGTCACCGCTGCATCAGCAGCGTTGTATTACCAAAGAGAATATAAGTATGACTGCCTTTTTTTCATTTTATTCTATTGGTACTGTTTGCAGGCGTTCAATACAAAGCAGCACTTTTTGGCGGGAATTGGAACTGCGAAAGAAAAAATACTGAAGCCGTAAACTAATACTACTGAAAAAATTATGTCTGAACACAAGGCAGTATGGCCAATGAATCTTAGCCTGCCCTGAGCCCCGACTTTAAAAAACGGAGTTAGTTACAGTATTTTAGAATGCCGCGTATTCAAAAGCTGTACCTAATTCTTTTCTATGTAAATATGGGAGTCCCGACTCTAAAAACGTAGTTTGTTATATTTTCTTTGGAATGAATGATTCCAATCATCCTAATCGCCCTGATTCAGGGTAGGCTCGAGCCCCTCGGTGGGGACGCATATGAGCTGTAATGATGAATGGCGCGTATTAGAGGAAAAAATAGACAAGGAAAAAGGAACGCTGTCTCACTAGGTTTAAAATCTTGCCTAGAATGTGTTTTCGCTTTTTAAGTACAATTTCCGTACGTAATTAATTTCTTCTTAGTTGATGGTCCTAGAGCACCGCTTTCATATTCAGAGTGCGTGTCGCTTCCTGCCATAATTTTATTCACCCGAAAATTCACATATTAATTTATGAAATTGTATAAGAACAAAATGAAATTAATAAAAAATCACCTTTTGCGGCAAACTCGCAAATAAGAGGAAGAGAGAAAGAAAATCTTTCTATCTTCACTAACTTTTATCTCCCTCTCAACTTCTGTTCGCCTCGTCCGACGACAATTACCGTATCGCTCTCGTCATGCATTCACCAGCTTACTGCCCAAGTCTAGCGTGCGTAACGAAGTTTTACTTCAAAAACATTCTGTATATTAACATCTCTGGGTTCAAGATTTTTTGAGTATCTTCTTTTCTCTTTAGATTTGCAATGTTGGTGACAGTTGGTGCAAGTAGTACATTACAATTTTTTTCTAGAGTTCTTGTCAGCGATTGATTGCAGTAGCCATATTCTGAGGTGGACCACGCGATTGCAGCAGTAGGGCGTCTATAAAACTGCGTGAAGTACAAGCAGGCTATCCAATTCACGTCCTCCTTAATTGTTTTTTCTTGTTCTCTTCATTGGTTGCTTACTCCAGACTATTTTCTTAAAATCACGTACTTTTTGATAACTATAAGTAAAAAAAAGACGTGTGGCACTCGGGAACTGCCTCGGTAAAGCTATTGCATAGCATTTGTATCAACTCATATAATTATTTATTTATTTTTTATTCTTATCTTTAGAAAATTTGTCGAAGCTTTTGTAATCATGCTTTTTTGCATTTTGACACACAGTAATTCAAAATCCTAACAATAAGGTTAAATGATGTCAAGTTTTTATACAGAAAGATTTCAAGCCAAGAACCACATAACTACATGGAGAACAACACTATCAATTTTGTGGGTACAGCAAATCTACTTCTTATACGTGTGAAGATGAAAAGTGATTAAATATGCTGTGTCATATAGTAGGTTAAACTATTTTAGAGCTTAATACATAATGTTAAGTGGATAGTTTGCCGTTATATATGTATCTGTATTCTGTGTAAAATGGCAGATGAAAACTCTGAGTTAGGTAGTAAATAAATGCTTTTATTTTCTCCCTACAAGTACCTACAAAAATCCGTATAATCTCAGAACAATGACTAAAGCATAGAGAGAGCGTCAAAATTCATTCTAGTTACTTCACACTTCTTACCCAGTCAGTATGATAAAGCAGGATAGATATATATTAGCTATATTTGTTTTTTTTGCAAGGTTGTCCACTTTTTTAACAATATTAGTGAAGTGCCTTAATTACCAAAGATATGGATATTTTTTTTGGTGTATTATTTTCTATGGATGAGATCGAATGAAAGGATTAATAAAATGAAAAGCAAATTTTTAAGTAGTATTTTAAAGAAATGTAAATTACAATTAGGTTGGTTTGTTTATCTGCTTTTTTGGGTTCCTTAGTATAACAAGGAAACCTTATAATTTCGTCAAGTCCGTCTGTCCGTCCGCGGTTTAATTCAGTTACTTTGATTATTTTTAAATTTAAATAAACAAAGCTCAGACATACTCAGTAACATTATAGTTATCTTAGTCACAGGTTGTGAGACTTTATCTGGTTGTTATTTATTTCTATTTATCTGGGCCATATTCAATAGAACTCAATACAATTACATTGCCTAACCGGTTGCTGTATTTTTGTTCTTGGTATCATATTAGCTGCGATGGATGCGGGCAGCGCAGGACCGGTCGTCGTGGAAATCCTTGGGGGAGGCCTTTGTCCAGCAGTGGACGATTTATGGCTGATATCATCATCATCATCATCATATTAGCTAACGGGCTAAGGTATTTGAAAGAATTGTAAGTTAAAATGAGGTTTGTTTATCTGCCTTTTTTAGGGTTCCTTAGTAAAACAAGAAACCCGTATAGTTTCGCCAAGTCCGTCTGTCCGTCCGCGGTTTCATTCAGATACTTTGATTATTTGCAAATAAACAAAGCTCAGATGGACATTAACTAGCTACATTATACTTGTACCATTCTGAACAACTTTCTATGGGGAAAGTTGTTAAGTATGATGAGTATAGAAGCCTTTAATTAATGGTCCTACAACAATTTTGTTAACTTGAAAGTAGTATTATGTAGTATAAAAAAATTAAAAAACAGCAACGATTGAATACATGCTTAAACAGAACACGATACCTTTTTGAAATTAAGAGTCGAAATATCGATATGAAATATCTACATCACTCACGATGGAATATACGACTACATTAAAATACCACCTAAAGGTTTACAGAATTATTAAATAAGTCATAAGTTCTGTCAAAACCTTATTATTATTTAGAATTTTCGAATACTGGCTAGATGAACTTCACCAATTTTAAAAATAGAACATTTGCACATGCCGAAAATACAAACGACATTCATTTTCCAATATGGAGTGTCGAAGTAAGAAGATAGAGTAGCGGTTATCGCGTTGCACCGCTGTGGTTACGCGCCAAAAGAGATTTTCAATATTCAACAAAAATTGAAAATAATCCTACGATTTGTTTATCGCACTATCAAACGATTCACTGAAGATTCAAACTTCGAAGATCGTAAGTGGACCGACCGACCTCGTACTAACTGTACGACACCCGCGATCATCAAAGCAGTGAAGGCGTGAATCGTAAACAAAAAAATCTTAGCTCTTCAGATAGGCCTAAGCAGAACCACGGTCAAAAGAGTGATAAATGAAGACTTGGGACTACGAGCTTATCGTAAGAAGACCGGACATTTTTTAACGAGCGTTTGAAAAAAATTAGGCTGGATAGATCGCGCGCTTTGTTACGGCGGTAAGCGTGAAAAAAGTATCATAAAATTTAGTTTTTGAATGAAAAAAATGTTTAACATCGAAGAAAGTTATGATAAACAAAATTATAAGGTGTATGCCCACAGCAGTGAAGAAGCCAGCACGCTTATTCCGAGGGTTAAACGAGGATATTATCCTTCGTCACTCATGGATTGGCTTGGAGTCTCATATTCAGGCTTAACTGAGGTGTTTTTTTCTGTAAAAAAGGTGTAAAAACCAGTGCCGAGGTGTAATAAAATACAGTCCTAACAAATATAGTGGAACCTCTTTCTCAAACAATGTTCAAAAACAGGCATTGGATATTCCAACAGGACTCAGCACCAGCACATAGGGCACGAAGCACACAAAACTGGTTAACCGCCCGTGGAATTGACTTTATCGGACATGAAGACTGGCCCTCTTCTAGTCCAGATTTAAACCCACTGGATTACAAGAAATGGCAACATTTGGAGGTGAGTGTCTGCGCTAAACCTCATCAGAATTTGGAATCTCTCCGAGCATAAAGAAAAAAGCAGCGGCAGAAATAGATATGAATGTAGTGCGTGCTACGATTGATGATTGGCCGCGTCGATTAAGGGCATGTATTCAAAATAGGGTAGGGTATTTTGAATACTGTAAATAAAATTGTATTGCAAATTAAATTACCTTTCATTTCATATCTAATTTCTATATAATTATCAAAAAGTGTATCATTAATTTTATAAAAAGTTTTTGGCAGAACTTATGACCTGACTAAGTAACTGGGTAGATTTTCAAATTGGTCGTATAAAAATAGACCAAGTGTGACCATTTGACAATTTTGGAGTGTCCAAATAGCTATAAGTATAAACTGATCTTATGTATTTATCTTTTTTTACCGTACAATGTTTGATAATAAGAGAGAAGAGTAAAGATATATTGTAATTTTGACGCTCCCTCTATGCTTTAGTTATTGCTCTGAGCGTATAATATAGGTTATGTATGACGTAAGTAGGTTAAATTAAATTGGCTCACATTATTTTCCAAGACTTGGTATTTTGTATGGTATTTAATAGATAACATTAGGACTAAGGTGCACTTTAACTTCCAAGTAGGTATTGATAATTAATCTCCTTCTACAACTGGAAGCTTACTTTACATTCTCTATGGTTAAAATGTACTTAAGTGAAAAGTGTCATAGAGATTTCGAAAGTCTTTTCATTTCTCGTTGTATGTTTAATTCTAAGCTAATAAAAGCCTAGTTTTTGAAGGTTTATCGTATAAATGTATCAGGTATTTCCCTTAGTTTTTTGTTGGAATCACTAAATATTTCAGTTAGTATTCTCATGTTTAATATAGTTGATGGTTCAGATGAACATTTTAAGCCTTTTTAGGTACTCTTTGCGTCACACCAAATCTACCTACCAACCTTCCTGTAATTACCAACATCATGAACGGGTTACGTTTTATCTGTCCCTATTGTTTTTAAGTAAATAACTAATATCTTACATGATTCTAATATAAAATATTGGATAAATATGTTTAAAATATATCTCAATCAGAAACAAAAACTCGAAATCATTTGGATTTCGCGCCGTAATCCCTTTACGACTGATAAACCCTAATTGAATTTACGCACAACATGCAGACGTGTAAAAGTGTATCTGTGGTGTAGTACTTATCTCTGGTCCAAAGAACGTAGTTTATTATATTCTCTTTGGTCCAAAGTACGAAGTGTGTCATAGGTGAATAGGTGTGGTAGGATCAAAATAACCTTACAATTCTAGCTAACATATGTCATCTTTGCACTACTGGCATAAAAAAAATATATATTGTCTAAAAGCATTTCTAGAAACATTAGTTACATTTGTATTCTTAGTTACATTAGTTATCTTTGCTTTTAAGGTAGGTGAGTTGGGTACTCATTAGCTTGCTACAAATAGCAGTGATCTGTAGTACTAATTTTGCTGGATTAGGTAGGTAGGTTAGGTTAGATTAGATATAAGAAAAATATTACAGAAACGACAAAAACATTCATTCGGGATGCACCTTCAACTGCTAAAAACTCTTTATCCTAGAAGAAATCGCTAAAAGCGATAAGGCTGCCTTTGCATATCGTTGTATGTTTTGCTAGTTCATATGTATTTTATTTCTGTGTATTTGGTGTGCAATAAAGAATATTTATCTTATCTTTATCTTATCTTAGCCAAAACTGCAAATTGAATGCCAACTTTTTTTCCACGTCGCTCTATTACCAACTTCATAGGCCGTTTTTCTATTCATTTTGTTTGAATTGACATTTAGTTATCAGTGCCATGTAAAAATTAGGTATTGGCAATATTATAAAAAATCGGCCAAGTGCGAGTCGGACTCGTGCACGAAGGGTTCTGTACCCATTATCAATACAACATTAGACGCTATATTAACATTTTTTTAATACTTTTTTTTTATAATATCGAGCAAAAAGCGGCAAAACAATCATGTTTGTTGTATGGTAGCGCCCCTCAATATTTATTTTATTTTGATTTAACTATTTATTTTTAAAGTGAATATACAACTAAATATTCTGTGAATATTTCAAGCGTCTACCTATTGCCGTTAATAATATCGAGCAAAAAACAGCAAAAAAATCACGTTTCTTGTATGGGAGCCCCCTTAACATATTATTATGTTTTTAGTATTTGTTGTTATAACGGGAACAGAAATACAGCATCTGTGAAAATTTTTGATTATTTGTTTTACTGATTTTTTTTTTCTCTAATAGTTATGTATTCTTTTTACTTCTATTTTTATAATTGCTGTTGTTTTCTAAATTTATTTAATAGTTTTTTAAAACAAATATGACAGCTTTCTGGCTGTTTATAGCGGTAGATTGGTAGGCTTATATTTTTAAATAATTGTGGAACTCGTTGTTGGAATGTAGACTTACCTTTCTATTTATATTTCATCCCTTAAATATCAATGTACATTACCGTTTGTGTTCTCCTAATAAAAATAAAATAAAAAATAAAAATAAAATAAAATTTCAACTGTCTACTTATTATGGTTCATGAAATACAGCCTGGTGACAGACAAACAGAAGGACGGACGGACAGTGAAGTTTAAGTAATGAAGTCCCGTTTTTACCCTTTGGGTACGGAACCCTAACAAAGTTACTTTTATTGAGGATCATAAATCGAAGCGGTGGCAGAATTGAAAATTTATTTGAATTTTTTCTTCGAATCACCCCGAGATTTCTATTCTCCCCAATTTACGGTATTACGAGATGTATATCATTAATCCTTTTTGAAAGCTGGCAAATTTTCTCCACCCACTCTTCTTAATTTAATTTTTAACTATTCCTTTTTGTTTATTTACATGTCTTTAGAAAATTCCTTATTTATATACTGTCTAACTAAACATGAGAAAACATTGTTTGTGATATTTTTTGCAGTACGACTGTATGTGTTTAACGGGAAATTACATTACAGCCATACAGTTATCAATAATATCTACGTATTAATAGGTATTCAGCTAGAACGAATGTAGAGGAAACGATAGTGTAGACGTAACACTAGTATCAACTCGCCTTGCCACTTGACCGAATGTGTAAATGGACCTTCCATATCTAAACGAGGCTCAGACATTGACTAACCATAAACTCTTTATGAATAATCGACCAATCAGCAACGGGAGTTCCTCAGCCAATAGGAAGAGGCCTCGAATTATCAGGCCGTGCATTCCCGTGTCGTACAATATCAGTACGTGTAGATAATAGCCGACACGTTACTACGCAGCCGTTAATGCACAGCATGATAATACATGTACCTAGGACTTGAATTATCGTGTCGGACATTCTCGGCCGTGTAATATCGTTCCGTGCTGATATCTCCCGACACGATAATAGCCGGCCCGTGAATGTACAACATGATAATTCAAGTACCGGGGACTTGTATTATCGTGTCGTACATTCACGGGCCGTGTATTATCGTGTCGGCTATTATATGGACCCACCCTCACTACTACTCACAGATCTACGTGCTACTACTATTACACCCACAGAGTACACCAGTCATCCATCCACCACCCACAGCAGTGATTACATTATATTTGGCTCTAAGAGTAGATATTTTGGTGGACGGCGGCGGGTGCACACTCTATCCATCTCGGAGGAAATAACTTCCGAGCTATCTATCCATCAATCAAACGGGCCACCGTAGTTCCATTGTACGAGCTAGATGAAGTTACTTCTGTTTTGTGAAGTTACGTAGTTTGCAGGCTATACAATAGATGTTGTACAAATAAATAGTTCCAATACATCAGTCCACGAACTAACGGGGTGTACACTACAGGCTGTGAACTATCAGCCCGAGCTATAGTTGACGCACCGTGGAACACGGCCTGTATTTCGTGTACTGAATTGGTAGATTTGACCTCCCGTAGTCCATGGTCTACGCGAACATCAACTGTTAATAACACGAACGAACCGCGGTGAACGAACGCTGCAGGTAGCGAGCGAGCGAGCGAGCAATCAAGCGTTGCAAAAAACTTTTTAGTCGTTTGTTTGCCACAGTCCATAGAATTAATACACGAACTCACTGTGCAGGGAGCGTTGCTAAACTTTATTCGTTCGTTTGAAACAGTCTAGAGAAATGAATACACGAACTCACTCTGCAGGGAGCGTTTTCGCACATTTAGCCTACAACCAGCTCGATGCAGTTTACCTTCAATGAAATTGTTTTTAATACACGAACGCTGCAGGTAGCGAGCGAGCGAGCGAGCAATCAAGCGTTGGCAATCAATACATGAACTCACTCTGCAGGGAGCGTTGCTAAACTTTATTAGTTCGTTTGCAACAGTAACCAGAAATTAATACACGAACTCACTGTGCAGGGAGCGTTGCTAAAAACTTTTTATTCGTTTGTTTGCCACAGTCCATAAAATTAATACACGAACTCACTGTGCAGAGAGCGTTGCTAAAAACTTTTTATTCGTTTTTTTGCCACAGTCCATAGAAAGATTTTGAAGCGGACGGTTCGCATGCGAACTATGTAAAATAAAGGAGACAGTATATTATGTAGTGTACGGCTGACGATTGCGAGTTCGTGTATGTATTGAAATTGGGGTGCCACCATTGTGAGAGCTCATCTTTACTAGCCTATGGAACTTGGTGGAAAAGTAGTGAATGGTGTAGGTGCGAGCTAGTTCGGGCATTAATACGATCGAGAGTGTTGATGTATTAAACAAGAATAGCAAATTCGTATATTAAATAAGAATATCGTGTTCGTGTATTAAATAAGAACATCGTGTTCGTGTATTAAATAAGATTATTGTGTTCGCGTATGAATTATGTGTTCGTATATTATAGTACAATATCGTGTTCGTGTATTCAAAGGGCAATAGCTGTATTTTAATTTTTTTTAGTACACGAATATAATCAATTACCTTTGAATTCGTATATTAAGCTTAACTAACACAATCAAGGTGCGGCGAGCCCATCGGATGTGGACCACGCACACACCGCACACTTCATTTTGTGCCTTTGTATTATGTGTGTTGTTACTTAAGTTAATAAAAAAACAACAACACATAACAGGCAAACATCAAAGTCCCATCGCCACGCGTCCGCGTCAATGGAACTTTAAATAAAGCCTTTGTATTCCATCGTCCTCGGACGAATCACCTGGCGTAGGGCTGAGTCTCAACAGATCGCAGCACGACGCTGCTCTACCGAGCACAACACCGCGCCAGGAACGGAAGTCGTCTACAGACTACTCCGAGCCCCGACATTAAACTGCGGTAAATTCGAACCTTCAGAGCCACGATGCACGCGTTAAACGTTACGCATCGATCTTCGAGATTTAAATTGGTTTCGACGTCGCACATTACGGAGTAAAGCGCGACTAGTAAAGTCACATTGTTCAGGGGCCTCCCGACTCTCGGGGCTCCACAGTGAGAATATCCTTGCCGGATTCGGCTAGGCTGGCTTCGGCCTTAGAGGCGTTCAGGCGTAATCCCGCGGATGGTAGCTTCTCACCACCGGCCGCTCGGCCGAGTGCATGAACCAAATGTCCGAAACTGCGGTTCCTCTTGTACTGAGCAGTATTACTATCGCAACAACAAGCCATCAGTAGGGTAAAACTAACCTGTCTCACGATGGTCTAAACCCAGCTTACGTTCCCTTTTGATGGGTGAACAATCCAACGCTTGGCGAATTTTGCTTCGCAATGATAGGAAGAGCCGACATCAAAAGATCAAAAAGTGACGTCGCTATGAACGCTTGGCCGCCACAAGACAGTTATCCCTGTGGTAACTTTTCTGGCACCTCTTGCTAAATACTCTTTAAACTAAAGGATCGATAGGCCGTGCTTTCGCAGTCCCTATGTACTGAACATCTGGATCAAGCCAGCTTTTGCCCTTTTGCTCCACGCGAGGTTTCTGTCCTCGCTGAGCTGGCCTTAGGACACCTGCGTTATTCTTTGACAGACGTACCACCTCAGTCAAACTCCCCGCCTGGCAGTGTCCTCGAACCGGATCACGAGGGAGTTGTACGGCGATGAGCGTTGCCGCCACATCGCCACTCTGCACGCTTGGAACGAAACACCGTGCGCCTGCCGATATAATCGACCGCGCACCGCCTCCACCCAATCAGTCTACATCCCGAGTGGTACACCTCCCTTGCAAAGTGATTTCGGGGCTATCCTAGCCCTAGGTGGGTCCACCATTATGTTTGGAGACTTCAACTCTAAACATACTGAATGGACGTGCCTAAAAACCAACTCGGCGTAAAGCTCCTCTAAATCACTCAAACTCTTGATCTAACTGTATATTCCCCATATTCCCCCACGCATTACCCGGATAATCCGGACCACGACCCTGACATACTCGACTTTGCCATAGTTAAGGAAGTTTCCCTTAACTTATGCGCAATTGACACACTTGACGATCTAGGTTCGGACCACCGCCCACTCTCCTGGAAATTAGGACCCCAGAATACCTCTCCCACCCCCACAACAACTAAATTCACCAATTGGGAAGGCGTTACCGACTCACTGACCAAAGCCATTGACGCCCCCGACTCCGCATACGCTTTCTCATCCGACTCCTTTGACAGTACTGACAAGATAGAAGGCGCAGTTAATGCAATTACGCACCTAGTCCAGGCTGCGATTAAGGAGAACGAAAAGGTCATTAAGATCAAAGATCGCAAACTCCCGCGTGAGACAAGACTCTTAATCGCAGCCAAAAGAGCAGCTCTCCGTAGAGCCGCGGAATAACCCACACCCGATAATAGGCGAGAAGCCAACAAACTCCAGCGAAAGCTTAGAAAGCACCTTTCCGAAATGAGGAACTCCAATTGGAGTAAACTCATGGAGGACATTTCCCCGTCTCATACTGCCTACTATAAAGTAGCCAAGGCTCTCCGCGTAGACGCAATCACCCACACCCCTCCCCTGACGCGGCCTGATAACACGACAGCCTTCGAGGACGATGAGAAAGCGGAATGCTTCGCGGACAGCATTGCCTCCCAATGCACACCCAGCACACAAGAGTGTGAACCAGGCCATATTCAAAAAGTAAAGGAGGAGGTCCGTAAAAGGAATTCACTCCCTCTGACCGCGGACCCCATCACATTATCGACAGACGAACTACAAACAATAATCCGACGTCTTAAACCCAAGAAAGCCCCCGGCGCAGATGGAATATCTAACCAAGCCTTGAAACACTTCCCAGAACAGTTGCTCGCTTTGCTAGTCATAATTTTTAACGCCTGCTTTGACCACTGTTACTTCCCGACAGCATGGAAGGAAGCAATAGTGATAGGCATCCCAAAGCCAGGCAAACCCCTCAACATCCCATCCAACCACCGCCCCATAAGCCTACTCAAGGCCATGGGGAAAGTACTTGAAAGTTATACTCTTTCGAATTAACAGGCATATCTTTCCGCCCGACAAACCCCCCCTCATAATTAACCACCAGTTTGGGTTTCGAGCCAAGCACTCGTGCCCACAACAAGTCCACCGCATAGTAGAATACATACTGAACGGATTTTATCCCAAACGCGAGAAGACAGTAGCTGTCTTCTTCGACGTAGCCAAAGCCTTTGACAGGGTCTGGCATGCGGGACTCATTTATAAACTCTACCACCTGGACCTACCTGACCGACTCGTACGTATAGTGGAGTGCTACCTCCAAGATCGCACCTTCCGCTTCAGACACGAAGGGGTTCTTTCCTCTCCGCGTCCCATCAAAGCCGGGGTCCCTCAAGGATCCGTACTCTCCCCGACCTTGTACACTTTGTACACAAACGATATCCCCATCCCAAAGAAAAGTCCATCAGGGCAATCAGTGCAGCTTGCTCTCTTTGCGGACGACACTGCCCTCTACGTAAGGGGGCAGCAAATGTCACCACTAATAGGCAAACTTCAACGCTCAGTTGACGAGCTAGGCAAATGGTTCAAGAGATGGAGAATTGAAGTGAACCCGAGCAAAAGCTCCGCGGTCCGCTTCAGTTACCGTCGCATGATCCATTTTCCAGATGAATCAATCCGCATGCTAGGCACCCCCGTCCCCTGGCAAGCCACAGCCAAATACTTAGGAGTCACCCTCGACCCCCAACTCACTTTTAAACCCCACATCACTAGAGTAACCCGTAACGCCCGTTTCTACCTAGGCAGGCTTAACAGCATGATAGGTAGGCACAGTAAAATGTCCCCCTCCAACAAGCGAACACTCTTTAAGGTTTGCATCCGACCGGTAATGACATACGCGGCCCCCGTCTTTGCGCATACACTCCCAAATATCGTGGACATGATCCAAGTTGTGCAAAACATTTTTTGTCGTAGAGCGTTTAACGCCCCATGGTACATCCGAAACGCCGACCTACACCGAGACATGGACATACAGACCATCCAACAATTTATCAAAGGCCTCTCCGAGAACTTCTTCAAGTCCTCGGAGACGCATCCCAATCCGTTGATTCGAGAGGCAGCGGACTATTCCCCGCCTCTCGAACTATCTAGTTATATGGTCCGTAGACCAAGACACGTACTGTCTGATCCTCCCAATCAAATTTCAGCCGACCTGAACTGCCTCCTGGCAGCCCAGGGAGGAACAGATAGTGTTAATTTTTGAATGACACAGTCCCCCTCACTTGCACACCTAATGTGATTAACCTAGCGGCCGCTCCCATCAGGAGCTCTCCGCGCTGTCCCCTTAGCGTGTTTTTCGCAAGGGGGGGGGGGGGGGAGGGGGCGTCGCTCCGATATACTTTTAGGGTGGCCTTTTCTGCCAAAGTTCTTCAGGGGGTGTTTAGTGGGTAGTGCGGTCTTTGGGCCTGTGTATACATATTCATATACCTTCCGTGTATAACGGGTACGTATGCATATAGGCGCAGAGCTGTGAGTCCCACATAACCAGCGGCAGCTTCGGCCTTCTCCTCCCTTACAGGGGAAAAAAAAAAAAAAAGTAAGCAAAATGTAGTTAGGTAGTTCGGAACAGTTCGTTAGCTAAGAAGATCTGCAATAAAGAAAACTGGAAGCGATCCTTCCCTTCGAGCTGCAACCTGCGAGTTTCATTCAACAATACAGTCCACGCTAGAACCCCCACAACTACTAATATATATCGTATACTTTGATAATACTTTATTACATCTTTTAAACTTCACAAAAGGAGTAGAAAGAAGAAAAAGAAGTCACGATCAATTTCAAAAATACCCAACCACTGTAATAAATTATATTTGGCAAAGTAAATAAAAGGTCTAAACATAACATTGTTTTTTTATTATTATCCTATCTCTCTCATTAATAAATAACCATAAAGGACTTCATCTTGTTCACGCCTTTACTTCTCATTTTCGTTACGATTTCGTTACATTTATCATTTTTACCGACTTCAAAAAGGAGGAGGTACTAAGTTTGACTGTATATATATTTTTTTTTATGTATGTTCACCGATTTTTCCGTAAAATTGGACCGATTTTCAAAATTATTTTTTCATTCGAAAGAGTATACTCCCTAGGGGGTCCCTTTGTCACCAAGTCAGGATTTGATGATGGGATCCCAGGGAAATCGAGAGCAAACCTCAAATTACTCATTACGTAGGCACTTATTACGTGATTCCTATGTTTTCTAAAGCTATGAAAATACTTGCGTCTGTTAGTCATCACCTCATATTGATAAGATGATGAAGGAAGGTACAACTCCTTAACGGCCTAACGTTGGAGTAAAATTCATATAATATTATACATGGATGGATATATACATAGGTATGCATAGACCGATATCTATCTGCTGAGATGATGATGGAAGCCACAGGACTTTGTATCTGTTAATGAAACACATGTATTATGATTTGATAATTCCTATTGGTGAGTAGGTGATTGGGTTTAACGTTGTCAGATAGATAGCATTATCACTAAAAACAAATAATATAAAAATAAAAGTTTAAAAATCTTAAAACTGACTTCAAAATGAAATTCACTCAAAAGTATGAAATAATATTATTAAACTTAAATACACAACATTAACCAGCAATAACGAAATCAAAGTGGGTAAGGAATTAAATTACGGGCTTAAAATTTATTTTGAGGTCGGTATCAGCAATGCCATCAAATCTAAAACATTTGATACGTAAGTAAGTGTGCTGGTACCGATCTCAAAAAAAAATTCATGCCCCTAATTTAATTTGTACCTACCTTTGATTTCGTTATTGCTGGTTAGTGTTGTGTATTTAAGTATAATATTATTTCATACTTTTGAGTGAATTTCATTTTGAAGTCGGTTTTAAGTTTTTTTTAAACTTTTATTTTTATCGTTACATTGATTGTCATTTTAGTTACGGACATAAATTTTGATTTTCACCCAGCTAATGTTTAGCCAGTCATTTCTCATCGCGCATTCGGAGTACTGGGGTACACTCTGTATTTGTTTCATCATCATCATCATATCAGCCACAAACCGTCCACTGCTGGACAAAGGCTTCCCCTAAGGATTTCCACGAAGACCAGTCCTGCGCTGCCTGCATCCATCCAATAAACCTACTGGAAAATCCTTCTGATATTCAATTAATGAATAACCGTAACACCCCGCCACAAAATAACCCTAAAAGATTAATGTGTACTTATTGTAAATTATTTCTCTCATTAATTCTAGATAGATGTGTAAATGACTAGGATTCAGCATGTTCCAAATTCTTCATGTAAATGATTATCTGGTTACTTCGTATTTTTGGGTATCTACTTATCATTTTTTGTCATTCATACAGTGATCAGAATAGGTAGAATATAAATACCTAAAGTTCGCAAGAAGGAATAACATGGAGTTGTTAGTCCCACCAAATAAATTTATATTTTTTTTATCTTATATTAATAAGAGCTATCCTGTATTACTAGGGATCATTTTAATAGATAATAATAAAAAAATATTTGGTAGTTCTAACAACTCTATGCTATACCTTCTTGCGAACTTTAGGTATTCTCTACCTATTCTGATCACCATTATTATAAGTATCCACCTAAAATGAAAATAAACTATATTTCCATAAAAGTGTAGGTATTAATTAAAATAAGTAGTTACAGGAAAAATTAATAGAATTCAATCCTTAAAAAATACTCAGTCTTTAAAACATTTAAAAATACTGCGAGGTACTTTACTGTATCATTTCAATATCATCACTTTCTTGACTACAGCTACCTTTATCTGTTTTGAAATAAACATCAAACCACTGAGGGAAATGTGAAAGAATAAGCACAAAGTCATTCTCAGATCGATTCCGCAGTTGCTGCAGATCTTCCAAAGCTATCGGAGTATACTGTAATCTCAATTCTTGGGGCATACTGTCAATATCAAAATCCAGTAAAACCACTGTACTTGACAGATTCATCGGGTACAAAGTTGAGAATCTCAAAGGCGCACAGTTTGATTTCACATGCTTAGTAAAAACTGATATAAACTTTTGAATTTGCCTTTCAAAGTTTGTCATAATGAATAAAAAGTTGAGGATCCCACAACAGATCTGATAACATTCTGCGGAAATGGAGCATTGTTTTATCAATTCCATCAGTTGGTTGTTACCTGTGATTACACTTTCTAAATCAACATCCTTATTCAATAATGTCATCTTAATGGACTCTAGTACTGTCCTTTCAATATCTGCTTTCATTTTTATAGAAATATCATCAATTACATTACTACAAATCTCCCCACTTTTACACAAGTCCTTCAACAAGCAAGCATAAAGTTTGCTTTTAGAATTCCAATGGACGACATCCTCAGACAGTGTTTCAAAGTAAACACCATTCTCATTCAAATTAATCAGAGCCTGAACAATTTCTGGGTTGACGGCTGGCTCGTACGTGGATTCAATAGCAATATCCTTCATCTCTCTTACCAGGAACGCTTCAAGTTCCCTGTCTGCAGAACTTTCACATTTACTCTTGGAGTCTTCTATATTCATGTGGTAAAATGCGGTCAGTAGATCTGTGAAGTTCTCATCGAGGTAAGCGTGTCCCTCGGGCTCAACCTGGCACATTTTCTTTATGTTCTGAAGTATAGCAAGACGCAAGTAATTGTTCATGTTGGAGTTTTGCTTGGAAATGTGCAGGATCTTGACGAAACATTTGGATAGAGCTCTCGCGGCGTCTTTGTCAATCAATGGGTTTTTGTAAGCAAACTCCGGACAAGAGTCACTGTTGGAGCGTATGATTTTTTCAATTAATTGTATGTTCATGTTCACTTTACTATTAAAACACATTAAAGAAAAACTAGCAATCGTAGGAAAGCAATCATAAATCGTCAGAACCCTAATTTAGTCCGTGATCGATCACAAACTTATACTGGCACTGAGCATGTAATCCTAATCACTACCTACGTTTTAACTGGTGATAGACGGGCGAGCATAAATTATAACCATCGAAATAATACGTAGGTGCTTTTAACTGAAAATCACACAGTGCTAGCCGTACTTAGATTACAACGGAAAATCACACACAAAGTATTCCAAAGAGTCCAAGTGTGTGTCTAACCACATACAAAGAAGGGTTCCGTAATATGTAATACTGTTTCCAATACTTTCAGATTTCCTGAAATAGCAGTTTAGCTGATAGGGGTTGGGGCTGGGGACATGGATAAGTGAGTACCTAGGGGATAGGCGTACTAAATGATCCCACGAGGTAAAATTATTCCCAACTGTTTAAAACTTCTTATGTCATCCAGCGGCGGCCTTACTCATTGCGAGGCTCCGGGCGGCAGGTCTTTGGGAGGCCCTTTGTACTTCATGAAAAGTATGTGATGCGAAAGTAGGTCTGGTTGTTTGGTTTAGGTATTTGTCATGTTTGACGAGAAATGCTAATTATACAAATAAATAAAATTTGATTTTACCAATTAACAAATACCTACAGAGATGATAAATTTTAAAATTGATGATTGCGGCTTTTCCTAAGATTAAAGTTTTTAATTAAAGCACAATAATCTAACGAATGAGCTACGTCATTTTCGATTTAAAGAATAGCAAGGGCTGAAAGCCAATCTTGTGTCATCGAATTCCTCAAATATGTTTTAATAATTTTAAGCCTCGAAAACCTCCTTTTGTAACAGGTGTGGTGGCAATAATTCTCAGGACTATTTCTATAGTGGGGTTAACTTCAGTTTTTTTTTCTATTATGTATTTCAGCACCGAGATAATGTCGTCGTTTCCTTCATACACACGGATGACCATATTCAGTTCTTCGTACAATTCATGTCCATCTATATCAAATGATTCTCTACTGTCATAGATATTTGCAAGTCGCTGCATTGCTTCAAAAGTTCAATATCACTAATTTCCTCTACTCGTTTTATATTATACATGAAACCAAATATGCTCTCATGATGTTTAAGTGCCTCAAACCTAAGATGGCAGCTTACGCGCACATTGTCGTCAATGACATAAAAATAGTTTAGTTTGAAAATCTCTTCCGCATTCAATTCAGGGTTGTTGCGCGAGGCCCCTGCAAGAGCGAGGCCCCGGGCGATTGCCCTGGTCGGTGCCTGTTCGCCACCCCCTAAGGCCGCCGCTGATGCCATCTACCTGATTCGTGCGTTATCGTCTTCCCTGTACGCCGCTAAGTTGTCTTTCGAAGTGTCATGAAAATTGAAAATCGATGTGTTTCATTAAAGGTAAGCATGAAACCAACGTCAGATTGTTACAATTCTATTTTTTTTCGTTAACGGTTGTTTTACTAGCGGTTCCTATTGATATTCAATATTGATTCAAACAAACACATTTTGATTTCCTTTGAGATAATATATTGAGGTTATGTTTAGACCAGTTTTGCAAGTAATACTGCTGGGGTCAAACGATTCCCTTAATGTGAGTTTATAACGATTCCGGGATTATTTTCACCTGTAACGGTTTATCAATTTGATAAAAAACGCGAGATACCTAAGTATACCCAATTTTCTCAAAACATATTAAATTTCATATGTTCATGGGCATCACAGATATATGTATAACAATATCGAATTTCAGAATAAAAGCTGTATTAGTCTGAGTATAACGACTGTGGTATACTGATGGACGGACATGGCGAAACTATAATGTTTCCTAGTTTGGCAAAGGAACCCTAAAAAAACCAAATGGAACTAACAGTGACAGTACCGTGTAGTGGTCTGAACTTGTAAAACAGACAAAATAGTTTTGTTACTCGACGCTAGATGTCGCAGGAACTCAGCGGCGCACTAGGTCAGCAGTCTGTTCTTGCAAAAATAATATTACTGTTGGACGTTAGATGTCGCTGTGTAGGTAACTATGAAAAACTAGCACTCTAGTGTTGAGTGGATATCGATGGCACAGTCACAGTACATTGAAGAGTACTGCACAGTAATATTACGGCTTATATCGTAATACTGTGTCGATCACAGGTGTCGATGGTCCTTTCTAAATAATAGTGAAATATTTTTTGAAATCAAATGAGTATAGGTACTTAGTTTCGGAGATCACATCTTACACCCAAACTTACATTCTTACAAACTTTACCTGTTTAAAATATTATAAGCTAACAAGCTGTGCCCGCGGCTTCGTCCGCGTGAAGTTTTTGAATTTTTTCACGGGAACTCTTGAATTTTCCGGGATAAAAAGTATCCCATATGTTAACCCATACAAAATTTCATCTAAATCGGCCTGGTAGTTTTTGCGTGATGCGCCAACATACAGACAGACAGACAAAAATTCCGAAAGTTGTTGTTTTGTCCTCTATATCGTTAGTTATGTCCACCACAGTATATTAAATATAATAAAAAAATATAAAAACTGGCCAAGGAATAGATAAGTGTAACCCTCACGATATGGATTACGAACTTATGAAAACCGAATGAAAAAAGTATGTCGAACAAGTTGATTTCTTGGACCTAGATAAACCAAAATGATCCTCTTTGGATCGGAAATGAGTTTCCTATTCCACAAACATAGACTACACATCAGGCACATACTGATCATGCTATCTCAAAATCTCATAAAAGTATCTGTCAATTTGTGAAAATGGTGTGATGAAACGCATTTGAACAAAACGGGCGGAGGGTTAATACAAATTTGATAAATGGTTCAAAATACAATGGATCCTTACACTTTTTTATTTATTAAGTATAAGCATATGTTTCAAAGTCACTTGAATCGATTAAAAAAAATATTTGCTTCTCATCCGTTAAAATTGTAACAGTTCAAAGTTCAAAGTATTATCTTGAATCGTGTGTCATACATAACCTCGGAGGAAAAGTCATAACGTACAGAAAATTTACCAAATGATCCAAGTGGTTTGTAATTATAAAAAGAAAAAGGTTTCAAAGTCACTTGAATCGATTTTTCGAAAAAAAAAGGCATGTCATTTCCTAAAATTACAACAATTCAAAGTGTCTTGAATGGTTTATTATTACCACAGGAAATCAAACAAATTATCAATGTGGTTTGGAATCATTTATAGTTATAATAAAAAAATATTAAGTGAAAAATGAGATGAAGTCAATCTTGTCGACAGGGAGACGAATATTCAATGGTCTGTGTGATTAATTCAGTCAAAACAGGAAGCGATCACCGGATGGTAAGAGGCACATTGAATCATAAAACCAAGCTAGAAAGATTCAGCACCAAAACCCCGAGAACTTTTAGCTCGCGTAGAACAATCGTACAACATGCTACTCAGTATCGGCAACTAAACAGGCAGATCTCTAAGTCCCTGACTCGCGATTTACGCCAATATAATACAAATTGTATTAAAGAGGCGATTGAGAACAACAAAGGTTCAAAAGTGTTTGAGAGAGATCTGCTTGTTGGACAAAGCCAACTGACAAGGCTGAAGACTGAGGATGGCAGGATCATATCGACTAAGACTGAGTTGCTGGAAGAAGTTGACATGTTCTACGGACAAATGTACACTACCACACGTCTACCTGTCAGCGATCTGGCCGAAAATCCAAGAGCCAGACTAACCCGACACTATACCGAAGATAGAATCCCGGACGTCAGCCTGTACGAGATTAGAATGACCCTCAAATAGCTCAACAACTATAAGGCACCGGGTGATAATGGAATAACGGCTGAACTTCTGAAAGCAGGTTGAACACCGGTACTTAAAGCTCTTCAGAGGTTATTAAATTCCGTTATATTCGAGGGAAAAACGCTTAAGGCATGGCACAGAATTGTGATCGTGCTGTTTTTCAAGAAGGGTGACAACACCCTGTTGAAGAACTACAGGCCCATCTCAATTCCGAGCCATATCTATAAGCGGTTTTCGAGAGTCATTACGAATTGTCTCGCACGCAGGGTTGACGACTTCCAGCCTCCCGAACAAGCTGGTTTCCGAAAAGGATTTAGTACCATAGACCACATACATACGCTGAGGCAGAATATACAGAAAACCGAAGTGTACAATCAGCCACTAAACTTCGTGGAATGTGAGAAAGTCTTTGATTCATTCGAAACTTGGGCTGTGTTACAGTCTCTCCAGCGGTGCCAAATTGACTATCGATATATCGAGGTAATGAAGTGTTTGTATGAAAACACCACCATGTCGGTTCGCCTCCAGGATCAAAACTCGGAACCTATCCAGTTGCAGCGAGGGGTGAGACAGGGAGACGTCGTATCTCCGAAACTGTTCACCGCCGCCCTGGAAGATGTTTTTAAGCTTTTGCACTGGGGTGGACTCGGCATTAATATCAACGGCGAGTACATCACCCACCTTAGATTCGCTGACGATATCGTGATCATGGCTGAGACTATGGACGACTTAGGTACAATGCTCGATGGTCTCAGTAGAGCCTCTTAACTAGTAGGTCTTAGAATGAACATGGACTAGACGAAAATTATGTCAAACGTCCGTGTCGCACCTACTACTCTGAAGGTTGGAGGCTCTACACTCGAATTTGCTGCCGAATATGTGTGACTGGGACAAACAGTCTAGTTAGGTAGATCCAACTTTGAGAAAGAGATCAATCGTCGAATTCAACTCGGCTGGGCAGCGTTCGGGAAGCTTCGCAATATTTTTACGTCCCAAATACCGCAGTGTCTTAAGACCAAGGTCTTCGACCAGCGTATGTTGCCAGTGATAACATACGGAACTGAGACATTTATTTATTTATTTATTTATTTATTTATTTATTTCACAATTTATTGCACACAGAAATAGGGACAAACAAACATTAAACTAGATAAGAACATACAAAAGGTACAGCTTATTTCTATTAGAAATTTCTTCCAGCAGACCTAGGAAAGAGAAATTACAAAAGAATGGCAGAAGACGTGTACATTAACAAAGACAACATTTTTAAAAACAGAAATTTTGACAACATATTCCTAAATGAATACCACGTACCTACAAAATAATACACAATATACTACATAATGTATTTATATTATAATATAAATAAATGTAATTACATAAATATAATAAAATGCATATAATATAATAAATAAACTATAAATTAAATATGGCTAACTTTAAAAAGGAAAAGACAAGAAGTGTTCTTTTAATTTAGATTTAAAGGAATACAGACTCTGACTATCGCGAATCTCGTGTGGAAGTGAGTTCCACAACCTAACCGCATGCACGGAGAAGGAATAGGAAAAGAAGATAGACATGGTCACGAGAAGGCTTAAGGTCACCCAAAAGGCAATGGAGCGTGCTATGTTCTGATTTTCCCTGCGTGATCGAATCAGAAATGAGGTGATCCGTAGGAGAACCAAAGTTACCGACATAACTCTCAGAATTGCTAAACTTAAGTGGCTGTGGGCGGGGCACATTGCTCGTAGAACAGATGGCCGTTGGGGAATAAAAGTTCTCGAGTGGCGACCGCGCACCAGAAAACGTACCGTAAGCAGGCGGGTACTCGGTGGACCGATGACCTGGTGAAGGTCGCGGAAGGCCGCTGGATGCCGGTAGCGCAGAACCGGTCATCGTGGAAAGCCTTGCGGGAGGCCAATGTCCAGCAGTGGACGTCCTTCGGCTAATATGATGATGAATGTGATTAAGGCGATTTCATATTATTTTAAATAAAAAAATCTTTTAAAATGAAACTTTTATTTCTTTTCATAAATCATTGCTAATTGTATCTTTGTAGTTTAAAAAACTTTATGGTGTGATAATAACTGCATGAGCTAATCGAACTCTGAAAGCCTAAGCTAAGGCCTGATCGCCTTGGTCTAGGGTAAGCTATTGACCCTTGGTGGGGACGTTTATCCCTACTTAATATTATAAATGTGAAAATGTGTTTGTTTGTTGTCTTTTCATGCTTCAACGCCTTGACCAATCATGATGAAATTTGGTATGCATCTAGCCTGTTTTACGGGGACGGAAAGGCTATTTTTATGCCGTGAAAATAGCATACTCCGATGCAGTTCCTGAGGGAACTGAAAAATATTCTTTTTTTGGTTAATTTCTTGAACGGACTGTTTAATGGATTGTTGTGATTTTTTGCACAGAGATGTTTGAGAGGGTGGGAAATTATACAATTAACTAATTAACATATCCTGACATATTTTCCGAAGGATCTGGGGAAAACTCATTTCAACGCTCACGCACGTCGTAAGGATTGAAGTGATTTTTTAAGTAGAATTAGTTGAGGGGATGCGAAGTGACATAGACTGCTAATCAGAATAGCCCGATCTGGGATAGGGATTTGGAGAAAATTTACGTCCACGCTCACCACTTCACTCACCCTCGAAGTCATAAAACGATGTCCAAAGTGATCTCATAATAACATAAATATGAGCATGATACTTATAAAAAGTGTACTTTTTTTTCTAATAAATTAAATAATACATATGGATCATTTTGGAAAATTAGTATAAAATAACGGTCCCTATAAAAACCCATTTTTACGTAACGTTCCAAGCACATTTTTTAATGTATTTCATAAACTACAGAGAACTCCTAGTTTTTTGATTATTAGCATGGGAATATAAGCAATTTTCTAGACATACATTTAATAAAAACATTAAGAAATTGGTCTATTGAGGAGTAGTCAACTCTCCAAATTTTTAAAAACTTTAATAGTCTTTATCTCGAAACTGATGTTTTGTAATTGGATCGTTTTGGTATAACTACGAGTACGTTCTCTTCACTTAATGAATATTGAAATTACTTTTGATTGTGCCTACTCGTGTGGTGTGGTGGTGGTGCGCAATGCGCAACCCCCGCACGCAGGTACCTGTGTTCGCGAGTCCAACTCGCACTTGGCCGGGTTTTATCTATAGTATCTATTCTATAACTATACATAATATTTTTAACCGCCTCCGTGGCGTAATGGTTAGCCCATTCGCTTCACACCAGGAGGTCGCGGGTTCGATTCCCGGTGGGGTCAATTTGTAAGACTCGGTTTGGTTGGTGGTAGGGCATTTTCTAAGCTCGCCTGGCTAGCTACCACCATCTTATCTAAGTCTTGCCGCCAAACATCAGTGTTAACAACATTGATGTGTTCCGGCTTGAAGATAAGATAGCCAGTTCTCCATTGCGTTGGAGAATCTTGGTAAGCCCGCTTCCATCTTCGGCATCATAGTCACTTACCATCAGGTGAGATGATGCCAAGGGCTTACCAATTGTGAATAAAAAATATATAAAAAAATCCCTACTAATATAATATTATAAATGCGAAAGTAACTCTGTCTGTCTGTTACGCTTTCCCTCAAAAACTACTGAACGGATTTGGCTGAAATTTGGTAGGTAGACAGAGTAGGACCTGAATTAAGACATAGGCTACTTTTTACCACGCTCGCGAGCCGCTTGCGGCTCGCGCACTGCGCACCCTCGAAAACTCATAGACACGTGGTCCACGCGGGTGAAGCCGCGGGAAACAGCTAGTATATAATAAAACTGTGTCTGTACATGATGCCCGTGTCTGTACATGATGTATGACATCAACTTGTTGGACATACTTTTTTCATTCGGTTTTCATAAGTTCGTGATCCATATCGTGAGGGTTACACCTACCTATTCCTTGGCCAGTTTTTATTTTGTGTTACAAACAATCGCACCAAGTTTGACGTTTGTATGTATTACCGTTTTTACGACAGAACTGCAACAATAATTCTTCAACTACAAAAAAACCGGTCAACCGCGCTCCGAGGGTTTTCTCCGTACCTACCACCACGCGATAAATTTGTGCCGTGTGTTTACACGAATTAGTCGAATTAAATGACTAACTTTACTTAACTATGTAGGTACCTATACAGGCTGTAACAAAATTTATGTAGGTCAGAATCTGTCGATCAGCTGATTGACTTGTATGAAGATTTAAAAACATTTTTTCCGTTTTCAGCAAAGTTGTAGAACAAAAGTTGTTCAGTATGACGAGTAGAACCCTCACTTAACGGGACCTACACCAATTTTGTTACACCCTGTATAGTTGATTTTTTTCGTATAGGTACAATAATATACGTCACGGTTTCAGATTAAAAATAATGATATTATTAATTTTATTGACCTTTTATTTTCGATCTCAGGTCACGGTCAATGTTCAAACTGCAAATGTATAATTTTGTAATCCTAAAAATATGTTTAGGTGATAAAACAACAAATAATAATTTAATAATAACGATAATTAAAATAATTTTTAGAATTTTCCTTAATTTGTGCTGTGAGCCCTTGCTTCTTGCTAAATTGTATGATTCCAGCAAGTCAACAGGAAGTACCCTACAGGGCTACAGGTTTTGATTTACTTTAGTAACAGTGGCACCCTTCCTTTGGGTACGGAACCTTAAAAATAACTTTTTTTTAATTCTCTGCTATTCTTTCTTTCATGACTTCGCCTGTGGATATTGTTTAAGGACTGCTAATGTGTGAGTGTGTGTGTGTGTGCGTGTGTAGCGGGTTAGGTGAATGTTTTGGTAGAAATAAGGCTGTTTGGTATGACACGGACTGCCGGCTGTAGTCGACAGTCAGTTGTACGAGTAGGTAGTCCTCACTCCTTTCAACTGCATGCAGTCGGGTGCAGTCGTGCCGCTTCTACTAAGTAAATAATTGGTGCAAATATCGATGTAGGTAGTGATATAATATACCTACTTACAATATCTTCTGCGACTTATACAGCATGTCCCATGATGAGTGAATCAAACTGACTTGGGAGATAGCTCAGCTGAGGATCTAGGTATCAGATGAGGTACCTAGTAGACTCTTGTACTTGTACTAACGACATTTAGGTACTAAGTACAAGAGTCTTAGATTTTATGAAATGTTTCTTTATTTATTTTTAATTTTGTATGAAAAATGCATTTCTCTGAATGGGTACCGTGATTTTGTGAAAAAAATGTGTATAGTCGAGTTCATTAATATATGAGCATTACCAAGGCTTCAATAAAAAATGTACATGGAAGGGTACTTATATATCTGAGCAGATTCATCAATCAAATATATATACACATATCACTTGTCATATTAATCTGAGCAAGCCTTTTAGTAATATCTAAACAACTGAAAACTAATAAATATCTGTACTGATAATTTTCAAAATTATTTAACCAAGTAAGAGTACAAAATATCTACGCAAAAGTTTTACCACAATAAGTTTGCAGAATATGAAAGAACTTCCTCATTTTATCAGCTTAACAATAAGGTAAGTACTAAAGTTTGTTAAACATTTATCGGATGTAATAAAAATAAAATAACTCCCAAAGCATTAAGTCCCATACAACTATAATAATTTTCTATGGAAAAATAGATTCCGTTTTTATTCGGTTAGCACACGAATCCAGCTATAGGTCAAATGCTAAAGGGCCACAGATGTCGCATTGATAATACAAAAAGAAATGCAAAACTTTGAAAATAAAAAATCGCTAAAAAGAAAATTTTTGGAAATTTGTCTTAATGCTTCCCTTTGCGAGTTATTTTCCTTTTTTCTGATAGATTACCGATAAATATTTTTCAAACTTTGCTAGGAACCTATACCATGCTGGTAAGCTGACAAAATAAGGAAGTTTTTTTTATATTTTCCACACTTACTGTGCACACATTTTTTTCATATAGAAATTAAAAAGTTAAAATTTAAGAAGCAAAATTTCTTAAATATTTTAGTAAGGAAATTTTCAGCTCATCTGATAGGTCCTTAGCTGAGCTATCTCCCACGTCAATTTAATTCACTCATTAAGGAACACCTGCATACCTACCTATTGTCTATAGGTAGGTATACCGAAATAAATATGACGACAGCATCAGAAATAAATTATGAACTCTTGATCACTAAATTGCCCTCCTGCTTAAACTTCGGAAAACCTTACTCGTTTTGTTTCCCATAAAGTTTCGATTTTTTATTCACCAAAATCACAAAATGAGTACATAAATGACGCTGCAAAACTATGACGTCACGCCTAGGTATTTCAAATATTTTTAGAACAAAATGTCGTTTTTGACAGATTATAAAAAGTAAATCCGAAGACTAGCATTCGTCATCCCTATTGCCTGCAACCTGCAATCCCCCACACATCAGGCATAGGCACATACACCTCATTACCACCGAGCCTGTCGGGCGGGGAGCTTCCCTTTTCCTAAAAACTGTTAATGATTCACAATCATTACATTGTACCTATCATGGTAAAATTTATTTGCATCTATATATCGTTTGCTCACACTCAGTCCATTTAATCTATAACCACTATCTTGCGTGAGAGAGAGTTGGTATCTCTCCTTCGCTCTGGGGCGGGGCCTGGCGCAAGTATGGCCCACGTATTTAGGCAGGTCTGCGGCGCGAGCGCAATGTGAGGTCTCAGATTGTAATTTATTAACGGGCCCCACAGATCGCTTTCGAAACACTATAGGAATAGCATGAATTATTAAGACGTTAGCCTTTTTTTGACCGAACACTCGGGTAACGGTGTAAACACACGATAATTAAGACGCAGGCATTAATTCCCTCCGATGATAGATCTTATTTTATGTAGATTTATAAATCTGATTTCCGATACGACTTTCACCAATTAATTTTGTTTTGGTCGCTGGAGATGTAGTACGATCGTGCTGTTTTTTTATTATTATTAAAGCACCTACGTGATTCGTTTCTTTATAAATTTTGTTTCTTTTAACGAATGGCCGAAAAACTAATAACTAGTAGGTATTTTTTTATTCTCAATTGGTAAGCCCTTGGCATGGTAAGTGACGATGATGCCGAAGATGGAAGCGGGATCACCAAGATTCCAACGCAACGGGGAACTTTCTTACCCATCTTAGATTATACTAGGCTGTAAAAAGACTGGTTGAAGTGGCCTATATTTACTTTGTTGAAACTTTTCGCAACAATGTCTTTATTTATTTTTTTACTTATTTTTCATACGTTCCATTACAGGGCACATCCCTAATTCAAAAGAGTAGAAGATTCTATTTAAAGACAACTTAGTTACATAAATAAGACTTAAATTTAAGAAAAGTAACTTGATAATTTAATTTAATTTAAATATCTAAATTTTAAAATAGATCGATGTCATTTCAAATCCTTGGGCCACATTCCACTTGACAGATATGGTCAATCCCTACTAATATTATAAATGTGAAAGTAACTCTGTCTGTCTGTTACGCTTTCCCGCAAAAACTACTGAACGGATTTGGCTGAAATTTGGTAGGTAGACAGATTAGGACCTGGATTCAGACATAGGCTACTTTTTACCACGCTCGCGAGCCGCTTGCGGCTCGCGCACTGCGCACCCTCGAAGAGTCATAGAAACGTGGTCCACGCGGGTGAAACCGCGGGAAATAGCTAGTATATGATAAAAAGACGTGTGGCACTCGGGGACTGCCGCGGTAAAGCTATTGCATAGAATTTTTTATCAACTTATGCAATTATAATTATTTATTTATTTTTTATTTATGCAGTATTTACCAGTACCATATAGTCCTTGGGGCGCAGGATGTTTATGTAATAAATTAACACTAAGAAAGTTCATTATCAATCGCCGTCGCCATCGCCATATAATAATATTTTTTTTGGGGTGTCATGTTTTATTTTAGTTACGAAATTTCTTGATTCGGTCCCCTCAAAGCCCGCGATACAAGCTATACAATAACTTAATAAGATACATTGATAGGGATAACAGTATATGTCTGAAGTCACTCTTATGTTCACGCTAAAGTTGACCGGTTGTTTTAACAACAGATCCTTACGTTTATTTTATCCACAATTTGTTAGTATTTAATTAAGCCCTTGGCATCATCTTATCTGACGGTAAGTGACGAAGATACCGAAGATGCAAGCGGGCTTGCCATGATTCCCATTGCAATGGGGCACTGCTATCTCATCTTCAAGCTGGAACATATATATGTAAGTTGTTAACTGCAGTGATGTTTGGCGGCAACACTTAGATAAGATAGTGCTAGCTAGCCAGTTGGGCTTAGAAAATGCCCTTCCAAAAACCAAGCCGAGTCTTACAAAATTCCACTCCGCTGGGAATCGAACCCGCCACCTCCTGATGTGAAGTTAATGGACTGAACTATTACGCCACGGAGGCGGTCAAAAAGTACAAGTAGTAAAATGATTGGAAAATAAAAGAGTATCTTACATTACAGCCCTCAATGTGCCCAAGGGGGAAAAGAGACCCCTCCCAGAAACTTAAACAGGGGGTTCTTGGATAGTGAACAACTATCCCTAAGGAACCCATACAAAAATTAGAAAAAAAAGGAATTTTTATACTAATCGGTCAGCTGCTCAGCGAACTTTGTATGGAGTCATTTTTTATTAGCAAATTGTTAAGTTTCTGCGACGGGTCTTTTTACAACCTGTAAATCTCGGTACGTAGAGCGTCGGTGGCGTAACGGCTAAGGCCGCCGCCTCCTGTCCGGGAGGTCGTGGTTCGAATCCTGCCACGTACCAATGTGATTTCGAATTTAGATTTCATATATACGTTTATCCGACGCTCTTACGGTGAAGGAAAACATCCTAAGGAAACCTGCACACGCCTGCGGAGAAACTCGCAGGTTGTGTGTGAAGTCGAACAACCCGCACTGGGCCCGCGTGGTCGACTAAGGCCCGATCGCCCTAATTCAGAGTAGGCTCGAGCCCCTCGGTGGGGACGTATATGAGCTGATATCATCAAATCTCGGTACGATATCGATACTATAAGTTCACATGGCCGACAACATGCGCATAGGCATGCGATAGTTCGTCATTCCAATAACGATCGGAATAAGGTATCTCCCACACAATCCTGAGGTTGTTTATTACTTTTTAGGGTTCCGTACAACAACAAAAAACGGAACCCTTATAGGATCACTCGTGCGTCTGTCCGTCCGTCTGTCACAGCCAATTTGCTCCGAAGTTACTGGACCAGATCAGTTGAAATATGGTAGGATGGTGTAATCCTATGAGTTGTAGTTTCGATTTATTCATGAAAGAAGAGAAAAATTTACCGTTCGCCCCCCCCTGATCTCCGAAACTACTGAGCCTGAAATTTTGAAAAAAATACGATATACAGATCATTGCTTGTAGATTACAGGAAAACCTATAAGAATTCTATCAATTGAAAATAAAGTGGTAACCTTAATATAATACGTTCACTTACGGAAAATAGTTCGCTAAAACACCACTAGATAGCGTTAGTAGTATTTTTCTGTTGTTCGCGTTTGTGTCTCTTGTTTGTCATGTAAATAGGTATCATTGTCATAGTTGTGTGGAGAGATGTGGTGGTACGGAACCCTCATACCGCGAGTCCAACTCGCACTTGGCCGGTTTTTTCTCAGCAATTTAATTTTAAATAAACTTTATGAATAATTACTTACTTAATAAGACACCTCACCGACACAGCTCACAAGTAACCGACATAGCTCACAGAATCGCTAAACTGAAGACCAAGACCGGTGGTCGGAGTGGAAATCCTTGGGGGAGGCCTTTGTCCAGCAGTTCTCTTATTTTAGAAGTTACAGGGGGGGGGGGGACACATTTTACCACTTTGGAAGTGTCTCTCGCGCAAACTATTCAGTTATGAAAAAAATGATATTATGAACCTCAATATCCTTTTTGAAGACCTATTCATAGATACCCCACACGTATGGGTTTGATAAAAAAAAATTGAGTTTTAGTTCTAATTATGGGGAACCCCCAAAATTTATTGTTCTTTTTAAATTTATGTGTGAAAATCTTAATGCGGTTCACAGAATACATCTACATCACCAAGTTTCAACAGTATAGTTCTAATAGTTTCTGAAAAAAGTGACTGTGACATACGGACGGACAGACAGACATGACGAATCCATAAGGGTTCCGTTTTTTGACGTTTTTCTACAGAACCCTATAAAAACTAATTTTACGCTCCCCCCCTCACATCCACTCTCCTTTATTACCGTTGTTCAAGGGACCTACCCATTCACAATTTTGAAACTTGAAAAAACTACATAAGTACATAGTTTTAATCTGCTTATCTTCCTATTTTGCTTGGACTACTATCCATACTTGTTTCTATTTTTAGTGACCTAAGCTGTGGGTTGATTGTTTTGTTGTGAATTTTTCTTGGCCATGGAAACTAGTCCTTCAGCCGGATTCGTAAATAATTTTCACTTTCTTCATTTGTTTTTGGATTTGTAATGCTAGTGCCGGTGCATTACAAATCTTCTCTGAAGTTCTTGACAGCATTTGCAGCAGCTGGATTCTGAGGTGGAACACCCAGTTACTGTTGGGCGTCTATAAAACTTCACCCAGAGCAAGTTGGGTTCTCACGTCCTCCTTCGTTTTATTTTCTTGTTCTCCACATTGCTCACGTGCACTAGACGATTTTCTCCAAAATGCACCACTTCTTGAACAAAATCCCAGCAGAAAACAATGAAAAAACAACAAAATCAAACTACGAATGCGTCCACCACAAATCTCACCAAAAAACTCCCGCTGTGGGTTGATTTGTTTGTTGTGAATTTTTCTTGGCCATGGAAACTAGTCCTTCAGCCGGATTCGTAAATAATTTTCACTTTCTTCATTTGTTTTTGGATTTGTAATGCTAGTGCCGGTGCATTACAAATCTTCTCTGAAGTTTTTGACAGCATTTGCAGCAGCTGCATTCTGAGGTGGAACACCCAGTTGCTGTTGGGCGTCTATAAAACTGCACCCAGAGCAAGTTGGGTTCTCACGTCCTCCTTCGTTTTATTTCCTTGTTCTCCACGTTGCTCACGTGCACTAGACGAATTTCTCCAAAATGCACCACTTCTTGAACAAAATCCCAGCAGAAAACAATGAAAAAACAACAAAATAAAACTACGAATGCGTCCACCACAAATCCCGCCAAAAAACCGCTGTGGGTTGACTTGACATGACGTCATCCAGTTATTCAGTATAGAAAACCATGCGATTCGAATTGTACCGCAAATCACGGAACTAACGTTTACCTATATCTCTTTTGCATTTTCACTTTGCAAGCTTTGATCAATATTTCAGCAATTGTTTAAAAAAACATGTTACTCAGACAATAAGCACCGCTTGCCGCAAACAAAATAATAGGGATGACGAATGCTAGTCATCTGAGTTACTTTTTATCATTTGTCAACAACGACATTTTGTTCTAAAAATATTTGAAATACTTAGGCGTAACGTCATAGTTTAGCAGCGTCATTTATGTACTCATTTTGTGATTTTGGTGAATTAAAAATCGAAGACTTGATGGAAAACCAAACGAGTGAGTTTTTTACGAAGTTTAAGTAGGAGGGCAATTTAGTGATCAAGAGTTCATAATTTATTTCCGATGCTTTCGTCATCCCTATTGTCCCAAACGTCGCACCCATTACCAATACATTCAAAGGCCGAAAGCGTGCGAAAGGTGAATGTCGTGAAGTTGCCTGCGCATCCCGATGATTGCCGATCATTACCGATGATTGCCGAAGCGTTGACGCCCATCCTCGACATTGACGCAATGCGACGTGACAATGACTTCTTCGTGATATTAAAGCCATCCAGTTCTTAATTTTCGCCCATCAAAGTGGACATTTGAAATGTAATGATTATTCTCATTAAAGTAAAAAATATAATGACATCGCACTCGTTGACCTTAACGCGGCAAACTGAGTGAGTGAAGGTGTCAAACACATTTTATGATTGCCAAATAGTATAGCTTAGAAAAAAGTAGTCTCATAAGTTCATACTTATCAGAATGTTTTGAAAAGATTGTGTACTATGATTTCTGTAGGTAGGTATGTGTCTGTTCTGCAAGTCTCTGCTACTCGAATTCATTTGGTATCAGTTCGTAAGTGCGGCCCAAAAATAAGACCTGTGGTGTGGAGTAGTAGGTAACCACCTCATCTTTTCCCGAGGGTAACGCAAGAGGCGACTAAGGAGTCTAGAGCAGGAGTATGGCTTCGATCAATGAATGTACCGACTCTTACATTGGTCGAAGGGCGATGGGCAGCAGCGGCCTTTCTACGTATGTTAACAGCATTGATGTGTTCCGGCTCGAAGATAAGATAGCCAGATCCCCATTGCGTTGAGGAATCTTAGTAAGCCCGCTTCCATCTTCGGCATCATCGTCACTTATCATCAGGAGAGATGATGCCAAGGGCTTACCAATTGAGAATAATAAAAAAAGGTAGGTACTGTTCCATTTTACCGCACACTGCGATCGTCACCCTCACGCCTGCCAAGCTTGACGAGTAAACTCGGGAGGTCAGCTATGTCTAGTAGTGGCCGTCTTTTGGCTAATTAGTAACACGTATCAGTTCGTTTGTTTGATATACTTAATAAGATATTAATAACTCCCCGAGGTACACCACTTGTGCCGATATTCAGCCATGCGTATTCAGCTGTCTCCAGCACAGGGCTGTAGTTAGAGTCGAATTTGAGGTAGAGCATCACAGATATTATAATAAAATAGACCCATCTCGCTTCATGTTATGGCGCTTCAAATGCCATCTATACAGAAAACAAAGAATTATTATAATATGAAATGAATGTCACAAACTGTGGTATGTTCGGAAAAGTTTAGATACCTATCGCTACAATTTTTTTTATCTTAAACTATAAACAAACAAAAAGCGTCGTTGGCTCAACCGGTAACGACTCGGTCCATCTAACCAGAGGTACCGGGTTCAAATCTGGACGGCCAATGTACCAATGAGTTTTTCAAAAACTTACGTACATACTTACCGATTGCTTTAACGGTGAAGGAAAACATCGTGAGGAAACCTACACACGCCTGCGAAGAAACTCGAAGGTTGTGTGTGAAGTCGACCAACCCGCACTGGGCCCGCGTGGTCGACTAAGGCCTAATCGCCCTGATTCAGGGTAGGCTCGAGCCCCTCGGTGGGGACGTATATGAGCTGTAATGATCATAGTTTTTGGTATTTTTAAGGTAGGGTATTTCCCCACTATGCCCCCCCCCCCCTAGCTACGGCCATGCTCCAGCAACCTTTCGCTAATCCTCGCTCCACCTAAAATCAGGCGCGTTTGAGGGCACGTTTGCTACAAACAATCTCCACTCTAGAACTCTCTTTGTCCAACAGTTAATTATATTTGGTTCTGTGGCAGATGTGGCCGCACACCCTAATTACCACTTCAGTCTGCTCAACGTAGTAACTAATTAGTAATCTGTGGCTCAAGTGCTCATTTGAGAAGCACCGAATGTGATTCTCGCTCTTCTTTACACTGTGTGTATCACATGGTCTATGGTGCCAAAGACGACACGTAAAATATCCTAGCCTGCCTCTGCTAGCTGGTATACGTCAAGCCTATGCATATGATAATCGAAAACAGCTTAAAGACGTAGGCAAAAAGCGGTATTGGTCCACTTATGGGTATTATCCCAATCTCCTTAAAGAACAGGACAATATATTATGTTCTCATTTTCTCCCACAGTTTGTAGAGCTAAATTGAACAGTCTGTAACGTATTTTTAAACGAAACTATAAAGTGTAAATAAGATACTCGAACTAAAACGGTTGATTTGGCTCACATCGAATGATTAATATGAGTTAATATATTTAATACTCAACTCAACTCTCGCTTGTACAAATTAATGCAATTTTAACACAGCCTCGTCGTTTATGAGGCTGCCGGCTGCGCGCGCAGAATTTATTGTAAACACTTCGAGGTAATAGCGTAAAAAATTGCCGTCATATTCATATTGTAACGACTCGATGTCGCCTGCTTAATCGCCAAGGTTGGCGAACGAAGGCGAATATTTTGTTCGAATGTCGAAGGGTGTTGACGGGCTTTTAAAAAAAGCTACACTGATTCCAAACACTCCAAATAAGTATTACAGGTAGGCATTCGATCGTTTAAATATTTTATGTTCTTTTTTGAAAAAAAAAACGTATTTAAAAATTATTTGTGGGGCAGTGTATAAGATTCTACAATAAAAGTACAAAAAAAATGTTACTACCACTGTAAAGAAAACGGGTCAGTCGGTTATAAAAAAACCGGCCAAGTGTAACTTGGACTCGCGGTATGAGGGTTCCGTAGGTACCACTACAACTCTCCACACAACTATGACAATGGTACCTATTCACATGACAAACAAAAGACACAAACGCGAACAACAGAAAAATACTTCTAGCGCTATCTAGTGGTGTTTTAGCGAACTATTTTCCGTAAGTGAACGTGTTATAATATTGAGTTTACCACTTTATTTTCTATTGATAGAATTCTTATATTATAGGTTTTCCTGTAAGCAATGATCTATCTTTCATGAATCAAATCGAAACTATTTATTTTACAATAATATATTTGAGATCCTCATAATGAGCCCTTTCATTTGATAATACGACACAGTATATGGTTTAAAATTTTTTGTATTTCTTAATTTTTCCCCTGAAAATTACCCTTATTTTTCAAAAAAATATTTATTTACTTTGCACATCTGTGTTTGGGTCACCATCCTACCAAATTTCACCTGATTTGGTCCAGTAGACTCGGAGCAAATTGGCTGTGACAGACGGACGAACAGACAGACAGATGGTGATCCTATAAGGGTTCCGTTATTGTTATTGTACGGAACCCTAAAAATCGATATATTTTAAAACATTTGAGCAATCTTTACAAAATAGAAAGTAAATTAAAGTTTATTTCATTACTTACGATTAAATGCAGGAGTAAAACCTTTTTATTTCTTTTTGATGATTGTATTAAATTTAAAAACCGTAAATAAATAAAAAAAGATTCTAAAAATGTGCACATTAAATTTGGAGCCATTTGCTTTACTTTTGTTTTGCTTTACTACAAGTATTATCATCATATCAGCCGAAGGACGTCCACTTCGGGACATAGTGTGCAGGAAGCAACGTTACTACAAGTATCATCGTCATATCAACCGAAAGACGTCCACTGCTGGATATAGTGTGCAGGAAGCAACGTTACTACAAATATCATCATCATATCAGACGAAGGACGTCCACTGCTGGACATAGTGTGCAGGAAGCAACGTTTCTACAAGTATCATCATCATATCAGCCGTAGGACGTCCAATGCTGGACATAGGCCACCCCCAAGGATAATTACTAAAAGTATATTTCTGCACTTTTGTAGTCCGAAGAGCCGAAGAGCATGTCCTGCCTGGTCAGCCCTCGTAACAGACCACACCATGTGTGAGCGAGAGAGTGCTCTCTGGGTGGCCTGCGCAAGCGATGATTGGTCCCTATTGGACATAGTATTATTTGGCCAAAAAAGTTCGAGTAATTTGGTCATAAGTATTCTCAGAAATCAGTGTAAAGTCACGCGCTAACATTTTTTTATAGTATAAAATCAGTAAAAGTAACAATTTATTTTAGATTGAGAAAGAACTTCAAACTTTTAGGACTGATAATTACTTTCTTAAATAGACACATTAAAAATAAAAACATATGTCACTGCTACCAAACACAAAAAAGTTCACCTTATCGATCTACACCTCGCCTTTAAGTTCCGGATAGATTAAACTTTTGTGTAGTTTTGAGCAGTTTATTTAATTTTGCATACTCACCTAGCATACTTTACCCTAAGTGTCTTTTACCGAATGATACAGTAATAATTACACTAAGACTAAACTCCACTGGAAATCATCCGGAATCCTAATTAAGAACAAACAAATAGCATTATCCCAATTCTTAACCAATAAAAGTGCAATTCTATTTCGGTACAAATGTGATCTATTGAGATTAAATAAACACATATCACCAAATCAAGTGTTGACCAATTGATACTGTAACTAACTAAGACCAAATTCAAGCGGCGATCATCCAGCATCGTAATTACGTCCAAACAATGATCTATTATCTCAGCCGATCGACGTGCGATTCTATATCGACTCTAATGCGATCTATTGCAATATAAAATACTAAATAAATAATAAAATACTTGTAAATTTTATTAAAGTTTCCTAAGTTACTAGAAAAGATTCTATTTAAAATTCCGCACCCCTCCATTCGAGCTTTTCCATATCAGCTTTGCCCGTACAAATTATACTCAACACAGGTTTTTAGAAGAGTTCCAAAATTATATAATAATTTATTTCAAGACATAGACCCTTTTTGTAATTCAATACAACCTTTCAAAAATTTTACTTTGAGAAAGTTAAAGTAATTTATTTAGCCCCCTTTAATACTAAAAACTAATGTAAGAATTGTATTTGCATAAATATTACATTTAGCGCAAAAATGTGTTAATATATTATATTATGAATAAAAACTAACACGTGGTCCCGAGATTAAATAATAAAACAAAGTTTTTTTGACAAAATTATTTTTTATTCATTAACGTAGTCTCCTTCAACTGCGATATAGTCTCTCCAACTCTTTTCTAACTTTTCTATTCCATGTGTGTAGAACGATTTATATTTGGCTTTAAAATAAGCCTCCGTTGCTGCGATTACTTCACCATTTGAATCAATTTTTTTGCCCCGGAGCTTTAGGCCTGCAAACAGGCGGTATCTTACATCTCCTTAAACATGGAGCTGAAGATGTTTTACTTCAGTCGTGTTGTCCAAAGCACACAAGCGTTCGGCTTGTGACACGTTATCACGTAAAATTATCGTCCGTAAACCGACTTTACAGACAACATCCTATTTTTTAGTTACTGGACCTATTGCTTCCAAAGTCGATATCTGAGGGTCTCTGAAGTCCCTATCCACAAATCCGTTGTCAGAATTCAAAAAAAGTGGCCGCCATTTTGAACTTTTTAGTTACTGGACCAAATGCTTCCAAAATCGATATATAACAGTCCCTGAAGTATCTTATCATGAATCAGAATCTAATCATGTCAGAATTTCTCAGCGGCGGCCATTTTGAACTTTTTAGTTACTGGACCGATTGCTTCCAAAGTCGATATCTGAGGGTCCCTGTAGACCCTAATCACGAATCCGTTGCCAGAATTTTAAAAGTGGCCGCCATTTTGAACCTTTTTTCGTTACTGGACAGATTGCTTCCAAAATCGATATCTAGCCCGAGGTCCCTAATCACGAATCCGTTGTCATAATTGAAAAAATTGAACGCCATCCCCCAGCACATTTATAATCGTTAGTAAGGGGTAAATTCAGTCGTGCGTCGGAGCTGACAAAGACACCTTTTTTTTCTTTATTTGAGGCCGTTTTTCAGCGATTTCGTACTTTAATAGTTCCAATAATCCGAGTAATATTCGCTGTTTATATTTTTACCCTTATCAAGTAGTCGATGAAGAGTATTCCATGTGCATCCAAAAATATAGACGCCATAACCTTTCCGGCAGGTTCTTTCACCGGCCGCTCTCCTCTCCACTCTGCTGACTGCCGTTTGGATTCAGGAGTGAAATGGTGAATCCGTGTTTCATCCATTGTCACATACTGACATAAAAAATCCTTTTTATTTTTATTAAATAGTGCCAAACAGCGCTCTGTATCATTTATAAGTTGTTGCTTTTGATCAATTGTTAGCAAACGCGGCACCCATTTGGAAACAAGCTTTTTCATGGCCAAACTTTGATGTAAGTAATATAGTGAAAACACTACCAGTTGAAATCTTCACAATCTCAGCTATCTCGCGCACTTTTATTTTCCGATCTTCTTTCACGATTTTCATGACTTGGTGTCAAGCTATAATAACTCCCACCCTCCCTGTCTGTTGCAACCGCCAGATGGACAGTGACAGACAGGGGTTCTGGGCGCGCTATTGTTTACTTTTATTGGATTTTCTTTGAATCTAAATGGAATATTGTGAATTTCCATATAAAATATTAATCTATATAAGAGTGTTTATAACATAAAAATAAAAGAACAATAATCCTTTACTTAAAATTTGAACATTTAAGTAACAAAAAAAAATGCCAAAAAAACAGTCACAAAAAAGGCCATAGTTTGAAGGAAAAGTTTTCACAGAAAATCAGAAGTATAAGTTATTATAAGTAATTAAAATAAATGATTACGTACCCTGGCATCGTTTTCACCGCATATATTTTTCAGAAACACAGAAACAACAACTTGTATAGCATTTATCGCGGGCTTTGAGGGGACCGAATCAAGAAATTTCGTAACGAAAATAAAACCTGACACCCAAAAAATATATATATTGAGTTCTAAAAAAATATATGATATGCATCCATCACGATGATGATGATTATGAGGATCATGATGTTAATAATTATGAAGATGAGGATCATGATGATGATGATCGTGATGAGTATCATGATGATGATGATGATGGTGACGATCATGATGATGATGATGAGGGTCATGAGGATCAGTGATGATGATGATGATGATCATGATGATTATGATGAAGATCATGATGAGGATCAATGATGATGATGATGAGGATCATGATGAAGATTATAATGAGTAACATGATGAGGATCATGTTGAGGATAATGAGGATCGTGATGATGATGTTCATGATGATCATGATGAGAATGATGATGATTATCGTGAGGATCATGATGATTATGAGTATGATGATGAGTATGATGATGAGGATGATGATGAGGATGATAATGAGGATGAGGATCATAATTATGATGATTATGATGATGATGAGGAGGATGATGGTGATGATTGACTTTCTTAGTGTTAATTTATTACATAAACATCCCGCGCCCTGAGGACTATATTATGGTACTGGTAAATACTGCAAAAATAAATAATTATACCTAATTGCATAAGTTGATAAAAAACGCTATGCAATAGCTTTACCGCGGCAGTCCCCGAGTGCCACATGTCTTTTTTCCATTCTTTACGAAATTACAAAAGTAGTAGCGTAAGTAAAGCGTATTTGATGGCCAGTACTTTCTAAAAATTCAAAGAGTTTTTAATTTAAGCGCCTTCTTATTAGTGAGTCTCGGGACTTATTGAACGATCTAGTATAACATATTAATATTGTTATTATTATCTTATGTACTGAATTAAGGAACCTGCAGGTTTACTTATATGAAATTTAAAGCTACTTTTTTTAAGTGCGACTCTACGTGTTCATATACTATACAAATGAAAAAAATATAATTATGTATCTCATTATCATCATCATCATATCAGCCGAAGGAAGTCCACTGCTAGACATAGGCCTTCCCCAAGGAACTCCACGACGACCGGTTCTGCGCTGCCCGCATCCAACGGCTTCCCGCGGCCTTCACCAGGTCATCGGTCCACCGAGTGGGAGGTCGGCCCACACTACGCTTTCCGATGCGTGGTCGCCACTCGAGAACTTTACTGCCCCAACGGCCATCTGTTCTACGAGCAATGTGCCCCTCCCACCTGCCACTTAAGTTTAGCAATTCTGAGAGCTATGTTATGTATCAATAGATCACCAATTAAAATAATCGATAAAAAATTCCATTACATAGATAACTTACCAATAATAATATTATGACTCTAGATAACCGCCTATAGTACCTAAGTTGCACTGATAGAGCTAAGAGACTATAATTTAAGGTCTAACAAAATTAGCTGAAACTATTTTAAGGGCAAGTTCAGCAAACGAAACTGAACCACTTTTTCTTCAGCGACCATACTGAAATCGAAAAAAAAACCTCAAAAAATAAAAAAGAAATCACATTATTTCGGCACTGGCGGCATTTTCACTACGAAACACGTCAATATTAAGTCAATTTGCGTAGGTTAGGCATTGAGCAATGCAACTCAGTGAGTGCGCGAGAGCAACGGAGATATTTTTTCTGCGCATCGCATACGCAAAGTTTAATGACATAGAAGGGCACGAAGAACTTCAATTTCTTCTTTTTCGTAAAGTGTAAATACCTGTTAGGTTGTATTTTACTACCTACAGCTAAAGGGAACTACAATGGGAACTGTAAAGTTTTAAATAGGTTATATTAGTATTTAAATAAGTAGTGATTGAGAACTCGCGAACCCCATTCGCGGAATCCGACGCCCTAGACATGTACTCACTGACCCCGACGACCCGACCACGATAGCCGTAGCCGCACTGACCTCGCTCCCCAACACACAGAGAAACACTGCACCGACATTCTGCCCTCGCCGGCAAGGGCGGCGTCCCCCCGCTTCTGGAGCTTACCAGGCCGCTTCTCTCCGATCCTCCCCCATCCAAGTAACGACCTAAGCCGAGGTCCGTGCCGCCGTCAAGGCGAATATTACGACCTCACTCGTCAAATTCCATCAAGCCGTTGATGCTCAGGCTCCGCTAAAGTAACAAACATACTTACATACATACACCAGAAAAATATCACCGTTATTTTGGGCAGTCGGGTGAAGAGCATTGCTGTCTAGCAGAATAAAAGAACGCAAAGTGTGTCATTTCGCGTGTTTGTCATTTCGGGTGTGTGTCGTTATTTGTGTGTGTCGTTTTGTGTTTGTGTCGTTTATATTAACTTTAAGCATCATTCAATAATAGTAAAAAAGAATACAGATCCACAAGAACTGACTGTCAAAATAATTTCTTATAATACATACCTACATTACTACTGCTACGTGAACTACGCTACGAGCTACGGGCTACGCCACTACAATAGTAGGTATAACTACAAGCACAGATTAATATAATAGCTACAAAAGTCAATGAACTAGCTCTCGCTAGAAAATTTCACAAAAACTTAGGGCCTTAAGGTAGATAACTAAGTAGAGTTGTTGAATATTCAAGAATATCCATTTATAAGCAAAAATAAGTTTATTTTATCTGAATATTTATCAAGTCATAAAATATATTCGATTCGTCCCAAATCGCTTATGGTAACACCGCAGTGACATTAATTCCGCAATCTAGCCATTTCAATCAATAACCAAACCATCGGAGGTTACCTCCGAGATAAAATTAAGCTGTCAAAAGCCAAAAAATATTAAAAAGCGGTTTCCCGCGTTACGTGTGTTAATAATTTCATCTGGGTAATTGGGCGGTGTGATTTGGAGCCGCAAGCCGTAATAGCCGCTCGACGTGTGAGGCGCGCATAATAGGCGGGGTTGCTAGCTTCTGGAGTTTGGTAGAAATACGGAGAAAATGTAATGTAATGTGTTGGTCTACCATTTAATAAACTGAGACGTTGCCTACGGCAGGGTAGGGTAGGTGCGCCTGTGGTTGCCTGTGGGGAGGTCGATAAGTAACAAAAGGACTAAGAGCAGTTTTTCCAGATAGTACGATTTTTGTACTACCTCTTTATGATGAATCGTACCTTAATCGTACCTTATGGTACGTTGACAGTGCACAAGGTTAAAGTGGTGTATTTTTGTTAGGTGAGATTGTTTGTTTCATCATTTTTATTAATGAATAATGTCGTAAAAATGGAAAAACAATAAAAATCCTATAAACGAAGTTAAAATTACTATAAAAACCTAAAAAGTATATTTACTATTTTTTTTAAAATTTTATAAAAATAAGTTTTTTGATTAAAATCGTATCTTTTATTGGAAAATCTAACCTTTTTAGACTACTCGTAGTACGAAGTTGCTACTGCGGACGGCAACACTGGTTATGAGAAAGATGTGCTGTAAACCACCTTTGCCACCACTACACTGAGACTACTCGGCGAAGTCCCAGTACTCGTAAAGCTCAGCGGTTCACAAGTGGGCCAAGCAAATGGGTGATAGTACTGATATGGAAAAGTCGTCTTCTTTTTATCTGTGACATTTATAGCCAAAAGCTGCCAAGAAGTTACTAGCGCTGCTTGGCTGCTGCACTAAGGAATACCTGGGAACACATTTACAATGGTATCTACTCACTACTTACTTCAGAATGACATATCACATGTGCAACGCATCTAATACGAGTATGTACGAGTTCACACACTGGTGGAGACACTGTTTAAGCTTCCTTATACGATGTTTTCATTGACTGTGTGAAACATCGGTAATTTTTTAATAATTAGAGGTCATAAACCATGAAGTTTGAGCTGGTTTCAGGCGGAATCAACCTTTAGGTGGGAGGCCCTACGGCTGAGGTTATCTGACTCCTGTCGAATAAAAGAAGATAGACGTTTCAGTACGTATAGTGAAGATACGAAATGTTATTACAAGTTACAATCAGAATCGCGTGTACCCTGCCGCCTGGCTACGTAGAGACTGTCGTGAGGCGGGGGGACCTCACAGTTCTAGCTGCACTGCATTAATTGCTACAATGAAGCAGAAAAAAGTGGAAAACCCAAAGGCCATAAAGTTTACATACTAAAGCGAGTAAGTGTTAAAATGCCATTGAGTTTCCGTAACTCACGGGACAGATTCCATCTTTTATCTCATTGTTTGAATTAAAACTAATAATGATAAACAACAAAAAATAAGAAATTATATTTAAAAATTATTCACAAAATTAATACTAAAAATTGTATCTCTATCTCTATCTCTCTTACCTAAGAGTTAAGAGTTAGATTCTAACTAAAGGTAACTATTATCTAATCCGTGCTAAAGGTTTGACTGGTCATGTAACTATACCTTGGGCTCACCTCGTGAAGGTAGCCTAAATATCTTCCTTAGATTCGAAATATCCGTCCGCTATGGTCGAATTTTGTTATTACGATTACTACCACAGAGCCATGTTGGATTCTATAATTCGCTCCCAGGTCTAACATTTATACCGAAGACGGAGTCATGTTGGATACCAAAACTCGATCACAGCTCTAGCATTTCTACCAAAGACGTAATCATGTTGGATACCAAAACTCGCTCCCAGCTCTAGCATTTCTACCAAAGACGTAATCATGTTGGATAACAAAACTCGCTACCAGCTCTAGCATTACTACAAAAGACGGAGTCATGTTGGATACCAAAACTCGCCCCCAGCTCTAGCATTTCTACCAAAGACGTAATCATGTTGGATAACAAAACTCGCTCCCAGCTCTAGCATTTCTACCAAAGACGTAATCATGTTGGATAACAAAACTCGCTACCAGCTCTAACATTACCACAAAAGACGGAGTCATGTTGGATACCAAAACTCGCTCCCAGCTCTAGCATTTCTATATCAAAGACGTAATCATGTTGGATAACAAAACTCGCTACCAGCTCTAGCATTACTACAAAAGACGGAGTCATGTTGGATACCAAAACTCGCCCCCAGCTCTAGCATTTCTACCAAAGACGTAATCATGTTGGATAACAAAACCCGCTCCCAGCTCTAGCATTTCTACCAAAGACGTAATCATGTTGGATACCAAAACTCGCTCACAGCTCTATCATTTCTACTAAAGACGGAGTAATGTTGGATACCAAAACTCGCTCCCAACTCTAGCATTTCTACCAAAGACGGAGTCATATTGGATACCCAAACTCATTCCCAGATCTAGCATTTCTACCAAAGACGTAATCATGTAGGATGAAAAAACTCGCTCCCAGCTCTAGCATTTCTACCAAAGACGGAGTCATGTTGGATACCAAAACTCGCTCCAAACTCTAGTATTTCTACCAAAGACGGAGTCATGTTGGATACCAAAATCGCTCCCAGCTCTAGCATTTCTACCAAAGACGTAATCATGTTGGATAACAAAACTCGCTCCCAGCTCTAGCATTTCTACCAAAGACGGAGTCATGTTGGATATCAAAACTCGATCACAGCTCTAGCATTTCTACCAAAGACGTAATCATGTTGGATACCAAAACTCGCTCCCAGCTCTAGCATTTCTACCAAAGACGTAATCATGTTGGATAAAAAAACTCGCTACCAGCTCTAGCATTACTACAAAAGACGGAGTCATGTTGGATACCAAAACTCGCCCCCAGCTCTAGCTTTTCTACCAAAGACGTAATCATGTTGGTTAACAAAACTCGCTCCCAGCTCTAGCATTTCTACCAAAGACGTAATCATGTTGGATAACAAAACTCGCTACCAGCTCTAACATTACTACAAAAGACGGAGTCATGTTGGATACCAAAACTCGCTCCCAGCTCTAGCATTTCTACCAAAGACGTAATCATGTTGGATAACAAAACTCGCTACCAGCTCTAGCATTACTACAAAAGACGGAGTCATGTTGGATACCAAAACTCGCCCCCAGCTCTAGCATTTCTACCAAAGACGTAATCATGTTGGTTAACAAAACTCGCTCCCAGCTCTAGCATTTCTACCAAAGACGTAATCATGTTGGATAACAAAACTCGCTACCAGCTCTAACATTACTACAAAAGACGGAGTCATGTTGGATACCAAAACTCGCTCCCAGCTCTAGCATTTCTATATCAAAGACGTAATCATGTTGGATAACAAAACTCGCTACCAGCTCTAGCATTACTACAAAAGACGGAGTCATGTTGGATACCAAAACTCGTCCCCAGCTCTAGCATTTCTACCAAAGACGTAATCATGTTGGATAACAAAACCCGCTCCCAGCTCTAGCATTTCTACCAAAGACGGACGCATGTTGGATACCAAAACTCGCTCACAGCTCTATCATTTCTACTAAAGACGGAGTAATGTTGGATACCAAAACTCGCTCCCAACTCTAGCATTTCTACCAAAGACGGAGTCATATTGGATACCCAAACTCATTCCCAGATCTAGCATTTCTACCGAAGACGTAATCATGTAGGATGAAAAAACTCGCTCCCAGCTCTAGCATTTCTACCAAAGACGGAGTCATGTTGGATACCAAAACTCGCTCCAAACTCTAGTATTTCTACCAAAGACGGAGTCATGTTGGATACCAAAATCGCTCCCAGCTCTAGCATTTCTACCAAAGACGTAATCATGTTGGATAACAAAACTCGCTCCCAGCTCTAGCATTTCTACCAAAGACGGAGTCATGTTGGATACCAAAACTCGATCACAGCTCTAGCATTTCTACCAAAGACGTAATCATGTTGGATACCAAAACTCGCTCCCAGCTCTAGCATTTCTACCAAAGACGTAATCATGTTGGATAAAAAAACTCGCTACCAGCTCTAGCATTACTACAAAAGACGGAGTCATGTTGGATACCAAAACTCGCCCCCAGCTCTAGCATTTCTACCAAAGACGTAATCATGTTGGTTAACAAAACTCGCTCCCAGCTCTAGCATTTCTACCAAAGACGTAATCATGTTGGATAACAAAACTCGCTACCAGCTCTAACATTACTACAAAAGACGGAGTCATGTTGGATACCAAAACTCGCTCCCAGCTCTAGCATTTCTACCAAAGACGTAATCATGTTGGATAACAAAACTCGCTACCAGCTCTAGCATTACTACAAAAGACGGAGTCATGTTGGATACCAAAACTCGCCCCCAGCTCTAGCATTTCTACCAAAGACGTAATCATGTTGGTTAACAAAACTCGCTCCCAGCTCTAGCATTTCTACCAAAGACGTAATCATGTTGGATAACAAAACTCGCTACCAGCTCTAACATTACTACAAAAGACGGAGTCATGTTGGATACCAAAACTCGCTCCCAGCTCTAACATTACTACAAAAGACGGAGTCATGTTGGATACCAAAACTCGTCCCCAGCTCTAGCATTTCTACCAAAGACGTAATCATGTTGGATAACAAAATCCGCTCCCAGCTCTAGCATTTCTACCAAAGACGGACGCATGTTGGATACCAAAACTCGCTCACAGCTCTATCATTTCTACTAAAGACGGAGTAATGTTGGATACCAAAACTCGCTCCCAACTCTAGCATTTCTACCAAAGACGGAGTCATATTGGATACCCAAACTCATTCCCAGATCTAGCATTTCTACCAAAGACGTAATCATGTAGGATGAAAAAACTCGCTCCCAGCTCTAGCATTGCTACCAAAGACGGAGTCATGTTGGATACCAAAACTCGCTCCAAACTCTAGTATTTCTACCAAAGACGGAGTCATGTTGGATACCAAAATCGCTCCCAGCTCTAGCATTTCTACCAAAGACGTAATCATGTTGGATAACAAAACTCGCTCCCAGCTCTAGCATTTCTACCAAAGACGGAGTCATGTTGGATACCAAAACTCGCTCACAGCTCTAGCATTTCTACCAAAGACAGAGTCATGTTGGATACCAAAACTCGATCCCAACTCTAGTATTTCTACCAAAGACGGAGTCATGTTGGATACCAAAACTCGCTCCCAACTCTAGCATTTCTACCAAAAACGGAGTCATATTGGATAACAAAACACGCCCGCAGCTCTAGCATTTCTACCAAAGACGGAGTCATATTAGATACCCAAACTCGTTCCCAGCTCTAACATTTCTACTAAAGACGGAGTCATGTTGGATACCAAAACTCGCTCACAACTCTAGCATTTCTACCAAAGACGGAGTCATATTGGATACCCAAACTCATTCCCAGCTCTAGCATTTCTATCAAAGATGAAGCCATTTTGGTGAACAAAACCCCAGGTCTAGCAACACCACGGTGATATGGTCTCGGTAAAAAAGAGCGATCGATAAAGCAGGCCGAGTGCCGAGTATGTGCGGTTTAAAAACAAAATTATAGGAAAGGCAGCCATCGCGTGAGCTGCTAACGTTATTAAAACAAATAACGGAGGTGTGATTATTTTTGGAGTTAGTGATTTGGCAGTTAGGCAACAAAGTGTTCAACGGAGTCAAGGTGGTTTAATTAAACATTAAAGTAATAATTGTTTAAGTAAAAAAAGTTTTTAATGTATTTTTTTTAAACTTTAAAGGAGTATAGCTTATTACTTTTCAGATTTTAAACGAAAAACGTGGGGCGCATGTAACATGTACATGTCGGGTCAGGGAACTGAGGGTCTAATTTAAGTCCTTAGACATAGTGAAGCCGTTACGTGGGATACGGGCGGTAGTAAAATAACGGGCTTAATTTCAAATCAATCGTACACAGTTTAATCATCCAGTAATCATTATAACACACACGTAATCTAACTTAACTACTCCGCAATTAACACACACGAAAGATTACTTAACGAAAATAACAAAACCAAATCACTAATCTCAACATTATCAAGGGTAAGCCGAAACGGTAGCGGTAGCAGTGCCCGAGCGATATGCACACTGCACTGGTCGTCCGAATTGTAACTGATTCATCAGCCAAAATCTATCACTCAGACTCCGCCAGGACGTCACCATATATATTAGGGTTGCCATCCCCAAATTCGTAAAAACAGGACATTTCTGTTAAAATCAGGACCCAATATAAGAACAATAGTTAATATCAATAACGCAATTAATATAGGATCAATGAAACTCAACTCATAGCAAAAATTAAGCTGCAGCCCCTCCATAAGCTAACTACTGTTTTCTCATTTATCGACAATTTCTTAGAGACTTAGGCTTTAGAAGTCCCTGCCTAAGACTGTAATCTTGTGTTAGGCCTTTTGTGATGCTCTTCATTGTCTATCGCACCTCTACTGGGTATAGATATACTCCATTATCAAATAAGACAAGTCACCCAGAACCCCAGGACACTATTTAAAAACTATCCAGGACACCCCAAAAGCAGGACACGTCCTGGGAAAACAGGACGCTTGGCAACCCTAATATATATAAGGTCTAACAAAATTAGCTGAAACTATTTTAACTGGTGCTTCTACCCATGAAACTGAACAACTTTCCCCATGAAACCCATAGTCAAAAAAAAAATTTGATCTTCCCATACTAAGTTAGCTGATCGAGTTAGTATTTTTTTATTATTATTATTTTTTTTATTTATCATTTTATTTTCAGGTTTCATAGACCCATAATTGTGTTAATAAAAATACAAAATCCTTAAATAAACTATTGTTAGTAGGGTATACAACTAAACTAAAGAATAATAATAAAACAAAGTAATTAAGTATCAGTATTACGGTGGGAAGCGGTAGATACTACCTCACTGTGTGAAGGTGTATCCACCGCTCCAGCATTGGACTGTCCCACCTGTCAGCGACTAAGCCCAGGATACTGTTGGTACTGGCGCGCACACGCCACAGCATGGAGGCACAGCGTTTCCTAATGATTGCGTGAAAACCATCTATTTGTGCCGCCGCAAACATGCCGGAGGCGCTGCAAAAGCGCGGCAGACCCAACAGCACCCTGAATGCATTGTTATACTGGATACGCAGAGCCTCGTATGCACTCTGCGTATACTTGACCCATAGGCTGCACGTGTAGAAAGACTGACAGTATGCTCGAAAGAGCGTCTTTTTAACCTGATCCGTACAGCGTGCAAACCTACGGGTCAGCATGTTGCATCGGACAGACAAAGCCCTGCGCTCCCGTTCCAAATCCAAGTTATCACTTAGGTTAGCATCGACCCAGTGACCCAGATACTTAAAATTCTCTACTCTCTTAAGAGGAACACCCGAAAGTGTTACTTGAGGCACAATAGAGTAGTATTTTGTGCCTGCTTTGAATACAAGTAATTCACTTTTTTTGGCATTGTATCTGAGCCCATGGGCCTCAGCATATGTTTCACATATTATATGAAGCAGCCTCCTCATGGCACTGATTGTCGGGCTCAGCAAGACCATGTCGTCTGCGTAACTAAGATTATTAACACAAGTACCGTCAATATGACATCCGACATTAGTCTTACTGAGCTCAACAATCAGCCCGTTTATATACAAGCTGAAGAGTCTGGGGGAACTAAGGCCACCTTGCCTCACCCCACACTCTACCCTGTACTCATCTGAGAGAGAGCCCGCCCAACGCACATAGTTGGTCTGGTTGTTATACCAATACTTAAGTACTGATATAACTTCCTCATTGTTTCAGTTTTTAGCTTTTGCCACAACACATCATAAGCTACCAAATCGAACGCCTTCGAGAGATCCAAGAAACAAGCATTAACAGGGGTACCTCTGTTTGTATAGTATTGGACAGTGTGCTTGAGGCACAGAATGGCACTTTCCGTGGATAGGTTGGGCGAAACCCAAACTGTGCATCATGCAAATCAATGCGACTAGCCATGTGCTTATCAAGCAAACCATCCAATACCTTCGCTATTACAGTTGCAAGAGATATAGGCCTATAGTTAGCGAGCTCGGAGGCATCACCCGTTTTATTTTTCACAATTGGCACCACAATGGTTTTCATCAGATCATCGGGCAGGTGAGAATGACCTATGAAAAGGCTGAAAAACATAGCCAACACTCTTGGGAGATGTACACCCGCATATCGGAGATGCTCGATGCCGAGACTGTCATGCCCCGGAGACTTACCTCTACGCATATTTTTAATCACATCAGCAATCTCCTCTGCAGAGAACTTGGTAATCTTCTCCGAGGCGTGACTCTCGGCAACGAGGCCTCCAGACGCCTGTCCCAGAGGTGAATCTACTTTGAAGTGATCTTTAAATAGGTTAGCTATTAATTTTGCATCCTTCTCACCCGCCACGCAAACCGGGAGACTCGGTTGTGGACTTAATTTATTTGTATGAATTTGTATAAAAAAGTATGGGAGAGCCAAATTTTTTTTGCGATTTGACTATGGGTTCCATGGGGAAAGTTGTTCAGTTTCATGGGTAGAAGCACCAGTTAAAATAGTTTCAGCTAATTTTATTACACTAATAATAATGCGGAAAAAACTGTAAAAAAAATATGCAAAAAAAAACTTTTTAAAAAGTAAAGTGGGGATGTTTTTTTTTCGTAAAATCCAGTCGTGTGGGGTATTGTTGGTTAGAGCTTAAAAAATAGCTGTGAGTCTTGTAAGACCATTTAATAATTTAGGGTTCCGTTTCGAAAAAATAGGCTTGAAAGTGCTAAATTTTATTGGACCCCCTAAAAACTAAACCGCTGTATTTGGAAATTTGAAAAAATTCACAAAAGTAGTCTATATAATGAATTTAAAAGGAAAACTATCACGGCTAAGTAGGCTTTCTTAGTTTAGGAGAAACAGTAGACCAACTTAAGATGTGCAGTTCAATTTGTAAAAAGTTTATAGATTTTTCATACCAACTGCAAATATAATTTTGTTTTTTAAAATAAACATTTATTTTTTAAAAAGTCTACGGAACCTAGGGTTGCCAGAAAAATTCAAGAAGAATATAGGAGATTTCCATTTAGGGGGTCAAAAGAAAACAGTATCCAGTTAAAATATATAGTAGACTTTATTTTTTTCATGTAATTATATTTTTGGGAACTTTGGGCCATTTTAATGAGTTTATTATTAATCGCTTTTTCCGCCGGGTAGGCCCAGTTAACTTTGATTCCCTATCTGTATCTTCTTCACTTCCACTTTCAGCATTTAAATCACTCATTTTGTAAGTATATTTCACACAAAAGAGGCGAACCGAACAATAAAGGTACAAAGAACTGGTGGTGGACATCATACAGACAGAATGATATTTGACACTGACACTTGACAGTGACATGACATGACTCTTAAAAGTTGCGTTCAGAAACACAAACAATGTGATATTTACATATAGGGTTGCCAACCGTACTCTAAAATAGAGTATTGTACTCTATTTCGTGTAGGTGTACTTTATTATCTATAACATTAATAGAGTACGTTAAAATACTCTTTTTTACATAAACTGACTTTTGGCACATTTTTTTTTATGCCAGACATGTTCAATTGATATTTCAATACATAAAATGACTTTCTTTTTACTGAATTTAATATACTGGTACCCAAAGCCTAAAACTTGTGAGTTTCTGAACGCAGACACAATCAGTCACGTTAAATTAATGTCAATGACTTCAGCTCAGCGTTCACTGAGAGAGTATTTTCGGTCATGAATGTGAATTGGCGAGAGGAGAGGAACAGGGCTACATTGAAATAGATAAAAAATGAGCTCCTGATCTATATAAACTTAGAAATAGGATGTTTGGAGTCTCATAATTCTTAAAAAAAAATAACCAAGTTGTTATGTACTGCAAAAAGCACTAAAAATACATTTTCAAATTTGTTTAAATGATACTCTTTTTTATTAATCTGTACTCTTTATTTAGACTCTCTGAAATCAGAAATACTCTACTTCTTTTAGAAAAAGTTGGCAACCCTATTTACATATGATATGATCTGCTCAGTTTTGTTTAGGATTTCGGGGTTCGTTTCTGAACGCGTGTTTTTTAACTCGATTTAAGTATGTATGGCTAAAATATAGTAGATTTGTCTACTATATATTTTTTCAACAGTATATAGTATCTTGGCCCAAAATACAGTAAGATACTATATTATATAGTAGATCTGGCAACGGAACCCTACTTTGCGCGAGTCCGACTCGCACTTGGCCGGTTTTTCTTAATATTAATTTTCTTCTTTAAACTTTTTTATCCAATATCTGGTCACCCTATTAGGCCTGGGCCTAGTCGACCTAAGGGAATGTCGCCCCTGACCGCGACCACTCTGCCAATATTGTTACGAAATGAAGTTCAATATGGCCAAAGATTTAAAAATATTACTTTAAAAAATATGGCGTACACGCTACAGCAAATTTTTTGTAGTCAAGTTTTAACTAGTAGGTATGGTATTAGCATGGCTTTTATTGTGCTTTATGAACTCCGGCATCATAGGTACTTACTTAATAAAATACTCGAGAAAATTTTACTCAATTCGCAAATAAATATTTTTATTATATCTGAACAAAACTCATTTTCACCCTCAAAAAACAGTAATTAAAACGATGTCCACGCGAGCGAAGCCGCGGGTAAAATCTAGGAAATATAGTACCTATAAAAATGTTTTTTTAAAATTATAAATTATTTTTGTTTATTCTAATACTACTTACGATTTTTTTTGAAAAATTATAATATTTTCACAAAAACAAAACAATATTTTGATGACTTATCTACTTAGTACTTACCCACAATGTTTCATTACAACCGGCCAATTCATATAAGAGTATAATTAGAATTATTACTTTGTATGGGAGACGATTTTGTAAGGGCACCCTATGGAAATAAAGAGAACTCTAAGCTCCACATTTGCTTAGATCTCCACGACGATTTGAACACTTTCGCGTTAGTATCACCGGTTCACCACCCCGCTCCAGTTAGCTCCGGTCACCTGTCATCGGCGATTCGCCGAACCTCAAATCAATCAAACCAAAGCAGCCCGCAGCGTCCAGACCAGATTCGTTCCCTCCCGTGCGGTCCTCATTTAGAGCTGCAATAAACTCGCTTTTTGACATATCCATGGCAAAATCCCTAACTGATATGACCCTTTACTCCGTTAAAGGTGTTAAGAATTGTGTTCGACTCCATTCAAAGTTAACCCTTAGTTCTTTTTAGATTAAGGTGTCCTTTAGGGTGGGCTGTCGGTCTCGTTTATTATAGTACAAAGAGGCCGACGGGCGCGGCGGCGGCGGCGGGTTCTTTGATCTGGCCGGCGGTAATTGCGCAGCGGTGAATGCGTGGCGCTTCGCCGCGGCTCGGGCTGCGCGCGCGCACGGCTCTAGGACTGCGGCGGGTGATCGCGGGATTACGATCTGAAATTGGTATTAGAGGTCTAACAGTGCCTTCATTGTAAGTATTTGTAAGGGTAAGTGGATGAATTACTCAGATCACAGCAATTGTGTGATCTGAGGTGAATTACCTACGTATAGTTTTGTGTATTTTCATATTTTTCTAGTTACTTATCATAGTATTTTGACATAGGTAGAGTAAAACATACTTAAGCCAAGGGAAGAGTAGATTATGAATTGTCATATTAATACAACTTACTAAACTAACAAATATTTAACTGAATATAATACATTAAGCACTTAAAAATGAATTTATTAATTATACTTGGAACCACATCACATCATAGCTACCCAAGTTAAAAAAACCGGCTAAGTTCGGCTCGCACACTAAGGGTTTCGTTCGTACCATCGCATCGTACAAAACACAAAATTAACGTTATTCTTCTTAATAAAGAGTCGAGTTGTTGGCACTCTTTGGGTTCGGACTATGGAACCCTAAAACATCGCAAAGTAGAAAATGCAGATCAGATAGGTACTCCTATGATTTTCCTAATGAAATACTTATCAACTAGGTATTAATAAAACAGTACATATACCTCAACAGTATTTAACCACCTCCGTAGCTCAGAGGCAAAGTTCACTGGCTTTACACAGGAGGTCGCGGGTTCGATTCCCGGCGGGGTCAATTGTAAGACTCGGTTTGGTTGGTGGTAGGGCATTTTCTAAGCCCGCCTGGTTAGCTACCACCATCTTATCTAAGTCTTGCCGCCAAATATTAATGTTGATATCATTGGTGTGTTCCGGCATGAAGATAAGATAGCCAGTTCCCCATTGCGTTTGGGAATCTTGGTAAGCCCGCTTCCATCTTCGGCAACATCGTCACTTACCACCAGGTGAGATGTTGTCAAGGGTTTACCAACTGTTAATCAAAAAAAAAATATATATATACTTACCTACTATAATACAAAATAAAATTTAATACCTAACTTATATTTTATTAATTATGCAAAAACAATAGTTAGGTAACCCTCGAGTTCTAAAACGTAACATCATTCATTACCTACCTACTTAACTTCCTTACAAGTTATAACGCTCCCACCTTTTTGCTGTCGTCCATAATCATAACGGCTAATGTGAATGTGACAAGTGACAAGACGCTAATCCTTTGATATGTTTCGCAAAAGAAACCGTCATTTCCGATTGCAATTAAAAAGCATTGTCATTACTGTGTGACGAATTAACTATGGACCCGCGGGGCGGGGCGGGGCGGGGGCGTGGCCTGCGTACTTCAAAGACGCCGCCACACCACAAAGGGACCACTTATTGACGTGTGAGCGAGAGGCAAGCAGAAAGCCGTTCAGATAGAAAGGGATAAAGGTAAATGTGTTTGTAGTAGTAAGCCGAACGGGTTGATTCAAGATTGGCTTTGAAATGGAGTAAGTATCTAGTGCTGGCAAGTTGGCAAGTAGTATCGATAAAATTAAAGATCCTTCGATTTGAACATCTATTTACAGACTACCCCTTACTGCATGGAATTGTATAATATATCTTGTTAAAAAAATGTATTTGATATAGATCATCCTATGGAGTATAAAAAACCGGCCAAGTGTGAGTTGAACCCACGTGAAGAGGGTTCCGTACAATGCCAAAGTCAAATACAAAATATCACATTTAAAATCCTCACATTAAAACGCGAGTTAACTACTACTAGCGCTGTCTAGTGGTGTTTTGGTGAACTATTTTCCGTAAGTAAACGTATTATATTGAGTATACCACTTTATTGTTTAATTGATAGAACTCTTATAGGTTTTTTTGTAATGTAAAAGCAATGAACTATACAATATATTTTTTTTAAATTTTAGGCTCAGTAGTTTTGGAGATAAAATTTAATACCTAACTTAAACGGACGGGAATGGTCAATTTTCGTCTTTTTTCATGTATAAAATCATAACTATTTATTTTAAAATAATAACAAAAATATATTTGAGATCCGTATAACAAGCCCTTTCATTTAATATAATTATAAGAACAGTAAAGGTTTGTAAAACTTTTTTAAAATTTCCTAATTTGTCGCCCGAAAATGACCCTCAACGCAATGGAGAACTGGCTACCCTATCTTTATACCGGAACACATCAGTTGATGTTTGGCGGCAACATTTAGATAAGATAGTGGTAGCTAGCCAGGCGGGCTTAGAAAATGCCCTACGACCAACCAAACCGAGTCTTATAAGTTGACCCCACCGGAAATCGAACCCGTGACCTCCTGGTGTGAAGCGAATGGACTAACCATAACGCCACAAAGGCGGCTAAATCCTGTAAGGGTTCCGTTTTTTTTTGTACGGAACCCTAAGAATCATAAAAATATCCACCACGGAGTCAATTTTTGTTCAATAAAAATACTAGGACAACTTTGTCAACCTAAGTGATTAAAATGTGTCCTAGACCTGTTGAGATGATCAATCTAGTCAATTTTACTCAATTGCCACACATACTTTCGCGGATATCTGTGAAACCTTTATAGAATGTATGCTATTTTTCCACTTTTTGAGATAACAATGAACTGTCTCAGTCGTAATAATAATTTTGACCAAAAAGAAACGACTTGAAACAGGAAACTAAGATTCCCCCCGATTTCTGTGGGATGCCATCATCAGATCCTGGTTTCCTTAACATGGTACCACCCTTGGGATATCACCTGTCCAATAAAAAAATAAGCATCAAAATCCGTTCATTAACGACAAAGCTATCCGCGAACACACATTATATATATATATATATATATACATTTTTAACTGACTTCAAAAAAGGAGGAGGTTAAAAATGAAGAAAAAAATATTCTAGAAATTCTGAGAGAATAACATGAAAACATAGCCTGCCGTTATAAAAACGAATCCAAATTCAAACTGATTTAACTTTTTTTCTGTTAATGCTGTGCCATAGATTAACAAAATATGTTTCCGGTTATCAACTATGAGGGTTGCCAGCACAAAAAGTCAAAAACCCAAAAAATTTGATGGGCTGGAGAGGGATGCTGTGCATTAAGGGGTTCTTTGCAGTAGTGTAAAGAGGAAGTCTAAAGAATTATGTATTTTAAAATAAAGAAATTATCATTTATATTTTAAATTGATAAAAAATCAGAATAACTGCCACTGCTATGTGCAGTATCTGCAAATATTTTAGGCAAAATTGTCAAATAGGTAGATATTAAAAAAATACTATCACATCAGAAATGAGGAGATGCGTAGGAGAACCAAGATAACCGACAGAAATTGTAGAATTGCTAAATTGAAGTGGCAGTGGGCGGGGCACATAGATTGTTGGGGCAGTAAAGTTCTCGAGTGGCGATCGCGCACCGGAAGACGTAGCGTAGGCAGTAGGGCATGCTCCCGGGAAATCTCGGTCTCGAAAATACCGGGAAATCCCGGGATTTTTTAAACTAACCGGTACCGGGTCTTCAGCGAACGCATCCCGGTTCTTTCGATACTTTCGGTACGTGCATATCATTTTCTCACTATCTGTCTTTCAATATACGATAAAATCAATTAAAAAACCTACTTTTTATACAATGTTATAAATTAACACAATTTTACTTGCATCATTTACAGTCACACCAACATTTATTTAAAATTTAAGCATTATTTTTAATTAATAATGTATAATTTGTAATAAGCTCAGAACATCGTTGAGTGACAGAAGCGTTAATGCTATAAGTTTCCTTAGAACTTATTACCGAGATAGAAAAGCCATTCTTAAATGTAAATGATGAGTTTATTTATCAGTTATTCCAAAAGTTCTAAATTGTTTTAAATTGTATTTACTGCAACTACTTTTCAACCGACTCCAAAAATGAGGAGGTTCTCAATTCGACTGTATGTTTTTTTTGTATGTTTGTTACGCGATATTTCCGCAGGATGTGAACCGATTCTCAAAATTCTTTTTTATTCGAAAGAGTATACTTCCGAGGGGCTCCCATTGTCACCAAGTTGGGATCTGATGATGGGATCCCAGGGAAATCAAGAGAAAACCCTCAAATTTTATAGGCACGTATTACGTGATTCATATGTTTTCTAAAGCTATTAAAGTATTAGCGTCTTTTAGTCATCATCTTATGTTAATGAGGTGATTACGGATGGTACAACTCCCTAATGGTTTGGAGGTGGAAGATAATTCTTGAAATATTATACGTAGGTACGCAGAGACCGATAGTTGTATTGTTTCAGGTTATTCAGATAAGCTGATGATGGAAGATTTAACTCCTTAACTTTCATGCTGCTGAGATGATGATAGATGTCTGTGTATATTTTAATGAAACATGCATTATGACTATTATTACTATTGGCGAGGAGATGATTGGGTTTAACGTTGTTAGATAGATAGCATTATTACTTAATATAAAGAAAATAAAAATAAAAGTTTAAAAAACTAAAAATCGACTTCAAAACGAAATACACTCAAAAGTATTAAATAATAATATTAAACTTAAATACACGATATTAACCAACAATAACGAAATAAAGGTGGGTAAGAATTAAATTAGGGGCCTAAAAATTTTTTGAGGTCAGTGTCAGCAAACCATTAAATCTAAAACATTTGGAACGTAAGTAACTGTGTGCTGGCAAAGACCTCAAAAAAAATTTAAGGGCCTCATTTAATTCGTACTTACCTTTGATTTCGTTATTGTTGGTTAATATCGTGTATTTAAGGTTAATAATATTTTTTCATACTTTTGGGTGAATTTCGTTTTGAGGGCGATTTTTAGTTTTTTAAACTTTTTATTTTTAGAAGAATAACGTTTGTAATTATAATATTATTTGTTACTTGGAAATATACACACGGCGCCAGATATAAACCAGTATAAACTGGCCGCGATGCCTGTATGTTTCAAAATACGTGAGGCCCTTGTATACTGGTTTTGTATAGATTGAGATGCCACCGTGTGTAGGTAACCTCTAATTTTGTTGATTTTTAATATTTTCTAATATTTTGATCTCGAAGAAGCGTTTCAGTTTTGCTTTGCTCAATTTGTTTAGTGAGATTATAGTTTATAGTGGAAGGAACAAAGACTATTCTATTTTAAAATGTAACTCGAATTCAGTTCTATTTGATTATTTGTTACTATTTTGATCTCAAAACTTGTATGTTTAATGATACTGATTGTGTTTTAATGATGAATGTCAATAAAAGACTCATAATAGAAAAAAAATAAAACACCAACCCATTTCTAATGAGCCCATTTTCTACAGTTTACTTAATTATATGCTCACTGCATGCAATCGTGCCCTTTACACAATAAATTAATAGCAACATTTAAGCAAGTACCGAAAGTACCGAATTTCCCGGTAAATCCCGGTTCCATGTACAGTACCGAAAATCCAGTCCCGGTTCTTGAGACGGAACCGGTACTGCATCCCCTAGTAGGCAGGCCTCCCACACGGTGAACAGCGGGCAGCGCAAGGCCGGTTGTCGTGAAAATCTTTGGGGGAGGCCTTTGTCTAGCTGTGGATGTCTTTTGGCTGATATGATGATGATGATGAAAAAATACTACGAAATTTAGCACTCTTACTTACTTAGCTAATTTCCTTCTCTCTTAGTATAGAATAAGGTGGGATAAGATGGAAAACCAGCCAAGTGCGTGTCGGGCCACGCGCAATGTAGGGTTCCGCAGTTGCCATTATCGCATCCATATCTAATTTTCAAATTTCCAAATACAGCGGTTTAATTGTTAGGGGGTGGAGACACTCGATTCTAAAAAATTTAGCACTTTCAAAAGCATTTTTTGCAGATTAATTGAATGAAATGTTATTTAATTTTTATATTTAAAGGAATGTTTTCTTCGACTAAAATTTGATATTTTCAATATTTGGGAAACTTTGCTGCCAGGTACGGTTGCCACCCTGTAAAAACAATGAAGTAATAAGGTATATCTTTTAATTACAAAAAGATTACCTAAATATACCTATAATATATATTACATTTTTAACGGTATTCTGATTTATATAGGAATTTATCGATATCGACATACACGAAGAGTACATCACTATAAATAAATCTGAGCCGCTAAAGAAGCTGACGTCACAGTGGTTTTGTTTATAAACCACATGGGATCTCGGATTGTTTCACTAGAATGTGATACTGTGGTCTGTGGTGCTGGTGTCTGTTTAATGCTTATTCCATAGGAACATTCTGTTTCAAAATAAACGAATATTTAATTAGACGTGATTGTTAGCTATTATAACTATTAATTTAGTTGTAAAATAACGCTAAACACGTTAAGAAACCGACTTCTATCGCAACAACTTAGTACATTTTTGCATTATTATTTTTGGTTTTTGTTTATTTTCTAATGAAGTACTACACCGATTTTGTTAAAATTTATATGGGACCACACGGGAAGCACTAGTTTTCAAATGAAAAAAGAATCATAAAAATCGGTTCACACATAAAAAAAAACATACAGACGAATTGAGAACCTCCTCCTTTTTGGAAGTCGCTTGAAAAGAAGCAATGTCGCCTCCGTTGCGTAATTACTAATCCATTCGCCGCACACCAGGAGGTCGCGGGTTCGATACCGGCGAAGTCTAACTTTCTAAGGCTCGATTTGGTTGGTGGTAAGGAGTTTCTAAGCCCGCCTGGCTAGCTACCACCCTCATATATAATATATAAGTCTTGCCGCAAACATCAATATTAACAGCATTAATGTGTCCCGGCTTGAAAATAAGATAGCCAGTATCGTCATCACTGACCATCAATTATCCTGTAACCAAAGTGTAGTCATATTATATTAATTGAATAAGGTGTAGGTACAGTCAAAACAGTCAAAATTAGAAAAATTTTGTTCATATAAATAATCTCAATCCAATCAAACTAAAAAATGGCTAAGTGTTTCTCGGACCACGCGCAAAGTAGGGTCCCGTAGTCTTTAAAAAAAATAAAGTAGGTATATTTCGAAAGTAAAGTTACTTTTGCAGTTAGTATAGATAGAACATTTAATTTTGTAAAAATATATATTATTTTTTACAAATCCAACTGCACATCCTAACTAAGTCGACTACGTATTACTCCTAAACTAAGAAAGCCTTCTTGGCCTAATTTTCATTTTAAATTGATTATAATTATGTCCTATTTACAACTTTTTTCAGATTTTCTGAATCCTGAAATAGTCGTTTAGCTTGTAGGGGTGAGGGGGCGACACACTTGACTCTAACAAAAAATAGCACTTTAAAGCCTAACATTTCGCAAACCGATCCCTAAAACAAAAAATGGTTTTTTAAGTTAGGTACTTACTACAAAGTGGAATTCCAATTATTTAACATGTTCAGTTTATTGATGTGTAACATCTTTGCTCTCGCTTTCCTGCAATTTGTGGGAGTGATTTCATGAAATGGGACGGAAATGTGTAACATGGGACGGAAATGTGTAACAGGAAGTCGCGAAAGCGCGCGCTATTCGATCTGACGAATGAGCTTTGCTCTCGCTTTCCTGCAATTTGTGGGAGTGATTTCGTGAAATGGGACGGAAATGTGTAACAGTGATTTGTTACACATCATATGCGAGTACTGTAGGTCTCGTTTTTTTTATTTTTTTCTTTATTTCTAACTTCAACCCCCCCCGCCATGCAAACAAAATTGCATATTAGGTATAATAAAAGTATCGATCGATAGAGAAACGTCACTTATTCGATAATTAACAGATCCCAGGCCATTAAATCGAATTATCTTTGACACGTTCACTCAGTGAGGAGAAAAGCTAACTACTCATTAGAACTTAGAAGTAATACGACCAGCTTAGCAAGACCTCTAAGCGTCCCTCGACATCTAACGGTTTATAGGAAACAACTGAGGCAGAATGTGCCAGGTAACGACGGTGGCGAGCTAATAGAAAGATTGCTGAATCACGTCGATGTTGGTAGCCTTGGTCTTAAGTAGTGAAGCTCATAATTCGTTCCCACGATCGCGAATAAGATAATAATATAAAGATATTACGGTTTTTAGAAAGAACAACGAAAGGTGCGCATAAAATATTTTCCACAAATGAATGGGTAACGTTTAAGCGAACTCATCGTCGACGTTTGATGGCTCACTGAGTGATTAATTGTTCGCAGCAATTAAGTAATTTCGTGCTTGGTGTTTTTTTTTTACCTCGACATGGTTGCATTGCATAAAAGCCTTTGGTTGAACGTGAATGTTCCTTCTAACCAACCCTATACTCGTATATAAGGTGTAACAAAATTAGCTCCATCGGCCATCAGATGGCCGATGGGGCAGTAAAGTTCTCGAGTGGCGACCGCGCACCGGAAAACGTAGCGTAGGCAGACCTCCCACGCGGTGGACCGATGACCTGGTGAAGGTCGCGGGAAGCCGATGGATGCGGGCAGCGCAGGACCGGTCGTCGTGGAAATCCTTGGGGGAGGCCTTTGTCCAGCAGTGGACGATTTGTGGCTGATATGATGATGATGATGATGAAAATTAGCTGAAACTATTTTATCTGGTGCTTCTACCCTTGAAACTGAACAACTTTCACCATGGAGCCCATAGTCAAATCAAAAAACAAAAATTTGGCTCTCCCATACTAACTCGATCAGCTCATCAGTCAACTTAGTATGGGATTTTTTTTTTTGAGATTTGACTATGGGTTTCATGGGAAAAGTTTTTCAGTTTCATGCGTAGAAGCACCAACTAAAACAGTTTCAGCTAATTTTGTTAGACCTTTTAAACGTTTTATTCTTATAAGTAACAAACGTTTCATAAAAGACAACTACATATGTAGTAAACGCTGCCTTTTTATGTAAATTTATAAGAGCATTTTTTACCCGACAGCCCAAAAAAGAATGTAATGTTTTGTCGGGTATATGTATGTATGTATGTTTCTTTGGCTGAGCCTGTAGCCTAAACGGCTTAATGGATTGTGGAGTGCCGTTAGATTCGTTTTGGTTCCGTGTTGACATATAAATTTTAACCCGATTGCCCAAAAACAGAGGTAATATTTTGAAGCACTTGGGTTTTCATTTTAAATCAAATAGATTAGGTTAGTTAATAATTAAAAGCTTTTATTGTTTAATTTGTTGCAATGTTTGTGTGTATGTATGTGTGGTTTGTTTAGGTAGGTACAAATCTTGCAAAATATATTTTTTTTCAATAGAATCGTAAGAAATAATGTGCAATTGTGCACGCCTCTTTGAATTGGAAACATGTATAGTTTAACTATTTATACTCATTTAAGCATTCGTCTTTCTGAGCTCAAATACTCTTTTCAAATTAAAGCTTTACTTAAGTTAACCGCCTCCGTGACATAATAGTTAAGTCCATTAGCTTCGTATCAGGAGGTCACGGGTTCGATTCCCGGCGGAGTCTAACTTTGTAAGTCACGGTTTGGTTGGTGGAAGGGCATTTTCTAAGCCTCTTTGATTTCAAAATGTTTATTCAAAATATGTTACATTCTTTTTGACGGTAACAAAATAGTTATATGTAATTATATACAGGGTGTAAAAAAATGGCGTAGGACCCGTTAACTGGGGGTACACTGATCAACTTTCCCCAAGGAACCCATCATCATATCAACCGAAAAACGTCCACTGCTGGACAAAGGCCTCCCCCAAAGATTTCCACGACGACCGGTTCTGCGCTACCCGCATCCATCGGCTTCCCGCGATCTTCACCAGGTCGTTGGTCCACCAAGTGGGAGGCCTGTCTACGCTACGTTTTCCGATGCGCTGTCGCTACCCGAGAAGTTCACTGCCCCAACGGCCATCTGTTCTACGAGCTATGTGCCCTGCCCACTGCCACTTCAGTTTAGCAATTATGTCGGTTACTTTGGTTCTCCTGCAGAAACCATAGTCAATTTAAAAAAAAATTGGCCCCTCCATACAAAAACGCACAAAATCGGTCGATCAGTTGATCGATTTGTATGAAGAGTTAAGGCGAGGCATTGATTGGAACAGTTGTCTCTGTCTTTTTCTTTAGGTGTAAAGAGTAAAGAAAATACCCACACTTTTGCTCTTTGTCAACTTTATTTCGTTTCAATTGAAAACTACAATTACTTTTAAAACTGGCATATTGACTTGACTAATCGACTAAGAAAATTTAGAGGTACTAAATCGGTCTGATTTGCCTGCAGAATGCAAATTTTTTTTTCTCTGTTATAAAATTTAACGAATCGCGATTCTGTAACTGAAAAAATGAAGTCATTGAAATGAAGATTCAGGTTACAAAATATCACATTCATATGTTTAGTAATTGCTGAGAAAATTCGAGATCACTGCGACTGTTAATTTGCGATTTCAGCAAAACCATAGAACAAAAGTGTTTTATATATTTTGTGATGAGTTCCAGTTAACGGGACCTTATCCAATTTTGTTACTCCCTATGTACATAATCATTATTTAATTTTTCGTAATAAAATCATTGATGTAAGACAAATAATGCCATTAGAACAGTAACACCAGAAGTTATACATGAAAATTATTGTTTTCAATACCTTTTGGTCATTATTGCCTTTGATAATTGAAAACGCTAAACACGTTAAAAAACCGACTTCCATCGCAACAAATTAGTACATTTTTGCATTATTATTTTTGGTTTTTGTTAATTTTCTACTAAAGTACTACACCGATTTTGATAAAATTTATATGGGACCACACGAGAAGCACTAGCTTTCAAATGAAAAAAGAATCATAAAGATCGGTTCACCCAGTCAAAAGTTCTGAGGTAACAAACATAAAAAAAAAACATACAGACGAATTGAGAACCTCCTCCTTTTTGGAAGTCGCTTGAAAAGAGTAAGTCAGTTCACATGGACAGCACCAGTTACGAGTATAACCAACCACAGATGAAATATTAGTTACTTCGGTATAACGCGAAAGTCAGCCGTCGTTCCGATATCACAGAGGGAAAGAAAGGTCGCTCCCGGCTCCCGATCACTGAATCGCTGATCTAGATTGATTAATCCAATACGACCTTGAAGAAACTTCGCATTTCAGTATATAAGACGTCGGAAGCATGAGATCGTTGGGGAATCCCAGCAGTTGTAGAGGAGACCATTACGATGTGCGGATCCCCGGTACCCGGTACCGGGTACTCCGCCCCGCCCACTGCCTTCCCATAATTATCAACCATTTATCTTTCGCTTCTGTCAAAATGGTCAAAACCGTGTCGCTCCATCCGAAAACATTTTAAAATATGCCATAATTAGCCGCAGCCACTAGTTGATTAATTTGAACGCCGCACCGCCGCATAAGCAGAGCTCGAATGTCAAATTTGGGTTCTTGTAAGGTGTGAATTAGACGATTTTTCTCTTTGATAAAGGTTGACGGATGGTAAGAAAATGTACTTTTATTAGTAAATTATGCACGGCCGTCGTTTACGTTTATTTAATTACACTCTCGCTCGAGTCGGTCAGATGGTCGAGTTTCCTACTTTGATTGATGTAATTACGACTTTCGTTTCACAATTTAATAATGCACGTAACTTTAGATCGTTTGTGTTGTTGTTGGTGTTGGCTCTTAACATTAACATCGTTTTCATTTTTAAAACTTTACATTTGGTTAGAGCTATTTAGCTATTTTGCTTTGGAAACAATTAATAATTGTTCCTATGAAATATCATCATCATCATATCAGCCGAAAGACGTCCACTGCTGGACAAAGCGCTGAACCGATTGTCGTGGAAATCCTTGGGGGAGGCCAAGGCACCAGTCACATGATTATACAAAATATATTAAAAATTTCAAAGTGTAACATGATCGTCAAAAAATACAAAAAAAAATGTCACAATAAAAATATAAAAAATAAACAAGATGTCAAAAAACTAATAATAATAAGATGTCAATGCAAAATTAAAATGAGACGTTGAAACAAAAAATAAAAAAGATGTCAAAACAAAATAAAATAAAAATTTTAAATGTCAATAAAAAAAATTACTAATTAGCATATCCTGCCTGATAGTTCCCTAGGGATCTGGGGAAATCTCATTTCCACACTCAAGCAAGATTTTTTCTATAGAATTGGTCGAGGGGGTGGGAAGTGACAATACTGCTATCAGAAAAGCCCGATCGGGGATAGGGATCTGGAGAAAACCCATGTCCACGTTCGCGAGCCGCTTGCGGCTCGCGCATCACTTACCCTCAAGGAAAGTCATGAAAACGATGTTTACGCGGGCGAAGCTATAAAATGTATAAAATACTAAATAGGTAAGAAATATAATGACAAACCAACAGATGTTCAAGGCAAGAGTGAATAAGTATATTTGAGTTTGCGAGTACCATCCTCGACTGCATCATCATCACTTACCATCAGGTGAGTTGCAGTCAAACGCAATCAAATTGTTGATAAATAAAGGTATGTGTAAGTTCCTAACCGAAAATTTGAAAAATCTAAACATGGTTACACTCTTTAAATCTTACTGCCAGTCATTTTATACGTGCACCGTGCAGTCTGTGGGTCGAATGGGGTACACGCAGAAAATTTACAACAACGCTCTGCGATTCAGTGGCACGGCTTCCGCTTGCTGCTGGACTGCTGGGCTGCTGGGGCTACCTGCTCGAGCTCGCTACTGTAGTTTGTACTGTGTCGGCGATGTTCGCGGAGGCTCGCATTTGTTTTCAGATCTCAGATTAAATAAAAGTTCAGATAGACTCCATGTAAATTTAATGTGAAGCCAATCAATACTTTTTTATTATTATTAAAAATTTGATTGCGTTTGGCTTCACCTCACCTGATGGTAAGTGCCGATGCAGCCGAGGATGTGACACGCAAGCTCAAATAGTGCCCATTCACTCTTGTCTTAAAGATTCCTAAATTACACGAATCGCGGAATACAGACGCTGGAAGGGAATTCCACTCCTTGGCCGTTCGCATGATGAACGAAGACGCATATCGCTTCGTGCGTAAAGGTGGAACATTGACGACAAAGGGGTGGAAACGTCCTCCGCGCCTGGTCATCCGATGATGAAATGGAGACGGGGAATGAGGTTGTGAAGCTCCAGGGCACATTCTCCAAAATGAATCCTGTAGAAAACCGATAGACAGGCGACTTTGCGGCGATGCTCGAGACTTTGGAGCCTGTTTGATACAAGTTCATCGTCAACTACTCCAAACCTGTATGTAGGTACACTGTACACGCACACAAGACATCGAAACTTGAGTCAAGTAACTAGTATCTCATCTGTGCTTGAGTAGTCGATGGTATTTGCTAAGAGGTCGTCGAACACGCACACTCATCGATACCGCATGCATGTTTCCAAAAGTGCCTTCAATCTGACAGTTCGCAATCTACTATCTTAACCTTTTCAATCAGAGTTTCAGGCTGTCATAAGAAAGAGAGTGGCATCGTTGATGAGTTGAGGAGCCGCGTGAGAGGCAGCGTGCAGCACCTGCAGTATTCTGGAAATCATGGGAGACAAGGTGGATAGGCAGTTCTTTTCTAAGGCACTGGGACTCCAGGGCACTGCTAATGAACTTTAATAGGTATCTAGATAACATTATTTTATTGTAAGATAAGATAAGATAAGCATTTATTCAGAGCCCACACAAGCAAAAACAAACAGGTACAATACAATGCAAGATAATAAAATAAAAAATTAAAACTACTTATTTTAAAATCTTAATAACTATTAAATATAAGGTGGGCTAGGAAAATAACCAGGCTCAGCTTGAATGCTACGAAACCTTAGATTCAACGATTTTACGATATCAACAGTAATTTTAAGTTTATTTTCTTTGTTTATTACTAACTTTAATATGGACTTGGTCTGAAATAAATTACTAGTTTTAATAATTATTATTATTTCCAAGATGTTATTTTTATTTGGCCAAAAGCCCACTAAAAGCTACAATGTAATTTTACATTTTGTTTTTTAGTATGAATAAATAAACACAATAATTTTAGGAATTCAAAGATCCTGTAAACACGCTCAGGCAGAGAAGTACAAAGAATGAGAGCTTACAAAATTACAATACAAGAGTAAAGGGTTATCCAAATTATCGTTCACAATGGCGCATACGCAGCCCTGTAATTTTCTTTTTGTGCCCTCTACAATTGGCTGCTCTATTGTTGAGCACTCAATGAGAAAAAGTCCTAAAGACCTTACCTTAAAGTCTACACCGTGAATGTGGCTTTCGTTTTGGACATGAGAAGTCTGCGATCGAAATATTCAAGCCTGAACCATTAGAGTAGATTTCATTCAAAAAGTTAACATGGAAATATTCGATATGCTATCTAAATTATCTAAAATGGACATTTCAGGCAAATTTACATACGAGGAATGGAACATTTGAGGCCAGAATCGATAAAACGACGGGCACATTTCAAGGAGGTGATTAAGAAGACGAAACAGAACAGCTTTTCTCAAGGAGAACATAATTACAAATCAGGTGATTGGTCAAAGTACGGAAAATCCAAAATTACATTTACGGGCTCAGCAAAGTTGTAAAACAAAAATTGTTTAGTTTCATCAGTAGAAGCCGCCGTAAAGTTTAGGCGGGGATTCCGAAAATTGCCTTGTGTTTGTATGACAAGGTAAAGATTGTCTGGAAGAGATCGCTTAAGACCGCCTAAATGTATAACTTTTCCAATCATTGTATCTGTATTTTTCTCTTATGTTGTGCAATAAAGTGTTTTCAATCAATCATAATCTTCTATCGTGTCGATGGTAATCACGTTCAATCAATCAATGACAAGGCCAAATTTAATTTTTCGTAATGACCATTTCCTCGGGTAATTTTAAGTTTAGTTTTGTTATTCATCGTCGTTCAATGTGTCACCATGTCTTCGTTAGACCAATTGTGAAAAAAAACTTATTTGAACTAGTTAAGTATATGAAATGTCTCCTCTCGATTTTCGCTTCTACCACAGATTAGATATCTACCTACTAGTTACTTTCCTTATACGCCTATTATGAAATATTTTACTATGGGTATTTAAGTAAATAATATTAAGAGTAACATTCTAATTACGTAAATATAGTTCCTATGTTTGCTTTTATTATGACGGATCACATGAAACAATGCCTAATAATTTTAAGTATCGATTTGTTGGCCGAAAGTAAACATGTAAAATTTCATCAATATAGAGTTCGATATATCAGCATACATTTTTCTTGCTTTTCAAAAATTTAAAGTAAAATACTGTACTCTGCAAATGTCATTAATCACTTACAGTTCAATCCCTTTAATTAACCTGATATAAACCGTATCTATAACATCAATATCACTCCTCACCTGGTCGACACTGACACTGACACCACCCATTAGCTCCACCAGTATAACAGCGCCAGAACTCAGAAATGACAATCTCCTCAACAGCAAGTAATCGCTATTAAACCGGCTTGTCAATTCCCTTTGTCTCGTAAGTAATTCTACATTCCCATCCAGATTGTAAGGCGTTATAATGACAGCGAGATGACGTATGGATTTGTCGCTTAAGGCGTTTGGAGGCGCGAGCCGGCGGCACATCAAAGAGGTGGCCCCCTTTGATGTTGCCGCGCTGCCCTCTGCGGTGGTGTCGTGCCTCTTTGTCGATAAATGAGTTGTCGATAAAATTGCTCTATGCGTAGAACCCTGAATCGAAAATGTTTAATCTTGTCGATTCATACAATGTTTACTGCTGTGTTTTAGTGTTAGACAGATCTTGGGAGTTTTTATTATTATTAAAAATTTGAATGCGTTTTGGAATTATAATAATAATGTAATATGCAGTGGTAGATTTGATATATGTAGCTCTTTAATAATAGTAAATAAAATAAGTCCTTACGAAAAACGAAAAAAAATATGAAGATGATATAGTAAAATCAAGTAAGCTCTTACAATTTGGGGATCTTCAAGGTATGCGTGTACCATCCTCGACTACATCGTCACTGTCCATCAGGTGAAATGTAGTCAAACGCACAAAATATTTTTATAAATAAATAAAGCTCGCTAAAGATTTTTATAAAACAAGTTCCTAATAATGAAACTCACAAGATTCTACAATAAACGACACTAGGCGTGGACCCAAGATTTCTTTCAGTGGTTGGCAATTTAATTTTTATTTTACTTATATTTCAGAAAAGCGACCCATGGAAAGTTAGCTGTAAATCTTTAATTTAAATCACAATCATCTTCGTGTCAATGCAGGAAAAATAACACTTACTCGTTAAAAAAATGCGACTACAGCGGGTGTAATTAGGTTCAACGATCTCGTCAACGGAACGCTACCATGGCGAGTTAATTGGAAACATTTCTTATAATTTTTAAAGAAAAAATTATAACAACCAACGAATTTTACCCTTAAAATCACAGCTTTAATTGATAAGCTACGTATAATCGGCTTTCAAACGTACAGAAATAAAACTCAAAAAGTCTGGTATTAAATATGCGAGATGAATCACAGCTCTTACGGACAAATAGCGAACTTCATCTGTTTAGCACAGAAAATAGGAATTCAATATAGGTACAATGCAGCCTGATGTTACATAGTTAAGTGTAACTAGCTAAAGGTGAAAGAAACGAGTCCGAAAAAAATATTATTAACAATTAATAAAAAATGAATTTTGCTTTTTACATGTTTAATTAATCATCCATCATATCCTTTACTTAGACAAGAGGCTTTATTTCATTTCGATTTTTTTCGTTCAGTTAGTATTTTTTTGCGTATCGAAATTTAATCGATATCGACACCGGCCCAGCGCGTCTCCATCACCCAGCAATAAAACGAATGGGGCACGTATTTTGACGTCGAGCGGCGCTTCTGGTCTGGCCTCTTGCTTGCGCAGATAGCGCCGTCTCTATCGCACGAGCCGAGGTGTCTGAAAGGCTATTATGGCGTTATAGCGCGGTTGGGCTTGCTATAAATTATGGTGCAATAGTGTCTATTCTTTCGGTCTTAGGGTTACCATATCGAGAAGTTGGGCATCTACATGGGAGTGCGTACATTTTGTATAGCATAATGGGAGGTATTTGTAACCTCGAGAACATTCTATGGTTATAGGTTATAAGATTACGTAGATCAATTAGGTAGGTATACGCCCAAAACTGCACCTTGCGCGTAGAAACCAATCATATTAAAATTCTGTCATAAATATTCTCTTACTACCTTAATATAAATAGGTACCTCTAAAAAAAATTAATAAGTTGGAGCGTTTTTGCATTTATTAGTATGTACGTATAGTATTAGTCCAGCGATAACTTTTGCACGTCTTACAATCGCTTGGCCGATTGTTGTGAAATTTTCAGAGATACTAAATAATAGGTAACAAAAAAAAAAAAAAAAAAAAAAAATATTTTAGGATTATTTTATTTTTATTTTCAATTTTATTTCAAGTAACATGGACTCATACATAGTTAGTAAAGCTTAACCTAGGGGATTAATACATGTAAAGAGTTACAAAAGGAAATGAAAGGACAGTTCGGCCTGTCCGCAATCATTTTCAGGATGATGTTTGCGCTGCCCCGCACCCTGCGCACCAGAGACGCGGCGCGCCTGCGCATGGTCGCGCGGAAGCAGTCGACCTGCGCCCCCGCAAACATACCCGAGGCGCTACAGCGACGGGGCAGCCCCACCACCACCCTGAAAGCGTTATTGTATTGGATACGGAGGGCTTCATACGATCTTTGAGTATAATTAGCCCACAGGCTGCACGTGTAAAAGGATGTACAATAGTTATTTGTATATGAAGAATATTATGAACTAGCCTTTGCCAGCGGCTTCGCTCGCGTGAACATAGTTTCTATGACTGTCTATGAGGCTCGCGAACGTGGAAAAAAGGAAGCCCATATGTTAAGCCAGGTCATAATCTATCTACCTACCAAATTTCATCCAGATCCGTTCAGCGGTTCAGGCGTGCAAGAGTACCAACCAAACACACATACATCCATACATACAAACTTTCATATTTATAATTTAAATACTTAAATTGTTATATTTTAAATACTTAAATACTTTCTTTTTTTTTCTAGTTTGGCTTTAAATTTGTGTTTAACATATATCTTCTTGAATTTTATCTGCGAAAACTTGTCATCAGCTTTTAGATACATAAAGTTTATTTTATCATTAATGTATAATAGCAGTAAGTTTTCCAAATATAATAAAATAAAAATAAAATAAAATAAAATACTAGGATGTAATTGGGTACTGCGCGCGAGGTCCATTTCTGGGCGAAATAGTTTTTTTTTTCACAATTGGTAAGCCCTTGGCACCATCTCAACCCTTAATTTTAGGTTGAATGAAGCTCATTGCAACATCGAATACTTAGTCGAATCACTGTTTCATTTACCTTTTTATCTATTTAAACATTTGATAGAATGTCAAAGATGTTTTTATTTGAATTTTGTAGAAGGTAACAACCCTGACTGGATTAACGCAGTCGGTGGTCCGGGTTTCGATTCCCGAATCGGGGAAATGTTTGTATGGAACGTTTGTATGGAAGGCTAATGTACGAGTATCTTTATGTGTTTAACTTAATTACTGTAGAGAGCTATAAATGTGTTTAATTAGTAAGTATATTATTAAGAGTTTTATTAGGCACTAGGCAGAGAGAGCAGTGCGTGTCTTGTCGAAGCAGACGAGTGGTCCTGTTTTCTTGTTATTTTCACATTAACTTAGTAGTTACGAGTTGGTTTTGTCGGTGGAACAATCTCCATCTCCCCCCTCTTTTTTAAATCCACAATTGGTAAGTATTGACTTCATCTCACCTGATGGTAAGTGACAATCACGCTGTAGATGGAAGCGGGCTTGCAAAGATTCCCCAAAAATATGGGGAACTGGCTATCTTATCTTCAAACCGAAACACATCAACGCTGTTAACATTGATGCTTGGCGGCAAGATTTAGATAAGAGGTGTTAGCTAGCCATGCGGTCTTAGAAAATTCCCTTCCACCAACCAAACCGAGTCATACAAAGATAGATTCCGCGGGAATCGAACCCGCGACCTCCAGATATGAAGCTTTTTATTTTTATTTGTTGCTTTAAATAACAAACATAAAGATATTAATACAGTACAAAGGAAACCCTATCGGGTTTGTGTATTTCTGTCGAAGACTATTGAATATAATGAAGGTAGGTGACACCCTCATATGGACTTAACCATTAAGCCACGGAGGCGGTTAAAATATATACAACCAGCATCTTACCTTCTTGATTCCATTCGTCGTCGACCTTTGTATCTGACCCGGTTGGTCCAGCGGTAGTGCTGCACCGCTGGACCGAAGGTCTTTGTTCGATCCTAACCCAGGGCTAACATGCGTGTGACCAACAGGTCTGTTTAATCTGTGGCTGGGTGTTAAATATCTACATGTGTATGTATTTAATCTTATATACTCGTATGTATGTATATCATTAGGTATGTGGTTTCCACAGTACAGGGAAGGGAAGGGAATACCAGTTCGGGGCCAGATGACTGTGTGTGTGTGATTTGGTTTCCACAGTACAGAAGGAAGGGAATACCAGTTCGGGGCCAGATGACTGACTGTGTGTGTGTGGGTGTGTGATTTGGTTTCCACAGTACAGGGAAGGGAAGGGAATGCCAGTTTGGGGCCAGATGACTGTGTGTGTGTGTGTGAGTTGGTTTCCACAGTACAGGGAAGGGAAGGGAATACCAGTTTGGGGCCAGATGACTGTGTGTGTGTGATTTGGTTTCCACAGTACAGAGGGAAGGGAATACCAGTTCGGGGCCAGATGACTGACTGTGTGTGTGTGGGTGTGTAATTTGGTTTCCACAGTACAGGGAAGGGAAGGGAATGCCAGTTTGGGGCCAGATGACTGTGTGTGTGTGTGTGAGTTGGTTTCCACAGTACAGGGAAGGGAAGGGAATACCAGTTCGGGGCCAGATGACTGTAAGTGTGTGATTTGGTTTCCACAGTACAGAGGGAAGGGAATACCAGTTCGGGGCCAGATGACTGACTGTGTGTGTGTGGGTGTGTGATTTGGTTTCCACAGTACAGGGAAGGGAAGGGAATGCCAGTTCGGGGCCAGATGACTGTGTGTGTGTGTGAGTTGGTTTCCACAGTACAGGCAAGGGAAGGGAATGCCAGTTTGGGGCCAGATGACTGTGTGTGTGTGTGAGTTGGTTTCCACAGTACAGGGAAGGGAAGGGAATACCAGTTCGGGGCCAGATGAATGTGTGTGTGTCATTTTGTTTCTACAATACAGGGAAGGGAAGGGAATGACAGTTCGGGGCCAGATGACTGACTCTGTGTGTGTGTGTGTGTGTGTGTGTGTGTGTGTGTGTGATTTGGTTTCCACAGTACAGGGAAGGGAAGGGAATGCCAGTTCGGGGCCAGATGACTGTGTGTGTGTGTGTGTGATTTGGTTTCCACAGTACAGGCAAGGGAAGGGAATGCTAGTTTGGGGCCAGATGACTGTGTGTGTGTGTGTGTGTGAGTTGGTTTCCACAGTACAGGGAAGGGAAGGGAATACCAGTTCGGGGCCAGATGAATGTGTGTGTGTGCGTGTGTGTGATTTGGTTTCTACAATACAGGGAAGGGAAGGGAATGACAGTTCGGGGCCAGACGACTGTGTGTGTGTATGTGTGATTTGGTTTCCACAGTACAGAGAAGGGAAGGGAATACTGTGTGTTTATGTGATTTGGTTTCCAAAGTTCAGGCACAGTATAATAATGAGTATTAGCGTAGTGCAGGGAAGGGAAGTTAATTCTGGTTCTGTGTGTGTGTGATTTGTTCCAGAATGACATTATTATTATTATCTACTTACCATGTATTTTTGATTCATCAACGTTGTCTAGAAAAAGTTAATCAAAACTAAAAACCGACTTCAAAAAAAGAAATTGACTCAAATCTATGAAATAATATTTTTTTATATATAAATACACGAAATTAACCAACAATAACGAAATCAAAGATAGATACGAATCAAATTAGGGGCCTACAATTTTTTTAAGTCGGTACCAGCACACAGAATATCAAATGTTTTAGATTCGATGGCTTTGCTGGCACCGACCTCAAATAAAATTGTTTACCCCCAAATTTGATTCGACCTACATTTGATTTCGTTATTGTTGGTTTATTTCGTGTATTTATATACCTACAAAAATATTATTTCATACTTTGAGTGAAATACTTTATTTTAGTCGGTTTTTAGTTTTTTAAAACTTTTATTTTATTTTTTTAGTGATTTCTAAGGCCATCTGTAGGTTTGTTTGTTTAATTTGGGATACCTTTTCCATCAAGGCCGCCCTGTGTTCAATCGCACCGCCCGCCGCGCCCCCGACGTTGTCGGCTGAAGTTGTCGGCGCCGCGATTGATCTCAGGGCAGCTCCTTTGACAGAGTGTTTGACGCGAGCCGTCAAAGGTGCAGCTAATTCAACGAATGAACTATATCTAAGCCCAGTCACCCACTCGCCAATAGGAATCATCAAATCACAATGAATGTCTTCATTGAACGATACAGAGTACTGTGGCTTTCATTATCATCTCAGCAGCATGAAAGTTAAGGAGTCAAACCTTCCATCATCAGCTCACCTGAATAACCTGAAAGAATACAACTATATCGGTCTATACGTAGCTACGTATCTACTTATAATATTTAAAGAATTATACTCCAACTCCTAACGATTAAGGATTTGAACCTTCCATCATTAGCTCATTAACATTATGATAATACTTTAATAGTTTTAGAGAATACGTGAAACACGTAATAAGTGCCTATGAAATTTGAGAGTTGTCCTTGATTTACCTGGGATCCAATCATCAGATTCTGACTTGGTGACAATGAGACTATTTTGGGAGTATACTCTTTAGAACTATCGGTCTATACGTATCAACGTATAATATTTAAAGAATTATCCTCCTACTTCTAACCGTTAAGGAATTGGACCTTCCATCATCAGCTCATCAACATGAGATGATGACTAACAAACGTAAATACTTGTATAAGTAACTTTAGAAAACATAATATGAAACACGTAATACATGCCTATAAAAGTTGAGGGTTGCCCTCACATTCCCTAGGATCCCATTACCAGATCCTCATGTGGGGTCATGTTACTCTCATCGCATCGCATCACGTGTCCGTACCAAGGGAGTCTCTTTTCCCCTAACTTTAGCTCGATATCAGCGACTTTAAAGGAGCCACAAATATATTCATTCCTGATCTTATGCAGTCGTGTGACTCCTCCTTACCATCGGACGGAGCATCTTCATTTCATTGACATGTAGCCGTTGCACCTCCTCTCTCCTCATGGGCCAGCATTCAGATGCATACATCAATGCAGGTCTTACCGTTGCTTTGTATCATCATCATCATCATCATATCAGCCACAAATCGTCCACTGCTGAACAAAGGCCTCCCCCAAGGATTTCCACGACGACCGGTCCTGCGCTGCTTTGTATACCTTGCCTTTAGTCTTAACAGGCATATTTGGGTCACTAAGTATCCCAGTCAGTGCTCACCATTTCAACCACCCTGCTCTTATTCTGCTCTCGATGTCTTTTTGAGCATTTGCTTTTGTGTCCAATACAGAGCCTAGGTATTTAAAGTCGTATACTCTGTTTATAGGTGTGCCGTTAATGGAGACTGTACCGTTATATAAATTCCCAGAAAAATTTCAGCACATATACTCGGTTTTTTGTATGCTGACTTTAAGGCCTCTCTTCTCTTAAGCTTCACACCAAAGTGATAACTCTGCTTGTGCCTCTTGGACGGATTCTGCTATTAGAACTATGTCATCCGCATAGAGTAGTGTCCATAGAGCTAGTTTTTGCAGGTGTTTCGTGACATAGTTTATTATGATATTAAATAGCAGTAGCCTAAGGGCTGAACCCTGATGTACACCGACTCCTAATTCAAATTGTTCACTAGTGCAAGCAGGCGTAATTACCTGGGTTTTTATATTAGTATACATGTCTTGTATAAGACTAATAAAGTGCTCGGGTACACTTTGGGCTCTTGAAGCTTTCCATATCAAGCGGCGAGCCACTCGATCAAATGCTTTTTCCAGATCAACAAAGATGAGGTGGAGGTCTCTACGTAGCGTCTTGAATTTTTCCATTAGTATTTGGATTGTATGTAGAGAATTTTAACAGCCTCCGTGGCGTAATGGTTAGTCCATTCGCTTCACACCAGGAGGTTGCAGGTTCGATTCCGGCGGGGTCAACTTATAAGTCTCGGTTTGGTTGGTGGTAGGGAATTTTCCAAGCCCGCCTGGCTGTTGATCAGGCGCGACTTTACGCGAGCACTTTGTTGATCCGAAAACGTATGTTGATCCGGCGCCTTTTGTTGATCATTTCATTCAATGTGGCTCCGACCGGATCAACATCTACACTCATGGAACTCATGTTTAGCGTTTGCCAATGTTGATCCGATATACAAATCCACCTTGCAATAGTTACGGAAAATGTTGATCCAATTCAAATGGGCCAATCAGAGCATAGAAAACGATCGGATTGGCTCATAGTTGCCGCGACGTTGCCGTTTCGTATCTTTGGCCGTGCAAGTCTGCAAACGTTCCCTTTGACTTATTGCTTCACAAAATAAAGATGGCTGGCTGAATTGCATGAACCTTTGGGTCGTGGTCGTGGTATTCAGTAATCGTTCGTCAGTTAGTAGTTAAGATTTGTATTTTAGGGATGGGGGGGGAGGACGAATCTTGCCAGTTAAAGGGGTGAGGGCTGATGGGATTCTATAGGAAAGCTGACGGGCTGTTACAGGAGATGAGGGCTGATGAGCTGTTATAAGAGGTGGGGGCTAACGAGCTGAGGTAAGGGCTGATGGGCTGCTACAGTAGGTGATGGCTGATGGGCTTAGGTAAGGGCTATGGCCTTAGGTGAGATCGATGAGCTGCTATTGAAGGTGACGGCTGATCGGCTGAGATGACGTCTGAGAGGCTGCTACAGAAGGTGAGACCTGATGAGCTGCTAGAGTAGGTGGGGGCTAACGAGCTGAGGTTAGGGTTGATGGGCTGCTTCAGTAGTTGATGGCTGACGGGCTTAGGTGAGAGCTGATGGGCGTAGGTGAGATCTATGGGCTGCTATAGAAGGTGACGCCTGATCGGCTGAGATGACGTATGAGAGGCTGCTACAGAAGGTGGGGGCTAACGAGCTGAGGTTAGGGCTGATAGGCTGCTACAGTAAATGATGGCTGACAGGCTTAGGTGAGAGCTGATGGGCTGCTATAGGAGGTGAGGGCTTACGGGCTGAGGTAAGGGCTATGGGCTTAGGTGAGAACTTATGGGCTGCTATAGAAGGTGAGGGCTTACGGGCTGAGGTAAGGGCTATGGGCTTAGGTGAGAACTTATGGGCTGCTATAGAAGGTGAGGGCTTACGGGCTGAGGTAAGGGCTATGGGCTTAGGTGGGATCGATGGGCTGCAATAGGAGGTAAGGGCTAAAAATCGTTTAACAAAGGTTGTTCAGTTTGACCTCACCAATAAGTTGTCAAATGGATGATCGGTCAAAGTTCATACCTTAGTCCTAACCTTGTATAAGTGTAATATTGCGTAATAGTAGATTTGCTAGCGGCTTCGCTTGCGTGAACATAGTTTATATGACTGTCTCCGAGGGTGCACAGTGCGCGAGCCGTAATTCGCTCGCGAGCGTGGAAAAGAGTAGCCTATATCCATTGAATTACTAATGCCTATATCAGGCCGACATAATGTACCTACGCTATGCGGCACCTTGCAAGCATCTTGCAGGGGGTACGTTCAGTCTGGTGTCACGCACGCGCTCCAACTAAACGCTCCAACCACAGAAATCGGAATAAATTATTTCTATTTCTGTGGCTCCAACTAACGCTAAAAAAAGTAATGCTTATACCAACTTTTATCGAGTTATTATTTAAGTATGGCCACTCGAAAAGCCAAAATGTAATGCATGCATAGCATACGGGTGCTTCATCATATCAGCTCATATATAAGGTGTAACAAAATTAGCTGAAACTATTTTAACTGGTGCTTCTACCCATGAAACTGAACAACTTTCCCCATGGAACCCATAGTCAAATCGCAAAAATTGAAATTCGAAACATATACATTGGTACGTGACAGGATTCGAACCACGACCCCTCGGACAGGAGGTAGCGGCCCTAGCCGTTACACCACCGACGATTGTCCATATACCTAATCATAATGAAATAGGTACATTCTCCCACGTTTAATGGAAGATATTCATTCGTTGATATATGTACAACTTGTTTTTTTTTTATTAGTGTGCGTGCAACACATGAAACTAAACAACTTTCTCCAAGGAACCCCTATTGAATGTCATGTGGTTCTACCCTCAGCCCATCAGCCCATCACCAAACGATTGTGAATTTATTGTGAAGTCAATAAGGTAGTTGACCGCGTCAAAAAAAAATATGTTGATGTCATTGGTGTGTTCCGGCATGAAGATAAGATAGCCAGTTCCCCATTGCGTAGGGGAATCTTGGTAAGCCCGCTTCCATCTTCGGCAACATCGTCGCTTACCACCAGGTGAGATGTTGTCAAGGGTTTACCAATTGTGAATAAAAAAAAAAATTACGAAGTATTTTTCGCTAAAGTGCCTTGTGTTAATTTTAATTTGAATTAACCTTAAAGTCTATAGTTTTTATTGATCAATATGAGAAACTTAGCGCGTAATTCAAAATTTTATGACGTTACGCCTTATTTTAGAACAAAAGTAGTTTTTGACAGATAAAAAGTAAATACCTAACTTGAATTTTTGACTTCAAACCCAATTTTGAAAAATATGTCGCAAAGTCGCCTGTCTATCGGTTTTCTACAGGATTCATTTCGGAGAGTGTGCCCTGTAGCTTCAACACCACATTCCCCCCTCTCCATTTCATCATCGGACGACCAGGCGCGGAGGGCGATTCCACCCCTTTGTCGTCAATGCTCCACTTTTACGCAAGAGGCGTTTTTCGTCTTCGTTCATCATGCGAACGGCCAAGGAGTGGAATTCCCTTCCGGCGTCTGTATTCCCCGATCGTATAATTTAGGAATCTTTAAGACGAGAGTGAATAGGCACTATTTGAGCTTGCGTGTCATATCCTCGGCTGCATCGGCACTTACCATCAGGTGAGGTGCAGACAAACGCACTTAATTTTTTTATAAAAAAAAGCCGCACTTGCTCCGACTGACCTTACTATTTTGTTTTAAATATTATTGCATATTTTTTAAATACAGGAACACATCTTTCCATAAAGTTGCTACCTACTCTTTACCTAAGAAGATTTAGACACGAGCCGCCATCGGAAAGGCTCAAATTGATCAATAGAAGTATCCGTATCAAAGTGTTTGCCCAAAAACTTAGATCCAAAAAAGAGGCCAATAAAAACAGAGGAAGGCTCTTTGGCGGCGCGGTGGGGTCATAAAAATACCCATTAGGTGTCCCTATTAACGCCTATTTCGACATAATTAGGACCAATTCACTCTTAAAATGGCCACGAGTTTATATTATACTTAATTGTTTATATTTATGTTATGACCACTAATATAAATTATAAACACTGCAAGTTTCGTAATACACTTACTGCTCGTACTGTATGCCTCTGCCTCTGCAGTAGGATGTAGGGTAGCCGGTAGTTAGGTAACTGTATTGTGACGAACTCATACTTTTTGGATTGGTTTAAATCTGTTTTCATATTATTTACTTTTCAATTTGTTTTTGTCATTATGTTTTCAAATTTCAACTTTTTTCATTCCTGTCATATCCTTATTTCGACTGTTCCGTCATTATTTGATTTTTTGGTTACTATTCTTTTTTTTAAATAGTTCGTTGCTGGTGGTACCCATTATTTTTTTTAACTGAACCGTGATCCCTCTTCCGTTTTGTTATTTGAATATTATCGTGTCAGCAACGTCGCGAGTCGTTGGGCGAAATTCTACGGACATTTATAAACGACCACACGTCTGCCTATCAGCGATCTGGCTAAAGACCCAAGAGCCAGACTAACTCTATACCGAAGAAATCCCGGACATCAGCTTGTACGAGATTAGAATGGCACTCACACAGCTCAAGAACAATAAGGCACCGGGCGATGATGGAATTACGACTGAACTTCTGAAAGCAGTTGGAACACCGGTACTTAAAGCTCTTCAAATTTTTTTTAATTTTTAATACTCGAGGGACAAATGCCTAAGGCATGGCACAGAAGTGGCGACAATACCCTGCTGAAGAACTACAGACCCATTTCACTTCTGAGCCATGTCTACAAGCTGTTTTCGAAAGTCATTACGAATTTTCTCGCACGCAGGTTTCACGACTTTCAGCCTCCCCAACAAACCGGTTTCTGAATAGGCTTTAGTACCATAGACTACATACATACGCTGCGGCAGATTATACAGAAGACCGAAGAGTACAATCAGCCACTATGCTTGGCGTTCGTAGACTAGGAGAAAGCCTTTGATTCGTCGAAACTTGAGCTGTGTTACAGTCTCTCCAGCGGTACCAAATTGACTATCGATATATCGAGGTACTGAAGTGCTTGTATGAAAACGCCACCATGTCGGTTCGCTTCCAGGATCAAAACTCGGAACCTATCCGGCTACAGCGAGGGCTGAGACAGGGAGACGTCATCTTATCTAAGTCTAGCCGCCAAACATCAATGTTAACAATATTGATGTGTTCCGGCATGAAGATAAGATAGCCAGTACTCCATTGCATTGGGGAATCTTGGTAAGCCCGCTTTCATCTTCGGTATCATCGTCACTGACCCGTCAGGTAAGATGATGCCAAGAGCTTGCTAATTGTGAATAAAAAATCTCTGAAACTGTGCACTGCCGCTCTGGATTTGGACTGGGGTGGACTGGGCATCAATATAAACGGCGAGTACATCACCCACCTTCGAATCGCTGACGATATCGTGGTCATGGCTGAGACTATGGATGACTTAGACACTATTCTCGATGGCCTCAGTAAAGCCTCTCAACAAGTAGGTCTTAGAATGAAAATGGGCAAAACGAAAATTATGTCAAATGTCCGTGTCGCACCTACTCCTGTGAACGTTGGAGGCTGTAAATTCGAAGTTGTAGCCGAATATGTGTAACAAGAACCAACGTCCAGTTAGGTAAGTCCAACTTCGAGAAAGAGATCAATCGTCGAATCCAACTCGGCTGGGCAGCATACGGAAAGCTTCGCAATATCTTCACGTCCCAAATACCGCAGTGTCTCAAGACCAAGATCTTCGACAAGTGTGTGTTGCCAATGATGACATATGGAACTGAGTTATGGTCTCTCACTATGGGCCTCAAAAGAAGACTCAAGGTCACCCAAAGGGCAAGTGAGCGTGCTATGCTCGCAGTTTCTATGCGTGATATCGAATCAGAAACGAGGACATCCGTAGGAGAATCAAAGTAACCGACATAGCTCTCAGAATTGCTAAACTTAAGTGGCAGTGGGTGGAGCACTTAGCTCGTAGAACAGATGGCCGTTGGGGTTGTAAAGTTCTCGAGTACCGACCGAGCTTCGATAAACGTAGTGTAGGCAGGCCTCCTATTGGGTGGACTGATAAGTCACTGAAAAATACATAGTCGGTTTAACACGTAGTTGGTTGAACACGTAGTCGGTTTAACACACCAACTCGTATAAGATGCGATGGGTGGGACTGATTTAGTTAGATTCCTACCCAATTACATATATGAATAAATTTCATAAATATTTTTGTCCATTTCAACTATTCAGACCACTAGTAGATATTTACTGATAAGAATATGTTGCCGTGAGATGTTCGTTGGACCCGCTTAAATAATATTTGCTGAAATAGTGCCGGACCCCTCCCCCTTATTTTTACTTCACTTAGTTAATGGTCGTCCCCTAAAGGGTCCACGTCCAAATTGCTGGCGGTTGTAGGGCCAGTGGAGAGCCTCGCTGTCCGAAGATTTCTAGCCATTAATAAAGATATTTTACCTTCTTTCTAGTAATAGCAAACATCATCATCATGATCATCATATCAGCCGAAAGACGTCCAATGTTGGACAAAGGCCTCCCCCAAGGGTTTCCACGACGACCGGTCTTGTGGTGCCCGCATCCAGCGACTTCCCGCGACCTTCACCATCTCTTCCAATGGGTGTCGTAAGAGTCGACTAATTACGCACCCCCACCCTTTCCTAAGGGTGTGGGTCGCTCCGATGAAGGATTTACAGGTCTTGATGACCTAAATCCATGGGGGGAGTTTTAGTGGGTAGGTTCAGCCTTCTGCTGTAAGTCCCACACAACCAGTATAGCCGGGCTGTATTGGTATGCATGATGCATCTCTCCCTCTCCTTCCGAATAAGGGAACAAAAAGAGTTGACTAAGGGACCTAATACCGGAGGATGGGCAGCAGTGTCCTTTTCGTGCATTGCGACACACCTGCAACCACACTGCGATCGCCAACCCGCCTGCCAAGCGTGGCAATTACGGTAAAACCCCCTAATGATTAAGCAAACAAGTGGAAATAAATGCCACTAACAGTCAAATCTATCAAAGTTATGACGCTGTTAAAAGTCAGTTAGCCTGCGTAATCGACGTAGCCACCGAAGCACACGCATGTCGAACTGAGCTACCACCGTTTGAAGTCAGTTAGCATGCGTGATGGACGTAGTCACCCAAGCACACGCATGTCGAACTGAGCTACCACCGTTTGAAGTCAGTCAGCCTGCGTGATGGACGTAGCCACCCAAGCAAACGCATTTCGAACTGAGCTACCACCGTTTGAAGTCAGTTAGCCTGCGTGATGGACGTAGCCACCCACGCAAACGCACACGCAAGTTGATCTGAGCTATATACAACCGTTTGAAGTCAGTTAGCCTGCGTAATCGACGTAGCCACCCACGCACATGCACACGCATGTCGAAGTCAGCTACAACCGTTTAATATAAATGATTAGGTTATACGCCTACCTAATATAAAACTTCTTTTGGGAAATTTAATCTTTGTTAAAATCAAGTTTATAAAATACGAGTTCTTACCCGCGGCTTTGCCCGCGTGGATATCGACTGCCCGCATCCATCGGCTTCCCGCGATCTTCACCAGGTCGTCGGTCCACCGCGTGGGAGGCCTTCCTACGCTACGTTTTCCGGTGCGCGGTCGCCACTCGAGAACTTTACTGCCCCAACGGCCATCTGTTCTACGAGCTATGTGCCCTGCCCACTGCCACTTCAGTTTAGCGATTCTGTGAGCTATGTCGGTTACTTTAGTTCTCCTGCGGATCTCCTCGTTTCTGATTCGATCACGCAGAGAAACTCCGAGCATAGCACGCTCCATTGCCCTTTGGGTGACCTTGAGACTTCTTATGAGGGCCCATAACATAATTAGCGACCATGTCTCAATTCCGTAAGTCATCACTGGCAACACACACTGGTCAAAGACCTTAGTCTTGAGACACTGCGGTATTTGGGACGTGAAGATATTGCGAACTTCCCGAACGCTGCCCAGCCGAGTTGGATTCGTCGATTAATCTCTTTCATTTCGTTGCGCGGTCGCCACTCGAGAACTTTACTGTCCCAAAGGCCATCTGTTAACATCCAAACTCACATACTTACAAATTTTCATCATCATATCAGCCGTAGGACGTCCACTGCTGGTCATAGGTCTCCCCCAATGATTTCCACGACGACCGGTTCTGCGCTGCCCACATCCAACTTACAAACTTTACCTCTCTATAATATTAGTAGGAAGCTTCTATCTCAGCTTTACATTGTCACCTACGAGTTTAATAAATATGAACTACGAGTATGTAGTTATATTATCTTATCTTTTCTCAACCTACTCGTATGTCATCTGTTCCATAACCATAATGGTATTTATGGACCCCCTCAGACCCTACAGCTGTCGTTTAGAGCTGTTAGGAAAAGGTTGATAAGTAATTTAGTTTTCTACCACAAACTAAATTATTATTATTATACTAAAAATTACGGCACGAGACATAACATAATATATAACGCAGTTTATTAATTGTTGCGTGAAATATATCCATGTGTTTTAATGAGGTACAGCAAAAAAAGCAGAGTTATCTGTATGTAGGTGTACAGGGTGTAAAAAATGTTGTAGGACCCGTTGATTGGGGATTCTACTCATACACATAAACACATAGTCAATTAAATACAATATACGAAAATGCACAGAATGAGTCATCCGTAAAATAATCAAAGTAACCGACATAGCTCTCAGAATTACTAAACATAAGTAGCAGTGGGCGGGGGACATAGCACGTAGAACATATGGCCGTTGGGGCAGTGAAGTTCACGAGTGGCGACCGCGTACTGGAAAATGTCGCGTAGGAAGAACTCCCACTCGGTGGACCGATGAATGAACGAATGAATATTTGCAGTAAATATGGTACAAATAAGGTGATCACCTGGTGAAGGTCGCGGGAAGCCGGTCGCTGGATGCGGGCAGTGCAAAACCGGTCGTCTTGCACTGCCAAAAAGAGTTCTTTTTAAGACTTCAACAAAGTCACAGAACTAAAGTTTAGTATGATGCGTACAAGCATTAGTTCACAGAATCTACACCAATTTTTTTACAACCTGTATGTATCTTAGTTTGATTGTACTCGTCTTATTTAAAAGTTGCATGTGGTTATGGTATTACGTTTAAAGTAGCAGAAAGCTGAAGCACATCTAAATGGCGGTATATATCAAATTGATTGTTGATTACATTTACGAGATATAGGTTTGTAGGAACGGTGTGCTCCTACTCTACAAGAGCAAAGTGAGATACCTCCGCCAGGCGAGGTGGTATGCCTGAGGTCCGGCCGTGGAGCAACCATTGATGATTGTAATTTATATAGTATATTTATTTATTTATTTGTAATTTATACATTTATCTTAATAATATAATAATTGTTTATTTATTTCGCAAAAATACGGCTGATACAAAAAAAAACTTGGATTGACTGATACCTAAAATAGGCTCTATAATATACATATACTCAGTAGCGAAGAAATGTTAATAGCGCGTTGTAAATGACTTATATATTTAGTACTCTTGTCGCTTGTGATAATGTTCAGTGGCGGGTTACTGCAGCTGGCGCCAAATCATGGCCACATCTTTTAATAGTTACTGCAGGGAACTCAGTCAATAACGAATTCAAGTAAATATATACCTACTCGTAAGTATGATTATCATGCCTAGTTAACCAAACTCTACTTCTACCTGTACTTTACATTTTGACGTCTCGATTCGCCTCATTTTTTTGAGTAAAAATATTTTTGACTAATTATAAATGGTGAGAATTATAAATCTTAATTTACTTACGTACCTGCCTATACTTAAAAACAAATTTCATAATATGAATAATTAAAATTAATTTACTTCATAAGTATTTATAAAAACAGATAGAAGTCATCTTGCGGAACACAGAATAAGCAAATGAAATGAAATAAAGTTTTGTATAAATCGCGGCATATAAGTTGAACAGTGCGCAGTGTCTTAATTTCAGGTCTCAATCGAAGTGCGGGACGCGGGGGTCACGCGCGCCAAAGGACGCCAGCCTTTCGCCAAAGTAGACATATATTATGTCGTGGCGATATCATAGAATTGACCATTTAATGAAATGGTAGACCAGATCGTGAAATCGTCAAATTTAATGAAATCTTCAATATCCACTGTCCGCACCATGATATATTAGTCCGGCTAGATCAATAAATAAACGCATGGCAATAAATAATCTATACGTGCCAACTACAAAATTGTCAATGGTTGCGAAAAATAGTAATATAATAAGCATAAAGTTATACAATAAGCTACCAGACATATTTAAAGAAACTAGCTGTAGCCCACGGCTTCGCCTGCGCACTACCCAGTACCAAATTGGCTGTGACAGACGGACGGACAGACAGACAGACGCACGAGTGATCCTATAAGGGATCCGTTTTTTTTTGTACGGTACCCTAATAATGTCAACGTTTAATTATATTTCAATCCACATTTAGCAGATCAGCATATCATATCATGCTAAAAGAACTTAACCTTATAATGCATTCCGCCACCCAGGAGCCTCTTCGACAGTTCTGTATTCAGTATTCTTTATTGTGTATAGAATTAAAGTACCTACAAATATTTGAAATTGGTATACACTTTACAAAGAGGCGCAAAATCAAACCGTTTTGCAAACCGGCGGCGGTTTCTAAAAAACGGCTGCGACATATACGCATTAGTACTAACGCCCCCGCGTAACCCGCGCTACACCCGCGCGCTCCCTACCTGCGCGAACGACCGCCATTTGTGTTCAACTTATACGCCGCGAATTGTAATAAAGCGTTAAATTATCTTTATTTCTGTCGTAAACGTGAAAGTTTTTATAGTCTGTGTACTCAATTAAAATTTTTGAATGTGCTTTATTGACTTTTATTTGTTGAATCAATATTACTTACCAATAATACTTATAGGTAAGTATAATATAGCCCTTATGCAACTGATACTGACGAAATTTATGATTGTGAGAATGTCCGATTGGCACGATTTAAATTTAAAAAAACCGACCAAGTACGGTTCGGACTCGTACACCGAGGGTTCCGTACCGCCACACCTCTCTACACAAGTGCGGTTGCAACTCGTACACCGAGGGTTCCATACCGCCACACCTCTCTACACAAGTGCGGTTGCAACTTGTACACCGAGGGTTACGTACCGCCACACCTCTCTATACAAGTGCGGTTGCAACTCGTACACCGAGGGTTCCAAACCGCCACACCTCTCTAGACAAGTGCGGTTCGCACTCGTACACCGAGGGTTACGTACCGCCACACCTCTCAACACAAGTGCAGTTCGCACTTGTACACCAAGGATTCCGTACCGCCACACCTCTCTACACAAGTGCGGTTGCAACTCGTACACCGAGGGTTCCATACCGCCACACCTCTCTACACAAGTGCGGTTGCAACTCGTACACCGAGGGTTACGTACCGCCACACCTCTCTACACAAGTGCGGTTGCAACTCGTACACCGAGGGTTCCAAACCGCCACACCTCTCTAGACAAGTGCGGTTCGCACTCGTACACCGAGGGTTACGTACCGCCACACCTCTCAACACAAGTGCAGTTCGCACTTGTACACCAAGGATTCCGTACCGCCACACCTCTCTACACAAGTGCGGTTGCAACTCGTACACCGAGGGTTCCATACCGCCACACCTCTCTACACAAGTGCGGTTGCAACTTGTACACCGAGGGTTACGTACCGCCACACCTCTCAACACAAGTGCAGTTCGCACTTGTACATCAAGGATTCCGTACCGCCACACCTCTCTACACAAGTGCGGTTGCAACTCGTACACCGAGGGTTCCATACCGCCACACCTCTCTATACAAGTGCGGTTGCAACTTGTACACCGAGGGTTACGTACCGCCACACCTCTCTACACAAGTGCGGTTGCAACTCGTACACCGAGGGTTCCAAACCGCCACACCTCTCTAGACAAGTGCGGTTCGCACTCGTACACCGAGGGTTACGTACCGCCACACCTCTCAACACAAGTGCAGTTCGCACTTGTACACCAAGGATTCCGTACCGCCACACCTCTCTACACAAGTGCGGTTGAAACTCGTACACCCAGAGGGTTCCGTATCGCCACACCTCTCTAAATAAGTGCGGTTGCAACTCGTACACCGAGGGTTCCGTACCGCCACACCTCTCAACACAATTGCAGTTCGCACTCGTACACCAAGGATTCCGTACCGCCACACCTCTCTAACCAAGTGCGGTTGCAACTCGTACACCGAGGGTTCTGTACCGCCACACCTCTCTACACAAGTGCGGTTGCAACTCGTGCACCGAGTGTTCCGTACCACCACACCTCTCTGCACAAGTGCGGTTCGCACTCGTATGCATGGTAAGTGACGATGATGCCGAAGATGGAAGCGGAATTACCAAGATTCCCCAACGCAATGGAGAACTAACTATCTTATTTTCAAGCCGAAACACATCAAGTTATTAAAAACTGATGTTTGGCGGCAACACTTAGATAAGATAGTTGATACTTTTGATTTTAGGTTCTTGGTGGAACTTTATATCACACATATTGGTATATTTCTACACTAATTACACATAAAATAAATAAAACTGCGTTTTTAATTTTTCAGCGACCGGTTTCGAACACCATCTGCGGAGTCTACCTGAAGATGATGTTCGAAGCCGGTCGCTGACAAATTAAAAACTCGTTTTATTTATTTTATGTGGACTTAGTGTAGATAATATATACTAATATGTGTGACTTAGATAAGATGGTTGTAGCTGGCCGAGCGGGCTTAGAAAATGCCCTATGCACCAACCAAACCGAGTCTTTCAAGTTGACCCCACCGGGAATCGAACCCGCGACCTCCTGGTGTGAAGCGAATGGACTAACCATTACGCTACGGAGGCGGTTAAGTCTTCGAGTACACGTCCAAGGTATTCAAACTACTTCACAGCCCGAACTAATGATCGATGTCTTAATCGATTGAACTTCGGCCACAATTTCCGGACGTGTCTTGAAAACCATCATTTCGCTTTTAGCTACGTTGTACTTTAGTCCGTATACCAACATCCAATAAAAGTCCAACATTTGCATAATGTTCGCAGATTGAGAAAAGTTTTTGACGCTGCTTACTAATGGGCTGAGGAGAGCCAATGTCAATCTGTTGCTCCGTTGCGACGCCGACGTGCGCGAGTCTGGAAATGAGTTTTCCTTAGATCCCTCGGAAACTGTCTCGGGCTATGATTGTTTAGTAGTCTAGGCATGTCGTCGGTATTACTTAAATAAGGTATTTCCAAAAATGCCGCCGCGGAAAAACGTGGTGTTCCTCAGCTTTACGGTAAGGTAATTGACATAGATGTTGAAGAGGACTGAAGATGTCAGCCCGCCCTGACGATCAAAAAAGTTTAGCCTTCAATTGCTAGAGTTCATGTCATCGCGTCTCACGTTTTTAGCAAAGAGTGTAAGAATTCACACAGTGGTCCATCACCTTTGATAATTGCATCCACTAGTCACCGGGCTCGCGCTCCTAACCCGCAATGAACTCTCCCGCTGCACTGAACAAACGATGACTATGGACCAGGGGGATGTACCAGTCCCTCAGCCCCCGCACGACTGCCCTGTTTAGACGTCTTCCTTGGACGACTGTATGGGTTCTTAGACTGAGCTATTATATCTTAAAAAGCGTCGGTGGCTCAACCGGTAACGACTGGGTCCTTCTAACCAGAGGTACCGGGTACAAATCTGGACGGCCAATGTACCAATGAAATTTTCAAAAACTTACGTACATATACTTACCGATTGCTTTAACGGTGAAGGAAAACATCGTGAGGAAACCTTTACACGCCTGCGAAGAAACTCGACCAACCCGCACTGGGCCCGCGTGGTCGACTATGGCCTGATCACCCTAATTCAGAGTAGGCTCGAGCTCCTCGATGGGGACGTATATGAGCTGAAGTGATGATATACCTATGATATATCTGAATAGACTCACAACATTTCTGTGAACATTTCAGGCGCGCAGTTTTCCTCAGAGATTTCTATAATTAACTTGCGACTTTTTAACCTCAGGGTCCAAGTTTCTGCTGCGCACAGATTGAACAACATAACCCCTTGGGTTCCAAACCGTAATAAAACAATTAGTTTTAATTATAGTCACTCATTCTCAGAAATATCCATGTAGGTATGCAACAGAGGGACTAAAATTGAAGCACCTATCCTATTTTATGTGTGATATACTTACTTCATCTTTTCTGTCTGATTATATTAGCTCATAAACGTCCCCACCGAGGGGCTCGAGCCTTCCCTGAATTAGAGCGATTGGGCCTCAGTCGACCACGCGGGCCCAGCGCGGGTTGGTCGACTTCACACACAACCTGCGAGTTTCTCCGCAGGCGTGTGCGGTTTCCTCAAGATGTTTTCCTTCACCGTAAGAGCGTCGGATAAACGTACATATGAAATCTAAATTCGAAATCACATTGGTACGTGGCAGGATTCGAACCACGAACTCCCGGACAGAAGGCAGCCCTAGCCGTTACGCCATCGACGCTTTTCTGTCAATGACAGACTATTTGAGCGAGCACCGCAGCAGATTAACTGTATTCTACGTTTAAACCTTAGTGGGTCTAGTCAGTAGTGTACTCCTCTGCGCTATCTAACCACAGAGTATCCAACTATATTTGACTTCCAATTTGAGCTGACTTGCCATGTCTTGATAAAGTCAGGGCTGGGGATAAAAAGAGATATCTGTACTGGCATATAGAACTTAAATAAATAAAACGACGGGTTGCACTCCGGGAGTGCCGGCAGAAGTGAAAACTTGAATATTAACGTTGTGCATTTTTGATATTTTGGAATGGTTAGGGAATAATTTTGCACGAATTGCTTTGATACGAACATTCGCGCAAGCGTCCTGCGCCGCCTAAACGAAACAGCAAGCGCAGGCATACATTTTCGCCGCGCCGTAGAAAGAGAGGGGGATACTTCCTCTCCTACGCCACGCCGGCAGTCTACTCTCCATCCGTCTTACGAATTTTCGATCAGGTCGCGTGTCCTGACGCGAGTTTAACATTTTTTACCCATTACAAAAAAAGTGCACAACGCCGCTAAAGAAGTTTTTACTCTCCATCCGTCTTACGAATTTTCGATCAGGTCACGTGTCCTGACGCGAGTTTAACATTTTTTACCCATTACAAAAAAAGTGCACAACGCCGCTAAAGAAGTTTTCACTTCAAAAATATAAAAAACCCCTGACAAAAAAACCGCAAATAAGTAGAAAATAATATGTCTTCGCCCTTTAAATTTAATATACAAGTAAGTAGTTATATTTTGACGTAAGAGGACTGCTACCTATTCATTAAGACTATTACAATGAGCCCAAACACGATACCACTGCTGTAAATGAGTGAGGAGTTGGTTACCCTGCAGATTCCAGGATATGCTGCAGCATCAGGTCAAGGTTACCATGGTTTTGCAATATTATTACAGTAATAGGATCACCAAACTTTGAATCGATCAGACCTGTATAAGTTGCCTACATCTCTTCTTCACCTAGATAAGAGCTGATGATCCTCAAACGGCTAAACAGATCTTCATAAATTATAGCTAAGAACCATCGAGTTATATTGTATGTACGCAGTACAATATAACTCGATGCTAAGAACCACCTCGATCACGTCAGCTTTCAAGCAAAAAAATCCTCATGAAATTTAATTCAATTCAATATATTTATTGAAAATAGGTGCAAATTACACTCTTTCTGATAGTCATAAAATAATAATAACAATGTCATTTGTGAAGAATCAGGAAATAAACAATAATTAGTTAATAACGTAAAAATTAAATCCTTGATATAAACCAGATTATGTCATTAGAACATGGAAACAACATGATACGAAAAGTTGTACATAAAAATCATTGAATGCATTTAACAAGAGTAGGCCAGTTCCCACAGACAGCACCCGGTCACGAGTGTAACGCGAGAGTCAGCCATCACTCCCATTAACCATATTAGAGGGAAAGGAACGAGCCGGCTCCCGATGCGCCACCATCCGCCATCAAAATCGGTCCATTCGTTTAAGAAATACGATGCCATAGACAGACAGACAGATACACAGATACACCTCCCTTTTTGCTTCGTGGGTTAAAAATGGGTACTCGTAACGATGGTTTGCGCCTGGACATGTAGCGCGGTTGGGCATTAACTCAACCAGTTTTTACACATTTTGAGTGAAACGGGAGTGGCAGTGGGCAGGGCACATAACTCGTAGAACAGATAGATGGCCGATGGGGTAGTAAAGTTCTCGAGTGGCGACCGCGCACCGGAAAACGTAGCGTAGGCAGGCCTCCCACGCGGTGGACCGATGACCTGGTGAAGGTCGCGGGAAGCCGATGGATGCGGGCAGCGCAGGACCGGTCGTCGTGGAAATCCTTGGGGGAGGCCTTTGTCTAGCAGGGGACGATTTGTGGCTGATATGATGATGATGATGAGTGAAACGGGCACAGACACATCACTGTGCAGAGCAAACCAAAGTGGTGTTTGAGGTTATATAAGAAACCTACTATTTTGATCATTAAGGCGAGGCATTTGTAAAACAGTTGTCCCTGTTTTTTCCTTTACGTGTAAAGATTCAAGACAATAACCACACTTTTGCACTTTTTCGATGTTTTACGTTGTTATTTCTCTTAAGACTTCAATTCAAAAACTAAAATTTAAGAGGTTCTCTTTAGTACTTAAAAAGAAATATATCCTTAGAAAAACTATGGGCAAATTTATAAATTTTATTAATTAACAATTCGTTTTAGACTTTTTTGTAGACGTTTTAGACTTGTTTTTGGGATTTTTTATAAAATCGAGTAAAGTACACACTATCGTGTAACATATTAGCACATTCCTCAGACAATATCCTTTTGTATATCCAGTATTTTTTGCAAGACCGATATATAGTAGTAATTTAATTACCCAAAAGGGTTTCTCCGCTTCTCCACCGGTGCCTCGCCAGCCAGCGATAAGTATTTTCCTTCATAACGAGTTAGAATTATCTTATCTAATATATAAAATTCTCGTGTCACAGTTTTCGTTTCGTTTTTCGAAACTGCTTGACCGATTCTCATAAAATTTTGTGAGCATATTGAGTAGGTCTGAGAATCGGCCAACATAATTTTTTTTTTAGGGTAGGTTAGGGTAGGGTAGGGTTGGGTAGTGTAGTGTAGGGTAGTGTAGGGTAGGGTAGTATAGTGTAGTGTAGTGTATCTAGGGCCCTACCCTAGATAGGGTAGTGTAGGGTAGGGTAGTGTAGGGTAGGGTAGTGTAGGGTAGGGTAGTGTAGGGTAGGGTAGGGTAGTGTAGTGTAGGGTAGTGTAGTGTAGGGTAGGGTAGGGTAGTTTAGTGTAGTGTATGTAGGGTAGGGTAGTGTAGGTTAGGGTAGTGTAGGGTAGGGTAGTGTAGTGTAGGGTAGGGTAGGGTATTGTAGTGTAGTGTAGGGTAGGGTAGGGCAGTGTAATGTAATGTAAGGCGGTACGTAGTTCGCCGGAACAGCTAGTATGTATATAAAATTCTCGTGTCACAATGTTCGTTCCCGTACTCCTTCGAAACGGCTTGACCGATTCTCATGAAATTTTGTGAGCATATTGAGTAGGTCTGAGAATCGGCCAACATCTATTTTATTTTAGGGTAGGTTAGTGTAGGGTAGTGTAGTGTAGGGTAGTGTAGGGTAGGGTAGTGTAGTGTAGTGTATGAAGGGTAGGGTAGGGTAGTGTAGTGTAGGGTAGTGTAGTTTAGGGTAGTGTAGGGTAGGGTAGTGTAGTGTAGTGTATGTAGGGTAGGGTAGTGTAGGTTAGGGTGGTGTAGGGTAGGGTAGTGTAGTGTAGGGTAGGGTAGTATAGTGTAGTGTAGGGTAGGGTAGTGTAGTGTAGTGTAGGGTAGGGTAGTGTAGTGTAGTGTATGAAGGGTAGGGTAGTGTAGGGTAGAGTAGTGTAGGGTAGGGTAGGGTAGTGTAGTGTAGGGTAGTGTAGGGTAGGGTAGTGTAGTGTATGTAGGGTAGGGTAGTGTAGGTTAGGGTAGTGTAGGGTAGGGTAGGGTAGTGTAGTGTAGTGTAGGGTAGGGTAGGGTAGTGTAGTGTAGTGTAGGGTAGGGTAGAGTGCAGTGTAATGTAATGTAAGGCGGTACGTAGTTCGCCGGGACAGCTAGTTATTATCTATTTAGCTTATACGATTGCATCAAAATAACAACAAATCACTTGTCAAGTCTTCAACCGGACATATTGGTACAACTAACAAGCCAGCAAGGTCGGTATCAAAGACGCCGCCTCGCGTCTCGACGGTCGCTGGTTCGGTTCTCGCGTGACGCTTTAATCCGCAGCGTGAGGTCCGCTGTCGCGTTTCGATTTCGACTTAACAATACGATAGGCCAGGAACGAACAGGTTTTTTGGAGACTTGATTAAATATTACTTAAGTTAAGAGCGAAATATTATGTACTTTACATACCTACGTACTGCAATATTTCTTATCTAATCACCCTCTCCTTAATCACCCTCCTACTTAGTCGGTAGTGTATATATATTCTTTGCCCGCGACGATCCAGACACCCACACATAGCGGCGAGCGATTTTACGAGCACACATGCTTAAGTGTCGCTTCTTTCACGTTAGTGTATTTAGTATCTAACAAAATTAGCTGAAACTATTTGAAGTGGTGCTTCTACCGATAAAACTGAACAACTTTCCCCATTAAACCTATAGTCAAACCTCAAAAAAAAAATTTGAACTTCCTATACTAAGTTGGCTGATCAGCTGATCGAGTTAGTATGGGAGAGCCATTTTTTTTATATATTCCTTGATTTAGTTTTAATATTAATAAAACCACAGAACCATGATGACTTGATGAGTCCTGAACCTATTCGGCATAAATTTGTTTAATTAACTTCTAATCTTTAGCTATCATTTGTTTACATTTGACCCAATGTTCAACCGACTTCCAATAAGGAGGAGGTTCTCAATTCAATTGTATGTTTTTTTTATGTTTGTTACGCGATGTCTTCGCAGATTGTAAACCGATTTTCATGATTATTTTTTATTCGATGGTGTATATTGTCAGGTTGATTTCATATAAATTTTATCATAATCGGTGAAGTACTTTTTTGGATAATTAACAAAAAAAAATGCAATATTGTACTGAGTTTTTGTATAATTGAAGTTGGTTTGTTAACGTGTTTAAGTTTTTAATTAAGTATTTCTTTTTAGGGTTCCGTACCCAAAGGGTAAAAACGGGACCCTTTTTAACGAAGACTTCGATGTCCGTCTATCTGCCCGTCTGTCACCAGGCTTTAACAAAAAATAATAAAAATTAAAAAAAAAAAAAAACAAACAGGTCTCCATACAAAAAGGTGTATTTTTATAGATCTTAAAGAAGTATTTTTGATTAAGCTCTATCGTAAAAACAGTACCGTAGACCGGGGCTACTTTGACTTTGTGGGTAACATTGACAGGTTTGAGTCAGATCAAAGAAATATCCAAGATCTTGACTCTAATCATCCTTCAACATCTGGGTTGGTGAAAACGCCAGAACCACGTCGAAATAAATAGATACAATTAAAAAACTGATTACTTGCAAATTAATGTGTGTTTTTGATTTTCAAAATTTATGTCTTATTTTAATAAAGAACTAAGCGAAATTGATATATTTTTTATTTTAAAGGTGTCAAAGTAAACTGCTATACAATTAGCATTGACTTTCAAGCAAATCTAATAGTGTGTAAAAGTAACTCCACATTCCGGGTAACTTTGACACCATTTAAAAAAAATTACACAAAATCAATGAATAATTTGGGACTTCTGATTTCACACGTATATTATTATCTTAAAGCCAATACTTTAATTGTTATTATGAGAATAGATAATCTTGAATAACGATTGTATTTTGTCGTGTAATCTAGAAAAACCTCTTCAAACATGTTAAAGTAGCCCCGTTCGTCGGTAACAAATACAATTATGAAACTTGGTGTGATTAGAGTGAGTCCGAACTGAATTACAAAAAAGCTTATTTTTGTAGCTCGCGTTGATGTCTTTTGTTTGTGTTGTGAATAGGTATCGTTGTCATTGTTACTTTGTAGTTGTAGGGAGAGGTGTGGTGGTACGGAACCCTCGGAGTGCTAGTCCGACTCGCACTTGGCCGGTTTTTTTTATTTAGGTTGCCGAATACACTTCAATCTTTTTAATCGAATACGAAATAAGGAGGGTTATGTTTTTGACAGTCTATGTATGTATGTATGGATGTTCATCTGTTCCTTTGTATTACCTAAACCACTTAACCGATCTTGACAAATGTAGTGTCTTTGGATTCGTGCCATCACTCCGCGTGTCATAGGATATATAGCATATAAAAAAAATCAACATGGCGGATTTTATAGGTGAATTAATCAACCAAAAAAACTTTTTGTTAAAAATGTGTAGTTCATAGACCTGTAGGTGTACAGCTCCTGGAGCTCGCTCACAGCTAAAAGTAAGCAAAGTATCAATTGATTGGTATTAAAATTGAAAATATACTAATGAGGCGCGGCTCCTTTCATTGACCGACTGGCACACAACAAGAGACGGACATACGTCTGTTCAACAACAGATTTGTCCCAAACTTCGACAATGTTATCTCATGCACTCCACGAAAATTCCTTTCTATCATTATAACACTTATTTCCAAAGTAGCAAAGGTGAAAGACTAGTTGTAGAGTTGTAAATATTAGTGTTGTCGTATCGATAATCCACTAATAATATTATCTGTATCTATTTAACGTTCGCTAAGAAGCTTAAATAATAAGTAGATACCTATCTACGTAAGATTCGGTGTCGTTTGTTGGGCTTCAATTATTTTTGGGAATATTAAAAATTAAAATCCTTTTTATAAGGCGATGCATTTGTAAAACAGTTGTCTCTGTTTTTCCTTTACGTGTAAAGAGTCAAGAAAATAACCACACTTTTGCACTTTTTCAATGTTTTACGTTGTTATTTTTCATAAGACTTCAATTTAAAAACTAAAATTTAGCAGATTCAAACGTAGAATTTGATTCTTTTGTTAACCACACAACCGATTTTGATATAATTTTGTATCGATAATTGGATGACGTATATCTGTGTCTGTACCGCATTACTTTTTTGAAAAACGAAACAGGAATACTGCAACACTGATTGCAGTAAATATTATATTACTATGTGGTGTTGCGGCCGATAGCACAGTGAACTATACCTTGGAATGTCTTATCAAATTAGTTTTTCTTATATATCTACTTATCTTAATTAAACTACAAAAACGAAAACACCACATCAGTCATTTTCCTTATCTTGTAATGCAACTGTTTGTTTGTCAGTTAGTTTGTTTTAGACCAACTCGACTGCCAGAAATCCGATTGAGCTAAAACTTGGTATAAAGCCGTATTCCCGGTGACAATAGATCGTTTTGATATTTTGAAGATGACCCATACTCAATACTCGATCATTCATTATAACCATGAGTTTTTACAGTTATCCGGTGTTAACTATTGTCAATAGAATCGTAGGATAAATACTGTGCTCGCCTTTTTTGAAATCGGAAACGTTTATTTATATTCACATTTGGCACACTGAGCATTTGGCTTTTGAGCATAAAAACTCTTTTCAAATAAAAGCATGTATACCAAAAAGTTTTTAGTTTTTTCGGAAATCATTTAATACTTTAATTAATTTTAGGTACTAAAAATTAGTACCTTACCTAAGTATATCATCGTCAGCTATTCAGTGAACCGCCTCCGTGGCGTAATGGTTGTCCTTCGCTTCACATCAGGTAGGAGATCGCAGATTCAATTCCCGGAGTAGTCTAATTTTAAAAAGCTCGGTTTGGTTGGTGGAAAGGCATTATATAAGCCTACCTGGCTAAATACCTCTATTTTATCAAAGTTTTGCCGCCACACATCATGTTAACAAAATTAATGCATTCCGGCTTGGAGATAAGATAGCCAGTTCCCCATTGCGTGGGGAATCTTGGTAAGCCCGCTTACATCTTTAACATCATCGCCACTCATCATCAATTGATATGCTACTAATTGTGGATAAAATTTTTCGAAAAACCTTATAACTCTTATTTGAAAAGAATTTCAATGTTTTTGTATTCTTCTCAGGAAACCCTTCCATTTAATACCTATATCATGTGTATACATAAAAAATAACTGGTTTGCCATCTCTGGGAGTCCGCCATATTAGATTTAGAATTACATCACTTCGTTAACCATGCATTGTTCTCCAAACTTAACGTGTATGCAAAATCTCAGCTCAATCGAAAACCGGGAAGTGGCTCTAATTTAGTTTCCAAGGTTTCTCCCAAACACGGCAAGTTAATATGTATAAAGATTGTAAAAAGCGAGACTTATTAACAATTGTATAACAAAATTATCAATTTACTAGTTGTCCCGGCGAACTTCGTACCACCTTACACTACACTACCCTACCCTACCCAACCGTACCCTACCCTACCCTACACTACACTCCACTCCACTACACTACACTACACTAAACTACACTACACTACACTACACTACACTACACTACACTACACTACACTACACTACCCTACATAAGAACCTTCTCCTTACAAAAACGAACTCGACAAAAAAATAATTAGCGAAATCGGTCCAGCCGTTCACGCGTGATGCCGTGACCAAGGGAAATAGGGATTCATTTTTATATCAATTTATAAAGCGTTTAGTTTGATGATATCACAAAAGCAAAGACGGCATAATACTTATATTGTTACGTAAAAGCTATTTTAAAAGTTTAGAGATGATAGCTAACTACGTAAATAAAAATTTTATGTCTTTATGATCTATTGTATCGTGATGTGACGGTGATATCACAATGCTGTTGAAAGGGAGTGAAATCGGTGACAATGGGCGGTAATGAAGTGGTCTCCCTGGCATGCGCCCGCGCATGTACCGCTTGTCGCGGACATATTGCTAAGACTGTAGTTATTGTAAATTTCAGTAAAAAATAACACAAGATACGTTTCTCTGCAGAATGACGACGGTCGACGGTCTTTATTTACAGCTAACTGCACGGCGGTGACGCGAGTTGGGTCCAGTCAGTGCTAATGTGGTGACTTGGTTCATCATATCAGCCGAAGGACGTCCACTGCTGGACATAGCCCTCCCCCAAGGATCTCCACGACGAGCGATTCAGCGCTGCCCGCATCCAGCGGCTTCCCGCGACTTTAACCAGTTCAGCGGTCCACCGAGTGGGAGGCCTGCCTACGCTACGTTTTTCGGTGCGTGGTCGCCACTCGAGAACTTTACTACCCCAACGGCCATCTGTTCTACGAGAAATGTGCCCCGCCCACTGCCGCTTAAGTTTAGCAATAAGGTGACTGGGTTGTCAATTGTAAATTGTTCCCTGGTAACTAATATTTATCCAAGTATTTACCAAACTTATTCCATATTATATTTATACCCATTTAAATGTCATTTAGCTTTACATCAGGAAATCGCGGATTCGATTCCTGGCAGAGCCTAACTTTGTAAGACTCGGTTTGGTTGTTGGAAGGGCATTTTCTAATCCCGCCTGGCTAGCTACCACCTTCTTATTGAAGTCTCGCCGCCAAACATCAATGCTGACAACATTGGTATGTTCCGGCTTGAAGATAATATAACTAGTTCCCCATTGCCTTGGAGCATCTTGGTAAGCCCGCTTTCATCTTCGGCATCAAAGTTACTTACCATCAAGTGAGATGATACCTAGGGCTTACCAATTGATAATAAAAAAAACCGGCCAAGTGCAAGTTGAACTCGCGTGGAGAGGGTTCCGTACAATGCTAAAGTCACATACAAAATATCACATTTGAAATCCTCACAGTAAGATGCGAGTTATTATTTTTTATTATTAAAAATTTGAGTGTTTTTGGCTGCACCTCACCTGATGGTAAGTGCCGATGCAGACGAGGATGTAACACGCAAGCTCAAAAAGTGCCTATTCAGTCTCGTCTTGAAGATTCCTAAATTATACGAAGCGGAAATACAGACGCCGGCAGGAAATTCCACTCCTTGCCCGTTCGCGTAATGAACGAAGAAGCGAAACGCTTCGTGCGTAAAGGTGGAACATTAACGACATAGGGGTGGAATCGCCCTCCGCACCTGGTCGTTCGATGATGAAATGAAGAGGGGGAATAAGGTCGTGAAGCTCCATGACACACTTTCCGAAATGAATCCTGTAGAACACCGATAGACTATATTGTCTATTATGACTAGAACTATTTTCCGCAGTTTTTTTTTAATTTTTTTATTCACAATTGTTAAGCCCTTGACAACATCTCACCTGGTGGTAAGTCACGATGTTGCCGAAGATGGAAGCGAGCTTACCAAGATTCTCCAACGCAATGGGGAACTGGCTATCTTATCTTCATGCCGGAACACACCAGTGCCTTCAACATTGATATTTGGCGGCAAGACTTAGATAAGATGGTGGTAGCTAGCCAGGCGGGCTTAGAAAATGCCTACCACCAACCAAACCGAGTCTTACAATTGACTCCGCCGGGAATCGAACCCGCGACCTCCTGTGTAAAGCCAGTGAACTTTGCCTCTGAGCTACGGAGGCGGTTAAAATAACGTATGAACGGTGGACGTATTATATTGAGTTTACCACTTTTTTTGCAATTGATAGAATTCCTTTAGGTTTTTTCTGTAATCTACAAGCAATGAACTATATTTTGTATTTTTTTCAAAATTTAAGGCTCAGTAGTTTCGGAGAACATGGGGGGGGATGGTCAATTTTCGTTATCTTTCATAAATAAAATCAAAACTATTTATTTTAAAATATAAACAAATATATATTTAAGATCCTGATAACGAGCCCTTTCAATATGACACAATAAGGTTTCCAAAACTTTTTTAATTTCCTTATTTGTCCCCCGAAATTAACCCTTATTTTGAAAAAATATTTATTTACTTTGCACATCTGTGTTTGGATCATAGGATCACAATATCCTACCAAATTTCACCTGATTTGGTTCAGTAGATTCGGAGAAAATTGGCTTGGACAGACGGGCAGACAGACAGACGCACGATGCCCTTCCGCCAACCAAGCCGAGTCTAACAATGGTAAAATCTGCCGGAAATCGAACTCACGACCCCAATACGATACGAAGGCGGTGACGATGTGAGTAAGTAATAAAACTAATACATAAAATAATTAAATATGTCACCTTGCTTTGTAATACCTCCAACCATTTTCTTAGCCTCAATTAAAAAGATGTGAGAAAAGGCTTAAAGGCGAGTGTCATAACGTCAATGATGACAGTAATGACAGGTTGTCAGACGACACGGGGACAGAGTGACATAGTGACGGGCTCGCTTGCGTGTGAGCAACTGGTTGCAGGTAGGTAATTATGTCGTCCGTGCTCATCGCGAGTTGCTATCTCGAACAAGTGAAGTACCTATATGAATAATTAAGAGTCTCCAGGAGGATCAAGTTTCCATACAAACGTAGTTCCGCTTTAATACAAAAACTACATGCTACATGAATCCAAACTTTGTAAATATTATATTGTAATATCGATATTTGTAATTAGTTTTCGTCGTAGTACATTTCAACGTAACTAAATGAAGGCTTAAATTAGTTTTGTACTGAAAGTTTGAAACAGCATGCTCTTATTTTTTCCGTTTTATATAAGTACATCGAAAACTAATTACAAACATCGATATTGTGTCTCCTCAATATATTTGCAAAGTTTGGTTTCAATCTGGCGTGTAGTTTTTGTAATAAAGCGAAACTACGTTTGTACGGAAGCTCGAGCCTCCTGGCGGCCCTTAAAGGCTCATCTTGATAACGCAAAGTAACGAAAGAATCTGTGATAGGTAAAACAAGTTGAATCATAAAAACAAATCATGTAAGTATGACATTGTAAACTGCTCTGCTTACATGTCCGTTTGCCCTAACACCTGCACCCGAGAGGAGCTGATGGACGCCGGACGCCACCGATAGCGCTGTTACCATTAGAGGGAAGAATAGCACGCACTCTCCATACAATAATTTTGAATAAAAAAAAACCGACTTAGAACAGGAAACTAAGGTTCCCCTCGATTTCTCTAGATTGCCATAATAAGATCCTGGTTTCCTTATCATGTTACCACCCTTGGGATATCTCCTTTCTAACGAAAAAAAAAATCATCAAAATCGGTTCATAAACGACGAAGTTATCCGCGGACATACGGTCGAATTGAAAAACCACGTCCTTTTTTTAAGTCGCTAGTCGGTTAAAAGAGAAAACGTTATTATCCGATCATATAGATTGCTTTAACGGTGAAGGAAAACATCGTGAGGAAACCTGCACACGCCGCGAAGAAACTCGAAGGTTGTGTGTGAAGTCGACCAACCCGCACTGGGCCCGCGTGGTCGACTAAGGCCTAATCGCCCTGATTCAGGGTAGGCTCGAGCCCCTCGGTGGGGACGTATATGAGCTGTAATGATGATAGATTTTTAATCATGCTAATGACACAATAAAAAACTAGGTTTATAGGTTTTTCTTTTTTTCAGTTCAATTAATAAGCTCAATTTTATTTGTCGTTTACTGTTTTCATATATAACATTTTTTTTAACCAATATTTTTGTCAATAATTTAAAAAACAAAACCTCTACACCTAGCTTTTCATTGTTTCAATAACATATTTAAAAATAGTAATTATCTGTTAGGACATTTAGACATTTAGAGGTGAAAAAATGTTTTCTCTTTTGTATGGAGAGTGCGTGCCATCGACATACTGGGCACGAGAGATACTCGTATGATTTGTATGGAGAGTGCGTGCTATCGACATACTGGGCATGAGAGATACTCATATGATTTGTATGGAGAGTGCGTGCTTTCGACATACTGGGCACGAGAGATACTCGTATGATTTGTATGGAGAGTGCGTGCTATCGGCATACTGGGCACGAGAGATACTCGTATGATTTGTATGGAGTGCGTGCTATCAACATACTGGGCACGAGAGATACTCGTCTTATTTGTATGGAGAGTGCGCGCTATCGACATACTGGGCACGAGAGATACTCGTATGATTTGTTTGGAGAGTGCGTGCTATCAACATAGTGGGCACAAGAGATACTCGTATGATTTGTATGGAGAGTGCGTGCTATCGACATACTGGGCACGAGAGATAATCGTATGATTTGTATGGAGAGTGCGTGCTATCGACATACTGGGTACGAGAGATACTCGTATGATTTGTATGGAGAGTGCGTGCTATCGATATACTGGGCACGAGAGATACTTTTATGATTTATATGGAGAGTGCGTGCTATCGACATACTGGGCACGAGAGATACTCGTATGATTTGTGTGGAGAGTGCATGCCATCGACATACTGGGCACTAACTAACTAATTACAAACATCGATATGTGTCTACTCAATATATTTACAAAGTTTGGATTCAATCCGGCATGTAGTTTTTGTATTACAGCGGAACTATACGTTTGTATGGAAACTCGAGCCTCCTGGAGACTCTTAAAATGAATAGACTTACTTTCGATATTATTTAAACACGTTTCAACCTGCTCGGATTGAGCGCTCTCAGGGCCTTAACTTTGCTTAATAAAAAAACAAAATTCTCATTTTTAAAAATGATAAATGTGAATCGTCCCTAGTCTATATATACATTCTTTGAAAAAACCGGCCAAGTTCGAGTTGGACTCGTGCTCCGAGGGTTCCGTACACTACACCTCTACACACAACTAAGACAATGATCCCTAATCACATTAAAATAACAAAAAAAAAAACATAAACGGGAGCGACAGAAAATGCTTGTTTTTTATTCAGTTCGGACTACGAATAACTTAAGTTCTTCGTAGAGTTCGGAACTTCGGACTCCTCAGCGCGAGTGCAACACACACTTGACCGGTTTTTATCTGCTGTTTTACTTCAAAATTAGTACTTTATCACACTTAGTTTCACGTTTGTGTGTTTAACCGTTTTTACGATAGAGCTAAATCAAAAATACCTCTAAAATACTTAAAAAAAAAACGTTAAATTGTTATTATAGCGGCAACAAAAAAGTGAAAATTTCAACAAGTACAGCCCGCTGACAGACAGACAGACGGGCGGATCGATAGCGGATGCTTAGTAATGGGGTGAATTGGAACCCTTAATAGCGGAATATTATAAAAAAATACAATAATATAATAGTAATAACTGAGGACTGACCGGCAAAAACACGGATTGCTCATAATTTCCTCGATGAAAACATCGCGAAGTTACATCTAAAATTACACTAATGTCAACTGTGTACTAACATTCATTACATTAATCATATCAGCTCATTTAAGTCCCCACCGAGGGGCTCGAGCCTACCCTGAGTTAGGGCGATCGGGCCTTATATAGTCGACCACGCGGGCCTAGTGCGGGTTGGTCGACTTCACATACAACCTTCGAGTGTCTCCGCAGGCGTGTGCAGGTTTCCACACAATGTTTTCCTTCACCGTAAGATCGGATAAACGTACATATGAAATCGAAATCCGAAACACATGTACGTGGCAGGATTCGAACTACGACCTCCCGGACAGAAGGTAGCGGCCCTAATCATTACGCCACCGACGCTCTTAACATTACATTACAACTCGTATAAATATAAGATTTAATGAATTATATACATCTGATTGTGATCGAGGGTTGCTCCTATCATTTTTAAGCTATTGCATAGCTTTTAAGGCGGGCTTTGAGCGCGGCGACCGAATCAAGAAATTCCGTAACGAAAATAAAACCTAACACCCCCCACCCACTCCGCCTACCATGTAGCTCGGTAACCAATGTAACGTAACGTTACCGCGTTCTAAAAACTTACAGTGTCATCTATTAGCGATTTGCGGTACTAAAAGGACTTAGTCAATTTTACTGGTGTAACTTTCTTAGTGTTAATTTATTATATAAACATCCCGCGCCCCAAGCACTATATTATGGTCCTTTAATCAAAAAGAGCACACGAAAACAGTAAAACATCAAAAAATAATGAATAAATACTGCATAAATAAAAAAATAAAAAATATATATAATTGCATAAGTTGATAAAAAAATGCTATGCAATAGCTTTACCGCGGCAGTCCCCGAGTGCCACACGTTTTTTTTGTTTTGAGTTTTTTGTTTTCAACTTTTTCAATAAGACTCAATTTTTGCGGCACCCCACTGTGTTGGCAAGTTAAAAATCACGCGAGAGCGAGAAGGACAATTGCTCTATATGCCGTATTAATATAATTATTAGACAGTACCCACCTAATAGAGACACCGCAGCTTTGATGTTCACACAGTCACGTCGAATAAACACCGCGCCTGCGTGCGCGCCGTAACGTAAGACAGGCTGTTTACAAGCAATGCGTGACGTGAAATTACGCAGATTTAAGCGGTAATGAATAACTGGCTTTACGACATCGTGTTATCTCTTTCATATGTATTAATTATGATAAACTTCCTTTGGTGAACGTTTGAAGTCCACCTTTTCATATTAATCTTAATTGTTTGACTTGTTAGGTATCCGTTATCTGTATTAGCAAAGTATAACTAACATACAGTATGGACACTCCCTGCCGCTCTCTAGATTGCGACCTCACCCCCTCGTCACCCAGGTTGATACAGATTCGGTTGCAGTTTGGTTGTCGAACGTAAAGGATTTCGCCGCCATTTTGTTTGTTACGACATTCCTTTTTTGAAATGTCATTTCTGGCCCGTTGTATGAAGTGTCCAAGGTGTGGTATTAGTAAGACTTGGACTCAGGATTAAATTTCAATTGCATGCGCTTAGTGAGAATGAGCTACAGAATGCAATACAATACTTACGAAACCGGCATCAGGCAGTGCGTGTTGGCACACACTGTTCCAACTTTTCTGTTATCCCATCAGGGGTTCCACAGGGTTCACTTCTTGGTCCTTTACTTTTTAATAATATATGTATTCATGATATAGTCACGTGTTTTGAGAATTCCAATGTTTTTATGTATGCCGACGACAAGAAAATCTGTTTAGCCATTAGGGATGAGACTGATTGTGACGACCTGCAAAAGGATCTTGACAGGCTCTTGCAATTCTGCACGCTTAATTTCCTAGATCTTAATGTAAAGAAATGCCAAGTCATAACTTTCACAAGAAAGTGTAATATTATTAAATTTGACTATAAGTTGAATAACATAATCATTCCTCGGGTCACCGAGACAAAAGATCTAGGAATCGTTTTGGATGATAAGCTGATTTATAATTCTCACTATGAATACATTACCCAAAAAGCGTATCGAATGCTAGGTTTTATTTTAAGAAATTCCAAGCTTTTATACTTCGCTTATGTGCGAAGTACGATTGAGTATGCCTCGCAGATTTGGTCTCCATCTTATGTCACATACATAAAACAAATTGAAACTGTTCAACGTAGATTTGTCAAAAAGTTGAATTGGGTATCCAAGACAACGCACTTGGATTATTAAACTAGTCTCTCAAGATACAACTTACTCTCTTTGGAGGACAGACGCATAGTGGCTGACATCAGGTTTCTTTACGACATCATCAGTGGCTTTTTGGACTGTCCGGACCTATGTAGCCGCGTTGGTTTGCGAGCTGGTACCATCCGCACGCGCCACTCTCGCTGCTTGTTTGCTGGCCAGGCTCACACGAACTACACTCGTAACTCAGTTTTGCATAGACTTGTGGAAACCTATGACGAACTGTTTAGTGACGTTGACATATTCTTCCTCCGACGTAACCAATTTATGAATTTAATTTTTACACGACTTCATACAAACACTCTCAACACACACACACACATAATATTTACACATTCCTTAAACACACATAACGTATAACACTTTGCGCTGCCCGTTTCATACTTAATGTTTTTCTTTATTTCATTGTACTTTTTTTTGTTATATAATTTTTGGTTTATTTTTGTTATTTTCTATTACATGTACTGTTACATTATTTGTGTTTAAGCCTACTTCGTCCATTTTTAAATTTTAATTAATTGAATTTCTTAATTTGCTTTCTAAAATGTAAAACCAACAGTTGTAATATTTATGTGTAATAAGCTGTAAAATTTGCAAAAAATAAATAAATACGAAACTTAAACTAAAAATTTAAAAAACTCGTTACAAAAAACTCTAAAAAGTAGAATGTTTTGGCCCTTTAAGTTTAATTTAAGTAGTTATATTTTGATCTAAGAGTCGTCGCGTAGGGGGACCGCTAAGTTGTGAAATTATTAGTATCTAGATTAAGTTGTAGTACTTAAAATGAAAGTTTTATTTTATTTTTATTTTACTTACTTAGCGGTCCCCCTACGTGACGACTCTTAGATCAAAATATAACTACTTAAATTAAACTTAAAGGGCCAAAACATTCTAATATATATTATATTAAACTTAAAGGGCCAAGACACATAATTTTTTACTTTTTAGCGGGTTTTTTTTTTAAATTTAAGTTTTATTTCATGATTTTTAAACTTTATGTATCCCAAACGCGATACCTCTGCTGTAAGTTGATAAGGAGTTAAAAAGAAGATCGGTATCCTCCAGATTCCAGGAGATACTGCAGCACCAGTTCATGGTTATCACATTCTATCTTACACTTATTCATTGATACTATTCCAATGAGCCCAAACACGATGCCTCTGCTGTAAGTTGGTGAGGAGTTGGGTATCCTGCAGATTCCAGGAGATGCTGCAGCATCAGGTCTACGTTATCTATCATGTTCTAACTAACACCTATTCATTGAGACTATTCCAATCAGCCCAAACACGATATCTCTTCTGTGTGTTGGTGAGGAGTTGGGTATCCTGCAGATTCCAGGAGATGCTGCAGCATTAGGTCAAGTTTACCATGGTTTTGCGAAATTATTACACTAACAGGACACCAAATATAGAAATGATCGGACCGGTAGAGTTGCCGAAATCCCTTTATCTCCTAGAAAAGAGCTGAAGATCTTCATAAATTATAGCTAAGAACCACCTCGATTACGTCAGCTTTGAAACAAATGAAAACCGCATCAAAATCGGTCCATTCGTTAAGAACTACGATGTCACAGACAGACACACAGATACCCAAATACACAGATACAGACGTCAAATACTTATAGGTAGAGAACAACTTTATGTATTTTTTTTTCAAAATTTTAGGTTCAGTAATTTTGCAGATAAGGGGGGAAAAGTAAATTTTCGCATATTTTTTTAAATAACTTCAAAACTTTTTATTATAAAATTATAAAAAGCATATATCTTAGATTTTTTTAAAATTGTGACCGTTATTGTTTGCAAACTTTTTAAAAAAACATAGTTTTTTAAGTTACACGTACTTGCCTTCGTGGCGTAATGGCTAAGTCCATTAGCTTTACATCAGGAGGTCGCCGTTTTGATTCCCACCTTATTTTTTTTTGATATGTCATCGATATTGTTTGCAAAATTTTTAAATAAACTTTTTTTTTACGTTACACGTACTTGCCTTCGTGGCGTAATGGCTAAGTCCATTAGCTATACATCAGGAGGTCGCCGTTTTGATTCCCACCTTATTTTTTTTTTGATATGTCATCGATATTGTTTGCAAAATTTTTAAATAAACTTTTTTTTTTACGTTACACGTACTTGCCTTCGTGGCGTAATGGCTAAGTCCATTAGCTATACATCAGGAGGTCGCCGTTTTGATTCCCACCTAATTTTTTTTTTGATATGTCATCGATATTGTTTGCAAAATTTTTAAATAAACTTTTTTTTTACGTTACACGTGTACCTGCCTTCGTGGCGTAATGGCTAAGTCCATTAGCTTCACATCAGGAGGTCGCGGGTTTGATTCCCGGCGGAGTCTAACTTTTTAACACTCGGTTTGGTTGGGGAAGGGCATTTTTTAAGCCCACCTGGCTAGCTACCATCATCTTATCTAAGTCTAGCCGCCAAACATCAATGTTAACAGCATAGATGTGTTCCGGTTTGAGGATAAGATATACATTAACGAACACATTTACTTAGTCTATAGTTAATAAGTATTACAAGATCAGCAGATCGGTACAACTGAAAGTCAAAAATTATAATATAATAACTATATAGGTACTCACTAAAACATTTCGACAATCTATAAACTTTTAGGCTCTATGCTGACTACTGATGCTCGTACAGGTCAAGATGTGAAACATCAAGGTAATGCAGCATGGATGAAATGGAGATCTTTGTCTGGCGTCCTTTGTGATAATAAAATGCCAATCAAAACTAAAGATAAAGTTTATAAAACAGCCGTCAGACCTACCTTGCTATATGGTGCCTAATGCTGAGCAGCTTTGAGGAAGCATGAACAACAATTCCATACAGCGGAGATGAAAATGCTCCGCTGGGCGGGTGGCGTGACACACTTGGATAAGGTGCGTAACGAATACATAAGAGGATCCTTCAAAGTGGCGCCTATTACCAAGAAAATTAAGGAAAGCCGACTTATATGGTATGGTCACATCATGAGACGGGAAGATAGCTACTCTGTGAAAACAGTGGTCAAAATTAACACCAAACAACGAGCAAGGGGCAGAACACCAGCCTATTGGTGGACCACCGTCGAGAGAGACCTAAAAGCGCAGAATATTCCACCAGCGAGAACCCAGGACAGAGCATCCTGGCGCAGACGCATAAGGAGGCCCGACCCCAAATAAGTTGGGAATAGGGCAGGAAAGAAGAAGACCTGAAAGAACTGAAGAAACAAATCGGTATGTCCACTAACAAGGTAGGTACTAATATTCTGAAATTTTGTAGGTGCAGGCTCATGCATGATACTTAACAACTTTTCCCAAAGAATTTATCAGCCAAAGGACGTCCACTGCTGGACTAATTTTGACTCGTCATACTAAATTAAACAAAAGTGCCTGTGGGGGCTGATAGCGAATTTTTTATAGGAGGTCCTCAATCTCACCAAAGGTTTCTAGGGGAAAGTTGTTTAGTTTCATGAGCTTAAGACCCTTTTTGTCCAGGTATTACAGAAGAACTCTATAGGTAAAGGGAGCACAAAATTATTCGGCAATCTATTACCTTGTTTTTTTTTCGAGTTTCATAAAAACTACCATAAGACTATTAAGAATACAAATCTAGCTAAGGCTAGGAGTAAAAAGTTCGAAGACGTATCTTATTGCACAGCATCTAACGGCAAAAAGTCGACCTGAAACCGAGACCTAGCAGATTATATGAGTTAAGAAGAGAAGAAAACAGGCACACTAGAAGAGAAGATAACAGGCACATTAGACGAGAAGAAAACAGGCACACTAAAAGAGAAGAAAACAGGCGCATTAGAAGAGAAGAAAACAGGCACACTAGAAGAGAAGAAAACAGGCACACTAGAAGAGAAGAAAATAGGCACATTAGAAGAGAAGAAAATAGGCACATTTGTAATTAAAGAGGCTTTGGTTTATCCAACATCCTGTATAATAGTAGAAGTAAGGAAGGACGGCTACGATACCACACCAGTGATTAGAAGAGGACAAAAAACATGGCAACTGTCAGAGCCCGGGGCGGCGTCCGGCGCGTGCGTCGTGTGTCGGCCCGATTAATTGCCATTGCCACACGCCACAATTATAATTAAAAAGACGTTTCCATTAATACATACAACTGTTAATCCCACTTTATGTAACGGTTATCATAACCAAAAAAAATATTAAATCGGCGTCTGCAACTGCCTCTTTAATTAGTTTATACTTATTTAAGTAAATATATAATATAATTATTTAAATCGATCAATCAATCAAATATGCTTTATTGTACAATTACAAAAAATACAAAATACAAGTACAGAATAAATAGAAAAATTTTAAATTGTACATAGTAGGCGGCCTTATTGCTTAAAGCAATTTCTTCCAGGCAACCCAGTATTTAAAGTAAAATATCGAAATTGGATTATTAACGAACTGAGCCATGTTTCAAACTAACAAACACACAATAATATTCGACATAACTCTGTCCTCTTTTACCAATTGAAAAAGTATAAGTAAGTATATAATTTTTAATGTATACTTTTAATGTTCTCTAGCTAACCACTAATTTATTTGCCACTTACCTTTTATTAAATGTATTTATTAAAAGTTTAAAGAAAGAATCTGATCTCCGAGATACGTGACACGTGACCCAGGGTCCCCCCAGTGTGGAAATTAGTACGCCTTATTATGTTTCAATTACCACTCAAAATTTGTGTTCCTTATTTAATACTAGCTTTTGCCCGCATCTTCTACGACTGTCTCCGAGGGTGCGCAGTGCGCGAGCTGCAAGCGGCTCGCGAGCGTAGAAAAAATTAACCTATATATTAATACAGGTCCTAATCTGTCTACCTACCAAATTTCATCCAGATACTTTCAGTAGTTTTTGCGTGAAAGAGGGACAAACATCCATACATTCATACATAGAAAGTTTCTCGTTTATAATATTCGTAAGATCCATATAAGAAACAGCTCTGTAGTACAGTGACTGTACCTTTTAATTGGTTTTGTAAATAAATATTTATTATTATTAAAGCTACTTAGGTTATTATTTTTTGTTTTCATCACAGGGCGAGCAAGAATGACATTCCGTGCTCTGTGGTTTTCATCATCATCATCATGTCAGCCGAAAAACGTCCACTAATGGACAAAGGTCTCCACCCATAGTTGTCCACAACGACCGTTCCTGCGCTGCCCTCACCAGCAGCTTACGGCTATCTTATCGGTGTACCGAGTGGGATGCCTTTCTAAGCTACGACTTCTAGTGTTTGGTCGCCACTCGAAAATTATACTGCTCCAACAGCCATCTGTTCTACGAGCTATGCGCCTGCCCCCTGCCACTTAAATTTAGCAATTCTGTGAGCTACTAGGGGTGTTCAATAACAAGTGATAATGAGTATGACGTAATTATCTTTTTATTTTTCGACGTAGTCACCTTTCAGGTTTATACACTTTGTATATTTTTTTCTAAACCTAAAAATAACTTTCTAAAAAATCTTCTTCCTGATCCCTTAAAAATCGTGTACGGCCACGTCTACTCTGTCATTATCTTTAAATTTCTGACCCCTGTGATGTTCCTTGAACCGCGGAAATAGGTAGAAATCACTAGAAGCAAGGTCCGGTGAATATGGAGGAAGTTCAGCTTCTTGAATGGCAGCCATCGCATTTCTGGACTTGTGCGCGGGGGCGTCATCTTGGTTAAACAGAACAACTTTAGCGAGTTTGCCACACCGTTTCTTGCGTATTTCCTCAAACAATTTTGTTATTGGTCCTGCGTACAAAATACCCGTAATAGTGGCTTCATGATTAAGGTATTCGATCATTGCCACAGAAAAGAGAGCCCATGATCTTACCGGCGGATGGAATCGTCTTAAATTTCTTCGGAGTTGGATATGTCGGTCTTTCCCAAGTCATGGACTGTTTTTTCGTTTCTGGGTCATAATAATAGAGTCATGTTTCTTCCATAGTTATGAATTGAGCCAAAAATCGGTCAGGATCTTGTTGTAACATATCCAACCAGCTTTGTGAATTTCTCAGTCTCGTTTGTTTCTGCGCGTCAGAAAGCATTCTGGGCACCCAGCGCACTGACACTTTTTTCATATCCAAATGGTCGTGTATAATATTATGGACACTTCCTATCGAAATCTTCACTTTTTCTGTTATAAAAGAACAGTAAGACGACAATTCACCACGACAATGTTTTTAACTTTTTTAATCATTAGTTCATTCACTGCCGATTTAGGGTGTCCCGAGCGTGGGGCGTCGTTAGTCGGCAACGCGCAACCGTAGAATATGGAGGGAACCCCTAATGTTGCTCTCAAATCTTGATTTACCTGCTCCGTAGTAAAATTTTTCAAGCAGAGGTATTTTATTACCGCGCCAACTTCAATTTTATCCATTTTTAAGAACACGTTTCGACACGACGCAAACAAAGACTTATATTTTTTAAATACAAATCATTATATTACTTCATCATTGTACTTACTGTACCTTGTTTAAAAGCAAATAAATACTAACTTACTTACTTGTCTGGGCTATGCCTGCCAGTATTTATTAGTTTCTTTCCAAGCAGAATGTATCACATTTATCGCTATTTATTGAAAAACCCCTCGAATGTCCACAGAAATCGGAACAATATCTGCTATGCCGTATGCCTTGGTTCTCTTGGTTCATTTTATTCATTTTAAACAATAGACATGATAGACGGCTAGGGCCGCCGCTTCCTGTCCGGGAGGTTGTGGTTTGAATCCTGCCACGTACCAAAGTGATTTCGAATTTACATTTCATATGTACGTTTAACCGACTCTCTTACGGTGAAGGAAAACATCGTGAGGAAACCTGCACACGCCTGCGGAGAAACTCGCAGGTTGTGTGTGAAGTCGACCAACCCGCACTGGGCCCGCGTGGTCGGCTAAGGCTCGAACACCCTAATTCAGGGTAGGCTCGAGCCCCTCGGTGGGGACGTATGTGAGCTGATATGATGAACTAGACATGTTTATTACAGGTGTAACAAAATTGGTGTATGAGCCGTTTTCTAGGGCGTCTGCTCATCATATTGAACAACTTTTACCACGAGGCGTAATCAATTCGCAAAAAATTAAATGTTTATACAAATCGATCAGCTGATTGAATTTGTGCATTTTTGTATGGAGCGATGTTAGTACTATTATATATACTTTGCTACAGCATTATATTCGAGGTTACTCCTAACTCAGGGGTTGTTTAAGGCAATTATTATTATTTGAATATATAAAACTTAAACTACTCTGCTCACTTCGCACGGGGCGAAGTGGCAGGAGCACCTCCAGCAGAAGCACAGTCGGCTTAAGTTCAGTGCGACGGGGAGAGAAAGCGTCGAACTATCCGGGCATTATCGAGGAGGACTGCTTTCTGCATTGCTGCAATTATTGGTCTGCCTCGGAGATCCAGCCGCCTTAGGTAACGTTCAAGGTCGGCTGAAATTGGTCCGTTCACGGACAGGACTACGGGGATGATTTCAGTGGATTCCACTCGCCACATATCAGTAACCTCGTGCGCCAGGTCCAAGTACTTGGTCCTTTTATCGGCATCAGCCTGCACGAGGTTTTCGTCATATGGGATAGTGATATCAACCAAAAACACCCTTGACTGCGCCCGATCCATCAACACGATATCAGGCTTATTCGAAGGAATAGTCCTGTCCGTGATGATGGGTCGGTCCCAGTAGAGCTTGGCGCGGTAGTTTTCGAGAACCGGCTCCGGCGTGTACTTGTAATACGGCAACCGCCGAGATATGAGGCCATGCTTTAGAGCGATCTCTTGGTGTAGGATCCTGGCTGCTTGGTTGTGCCTGTGCAAATACTCAGTGTTGGCAAGCATTGAACAACCGGAGGTTATATGACGCAGGGTCTCCCCTGGTTGACGGAACAACCGACAAACGTCCAAGGTGCCGTCTTTTATTATGAACCTCCTATAGTTGTTCGTCTTGACCACCTGATGCTGTATTGCACAGACAAAACCCTCGGTCTCCGCAAAAAGGTCTCCGAAGCGCAGCCAGTGCACGGAGGTCTTCTGATCTACGAAGGATCCACAAAGGGCCTTAAAGAACCTACCGTGCAGCTATTTATCTTTCCAGATGGCCTCTCGCTCAGCAGTGCTAAGTACAGCCGGCGCCTGCCAGTTGTATTGGGCCATGGATAGAGGGGTACGTCCTTTATCACAGACTATGACAACTCTATGCAAGTCACTATCGACTTTCGTCAGGAAATAACTTCGTAGGCTGCATATCTCGCAGTTGTGCATTTGTTTGGCACTTAAAAGGCCACGACCGCCACTCTTCCGTGGGATATACAACCTCATCACTGACGACCTCGGGTGATGCATCCTATGGAGTGTCATAGTAGTGCGGAATTTTCGATTCAGGGCGTCCAGTTCGGTCTGTGACTATCTGAGTATGCCGAAGGTGTACAAAAGAACAGACATGACCCAGGCTTGAACACTCGTATCTTGTTAACGCCTGACAAATATGTCTCAAGAACTTTTGTCAGTCGCTCCCAAAAAACGTCATAAACCGCCTGTTTCACCCCTGCCTCGTAAACACCAATACTCTGTGACATACCCAGATACCGGTATGTATCAGTTTCGGAGAGGGTGCGGATGTTCATGGAGTCGATATCGATTCCACCTGAATGTACCACCCTACCCCTGTCTACATGAAGGATCACGCACTTATCCACTCCTAGCTCCATGTTGATGGAACTGCTAAAATCACAAGTGATTTTCAACAATACCTCCAACCGTGTTGCATTTGGAGCGAACAGTTTGAGATCGTCCATGTAGAAAAGGTGGGTAATGCGTGAATTACCTCTCCGAAACTGAAATCCCGTCCCTGATTTCTCGAGAAAAGAGCTGAGTGGATTCAGGGACAGGCAAAACCACAGTGGACTCAGACAGTCGCCCTGGAATATTCCCCTCTTAATCCAAATCCGGTCCTCCGCATTCGACAACCGCTGACTATGGAGACTAAGGAACGTACTCCATTGCCCCATACACGATCCGAGGAAGTCTCGAACTGTTTCATCTATCTTGTACAGTTCGCATTCAGTTCGAGGTTTCACAAATATCATAGCGATCAAGCGATTCATGGTTGAATGGGGGACCGAGTCGAAAGCCTTCTTATAATCATTCCAGACAGTGGTATTATTATTATTATCTTTATTTGTCAGACAACATGTTACATTAATAATCGCTATGATATTTGTGAAACCTCGAACTGTATCTACGAAGAATGAAGCCTAAATTTATATTCTTCAACCATGAATGGGGGACCGAGTCGAAAGCCTTCTTATAATCATTCCAGACAGTGGTATTATTATTATTATCTTTATTTGTCAGACAACATGTTCCATTAATGATCGCTTGATCGCTATGATATTTGTGAAACCTCGAACTGTATCTACGAAGAATGAAGCCTAAATTTATATACGGTATTTACATCAGTTTACAATATTATCTCTAAATGTTCTATTGTAACGCCTTGACTTGAGCCATCGCCACCCCGCCCGTCCACTTGATAATCATGCACAATGGAAGTGCACGCGCATCCTAGTGAATATAATTGTTACACATTTAGAAATGTTAAACTCTAGGCTGTTGTCCTTACTCCAGGCCACTACCTTAATTATGTCTTATTATAGCCTTACACAATCAGCCAAGGATTTGATCTCTCGAGATATCTTGATGTCATCTGCAAAGAGTTGGCATTTTGAATCCTTAACTACCATAGGCAATTTGTTGACCAGTAGAATAAATTGAAGAGGACCTAATTTACTTCCCTGGCTTACACCAGACCAAGTCTAATATAAATCGGATGCATGACCAGCACATTTCACATACTGTCATACTTATATCTGTCATATAACTGGCGAATATCATTATCGACTAAGTCGAACGCTTTCTTGAAGTCAAAGTATGCAGCGTCGACCTGCACCCCACTGTCCACTACAAGCACTACATCCGCGACATAGCTGAGTAGGTTGCTGGTGGTACTCCTTGCCGGCCGGAAACGGTGTTGCGCGTTTGACAATTACGGACTCACTTGCAAGTATATTACATTATATATCGCCGACTCTAACACTTTAGCTGGAGAGGACAGTACTGCAACAAGCCGGTATCCATCCATCTGTGATTTTGAACTTCCCTTAGGCACTGGGACGACCCTTGTAGTTTTCCATCGATCGGGGAAGACCGCTGTCTCTAAGCACTTATTATAGATACTAGTTGTCCCGGAGAACTTCGTTCCACCTTACACTACACTACCCTACCCTACCCTACTCTACCTTACCTTACCCTACACTACATTACATTACACTACACTACACTACCCTACCCTACCCTAAAACCTTCTCCTGAAAATAACGAACTCAACAAAAAAAGAATTAGCGAAATCGGTCCAGCCGTTCTTGAGTTATAAATGGTGTAACTAAAACGACTTTCTTATATAAATACAGGTGTAACAAAATTGGTGTAGGTCCCGTTAACTGGGGCTTCTATTCATCATACTGAACAACTTTTGTTACAAATCGATCAGCTGATCGACCGATTTTGTGCATTTTAGTATGGAGGGTCCAATTTTTTTTTTAGATTTGACTATGGGTTCCTTGGAGACAGTTGTTCAGTATGACGAGTAGAACCCCCAGTTAACGGGACCTTCACCAATTTTGTTACACCTGTATAAATTGACCATTGTGAATTCTGAGTCCAACCCGTTGCTATATCTATATATAGTTGTATATATTCAAATTTGGCAAGCAACATTACACCTTCCACGCGCGCCGACTTTAAAATTACAGTGTTTTTGAACAAAGAACAGCACTTTTGAATTTCGAGCTCGCCAAACCAATAAAAGCCCGCCGTTCTAATTGCAGCACAAAAAGCAACATAAATTAACAGCTCTTCGCCATATTATTAATATCTAAGTACTTATTATTTGGTTTTCCATACAATAGTTTGTTTTGATACAAATTGTTGTCAGTGTTTTGTAAATTAGTACTTTTACATTTGATAGGGGGGATCTCTTGCGTGAATAATTACAACACGTTTTATAGCTGTCGGTCGGTATAATACAAAAAAATAATTATCTACATGTTAATTACTCTACTTATAAGAGGGTGTATAAAAGAGAGCAACCGCAGATATTTTATTGTATTTGGCTTTGTAAAAACTCCTTTTTAACCGACTTCAAAAAAGGAGGAGTTTCTATGTTCGACTGTATATTTTTTAATGTATGTTCACCGATTTCTCCTTCAATTGTGGACCGATTTTTAAAACTTATTTTTTGTTCGAAACAGTATAATCCCCAGGTTGTCCCATTCACCAAGTCAAGATCTGATGACGGGATCCCAGGGAAATCGAGGGCAACTCTCAAATTTAATAGGCACGAAATACAAGTTTCATGTATTTTCTAAAGCTATTAGAGTATTTACGTCTAAAAAACATCATTTCATGTTGATGAGCTGATGATGGAAGGTACAACTCCTTAACGATTAGGAGTTGGAGGATAATTCTTTAAATATTATACGTAGATACGTAGGTACGTATACACCGATAGTTGTATTGTTTCAGATTATTCAGGTGAGCTGATGATGGAAGGTTTGACTCACTAACTTTCATGCTGCTGAGATGATGATGGGAGCCACAGGACTCTGTACCGGTTTTTGAAACACATTCATTAGTAGCGTGTAGGTGATTGGGTTTAATGTTGTTACATAGCATCACCACTAAAAATTGAAAAATAAAAATGAAAGTTTTAAAAAAACCTAAAAAACCGACTTAAAAAAGAAATTCACTCAAAAGTATAACATTTTTTATTTTTTTTTTATTTTTTTTTATAAAAAATTTGAGTGCGTTTGGCTGCACCTCACCTGATGGTAAGTGCCGATGCGGCCGAGGATGTAACACGCAAGCTCAATGGATATATAATATAATATTTTTGTAAACGAATACACAAAATTAACAACAATAACGAAATCAAAAGTAGGTTCGAATCAAATTAGAAGCCTAAAATTGTTTTGAGGTCTGTAACTGTGTGCTGGCCTCAAAAAAAATGTAAACCCCTAATTTCGTACCTAACTTTGATTTCGTTATTGTTGGTTAATTTCAAGTATTCGATTATAAAAATATTATTTTATACTTTTGAGTGAACTTTTTAGAAGTCGGTTTTCAGGTTTTTTCAAACTTTTATTTTTTTAGGGGTCCGTAGCCAACAAGGAAACCTTACAGTTTGTCCGTCTTTCTTTGGCTTAGCTCAGAGACTATTATTACTAGAAAGCTGTAATTTGGCGTAGGGACACTTATTAATCATGTCGACAAAGTCATCATCATCATTATCATCATCATATCAGCCGAAAAACGTCCACTGCTAGACAAAGGCCTCCCCCAAGGATTCCCACTACGACCAGTCCTGCGCTGCCCACATTCATCGGCTTCCCGCGATCTTCACCAGGTCGTCAGTCCAACGCGCGGAAGGCCTTCTTACGCTACGTTTTCCGGTGCGTGGTCGCCACTCTAGAACTATACTGCCCCAACAGTCATCTGTTCTATGAGCTATGTGCCCTGCCCACTGCCACTTCAGATTACCGATTCTGTGAGCGATGTCGGTTACTTTGGTTCTCCTGCAGATCTCCCCGTTTCTGATTCGATCACGCAGAGAAACTCCGAGCATAGCACGCTCCATTGCCCTTTGGGTGACCTTGAGCATTCTTATGAGGCCCATAGTAAGCGACCATGTCTGAGTTCCGTAAGTCATCACTGGCAACACACACTGGTTAAATACCTTAGTCTTGAGACACTGCGGTATTTGGGACGTGAAAATATAGCGAAGCTTCCCGAACGCTGCCCAGCCGAGTTGGATTCGACGATTGATCTTTTTCTTGAAGTTGGACCTACCTTTAGAGGAGTGGGTGCGACACGGACATTTAACATTATTTTCGTCTTGTCCATTTTCATTTTAAGACCCACTTGTTGAGACACTTTACTGAGGCCATCGAGCATTGTGCTTAGGTCTTCCATAGTCTCAGCCATGACCACGATATCGCCAGCGAATCGGAGGTGGATTATGTACTCGCCGTTGATATTGATGCCGAAACTACCCCAGTCACGAAGCTTGAAAACACCTTCCAAGGCGGCGGTGAACAGTTTCGGAGATATAACGTTTTCCTGTCTCACCCCTCGCGGCAACTGGATAGTTTTCGAGTTCTAATCGTGGAGGCGAACCGACATGGTGGCATTTTCATACATACACTTCAACACCTAGATGTATCGATGGTCAATTTGGTACCACTGGACAGACTGTAGCACAGCCCAGGTTTCGACTGAATCAAAGGCTTTCTTATAGTCCACAAATGCCAAGCACAGTGGCTGATTGTACTCTCCGGTCTTCTGTATAATCTGCTAATAGTATGTGGTCTATGGTACAAAAGCCTTTTCGGAAAACGGCTTGTTCGGGTGTCTTTAAACAGGGCTTTCAAAACTAATGAGGGTTTGCTAAAACTACAAATTTTTGTTAGAGTCAAGTATCGACGTCTGCAAATTTCAGGACATCTGAATTAAAAAAATATTAGTACATTTAATCAATTTAAGTGGAAAACTTTAACGTCTTAATAAGTTTTCTTAGTTTAGGAGTAACAGTCGACCAACTGAGGATGTGCAGTTGAATTTGTAAAAAGTTCATAGAAGTTCCATTCAAAATGTTCTTTTACCAACTGCGAATACAATTTTATATTTTAAAATAAATAATTTTTTTTTAAAAAGACTACGTTACCCTATTTTGCGCGAGTCCGACTCGCACTTGGCCGGTTTTTTTTCGCTTTCTTAACTTGGAAGGTTACATTAAAAAAAATATTTAATTTTAAATAGACGTGAACGTTAAATCCAAAAAATATTTTAAGCATGTACAAGAAATGAAAGCAGCACCAGAAATTTAGGAGAAAAAACAATTCAAAAACCTTTAAAATAAATATTAAGCAAGAACATTATGACTACAGGGCGTAAAAAAAATGTTGTAAGGAGACTTAATTTTTAGGGTTCCGTGCCCAAAGTTTAAAAAGGTAGCCAAACTCACTCCATTTTTTTTAATAAAAAATATGCAATTAATATAAGATCTCTATAAACCACAGATTTGGACAGTAATATATAAAGTCATTGGTATAAACCTAGAAAAGTAGGTATTCAAAAACATGCATTCAAAATTATAATTTATTTGTAATCAAAATTTTTCAAAACAAATATAATTTAAAACTTAAATAGTATTGAATTAAAATTGGTTTCGTTTTCGTTTTAAAGTTTATCACATTTTATCAAAAGGAAGGGTAACCTTAGGTAACCATGAACTAACGAACAAAACCGTAGATAAATTATGAATAAATAGAACGTAAACAAAACAAAGAGAAGAAATAGATTTACTCGGTTATTCAGTCATTATTTATAGCCTGTGGTCATAGTTTTTTTAACAATCTTTACCAAAGACACGTATCAACACGGTATGTCGAAATTGGCATGTGACCAGTCAGGCTAGACCTCTCGGAGTATGGTTTATTTCGGGCAGAAGCGACCAAAGTAAGTTGGTAACCGATTGATGATTATTGTTAGTTTGTGGGTGACCAATTACAGAATAACAAATTGATGACCGTAACAAACACGTAGATGTGCCATGGCCATAATTGAGATAGGTATCTACACACACAGGTTTGGCACCAATTTAATAAAATTCGATCTAAAATTCTACGTTACTATCTGCAATACGCATAATTGCATCGATTTAAGAAATATTGGTTACCATTTTCTAATTTCAAAGCTTAATTGGTCAATGTTTTCTAATTCAACAGAAAAGGGGCCAGGGATTTTAGATTCTGTTATCCTTTCATTAACGAGGCTCAAAACTTCATCATCATTAGTATAGCTTTAATTTTTTTTCTTGCATTGTATTACTTTTTTTGCTTGGGCGGACTCTGAATAAATGCTTATCTTATCTTATCAAATCAGCCGAAGGACGTCCACTGCTGGATAAGGCCTCCCCCAAGGAACACAACAAACGGTCGTCGTTCACCAAGTCGTCGGTCTACTGTGTGGGAGAACTACCTACGCATCATCTTCCGGTGCGCGGTTTCCACTCGAGAACTTTACTTCCCCAACGGCCATCTGTTCTACGAGTTATGTGCCCTGCCCAGTGTCACTTACGTTCAGCGATTCTAAGAGCTGTCGGTTACTTTGGCTCCCCTACGGATCAGATTCTCCTCAGAGGCTCGAAACTGCAACTTTCGCGTAATTATATACATAAGAACCAGTCTGAAACCAATATTAAATACTTCTTGCTATCCATTGTCTATTCACGCGGTGGACCGATGACCTGGTGAAGGTCGCGGGAAGCCGATGGATGCAGGCAGCGCAGGACCGGTCGTCGTGGAAATCCTTGGGGGAGGCCTTTGTCCAGCAGTGGACGATTTGTGGCTGATATGATGATGATCCATTGTCCGTGCTTCTTATCTAATCTTTACTATGTATATATAGGTTTTTCTTAAGTGGCTGTTGAAAACCCAAACACAGAATAAACAAACTTAGTAATCTTGTACAATAAAGTATTCCAGTATGGGAATCGAACCCTTAGCTTAGCAGTCACCAAACTAACCAACAAACTCATGAAGTTCACGAATCTCTGTACGCATCGTCTCACCTATAGGATAACATTAGATATACGACGAAGCAGAGGTTATAGATTCTCCGCGATGTAGTGGCAGGTCCTCTCGCTTCACATTAGATATACGACGAAGCAGAGGTTATTAGATTCTCCGCGATGTAGTGGCAGGTCCTCTCGCTTCACATTAGATATACGACGAAGCAGAGGTTATAGATTCTCCGCGATGTAGTGGCAGGTCCTCTCGCTTCACATCAGATATACGACGAAGCAGAGGTTACAGATTCTTCGCGATGTAGTGGCAGGTCCTCTCGCTTCACATTAGGTATACGACGAAGCAGAAGCTATAGATTCTCCGCGATGTAGTGGCAGGTACTCTCACTTCATATTAGATATACGACGAAGCAGAGGTTATAGATTCTGCGCGATGTAGTGGCAGGTCCTCTCGCTTCACATTAGATATACGACGAAGCAGAGGTTACAGATTCTCCGCGATGTAGTGGCAGGTCCTCTCGCTTCACATTAGATATACGACGAAGCAGAGGTTACAGATTCTCCGCGATGTAGTGGCAGGTCCTCTCGCTTCACATTAGATATACGACGAACCAGAGGTTAGATTCTCCGCAATGTAGTGGCAGGTCCTCTAGCTTCGCATTAGATATACGACGAAGCAGAGGTTATAGATTTTCCGCGATGTAGTGGCAGGTCCTCTCGCATCGCATTAGATATACGACGAAGCAGAAGTTATAGATTCTCCGCGATGTAGTGGCAGGTCCTCTCGCTTCAAATTAGATATACGACGAAGCAGAGGTTATATATTCTCCGCGATGTAGTGGCAGGTCCTCTCGCTTCATATTAGAAGGTCGCCGTTTCGATTCCCGACAGTCTAACCCGAGTCTTATGTAAGCAAAATTTCCATGTTGATGTTGATGAGTTCCGCCATACAGATTAAGATAGATTATTGTGTTAGGGAATCTTGGTAAGCTCGCTTCCATCTTTGGCTTCATAATCGCCACTTTGATATCCATCAGGTGAGAAGAGACCAAGGGCTTACCAATTGTGAATTGAAAAAAAAATTGTAATTTGCGTATAGCCCCTGCCGCCTGCCACATTGTAACAACGAATTTAAATAAAACAAACATATCACAGAACACATAGTTTTTATTATTTACATTTATACCTATAATAATTATAACACCTATTCACATATCGTTGAAAGCGCGGCGTCTTATTGTACAATCGTGTTCATTTATTACAAAACAATAGTTTAATTAAAGTACATAATTTTTTTAATACGTACCTATTATACATAATGCTAGTTAGAATACCTACCTACTAGTTTCTACGTTAGCTGCACAGGGCGGGTGGAAACGATAAGTATTTACTATTAATGTATATAATTATTAATATTAGGTAGTCATATAAATATTATTTTAAAGAAAAACAATCTTGATATTTTTACTTTTAAGGAACAGAGCTTTTAAGTAGAAATAAAAAAAGCATTATGACCGTATGAAAAAAATGCCACATACGTAATAGGTGGGCAAAGATTTTTTTTAATTCCACCCATTTTTGAAACAACATTTCAACATATTTTCATTCAGTTTTCGTGTCCAGTGATGATAATAATAAAGAACCTCATCATCAGCCTTCTCCTTCTTCAACACCAAGATATACTCGTGTCTATACTCGAGTATATCTTCTGTCGAAATATCACAGAAATTAGTTTTAAAATTATAAGGATAAGTTGATGTTCACAAGGGGGCTGGTGTTGATGAAATTCATCCATTATTTATTTAAAATTTAGCTACGGAATTGTCATTTCCCTAAACAATTATTATTAGGAAGTCACTTGCAAGCGACTGCTTTCTAGACATCTTGAAAAAAGCCCTCATAACTCCCATACCCGGTGACAAGCATGATGTTGCACAGTATAGGCCAATTTCAAAACTTTGTATTTTCGGGAAAATATTTGAAAAAAAATATTACAAATTATTAAACATTACATGGTCATCATCATATAGGCACCGAACAGCACGGTTTCATTCGCGGTCGCAGCGTCAACACAAACCTGGTGAGTTAAACCGACTTTTATATTCAATGCCCTTGAATCGGGGTGCCAAGTGCACGCCGTGTATACCGATTCCTCTAAAGCTTTTGACAAAATTAACTACTATACACTAATAAACAAACTCGCAGGGATCGCTATACACGGTGACCTATTGAGGTGGATTAAGTCTTATATAAGTAACCACAGTCAAGCATTAGCACTGAAAGGGTATTGTTTCAGATTCTTTAAGATAAATTCAGGGATTCCACAAGGTTCCCACTTAGGACCTTTTCTTTTAACACTGTACGTAAACGATGTTGGAGAGTGCTTTAGAAACTATTTTCATTTACTTTATGCAGATGACACCTTTGATTGTTTATAAATGCAAAATGATTTAGAAAGATTTCAGCAATACTGTTTACAAAATCAACTAATTCGTAAGCAGACAAGTGCTATACAATAACATTTACTCCGGAGGAAAAAATCCATAATCTCAAATTACAACGTGTTCATTTGATACGAGACTTGGGTGTCACTCTAGACGCCAAACTACATTTCAACATCTGCATTGAAAATAATTTAGCAATAGCATACAAAAAACTTGGCCTTACCCTACGATTAGGCAAACCATTTGAAAATAGTAATACATTGAAAAAAATATTTAATTCTTATGTACGGAGTGTTCTGGAGTTTGGAAGTGTAGTCTGGAGCCCACAGTGTGCCATACATGTTGATCGCATAGTACGGAGTGTTCTAGAGTTTGGAAATGTAGTCTGGAGCCCACAGTATGCCTTACATGTTGATTGCATAGTAAGGAGTGTTCTGGAGTTAGGAAATGTAATCTGGAGCCCACAGTGTGCCGTACATGTTGATCGCATAGTACGGAGTGTTCTGGAGTTTGGAAGTGTAATCTGGAGCCCACAGTGTGCCGTACATGTTGATCGCATAGTACGGACTGTTCTGGAGTTTGGAAGTGTAATCTGGAGCCCACAGTGTGCCGTACATGATGATCGCATAGTACGGTGTGTTCTGGAGTTTGGAAGTGTAATCTGGAGCCCACTGTGTGCCGTACATGTTAATCGCATAGTACGGACTGTTCTGGAGTTTGGAAGTGTAATCTGGAGCCCACAGTGTGCCGTACATGTTGATGGCATAGTACGGAGTGTTCTGGAGTTTGGAAGTGTAATCTGGAGCCCACAGTGTGCCGTACATGTTGATCGCATAGAAAAGGTCCTAAATAAGTTTTTTTAATCAGTTGATTATAAAACTGGTAATTTTTCAAAGATTATACAAAACCAGTGCTGCTATGCATAAACTCCATCCTCTACGAATTAGGCGTAATTACTTAGACACTATGTTGCTTTATAAAATCATAAATAATTATGACGAATCTGAATCACTTCTTGAAAAGTTTCTTTTAAAATTCCACGTATAACCTCACATTCTACATCTCATTTAGTCATACCAATTATGCCTAAAACACGATTATTAGGCTTTCTTGAGATTTTTACAGTAAATTCATGTGTGATGTTGACATATTTCGTATATTTCGAGCGTCGGTGGCGTAATGGCAAGGGCCGCTACCTCCTGTCCGGGAGGTCGTGGTTCGAACCCTGCCACGTACCAATTTCGATTTCATATGTACGTTTATCCGACGCTCTTACGGTGAAGAAAAAAACATCGCGAGGAAACCTGCACATGCCTGCGAAGAAACTCGAAGGATGTGTGTGAAGTCGACCAACCCGCACTGGACCCGCATGGTCGACTAAGGTCCGATTCAAGGTAGGCTCGAGCCCCTCAGTGGGGACGTATATGAGCTGATATGATGATATGATGTTGACATATTTAAAACACATATAAAAGAAAAGTAGCGAATTGTCAAACAACAAAGTTTAAGCAATTTTAATTTATTTTTAATGTAATAAAATATGTATTTCTTTTTAACAATTCGTAATATAATATCGTTACACGTGATAGGCTCATATAGACGAACATACACTGTACGTTGTGTAATCTTATCAACTTGATCACTTGTTATTAGCGAAACCAACATGTTTTTTTGTCGGTTATCAATTATTGGTCTTTTTGTGTTATGATTTTGTGAACTGTGTTTGTTTAAGACTGTTTGTGTCCTAAATAAATAAAACAAAAATAAATAAATTATGCGCTAGGTAGGTATTATAGATTAAACAGATTTTGGTGTCAGACTATGTTGTTTAGTTACGGACAAATCGTGTGTAAATGCATCGTTCCACCCTGATGTACAATAAACAGAATCAGATTTCTTGGGATTTACATTTTAGTTTACAGGATTTTTGGGCTTCCAGATCTAGAACTATGTACCAGTATGTAGTATAGGGGCTATGAAACAAACTCCATCTTATAAAAAAATTTCATTATAATCGTTTAATTTTTTTATTTTTCAGTGTTGTTAACAGCAAAGTAATTTTTCTATTAAAAAGAAATTTATTAAATTTACTAAGAAAACAGTTGTTTTGTATTTTGTTCGCTACAGGACAGCCTGTGCCATAAAGAAAGCCCACGTACAGAAAATGCACGTTAGTGAGATGGAGATGCAAAGATGGGCAGCAGATAACTCGACTCGATAAAGTGCGAAATGAGCACATCAGAGGAAGTTTCAAGGTAGCGCCTACGATGGTTCAGTCATGTCATGAGACGCCCCGAAGACCATGTCGTAAAACGGGCCTTAGCACTGCCAAATAATAAGAAAGGTAGAGGACGCCCACTAGCCACCGGTGGTCCACGGTGGCCAAGGACTTTAGAGCTCGCCCAGACAAATGTTTCGGCAACCCAGGACAGACTGTCCTGGCGTCGCAGAACGAGGAGAGCCGACCCCAAATAATGGGAAATGGCTAGGACTAAGAAGAAGAAGAGGACTGCCTGTGGAGTGTGGTGTGGCCCTAGAATAGTACCACCTAATCGGGGGAGGCCTATGTCCAGTAAAGTCCAGTAGTGGATGTCTTTTGGCTCATCCGATTGCTACAGGATGAGAGCTGGGGCAGTAACAACATACATATTGTATTAGATAAAGGACTTTAATGCCCCTAGCTGATTTAATTAGCATATAATTTGTTATTGGAACCAGTTAAAATTATTATTTACTATAAATTTGCAGACGCTAGATTACTTATTAATAAATAATAGTCATAGTTTATGATCACAAAAAGTAACAGATTAGATTTTTAATAATGACCGAAATAATATCTATACTATGACTAATTTACCAATTTCTAATTGAGGCCCACAGATGGATATTGATCAAAATGACAATGAGATAGTGGGTTCAATCAATCACCTTTTTATTACTTGGAGGTCAAGGGTCGAGTCTTGAGGAAGCTCTCCTGATCAGAAACTTGCTGTACTTTATTTTCATACCCTCACTGCCGCCTTTGGATTTCGATACTGCTTCGTGACGTCACAGGGGAGTGCCAGCCTGTGCGTTTCACGAATACCCTCAAAGTGATTTTCTTTAAATAAATTAATGTTTTGTTACAGGTAAGAATCTCTTTACTACAAGAGTCTTATATAAACCTTTACACATATTATATAAAAAAAAAATATTTACATCAAAGATTACACCACTGTGTGTGAAGGTCGATAATTTATGTAGGTACCTACCCATATGTTTTATTGCACATATTCTCATCTGCGTAACTTTTGAAGTTCGGTTTTAAAAGCGGGTGAGTAATCTATTTTTCTAAAAATATCAAGTTTGACAATATTTCAGTGAGAGTAGGTACTATTTAACTGTACAATAAATAATTTAAAGATATCTCTAAAACATAAGATAGGTAATTAAGTACTTAAATAATAAAATCAACTATCACATTTATATTTCGAAACGTAGTTTCTTTATAACTTTTGTACAATATCGCTGCTATATTATATAACTAATATTTTATTTACACCCATTTAAATAAAATTAACTTAACTCTACAAAGTTCTACATCAGCGAAGTCTAACGCCACTAAAGAGTCCGTTATCTCACAGTCCGTTGGATCATTTTGGATCAAACGTCCAAATGGAAATTATTCGAAATGAGTTCGATTTTCAAAACTCAAGCGCGCGTCTTTCATACGTCAGGGCGGGGCGGGCGCTGACGGCGCGCGCGGCTTCGTTTCATTTGGACGCGTTCACCACTAAGTTCGTCGCGGCCTCCTCACTGGCGCCTATACTCATGGCTTTCTTCTTCAGAATACCTAAGTCTGTCACATTCTCAAGGAAACTCTTATGCGCTGAAAGCACTTTGGCGCTCTCTACGTCTTTTTTCAACTCCTCCATATCTCGCTTGAGCTTTGCTCGACGATTCTGAAACCACGTGATCACCTGGGCGTTTGACAGGCCTAACGAACTGGCTATCTCGTCTCTATCGGCTGGAGACAGGTACTTCTGGTAAAGGAACCGTTTCTCCAGCTCAAAGATCTGGTGGTTCGTGAAAGCTGTCCTCGATTTTCGTTTCTTTTTTGGCTGGGGCCTCGAGTTGAACAGGTTCAAGTGATTTGACTGGCCATCTGTAACAAAATAGAAAACAGGGTAAGAAATTGATATTTGTTATCTATTGAAACCTGAGCAAGCGAAGGATTCTAGGATTCAAAGTTAGAATCCTAAGCGTAGCGAGGGTTCCATAGGTACGCGACGCAAAATAACTTTGTTGCCGAGCAAAACACACAACTTTTCAACTCACTACAGCGATGAAAACTTTTAGAAGCAAGAAGAACAGCTTTAATAGAGTTATGTATTTGGTTCCAATTTAATATACTCTTTCCACACTAACTTATGAAACGCAATTTTGTGCGCTGAAGATAGAATGACAAATAAAACCTTTATAAGCGAGTGAGGCGAAAAAAGTTTTTTTTTTTAAGAAATGTGATTTATTAGGCAAACACCTGGTGTTCGTTAAAGGTAGTTCGGTAATCGCAATAGATATAAATCTTGTTAGAGCAGTGACTAAACTTTTTTGAACTTAAGTAAAAGCGTCAATAAACGCAGCCTAACATAGATAAGGCTGACGTATTTTCAAGTTTTTTTGAGCTGTTATCAAACTTATCGTGCAGTGAAGTTCTCTATTCTATAACAGCGCCATAAACAGCCCGCAGAGCGCTAAAATGTAACTCATCTGTCATAAAAGGTACAATAAAACGCACCCAGCAATCGTTACATTTTAACGAGCCACACTCATATATACGGGCCTTTCGTCCGTTTCATCGTAAATTTAAGGCTTAAGAATTATCTAGATACGGTGGACGCGGCGATGTGACAAAAGTCATAAATTCATAAAGCACGGAACTATCTATTCAAGGTTTGTTCGATAAAAATATATAAAAATTAATAGCTTACAGAATTGCTAAACTTAAGTGGCAGTGGGTATAGGGCACATAGCTCGTAGTTTGTTGGGCCGGAAAGCCGCTGGATGGACGCGCCCGTCTCCCTCCCCCCCCCTTCCAGGCTTAAACCACACTCTGGACACTCTGTACAACGGGCCAGAAATGACATTTCAAAAAAGGAATGACGTAACAAATAAAATGGCGGCGAAATCCTATACGTTCGACAACCAAATTGTAACCAATCTGTATCCATCTGGGTGACGAGGGGGTGACTAGAGAGCGGTAGGGAGTGCCCATACTGTATGTTAGTACTAATATATATACTTTGCTTAAACCGTGGGGGTGCCTTGAAGGAGGGGGGGGGAGGGAAAGTTTTTATCCAGCAGTTGACGTAGTTCGGCTGATAATCTTGATGATGATAAAACTTATATACTCTCATAAGAGTCATAAAGTCATAAAACTCATTTGACATTGACTTTAGCTATCTATCGGGAGAACAGGAAACTTTTCAGCCGCAAGTCCTTTTAATACGTAATATTAATACATTTTAGGTACCATTTTTCGACCGTGAATTTTAGGACATATCGTAGGTTTTATAAACGTCCATTAACTTTTAAGTATTCATCAGGTTTATAAAATATGTGAAAACACCCCATTAGTGAGTGTTTAACTAAAGAACTAAAAACCCTTGAAGGTGACCAAAGAATACTAGGTAGGTACTTACTTACCACCTTTTTGCAAAGAATAAAGACTATTTACTACTTTTTGCTCAAAGTTTTTCATTTTTGAATTATTGAGAACACCATTTTTGCGGTTTTCTAAGCAGGAAGGCATGTGGAAAATCCTGCGAGATTACTCGCGCACAAATAAAAAAAACGAAAGACAAACATTTTGCGTTATACGGTCTCTTTAGAGATAATTAATTCCAAAGTGACTTCTTGCAATTTTCATTTTATACGGCGCGGCGGTGGAACAATTAGTGCCTTAGCCTGTTAATTGTGCCTATTAAAAATTAGTAAGGGCGTTATGCGATGTTGAAACGCTTTTTGAAAAGGAAATAGTAAGAGATAGCAGCTTGTAGTGGGATGCAACCAATTTATAGAACAATATTAAAAATCAAGAATAATTGAGATTGCCCATTACTACTCATATATAATTGATTCTTAGGCCCATCCCATAGGCTCAGTAGGATCGTAGGATCAGTGATTTTGTTGTATAGTTACTGTAATACAATAATTTATTACCAGTCATTTGAGTAACTGTTTATCAACTGTCAAAAAAGAAATTATTCACGTTACTGACAGTGACGTCATAAGTGCCAAATTATTCACGTTACTGACAGTGACGTCATAAGTGCCAAATTGTTCACGTTACTGACATAGTGGCATCATGTGCCAAGTTATTCACGTTACTGATATAGTAACGTCATAAGTGCCAAATTATTCACGTTACTGACATAGTGACGTCATAAGTGCCAAATTATTCACGTTAATGACATAGTGACGTCATAAGTGTCATAGTATTTTACGAACTGTTTTTAATCAATATAAAATTAAAAATTGTTCAATACTTCAAATGATCAATTGTTTGTGCTATTCTAGAAGAAATGCTATTTATTGAATAATGTTTTTACTTGGTTCTTTATACGATAAGAACGCAACTTTTATAACCATTTGACGCACTTATATAATAACAATAATAATAAATAAATATTTTTTTTATAGTACAAGATAAAGATTTACAAAGTACTGTGAACCTTAACTGTTAAACTGGGTAAAAACCTGTATTAATATCTTGATCTCTCATACAAATCATTATACGCGTAGCTCATCGATCAACTTGTATGGAAAGCCTTTTCTGCGATTTGACCATATTATACTACCATTAGGAGAACCAAAGTAACCGACATAGCTCTCAAAATTGCTAAACTTAAGTGGCAGTGTGCGGGGCACATTGCTCGTAGAACAGATGGCCGTTGGGTTAGTAAAGTTCTCGAGTGGCAACCACGCACAGGAACACTTAGTGTAGGCAGGCCTCCCACTCGGTGGACCGATGACCTGGTGAAGGTCGCGGGAAGCCGCTGGATGCGGGCAGCGCAGAACCGGTCGTCGTGTAGATCTTTGGGGAGGCCTATGTCCAGCAGTGGACGACCTTTGGCTGATATGATGATGATGATGATGATGATGGATGATACTACCATTACCTAATTCTTGAAGAAAGTACATAGTATGGGCAATATATAATATATACTCTGCCCATACTATGTATTTTGCACGCGACTGTACATAGCATTTTGTTTGTACTTTAGAAACATTATTTTGCCCTAGTTTTAGCATCTTATCTGCAATAATAATATTTGGACACGCTTCGCACGCAAAGTGTTTTCTTAATTGTTTTTGAAATTGACTTGTTAATGATTTTAACTGTTCACGCTTCGGTTTTAGTAATAACTAATAACTTATCTCAAATAACGTTGTTCGTACCTGTACATAAACGCCTTCTTTTTAAAGTTTCAATTTTCACAGTGTGTATTTTTATTGCCACTATATGAAAAATAAAAAAAATAAAACATGATTTAATTTGTTTTTTTTTTAACTAGTGTGTACAATAAATAGTATTTATCTTATCTTATCTTACGAAACGTGATGAAAATAGCGGCATCTAGAAGAATCTAGTATGTAATAGCATAACTATTTAGTAATCTGTGGTAATAGCTTCTCGTAGTAGTTGACTTATGAAGATGGTACGGGACCCTCAGTGCGCGAGTCCAACTCGCAGTTGGCTTATTTTTAAGATAAAAGGTACCTTATATATATTTCCTATACGAACACAGCAAACTAAAGTATCACTCATCATTAATCCTCACTAATATTACAAATGTGAAAATCTGTTTGTTTGTTTGTTACCTTTTCACGCTTCAACGCCTTGACCAATCTTAATGAAATTTGGCATGCAGGTAGCCTGTGTCACGAGAAAGGACATAGGCTACTTTTTAGCCCGTGAAAATAGCATAGCCCGATGCAGTTCCTGAGGGAACTGAAAAATACTCTTTTTTTGGTTAATTTCTTTAACATCTCAACGGAACAATGGATTGTTGTAATTTTTTGCATAGAGATGGTTGAGGGGGTGTGAAATGACATGATTTACTTATAAGCATATCCTGACATAGTTACCGAGGGATCTTTAAAAAAATCATGACCACGCTCGCGAGCCGCTTGCGGCTCACGCACCGCGCACCCTCTAAGACAGTCATAAAAACGATGTCTACGCCTGCGAAGCCGCGGGCAAAAGCTAGATTTAATAATAACAAAATAATACTTATCGAAGCTAGTGCTTTTTCCTCTAAACTCTGTTGTAGGTATGCAATTTGATTGGCTTTAATTTCAAGTCGGTTTTAATTAAACTCAGATTCAAATGCAACACTACATTCTGAAGTTTTTTTTATTTTTTTGACCAAAAATGTACAAGGTTTCTTAGTTTAGGAGTAATCGTCGACCGACTTAAGATTTGCAGTTAGATTTGTAAAAAGTAGATAGATTTTCCATACAAAATATTCTATTACTAACTGCAAAAATAAATTTGTTCTTTTAAATATAAGAAGATTTGCCTTTTGAAAAGACTACAGAACCCTACCGCGCACCGCGCACCCTCTAAGACAGTCATTACAACGATATCCAAGCGGGCGAAGCCACGGGCAAAAGCTAGCTTTTGACTAGACTGTGACTATACCCTAACCTACCCTACCATACCCTACCATATCTACCCTACCCTACTCCACCCTACCCTACCCTTCCCTACACTACACTACACTACACTAAACTACCCTTTTTTAATTTTTTTTTATTCACAATTGGTAAACCCTTGACAACATCTCACCTACTTGAATACCTACCCTACACTACACTACACTACCCTACATAAGAATGTAATAAGTACAAACACTTTGGCGAGAGAGATCGTGCACTGACACATACCATTTAAAGTGGTAGAGGTTGACCGCAGAAATTAATAAAATACCCCATTACGTTTAAGATCATCGTTAACTCGAACTGCCTATGCATTGTCATATTATAAGAATGCGTATGCGCAACTTTGAAAAGTATAATATTAATGTGCAATTAAAAGGGCTGTTTGGTGGTCGCACTCTCGTAAACTTTTGCTGGGTATGGGTGTTATTGAATGTAGCACAAAATACAATGAGTCATGACATCAGCTCATATATACGTCCCCACCGAGGGGCTCGAACCTACCCTGAATTACGGAGATCGGGCCTTAGTCGACCACGCGGGCCCAGTGTGGGTTGGTCAACTTCACATACAACCCTCGAATTTCTTCGACGAAGGCGTGTGCAGGTTTCCTCACGATGTTTTCCTTTACCGTAAAAGCGTCGGATAAACGTACATATGAGATCAAAATTCGAAAACTCATTGGTACGTGGCAGGATCGAACCACGACTTCCCAGATAGCGGCCCTTGCCGTTGCGCCACCATGTATCGGTAAGTGTTCAGTGTTCATACAAGGACGCATGGACGAACGTACAACGCTTGTCTCGTTAAGGCGCAGTGGTACCTAAAAATCCACTTAAACAGGTTTTTAGAATTAATTTTTGAAGTAGTTAACAGTAAATTTAAAATCTAGGAAAACATATTGGTATTATTGAGAATAGTTACGAGGGACTATATCGAATGGAAACACGATTTAATAAAGTTGGCTCGATAGAATAATTTAGTAAAGGTACTCTTTTCGAGCCATTTTATCGTCTATTTTATCGTTTATTTACTATATTTTCGGTTTTATTCTTAAAATAAGTAATTCGATAATATGATTTATTTACTAAAATAAAGTAAATAAGGTGACTGAAGGAAAAACATCGATTGGAATTTTATTTAAGATAAATATGATGAAAATAAAAACGAAAACATCGAAAAAGTGCAAAAGTGTGGTTATTTTCTTCCCTCTTTACACGTAAAGAAAAAGACAAAGACAGATCTTTAAGTACCATTGAGCCTTATACAAACTTGTGATAGTTAAACTTCATACCATAGCATTTTTGGTTTGAGTATTCAATTAAGTACAAGGTACTTTTTACAAGCTTTATTTAACTTGCAATGTACGAGTATGTATGTTTGTTCAGGTGGAATCCTGCAAGTTAAATTTGACCCATTTCCCGGGTTTCCGATTGAGCTGAAATTTTGCATGCATATGTATATCGCGTGACAATGCAACATTAAAAGCTTGTACCTAAATTTTTTTAGGGTTTTCGAAAATTGTTTAGGGTGATGTACCATAAAAAGAAAAAAGGAACCCATATATGTACACTTCGTTATACGTCTGTATGTGTGTCTATCTGTCAAGACCCTTTTTCTCAGAGTAAATTCCTTTAGGTGCATTGATCATATCACCCACCGCTTAGCTCAGAATTCAAACTAACGCCTCAGAACAAAATATCGCTTTTCCCCTTGTTACACAAATAACTATAATTATAAGTCGAAGTTTACATAAAAATAATCAAATTCGTTCAAATTGCTACTTATTTATATTACAGTTATTTGTATTAGATTACATTATAGGGCCACGCGGGCCCAGTGCGGGTTGGTTGACTTCACACACAACCTTCGACTTTCTTCGCAGGCGTGTGCAGGTTTCCTCACGATGTCTTCCTTCACTGTAAGAGCGTCGGATAAACTTAAATATGAAATCGAAATTCGAAAAGACATTGGTACGTGGCAGAATTTGAACCACGACCTTCCGGACAGGAGGTAGCGGCCCTAGCCGTTACGCCACCGACGCTCTAGGTAGGTACATTGTCTAACCAAATTAAATACGAATAATAAGGATACCTAGTCATCAAAGTACTAACTTAACTAAAACAAAACAATTCATCGTTTATTTATAAGACAAACCAAAAAAAGTCAGACAGAGAGCTTTAAAAGTGCAGCGGTCATCGTCACACAGATTAAATTTCCAAGAACACAGGCAAAAATCGTACAAAACCTCTCAGATTTTGTACGAAAACAGGCGGTATACAGTCAGAATATAACGTATTAATCACACCTAATCGCATCCTTAGCGAATGGACCTCAATTAGGACTGAATGGATAAGAAGTAGGTACCTAGTAAAAATGTTTGGAATCAAAAAGATTCCAAAGCTCAAAGACATCGTTAGCGGTTACCGCAAAAAGTGTTCGATTAGTTACGGGGCGAGTTGTGTAAGTGTGTCGGACGAAACTAATTGGCGCAATATGAGTGACATAATTAATTGTACGCTGTCTTGCTTTTGATTTTAGTTATTTATAAGTGTAATTACATTGTTAGCATGCAAATTACTTATTAATATGTCACATGATAAAGTTTGAATAACTTTCTTTAATTTTCTAATTTACCCCCCAAAAGTGCCCCCCATGTTCAAAATTAATTTATTTACGTTACATGTTCGTCTTTGAGTCACCATATACATATGTGTACCAAATTTCAACTAAACCGGTCTAGTAATTTCTGAGCAATTTGGTTGTGACAGACGGACGGGTAGACACACGAGTGATCCTATAATGGTTCAGTTTTTACCTTTTTAAGGTACGGAACCCTAAAAAATCATATCAGCTCATATACGTCCCCACCGAGGGGCTCGAGTCTACCCTGAATAAGGGCGATCGGGCCTTAGTCGACCACGCGGGCCCAGTGCGGGTTGGTCGACTTCACACACAACCTTCGAGTTTCTTCGCAGGCGTGTGCAGGTTTCCTCACGATGTTTTCCTTCACCGTTAAAGCAATCGGTGAGTATATGTACGAGAAAAACTCATTGGTACATTGGCCGTCTGGATTTGAACCCGGCACCTCTGGTTAGGAGGACCGAGTCGTTACCGGTTGAGCCACCGACGCTTTTTACGACTCTAAAAAATAAAAATCTGTAAACCTAGCTTTTTTTTGAAAACCTACCGAAAATTGGTCAAAATCGGTTAACTTTAATGAGGTGAAAATCGCTATCGCCGGCCGCTCAGGTTCACAATTCTTTCAATGCATTTTCTTACACATTTTTATTCACTACAACACAGAGTGAAAAACTTAATGTTTTTTTGCGTGCCTTGAAATGGTTGTTAGGACGGAACATCGGCATTTCCTTTGAGGCTGATTTAGTCATGGACAGCTACTTAATTAATTCTTCAATACCGGCACGTACCGGAGTGTGGGGTTCAGGCATTTGACCCTGCTAACTACCACAGACCTTAACTGGTGACGACGCGACCAAGAAATCGTGAGGCAATCGATAGATTCCATAATCTTGGTGAAAAATTAGAATAGTGACTGCTGTAATAATTAATTGTGAACTGTGTATTTTTCAATAAAATTCCTTCCTACAAAAACAATAACAATGGCCTTTTAAAAAAATCGTTCAGCTACTTCATTCAGCTGTTATTAAGAAATTTTACGCGATTACTTCGACGATTGTGAACTGATTTTAATTATTCTTTTTACGGGGTTCCGGGGCCGAAATAACAAAAAAGGAACCCTTATAATTGAGTCATGTCCATCCGTCCGTATGTCACAGTATTTTTTTTCTTTCACTATTAGACTTACAGTAATGAAATTTAGTACAGATAGAATAGAATGGAATGGAATGGAATAAAGTGGAGTGGAGTAGAGAAGAGTAGAGAAGAGACGAGAAGAGAAGAGAAGAGAAGAGAAGAGAAGAGAAGAGAAGAGAAGAGAATAGAATAGAATAAAAATGTTTTATTCACGAATCAACATCACTCGCAACAGATAATTAAAATATACAATTCACCATACTAGAGAAAGTGTAGAAAAGATACAAAGATACATGTTACCAGATATAGAATAATGACCCGAAATGGAAAATGAAGTCAATATGTCAAAAAAATATTTTAAGGGTTGCCTCCCCTGCATGTAAAAGGGGAACTAATTTATTATTCGAGTGGGGCATCGTTGAATAAGTATCATAAAATGAATTACATGTTTATTATTTGAACACTTTGAGCACAAAAGATGTGCAGTGTGCAGCATTTACAAAAATATTGAGTTCTAAAGTGACACGTTTCGTGACTCTTTTTGACAATGGAATTTAAAATTCTGAAAAAAAAATACTATACAGATACTAGACGCAAGACAGTAACTAAAATAAGCAAACAACAATTATTTTGGTGATGAAACTATTTGTTTAACACTCCTACTATACAAGTGATAGTTGTTTTTTACTGCACCTCCTTCAATGATATCTACAGTCATATGAAATTTGCTAGCCTTGCTAAGAACCCTTAAAAATATAACAAAAAATTTCTAAGGGGTACCCCTCCCCCGCTTACTTTATAACTTAACTGCCTGTGGAACGTTAATTTCTGAAAAAAATACAGATACTAAAACATTACTAAAATAAGAAAACGAAAAATATTTTCAACCTCCTCTCATTCAAGTGAATGTTTTTGACTGCACCTCCTCATCCATACGATCAACTGAGTTATACAATTTGGTAGGAACGTTTTGCATTTTTTTATTTTTTTTAGTCTATCTATAGCGTATCGTGTCCAGCGTGCAGTGGCACATTGTTTATCTATAGCGTAGCGTGTCCAGCGTGGCGTTGCACATTGTCTATTTTTAGCGTAACGTGTCCAGCGTGCCGTGGCACATTGTTTGTCTATAGCGTAACGTGTCCAGCGTGCCGTGGCATATTGTCTATCCATGGCGTAACGTGTCCAGCGTGTCATGGAACATTGTCTATCCATAGCGTAACGTGTCCAGCGTGTCATGGAACATTGTCTATCCATACCGTAACGTGTACAGCCTGCCTAGCAAATTATCTATATATAGCGTAACGTGTCCAGCGTGCCGTGGCACATTGTGTATCTATAGCGTAACGTGCCCAGCGTGCCGTGGTAAATTGTCTATCTATAGCGTAACGTATCCAGCGTGCCGTGGCACATTGTCCATCTATAGCGTAACGTGTCTAGCTTGCCATGGCACAGTGTCTATTTATAGTGTAACGTGCCCAGCGTGCCGTGTCACATTGTCTATCTATAGCGTAACGTGTCCAGCGTGCTGTGGCACATTGTCTTTCTATAGCGTAACGTGTCCAGCGTGCCGTGGCGCAGTGTCTATCTATAGCGTAACGTGCCCAGCGTGCCGTGGCGCATTGACTATCTATAGTGTAACGTGTCCAGCGTGCCGTGGCAGATTTTCTATCTATAGCGTAACGTTCCAGCGTGCCATGGTACATTGTCCATCTATAGCGTAACTTGTCTAGCTTGCCGTGGAAGTGTCTATCTATAGCGTAACGTACCCAGCGTGTTTGTTTGTATGTTTTTCGAGTGTATGAATGTATGTATGTTTATTTATTTCTTTGGCACGCTCCCTAGGCTAAACGGCTTGATGGGTTTTGGAGTGCGAGGTGCAGTTAGGTTCGTCTAGATCCCGTGAGTGACATAGGATACATTTTGACCCGACGTTAAGTTTGCCGCAGGGTTTTTAATTTTCAATTTATTCCTAATTCTTACGTACAAGTAAAATAAATTACTAGTACAAATATTAAGCTTATAGATTGTGTAGCGATAATGAAAGATAGTTGGCTAAAACACCACTATGGGATTTGCCACATAAAACGTTGAATTTGGTTAGCCTAGAAGTGGAAATAAGAAAAGAAAATATTTTTTGGGGTAAATCGGAATAGGTATAAATTTTTAAGAGGAAAAAAAAAGAAAAAGGTAAAATACAGCAGTTATAAAAAACAACGGCGCGGGCGGTGATGTCTAGTGACTTAAAAATACAACGTATTTTTTAACCTTCCTACGAACAAAATTAGTTTTTATAAAAGTCTTGTTTGTGTTCCTGATTAACAACGATTGTCGCTAAATCCGGGTAAAACCTTTTTACTAAAATACAGACTTAAATTAATATCCTATTGACAGAAATATACTATAAACTAGTGTGGCCGGAATTACCCTGAGGCTAAAACATACTACTTAAAATTTTGTTGTTATAATATGGCCATGTGGTAATCAATTTAAGCTTAACCTGATATTTAAATTTCAAAAGGTTTTCATAACCGATAAATAAATGGTAGTATAAATGGTGGATGTCCGAACGGCGGAGACAGCAGACAGGATAAATTGTATGGTACTTCTCTTAGGGCGACTGGCGACTGGTTCAGGATGGCAGTGCCTGGTGGATTAGGTGGGAGAACCGTCTGCCTGGCTGCGGTATATCGCTATCCGTCCCATTGCGGTGCGCCGCAAGCACTCTATGACGGATGCCGGTGGAGGCAACCCTAAAACCAGTTTATCCCGGTACTAAAAGCCCATTTACAAAAAATTCGGGCACGTAATAAAATTACAAACGGAAAACACAAACAAACAATTTAGAAATAGATAAACACCCAGAGGAAAATCCTACACATCACCGCTCGTCTCTTTTCTTCTCTCCTCAAAAAATGTCAAACCCAGCTTTTCAAATTTATTCATCATACTCTCCAAAAAGAACAAATAGTATACAACCAAATAATAAATAAATATTTTGGGACAAATCACACATAGTCATCTGGCCCCAAAGTAGGATTCCCTGTGTTATGGGAACCAGAGACCGTTATACATACTTATATACGTTTAAATACATACATATTATATAGATATTTAACACCCAGACACAGAGCAAACAAATGTGCTCATCACACAATTGTTTGCCCTGGGTGGGAATCGAACCCACAACTCTCGGATCAGCAGTCAAGAGCACTAACCACTGAGCCACCGAATCACTCACTATGTCACTAGTCACATGAAAAATACTATTCCAAGAAAGATTTTATTTTGAGACGAAATATTTTTCGTCACAAGAAACGATAAACAAAAGCTTATATTATTATGATTTGTTTTCAGTTATACAGGGTGTAACTATACAGTGTATTATACAGTTATACTGAACAACTTTTGTTCAATGACTTTGCTGAAATGGCAATTTTATTAACTTCATGCAAATGAATCAGCTGATCGGCCAATTTTGTGCATTTTTGTCCATACTCTCTATGGAGTCCAATTTTTTTTGAGAATTGACTGGGTTCCTCGGGGAAAGTTGTTCAGTATGATGAGTAGAACTCCCAGTTAACGGGTCCTACACCGATTTAGTTACACCCTGTATATTTATTTAAAAACTAGCTTTTGTCCGCGGCTTCGCCCGCGTGGACATCGTTTTTATGACTGTCTTAGAGGGTGCGCGGTGCGCGAGCCGATTCGGCTCGCGAGCGTGGACATAAATTTTCTTCAGATCCCTCGGAATTATGTCAGGATATGCTTGTTAGTAAATCATCTCATTTTCCACCCCCTCGACTATCTCTGTGCAAAAAATCACACAATACCTACATTGTTCCGTTGCGATGTTAAAGAAATTAACCAAAAAAGAGTATATTTTCAGTTCCCTCAGAATATGCATCGGGCTATGCTATTTTCACGGGATAAAAAGTAGCCTATGTCCTTCCTCGTGACACAGGCTACTTGCATGCCAAATTTCATTAAGATTGGTCATGGCGTTGAAGCGTGAAAAGGTAACAAACAAACACATTTTCACATTTATAATATTAAGTTATTATTAAAGTTATTGTAAATTACTTATTTAATTGATTTTAAATGTTTCTCAACGTAATCATTTAACTAAACTTAAACTCAGGCGTGGTCGCCTCACAAAGCCTTTGGACAGCTCCTTGACGAGAACAAATCGTATTCCCCAAGTTTTTTGACCGCACACCTTGTTATCCCAAAGGAATTCCTTTAAACCCATCATTCTCCATACCACGGACAAACTTAATTTCTATTGAGAAACGATGGAAAAAAGCGTGGCGAAATCAGACTAACGTGAGATACATTGATTTTTTATATTGATTGATTGCGAACCATGTGGGCTCCGGGCCCGCTGACGCTGCCTTCAGGCCAACAGATGGATTTTATATTAAGTTTTGCCGCAATTACCCTTGCACGATTCATAACTTATAAAACGCTCTATCTTAGATTTCTATAAAGTTTGTTAGATTGGTATCTCGAACACATCCTTATTAATATTATAAATGTGAAAATGTGTTTGTTTGTTACCTTTTCATGCTTCAACGCCTTGACCAATCTTAATGAAATTTGGCAAGCAGGTAGTGTCTGTGTCACAAGAAAGGACATAGGCTACTTTTTATCACGTGAAAATAGCATAGTCCGATGCAGTTCCTGAGTGAACTGAAAATATACTCTTTTTTTGATAATTTCTTTAACATTGCTACGGAACAATGGATTGTGTGATTTTTTGCACAGAGACGGTTGAGGGGGTGGGAAATGACATGGTTTACTAATAAGCATATCCTGACATAGTTTCCGAGGGATCTGGAGAAGTCCACGTCCACGCTCGCGAGCCGCTTGCGGCTCGCGCACCGCGCACCCTTCAAGACAGTCATAAAACGATGCCCACTCGGGCGAAGCCGCGGGCAAAAGCTAGTTTTAATAATAACAAATACTTATCGAAGCTAGTGCTTTTTCCTCTAAACTCTGTTGTAGGTATGCAATTTGATTGGCTTTAATTTCAAGTCGGTTTTAATTAAACTCAGATTCAAATACAACGTACATTCTGAAGTTTTTTATATTTTTTGGCCAAAAATATACAAGGTTTCTTAGTTTAGGAGTCATAGTCAACCGACTTAAGATTTGCAGTTAGATTTGTAAAAAGTAGATAGGTTTTCCATACAAAATATTCTATTACTAACTGCAAAAATAAATTTGTTCTTTTAAATATTATGTAGATTTACCTTTTTAAAAGACTACAAAAACCTACTATCCGCGTGGTCCGACACGCACTTGGCCACATTTTCATATTTGTTTTGAAATATTTGACAAATACCCATTTATAATATCATCGGGTGGACAATTTAATAATTCAGGTAAATGTCCTTACACATTGTTAACCCTCTTCTTACTACTGTCGTTTTAAAACAACATTTTTTCAATCAAAAGAAATTTTTCATTAGATTTTTTTTATTGCCATTATATTTTTAGTAGCCACGTTTCAAATACAAAATTTTGCCCCCTTATTTTTTGTAAAAAGTAGGTATCATTTTTGTGACCACACTCGTACTCGTACTTAGATCAACCGACTCCCAAAAAGAAATGGGTTCTCAATTCGACTGTGTGTTCTTTTTGTGTGTTTGTTCTGCGATATCTTTGCAGATTGTAAACCGATTTTCATAGTTATTTATTTATTCGATTGGGTATGTTCTCGAGTTGGTCCCATGTTAATTTTATCAAAATCGGTCAAGTACTTTTACAGAAAATTAACGTAAATTAAAAATAAAAATGCAAATTGTACAAGTTGTTATTGTTTGTACTAATTATTTTCCTAATACTTTACAGTAAAATTTTGTTATAAGAACTGACTGTGGATTCCTCGGGGAGAGTTGTTCAGTATAATGTCTAGAAACCCATTTTAGGAACCATGTGTAGGCCCCACACCATTTTTAAGGTTCCGAAGTTAACAAGGAACTTATAGTTTCTCCATGACGTCTGTCTGTCCGTCTGTCCGCGGCTTAGCATAGACACTATTAGTACTAGAAAACTGAAATTTGGCATGAGTAGATATATTAATCACGCCGACAAAGTGGTACAATAAAATATTTACTTGGGAACCTCACCTACATGACGTAAAGAGGGGGTAGGTTTTTCGTTGACGTATCCTATCGAGTGGGGTATCGTTGAATAGGTCTATCAAAACTACTGAAGGTTTGATGTATCCAATTTGCGGTTCAGGAATCGGTTTGCGAATTATTAAGGCTTAAAGTGCAAATTTTGGTTGCAAAATGGTTATATAAATTCTATGACCCCTATAAAGCGATGGAATAAAATCTGATAAAAATATTTAGGGAACCTCCCCTACATGTAAAGTGGGGGTATATTTATATGTTCACGTACCCTATTGCGTGGGGTAACGTTCAATAGGTCTTTCAAATCTATATACTGTTATTTTTACGATAAATTAGTCGTTTACTAATAAGTATCAGTGATGACTTAAGTTGGAGGTACATACGAGTATGTCCCCCCCCCCCCCTATTTCCGCTATTTCAGCTTGATAAAGAGTATGTAAAACTGGAACGTTGGACTTGCCGAAAATTATCTAATGATTAAGATATTGAGTCACTATGACCGTGCAGTCATTTTAGGGTTGGTACCGTAGTCAAACTAGGAACCCTTATAATTTTGCCATGTCTGTCTGTCCGTCGGTATGTTCCAGCCGTTTTTCTCAGACAATTTTGCAACTATACATCTGAAACTTGGTATGGTTATATAAATCTATGACCCCTGTAAAGTGATGAAATAAAATCTGCCAAAAAGTATTTAGGAAACCTCCCCTGCATGTAAAGTGGGGGTATATTTATTTGTTCACGTACCCTATTGTTTGAGGTAATGTTCAATAGGTCTTTCAAATCTACTGTTATTTTTTACGATAAATGATTTGTTTACTAATAAGTATCAGTGATGACTTAAGTTGGAGTTACATATGTCCCCCCTCCCCTCTACCAGCTAAACCTCTATTTCAGAGAATCTGAATTTAGAAGGAAAATTGTCACGGCTAAGTAGCCTTACTTAAGCTTTCTTAATTTAAGAGTATTAAATTAAGCTTATGTGCAGATGGATCTGTAAAAAAGATTTTTTTAAATATATTTTCTATTCAAAATGTTCTGTATACCAATTGCAAAAATAACTTTGTTTTTTAAAACATACATTAAATTTTGGAAAAGACGTACGAAGCCGGTTTTTACACCCCCTTGTATAACAAGTATAAAAGTTAGGTACGTTATAAACTTGGAACATTAGGTATATGTATAATTTTCTTAGGAGCTATATAGAGGAGCAGTAAGAAAGGTTTTTCTTTAATCTACCATATGGGGGCGGGGGGGGTTAAAAAGTTTGCATTGAAAACGGGCTGTTTAAAATACGAAACCCACACTAACGAATTCGGAGGCGTAGTCTATAAATAAAACAACAAAAATTTATCGAAACCATGAAATAAAGCAAGAATTCCTTTCTAAGATTCTGTCAAATTTCAAAATGTCCAAAAACAAAACAAACACTTTCATCACACTCACTACACCTGAATTATTTCAACTTGATCCAAATCTTGATCTTTACTTTTCAGGGTGCCGCAACGGTAATAGCAGCGGCATTATCAAAACACGCGGGTTCCGGCTGAACGGGTGGGTTCGCGCCACGGACTATTTGGTCTGCGGGCTTACAGGCAGACGCAGACGGCAGACTCTTTGTCGGACCGCGGCCTATAATGGAGCGTGACAATGTTTCTGTTTTTACTTCTTAATTGGGGATAAGTATCCGGTTAAGTGTCTTTTTTTGGTTGCTGTTGTATATTAGACATTTTGTTGAATGGATTGGAGGAGACAGATATGACTATTAAAGTGACAGTATCTTTGTCTGATTTGTAGAACTAACAAAACATCTGATCTACTTGTTTGTTTGTTTGTAGTTGTTTGTTTGTTTGTTTGTCGGACTCGCACTACGAGGGTTCCGTACCGCCACACCTCTCTACACAACTATGATAACTAATTTATACCTTTTGAAATTACAAACAATAGACATCAACGCAAGCGACAGAAAAATATGTTTTTTTTTTATTTTGTTCGATTTTTTTTTTGTTATATATCAGAATTATTACTATAATTACATCAAGTTTCACGCTTGTATGTAACTATTACCTTATTGACGATAGAGCAAAATATAAAATACCTCTTAAAACACGTTTTTTGTATAAGCGTATTTATTTTTTCTCAATTTTCTATCTATTATGGTTCATGAAATACAGCCCGCTGATGGACAGACAAACGGACATACAGCGGAGGCATAGTAATAGGGTCCCGTTGGTTACCTTTTGGGTGTATGGAATCCTAAAAAACTTTGTTGGCCTTATAACCACATAGTAAGGCTTTGAAATTCTATTTTGTATAAAAAGTGGTGGGTTTTCTGGTCACTGGTATTTTTTCGCCATAAGTCATATGCACAAAACTTGAGCAGTTCAATTATTAATAGCTCGTTTAAAAATGAAGTTAGCTTTTATGCAAAAAAAATAATTCACCTATCTAAGCACTTTTTCAATGGACAATAGGTATTTTTGGGATTCACTTAAGGCCCCGTGGTACCTAAAAATCCATAAACAGGTTTTTAGAATTCATTTTTGAAGTAGTTAACAGTAAATTTAAATTCTAGGAAAACATACTGGTGTTATTGAGAATAGTTACGGGGGATAATATCGACTGGAAACACGATTTAATAAAGTTGGCTCGATAGAATAATTTCGCAAAGGTACCTCTTTTCGAGCCATTTTATCGTCTATTTTCAGTTTTATTCTTAAAATAAGTAATTTCATAATATGATTTATTTACTGAAATAAAGTTCATAGGGGACTGAAGGGAAAACATAGAATGGATTTTTATTTAAGATAAAGATGATGAAAATAAAAATGAAAAACATCGAATAAGTGCAAAAGGGTGGTTATTTTCTTCCCTCTTTACACGTAAAGAAAAAGACAAAGACAGATTTTTAGGTACCATTGCGCCTTAACATAAATTTATATTTTAGTAAACCATTTCAATAGGCATATTTAAATAATCATGTTTAAAAGGCGGTCAAATTCGTGTCAAACCAAGTGCAAATTACTGTTCCGTAGTCTTTTCAAAATTCAATGTATATTTCAAAAAACAAAGTTATTTTTGCTATAGGTATAGAACATTTTGAATAGAAAATAAAAAAAAACTTTTTACATATCCAACTGCATTTCACATCAGCTCATATATTCATAAATCCCCACCGAGGGGCTCGAGTTAGGCGATAGGGCTGAATTAAGGCCACGCGGTCGTCCACGCGGGCTCAGTGCGGGTTGGTTGCCTTCTCACACTACCTTCGAGTTTCTTCGCAGGTGTGTTCAGGTTTCCTCACGATGTTTTCCTTCACCGTAAGAGCGTCGGATAAACTTAAATATGAAATCGAAATTCGAAAACACATTGGTACGTGGCAGGACTCGTACCACGAACTCCCGGATAGGTCCTTGCCGTTGCGCCACCGAAGCATATCTTAAGTTTATACTTTTAAATTAAGAAAGTCTACTTAGCCGTGACAATTTTCCTTCTAAATTCAGATTCTCTGAAATAGCGGTTTAGCTGGTAGGGGTGAGGGGGGGACATATGTAACTCCAACTTAAGTCATCACTGATACTTATTGAAAATAACAGTATATAGATTTGAAAGACCTATTGAACGTTACCCCGCGCAATAGGGTAAGTGAACAAATAAATATACCCCCACTTTACATGTAGGGGTACCCAAAATAATTTTTGACAGATTTTATTCTATCACTTTACAGGGGTCGTATATTTATATAACCATACCACGTTTCGGCCGTATAGTTGGAAAATTCTCCGTGCAAAACGGCTGGAACATACCGACGACAGACAGACATGGCAAAACTATAAGGGTTCCTAGTTTGACTACAGAACCAACCCTAAAATGACTGCACGGTCATAGTGTGACTCAATATCATCTTTAGAGAACTTTCGGCACGTCGAACGTTCCAGTTTTACATACTCTTTACAAGCTAGGTACTTGACAGGCTAGGAAGCAAATAAAACTATCTGAGATCTCCAACATAATGTGCTCGTCTGACACTTACATTTTTTATGATTACAATCGAAATAAGCACTAACCACATTCTCACGATCTCAGTTCACACGGCTAAAGATATTTGGGTGATCGCTGTGCACTGTGCAGTCGACTGCGGAACACGTAGGTGCTGCTGGTTTCACGCCCCGTTTGGTCTCCTCTCGCTACCAGAAACAGATCATAACAAAATCGATTTTTATTATTACGTCTCCATACTGAAAAACTCGATAAGAACTTTTTATACGTGTTTTTTGTTTCCTTTTGGGCAATGAACGTAAATTTGTTCTAGTAGATTTCGATTCGAACCCACTGTGCAGTTATATCTAAATCAGCACTATTATTAGGTAGGTCCTCAAGAATCTACACGGTGTAACATAAAGGTGTGGTGATACTTAAAGGTGGGTTTTCACTCGACAAATTGAACAAATTTATCCAAGAAACCGATGATCAATTCGAAAAAAAAACTTACTATACAAAGCAGCCAATCAACTGAACGATTCCAAAAAATAATTTGTGTCTGCAGCAAAATTTTAGAACATACTTAAGTTGTTCAGTTTGATTTGTACATCCCACCTCAATCACCACACCTTTATTTTACACATTTGTACTGTACATTTATAAATATTTTTTCTTTTGATATTAATACAAAAAAACGTTAGTGAGTCAGTAATAATATTTCATTAGCTCATTTCTAAAAACATAATATTAGGCTGTAGTTTGTTTGAAAAAAAAAACATGTTTGAAAAAAAAAACATTTTGTCAATTCCCAAACAATTCCCACGATTTCATTTCGATTGGTTTAAATAGTCATTTCGTCAAAAAATTTTTATACTTTGATTGTGGACATTATTATACTTCGTCATTTTTCGCTTTAGACCATTCATAGTCGCCAAACTTAAAATAACAATAATTACTGTCATACATCCATTACACAAATTGCGTTATGTTCAAAGTTTATAAAGACACAAAAAGTAGGACGTACATTCAGTCTTGATTAATTACTGAGCGTTTAATTGATAGTATTAATTCATTAAATGTTAATATTAATTTGGACGAGCGACGGCAGGGCCGTACTGAGGTTTGGGCGTGGGCCAGGAATGCTAGTGTCTCATTAGGAACAATTAGTATGGCATAAATTAGCCAACATTGTCAGGAAACGACGCGTCGGTTGGGTAATTACTGCACGCTATTATTGTTTATAGTTATTAATAAATAGCCGGACTAATAAGGAGGCTGTAAAACATAAGTGAGTATCTATGTCCTGTGTGGGTTGCCAGTGGCGGGTGGCCAGAGATTATCATGTGGATAACATCGATGCTGCGTTATTATAGTATTGAACAGTATAAGTAGTAGTAACCGCCTCCGTGGCGTAATGGTTTGTCCATTCGCTTCAAACCAGGAGGTCGCGGGTTCGATTCCCGGCGGAGTCAACTTGTAAGACTCGGTTTGGTTGGTGGTAGGGCATTTGTCTAAGCCCACCTGGCTAGCTACCACCATCTTATCTGTCTTGCCGCAAAACATCAGTGTTAACAACATTAATGTGTTCCGGCTTGAAGATAAGATAGCCAGATCCCCATTGCGTTGGGAAATCTTGGTAAGCCCGCTTACATCTACGGAATCATCGTCACTTACCATCAGGTGAGTGAGATGATGCCAAGGGCTTACCAATGGAGAATTAAAAAAAGGTACCTATTTTAAATAATAACATAGTTATATCTAAACTGTGTTTTACTAATTTAATCTACAAGTGAAATTGATCAAGAAAGCAGTTTGAAAAGCAAAGTGTTCGAAAAAAGCTACGAAAAACATCGTTAGCGGTATTTCTCAACATCAAACATGGCGCCATCCACGCGCCGATACCTCATTTCAACGTCAAAATTCTCGCAATTTTTTTCAAATTACAGGCGCCCCCTGTTCGAAATTCAAAAATCGTAGTCGTTCTATTCGAAAAATGTTTACGCATGCACAAATCATAGGCGCCTCCGTCTTGTAACGCCTGTTCCAAATTTAAGTTTAGAGCGCACAGTGGTACAAAAAACGCAAGCGGCTGGACAAAAACGTTGCACGCGTGGAATAGCGCGAGCAGTTAGTGCAGTGTCCGTGACAGTCTAATGACCGATGCTTATCGTCACTGAGGTCTGAGCGAGCCATGTCTGAACCACCACTGGGCGAACGTTCGAATCAAACTGATGTTGTAAGGTAATGAATAGAGCAATTTGTATATAAAAGTTTTTTAAAAATAGGGATGTGACGTTAATAGAGATTTGGGTGGGTAATGAGGCGAGTGAATTAAATAGTTAAACATAGTTGGAACGTATTAAAAGAAATTGTAGAGATACTTTATCGCGTAGCTTTCACCCTTCGTCATACATAAATCAACATTAAAAACCATGCAAACCAAATAGCTAAGAAATGTAATGAATGATGGATCAGACTTGATGTTAAGTTTTCAATAATCTGGGTTTGTATGGGAATTACCTTATTCAGTTTTTTTTATAGATTAAAAAAACACCTATCGCGTAGGAGGCCTTATTAAGTTCTAGTGAATCAGAAAGTTTCATTTAAATCGTTAAAGTCTTACCCTTAAAAATTCAATTGGAAGTAACTCATTTAATTGTTTCCTGGATCAATGAACTTTGTAGCGTAGTAGACATACAGTTCTGTTGTAATGTAATGACGTACAAAGTTTTATTCTCATCTCTATTCCTCCTTTGCTCGCTAACGTTTGAGGACTGTTGAAAGTGAAAAGGCTAACTCAACTAACTAATGCAATTTAATTACTTATTACACAAATTTAATCTTTCAAATCAATATTAACACAAGCTGAAGGTCCAACAATTACCTACCTACGTAATACTTGTCTAGTTAATAAACTATGAATATAATACAATGGTACTATGTACTGTGTATGTGAACTACAACACATCTTGATCGCTTACCTAGACGTCTTGACTAGACGAGGGCATTTGGAGCGAGGCTATATGTAAGTACTGCAATGTTCATCGCTCTGATTAGCTTTTAAGGTAGCTTAGCTGCCAAAGCTTAAGGGGAGTTTATCTGAGGGGAGTTTAGTGGGTAGTGTGGTCTTGGGCCTGTGCATATTTATTTATATAAGGTGCTGAAACTATTTTAACTGGTGCTTCTACCCATGAAACTGAACAACTTTCCCCATGGAACTCATAATCAAATCGCAAAAAAAAATTGACTCTCCCATACTACCTCGATCAGCTCATCAGCCAACTTAGTATGGGAAGTTCAATTTTTTTTAGATTTAACTATGGGTTCTATCGGGAAAGTTGTTCAGTTTCATGGGTAGAAGCACCAGTTAAAATAGTTTCAGCTAATTTTGTTAGACCTTATATATACCTTATGTATATAATGGGTATGTATGCATATAGGCGCAGGGCTGTGAGTCCCACATAACCAGTACAGCCGGCTGTTATTGGTATGCTTAAAAGCATTCTCCTCTTTCCCTCCTCCTCAGTACCAGCGAAAAAAAAAACATTAAACAACAACTTCATGTAGATACAAGTAGGTATGTAAGTAATGCCGTAATGCGGGCGTTATACTTAATGCCTATGTAAGACATTGAGATCAGATCTTTGCGAACATTGTAGTGCAGGTGTATGGGTTAAGTTGGATCTTTGTTTGGTAGACTGCACAGACTAGTTGCACAATGATTGTGCATCAGATGATTTTGTTGATAGCAATGCTGTTTTTGTTGGATTAGGGTCTGGAATACATATTTTGTTTAATTGATCACTGAAATAAAGAACATTTGGTTTTAAGTGTTTCGTATCACAGGGTGCCAAACGGGACTCTATTACCTAATATTTGGTATTCTTTGCTATTAATAAAGCCTACAACATCCGTTCGTCAGTATGTCCTACCTTTAAAGGGCTGTATCTTTTGAACCGTTACAATTAGAGCCAATTGAAACTTTCACAGAATATGAATTAGGTATTGTAATGGAGGATTTCTTAACAGGTCGTCGACGTTTGGTTGTTTCTTAATCGAAAATTGTACTGTTACGTTTTTGTAGTCTCCCTCATGTCGTAACGTCAGTGCAGGCGGCTCATTACATTCAACACAATTACCTTATTGACCGAGCGAGCTTAGGGAAAATGCTTCTGTATGTCTGTCCGTCGGATGTCCGGCAGTTCTATCTATCTAAAGCTCGCATTTCTCAACCGATTCTTTTAAAAATCAAATCAAAATAATTTATTTTTAATAGTTGCTTACACACACACTTTTAAATAGTCAAAAAAAACGTAGTTTCTATTACATAATGTCATGTTTCAGGTTAAAGTCTCAGGTAATGGTATTTGTTATAGAATCAACATATATATCTTTGTCATTTACATAATCTTCAAGGCAAGAGTGAATAGGCATTATTTGAGTTTGCGTGTACCATCCTCGACTGTATCATCACTTACCATCAGGTGAGTTGCAGTCAAACGCACTCAAATTTTTAATAAAAAAAAAAAAAAAAATCTATTATTTTATAATATCTTCTAGAGCACAAGCATTTTTTGACATGAGTCTTGAATTTGTTCTCTGACGAACTACATAGTTACATTTTGTGAGCAGGTTCGATAATTACATGGATTTTTGTTCTTAATTCAGTTTTTTGAAATTTTTCAAAATGACGGAGCCATGGGAGTTGAAAATGTAAAAAATTTCATATTCCATCAAGCCATTTAAAAAAAAACTTGCGAGGCCCCTGCAGCTTATAGGTAATAGGTGCAATGTGCATACATCTAAAGAAGAAACCGATTATTTTTTACACAAAACTTTGTTATTGAGCAAAACACTCTCTTTGAAGTTTCAGTGAGCCGATAACGTTTTTTAAAGCTCATCCAGTTCCAAGTAGTCAAAACAAACCATTTGAGGCCTCTCCAAGGCGCAAGGCGCGCCACTTGAGTTTATTGCGTTCTTTTATTTTATACGCGTTATTTATTGCTCCTTAATGCGGCTAAAAAGGTCGTTCGAGACTAGTGATGTGCGCAATTGATTATCAATAATCGATTATGCAAGTAATCGGCTGCAATCGATTATGATTTTCTTAATCGATCATGATCGATTTTGAGAAAAGAGCACTACAACACTACTGAATTCTACTATTTTGTTCGTCATTTCGTGAAATTAAATTGAATTGAAACATCTTGATTATATAATATTTTTGAATGCAAATTTATCTAATTTGCATTCAAAAAAAGTTTGAAACCATATAGAATATAGGAATCAGATTTTATTGGTTTTTTTTTTCTTAGAGAATTTCTTTTGTATTACACATGTGGTGATTATAAATAAATAATAATTATAATTAATTTTTGTATTAAACCATTGCTTTAACCAATAATAAACGAAAACACTAGGAACATAATAATTCATAATAAATAATAATAATATAAACATAACACAACTGATACTGCGTTTTTTTTAATTTATAGAATAGTATAGAGTATCATCATCATCATCATATCAGCCGAAGGAAGTCCACTGCTGGACATAGGCCTATAGGGTATAGAGTATAGTCTAAGAAATTATTTTACATTTTGTCCAAATTGTAGCAGTTTCTTCGTATTTGCTTTTGGACCGGACAGTTGTCAACGGAGTCTTAAATAATCGTCCATAATCGATTTATGATCGATTACGAATATTTCAATAATCGATTAAACGATTATTAAATTAATCGAGGCCGCACATCACTATTCGAGACCAGCCACTGCGTAACAACGGCTAGCGGCTAGCGGCTCAGTGGATTTGTGCATTTTGGAAATGTATGAGTACGACAGCAAGGCGTGTAGAGTAAACTTTTTGAACGCAGCTCCTTGTCGCCATCGCACGTAGGGTTATCAGATGTTAAATTGAAAAGTCCTGACAAAAAGCCTGATTTTTATCAAAAAGTCCTGACATTTTACTGAAACGGGCTCGGTTTGACGACGCATAGTAGTCATAGTAATAAAACACCACTTATAATATACCTTTTGAGCCTACTCTAACTCTCCACATAATGAAAATTACACCATTTATTTTAGCCCATGGGCTGCTTGATAAAAGACCTATAAACACGTAAATAATCAAAAAAAACCTGACATTGTCAAAGTCCGGCCGGAATCCTGACTGGTGTCTAAAAATAAAAATCCTGACATGTCAAGACAAATCCTGACGTCTGGCAAGCCTATGCACGTCACACTCAAGATTCTTGACGAATCCAATACATTTATTTGTTGAAGAGTTCGGTACAGTATGGTGTCAACACAACAGTGCTGAATTGCTCGAACTCAACCTTATATAAAGGTTTACAAAATTTTTAATTTAAAAAATACTTACATCATATCAGCCGAATGACGTCCACTGCTGGACATAAGTCTCCCCCAAGGATTTCCACGAAGGTTCTGCGCTGCCCGCATCCAACGGCTTCCCGCGACCTTCACCAGGTCATCAGTCCACCGAGTGGGGTGCGTACCTAAGCTACGCTAGAACTTTACTACCCCGACGGCCATCTATTCTAATACTCATTTAATATCATTCTTAGTTATGAAGTTATAGTCGACCAACTTAAGACGCACGTTTGGATTTGTAAAAATTCATAGATTTGACATACAAAATGTTCTTATAACAATTTAACTGCACATATAATTTTGTTTTTTTTAAAATATACCTATTTATATTTTTTGAAACGACTACGGAAACGTCCGAGTCCGACTCGCACTTGGCCGGTTTTTATAACATTTACTAGTAGGTGACAAAGCTCGTAGCTTAGTTGCATGGTTTCGTCGATCACGCAAGTTAACTGAATTGAAGCGCGGTTATTACCTAGATGGATTTATCTCTAATGGTGACAGTAAAGTTGTTAAACCGCGTCAGATGCAATTTTTGACAGTAGGGTCCGCTACAAGCCCTACAAGTCCTCCACCAACCCGGACTTGGTCCCCTTGTGTGGAACAGGTATGGCCTAAACCCGAGTTTGGGAAGAGACTGGTGCGCTAAATTAATATTATATGATAAATCGATTAAATTAAAGGATTCTTAGTTTATAAGATGGCCGTTGGGGCAGTTAAGTTCTAGCGTAGCGTAGGTACGCACCCCACTTGGTGGACTGATGACCTGGTGAAGGTCGCGGGAAGCCGTTGGATGCGGGCAGCGCAGAACTTTCGTGGAAATCCTTAATTTAATGTTTTTGTCATAGCACACTTCAAAAATGTCATGACTGCGGTAAAACGTTTAAACATTAAACTATTTATTTGTAGCAATTAAGTAGTTAGTGCCAAACGGGCGCTTCACTAATAAAATTGGCACGATTTCAAATGAACGACAAATTAATTATCTATTTTCATTTTCAGGGCATGCTTCAGATATAGTTTTATGTTTCTGGCAGGTTGAGAATATACTCAATCGGGTACCTACATATGTATTGTCACAGAAGGGTGAACAGTAGATTGTTTAACAAAGGAGCGAACAAAGTGTTTCTTTGAGTCCAGAGCCGAGCAAAGGGTTCTAGGGTAAAATCCCCAGAGTAGGGAGGGGTTGTAATTTGTAAAGCAGAGTCTTGAGTGCAGCGACGCGACGACGCGACGCGCGACGGTACGTCACTCGAGTTTAAGGCGAGGCATTTTTAAAACAGTTGTCTCTGTTTTTTCCTTAACGTGTAAGGAGTCAAGACAATAACCACACTTTTGCACTTTTTCAATGTTTTACGTTGTTATTTCTCATAAGACTTCAATTTAAAAACTAAAATGTAGCAGGTTCTCTGTAGTACTTAAAAATAAATATCTACATATAAAAACTATGTGCAATTTTTTTTTTATTAATAAACAATTTGTTTTAGACTTTTTTTTAGACGTTTTAGACCTGTTTTGGGTTTTTTTATGATCGAGTACACACTATCATGTAACATATTAGCACATTCCTCAGACAATATCCTTAAGTATGTTCAATATTTTTTGCGAGACCGATACTTAGTAGTAATTACCCAAAAAAATTGATCTAGCAAAAGGGTTTTTCCGCTTCTCCACCGGTGGCTCGACAGTGTCGCTCCCGAGCGAGGTGGACACTTTACTTTCTATCAGAAAGTATGAGAAACTAAATAAGTGCAACTTATGAATAAGAATAGTACGAATACACGCTCGAAAAGGTTTTATTTGTCTCTCCATTTTAGTGCGCATAATTGTGTTTTATCCGCTAGCGTGGAAATACATAATTTTAAAAATAAGAACCAAATGACTTGTTATGTTGTTTTACTTGCGGATTTACGTGCTGATGGTGGCGCATCGGGAGCCGGGTCTTTCCTTTCCCTCTAATATGGTTGATGGGAGCGATGGCTGACTCTCGCGTTATACTCGTGACCGGATGCTGTCCGTGTGAACTGGCCCTACTCTTGTTAAATGCATTCAGTGATTTTTATGTTTATCTTTTCGTGTCATATTGTTTTCATGTTCTAATGATATAATCTGATCTATATCAACTACTTTAATTTTGACGTTATTAACTAATATTTGTTTATTTCTTGATTCTTCACAAATGTCATTGACTATCAGAAAGAGTGTAATTTGCACCTATTTTAAATAAATATATTGAATATTGCACCTAAAAATGCTCCTCGCTGTAGTGAGGTGGAAAAATTGAGATTTTCGCTCGGCAGCAAGTTATTTTGCGTGTCGTACCTACCTTTGAGACCCTCGCCAGTCGCTAGAGGATATTGGAAAATGTAATACATTATGCAAAATGACAAGGATATATGGATAGACATGTATGTATGTATTTATGAATCCTCCAGCAAACACCATAACCTGAGACTGTATACCTAACCTGAATCATAACATTATTTTTGAAAGATATTACAATTTTTTTGACTACCTTCCTATTTAAAAGTGTGTGCACACCTTTGTTGGTACTTAAATAAAACATTTTTAAAGTGAAACTTTTATTACACCGTCTCAAATTTTTTCGTCTGTGTGTTGCGTGTCGCGTGACGGTCGCTTTAGTCTGGACGGTATGATCGTTTCGTCCTCTGTACCGTAGCGAGAGCAGCCATGATCGTTTCGTCCTCTGTAATTAAACTTTTATTTTGATTTGATTACTTTTCTTTGCGCATTGTGTTCCGACTTCATTACCAATCCATGAACGTTTCCCTTCTATAGTAATACGGAGTATGCATTAGCAGTACGAGTATCTCCAAAATCTCTCACCCATCTAATATCGTTAAAAAAAGCTACTAAACCTGGTAGCAGCTTATAAATCACTGGATGGCAATAATGTGGGTTGGGCCCCCAGGGGACCGGCGTGGCGGCGCGGCGTGATCGACGTTGCGTTACCGGCGTGCGCGCGCGCGGGTGGCGTGATCGGCGGCGTGATCGGCGGCGGCGGGACGTAGAAACGCGGAGCCGACAACACTTCCTTTTGTCACGTAATTGTCCAAATTGTTATTAGCCAGAATAAAGACATATGGCTGTGGGAGAGAGATGAGAAGGGACTGGGTGAGGTTGAAGGAGGATTTATAGAGTTTTACTGATAGTTTGTATTCCAGTGCTGGTTAAACAGAAGAGAATGGAATAGGACACGTTAAATATTATACCACCACTTTTCCACCACTTTAGTGAAGAACATTTAAAGATGATAATTGATTAGGCTCAAGGTCACCCAAAGGGCAATGGAGCGTTCTATGCGTGATCGAATCAGAAACGAGGAGATCCGTAGCAGAACCAAAGTAACCGACATAGCTCTCAGAATTGCTAAACTTAAGTGGCAGTGGGCGGGGCACATTGCTTGTAGAACAGATGACCGTTGTGGCATTAAAGTTCTCGGGTGGCGAACATGGACCGGAAAACGTGGTGTAGGCAGTCCTCCCACTCGGTGGACCGATGTCCTGGTGAAGGTCGCGGGAAGCCGCTGGATGCGGGCAGCGCAGAACCGGTCGTCGTGGAGATCCTTGGGGGAGGCTATGTCCAGCAGTCGACGTCCTTCGGCTGATATGATGATGATGATGAATTGATTCGTATAAAAAACATGACAGGCAATGTGCCAATTTTAGGAAAAGTTAATCCATTCATAATGTCCCGAAAAATGTGCAATTACCTGTAACTAATTTTACAAATTACTCGGATTTTTGGCTTTTTGTGTGTACAATATGCCCTTGTGCTCGGTCCCATTGAGTTAATCTTTCAATCCCGTATAAGATTTGTTGCTTTCTCGTATTTGTATTTAGTAGCTGATGAATGAGATTGATATTTATAGGCGGGATGAAAGATGATATTTTAATAGTTGTTATTTTGTATAATTGCTTTTTATTTTAAGCGTGGGGGTCTGAAGCATTATGGTGGGGTGCTGTCAGGGGCAAAACAATATATTCGAAGTTAGCGAGTGGGTACAATATGTGAAGTCAATAGAACACCGAATAGGTTTTCTCTTCATCTACACAAATAGTTTAAGTAAATTAACAACCAATCACTGAAAATGAAATCTTGTCAGATCCTTACTAATATTCTAAATGTGAAAACGTGTTTGTTACCTTTTCACGATTCAACGCCTTGACCAATCTTAATGAAATTCGGCATGCAGGTAGCCTGTGTCACAAGGAAGGACATAGGCTACGTTTTATCCCGTGAAAATAGCATAGAGTTCCTGAGGGAACTGAAAACATATATTTTTTTGGTTAATTTCTTTAACATCGTAACGGAACAATGGTTGTGTGTTTTTTGCTCAGAGATGGTTGAGGGGGTAGGAAATGACATGATTTACTAATAAGCATATCCTGACATAGTTCCCGAGGTATCTGGAGAAAATCCACGCCCACGCTCGCGAGCCGCTTGCGGCTCGCGCACCGCGCACCCTCTAAGACAGCCATAAAAACAATGTCCACGCGGGCAAAGCCGCGGGCAAAAGCTAGTTACAAAATAAATCTAAAGCTTATTAAAGTTGTCCTAGAGTAGTTTCAAGAGGTCAAAATGAAATGCGACAAGTTTGTCTTCGAATGTGGTCGATAGCGTGTGGTCGTGCGTGTGCGCAGCTATTCGATGCGTCTCCGCCACATGTTGACAGTGAGTCGACAACAAAACGCCCAGCTCATTGACAGATTTAGTGGGAACACTGGATGTCACACAAAAGCTCGAAAAACACAACCCAGTGCGTGTCGGGTTACGCATAATGTAGGGTTCCGCAATTGTACTTACTAACATTTTTTTTTATTCTGGGACAAATCAAACATGGTCATCTGGCCCCAAAGTAGGATTCCCTGTGTTATGGGAACCAGAGACGGATATAAATTACTTATATACATTTAAATACAGACATAATATAGATATTTAACACCCAGACACAGAGCAAAAAAATCTGCTCATCACACAAATGTTTGCCCTGGGTGGGGATCGAACCCACAACCCTTGGATCAGTAGACTAGAGCACTAACCACTGAGCCACCGAGTCAGTCAAAACATTATTATAAATGTGAAAATGTGTATGTTTGTTGTTTGTTCGTTTGTTACCTTTTCACACTTCAACGCCTAAAACAATCTTGCCGACATTTGTCATGGAGTAGCCTATTTCACGGGGAAGGACATAAACTATTTTTTATCCCTTGAAAATAGCATTGTCCGATACAGTTCCTGAAGGAACCAAACAAAAGACGGTTTTTGGTTGATTTCTTTAACATCGCAACGGAGCAACGGATTGTTCGATCTTTTTTGCACAAAAATGGTTGAAGGGGTGGGAATTGATATAGACTACTAATTAGCATGGCATAGTCATTAATGCGCAAAACATTGACTCGGTCCGCAGTAGAATGCTGGGCGGAGCCAACACCATCCTGAGGGTGCTGGCAGACAGACCCGATAGTGTACTGCAGAAGTACTGGGTGTCAGCCCTGATTCACCCACACGCTGGGCAGGTTTTTTTTTTTATATTAATCGATTTCTTTATTTTTCTTGTTTTACTTACATAGTCAAAAAGTTTTTTACTAACATATCATGGGCCCATGTTGTCTGGTAAATAAATAAATTAAATTATAGCGCGAGATAGTACCCGAGGGATCTAGGGAAAACTCACTTCCCGACTCGCGCACGTCGGCGTCGCAACGGACAAACGGATTTACGTGATTTTTTGGATAGAAATGTTTGAGGGGGTGGGAAGTGATAAAGACTACTAATCAGAATAGCCCGATATAGTTCCCGAAGGATCTGGAGCAAACTCCTGCCTACGCTCGCGAGCCATGTAGGTGGTTTCAAATCTCTAGGTTTTAAGGCCTTAAGATAGGCCAAATGACAATATTCAATTCAAATAATTGAAAGACTGTGTAAAGCTATCACTATGGAAAAAATATGATATATATATATTTATTATTATATACTTAAAGTAATAAAAAATAGATTTAATTGAATGCAATTTTAAAAATATTACTACTTTTAATGAAAAAAATATTCTGTAGACCCCGTTTTTGGCTTTAACTGCAAAATTTCTCGAAAACAAATAGTTAATGTTGAATGAAGCCAACACACAAAAATCGGTGACTTTAAGACTTTCATTTTATTTGAACACATTTTTTAAAACATAATTGAAAGTATAGAAAAGTAATAAAAACATGTAAAAATCGAGAAACGTAACAGCCGCGATGAAGCCCGCATTGATTTACTTACGTTCGATATTATTTTAACTCGTATCAATCTGTTTGGATTGAGGAAACTTAAAGCCTTATGCCGTTATTGTAATGCCAGGGGCAGGGCAAGACACATTTCAAAAACTTAGGCTAAAAATATGTTGTTAGAGAAAACTATGCTTTATTTTAAAAGACCTATTCATCGAAAGGAGGGGGTGCATCATACTAATATTATAAAGGCGAAAGAATGTGAGTGTGTATGTTTGTTACTTCTTCACGCAAAAACTACTGAACAGATCTGGCTGAAATTTGGTAGGTAGACATATTAGGACCTGGATTAACACATAGGCTATTTCTTTTTACACTAGCAAACCGCTTGCGGCTCGTGCACTGCGCACCCTTGAAAAATCATAGAAACGTTGTCCACGCGGGTGAAGCCGCGGGAAACAGCTAATTATAAAATAAATTAGAAAGTTACGAGTTTTTGAGTGTCTGTGACGGAACCCTAGAATGGCAAAGATTTATCTAATTAGGTGGTCTATTTGATAGTCGGTAATAATAATTGTTCACAATGTAGTCAGTACCTACGTGAATTACTTCCGAAACAGCTCAATTACTATGACATAAGTCATTAACCAATAAATCGTATGCACCAAGATACAAAAATAAAGGGAGGACACAAATAATGTAAATTGCCTACATTACAACGGTGTTGATTCGGTGTAAAACGATTTAACTCATTTGACAGGACTAGATTAAATTTAAGCATTTTGTCATTGTCTTTTCAATACAGAAAGAAAAAGACAGAATACGTATATTTAGTTGAGTCCTGTCAAATAAGTTAAATCATTTTACATCGAATCGACATCATTATGAAACTTAAAAAATACAAATTAAGAATTCATAACGTTGTTGTTCATGGGTGTAAACCGAAATACTTTCCCGGGAAAATATAATTTTGTCTGTCAACTCACAATAAATCACCAGTGTGCATGCATGCACTCGAAATTGTCAAAAATAGATGAACTTTTTACAAATTGCCGTCTCTAGCAGTTTGCACGTGTTGGAGATAGAAACATTAACTAAGTATGATAGCCGAGTGCGGGGCGTAGGGCGCGGGCGGGGCATCTCGACTAGATGTGTGGTCTTATAAACTTCAGAACAGATAAGCCCACTGAGTGATTTGTTGCTAAATTCATGTTTAGCTATTTATTTTGACATTTGGCACCGTTGCTATTGACAATAAAACGAACGTGTCCATTTTATCGACGAGTAAATTATATTTTTATCCAATATCGGTACGTAGTCATGCTATCACACTTAGCATCATATTGGCTATAAGTGACGATAATGTCAGTGATGGAAGCGGAGAGGGCTCATCAAGTTTCCCCAACGCAACGGAGAACAGCTGGCTATCTGAACTTCATGCTGGAACTTATCATTTAGCGGCAGGACTTAGATAAGATGGTGGTAGCCATTGTCAAGGATAGCTTTTCCAAGTCTTACAAAGTAAGACCCCGTGGGACTCGAACCGGCGACTTCTTAATGTGAAGCGAGTAGTTAACCACAACGCCACGAAGCTGGTTGAAACTTATACGTATATTCTTACTTATGACTGCGGTATATGTATTCTTACTTGTTACGTAGGTAGTAGGTACCCAATCATTAAGATCCAAGCGGATATTGCACCAAATTAATTTTAACACATCAAGCATTTCAGTTGAATCGCTAAGTCTCGTTGCGGAGGGTGTTTTTTTAAGTCGAATTACATATGTCAACTAATTTGGTCCCCACCGAGCCCATTCGTTACCACTGTGCGTCACTAATTGAGACATATTATTGGCTGAGCGTTCAGCTGCATTAACATCACTCTGCTTGTACTATTGTACTGTACGAGTATCTCGGCAATGCAATGCAACGCAATGCAGATATAATTATTCTATTATGTGTTTTTGTTAATTAGATCCCACAGATTCAGAATTCAGAATGTCTGGCCATGATACTAGATCTTCTCTCATATTATTATTATATAAACATATAAAAGAAAGTCGTGTTAGTTACACCATTTATAACTCAAGAACGGATGGACCAATTTTTGTGTATTTGCATTTGTATTCGTCGGAAATAGGATAATAAGTATTAAAATATGATATTCATTAATAAAAAAATATCAGTTAAAAAATAATTGGTTTTTTTAGGGTAGGTTAGGGTAGTGTAGTGTAGTGTAGGTGTAGTGTAGTTAGGGTAGGGTAGGGTAGTGTAGTGTAAGTTAGGGTAGTGTAGGGTAGGGTAGACCTCACCGGTACATACGGTTTTAATAATTTAATAATGATAGTAAGGTGTCAGCAAGCAGCCGACCGACCGTAAGAATTGGGCAGATCATGATATGCCCGGGCCTGACTGATACTTACCATACCTACCCCAAACTGCAAACATAGATGTATAGCAAACGATTGTACACTTTTACCCGGCCCGACAATAAAGCAAACATCGTCAATCCTGAGCCGAACTGCGCGGGCGGCGGCGGCGGGACGTTCACTCAAAACAGTGGGAAACAATCGGTGTGGTAAGTCCGCAACTTGGCGGCAATTTAAACGTCCTCGCCGATTTAGATTTATTCGCTAAACGCGCGGCGAGATTTATTGCCTGCCCGGGGACCTGGAGTGAGGTGGCCTCCCCCTCCCCCCCTCCCCCTCCCACCTCCTACCAGCCTGGATTCGAAACGAAAGAAATGTAGTGACTACTCCACAGATAATATAGTACCCACCTATGTGCACGTCATTTAAAGACGTGTAGTGCAAAGAAAAACATAAAAATGTAAATTTGACATTTGTATGCTTGCGATAGTTCGAGTAGGTTCTTGATGGAACGCTAAAATTAACATTTTTATGATTTTCCTTGGATTATTTCACAATAAATATAAATAAAAGACAAATTTGTATAGTATAAACAAATTTGCGTTTTATTTTTTGTGGAATAGTGCAAAGAAAAACAAAAAAATGTAAATTTGACATTTGTTCGAAATCGATAAATGTAAGTACGTCACGACCGAGGGGCTCATTACCTTGAATTAGGGCGATCGGGCCCAGTGCGGGTTGGTCGACTTCACACACACAATCTTCAATTTTCTTCACAGGCGTGTGTAGGTTTCCTCACGATGTTTTCCTTCACCGTAAAGAACGTCGGATAAACGTACAAATGAAATCGAAATTCGAAAAGACATTGGTACGTGGCAGGATTCAAACCACGACCTCCCAGGCAGGAGGTAGCGTCTGTAAGCGTTACGCCACCGACGCTCTCAATTGTATAGTGATATACAATCGAAATAACAACAAAAAATGTTTTTCAAAAAAGACATATCTCCGAACATAATGAGATTTTTTAATTTTTTAAAACGCCATTTTCATGTTCTCTAAAATTGAGATCACGGTTCCTAAAAGCGTTTTGTAGGGTTCCGTACCCAAAGGGTAAAAACGGGACCCCATTACTGAGACTTCGCTGTCCGTCTGTCCGTCTGTCACCAGGCTGTATTTCATGAACCGTGATAGCTAGACAGTTGAAATTTTCACTGATGGTGTATTTCTGTTTCCGCTATAAGAACAAATACTAAAAAACAAAATAAAATAAATAATCAAGGGGGCTCCCATACAAAAAAAGTGATTTTTTTCTCGTTTTTGCTCGATATTAATCACGACAACAGGTATACGCTTGAAATATTCACAGAATATTAAGTTATATTCAATTTATAAATAAAAAAAATAATTAAATAAAACATGTATTTAAGGGGGGCTTCCATAAAACCAACGTGATTTTTTTTTGCTCATTTTTTCTCGATATTGATAACGGCAACAGGTAGACGCTTGAAATATTCACAGAATATTGAGTTGGATTATTCACTTTAAAAAAAATTACATTAATTACATTAAAATAAAAGCGATTCCGACTCGCACTTGTTTCTCTATCTGTTATAGTTTAGAATTTCCCCACTGACCCTTAAAAAAACTCACCCATATCCATAATATTTACTTATTCACATAAAATCACTTTGTCCAAAACCATCAATTAATCATGCTCAAAAACAGATTTTATAGTTCTCACATAAACCAGGCGAAAATCGACCGCATTTTGCACATTTTTACAATTTAAAAAAATGGTTATCAGATTATTCAATTTTTTCTGTATTACATAGTCCTTGACGAGATACGTCTTCTAACATCCCAACCAGTCACGTCGTCCTAAACCCACGACCCCAGGACACCAGGACACCAGGGCGATGTCGCACTTTCACTGAAAATCGGGCCTTCCCCTTTATACCGACATCGCCTTGGTGTCCTGGTGTCATGGGGTCGTGGGTTTAGGACGACGTGGCTGTCGCACTTTCGCTGAAAATGGGGCCTACTCGTATACCGAAGCGACAAAAATATATTCATTGTTAAAACAATTACATACATGGTAATATGCAATACCTACCAACACTAGTTTCTATCGACTGACCCACAATATTAAAGGGGCAATTGATCACCATACCCGTCACCCGTGCCCCACAATCAAGGGGCAAATAGTCCGGTAGCTTTAATCGATTCGACCAAACGAATTGTCACTCGCCCGCTGATGAATTGATAATCGATATTTCCTAGCAACGAGTTGCCGTTTGCTACACTGTGAATGAGCTTTTATATATCGAAGACTTGAGTTTGTATATAATAGCTTGGCTTATTACAAGCTTCTATTCTTTTTCGCGGCGGGCGTACGTATTATGTATACACACTTCGGGCGAGTGGTCACGACTCGAGAACTTTACTGCCCCAACGGCCATCTGTTCTACAAGCTATATACCCCACCTACTTCCGCTTAACTCCTCTGAAGGTTGGAGTCCTTCGGTTCGGTGACGATATCGTGGTTAAGGCTGTCATGTGACTATGGAAGACCTAGGCGCTATGTTGGATGGCCTCAGTATAGTCTCTCAACAAGTGGGTCTTAAAATAACATGAAAAAGACAAAAAAATATGTTAAATGTCCGTGTCACACCCACCCCTCTGAAGGTTGAAGACTCTACACTCGAAGTTTTTGCGCATATATGTATATTCCGGGGACAAAATAGTCCAGTTAGTTAGGTCCAACTTCGAGAAAGAGATCAATCGTAGAGAAATACTTTAAAACGTTACTAATGACTTCAATGTCACCTGTACGTTTAGGTTTAGAATTTAGAAAGACCTGAACATGAGGACAGCTGCCAGGTGCCAGCTGCCGAAAGTTTGTAATTTTGGGGAATGGATCCAGCGATCGCGCAGGTGTTCTAAACATAATTTAAAACATATGAAACAAAAGGAACATTATCTGGTGATAATGTTCTGATGTCATAACTGAGGTCCTTTTATGTCCTTTTTACCCAACTGCCCAAATAGAAGGGTTATGTTTTTCGAGTGCATGTATTTAAATGTATGTATGTCTGTTGGTTTCTTGGGCTGAGCCTGTAGGCCTAAACGACTTGATGATTTTTTTGTGTGCGAGGTGTTGTAAGATTTGTCTTGATCCCCAAATGACATAGGATACATTTGTCATGATCCCCAAATGACATAGGATACATTTGTCTTAATCCCCAAATGACATAGGATACATTTGTCTTGATCCTCAAATGACATTGATAAATTTGTCTTAATCCCAAAAGGACATAGGGTACATTTGTCTTGATCCCAAATGACATAGAATACATTTGTCTTGACCCCCAAATGACATAGGATACATTTGTCTTGATCCCAATGACATAGAATACATTTTTCTTGATCCCCAAATAACATAGGATACATTTGTCTTGATCCTCAAATGATATTGATACATTTGTCTTGATCCCCAAATGACATAGGATACATTTGTCTTAATCCCCAAATGACATAGGATACATTTGTCTTAATCACAAATGACATAGAATACATTTGTCATGATCCCCAATTGACATAGGATACATTTTTCTTGATCCCCAAATGACATAGGATACATTTGTCTTGATCCCAAATGACATAGAATACATTTGTCTTGATCCCCAAATGACATAGGATACATTTGTCTTGATCCTCAAATGACATAGGATACATTTTCTCCGATATCGCGAAAAAGTAAGGTAATGTTTTTATGCAGTCAGATCTTTAATTTGTTCACAGCTCGTTCTGACCCTCTTTTCGCCCACGAGCAAATGACTTGAGAATATAAAATTTATTTTCCTTTTTATTAATTATCATTATAGACGACCTCATAGTCTGTAACGCATAAAGGTTTAAAAACGTGCAAGGTGTTTAAATAGCGTGCTAGCCAGTAAAAGTATAAAGGTTGTAAAACAATTGGTGTATTAGGACGTGTAACTGGGAGTTCTGCTCTTAATGCGGAACATATTTTTTCCACGGAGCCCACAGTCAATTTTCATTTAAAATAAAAAAAACGGCCAAGTGCGAGTCGGACTCGCGTAAAGTAGGGTTGCGTAGCCTTTAAAAAATCTATTTAGGTACATTTAAAAAAATAAAGTTATATTGGCAGTTGGTAGTAGAGTATTTTGTATTGAAAATCAATGTCGGTACTTTTTACAAATCCAACTGCACTAAGATAGTCAACTAAACTTAATTGAGTTTGTCAACTATTACTAAAGTAAGATGGTCTACTTTGCCGTTATAGTTTTCCTTTTAAATTGATTATATGTATGTCCCAATTTTTTTATTTTTTCCGATGCCCTGGGGACGAAACACGTGACTCTAACAAATTAGCATTTTAAAGCTTAATATAAGATTTTATCGTACCAATTTATCGGGGTGATTAAGCCAGACTTTCCAACTAATCCATAAAAAAATGAAAATTGCTTGAATTTTTTTCTAAAAACAATTTAAAATACTTTTTCCAAGTCAGGCAAAATTTAACAAATTACATGTAATTATGAAAAATAATTAGCCCTAATTCAGGGTAGGCTCGAGCCCCTCAGTGGGGACGCATAGATGAGCTTATGTAATGTGATGAAAAAAAAAAATCGGGCTAAAGTGGATTAATTCATACCCATGCGAAATTACAGCTTTCTAGTGCTAATAATTTCTGAGCTAAGCCGCGGACAGACGGACGGACAGACAGACATGGCGAAACTAAAAGGGTTCCTTGTTCACTTCGCAACCCTAAAAATGGACCCTCCATACAATAATGCATAAAGTTGGATCGATCTGTATGAAAAGTTACTTTTTTTTAATTGATTTCAGAACAAAAGTGTTTAGTATAATGAGTTTCTACTCAGTTAGAGGGACCAACACCAGTTTTATAACACCCTGTATACGCAGCTTATACAGTGTGTAAAACATTGGTGTAGGTCCCGTTAACTGGGGCTTTATCATATTGAACAACTTTTGTTCTATAATTTTTCTGAAATAGCAAAAACAATGTTTAACGCTTTATACAAAATCGACTAGCTAATCGACCAACTTTGTGGATTTTTGTATGGAGGGTTCAATTTTTTTTTTGAGAATTGACTATGTGTTCCTTGGGATAAGTTGTACGGTATGATGGATGAGTAGAACCCCCAGTTAACGGACTTAACGGGTCCTACATCACTTTTGTTACACCTCCGTAGCTCAGAGGCAAAGTTCACTGGCATTACACAGGAGGTCGCGGGTTCGATTCCCGGCGGGGTCAATTGTAAGACTCGGTTTGGTTGGTGGTAGGGCATTTTCTAAGCCCGCCTGGCTAGCTACCACCATCTTATCTAAGTCTTGCCGCCAAATATCAATGTTGATATCATTGGTGTGTTCCGGCATGAAGATAAGATAGCCAGTTCCCCATTGCGTTGGGGAATCTTGGTATGCCCGCTTCCATCTTCGGCAACGTCGTCACTTACCACCAGGTGACATGTTGTCAAGGGTTTACCAATTGTTAATAAAAAAAATAAAATAAAAAAAAAACCTGTAACTGTATAGGCTACTTATGAATTTAAACAACTCTCCGGTTTCCCCAAGGACCCTATACATTTTTAAAATAGACTTTTCATACATATTGATCATCACGATCGGCCAATTTTGTATGAAAAACCCTTTTTTTTTCGAATTCAGTATGAGTTCCTCGGGGAAAGTCGTTTAGTTTCATGAGTAGAGACTACCAAAAAAAAAGTGTGTGGTTTTATGAAACCATGGTAAAAGTGTAACTTTTTTTCACATTACAGACATTTACAGAGAACAAAACGATCATGTCTGCTCTCGTCTTGGAGCTACGGTACAGAGGACGAAACGATCATGGATGCTCTGACGAAAAAGTTTGAGACGATGTAATAAAAGTTTCACTTTAAAAAAACAGTCTGTATAACGACAAGCAACCACAAAATTCATCGCAATATTAAACTCTGTCCGTCTGTCCCCAGAGTGCCCCACCCTCCATCTTATTTGCCAATCAACGCAGTAAACGCTTGACAACGTTAACCCCTCAGCGCCTCAGGAAGACGCTCACGCCAGTCGTGATTGCGTTGGCGTCACGTGCCGTCCCGATAGTTCGCAGATCCCTTTAGCAGACAAATAACCCTGTGAGCTCCGTCCCGTCCGCATTACGGTGACAATATAAAAGAGCCTCTCGGCGCGGCATTTGGTATCTATACTCTTTTCGTGCCTTTCATTAATTTAGCGTTGTGTGTGTTGTAAAAGTCACATTGGCATTGTTCAGTTTCATATAGGTTAATAAAAAAACATTTGGAGATCTAATGATTTTGTACTGTTAAGTAATTTAACACTAAATAACTAAATTCCTTTCGTAATCGTCAATTGAAATTAGTCTTTGGTATTTCCGTTTGGGGTAATTGGGCCTTTAAAGTCATCACTTTTTAACATTTTAAAAATCATGAATAACCAGTGTTTAAAAAAGAAAAACATTTAATACATTTAGTCTTTATTATTGGCATTAAAAAAAAAAAAAATATGCAAATAGTCATGAGCTTCATGCAATAACAATCAATCTTTCTATTTTCTAAAATATCATAGCCAAATATTTTTGTAGACAAGAAGGAAGAGGCAGGTAATGTGACGTAAAAATATAGTTTGGTGCGACAAAGCACTGACTTAATACATGGTGGAGGCGAAAACCCACTAAGTGCCAAAAGCCACTCACCCCGGATCAGGGTGACAATTTAAAAGGATAACGGGACCCTCGAGTTTGACTTCACTACCAATTTGTTACAATTACTTGCGCGTTGGTTTCTGAACGAATAGAATGGATTAACGTTCCAAATTTAAATTGAGTTCATGAGTGAATGATTCCCCAATTTAATGAGTGAGTTGTTTTCTATGGATTGTTTTTAACTATTTAAATAGGTATTTCATCCGTTAAAGAAAACAATATTTTAAAAGATGATTTGATTAATAAAGATTACGGTAACTAAAAAAATACCTGTACGTGTGCAATCTAAGCAGTTTTATTACGTTTGTCAAATCAAATCTATTAATTTGATCAAGTAGCGGCCGAATACCTAATTAGCTAACCAATTAATTAATATACGATTAGCGAAGCGTGTTTAAGCTTACTAACGAAACACAATTTACCTAAGCTATAAAACAACGCAGTATTTCAGGAAACATTATAATTATCAGTAAAAGTTTGCTTGAACATACCTGACAGAAGTAACTTGCACAGTGGTTTGACTCTAAATTTAGTTGGGCTGTAATTTCGACAAAGTGAAATTTCGTTAGCGCGCGTTAAGGGTACTGAGGAGGGGTGAGAGGGGGGTTGTCACAGCGAGGGGCGTTTTCCATTTCACGGTCCGTTCGTCGCTGATGACACCGCATTCCGCTGAGCAAATGGCTCGACAAATGAAGTGAGGGAGCAGCCGGGGACACGCCCTGAAACGTCATAACTGTCACCCTGCGAGTGAGCCCGCTCTATTTGATAACGAAAAAATCCCCTAAACTGACAAAATGATCCCCCAAAAAGTCGAAAGATTCAGGTTGTAAGTAAGACGGTTATTTATTTAGATAAATTGAAAGTGAAGCTTGACACGCATAAACTTTCTAAACTTTGCTTTTCGGGAAACAAACACACAACTGCAAATTGGTAATATTTAAGACCTCCAAAGTTACTTAAGACATATCTCTGTCAAGGCATACATAAACAATGGAGAATACATTAAAAAGTTTTGTCTCTGTTAATTACATATCACAGCTAAAGTGCGGGGTATCATTATCTACCTACTCCTTGTAATTACCGACACTTGCAGGCCGTTTAATTGTCGGTTGTAAACACTTTATAGCGAGAAATTCGAGCTTTCAAACTATTTGTAATTATTTGGGGAGAAAGGAAGATTTAAAGGAACAGGTGTTAATGGTTGTTATAGTAACTAAAATAGACAAGCCACACTTTATACAAATATTTATATTCCAATATAAAAACATCAATTTGACCAGTGTGCAATTGTGCATAATACACCGGTCACTTTGGCCGATTTTCAGTGCTCCACATAAAAAAACTGTATAAAACTACTGTGATTGGAGGCAAGTTATTTGATGAGATGATTGGTCCGTGTCGAAAGGTATTTTTTTGTAAGTACCTGTACTTGTACCGGTTTCCACGAGTCACGGATGGCCCGCGGCCCGCGACAACTGTCAGACACGGTGATCTGATATGCGATGCGAGTGCGACTGTAAAAAACCTAGTTGTTGTCCACCCGAGTATGCTATTAGGCTCACTGTGCACATGCTTTTGAAATTAAACAGGATGTTTAAAAACTATTTAGATGTGTTTTAATTGTAGAAACAACCTTTGTATAACTTACCATCAGGTGAGATGACGCCAAGGGCTAACCAATTGTAAATAAATAAATAAACTACTTATATTATTATGATTATTATGTAATGCAAGCACAATGACACGTGGTTGTTGTCAAAATCAGGATATTTGTTTTTTACAATTTAAAAGCATGTGTAGTAAGGAAATCATCTAGGTAGGTACCTATTTAAAATAAATATTAATATTTAATTCAATATTCTTAAAACTAGAATCCTCATAAAAAAAAGTATTAACTCTGCTATTTTCATGACTAGCATTTGCCCGCGGCTTCGCCCGCGTGGTCATCATTTTATGACTGTCTTTGAGGGTGAGTGGTGCGCGAGCGTGGACATTAGTTTTCTCCGGATCCCTATCCCAGATCGGGCCATTCAGATTAGCATTCTATGTCATTTCCCACTCCCTCAACCATCTCTGGGCAAAAAATCACAACAATTCTTTGTTTCGTTGCGATGTTAAAGAAATGAACCAAAAAATACTATTTTTTCAATTTCCTCAGGAACTGCATCGGACTATGCTATTTTCACGGGATAAAGAGTAGCCTATGTCCTTCCCCGTGACACAGGCTACCTGCATGCCAAATTTCATGAAGATTGGTCGAGGTTTTGAAGCGTGAAAACGTAACAAACAAACACATTTTCACATTTATAATATTATAGTAAGGATTATCCATTGATTGACTTATTTAGAACTTATCTTGACATAATTTTGAACAAAAAAAAACCGACTTCAAACAGGAAACTAAGGTTCCCCTCGATTTCTCTGGGATGCCATCATCATTCCTTGTATCATGGTACCACCCTTGGGATATCTCCTTTCCAATTAAAAAAGAATCATCAAAATCGGTTTATAAACGACGAAGTTATCCGCGACGAATACACATAAATATATATATATATATATACGGTCGAATTGAGAAACCTCCTCCTTTTTTTGAATAAAAATTAAATCAAATTTTCAACACTCTGTACGTTGTTATTATGAGTGGTCATCGCGGGGCGGGCTAAAGCCCGGCGGGGAGCGAATCCCGTGACGTCACGCGCAGGTGGATCCGCGCTATGACAATTTGAAAATGGAACGATGATATCGCTTGTCATTTCGCCGCATTCGTAACGCTCCCGCTCGGAATGGGGTTGATGAGAAAAGAGATTCCATATCTATGGTTGTTTGTTTGTACCACTTTGCGGTTGCAGGCGGCGCGGCAGCGGTTGACTCATATTTATAACCCACTTCCAAAAAGTAGGAGGTTCTCAATTCAACTGATTTTTTACTATCTGAGCCGTTTGTAAACCGATTTTAATGATTGTTTTTTTCGATTGCCTATTATAACTTATGGGTGGTCCGTGTAATTTTCACCAAAATCGGTTTATGATTTTTTTTAAATAAACAAAACTATAAAACGTAACAAATTTGCAATCGTTGAGATTGAAGTGGGTTATTTTTAACGTGTTTAACGTTATATTTTGCGAGTGATGTAGGTATGTCATCATCATCAAATGTCAGCCGAAAGACATCCACTGCTGGACAAAGGCCTCCCACAAGGCTTTTCACGACGACCGGTCCTGCGCTGCATGTATCCAGCCGCGGCTTACCGCGACCCTCACCAGGTCATCGGTCCACCGAGTGGGAGGCCTGCCTACACTACGTCTTCCAGTGCGCGGTTGCAACTCGAGAACTTACCTAACTGCTTCAACGGTCATCTTTTCTACACACAACTATAACAGTACCTACAAACAGAAGATTTCTTTTTTTTTTTCACAACTGGAAATAATATGTAGGCAACGCGAGCAACAGAAAAATGTTTTTTTTATCACGCTTTTATTAGCTTCACCTGTATAATGTATGTATGTATGTTTGTTTGTATATTTGTAACCGACTCCTTTGCCCTCGATATTGACCCACTTTGAAAGGACAGATTTAATTGCATTTATCAATAATCAGTGACAATACAATAATTTTATAAGTATATTTCATTATCCTGATCAGGATCGCCAAGATTAAATGCACATCAAACTAAAAATTTAAAAATAATACAGTTTAAAAGAATTAAAAAACAAGCTTCTAAAACACATAAAACTAAAAAATGAAAAATAATTATTTATATAAGTTGAAAACAATAATGAACGAAAAATACGAGTATTTTGTGAAAAAAGCGTGGGGCGCTTTGTGCCATATTTTTCGTATATCGAGCAACCCACGCTTTTTTCATAAAATACTCGTAAAAAGTTCATTATTGTTATCAGCTTATATTAAGAATTATTTTTCACTTTTTAGTTTTATGTGCTTTAAAAGAGTTTGTTTAGTTTTTTTTAAACTATATTTTTTTCATTCGATTCTGACTCTTAGGATAAGTAGGTACTATAATAACACCAATTATTACGCTTGTAAGTTTAACCGCTTTCAGTATTGAGTGAAACACAGAAAAATCCTTTAAAACATGTTTCTTGTATGGGAGTCCCCTATCTTTTTAATTGATTGTTTTATAGCGGCAATAGAAATACACACTTTGTGAAAATTTCAACTGTCTACCTATAACGGTTCATGAAATACAACCCGCTGACAGAAAGATGGACAGACAGACAGTGGAGGCTATTAGTAATAGGTTCCCGTTGGTCACTCTTTATTTATTTTAATTTTTATTCACAATTTGTAAACCCTTGACATCATCTCACCTGGTGGTAAGTGACGATGTTACCGAAGATGGAAGCGGGCTTACCAAGATTCCCCAACGCAATGGGGAACTGGCTATCTTATCTTCATGCCGGAACACACCAATGATATCAACATTGATATTTGGCGGCAAGACTTAGATAAGATGGTGGTAGCTAGCCAGGCGGGCTTAGAAAATGCCCTTCCACCAACCAAACCAAGTCTTACAACTGACCCCGCCGGGAATCGAACCCGCGACCTCCTGTGTAAAACCAGTGAACTTTGCCGCTGGGCTACGGAGGCGGTTAGGTCTTTAGGTGTACGGAACCCTAAAAAGTAACTCACATGACTATTAGCCTATTTTAGTAGATAACAGTTGATGGAAACTCTGTATAACGTCACTCGATATAACGATTCACCCTTTGAAACGTTAAATTTTCTGGCTCCAGTTGGTTTACTTTAACGCTAATATAACGAAAACTCTCAATAAAGTCATAAAATGGGCGATCCCTTGAGTGTCGCTACATAGAGTTTACACTGTATTTGTAAATACGAGTAACTGGACGTACGTGGGTTAAGGCGTGTGGTTGCAGATGGTTCATTTTTACTCCACGAAAATTGGTCATTGTGTGGGTGTACACTTAAAATTGTGTATTACATAGCTGATTAGTGATTACTATCGGTGCCGATTGGTCGAGAGTTGAAAAGCCTTTATTCATGGATAATGTTGATTTGATTGTACATAAAGATATGTAGATAGAAACCAGGGCGCCTCATTGTGGCCCATGTGCGTGCTGTACCTACTCAATCAGTTGATCTTTACGCCTACTCGTAGATTTAATCTACAAGCTTAAAGCTTGTGCAGATGATAATTTACATTAGAATTATATCTTGAAAATGTTTAGATTAACTACAAATTAAATAATATTTTTTTTCACAACTGGTAAGCCCTTGGCATCATCACCTGATAGTAAGTGAAGATGATGCCGAAGATGGAAGCGGGCTTACCAAGATTTCTCAACGCAATGGGGAACTAGCTATCTTATCTTCAAGCCGGAAAACATGTTTGGCGGCAAGACAAATATATGTACATAACAGTACCTATTTAATTGAGAATTATAAAATCCTTACTGCATAAAAATATTACTCCTCTTCTTTGGTCAGGCGGGTAAAAATGTATTCTATTTCAAAAAGCATCTAAAACTCTAGGTTTTCCGAAATGAGGTTGTCCGCTTCAAAATGAGCTTATTATTACCAAGCTTTGATTTAACTCGCAATGTTCTTTTGTGTGGAGGTGTCCGCTTTAAAATGAGCATATTATTACCAAGCTTTGATTTAACTCGCAATGCTCGTTTGTGTGGAGGTTGTCCGCTTCAAAATGAGCTTATTATTATTACCAAGCTTTGATTTAACTCGCAATGCTCCTTTGTGTTGAGGTTGTCCGCTTCAAAATGAGCTTATTATTATCAAGCTTTGATTTAACTCGCAAAGTTTGTTTGTGTGGAGGTGTTCGCTTCAAAATGAGCTTATTATTACAAAGCTTTGATTTAACTCGCAATGCTCGTTTGTGTGGAGGTTGTCCACTTCAAAATGAGCTTATTATTACCAAGCTTTGATTTAACTCGCAATGTTTGTTTGTGTGGAGGTGTTCGCTTCAAAATTAGCTTATTATTACCAAGCTTTGATTTAACTCGCAATGCTCGTTTGTGTGGAGGTTAACCGCTTAAAAATGAGTTTATTAGTACCAAGCGTTGATTTCACTCGCAATGTTTGTTTGTGTAGAGGTTGTCCGCTTCAAAATGAGCTTATTATTACCAAGCGTTGATTTAACTCGCAATGTTGGTTTGTGTGGAGGTTGTCCGCTTCAAAATGAGCTTCTTATTATCAAGCTTTAATTTAACTCGCAATTTTCGTTTGTATTGAGGTTGTCTGCATCAAAATGTGCAAGTTAGCCCACTTCCTGGTTTTCGATTGAGCTGAAATTTCGCACACGTTTAGTTTAGATGACAATGCGGTAAGCTAAGTGACGTCATTCTAAATCCAATATGTGTATCGAATTAAAGGGTTTGCGGAAAATAATACAAAAAAATAAAATTATTTTGAAATAAAAGCTTGTAAGTGTCTAAAAGTTTTTAGGTTTTTCTAAAATTACGAGCTTAGTGTTTCAGCTTAGGCTACGCGGCGTCTCATAGCTCACTGCAAGACGACTCGGCGTCTCATAGCTCACTGCACGACGACTCGGCGTCTCATAGCACACTGCACAACGACGCCTGATGGGCAAAGGGCAGATGAGCCGGCCGCGCGATCGCTCGACGCTCCGATAATCGCGCTATTGTGCGGCCAGCGAGCGTTTAGTTATTGCACCATTTTCCGAACCACCGCGCCGACATATTGCTCCTTTGTCGCCGAACGCCCATTGCACGCCACAAAGATGCCGAATCAATAAACGCCTTTTGTGTGGAGAGGTTTCGCGATAGTTTCATGTTTTTATGTCATTTGTGATTTGATAGTGGGGTCTGTTTACAGTAGTAATAGTCTTTTATTTTTATTAAGTTTCTTTTGATATGTTGTTGTAAAATAAATAAAATAGATCGTCAGTTACACAATGGGTTGTACCTAGTGCTTTTTATTTTGCGTGCAGTTTATTTTAAAACTGTTCATAGTACAATTAATAGTCAGGCCAGCCATTATTCCTTTCTTTCTTTTTTTCCTACGTGTGGCACAATTAACCGTGCTATCCAAGGGATTATTCCTTTAAAATGTTACAAATAAAGTTATATATCTAAATTGATTTGTTTTTAGTAACACAGAGCGTAAGTTAGTACCTATCAATATGAATGTACCGGGATAGTGAGTAAGTGTGAGTGGTAGTGCGAGTGTGAGTGTGAGTGCAAGTGTGAGTGGTGACTGAAAACGAATTTATAATGGGTCTGATGCCATACCCATGCCCATGACATTGCCCATTCAGTTTTAAAAGTTCAATAACAATTTTTATTAGAAAAAGTTTTTTTGTTTTTAATTATTGACCATATGATGAGATGATACTACTTATGGTATTTTATTAGTGATGTCTTTCAAGTTTTTTTAGTGGTCAATTGGGACAATTATCAGTTTCAAAGTGACAAAATCTTATGCGGAGTATTCCCAAACATGACATTAGTAACATTAAAACTGCTGCGATAGTTCTAGAACTTTAAAATTAAAAATATGTACTATTTTTCTTACAAAGTGACTACTTACTAAGGTGAAAAAAAACCTATCTTCATGGGTTTAAACTTTTAAAGCCACCGCCGTGCTCTCAAAGTATCTTAACAATAGGCACACATTTACCACCTCAAATATTTTAGGGTTCAGTACACCCAACGGGTAACCAACGGGACCATATCACTAAGCCTCCGCTGTCTCTCCGTTTGTCTGTATTTCAGGTAGACAGTTGAAATTTTCACAGAACAACATTTCTGTTGCTGGTATAACAAAAAATACTAAAAATTAGAAATTAGTAAAAAAATTAGGGGGTCTCCATACAAAAAACGTGTTTTTATAGGTCTTTAGAAGTATTTACGTACAAACGTGAAATTTGGTGTGATTATAGTACTAATACTGAAATAAAACAAAAAAAATGGCAACGTTTGAGTCGTACTCGCGCTAAGAAGTCCGACCTGAATGACAAAAAAGCATATTTTGTAGTCGCGTTGATGTCTTTTGTTTGTGATGTAAATAGGTATTAAAAAATTATGTAGTTGTGTAGAGAGAGAGGTGTGGTGGTACGGAACCCTCGGAGTGCTAGTCCGAGTCGCACTTTGACGGTTTTGTTTTACAGTCAATTGCTGCTTTGAAAATAATTTTTGATTTAATAACAATGTTTTAAAATAACTTTCATCTTTAAATTTTTTCGTCAAATCGGCAATATCATAAGGTAAAGAAAGACCTATTAATTATAATTATAATCATCTTACTGAGAAAATATTTTTAAAACTTTTGTATTTATTTTACTAAGTTATCAGCTACTTAACCCAAAAGTCACATGGCCAGGTCAAACACCAGCGAAATAAAAAAATGAATATTACAGCCAGTGTCAAATGCACAAACGAAGTTTGGGCAAAATGCGCAATCGCGCGAGAGCGTGCCGAATCGCCCCCGAGCGAGCGAGTGAGCGAGCGAGCGGGCTATAACACATTAGCACGGATTATCGCTCTGTTTGCCGCCCGCCTAATTCCGACAATATTATCTTTAACGGTTCGACAAATTTGCTCTGCACCCTTTGAACCCGGCGCCGCCGCCGCGCCGCCGATAGGACGGATCGTTGTCGAGGCGTTAAATTGTATAACAATATTTGATTTGCGCTGTAACATTTAAAATGAGAATGAAAACCAATCTATATAAGGTGTAACAAAATTAGCTAAAACCATTTTAACTGGTGCTGTACCCATAAAACTGAACAACTTTTCCCCGTGAAACCCGTAGTCAAATCTCGAAAAAACTTTTGAACATCCCATACTAAGTTGGCTGATCAGCTGATCGAGTTAGTATGGGAGAGCCAAACTTTTTTTGCAGGTTTCATGGGTAGAAGCACCAGATAAAATAGTTTCAGCTAATTTTGTTAGACCTTATATACCGCAGTACAGGAGGATACAAAACATCGGGTATAATAATTGACAACACTAAACACGTAGAATTAACCGACTTAATTAGCAATCATTTGTTTTTGGTTATTTTCTATAAAAGTACTTAACCGATTTTGATACAATTTATATGGGATCACCATTTTTATTTATTTATTTATTTTATTATATTTGGAAAACTTACTGCTATTATACATTAATGATAAAATAGAAATACCATAGAAGCATTAATCTATCAATTAAAAAAACAAGTAGCATAATGCAAAAATAATTATAAACGCTAAACACGTTAAAAACCGACTTCCATCGCAACCAATTAGTGCATTTTTGCATTCTTATTTTTGGTTTTTGTTAATTTTCTAATAAAGTACTACAACGATTTTGATAAAATTTATATGGGACCACACGGGAAGTACTAGCTTTCAAATAAAAAAAAGAATCATAAAAATCCGTTCACCCAGTCAAAAGTTACATACAGTCGAATTGAGAACCTCCTCCTTTTTGGAAGTCGCTTGAAAAAACATACAGTCGAATTAAGAACCTCATCCTTTTCTTAGAGTCGGTTGAAAATAGAGTTGCTGTTCAAAAGCATATCCTGGTGGATGGAGTTAAGGCCAGGGTACCTACTTTATTAAGCATCTGCAATCGGCAAACGAAATACACTTGTCAACTTTTTAAGGGACATCTTCTTGTTAGAGGTTGTGCTGAAACTTACCATTGAACTGCACTACAAACTTCGCGTCGTACAACCACAAAAGGTGACTACATTATTCGGATTTCCGTGACTACGACATAAAACTAAATAAATATTATTGTTATTCGGCGAGAGAACGCGCTAAACATCGTCGAATGTTAGCATTAAAGCCGTCGCAATGCAACGCGACGGAGAGCGCGATTTGTTTTACGACTTACGACATTATTTATTACATTATGTGTGTTTGAAACGACGGTGCCGGATTACCCGAGGGGGGGCTTCAAATTGAATTTAAAAGTTAATGTAGTATTTGAGTTGACCCCTAATGATAGGCAATCATGCGGGACCCCGACAAAAGGGAAAGTGTCAAGAAAGGCTGGTGCCAATTGTTAATAATAATTTTCATCAAAAACCTAAAACTTTTAGGTACTTATTACATATTTTTATTTTTTATCCACAATTATTGATAAGCCCTTGGCATCATAAGCTTTCTTTTATTTCACTTGAAGTCCATGAAACGAGTTAGATACCAGGCTGAACATTTATAGGTCGTGCATTATCGGATAGCGCATTATTGGTAGGTAGGTACCTCATAAATTAATGCATGTTTCCAAGTACAAAAAAAGCAAAATTTTTAGCAATCTATTTAAACAATATACGAACGTGGGACCTTGATCCTGGGTCCTCCCCCAGAGTTGATCAATCAACTTCAAAATACGGCTTCATGCCAAAATTCAACTCAATCGAACACCTCACCGGGAAGTGGATCAAATTTAACTTTCAGATTTTGAAGCGGAAAACTTACAAACATTGCACAGGTTCACTGCCGGGTTGCCTGACCGGGGCTACGGCGTATGCCTATTAGTTTCAAGTAACTTTGAATATGATAGAATACATACAAAAAAAAACTAATAAAAAAGTACGAAAATTCAAGCGCTCGTACTAAACTATGGAATTTACTTAGCTAATGACACGCACCGGTGCGAGTTCGGCTTTACGTTTGAACCACTTCCAACGCACCGGTGCGTGGTCGGCACTTAACCTGTTGAAAAGCTTGCAAAAAATAGGAAAATGAAGTTTATTTACCAGATATTTTGCAAGGTTCTTCAAAAAAGATTGTGTCATTTGTCATATAGGTACATTATAGGTAGTGATGATTTCCAAATCCGCATTTTCGGCGATTGATTTTTAGATCGCAATAATTAGTTACTTAATTAGATATTAAAAAAAGTTCTCGTCACTCATAGGTTCCTTACGGGGTATAGCACGTTGCATCTAGAGTTTTTGTCCCGGGAAATCCCGTCCCGGAACACCCGGGACTTTGGCATGCCTCGATCTCGAGACTTTTAGCTCGAGACATTCGAGACATCGAGACATAATTTGAAGTACGTATGAGTGCAATGTAGGCGCGAGTCACTGCCGACAAAGAACCCGTCACAGACGGCGGCGGCGTCTTTTGAAGCGGTGCGAGTTACCACCGCCACGCCATGCCTGCACCGCCACCCCGCCCGTCATTTGAGCATGCATTTACTGTGCACGCGTATGGACTAGTCAGTGATTTTAGCGGTATTTTGCGGTTTTAACACTCATAACTATTACTTTTGTTAAAAACGGATTGAGGTCAGCAGTAACAACATTCCTTTATTTATCTTAATAAATCGCAAAATATTATAATTTTAAGTAAGTAGTTAAGCAATATTAGTACATTACACCTACTTGAGTATTTTGTATGCTACTCTTCGACTTGGATTGGAACTAATATCAAAACAATGTTCAAGGTAGTTATTTATCTTACTAATATTATAAAAGTACGATTGTTTGTTACTCAATCACGCTCTGAAAAATTAACGGATTTAGCTGAAATTTGGCACACATTAAAACATACTGTTGTAACTTTTTATTATAGTAACGCGTTAAAAATTTACTATGAAGTCCACGCGGACGAAGACGAATGAGGTCGCTAGTTCAGTACCTAATTTATCTACGCTATGGCTGGTTCTAAAAGAACGGTTTAATAATGGGTTACATTATATTAATAAATCCTTTCAAGCACCCTTCCTTTCGGATGACTTTACATAACAGTATGTACAGTGTATCAATCACCTAACTTGTCAATTTCCGTGATTGTTTAGGTAAGATATAATTGAGATTTACCATATAGATACCTATTTTGTAAAATAGTGTATCGTGAAAAACCTCAAAATTAATTGTTTACTTTATGTCTCGAATGTCTCGAAAGTCCCGGGAAATTTAGCTCGAGACATCTCGAGGCCCGAGACTTGCAAAACCTCGAGACTTGACAAACCCTAGTTGCATCCCACGTAAAATTCGTATGACAGTATATAGGGTAACACCAGGATAGTTGACTCGATTGTAACTACTCTAGTTTCGGGGATGAATCGCATGCTATTTTATTAATCTATCGAAATATTCTCCAACTATCACTAAGTTGACTGTGGCGTATGTCTCTGTGCGATTGCATGGGCAGGCTAAATGCGATCAAAGTTTTTTGCGGGGTAGATGTCCCGTTTCTCGGCGGGGCATCAACCCTAAACGTAATTTACATGGATTAGGCAACTATCCCCTATGTGTAGTAAAATCGAACCTAATCTATTTGATAGAAATATGGGGCAATGGATACAAAACCAAACTGTCTGAATTACAGGTAATACTAAATGACTAATCAAAATGTTATGTCATTATCCCTACCTAACCTCGACTATAAAACAACTGTACACCAATCATTTATGCATCCTCATTCGTAAAATACTAAAAATGAAAGTTCACACATCAATACTACCTATCAAAATAAAATAAAAAACTCGTCTAAACGCAGCACCAGACGTGCTAGCTATCTTGCATTACCAAAGAAGGTTCCGCCCGTCTCAATATTTTACTCAGATTTTCTTCATACAAGCAAAAAGTAGCGTCATCTGACATAACTCGTACGAACTAGCGTGGGCGAGAATTGTCGTTAGTGCCGCGAAAAAAGAGCCTTAGTAGAATTGTCGCATTAAAAATCCGTTTATTTATTTTGTTTACAAAAAAATACAACGCAAGGTTACATAACGATGATACGACATCCCATGTTTATTTTTAGCCTTTCTTTCATAAATTTTACAGCCTCTAACAACACAATAAGGCATTTTTATATGGAATATCTTTCCACCGCACTCTACAATCTCGCGCGTAACGAATGAGTCGCGAGTGTGCGAAACTTTTGATTTTCGCACCAATTCACTGGGAGCATTAGTCGCGCGCGTTGGCCTGGTCCTTACGCCAGTAATATAATAAGTCATTGATTACCAACGATCAAAACTAGGTAAACAAAATGTTCACATACGACGCGACGGAGCCGAACTTTACAATAAACTACCTTCATCCGTCAAAAAAATTTACATGTTTAATCAATTTAAGTACAAGTTAGCTCAACACACCCTTTCCTATTAAGAAATTAACAAGTTATGTGAGAGGCAGTTCATAATTATAATTACAATTTTACTAACCATTTAAATCAATGTGTTCTGTGCGGAGTGAACGATAAACAGCTATCTACAATTTAACTAAGCCTTCTTCTCATGTAAGTGACAGTGGTGTCGATTCGGTGTAACACGATTTAACTTATTTGACAGGACTAAACTAAATTTAAGCATTCTATCCTTGTCTTTTCGATACAGAAAGTAAAAGACGTAAAATTTAGTTTAATCCTGTCAAATAAGTTAAGTCTTGTAACACCGAATCGACACCATTGTCTGTTATGAGATTAAAGTATCTTTAAAACTTTAAAACTAACGATATTTACTTGACAACTGCCAGTGCGTAAAAATACAAATAAACATTCATTTAATACTTAAACACCATTCATTTGATTCATTCATATTATACATGGTCTAACAAAATTAGTTGAAACTATTTTAATTGGTGCTTCTACCTATGAAACTAAACAACTTTCCCCATGAAACCCAGTCAAATCTCAAAAACAAATTTGAACTTCCCATACTAAGCTGACTGATCAGCTGATCGAGTTAGTATGGAAGAGCCAAATTTTTCCCTATGGTTTCCATGGGGAAAGTTGTTCAGTTTCATGCTACCCATAAGCACCAGTTAAAATAGTTTCAGCTAATTTTGTGACACCTTATACAGGGTGTAACATAAAGGTGTGGTGATACTTTAAGGTGGGCTTGTACCCATCAAACTGAACAACTTTCTCCATGGAACCCATAGTCAAATCGCAAAAAAAAATTTGAACTTCCCATACTAAGTTGGCATCACAGCTGATCGAGTTAGTATGGGAGAGCCAATTTTTTTTTTGCGATTTGACTATGGGTTCCATGGAGAAAGTTGTTCAGTTTGATGGGTACAAGCCCACCTTAAAGTATCACCACACCTTTATGTTACACCCTGTATAAGTACCAAAATTCAACCATCAATTGCATTGCATAAATATAAGTAGATACTTAGCACAGAATAGAAGAGCGGCCAATTTTTGTTATTATCTGTGAGTACTAGTACTTATTTTAATTTAGACAAAGTGTGACATTTACATTCAGCCATTTTGAGAACATGTAGGTACTTACTTACCTTGTTTAGTTGTTTAGTATGATGAGTCGAACCCCCAGTTCACCAGGGTCGCGGTGCCTACACCAATTTTGTTACACCCTCGTATATATACTACAATCTACATAATTATGTAAGTAAGTACATATACCTTTATTATATGTAAGTATGTGTTGTTTCTTATCCAAACTAGTTTACAACCACGTAGCATTAAACTCAAGAATCAAACATAAAGGCTAGTATAAGGTTAACCCCTCCAACATCGGATCCGGAAACTAATTAGCATTGAAATGGGCGCAGTGGTCGCGTGACGCGTGTGTGCTTCTAGTTACTTAGGTAGGTACCTGCTGCTTGGTGGGTGCCTCATAGAATTCATTGGTGGGTGCCTACTGCCTAGTGCCTAGGTACTATCGTGGGGTCAAATCTTGCGCACGCACGTCGTGTCGCCGCGACAAATCACTGGCATTAAGAACTAGCCCTCATTAGCAGCCATATTTCAGTTCAAAGGAGAAATGGAATTGCGTGACGTTTTAGGTGCTATAATTTATTGTATTAAATACGTGGACAACGTTGCTTGGGTATACATTTTTACTGAGTTATATATTACAGGTGCGACAACGCTATATCAAAGGCTCTTACAACAGATAACAATTTAAAAATGGAAGCATCGAGCAATCTAGAGCGCTTGCCCACCGGCTAAGTGAAGTTGCCGAAGGTATTAGTGTAATTAACGCGCCATATTGTTGGCGGGCAATAAACGAAACAACAGCGCATTGTACGCCTCCCAATGTACATAAAACTACTTTTTGTGGAGTCCTACTCAAATATTAGGCCGGACACACAACGCCGGTAAAAAAGCTCAAGATAACGAGTCGCCCGCCGCCGCGCCGTCGCTACCGGTCAAAAGGACCGCCCGTGCACCGTCGACCGACGACGGGGGCGGAGCGCGTCACGCACAAAACAAACTGAAGAGACACGCGCGCGACAAGGACGCCAACACACGGCACCCACGCGATAGACGAGCCAGGAATAGCCCGGTGATCGCGAACGTGGCTAATTTAAAACTGGAAAATAAATTGATGATCAACTCAAAACAAACAGACGGGCAACAAAAAAGGACGGCAACATACGAAGTCTTCATCAGCGAGCGAGCTAGAGCACATCAGGTGCCGGTGAACGTTCTTAATTTAAAAATTGAATGCTACCGTGATTCGACCGTTTGTTTTACGCGTGCTTAGAATAGGGGTGATTAGTAAAAATCTCATTTCCAATTTATTCTTGGAGATGATTTTGAAAAGGAATAAATAAAAGAGAGTGATGATTGAGCAGAATTAGCTGTCGTAATGGAGTGCCGGAGTGCCGTGGTGATGAGCGAATTGCGCCGTTATAACAAATTAGTTCGAGTCGAATGTAGACGTACCTAATTAATAGTTAGAGTAGAAATTAACGAATTAACGAAACAGCGACTTTAGTTACAGTGAGATTTAGAAAAACTTGGCTTTAACTGATTATCAAAGACAACGGTAAACTGTGGCTTCCCTCGTCTAATTACTTTGAAGTTCAATTACTGAAGTAAGTTGCTTATCCATAAATTTACAACATTTTAAGAAACGCTAAACAGGTTAAAATCCGACTTCAACCGCAGTGTTTTTGTTAATTTCCACAAAAAAGTATTGAACGGATTTTGATAAAATTGATCTATATCAATGTCCTATGACCAACATGAAGGCATGAATTATCAATTAAAAAAAGAAGTATCAATATCGGACGACACTCTGTAACAAGATACATACGCACGGTTATACAGAAACAAATAATTGGAAACGCTAAAAACTGTAAAAGTATGGAACGGATTTTGATAAAATTGATCTATGTCAATGTCCTATGACCAACATGAAGGCATGAATTATCAATTAAAAAAAGAATTATCGATATCGGACGACACTCTGTAACAAGATACCTACGCACGGTCATACAGAAACAAATAATTGGAAACGCTAAAAACGGTAATTGATTTTGGTAAAATTTATATGGGAAAAAAACTGCCAATTGCGAGTCGGACTCGCACGTAGCATTATCTATAAAAACCACGTTTGTTGTATGGAAGCCCCCCTTAAATTTTAATTTTATTTTAATGTATATGTCGGAGCGCAAGGACGTGGCGCCATCTATGCATGCGTCGAAGCACCGTGTGTTTTAACTTGAAACGTCAAGCGGTTAGCTAGGGTAGTAATAATAGTCATCTTTGGCCAAGGCGTGGTCTGTGCGAGACCGGAACCCGGAAGTTGGTAGTGTTGGTACTTGTTTGTTAGCCAATCAGAATCGTTGTGATTATCGAACCATTAAAGACAATGCAGCCTACCTACAGAGGCTACGACAGAGGCGCCAATTATTTTACGAGCACTTTTGATCGAGCAGCTGAACGGTCAACTTGGGAAGCCAGCCCCGTGCCGAAGTCATCGCAGTCTATAAAATAATCGGTTTTCATACAAATCATCGTGAAGCCTCGTGTTGCAAACGTGTGTGAATATTGATTGTACACTCCAAAACTCCTCAAAGACGAGTTTATTTCTTAGATGCGGCCAAAACCCTTCTGATGATCCGAAATCAGAATTGGGATAGGACATGGACGCCCCACGTGTTCCAGATAGTGATGTGAGCAACACAAAATAGAAATTGCTTCTGGAACAACGAAATCAGAATTTTCTGACGCTGATACTAGCCACGCGGACGCCATCATCGTCCCATGAATTGAGGTTACCCGATTTCAACCCATATAGATCGGATGTGAATGCACGTGCATGGATTGCTACTACGGATTTGTGTATCTACGACCCATATCGGCAAGGGGCAGGGCCACTACATGTCTAGCTGCTTGAAGTGACGCAGCCAAGAGGGAAGCATCTGTGAAGCTGCCCCAGTGATGGAGAAGAGAGTCAACCTTTGCGTGGTTGATGCACAATACTGGAATTCCATCGGGTGAGCAGTTTTTATTAAAGAGAAATATGTTGTTATCTGTTGCGTCAGTGCAAGTTAAAAGGCACTGAGTAGGTACACGCCTACCATTGACAATGCTACAGACTGACGACAGCTGGTTGTCCGACTCTTTAGTCTGACGACTCAATGTCGGCACGGAGCCGACACGACACCTTGGTTCGGAACCATCATAGACTAACTGATAATAAACTAACTAATCATAAGCTATAACAAAGAAAACATGGTGCCGACCACATGATTTGGTCGTTTCCGTGTAGATTTGTTTACAGCTAGTGTTGTTTGGTCAGGTTTCCTGATGATACTTGTAGTGACGACTGCAAACTATTTCACATTTTTACCGTCATTCCTTTTCCCCTGTGTACCACGGCGTACAAGACCGCCCAGAGCACAGCATCGACCTTTCCTTTTTTTTTAGGGCCCCTGTGTACCACGGCGCATATGAACATATGCGCCTAGAGCACAGCATCGACCTGACCTTTATCATTTTAGAGCCTCTGTGTGTCCCACAGCATCGACCTCTACGTATTCCCTTTATTTTTATGAGCTTTGCCCTGTGGAAGGGGAGTTCAAGTACCTACCTTTTTTTGTGAGCTTTGCCCTGTGGAAGGGGAGTTCAAGTAACTACACAGCTCATCGTCATCACATCAGCCAGGCAACGTTCACTGCTGTACAAAGGCGCAATCGCTTGGCAGGCAGGTGGGCGATCGCGGTGTGTGGCATGGTACGCAGAAAAGACGCCGCTGCCCATCCTCCGGTCTTTGATCCATTAGTCACCTCTTACCACATCCTCGGGAAGAGATGGGTGGTACTATTCTAGGGCCATACCACAGGCCTACTTATCTGTAGTGGATTTATTATAAGTTAGGTAATCTGAATACCTAACTTAAACACACATCCACTCCTCATTACTGATTATGGCAGCTGCTGGGCACGCATCGCCGTCAGGATGGCCGTGTCGGAGCGCAAGGACGTGGCGCCATCTATGCATGCGTCGAAGCACCGTGTGTTTTAACTTGAAACGTCAAGCGGTTAGCTAGGGTAGTAATAATAGTCATCTTTGGCCAAGGCGTGGTCTGTGCGAGACCGGAACCCGGAAGTTGGTAGTGTTGGTACTTGTTTGTTAGCCAATCAGAATCGTTGTGATTATCGAACCATTAAAGACAATGCAGCCTACCTACAGAGGCTACGACAGAGGCGCCAATTATTTTACGAGCACTTTTGATCGAGCAGCTGAACGGTCAACTTGGGAAGCCAGCCCCGTGCCGAAGTCATCGCAGTCTTTAAAATAATCGGTTTTCATACAAATCATCGTGAAGCCTCGTGTTGCAAACGTGTGTGAATATTGATTGTACACTCCAAAACTCCTCAAAGACGAATTTATTTCTTAGATACGGCCAAAACCCTTCTGATGATCCGAAATATACTTAATTATTTATTTTTAAAATGAATAATACAATTCAACATTTTGTGAATATTTCAAGCGTCTACCTGTTTTTGCCGTTACCAATATCGAGCAAAAACGAGCAAAAAATCACGTTTGTTGTATGGGAGCCCCCCTTAAATATTTGTTTTATTTCAATTTAATTATTTATTTTTAAAGTGAACATATAACTAAATATTCTGTATTTTGTTATTTAGTATTTGTTGTTATAGCGGCAACAGAAATACATCATTTCTGAAAATTACAACTGTCTAGCTATCACGGTTCATGAAATACAGCCTGGTGACAGACGGACAGACAGACAGACGGACAGCGAAGTCTCAGTAATAGGGTTCCGTTTTTTACCCTTAGGGTACAGAAATCTAAAAAGAGTTTTCCAAAAAAGTCATAAATGACAGAGTTCTGAGGTAACAAACATAAAAAATATAACCGAATTGAAAACCTCCTCCCATTTTGAAGTCGGTTAAAAATATACGGGTTGACGAATGAATAATATTTACTTATAAAGTACTAGCTTTTTTCCGCGGCTCCGCCCGTTGGACATCGGTTTTATGACTGTCTTTATGGGTGATTAGTAAATTATGTCGTTTCTCACCTACTCAACCATCTCTGTGTAAAAAATCACAACAATTGAGTATTTTTTAGTTCCCCCAGAAACTGCATCAGATTATGATATTTTCCCGCTATAGAAAGTAGCCATGTCCTTCCCCGTGACACAGGAAACCTGCATGCCAAATTTCATAAAGATTGGTCAAGGCGTTGAAGCGTGAAAACGTAACAAACCAACAAACAAATTTTCACATTTATAATATTAAGTAAGGAAGGATTTAAAAACAAAACGTGTTAAACGGCCTTCGTGGTGTAATGGTGAAGTCCATTAGATTCACATCTGGAGGTCGCGGACTTTATTCCCGGCGGAGTCTTGCGCCAAACATTAATGTATATGCAGCATTGATGTGTTCCGGCTTGAAGATAAGATTTTGGTTGGTGGTAGGGCATTTTCTAAGCCCGCCTGGCTAGCTGCCACCATTTTATCTTAGTCTTGCCGCCAAAAATCAGTGTTAACAACATTGATGTGTTCCGGCTTGAAGATAAGATAGCCAGTTCTCCATTGCATTGGGGAATCTTGGTAAGCCCGCTTCCATCTTCGGCATCATTGTCGCTTAGCATCAGGTGAGATGATGCCAAGGGCTTAACAATTGTGTTTGAAAAAAAAGTATGGCCTACCACACAGAAGTCGTTAGATACTGTAATAAACAAAAAAACCTATTTATAGCGCGTTTACAAAGAGTAAACAAATAAAAATGTATACAGTCTGTCGTTACTTAATCTATTTTTTGCGGAGCTTTAGATTTCATGACACTGCGCCCTATTACTTTTTTTTCCCTCTGACTTTTTTTGTCTCGTCTGTGGCGCCAATATTATGACAGGCTGGTAAAATGTGCAACACTGAACGTTACTGAACAGAGACAGGAGAAAAGAGATCCTAAACGTATCTTATCTGTGGAGCAGACAGACATGTTTCAATATTGTGAAATGTTAGTATAATATTTGTAAGTGGGCGGGCGGCGGCTAGATAAAGAGCCTTTGGGTTTAGACGATCCGAAGGTGCTCGTTTCGTAATAGATGTGGCATTGATGTATTGTGAGCGGAGATTAGTGGCGCGAGGAGGTAAATGGCCGAGCTGAATACACTGTGCATTAAATGGTTTAGGTATATCTTTTTTAAGCAATTGCATAGCTTTTTCCCGCGGCTTCGCCCGCGTGGACATCGTTTTTATGACTGTCTTTAAGGGTGATTAGTAAATTATATCGTTACCCACCTACTCAACCATTTCTGTGCAAAAAATCACAATAATCGAGTATTTTTTTAGTTCCCTCAGGAACTGCATCAGATTATGCTATTTTCCCGGGATAAAAAGTAGCCTATGTCCTTCCCCGTGACACAGGCTACCTGCATGCCAAATTTCATAAAGATTGGTCAAGGCGTTGAAGCGTGAAAAGGTAACAAACAAACACATTTTCACATTTATAATATTATTAAGTAAGGATTCACAATTGATATTCCCTTGGCATCATCTCACCTGATAGTAATAAGTGACGATGATGCCGAAGATGGAAGCGGGCTTACCAAGATTCCCCAATGCAATGGAGAACTGGCTATATTCTTATCTTCAAGCCGGAACACATCAATGTTGTTAACATTGATGTTTGGCGGCAAGACTTAGATAAGATGGTGGTAGCTTCCAGGCGGGCTTAGAAATGCCCTACCACCAACCAAACCGAGTCTTACAAGTTGACCCCGCCGGAATCGAACCTGCGACCTCCTGGTGTGAAGCTAATGGACTAACCATTACGCCACGGAGGCGGTTGATATATTAGAAAAATGTCTCGTATCTACTGTACTCGTCACGAGATTTTACATAATAATACAGTAGATAGGTACATACAGTGTATAGATAGTTTATTTTTCAAGCGACTTCCAAAAAGGAGGAGGTTCTCAATTCGTCTGTATGTTTTTTTTTTTTTTTTTTTTTTTTATGTTTGTTACCTCAGAACTTTTGACTGGGTGAACCGATTTTTATGATTATTTTTTTATTTGAAAGCTATTGCTTCCCGTGTAGTCCCATATAAACTTTATCAAAATCGGTGTAGTACTTTAGTAGAAAATTAACAAAAACAAAAAATAATAATGCAAAAATGTACTAATTTGTTGCGATGGAAGTCGGTTTTTTAACGTGTTTAGCGTTTTCAATTATCTAAATAAACAAATGAAACTCATACTTTTTTGTCACTTATAAAAAGTGACATTTAGAAAATTAAACAGAAAATTTAACATAGATTAAAAATAATCTAAAAACCAATTTTTAATGTTGCTTAAAAGAATAAAATTACCCTCATATATAAAACATACGGTGAAGCGTCGGTGGCTCAACCGGTAACGACTCGGTCCATCTAACCAGAGAAACCGGGTTCAAATCTGGACGGCCAATGTACCAATGAGTTTTTCAAAAACTTACGTACATACTTACCGATTGCTTTAACGGTGAAGGAAAACATCGTGAGGAAACCTGCACACGCCTGCGAAGAAATTCGAAGGTTGTGTGTGAAGTCGACCAACCCGCACTGGGCCCGCGTGGTCGACTAAGGCCTAATCGCCCTGATTCAGGGTAGGCTCAAGCCCCTCGGTGGGGACGTATATGAGCTGTAATGATGATATAAAACATACAACACAAAGGACGACCCAAGAGGATATACACACACACATACAACACACACCACCACATGCATGCTTACTGGTGAACTCTAAAAACGTGTATCTTTCTACTAAGATCACTGACGAAGATATTACAACCTAGGGTTTCATGTTCATTCATCAAGTTTCATGCGCCCCACGTTTTGCAAATTCACCTGTGAGCACGTGTGTGGTCGTGGTGTGTGTTGTATGTGTGTATGTCCTCTTGGGTCGCCAAGACCCCTGGAGGGTTATTTTAATCTTTTTAAGGCACATAAAAACGTGGTTTTAAGATGATTTTTAATACACATTAAACATTTTATTTTTCTTCGTTTTCCACCCGGAACTACAGACAGACAGATAGATAGACAGAAAAATTGAATATAATACATTGTGTTTTCATCGGAACTGAGGCTGGCGTGCAAAATTTTAGCATGATCCCGTTGCTACATTCCACCCGGAACGATAGACAGACGGACAAATTGAATGTACTATATTGTGTTGTCATCGGAACTGAGGCTGTGTGAAAAATTTCAGCATGATCGAATAACAGAAAGTATTTAAAAAATCCGTTGCAAGATTTCATCCAGAACGACAGACCCACAGACAGACAGATAATCTAGAAAACTAGTTTCAGCAGGATAGTTAATCTGGAAGTGCTCGAAATTTGAGTTGCAAGATTCTACCTGGAACATCAGACAGACGGACAAACAAGAATAAAAACGTGCTAGAATAAAAACTGCGGCGGGATCTTTTTCGAAATTTAGAAGAAATAAATAATTCCAACAGTAATAAATTTAGTTAATTAAAAAATGCGGCCACGTGCAAGTTGAACTCGCTTACCCGAGGGTTCCATACCGTCACAAATCTAGATACCTTAAAACATCAACAATTATACTAACAACAATTGCACCTATACATTTACTATACATTTAATCAAGACATCAACAAGAGTGAAATATTTTTTTAAAGTTAAATTCGGGTTTCTTAGCGCTAGTACGACTCACCCTTGGCCGGTTTTGTTATTTTATTTTAGGGTTTCTATACTCACTATAATTATTAATCACACAGAGTTTGACGCTATGGGCTATGCGTAATAGGTAGGTACGCTTTTACGATTGAACAAAGACAAAAAAAACTTTGAAAACCCTTTAATTTTTTACTTCTTTTGGTATTATTCGTTATTATTATCGTCTTAATTTTTTTAGTCTGTGTGTTGCATGTCGCGTGACGGTCGCTTTCGTCTGACGGTATGATCGTTTCGTCCTCTGTACCGTAGCGAGAGCAGCCATGATCGTTTCGTCCTTTGTAAAGTTTCACTTTTACCGTGGTTTCATAAAACCACACACTTTTTTTTGGGTAATCTGCCATAACAAATTAAAATTTTAGCTTATCTTTACGGTTCAAAAGATACAGCCTTTCAAAGGTCGGACCGACAGACGGATGGACAGCGTAGGCTTAGTAATGGGGTTCCGTTACGGAACCCTAAAAATGTCCGGATGTCACATGGTGTCGCCACTTGCCACCCTAGTTGCGCCTAACAATGTTTACTTTACAAAGACAAAGGCAAGGCCACACACAGATTGCACAATCTTGGTCCTTTTTTTCTTACATCCAAACTCTTGATGTTTATCCCAGATGTTTGCAGGGAATCACAGCAAGGCATCACCATCCTTACTAATATTATAAATGTTGAATTTTGCTTGTTTGTTACCTCTTCACGCTTCGACACCTCAACCAGTCTTTACAAATTTGGCGCACGTTGCCTGCGTTATGGGGAAGGACATAGGTTACTTTTTATCCCGTGAAAATAACATAGTCCGATACAGTTCTTGAGGGAACTTAAAAAAGACTATCTTTTTAGTTGATTTCTTTAACATCGCAACGGAGCAACGGATCGTTGAGATTTTTGCACAAAGAGATTGAGGGAATGGAACATGAAATAAACTTCTACTAATTAGCATAGCCTGGCATAGTTCCCGAGGGATCTAAGGAAAAGTCAAGCCGCTTGCGGCTAGCGCACTGCCTGCAACAAGGATAGTCATGAAAACGAAGTCTACGCATAATAAACTATGGGATTATGTTGACCTGACATGACAATTGGTTTCCAGATATTTTAGAAGTACTATTTGCTGAATAATATTTTATAATTTATTTTTGATACTGGAATTTTGAAAATTGTGAATTTAAGAAAATCTCTCTAAGACCACTTAATCTTAGCTATAGTAAGTAAGTAAGTAAGTAAGTAAGTAAATATACTTTATTGCACGCCAAAAAAACAATACAAGACTTAGAATTTGTAAGATACATAGAGAGCAAGGCGGCCTTATCGCTTTAAGCGATTTCTACCAGGCAACCTTTAGTATACCTAAGTATCAAGATTTTATTGAACCCAAAGCATAATAATCACATTAAAACCAATTATATTTGCTAAACTATTTAGCCATACCGTTTTACCAGTTGTGGAGTTTGTAGAGAGAGGGCTTATCGGTCGAGTTATTTGTTATTTATTGTTATAAATGTGGTACAGTAAAGAGCACATAGAGCTATACACTTTGGACGTGGGACAGGCCCCACAGTCCCGTGGGCTATGATGCGCAGCACAAATAGGAGCTCAGTTAGGAGTTTGGCTCTATATACTAAAGTAGAGGTTTCATAACGTTTTACCAGTAAGGGCAATGAACTGTGACACTTGGCAACCGACTTTACACAAAAATGTTTTGAGTGGGACGCTCATTTTTAAAAACCTTGAAACTTTTGGGTAAAAACTTTTATTCAAAAACAGTTATAATCATTTCGTATTCCTCTCAGCAAACCCTTTCAATTGGGTGCATTAAAATAACTGTTCTGCAACCTTTGGGAGTCCGCCATTTAGAATGATGTCACTTAGCTAACCATGCATCTGGTCACACTTGGAGCAAATAAATCATATGGCCACACAAAACATGGAGCAAATGAGCCTTAGTCTCCCCTATACAATAAATAAAAAATGATTTAATTTAAAAAATCATATTCCCATACAAATCAACCAAAATTTTGATAGTACGGACAGTCAAATAATCGTAGGAGTACGATTTCAATCGTACTCTTGGCAACACTGCCATGTATTGTTATCCTAACTAAACGTGTACCTATGCAAAATTTCAACTAGTGGGAAGTTTAACTTGCAAATTTTGAAGCGGATTACTTACCTACTATACATACATGCAAACATCGCTAATTAAATAAAAGCTTGTAAAAACAGACAAGAAATTAGACACGACTTGTCCATTTATTTGAAAATCATGAACTTCACTTGTTTTAGCAAAAACACAACGCCTACCTACAGTCACATCAATACATTTGGAACACCGCAACAAACAGTCGTCATAAGATGGGATTGAAGGATTAACTTACACAATTGTGGGTTTACTAATGATTAGAGTTACGATCTCTTGCAAATTGGTAATTCGACCGCACACGCATACTACAAGATGTTCACTCGTGTACGAGTACGGAACGGAGCTCATCTCATGTGAAGTAAGGGGAAGGTTACATTAATTCGACCGCACACGCATACTACAAGACGATCACTCGTTTACGATTACGGAGCTCATCTCATGTGAAGTAAGGGGAAGGTTACATTAATTCGACCGCATACGCATACTACAAGATGTTCACTCGTATATGAGTACGGAGCTCATCTCATGTGAAGTAAGGGGAAGGTTACATTAATTCGACCGCATACGCATACTACAAGATGTTCACTCGTGTACGAGTACGGAGCTCATCTCATGTGAAGTAAGGGGAAGGTTACATTAATTCGACCGCACACGCATACTACAAGATGATTACTCGTGTACGATTACGGAGCTCATCTCATGTGAAGTAAGGGGAAGGTTACATTAATTCGACCGCATACGCATACTACAAGATGTTCACTCGTGTACGAGTACGGAGCTCATCTCATGTGAAGTAAGGGGAAGGTTACATTAATTCGATCGCACACGCATACTACAAGATGTTCACTCGCATATGAGTACGGAGCTCATCTCATGTGAAGTAAGGGGAAGGTTACATTAATTCGACCGCATACGCATACTACAAGATGTTCACTCGTGTACGAGTACGGAGCTCATCTCATGTGAAGTAAGGGGAAGGTTACATTAATTCGATCGCACACGCATACTACAAGATGTTCACTCGCATACTACAAGATGTTCACTCGTGTACGAGTACGGAACTCATCTCATGTGAAGTAAGGGGAAGGTTACATTAATTCGACCGCATACGCATACTATAAGATGTTCACTCGTGTACGAGTACGGAGCTCATCTCATGTGAAGTAAGGGGAAGGTTACATTAATTCGACTGCACACGCATACTACAAGATGTTCACTCGTGTACGAGTACGGAGCTCATCTCATGTGAAGTAAAGGGAAGGTTACATTAATTCGACCGCATACGCATACTACAAGATGTTCAAGCGTGTGCGAGTACGGAGTTCATCTCATGTGAAGTAAGGGGAAGGTTACATTAATTCGACCGCATACGCATACTACAAGATGTTCATTCGTATACGAGTACGGAGCTCATCTCATGTGAAGTAAGGGGAAGGTTACATTAATTCGACCGCATACGCATACTACAAGATGTTCACTCGTGTACGAGTACGGAGCTCATCTCATGTGAAGTAAGGGGAAGGTTACATTAATTCGACCGCATACGCATACTACAAGATGTTCACTCGTATAGGAGTACGGAGCTCATCTCATGTGAAGTAAGGGGAAGGTTACATTACTTCGACCGCATACGCATACTACAAGATGTTCACTCGTGTACAAGTACGGAGCTCATCTCATGACATTGTTATTATTATTTTATGACTATCAGAAAGAGTGTAATTTGCACCTAATATTTTGAATAAATATATTGAATTGAATTGAATTGATACCCGGAAAAGTTTACGTGGAAATAACGAACCCGGGAGTGTCGGTAACGAAGGTGAGGGCACCGCTCCACCTATGCTCGCTGCTCTCCTAATGAGACGCAATACAACACAACATGATCCGTTCATATCGCGGCGTGCGGCGTGTGGGACAGGCGATGAGAGTAAGCGATGTACTAACGTATATTTTTACACGACTTTTTTTTTAAGCTATTGCATAGCTTTTACCGCGGGCTTTGAGCGCGGCGACCGAATCAAGAAATTCCGTAACGAAAATAAAACCTAACACCCCAAGCTCGGCCGAGTTCTAAAAAACTTACAGTGTCATCTATTAACGATTTGCGGTACTAAAAGGACTTAGTCAATTTTACTGGTGGAACTTTCTTGGTGTTAATTTATTACATAAACATCCCGCGCCCCAAGGACTATATGGTACTGGTAATTACTGCATAAAAAAAAATTATAATTGCATAAGTTGATAAAAAAATGCTATGCAATAGCTTTACCGCTGCAGTCCCCGAGTGCCACGCGTTTTTCTTTTTTTATTCACAATTGGTAAGCCCTTGGCATCATATCACCTGATGGTTTTTTTTTTTATGCACAATTGGTAAACCCTTGACAACATCTCACCTGGTGGTAAGTGACGATGTTGCCGAAGATGGAAGCGGGCTTACCAAGATTCCCCAACGCAATGGGGAACTGGCTATCTAATCTTCATGCCGGAACACACCAATGATATCAACATTGATATTTGGCGGCAAGACTTAGATAAGATGGTGGTAGCTAGCCCTACCACCAACCAAACCGAGTCTTACAATTGACCCCGCCGGGAATCGAACCCGCGACCTCCTGTGTAAAGCCAGTGAACTTTGCCTCTGAGCTACGGAAGCGGTTAAAATTTAAGGTAAGTGATGATGATGCCGAAGATGGAAGCGGGCGGTTATTATTTTCGAGTGTATATTATATTATGTATGTACCTATGTTTATTTTATTTCTTTCTTTCTTTTTGTGGCCCGCTCTATAACCTAAACGGCTTGATGGATTTTGGAGTGCAAGATATCTTTATATTCGTCTTAATTCGGTGATATAAGATATGTTTTTACTCGACTGGCCAAAAAGAGAGGTTAAGCTTTTAAGTAGTCGTTTTTTAATTTTTTAATAATTTCTTATCATAAGTTTTCGTTTGTTTGTTTGTGAACTCTTTATTGTACCACAAAACATTAAATTATACGTACAGAATATAAATTTGCTATTATGAACTAATTAAAAGTCACCTATATAATGCGTTGCCCCAAAAAAATTAAAGATTTACCTTTGACATCCTTTCGTGTACATTTAAAGCGCTGGTTAAAACATAAAAAATATTATTCTATAACATAGTCATTGAATTTGAAATTACAATAATATATGACAATTTATTGAATTTAACTTACTTGTAACTTTATTTTTATTTTATTTACTATTTCATTGTTCTGTACTAAGTATTGATTTTAATGTAAAGTTGACGTGTGTAATACTAATATAATGTAATTTAAATGTGTGATGTTTTTAAATGACTGTAATTTTCAGTATTTTAATTTTAAAATACTTACATACTTTTAACGTTATTGTTATTGTAGGGTAATAGCCGGATAGTTGCAACACTTTTTGAAATCACTCTGTATCTTTCAATACAAAAAGCAAAATACTTTATTTGTAAAACTGGCCGGTACTTTGGTTTTTTATCTACAAATTTATGAAAAGTAAAAAACATTATCTTTAGTATTATTAGAGTATAATCGATTTTTGCGAACCTCTATATTTTGGGACATCTATCCCACATAGGGGATAGTTGCCTATAATCCATGCAAATTACGTTTAGGATAGATGCCTCACCGAAAAACAGGACATCTACCCCGCAAAAACTTTGATCGCATTTTGCCTTCCCATGCAAACGCACAGAGACATATGAATCTTACGATAGATTAATAAAATAGCATGTGATTCATCCGCGAAACTAAAGTAATTACAATCGGGGCAACCATACTCCTGGGGCAACTATCCTGGTTTAACTCTATGTCACTTGAGACTAAATGTGCTGAGCTTTGTTCTCTTTGTTTTCAAAACATCTTATTTGTACCACATTTATTGCAATAAAGGAATTGAATTGAATTGGTTTGGTTGGTGGACGTATATTTTCTAAGCCCGCCTGGCTAGCTACCACCATCATCTAAGTCTTTCCGCCAAACATCAATGCTAACAACATTGATGTGTTTCGGCTTAAAGATAAAATGGCCAGTTTCCCATTGCGTTGGGGAATCTTGGAAAGTACGCTTCCATCTTCGGCATCATCGTCACTTACCATTGCAGGTGAGAATTTGTGAATAAAAAAAAGCGCGTAGAGCAGGACCTGTTGTTGTGGAAATCCTTGGGGAGGCCTTTGTCCAACTGTGGACGTATTTTATTTGATATAATGATGATGAATAAAGGGAAAACGCACGTTTTGATTGTCTATAAATTGTACCATCAACTTGTACTCATAACATAGTCCGTCTTGGAAACAGTGCACGCGAGTGAGGGGGGGACCAAACTCTCAGTTTAGCGGAGAACTAGATAAGCTTCGTTAAAATTAACCCTCGTTATTTCTCGCATGAGAAGGATTACCATTGAGAGCAAACTCGTAATTATTTAAATTTTGATAGAGAACTTTAAACGTTTCATAGGTAATTGCTTGTACACAGAAAGAGAGAGAAATGAACATTAACGATGTATAAAGACATTAAAAAGTGGCTAAGTGCGTGTCGGACTTTTAAAAAAACAGGCCAAGTGCTACTCGGGGTCACGCAAAAAGGGTTCCGCACCAAAACTATACTACCACCAGAACAAGACCTCTCAGTACATACTTTGCTCGAAGTAAATAAGGGTCTACTTATTCTGGAAATTATTTTTGCTGTGGGAATGACAGGACTTCTCATAGATTTATTATTATTGTTATTATAGTTTATACACTAGCAGCTTAAAAGGTGATGCGTGTAGTTCACTGCACTTATGTAGTTTATAAATATTTGCCTAGTCTGTTTTTACCTGTAATACCGTGATTTTTCGGAGGATTTTTATAATTTTCCAGTAGTTTTGGAGATAGGGGGAGGCGGGAATGGTAATTTTTCGCCTATTTTCTTAAATAATTTCAAAACCATTTATCATAAAATTATAAAAAAAATATTTGAAATTCTCACAACGTTTCATTTGATATGTCACACAACATAATTTGAAAAACTTTTTTTTAAATTCTAATTTACCCCTCAAAAGTGATCCCCATGTTAGAAATTCATGTATTTACTTTACACGTCCGTCTTTGGGTCACCACTTTACATATATGTTCCGAATTTCAACTCAATCGGTCCAGTTGTTTCTGAGCAAATTGGCTGTGACAGACGGACGCACAGACAGACACACGAGTGATCCTATAATGGTTCCGTTTTTACCTTTTAAGGTACGTTTTTTTTTATTGTAAGCATACTTAAATTTAATAAGCTAAGTAAGTATGCAACCTACTTGGCAAAGATGACCTATTACATCTAAGTAAAAAGCACGTATGCGGTAAAATCAATTTTGCGCACAGTAAACTAGCATATAAAGTACCACTTTTCGAGCAACTGTATTATGCAAAATCGTTGGCCAGTTCAATGGATTAATTACAAGTCAGAGGTCTACTTCTTATCGATTCGGTTTACCTACTTACTTACTTACACAGCATTTCATACTTTAAAACAACGTTGCTTTATTCAGAAAACATGATTTCCATGCGAGCTGTATGTAAGCTTCCAGCGAACTTATTAATAAAGTGCTACTCTCCTGCACATTACAAACGAATTACGTTCAAAAAACACGCGACAACTAAATTACTTACACAATTATACAGTACAGAGTAGTTAAGTGGATAAAGAGACGCCCGCTCCGGTCCGGGCGCGTGTGATAGCGTTCGAAAGTTGGTCTGTCCAACATTATTAAGTATCAATGAGACTTTATCACCTTTACTTTAGAGGCTATATTGCAACTGCGAATGGACTTTTGATCGGAATAGCAGTGCGTAATTGGTCAATCGATACTCGCTGAACAAAACGTTCCGTCTGACCAGCGTGTGTAAAGCGCTGATTCCAGCGTTTTGTAAGATATACGATATTAATGCAGTGTGTGCTTTGTTTTGATTACTTTGTTTATTGCCGATCAGTTAGCACTTCTAAACAATATGATCAGCCGTTTGGATGCTACGAGCATATACAAGGTTGTTAGCGAAAACAGAACACATTTTTAGGAGCCTTAATTTTCCTTATGTAACTCAACAACTTGTGTGTGTAGTACTGAAATCGCATGATAATTTGTATGAAATAAAAGATTTTTACAAAAATTTTAGACACAAGTTTTTTTCAATATTTTTAACAAAATAAAAAAAATAGATTTATGTGTACACATCGATCATCTGATTCGCCAACTTTGTATGGGAAGTCCAAAAGCTTTTTTGGCGATTTTAGCGAACTTGTCAACAAAAGTGGTTCACTTTCATGAGCGTAAGCCTCCTATAAAAATGTGCTCTATTTTTTCTAACACCTAGTAGGTAAACATGCGAAAAACATAACCCTTCCAAGCAAGCCATCGTGTAAAAGTTGCTAAGTTAAAAGCAACATGGTCTGCGATACACCAGTTCCTATGTAACCTAACTAATTTAATTAAAAATGAAAAACCCGACTGCATAAATACATAACCCCTCTTAATGGGCAGTCGGGTAAAATATATCCTATGTCACTCACGGGATCAACACGAAATCCATGAAGCTGTTTAAGCTACAAGCTCAGCCAAAGAAACATACATATTCATACTCTTTTTTGAGCAGTAGAATAAAAAATCGTGTTTTTGGTCTGTGTCGCACAAGTTACTCTGAGCCCGCATTACTAACGTAGTTAGTAATTATTATTCATAGAGCAAGCTTTTTAGCTTTCAGTAGTTTGAACCAATTCTCGTGTTGTTTACTGCGTACTGCCATGTACTGCGGGCGACGGGCGATAATAAGTGCTCTGTATGTCCCAGACATCTACCACTAGACTTGGCCTTACCAATATGAACCCACATTTTACTAAAAAAGGGGGCAAAATTTTGTATTTGAAACTTATATGCAACTTAAAATATAATAACAAAAAAAAAACTGATGATTTTTTTTTGTTTGAAAAAATGATGTTTTAAAACTACAGTAGTAACAAGAGGGTTAAGCCGAGCAGACTAGGAAAATGAGTAAAACTAATCTATGTAGTTAGGATTGGGTCCTCTTAACAACATCTAATATAACCTACTCAAATTCGGTAATTTAAAAATAAAAAATTGAGTCAAATTCATCAAACTTGCCTGTCTAGGTCCTCACTCGTTCGTTTTACAGAAACATCGTCAATTAAAAAGATGTAGAGCAATGAATGGAAGAGAAGCTGGAACAGGCGGCTTAAGAGCAGGCTCCCAGCGCGGCACTGGCGAACAACCTGATATTTAACGTTATAGAATCAGCTTTACAGTTGAATTTCGCGTGAGTGTCTTAACGCGACTTACGTCCTTCGGGTGTAAATGCACATTTTCGTTGATTGCGAGCTTAGTAAACATTCTAGAAAAAAAATGTCTTAGCCGTTTTATCGATACCTTTATTCTCTTAGTGTCGGTAATTATTTCATGTGCCTAGCTTATGTAATGTAGAAGGAAAATGTAATAATCTTTCAAAACTACACAGTTTTATAAAATAAAAAGTATCGAAAACTAATCAACCGTGTTTTTGTTTTAGCCATACCAAATAAAAAGATTCAAAGAACCATATGTGTAGTTTTCACGTTCAGGAAGCTTGCGGTTGACTGAACATATTGAGAAATTGAGAAGACGTTGCAAAAACGGGTTCGTTCATTTACTAGCCTTTATGATAGTTATAAATAGTTTTCCCGTTGGTGTGTGACTAACAAGGACGCATAATGTTAGTGTCTGTGGTTAGTTACTAGTTACCGATACATACAATGTTAGCAGCAATAATAATTACTGTCTAGTTACAGCAGTTTGCCGATAAAAGACCTATTTATTAAGTCAATGTTGTGTAATTGTATTATCAATGAGACTGGTACATAATATAGTGATTGTAGTCTAAGTTGCTTAATGGGAAAGAACTCGATTATAGCGGAGAAGACCGTTATTCGTATGGAATTAACTTATTTTCCAACAAATTGTGCTCTTCTGCTGTTTGTCTGTTTAAATAAATCCATTGTTATGAATAGAAGTCACACCTTTACTAGAAGGAGCGCAGCTCGAAAAAGTGAGAATAAAAACAATGTAATATGTGTGTTGATTTCATTATTTTGTTCATGGAATAACTAGCTTTTGTCAGCGGCTTGGCTTGCGTGAACATAGTTTCTATTAAAGTCTTCGAGGGTGAGCAGTGCACGAGCCGCAAGTGGCTCGCTAGTGTGGAAAAAGTAGCCTATAAGTTAATCCAGATCCTAATCTGTCTAGGTAACTACCAAATATCATCGAGATACGTTCAGCTGTTCAACTTGGATGTTGTTTCCAGTAATGGAATAAGCTTATAGGCTAAGATTTTATGTTTGTTTCATATACATCTTTTGTTAACTGAAATAGATAATATGTCAATTTTCTCGCGGGAGGCACATCATAAACTCCACGCAGACGAAGCCGGGGGCGGCTGCTAGTGGAGAATAAAATAAGAAGTTTTCACTTAACGGCCGATGTAAACTTTCAAGTGTAATACTTAACGGCCTTATTATACCAGTAACAGTAACGTGTTATAGTAGGTATAACTACCACATCTTTAGCACAAGTAGGTACCTATGTGCCATTATTAACAGTTCGCGAACGACCGACCTAGGGTTGTCAGATGGTTGAGATTCATCTGGATTCTCCCGACTTTTCATAGGATGTCCAGACTCCCGAAAAACTACAAAATCTACCGAAAACAGCTTATTGTAAGGTTTATGCTTAATTTATTAAAATTCCGCACTCTTCACCACTCTTACTCGCACGCTGCCTGTTGCATGTCTCACTCACTCAAGAACTCAATTTGGAGATCTTCAAGGTAAGAATGAGTATAGGTATTATTTGAGTTTGCGTGTATAGTACTCGAATGCATCATCATTTCCTACTCGTATCAGGTGAGTTGCAGTCACTCACACAATTTTTTTTTAAAAAACATCTGCAATCCCGAAATTTGGATTTTTACCCGACTGCCCAAAAAGGAGGGAAATGTTTGCCTTCCATTTTTTAGTTTTTAGATCTGGCAACCCTAGACCGACCGCATGTAAAAATCGCACTGAGCACTACGGCCGGGTACAGTCAGTCACAGAAACATGTTGTTACATTGAACCGTGGGTCTCTACAATACGAGTTCCGTGACTTAAGAGTGCAGCTCTAGGCGGTCTCATTACAGTCACCTAACGATGTAATTGGCTGTGTCGCTGCCAATGTAGGAAATTGGATGATTGGCGAATTGTCCGGCTGTCATGTCATCTAGAACAGGATGGAGCTCGTTCTGCAGCTGTAAATATGGGCCGTGATAAGTGAGGTTAGTGGTACCACAAGAATTTAGTGTGCTAATATGTTAAATGATTGATGAAAATTATATTGTAACTTCTGATTGTCATGTTTGGCAGTCGCGTTTATTCAATAAAATATTTTTACAGGCTAACAGATAAACCAAATAGCAAGCAAGTTAAAAATGACACAAGAAAACGATATAAGTATCTAATTTTAAATATAAGTTAAACTTAAATTAACATTAAAATTAAAATCAAAGCAAATTTATGTCATTTTAAATAACATAGTGCTAAAGCTGTCAGCGCATATGTCGACATCGCTTTGCGAGGAGTTTTTTGGCGAGATTTTTGTTAAACGCATTCGTAGTTTTATTGATTGATTTTATTGATTTTATTGATTTTGCATAGTTTTATGCTAGAATTTTGCTGAAGTGTTGCGTTTTGGAGAAAATCATCTGGTGCACGTGAGCAATGTGAAGAACAAGAAAATAAAGTTAAGAAGAACTTGAAGACCTGACTAGCACTGGGTGCAGTTTTATAAACGCGACCAGGTGTTATACTTTAAGATAAGGCTGCTGTAAATGCTGTCAACTATAATAAGTGAACGATTTATTTATTTATAGAAAAAATAAATTATAGTAATTTTTAAAGGCGCTATAGGTACCTACTTTTTTGAACTAAGTGTTATTTCGGAATTCACAGTCGTAAACCTACTACAGTTTCGTGGTACAAAGTTTCATTACAACCAGCCAATTTTTTTTCAATAAATTAGAATTATATTAGTTTTACGATTTTGTTAGGGAAACCTTAACACGAAATTGCGCACTCCTCGACTTAAAACGATTACTGTCTAATCTAGAGTAACATTATCGCTGTTAAAAGAGGTTCAATACAACATGTGATCTGATAATTACTGGTTATAGTGAACCAATCATCGCCAAAAGGCGATAAATGGTCGACATCAGCGCAAGCGCAGCATACAAAATGCTAATACTGCTTTCTATTGCGATGTTGCTACCACTACGCTACGGTTGAGTTCACAATAAAATTGGGAAAGAACTGGGGATGGGTAAAAATCTAAACTAAACTACTACCGTTAGTTATTTCGTGAACTCGATGATTTTTAGAGATCATTAGCGCAGTTTGACGCCCTGCCTCGGGCAACTTTTACACTTTACATACAAAACAAAGTACAAAATAATAAAAAATACTTAGGACATGTATGGTGTAGAAAATTTTATGATAAGCAAGTGCATACCCTCTCAGTTCTTATAAATTATTTAAGATAAATAGATAAAGATAAATACTCTTTATTGTACCCAAAAAAAAAAAAAAACACAATGTCAAACTTAGAAACTCAATAAACTAACTAAAACAACTAACTAACTAAACTAACTTAGAAGTTTTAAGTGGTTTTTGTAAAATCGCGCGGAAAATGAAAATTGTGTTTGTACTTACATTTTTGTACAGAAATACACTTTTTTTTAAATTGTCATAAAAAGAATGGCACAGGTTGTATGAAATGAGTAGAACCCGTGTTTATACGGATCAAGAAGGTACCTACTCGTAAATATAGCACTTGCCAATCTTAAAAGTTTTCATATAGGTACCTAGTTATCAAAGCGAGATCTCGTGGCCTCAACACAATACAATATAAAACAACTCACCTCTACATATCACACTACTCTCAGACTACAACATCGGAGCTAAAGAAATAGGAAAACTAAGTAAATGCTATCTACTCAAAACGGAAATAAGCAGATTATGAAAGACATATACTGAAATAATACCAATAGTTACCTATAGGAGCAACCGGGATCACATCAAAATTGATTCAAAGATACCGCGATAAATTAGATGTCAAAATAGGTAAACATGTAATGCAAAAACAGGTAGCCATCCATACTTCTACAATAGTCTCAAAAGTAATAGGGGATACCGTATTTTGTTAACGGGGAATCTGAACCTCCCCTTCCCTGAGGAATACCAATCCTGAATGGGTTGTGATTAAGAAAATACAATACAATAAAAGGCCCCATATTAAACTACATCAAAAATGTCACAAATTGTCAAAAATAAAATTAAGTGAGTGAGTGAGTCAGTGCAAATGAAAATTTTAAATGAGATCGGTCTGTCTCTCATAACCTTAACAATTTAATGAAAAATTAAAAACCCGACTGCATAAAGTCACAACTCAACTTTTTTGGGGCATTCGGGTAGAAATGTATCGACATCTCACACTCCAACATCCCTCACGCCGTTTAGCCTACAGGCTCAGCCAAAGAAACAGACATACATACACCTGAAAAACATTACTAACCTTTTTGAGCAGTCGGGTAAACGATATGGAAAATTCAGTCCAATTAGTAAAAATTTTCTTTAGCAACCTCTGGTTTTCACGATCACTATGGTTTGTAGTATCTATTACCACAGATGAGATACTAGTCAGATGACATACTAGTCAGATGAGATACTAATCAGATGAGATACTACTTAGATAAGATACTAGTCAGATTAGATACTAGTCAGATGAGATACTGGTTACTTCGTCTATTACTTTGTTTTTTGTTCCTTAACATAAAATAAATTTAATATGGAAGAGCGGGTTCACCTAACACAGGTATACTTTTATACCTATTTAGTGTTCCCAACATTGTTTTACAACATTAATATTTTGGAGTAAACATTTTTAAATTTTTAATTCATACTTCAAAAAAAAAAATTATATTCACAATGGGTAAGCCCTTGGCATCATACATACATAAGTACACCTGAAAAACCATACCCTCCTTTTTATAATAAAACAAGGTTTAGTTACCGTTTGACCACAATACCATCAGCATACATAACACTAGACACTAGGTCGGTGTCGGTACAGAAGTGCTCCAAAAGTCGGACTTATTAAAAGCAACCAGTTTACAATTTCCTTATTATTCCGGCTCCGGGCTAAAAACGAAATTATTATTTTTAAACTAGCCCCAATCATGTCGTAATGTCTTTTAAATATGGTAACGCGTTTGTCGGCGCCGGCTCTTGTGATCTGCGCTCGCGATTGATTACTATTAACACACCATTGTTTTGTACTAACTATAAAGGTATGTGGATCCCGAAGATACATTTGTAAGTATAGTTTATTTCTAATACTTACCGCCTCTGTGGCGTAGTGGTTAAGTCAATTAGCTTCACATCAGGAGGTCGCGGGTTTGATTTCCGGCAGAATCTAACTTTGTATGACTCGATTTGGTTGGTAGAAGGGCATTTTATAATCCCGTCTGGCCAGCTACCACCATCTTAGTCTTGCCGCGAAGCATTAATGTTAACAGCATTCAGTGTTCCGGCTTGAGGATAAGATTAATTCTTGAAAATTGATGAACCGATTCTAATGAAACTTCACTATAAAAAAAATAACATTCTAATGATTCTAATGAAACAAGTCACGAAATTATAGTTTTTGGATAGATATTATTTTCAAAAAAGTTGTGTTGTTACTAAATAATAGTGATGTAGTGGTTATAAAATTCGCGAATCCTTTTTTTTATATAAAGTATTTCGAAAATGTATTCTATCCACAAATTGAAATTTCGTGACTTACTTATGTGTATAAAGTTTCATTAGAATCGGCCCATCGTTTCTAGAAATAATAATTTTAAGTTTGTATGGGAAACGATTTTGTGAACTTAGCGTGCAAAAACACCATTCCATCTCCAGACATCTATATTGTTGTCCCTGTTTTTTTTGATATCACTGAATTACCGTTTTATTAATTTATGTGGCCTTGGTATTGGAAAAGTTGTTTTTTTTTGGGTGAATTTATTTGTAAATACATGATTCAAATTAAGCTTGTTTGAGAATTTTGAAAAAGTCTTTTAAAATGCTTGCAACAATACAAATCAGTATGTTTGTTGTTTACTGTGTTTTTTTCAATTACATTCAGTAGAGTCCTTACCTAAGTTAGAAAAGTGATATGTTGTAGAAGTGTTTGTTTGTTACCTTTTCACGCTTGAGCACCTTGACCAATCTTGATGAAATTTGGCACACAGGTAGCTTGTGTTACTGGGAAGGACATAGGCTACTTTTTATCCCGTGAAAATAGCATAGTCCGATGCAGCTCCTGAGGTAACTGAAAAAATACTCTTTTTTTGGTTAATTTCTTTAACATCGCAACGGAACAATGGATTGTTTTGATTTTTCGCACAGAGAGAATAAATAGCCCGATCTAAGAATCTGGAGCAAACTAATCTGGACGCTCGCACGCTCAATGACAGTCCTAAAAAACAATGTCCACGCGGGCGAAGCCGCGAGAAAAAAAATAGTTCCTGAATAAATAAAATAAAATGTATAAATGAAAAAATAGTTAAATATTTAAAGATATGTTTTACCGACAGGCACAAATTTGTGGATTTTTTCTTAATTAAATAAACATTAATTTAGGTATCACATTTACATACGTAATGACAAAAACAGCCACACCTTAAGTGGACATGTTTATTTGTTATTTTATAGTTCAGGCTACCGCGTTTTATTGCAGTTAATTGTCCAGATGAAGAGCTATAACTCTTAGATGAGATTGAAGAAGCACAGAAAAAATATCATAACAATAAAGATAATAATTCATGTTTACCACTGAACCAAAGTATATATTAGTACTAACTACAGTATGGACACTCCCTGCCGCTCTCTAGATTGCGACCTCACCCCTTCGTCACCCAGATTGATACAGATTGGTTATAGTTTGGTTGTCGAACGTATAGGATTCCCCCGCCATTTTGTTTGTTTCGTCATTCCTTTTTTGAAATGTCATTTCTGGCCCGTTGTAAGAAGTGTCTAAGGTGTGACTGGACACTGGTGTCAGACTGTTTAATTTTTATTGAAACAAGCTATTAATATAGCTCTGCCGTCCAGGCAGGGTGTCACGGCGCGTACCCCTCATCGCCCTCACACTGGCTACACACTTTATTTAGATATATGTAGATATTTAACTGTATAACGCAGCTCCCCCCTCCCTAGGGGGGGAGTCGCTCAGGTGAAGGGTTTATAAGTCTTAGCAGACTTGTAATAAAGGGAGGTTTTTAGTGGGTATGCACTAGGTAAGCCCTACATAACCAGCCTAGGTTCGGACGCTGGTATGCAGCAATGCATTTTTTAATCCTCCCACCCTCCGAAAAGGGGAACAAAAAAAAACGCAGCTTGACCTTTAGTGCCTTTAGCTTTAGTTAGAGAGGCCGTTCGGTAATAATAATAATTAAAGAAAGCAAATCGGTTGAATGGACGGACTCTGATTAGATTTCATATTTTATGAAAAATAAATAAGTAAGTAGGTACTAGTACTTGAAATTTTAATAGTTCACCTTCACCAAGACGCATTGTGAAGACTATTTGTAAACTTTACTCACTAATCGTAGCCATTGGATACAGGAAGGCATACTACGTGACTTAAAAGTTTATTAAAAAACACTTAAAAAACCTAGGTAAGGTATCGATAATCTGTCATTACAATAACATTATAAAACATCGCTAACTCGCTCCCACTAGTCTCGCTCAAAATTTCCGTTATAAATAGTTAAGTACGACAGTTAACATAACGTTTTATACACAGGATGTTAAAAAACCACATTTATAAATATTTTAAGGAGTTACTTTTTATCTAGTACTTGCTTTTGCCTGCGCCTTAGGTCGCGTGGGCATCGTTTTTATGTCTGTCTTTTACCGTAAGTGATGCGCGAGGCGCAAGCGGCTGGGAACTGGGAATATTTGGAATTCGAAAACACTGAGGACGAAGACCTTGAAGATCTATTTACCTGCCAATTTTAGTCTAAGTTTTGGTAAATTCTCGATTGGTACGGGAAAGTGCCAATTTTTTTGAACACATTGGTTCAATACATTTTTATCACGCTTTTATTAGCTTCATCTGTATGTTTGTATGTAACCAACTCCTTTGGACTCGATTTTGACCCACTTTAAACGGACAGATTTGATTGAAACTTTGTAGACTTATCAAGAATCAGCGACAATATAATAATTTCATAAGTTTGAACTAAAAAATAAAAAATAAATAGAGTTAAAAAAAATAAAGAACACGCTTTTAAAGTACATCAGACTATGAAGTAAAAAATAACTCTTAATATAAGTTGATAATAATAATTAACAAAGTGTGGGTTGCTCGATAGACGAAAAATATGGCACAGAGCGCGCCACGCTTTTTTACAATAATACTAGTAATTTGTTAATTATTATTTTCAACTTATAATTAGAATTATTTTTTACTTTTTATTCTGATGTACTTTAAAAGCGTGTGTTTTAATTTTTTTAAACTCTATTTATTCCTATATTATTTACCCGATACTGGTAGAATTTTATTTTAAAATTAATTCGTGATTTTTCGAACATCATTTAGTATTAATTGTATCAAACCAGTTGACTCGCAGAACTATAGACCCCGCATACATGTTTAACACATTAAGACAATAAATTAGCCCGCAAATGAGGCGGCCTTCCACCTTCATGTTGGGTATTAAGTTTGGCTTACTTGATTATGCTAATTTCGTTAATATAGCAGGTCGAGCGGTGAGCTCATGACTATGAGGTACGTCACGCGTCGCGTCGGGCAGCTCATAGTCATCACACGCTGGCGCTGGACTGGCTTGACGCAGGATGGACTGTGGGTCTGTGGATACATACTCCTGGGTACTTTTTTTTTATTGAAAGGACAAGCTTGTTGTTGGCCGTGGGGACCTTTACAACTTTACCGGGCAGTGGAGGCGAGTGCGGAGGGCACTTAACCTAGTGCAAACCAAAAAAATGCAACTGCCTAAGGGCGCCCAGGTGGGCACGGACCTCGGCTTAGGTCGTTGCTTGGACGGGGGAGGATCGGAGAGAATGGACGGGGGAGGATCGTAAAGAAGGATGGGGGAGGATCGGAGAGAAGGACGGGGGACTAACTAATTTATACGTAAAATAAATATGTATTAAATACTTACATAGATTATATTTTTACGCAGTAATGAAATAAATTCATCGATGTATAGGTAGGTGGACGGGGGAGGATCGTAGACAAGGACGGGGGAGGATCGGAGAGAAAGACGGGGGACTAACTAATTTATACGTAAAATAAATATGTATCAAGTACTTACATAGATTTTATTTTTACGCAGTAACGAAATAAATTCAACGATGTATAGGTAGGTACTTTACCTTTAGGAAAATAAAGAGGGTCATAAAAAATCGTGTAAGAGCCGTTAGCTGGGGCTTCCCCTCAACTTACTGAACAAATTCACGCACGGAACTCATAGTAAATTCTAAAAAGCTTAAAATTTACAAGCTCCATACCAGAGCACAAGAACTGATCGATTTGTATGAAGAGTTAACTTTTTGTGAATTGACTACAAGTAGGTCTCGTGGGAAAAGTTGTTCAGTGTAAATAGTGGAAACCTCCCACCAATTTTGTTGCATCCTGTATTGTAGATACTCGTAGGTATGGGCAGGTAGGTACTACATGAACATTGTTGTAATTAGCCAAGAAAACAATATTTGAAGGTTGCTGAAAGCTTGCGCTGCCGCATCCAGCGGCTGCCCGCGACCTTCGCCAGGCTGCCAGGGCACCGAGTGGGTATCGCTTTACTTAATAAGTCGGGTGTACCGTCATCACATCATATCGCTTTACTTAATAAGTCGGGTGTACCGTCATCATCACATACATAGTTTCATTCTCCAGCCGTTAAACGTCCACCGCTGGACAAAGCTGGCCTCCTCCGAGGAGTTTCACAACGACCGGTCCTGCGTTGCGCGCATTAAGCGGTTCCCGCGACCTTCAACACGTTGTCGGTTTACCGAGTGGGAGGCCCTCTCTACGCTACGTCTTCCGGTACGCGATCGCCACTAGAGAACTTTACTGCCCCAGCAGCAACCTGTTCCCACAAACATGCACATAGAGATACTCAACTGGAAAAGAAATCGAGCTATTTTGAGACACCTTACCAGAACTTCGCAGCTGCTTCCACTCATGAAACCGAACACATTTTCAACTGACTTCAAAAAAGCAATCAAGTGCGAGTTTGACTCGCGCAAAGTAGGATAGGAAAAGTGGACTAAACTAGTGGACCGATTGAGTTGAAATTTGGTTGCATATTGCAAGTCGATGATTGAAAGACGGACATGTAACGTAAATAAATTAATTTTAAACAAGGGGCCACTTTTGGGCGTAAATTAAAAAATATTTAAAAAATACAGTAAGTATATGAGGTTAAATGCATACATTAAAGGAACATCTATGAGAAAATCTAAAGTCGGACTTTGAAAATTTAATTCCTGTAAGATCGGAAGGAATATATTTTCCTGTAATCTATGCATTTCACTTCATGAAAAGGGAGGAAAGTTAAATTTCCGTCAATTATTTCTTAAATAATTTCAAAACAATTTATTTCAAAAATATAAAAAAAAACATATATTTGAGATTCTCACAACAATATCCTTTCATTTGATAAGAGTATTTCACGCGATATAGTACACAAAACTTTCTTTTACATTTTCTAATTTACCCCCCAAAAGTGGCCACTATGTTTAGAATTAATTGATTTACGTTTCATATGCATCTTTGGGTCACCGAGTTACATATTATGTGTATTAAATTTCAGGTCAATCGGTCCAGTAGTTTCGGAGCAAATTGACTGTGACAGACGGACGGAGGGACGGACGGATAGACAGACACATGAGTGATCCTAAATTGGTTCCGTTTTACCTCAAGAGGTAAAAAAGTAAGAGGTTCTCAACTCGGATGCATTTTTTCAATGTTTGTTGCCTTAGAACTCCGTCGTTTTTTAAACCGATTAGAATTTTTTTTTGTAAGGATATACTTTCAGATTGTTCTTATCGAAATTTCATCAAAATCGGTTCAGTAATTTTCTAGGCAATTAACTAAAACAAAAATTTTGCAAAACTATGCTTGGTTGTTGAGATTGAACTCGGGTTTTAACGTGTTTAGGCTTCCAATTATATTCTACAAAAATAATGTGGACTTCTTCAAACAAATCGATCAGAGGGTTCGATTTGTTGACGATTTCAGGGAACTTGTAGAAAGAAAGTTGTTCAGTCTTATCTTATATAGACTGTGAAGTGTGTGGGTTCCAAAACTTTCTTTTACATTTTCTAATTTACCCCCCCAAAAGTGACCACTATGTTTAGAATTATTTTATTTACGTTTCATATCTATCTTTGGGTCACCGAATTACATATTAAGTGTATTAAATTTCAGGTCAATCAGTCCAGTAGTTTCGCAGCAAATTGGCTGTGACAGACGGACGGACAGACAGAGGTCGGTGAGGTCGTTTTGACAGTAACGTTGTAAAATCGAAAGTGGGAGCCGCGTAGTCTCGAGCCGACTTTGAGAGCTTGAGACTGGGACGGTCTGAGTGGAACCGTGGATCCGTAGACGCGGGGGCACGGGGGCGCGGGGGCGCGGAGGCTCCTAATCGCACTTTAATAGCCTCGGCTGCGTCAAACAGATCGCGCTTTTACATTGCGCGTGCACCGGGATGTGGTGGAGCTAGAGAGACGATATTTTCTTGGTTGAAGTTTGTTGACCTTGTGTACGAAACGTTTTTAGATTTATTCAATCCCTATGATAGGAACAGTCACACATTTCATGTGTCATATTTTATAATGATTAGTTTTCGAAAGCGCATACATACACAGATTTAGAAGATTAAAACCAGACAAAAATTTGTAAAATAAAGAAAATATGCCATTATTTCCAATTGACACAATACGTATCATCGTTAAGAACCCACAAACCTCCTCGCTGCCGGGGCATGGGGTCTCTACCTACGCCCTAGGCTCTTCCTAAACTCAGGAAGGTTAGGTGTGAATTATATCTATCACGCCTTAACCACAGATGACAATATTATACTAGTCACTTCCTTCACTCGCTGCAGTTGCATCTGTTTCACTCTAATAACATTGTATCTGCCCTTATCAATTCCGTTTATTTATTAAACGAGTAGCTGTTACAACACGCTAGAATCGCTTAACTTAAGTGGCTGTTGGGGTAATTAAGTTCTCTAGTGGCAACCGCGCACCGGAAGACGTAGCGTAGAGAGGGCCTCCCACTCGGTAAACCGACCGGTCGTTGTGAAACTCCTCGGCGGAGGCCAGCTTTGTCCAGCGGTGGACGTCTAACGGCTGGAGAATGAAACTATGTATGTGATGATGACGGTACACCCGACTTATTAAGTAAAGAGATATGATGTGATGACGGTACATCCGACTTATTAAGTAAAGCGATATGATGTGATGACGGTACATCCGACTTATTAAGTAAAGCGATATGATGTGATGACAGTACACCCGACTTATTAAGTAAAGCGATATGATGTGATGATGGTACACCCGACTTATTAAGTAAAGCGATATGATGTGATGACAGTACACCCGACTTATTAAGTAAATCGATATGATGTGATGACGGTACACCCGACTTCTTAAGTAAAGCGATATGATGTGATGATGGTACACCCGACTTATTAAGTAAAGCGATATGATGTGATGACGGTACACCCGACTTATTAAGTAAAGCGATATGATGTGATGACGTTACACCCGACTTATTCAGAAGAGCGATGTGATGTGATGACGGTACACCCGACTTATTAAGTAAAGCGATATGATGTGATGACGGTACACCCGACTTATTAAGTAAAGCGATATGATGTGATGATGGTACACCCGACTTATTAAGTAAAGCGATATGATGTGATGACGGTACACCCGACTTATTAAGTAGAGCGATGTGACGTGATGACGGTACACCCGACTTATTAAGTAAAGCGATATGATGTGATGACGGTACACCCGACTTATTAAGTAAAGCGATATGATGTGATGATGGTACACCTGACTTATTAAGTAAAGCGATATGATGTGATGACGGTACACCCGACTTATTAAGTAAAGCGATATGATGTGATGACGGTACACCCGACTTATTCTATGTGGAATTAAAGTACGTCCTGGGGTGGGAATAAAAGACCAAGAAGTGGATGACAATCCGGTTCCCGGATTCAAGCTACCTACACGTTGTAAGGCTACAAGCTAGATTCACAGCATTTTATTAAAATCGGTTCAGTTCAGTTAACGACCCATATCGTCCGCACTCCGCACTGGGGATACAGAGGTCAGAGAGGGTCGGAAAGGGTAGCCCATACTCCACACTCGGGGCGGGGGGCCCAGTTCGGGTTGGTGGAGGATGTAGTGTAGGGCTGGTGGCGAACCCCACTGTCAGAAGTTTTTCAAGCCGCCTATAAGGCATCCGACACGGCTTAACGAATGCCAGTGGTAGCAACTGGCACCAGTGGCTTAACGTGCCTTGCGAAGTACAGAAACGGCCGAGAAAAATGACACTAACAGTCAAACCCATCTAATAATGATCATGCTTCAGGTCAGTTAACGTGCGTGATCAACCCATTTACGCAAATCACACTGTGATACGACCGCTTCTATATGAAAAATACACTTTCATGTTTATAAAACACTGTGGGCGGATTAAGCTGAGTTCCAAAATTTTATCTTAGTAGCCAGAAAATTGACAACTTGTAAGACTCGGTTTGGTTAGTGGTAGGGCATTTACTAAGCCCGCCTGGCTAGCTACCACCATCTTATCTAAGTCTTGCTGCCAAACATCAGTGTTAACGACATTGATGTGTTCCGGCTTGAAGATAAGATAGCCAGTTCTCCATTGCATAGGGAATCTTGGGAAGTCCGCATCCATCTTCGGCATCATCGTCACTTACCATCAGGTGAGATGATACCAAGGGCTTACCAATTATGAATTAAAAAAAAACTTTTAAAAAAATCAGCTGTTACGATTATAATTATTATACAATCGATGGTAATCACTAATCAGTGTGAAACGCACCGCTACAGATGAGCTGGGTGTCGTGAATGGGTAGATACAATGGTGTTATGGCAGCCCATGGGCCGCCCGAGGCCTAATCACGTCTCGGAATGTCTTCAATGGGCCCGCTCCCCGCTCGCCGTCATTCAACAAATTATACCATATTCACCACAATGGGAACAATAAAAACTCTTTAGAGGTGATTTTTGTGCTATCGCTACCGCGTACTCTATGGTATTCAATCCAATATAAAAGTTAATGAAAGCACAAAATGTCACCAATTTAATCCATTACGAATCGTTACCAATTTCAACAATGTAAAATTAATTTGTTTTGTTTCGCATAGATTTCTAACTGAAATAACACAATTTCAAATTTTTAAATTACAATTCTACCGTTCGAAATTAGAACTGTGAATGAACGAATTCGTTTCCACGTTTGAATTTAATAAGAATTTGAATTTCATCTTATAGAACGTATACCTATTTTCCAAGGCGACTCCAACACCCGCTGTTCGTCATAACCAGCCGGTACGTGAGCGCGGCAACTCTTTGATATCCAAACTTTTTTCTCAACCATTTACACGTTTTTTCTTTAATTTATTTTTGTTATTGGTTACAATATTATCTGGCGGGCTGGCGCAGCTACCGGGCGATGCTAAAGGCACTAAAGGCCAGTGCCAGTTATAATAATTTAGTTTTATTTATGCAAAATAAAAGTGATACCGTCGTCGTAAAGACGTATTGGAAGGACGGGCGGGGTGGGCTCGCGTTCATTCGTGGCAGATTTTAAATTTAAACTTAATATTGGTGTTTTAAATTTAAACTTAATATTGGTGTTGTGATCACTGTTCAGCTGCAGTGCTGTTCTCTCGATCCATTTTTTGTATCAAATACACTTCAAATAAATAAAAAATCTGTTTGATTTTAATACCTTTAGCAAGTATCTCATCTGTGCCTTTAGAGTAAATTGTAATACATTTGTAGAGCTCGTTGATGTCTTTTATATGAGAGACGCGTTTAGCTTGTAAATAGTATAACGTGACTTCTGCACTGTGATATTAATAACTCGGTTGCATTTAGAACATTGTATAATTGGGTTTTGATTAAGATTTGATGAAATATTACCTAAACTGTACTAAAAATTTGATGACACATTCATAGGGTTTGCATTCAAAAGATCAGTAGGTACAACGAGTACATATCCAATTAAGGTATTATAGTTAAGTTGATTTATACATAGTTTTTAGGATTACGTACCACGTAACGGAACACTACTACTAAGACTACGATGTCCGTCTGTCCGTCCGTCCGTTTGTCTATCTGTTCGACCTTTAAAAGGCTGTGCTGTATCTTTGGAACCGTAGTAGGTAGCTGGTTGCAATTTTTACAGAATAGGTACGCGTTTTAACAGTTAGGGAAGATTCACCAACAAAAATAAATATTAGACAAACGAGAAAAATAAGGGAATACAAAAAAACATGTTTTATAGGCTTTTTGATTGTAGAACTAATCCTGAATTAAATTAACAAATAATAAAAATCAGCCAAGTAAAAATAATAAAAAAAAACATTTTTATATCGGTCGTGTTCATGTCTTTAGTTACGGAACGGAAACTTTAAGGGTTGCACATTATTAAAAAAAACCCGGTCAAGTGAGAGTCAGACTCGCACACGAAGGGTTCCGTACCATCGTACAAGAAAAAAAACACGTGTCTTGTCTTATAATATATTTTTTCATAGAAACATAGAAGAGAACAGAAAACACATTGCACTATGTGAAAATTTCAACCGTTTACTTATTACGGCTCATGTACATGCCAATGTCCGTTTTTCTACTTTTTGGTGAGCTTCCTGTGTAGCGTTTCAACAGGGAATCTTTTCCCGTCTGTGACAAGCATGCACAAAGTAGTTTTGGATAAGTGGGAGTTGCTTGTAAAGGTGATACGTGTTTGAAAAATTACGAGATAGATACGGACCGATTGAGATGTGTGTGTATCGACAGTATCTTGTAGTAAGAGGCCCATTGCCTGCGTGCTGTGTAATAATAATAAGTACATACCTACCTCCCTATAATGTTAATGGAATTCTATGGTTATTTGAAAAAATTGTGCGTGTCAGCGCCGCGCGACAGGACTTTACTCATCGTGAAACAATTAAAAAAAAATGTTTTGTTTGGTTTTTTTTTTCTTTTTTTTCCTACGCTGTGCCTGATGGCCATAGAGTCTTAACCTTCCTGGTGTAAGACGTTAGTTAACAAGTTAACACTCGAATTCAATCCCCATTATATTTCTCGTAGGTACCGCGTGTTACATGTATACTTAACTATATAAGAAAATCAATTTTTAAGGAGTTAAGTCCAAAAACGACGTCAAAAGAATTGTAACGGGATGTTAACTATGTACGGTTGTACGATAGATGAAGGTTGCATGGAAACAGCTAGTATATAAATATGAGCTGATATGATAACCGCCACCGTAGCTCAGAGGAAAAGTTCACTGGCTTTACACGGGAGGTCGCGGGTTCGATTCCCGGCGGGGTCAATTGTAAGACTCGGTTTGGTTGGTGGTAGGGCATTTTCTAAGCCCGCCTGGCTAGCTACCACCATCTTATCTAAGTCTTGCCGCCAAATATCAATGTTGATATCATTGGTGTGTTCCGGCATGAAGATAAGATAGCCAGTTCCCCATTGCATTGGGGAATCTTAGTAAGCCCGCTTCCATCTTCGGCAACATCGTCACTTACCACCAGGTGAGATGTTGTCAAGGGTCTACCAATTATGAATTAAAAAAAAAAAAAAGATAATGACAGTAACTGATAAGTAGGTAACGAAAAATAATTCTAGTAGTATAGCAATGCGTAGCGTAGGTAGTTAGGTACAGAATCGTTACATTTTGTTTCGGATTGGATTTGTCACTCCCTCAACGCATTTAACGTCATCTATTAAGTGCAGGTAGGTAAGTACCTACATCTTAAACCCATGGAATTCGCATCACAATAAATTAGAACATAAACCATTTACGATACGACTCTATCACCGTCCATCATTCCATTTAACATTCTAATTTGAATTCACACTAATTTGTGCATCTACATTTTTTCACGACTCGACTCGAGTGAGAATGGCCTCCCGTCCTCCGAAAGGCTGCGCAGGCGATGGAGGCTCTGAGAGTGAGCGAGAGGGCTCCGGTGCAAGCGAGACGTGCGGCGCGGCGGCTCAAAGCGGGCGGCGGACGCCAAAGGCGTCGGCGCGCGCGCTAATTGGAGACCGCGGAGACTTCAAAGGCGCCGCCGGTACAACGTTTATATTAGGCAGGTACACTCATCTACACTTTAATTTAAACACTTGAAACACCTTTCTTTGGAATTTCATTTTTATTAGCTTTCTACTAAGGACGGTTTTCGTTTGAGATGGTGTCAGAAGGCTGTTGGAGGCTGTATGAGGACCGGGATTGATTAATTTCCCCGCGAGATCCGCGCTCAGCAATTAGTATGGCTTTGTGTCTGCGGTCACACTCTTGATACGGTTTTTATAGGTTCGCCTGGAATGCTAGCTCGGATTACATCTTTGTGTGATATTGTTTTGATTACAAAGGCTTTTTTACAGGCAGGAATTGATTAGAGTCAGGTCGATACGCATAGATAAGTACGAATAAAATTAAATTAGGACCTACTTAATGGAAAATCCGTTAATCTATGTGTTAATTAATTAATACTTTTTAAACCTCTTCATTGAAATAAAATGAATGTTCTCATTAAGTTATAAGATACCTACGAGTAGAGTATTATTGTATTATGTACTTATATGTAATAAGTACCTAAGTAATATAATATGAATGACTGTAAATATGAATGACTGGGTAATAAAATACTTATAACAAGACTTAACTTATCTGTCACCAGAGGGTGTGCGGTGCGCGAGCCACAAGCGGCTCGCGGAGAATTATATACACCTAAACCTTCTCCATAAAACACTCCGTCGTATGTAAAATTCGTTTGGTAGTTTTTGAGTTTATCGCCTTCAGACAGATAAACAGACACGGTACAGACACACAGACAGATAACATGTAGGTAATACGTAAGTAGGTGTATAAAGAAAGTGCATAGTCATTAGGTATCTAGTAAAGTTGTAGAACTTTACCGGTACCTCCCTACCTACAGAAAGAATTCCAATCTAAAAAACAATTGTAAATTAAGTACATTAAGAATTCAACTGATTCTGCATGGATACAATGAAAAGACATGGCTAGGCTGAACTGCCGTCTTTTTTTACTTCTTACAGCCACTAGACGGGACCACACAGGGGTTAAGAAGTAACTAGTAAGTACCTATACATATACCTTTTGTGGCAGGGCGTGGCGTGGGGATCAAAATAATTACCTATAATATTTTATAATGCTCGCTTAAATTTTCGTGCCGATGGTGGCGCATCGGGAGCCAGGTCGTTCCTTTCCCTCTAATATGGTTGAGAGGAGCGATGGTTGACTCTCGCCTTATACTCGTGACCGGGTGCTGTCCGTGTGAACTGGCCTACACTGTCGACGGCATTCATGACATTCAATGATTTAATGTACAACTTCTCGTGTAATATTTTTTTCATTTTCCAATTAAATTCATGTTCCAATGAATTTTATTTTATTTTTTTTAATATATCAAGGACTTGATTTTGACGTTATTAACTAATGATTGTTTATTTTTTGATTTTTTACAAATGAAATTACGTAATAACTATTTTATGACTATTAGAAAGAGTGTAATTTGCACCTATTTTGAATAAATTATCTTGAAATTATTTCTATGCATTTTATTGCATCGCGAACTTAGAGTAGGGTAATTTCGAAAATACTATTTAATTTTATATTTTAGTCACTAGGGCCTTAATAGAAAGCCCGTAGTAAGGTAGAAGATTTTAAGACTGAGTATAGCAACGATCGTTGTTATTCTGGTACAAAATTCAAAAATTCAAAATATTTTTTTTTTAAATAGGTGTTTACACTCACTTTTAAATAGTCAAAACAAAAAAAAATGTATATTACAAATAATGTCATGATTCAGATTACAGTCTCAGGTAATGGTATTTGTTATAGAATCAACATATATAATCTTTGTCACAACAGTACAAAACTAAAACTGTTATATAACCTAGATTATGTTCTTGTGAATCAAAATTTGTGCAATTTTCATCACCGCCGTCGTCTTTTATAATTGTTTTGTTTACCATTTCTTCTTTTCCTAAACTATATTCCGAATTCCGATTTACCCCGAATTTTCTTTCTTTATTTTTACTTAAAGTATAATGTGGTGAATCCATGGTGATATTTTAGCTCACTATTTTTTATTTTCATTACAGTAGGTAGTTACAATATAAGACACAACATCGTCACGTGTGATCGGGCTTGTAAGTCAGTTGTGGAGAACAAAGAGGCGCGCGCCGCGGCGCGGTGGCGGCGCGGCGGCGGCGGCGTTGTGTCGCGGGTTCGAATCCGCATTCACCCCACCGTCCACCGTGAAGTGTTGACACTAAGTCTGATTTCCTACCGATTCGACAGGCCTTCTCTCATCTAAACTGACAACATAACGTTTACCTTCCGTTTCTCCTTAAAATCAAAGCAGTAAGGCTCATAATAAATTGTCGTGCTTCGTTATGTGTTGGTCAGAAGTTTCCTTTCGGGCCTTTTGATATAGACTCCGGATTAGTACGGAAACAATGATTGGATTATGGTATTATAGCACTGCACTGGAGGTTATATTTAGATTTGAATTATAGTCTGTAATGCGTAGGTTTGACAGTTATCGGGTGTAAAGAGTTCCAGTGATTTATCAAGTGATTGGCTAAAAGTTTTAAAAACCGGCCAAGTGCGAGTTGGACTCTAGCTCCGAGGGCTCCACACCACCGCTCTCCGTCCACACTTCTATGACTATGATACCTATTCACATTAAACACAAAAGACATCAACGCGAGCGACAGAATAATGTTTTTTTATTAATTTCAGACTCATTAGCGTGAGTACCTACAACTCACATACTGGTTGCTTGTTGTTTTACTTCAGAATTAGTACTTACTATAAACACACCAAGTTTCAAGCTGTTAAATATGTATTATACCATTTTCTATGATTGAGCTAAATCGAAAATACCTTTAAAGTACATATTAATATAATAAAATATACATGTTTTTGGATATAATTCAAATTTCACTTTTTAAATTTTTTGTTACTTGTTGTTATAGCGTCAATAGAAATACACACAGTGAAAATTTTAACTGTATAGTTACCTATCACGGTTCATAAAATAAAGCCCGCTGACAGACAGACGGACAGATGGATGTACGGACGGACAGCCGAGGCTTAATAATGGGGAGGACCCTATAGGTGTACGGAACTCTAAAAATATTTATTGAATTTTTGGTTAAGCAAATTTAGCACATACCTATTATTTAAGCGACGAGACCGAAGCTTAACAAAACTTATTTTAGCGGCCAGACCGAAGCTCAATAAAACGCCTATAAAATGTGTAAAAACCTGTATTGTTACAACAGTAAAACTAGGGATGCATCCGATACCGATACCGATACCGATATATCGGCGATACTTCGGGTTTGCCGATATATCGGTATCGGCGATATTTTTATGGCAGATTCAGCGATACTTTTCAAATTTCGCGCTTTAAAAATGTAATGTAAACGCGCGTGTTGTCCCATCTATTTCGTTGCAAACGAGGCATCTGTCGCATCTGAGAGACTATTTTCCACCGCAGGTCTTATTCAAACAGACTTGCGAAATCGCTTTTGCCCGCAAAACTTAAGAATGCTTTGTTTTTTAAATAATAATCTTATAAATGTTAATTTTGATTACTAAAACTATTAATTAATTGTGTTTTATTTATTCTACCTTCCTTTTTGAATTCAATAAGCGTATCGGTATCGGTATCGGTATCGCCGATATTTTTATAAGAGTATCGGTATCGGTATCGTATCGGCAAAAAGGCGTATCGATGCATCCCTAAGTAAAACTATATCCCACCAAAAACATTCTGTAAAAAACTAGCCAAGTCTCGACGGAGCTGCTTGTTTATCTCTAAAAAGTAATGAAATCTAGACAAAGTCGTGCCAATTCTAAGGTTCCTTACTGCGATTTCTTTATTATTATAGTTCTGGGCCCGCGTGGTCGACTAAGGCCCGATCGCCCTAATTCAGGGTAGGCTCGAGCCCCTCGGTGGGGACGTATACATGAGCTGATGTGATGAATTCAGAAGAAAAAAAATTCGCTGCTCCGTTCCCACGTTTTATAGTCCCGCGTGCCGCGAACTTCTGGATGGGGTTTAGCTAACCATTATCTTATCTAACTCTTGCTACCAAATATCAATGTTAAGCTAATGTTTTTTTTTAAATCCACAATTGATAAGCCCTTGATTTTATCTCACCTGATGGTAAGGAACGATGATGCCGAAGATGAAAGTGGGCTTACAAAGATTCCCCAACGCTATGGGGATCTGGCTATCTTATTATGAAGCCGGAACACATCAATGCTCTTTAAATTAATGTTTGGCGGCAAGACCTAGATAAGATGGTGCCCTACCACCAGCCAAACCGAGTCTTACAAAGTTGACCCGACCGGGCATCGAACCCACGACCTCCTAGTGAAGCAAATGGACTAACTATTACGCCACGGAAGCGGTTATATGTTCCCGTTTAAAGATACAGCCAGTTTCCTCGTGCATTGTAGAAAGTTGGTAAGCCCGCGCCCGCTGCCATGTTCAACTTCATCGTCACTTACCATAAAATATAAACCATAATAAAAATAAGGTGAGGTGAGGCCGAGGGGTTACCATTTGTAAATAAAAATACGTATTTAACTAAAACGTCTAAGCCAGCACAAAAATTAAACTAAGACTTAGAATTATCAAAATCGGACTACTCTGTAAAAAGTTATGCGTGGTCATACGTTATAATCAGTGAGTGAACATACAATCATCCCCTGCTTTCCTACCTTTAGGGTTGGATTTTTTTTCTAAATTAATATTGGACCAACTTCGGGGTATATTCTTTCCAATAAAAAAAGGATTATCAAAATCGGACTACTATGCAAAAAGTTATGAGTGATCATACATAAAAAAATTTATGCGCGTCGACTTGAGAACCCCCTCAGTTTTTTCGTCGGTTAAAAAAAGATCGAATATTAACTAAAAATAATAACTTCGTCACAATAACTGGATTGTAAAAACGTACTTATTCGTATTCTTTCAAAAACCTGTATTGCTCCTCAGAAACATAAAAATAACTTCATCTTTAAAACACCATACCTTAAATTCAAAATTCCAATAATCCGCCAGACGTGGACGGAGCGTTTAGCGCGCAAGGCGGCTCTAATTCGTAATGAGAGGCTGCGCGTATGCTGTACGCGCGCGGTGTTAAAATAAGAGCACAATGCGGGCAGCAAGATGTAGATAACGAAATGGCTCAATCTTCCACTAGGGTGGCCATGGGAGGCTGTACAAGGTACAGGGCGAGGCAAAGTGATTCACCCCAAAACAAAGGCTCCTATGCTTCTCAACAAAGTAAGAAACGTTTCAATTGATGTATGAAGAGGAATACCACCTTATTTAGTAACTAAGCCTAGAAATTTTATAGTACGGTTACTTATTTACCTGTTGTCCAGGTAGGTATAGTAATATTCAGGGCTCTGCCTGTGGGGGTATCGGGGGTGCGTGGATATTGAGGGTGCACGGTACGCAAGCCACATGCGACTAGAGATATTTTTAGCCTATGACGCTGATGGTCTATCCTACATATTAGTAAAATAATCTTTGAAATCGGATAAGTAGTTCCGCGGACTACGTCCTACCTACATACAAACTTATAATAATAAATACGTTGTTTATTTCGCAAAAATACGGCTAATACAAAAAAAACTTAGAACGGTTGATACCTAATTACCTAATAAGTTCAAGAAAAACCTAAAATATTTTAGGTACAAGCTTTTATTTGAAAAGAGATTTTATGCTCAAAAGCTAAATCATCATCATCATCATATCAGCCGAAAGACGTCCACTGCTGGACATAGGCCCAAAGCTAAATGCTCACGGTAAATTCAAATAAAAGGCGAGCACTGTATTTCCTACGATTCTATTGAAAATAAAAAAACGATCCTTAGACCTTGATTCCACGTCCAAAGTTCATCAACAGATCAACTTCAAAATACCAAAAGGATCTATCTATTGCCACCGGGAATACGGCTTCATGCCAAATTTCAACTTAATTCCCCCTGGAAGTCACTCAAAAATCAAGTTTAGATCAAATCTTTAAAAGGATTTGATCTAAACAAACTTTGCAAGTTAAATAAAAGCTTTTAAAATAGGCTCGAAGCCTGTGCTAACAACTTTATACCTCTTTGTAATGTTAGTATAGAATATAGATAAATACAGGTCTGTAATTTAGCCGTATTACAATACTACAACCATTGCAAGAATGACTGTATCTACTATACTTACTTCGCTTTCAATAATATATTGTGCCCACACTCAAAAGATTTTTGACACAGTTTAGACGTCATTTCACACAATGTGTTCAACTTGCATATTGTAACTGTTGTAATTGTAATCTCCAAAAACACCAGGTAGTAGATAACAGGTTGGCAGATTATCAGCATCTTCAACAACTTTCTATCTTCGTGCACATATGCAAGTTCTATCAACCAGCTACTAATTACCAACTTCAGACAGAGCAGTTAGCGCAGCGGCTATTGTACAATATAGTCGCAATGAGTATTATCGTGCAGATGCAAGGTAACCGGTTAGTTGGGAGTGATCCAACTATACTCCTAATATTGCATCCATTGTGCAGCGAACCCGCTGGCGCTCAAAAAGTGCGCGTATTTTCCAAAAGTAAGCAAACCCGCTAGCGCTCAAGAAGTGCTAGTATTTTCAAAAATAAGCGAACCCACTGGCGCTCACGAAGTGCGCGTATTTTCAAAGATAAGCGGACCCGCTGGTGCTCAAGAAGTGCGCGTATTTTCAAAGTTTAGCGAACCCGCTGGCGCTCAAGAAATGTGCGTATTTTCAAAGATAAACGAACCCGCTGGCGTTTAAGAAGTGTGCGTATTTTCAACCGACTTCCAAAAAGGAGGAACTCGATATCTTCGCAGACTTTGAACCTATTTTCATGGTTATATTTTTATTTGGTTTAATACATTTTATCAAAATCGGTTAGGCATTTTTTAGAAAATTAATGAAATTGTTACGATGGATTTCTGTTTTTTAACGTGTTTAGTATTTCCAATTATTTTTGATATAAGTACAGAGTGCTTTCATTTATGGTTTCAACTGAAATAATTTTGAAAGCTAAGCTCTTAAACCTAGCAATAACTACCTACTACCTACCAAACTAAAATTTTGGAGTGTCAGCTTGTAATAGCAGCTGAATCTTTTGGAAAGTCTTTTTACTGTCTCATTTTGATTTATTAGTTTTACTAATCAATCATCGTATCTATCAGCCGAAGGACGTCCACTGCTGGGCATAGGTCTCCCCCAAGGATTTCCACGACGACCGGTTCTGCGCTGAACTTTACCAGATCATCGGTCCACCGCGTGGGAGGCCTTCCTATGCTACGTTTTTCGGTGCGCGGTCGCCGCTCAAGAACTTTACTGCCCCAACGGTCATCTGTTCTACGAGCTGTGTGCCCCGCCCACTGCCATTTCAGTTTAGCAATTCTGAGAGCTATGTCGGTTACTTTGGTTCTCCTACAGATCTCCTCGTTTCTGATTCGATTATGCAGAGAAACTCCGAGCTCTTTGGATGACCTTGAGCCTTCTTATGAGGCCCATAGTAAGCGACCATGTCTCAGTTCCGTATGTCATCACTGGCAACACACACTGGTCGAAGACCTTAGTCTTGAGACACTGCGGTATTTGGGACGTGAAGTTATTGCGAAGCTTCCCGAACGTTACCCAGCCGAGTTGGATTCGACGATTGATCTCTTTCTTGAAGTTGGACATGAGTTGGACCTACCTAACTGGACTGGTTTTCCCTGGGTACACATATTGAAGTTTTATTAATAACTCTTATAAATGAGGCTCCAGTTATGAAGTAGTCTGCTCAATGTGCATTAGTCTCTTTCTTCATCTGGTCTTTGAATCTCCACTTTTAACAACGGTGCACGAATGAGTGATACTTTGGAGCAGTGTGGAATAAACCAGGCCAATCTGCCCATGCGCATATGGGTACTTGGGTGCTCTCCGAGGCACTGACGCCAAGCCCCGGTGCCGGTGGTCCCTCGGAACTAATTGGGCACCATTAACCTGAATATTGCCGACACTCGGACAGTTTAATGATAAGTAGGCCCAAGATACATCGGAACTGAGTATCGGAGGTTTTAAGGAGATTACACGTGTTGTGTTTGGTATCAACACTACCCATAATATGAACGTGTTCGTATGATCAGTGTACTTGAATACTGTTTAATATTTATAAGATCTTGAAAAGTCCTCATGAGGTTGGCTAAGTATACGACTGCGCTGCACGCTGCCCTCCCACTCCCACATATCGACTAAAAAAATAACTTGTTTTTATTTCGAAAACATTTTTTTTTATTCACAATTGTTAAACCCTTGACAACATCTCACCTGATGGTAAGTGACGATGTTGCCGAAGATGGAAGCGGGCTTACCAAGATTCCCCAACGCAATGGGGAACTGGCTATCATATCTTCATCCCGGAACACACCAATGATATCAACATTGATATTTGGCGGCAAGACTTAGATAAGATGGTGGTAGCTAGCCAGGCGGGTTTAGAAAATGCCCTACCACCAACCAAACCGAGTCTTACAATTGACCCCGCCGGGAATCGAACCCGCGACTCGAAAGCCAGTGAACTTTGCCTCTGGGCTACGGAGGCGGTTGTATATATACCTACTTACCTACCTAAACATTCTTTATATAAGTTTCATCTTTTCAATATCTCGTTCTTCTATCGTATAGATCGATGGTCATAATGTAATTTAATTTAAATTTGTGACACCAGTTGTTATTCTACGAAGCGAACAGCACTGTGAGTTGCTGCGAGCAGGTCCTCGCGAGTGCAGGTGTAGGGACACGCTGGGCACTACAGTAAGGGCGTTATAGTGTGTGTGGATGCACCACATTCACAGATGTCATTTTCATAATCCGTGTAGCTCCACCTGCACAGGATTATCCTCACATCGGCCGACTTGGGTCCGGAGTCTATTTAGCGACTTTCATGTAGGCCACGTCAGGTCTCGTCCAGGAGGAAGCTTTTCAGAGAAGCGCAGTCCCATATCTGTCCTTCCAGAGCTGGCTTCGGAAGCATCTTTATCTCTGGGGGGATAGGGGATACCACTTCATTGTAACATCTTGTAAACTCATGGTATGTATTAAATGATTGTAACAAAAGTGTTCTTAATACTGTCAAAGTTTGAAATGTCATTTCTGGCCCGTTGTATGAAGTGTCCAGGGTATGGTACTGTATAGAAAGTACCTACAATATTCTAATGTTAAAATGTCAGTAGATTTATATAAATTTTTGAATTTGAAATCAGTTTGATATTATGATACGTATTATATAATTAAACGTACTATGATTTCAGTTTTAGAGCGCATTACCATTATGGTACCATTTTGTAGTGACCATACTCGTAGTATGGTCAAAAGGACTCTAGCGACAGCCAGTATCCGTGCGTCCGTACGTCCGTGCGGTGCGGTCCAAAATGTGTCGCATCTACTAACTTGCCCTGCATGCCCAACCACCTATAATTATTATTTATTACTTACGGAGTAACTGTATACCAAGATATTATCTCATCTGTGCCTATGCGCAGGAATATTTGCTCCAGGACAGACAATGAATGTTGGAAGTGGCCACATATTGGGCCAAATATCTATAGGTGTACCTATGACACGAAAATAATCAGTAGTGTTAGAGCGGATGCGCGTATACGAAACTCCCTTGGCGCGTGTTTAGTATGTTCCGTATGTTACTTCGTCTAGTATGCTACTTGATGCTATATATTTTTTTATTCATTATTATTGGTAAGCCCTTGACATCATCTCACCTGATGGTAAGTGACGATGATGCCAAGATGGAAGCGGGCTTACCAAGATTCCCCAGCACAATGAGGAACTGACTATCTTAACTTCAAACCGGAACACATCAATGCTCTTAACATTAATGTTTGGCGGTAACACTTAAATAAAATGGTGATAGCTAGCCAGGCCTGCGTAGAAAAAGGCCTTCCACCAACCAAACCGAGTCTTACATTGTTAGAATCCGCGACCTCCTTATGTGAAGCTAATGGAATTAACCACTACGCCACGGAGGCAGTTAAAATATTGTACGTAGGGAAGCGTCCCGATCCAAGAAAGCGTTTCGACTTACCTTTCTGCTTTGTTAATGTAGTTATTCTTACTTGCTATACTTTTGCACGCAGAACGAGCGCAGTGCCAGCTCAGTTTTGCTTCCAGTTTAAATTTATACGAGCCAAGCCGACACTGGACTCGAACAAACAACCACGGCGGGGTTTAATTAACTCCGGCTATTATTACCTCTGATTACGGAGCTTAAGCTGTTTTAGTGCCGCTGGTCGATTAGTCAACTCGGGATTAGAAAAACAATGCCCTATTTATAACCGGTAGGGAGCAAATCGAGCCTTTATTACACTCATGCGCAGAATAGGTGTATTGGTCGTAGTCTTGTTTAGACTCTACCTGTAAACGAACGAAGTTAAGTAAAGGTAGAAAACCCATCTTAAATAATATTAGGTACTTGTCTGTTTAGGAAATAATTGATATTTCATTTCATTTATTTCATAGAAGATTATTATTTATTTGATATATTGAAGGGTCGTTCCTTTCCCTTTAATATGGTTGACGGGCGCAATGGCTGACTCTCGCGTTATACGTCATACGTCAGTAACTCCTGAAATACAGGTTTCAACCCAATTTAGGAGTTAAGGTTCACAGTACTTTGTAAATTTTTCTCTTGTACATTAAACATTTATTTATTTTTATATATTTATTTATACTTGTTACCGGGTGCAGTCCGTGTTAACTGGCCTAATCTTGTCAAAGGCATTAATTGCATTTAATTATTTTAATGTATAGTTTCTCGAGTCATATTGTTTTCATATTCTAATGACATAATTTGTTTTATATCAAAGATTGGATTTTGACGTTAAACTAATGATTGTTTATTTCTTGATTTTTCACAAAAGACATTATGTAATTACTAATTACTGTTTTATGATTATCGGAAAGAGTGTAATTTGCACCTATTTTAAATATACCTATTATTGAATCTTGAACCAAATTTGCAATTTGGTCACACACAGTTATACGCCTCACTCCGGTGAACGCCTTCCTTCTGAATCTAATTGTGAAGATAATATATTTATTTCTCACAAATCGAAAGTAGCTAGTAACTTTCAACATGCTTAATTGTAATTTTTCACTTTAATTTGAAAGTCGAAAACATCTATTTACACTTTGACCTAAACAAACTATGACCAACATAATCTACTTCAAAAATTCCCGCACGCTACTGCACGAGGTACACAAGGTACTGGGGGGGGGGGGAGCGGGCCGGAGTGGGGGGGGGGGGGGGTAAAGGCGGCATAGGCGTAGTTATAAAAGTTTGTAAGTAAGCAGCTTACCCTTGAAAAATGTTTAATGAATACAGGCATTGTTCGGGATTAGCACTTGTTCAGACGTCGCCTTTGAGAGTACCAGCAGTCACCACGTCAACGCGTTAATTGCGTCGTCATTAAATTGCATATTTATGAAATAATAGGAGTTTGAAGAAGCGTCCGGTTTCCACTCGAGATGCTCAAGAATCAAGAAGGCTTTTTGGAACGTGGAAGTAGTCAGTTTATATCTATTCATGTTTTAACAAAACAAAACCTACGCAAGAAATATCTATACAAGAAATTATTTTACTTTCCAACCGACTCGACTTCCTAGAAGGAGGAGGTTATCAGTTTGATTATATGTTTATGATTATAGATACCCAGTTGTGGGTAACCATCCTGACGGTCACTTGGCGGTCCAGTTGTGGGTAACGATCCTGACGGTCACTTGGCGACCCACAACAAAACAAAACCTACGCAAGAAATATCTATACAATAAAATTATTTTACTTTCCAACCGACTCGACTTCCTAGAAGGAGGAGGTTATCAGTTTGATTATATGTTTTTGATTACAGATACCCAGTTGTGGGTAACCATCCTGACGGTCACTTGGCGGTCCAGTTGTGGGTAACGATCCTTACGTCCACTTGGCGACCCAGTTGTGGGTAACGATCCTGACGGTCAGTTGATCTTTTACCTCGTTTAGCTCGCGGCTCTCAAGGATGTCTGTTTCTTTCATGACGGGTTTTGGCTGCTTATTATCGCCGGCTGTCTCCTCGACCTTTACTTTACTGTCTATATAGCGCATTATTTGGAAAGAAGATAACAAAGGAATTATAGAATAACTAGCTGTATCGCAACTGCCATTAACTCTGTGCATACCTTCTCGCACAGCCTTTACCGTCTGGCATACATAAAATAACATTAAAACACGTTTACCAAGTAGGTAGCAAATAAAAGAGGTCTAATTGGGTATGCTAAAAAAAATGTATTTTTTTTTAATTTTTTTCTGATGGTTTAGACTTTAGACCATTTTGAAAAACTAATTTGAATATTTCATTTTTTAAGCCTCTAGATATTTTTAAATATTTTTTTAAATTTTGAAACCTTGATGACGTCATCGGTTCACATTACTATGAAACGAACAGCCCTATTTCCCTAGTCAATCATTCCCAAAGGTTTTTTGGCGGGATTTGTGGTAGACGCATTCGTAGTTTTATTTTGTTTTTTTTACTAGCATTACAAATCCAACAGCTAAGGAAGCCTAAATACGTCAGACCTGGCTGTATGGTCTTAGTAACCTTTGCCTTTTCCGAAACGAAACTATCACAAAGCCAACAACGAAACGTCAAAGTCAAAATTTACTTGTCATCAAACATCATAATCTATGTATGGACAAGGCCTTCAGAGTTTAAATGTTTTTTAGAACCACAATAAAAATTGGACCTCTAATGAATATCTTACCCATTTAAGTATTTAATTTGAATGACGTTCTAATAATATTTGATTGTTTCAAACGTAGTTTTTGGTGGATGATAAATAAATAGTGCCTTTTTCAGTGCTCGACGAAAGCTCGTCCTCAAATGCAATGTCCGTAATTGATATGACAAGTAAGAGTGCACGTTCCGTTCAGTGGTGAAATAAGGTTTTATTGTAAACTCGTGACGTCATAGGGGTCAAATGAAGGTTATTGTCCTTTTCCGATTTTTTTACGCAATCTTTTACTTTTTCGAGTGGAAAATGAAAATATACCTGCTCCGTTCAGTCGTGGGTAAAAATATGGCTTTAAATAAAAATATCTCGAAATGGTTTTTTTATTTTCATGGCTTATAAAAAAATTAGCATACCCACACAATTGATCCCCGTAAAAATCTCAGCATAGATTTATTATACATCCCCGTAAAAATCTCAGCATAGATTTATTATACTTTGCCATCACAACTTCTTCTTCACTCCTGCGTCCCTTGCTACATAAGCGCGTTCCTAAATATAGTGAAAATATTATAGTTTTAACTTTCTCCCACTAAGAAAACGAGTCACAAAAATTTTCGAAAAACCAAAAAGCTTCCAGGTACAAGCTTCTATTTGGAAAGAGTTTTATGCTCAAAAACCCAAATAAAAAAAAAGATATACACACTTCCACAGTCAAATAATAATTTTCGAAAAACTTAAAAGCTTTTTGGTACTTACAAGTTTTTATTTGAAAACAGTTTTCATGCTCAAAAAGCCAAATACTCAAATAAATATTATAAAAATACACGGTTCCAAATTCAAAAAAGGTGAGCACAGTATGTATTTCCTACGATTCTATTGAAAAATAAAAGATAATTCGATCGATTTCACCTTCAAAATTCATCATTAGATTAACTTCAAAATAACTAAAGGATCTGTTGTCACCAGGAATACAGCTTCATTCCAAATTTCAGCTTAATCGGACCCCCTGGAAGTCGCTCCAAAATCGATCGCAAGATTTGAACTCAACAAACATACCTACAAACAAACTTCGCAAGTTAAATAAAAGCTTTTTATAAAGTTTTGAACTTGCCATCGAAGTATTGCGTACTACTCGCTGGAACTTGCCAAAATTTCTATCCGATGAAAATAAAATAAAAATTAAATTTCAATCTGTTTATTTATTTTTTCGAGTTACATATAAAAAAAACAACATTAGTCAGCTATTTTAATGGGATTTTAAAGATTGTTAGTTTTAGATATTTTGTAGTTTCTATGTAAAAATGGAACAAGCTTACTTACTGAAAAACACGCCAGTAAAGTATTAGGTAGATAATTAAGCAAATTAGTCTTAGGTATGGTAGATTTACTGACGCCAGTAAGCTAGAAGCGAGTCCTTGGTATAAGTAGGCAAAATCTATTTAGGTGTCAAATATTATAATTGGCCGCGACTTTCTCGTCGGTGATTGAATGCGGTTTCATTGTGGGCTCTGCTGCGACTGCGCAATCGGCAACTCTTGCGCACTGGTGTTGATTCCGGAAAGCACTGTTGTCTGTTGCCACATCTAGAGTGTATTTGTAGGTAGACACTTAAACTATGATTCATAATTAGAAAAGATAATTTGACAGATGGAGAACTTCAAGGCAACTTTGGAGGCTCGAGTTTCCATACAAACGTAGTTCCGCTTTAATACCAAAACTACATGCCGGATTGAATCCAAACTTTGCAAATATATTGAGCAGACACATATCGATGTTTGTGATTAGTTTTCGATGTACTTATATAAAACGGAAAAAATAAGAGCAGTTTCAAACTTTCAGTACAAAACTAATTTAAGCCTTCGTTTAGTTACGTTAAAATTTACTATGATGAAAACTAATTACAAAAATCGATATGTGTCTACTCAATATATTTACAAAGTTTGGATTCAATCCGGGATGTAGTTTTTGTATTAAAGTGGAACTACGTTTGTATGGAAACACAAGCCTCCTGGAGACTCATAAAAAATCTTTTTACAGAAATGTACTTCGCGGCGACTTCATTTATTTGTATTTTTCAAACTATCTATCGATTTGAGAGCGTTTCGCAGAGGTCTTATTGAGATACAATTTGGTATGAAGCCGTATCTATTCCCGGTATAAATAGATCCCTTTGGTATTTTAAAGATGATGATGAACTTTGGAGGTGGGATTAGGCTTACCAGACGTCAGGATTTGTCCTGACATGTCAGGATTTTTAGGCTTCTGTCGTGACTCCGGCCGGACTTTGAAAATATCAGGATTTTTTGCACGATTTAGATGTTTTTTTGGTCTTCATCAATGTAATGGTGATTTTTCACTGTGCGGAGAGTAAGAGTAGCCTCTATGGCGGATTGTGAGTCCGTGAGTAACCGGTCTGCACTCAAAAGGAATATCATAAATGGTATTTCATTATTTTGACTGTGCGTTGTCAAATCGCGCGCGCCCGTTTCAGTAAATTCACAGGACTTTTTGATAAAAATCAGGCTTATTATCCAGAATTTTTAACTAAACATCTGGTAACCCTAGGTGGGATCAAGTCTCAGGGTCGTAAATAGAATCGTAGGAAATACGGCGCCCTTGCTTTGAATTTGGAAACATGTAGTATTATGGTGTTCCAGTAGTTGCTGTCCCCGACCCACGAATGACAGCTCAATAATGGCCGGCAGGTAACTCGTGCCATGGACTTGAATTATGATTTAGTAGGTACACTGAAATAAAAAGCTTGTACACTAAATTTTTTTTTGAATATGATTTATTTTATCTTAAATCTGTTAGGTTCTATTTGCATCTTAATAGAAACTTGCACATTAATTATAAAATAAGTCTGAAAATCTGAATATTTACATAATATGTGAGAACTTCCATTTCAATTAACAGAAATTAAATAACATAAATTTAATAAAATATTTCAGTAACTTATGGAACGGAATTCATCATTGAATTAAAAATAATTAAATTAATTAAATATTACCTAATTACGTACTTACTCTATTCGTTAAAACAGCCCACGTCTACCTAGTTCGTTAAAGCTACGATTTCATTTTCTAACAATGTACATTAAAAAATCAATATCGCAAAACGAATTAGCCCGTAACAATTTTAGTTAAAACTTCATTACTGATTAGTGTTAGCGCTAGGTAGCGGATACCGGGTAGCGGCTAGGCTATGCTAATCTGACAACATGTCGACCGTCCGCCATTGTTCTCAATTCAAGACGGACCAATCAGGAACGAGTATGGAGGAGGTTATACACTGTGACATATTAGACGTGTCCGCTCTATGTAAACATAATTCAATTAAGTAGATTGCTCGTGTGCATGGCATTGTACGGAGTGCGTGGCTGGGTGTGGGTGTGTGAGGGTGACTTGGGTTTTACGTGTGTATGAGTTTACGTAAAGCTGTTATCGCCTGTGAAATATTCGAATTAATAGATTTGTGTATACCCACCTTTGGTAGGTGTTTAAACTGCGCTGATTTAGTTATGTGGCGACAATTTTGACAATTTAACTTATAAAATGTGAGTCGATACAATTTGACAATCTCATGTGTGTCTAATTTCTAGAAAAATATCACACAAAGCGAGGGCGAAAGAATTAGTTTACACTAGTAACTGTATACGTTGTAAGGCGCCCGTATAAATATTTTCGTTAGTCATTAAAAAGTTTTTACTAAAGCGCCCGTTAAAATATTCTTGATTGTCATTTTTTCTGTAAACAACAAATTTTTCTTTTTGACAGCGATACAGAATCGGTTTTGACAGCGTTACAGAGACACACAATCTGTGATTCAGTGATGAGCGAAAATATTATAATAATAGTTTTGCTCGCTCTACTGTGCATAGAGTTCAATAAGAATTTAGCGTCCGTCTCAGACTTAATACTGCAGCCTCGACGCACCCTATTTACCGCGTCGTTACTTGCAAAAGTAAATTAGAGAAGGTCTTAGAGGGCAAGGAAACCAGATATACCAGAATTAATTAAATAATATAATAAGCTTTTGTCACCAGAGAACATGTCATAATTGAAATTGAATTATTAAATTGCAGTATAAAACAGTCTTATTACGAAAACGAGAAGATGAATATTTGAGATCAGAAAAGAGAAAACAAGAAAACGAACACAGATGGAAAAAAAATTGAAAACATCATAGCAAAGAGAAAAAAAAATATAAAAACAGATCGAAAATTAAAGAAAAAGGTTGACGTCGTCACAAAACGCGGCACGGCTCTTGCACGCACTCTCATTCGCTAACTATCCTCGAGACAATACATTATTGTCATTAACGAAATCATATGGAAAAAGCTAACAATAACATGAATAAAAGATCAGTTGAACCAATATTGAAAACTCACTATAAAAAGACCATATGCCGATATATTTTATGAATGTGGCATGCATAATATAGCCTCGAAGAAAACCGGATATCAGTTTCTTTGCAGCCATCGCTAATTGATCGATCCACCTTTTGTCCACCTTAATGTGGCTTAATACTCTCTCCTTTCATCAGCATTAATACAGCCCGGCATCAGCGTTAATAAATAATAATCGACTCATTATATTATTTTTATAATAAAAGTGAATGTTGAAATAACTCTTGTAAATTTTCTTAATTTTTTAATAACATGTGCGGTTGCGTGCGCGCCATAGTCGTGACTCGTGCGTGCTTCAGTGACATACAAGACGGGAGCGCTATTCAATTTTTTTGGAAAGTGAATGAATACTCATCGGAGGCTGTAAATAAGCTTTTATAATTTTCATAATAAAAAATGCAATTGTTGTAATTCTTGGCAGAAATTGTGGTTCATGGTGCGGTGCGGTAACCGAGGTGAATTAATCCACGATGTTCACCAGCAGCCAACAGCCAGCATCCCGGCTATTAAAGTTTCGTCAATAATGAAAGTGAATGTTGAAATAATTCGTGTAATTATTTATTGTTCTATTTCTGTTATTGTGTGTTTGAAGGTTGTTCTCGGCACCTGTCTGTGCAGGCATGTGGGGCGTGGGGTGCACTTCGCGGCCAGGTACGGGTCAGGTGGATTGAGGGCGCATGCAAATGCCAGAACCTTAATTATTTCATTTATTGTTCTACGTATAAGTGTAGACACATGTACACTTATTTGTGGTTCCAGCACACCCCGGGCCCCGAACACTTCATACCACGGGCGATAAATTATATTTTTAAAACAACTGACGGAACAAATGAAATCACGGTGAAATCAAATCCTTTACGTTCGAGAACCAAACCAGCACTAACCTGTATCCATCTGGGTGACGAGGGGAGGGGGTGGGGGATGTGAGGTTGAAATCTAAAGAGCGGCAATGAGTGGCCATACTATATGATAGTACTAATATGTATAATTTGATTCTAGTTTCTTTTGAATTCTGATTAACTAAACTTTCATACGTCTAGTCTCACCTCTTTGGCACGTGCCTAATCAACAGTCTTATTAGTCTTATCACTCCATCCTCGACTGCATCTTCACATTACCATCAGGTGAGTTGCAGTCAAATCAAACGCACTAAATTTTTTTTAATAAAAAAATAAATAATACCGAACGTTGGTAAAAAAACGGGACAAGCGCGAGTCGGTCTCCCGCACCGTGGGTTCCATACCACTACACCTATCTACATAAGTAGGTATAGCAAAGATACCTTTCATTGCAAACATAGACATCAAAGTTACCGACAGACAAATTATTTTTTTATTCAGTTCAAACTCCTTAGCGCGGCGAGTACGGCTTACGAAGTAACTAATATCTCATCTGTGGTACGACACTTTTCCTGTTTTTATTATTTTGTTATACTTTAAGCTAATTACTATAACCACACTTAGTTTCACGCTTGTGAGTATAACCGTTTTTACAATACAGTAAAAACAAAAAAAAAACCTTTTAAAAACATGTTGTTTAGTTTTTTACTTTTTCTTATTTTTATTAATTGTTAGTAAATTACTTATAATAACATATATTCTTTGAAAATTTTTGCAGGCTACCAATTATGGTTCAAAAGATTTAAAAAATGCCTTTTAAAAGTCGGACAGACAGATGGATAGACAAACAGACGGGCCGACAGACCGGTGTGTATGTGTCTATAATTCTTGTTCTCCTAAACGACATGACCTGTTTTGATGATTTTATTATAGTCAATTCGCAAAAAAAAGGACCCTCCATACAAAAATGCACAAAAATTGGCCAATCAGCTGATCGATTTATATGAAGAGTAAAGAAGTTTTTTTGCATTTTCAGCAAAGTCGTAGAACAAAAGTTGATCAGTATGGTGAGTAGAAGCCCCAGTTAACGGGAACTACACCAATCTTGTTACACTCTGTATAAGTAGGCACATAAAAGAACATTAAAATTGGTCAAGCCTTTTAGAACGAGAATAAATACGGACACACGCACACTGGAACTTTGTATGTAAAGACGTACAAAGTGTAACATAAATGTTTTTCTTAGAAACTAAAAATTAAGTGTTCCTCGCTTTTTTTTTCACAATTGACAACATCTCACCTGGTGGTAAGTGACGATGTTGCCGAAGATGGAAGCGGGCTTACCAAGATTCCCCAACGCAATGGGGAACTGGCTATCTTATCTTCATGCCGGAACAAAACAATGATAACAACCCTGCCCTACCCTTCGTTTGGTGTTCCCAAGGGCCCGGTAGGTGGCGCTGTTAAAAAAATATTTCTGAACTCAACAACAACACCACCACCTACCGGGTTTAACTCTAGCTAAGGACCACCCAGGCACATAATAGAGGTGACCCCATAAGTACAGAAAAAGGATCATCAATATTGGTCAAGCCGTTTAGAAGGAGAATAATTACAAACACACGTGTAACCTTCAGGGATTTACTCCAATAAAAGTCGTGGAATCCTGTTCACATTGTTTTATTCCATTGATCTTAAATATTACAATATCCACAGCGAGAGGCACGCAGTGCCATATCAAAACTCAAACAAAGATTGCGCGCTCTGAACTGGTTAGACAACGTAGTAGTTTATATCCTCTTTGCAACTTACAGCAATAGTGGCTAATATATATGTATAACTGTTATGTAAAATATAATAACTTATATTTGCACCTGTTACACACGTATACTGGAATTTTTGTATATAAAAATGCACAGGGTGTAAAAAATGCTTATGTATTAAAAAATAAGTGTTCCCCGCCCACCCTTCTTTCGGAACACCTTTTGGTATATTGGTCGTCCAATTACGAGTGTCCTGTCCACCTGACCGGCACTACCCTTAACTAAAACACATAATTGCTCCGACCCTCGGAGCGCAAGCGCAAAAAAACAATCGATTCTAACATCGATTACGTAATCTAAATCAACATCTTTTGGGGGTACATTGAAAAAAGTTTTATTACTATAAAGAATAACTCGAAGCGGTTATTCAGTCAGTGTGACTTGCGTGGTTGGGTCGATCACGCAGGTTAGCTCACCTTAAGCACGGTCATCAGCTGGATGGGTTTGACAGTTAGTCGCACTTTCTAATGACTTCAGTTGTTGCGATTCAAGTCGGTCATTAACGTTCCTACTATCCCCCCCCCCTTCCCATTGGCAAGAAACGTTCAGCCATTGGTGCCGGTTGCTATTGCTAGATGGCAGTCGTTAAGCCATGATCATAGAGGCCATGGCGGCTTGAAAAGTTCTGACGATGGGGTATTTTTTATCCACATTTGATATGTCCCTGACATCATCTCGTCTACAAACTCCACCAACCCGGACTCGGCCGCCGTGTGAGGAGTAGGGCCTCACTAACCATCAAGAGCTGGGAAGGGACTCGTGCCGCGCGCCGCGTGCCCCAGCCGTGGGGACTGTTATGCTTGTTGACAAAATAGTAACTCATATGATTTAAATTAGTTTCGAAGACAATATGGAGATGGTCTATTTTCTATTTATCTCAAAACTAAAAAAACCCGGTAAGATACGAGTCAGAACCGCGCACAAAGGGTTCCGTACCATCATACTAGATAGCGCTAGCTTCTTCACGTTTTTTTATGGAGATTTTCACTTTTTCAAATTTTTAGTATTTGTTGTTATAGCGGCAACAGAAATACATCATCTGTGAAAATTTCAACTGTCTAGCTATCACGGTTCATGAAATACAGCCTGGTGATAAACGGACAGACAGACGGACATCGAAGTCTAAGTAATAAGGTCCCTTTTTTACCCTTTGGGTACGGAACCCTAAAAATTAATTTGAGATTGTCACATTAATTCCTTACATTTCAGATGTCACACGATACAATTTAAACGATACAAGGAAAACATCGTGAGGAAACCTGCACACGCCTGCGAAGAAACTCGAAGGTTGTGTGTGAAGTCAACCAACCCGCACTGGGCCCGCGTGGTCGACTAAGGCCTAATCGCCCTGACTTAGGGTAGGCTCGAGGCCCTCGGTGGGGACGTATATGAGCTGATATAATAATAAATAATAAACGATACAATTTGCAAAAAAATAATTCTAATTTAACCCCAAAAAAGCCCCTTTTCAAAAAACATTTATTTACGTTACACGTCTGTCTTTGGGTGACCAATTTACATATTATGTGTACCAAATTTTAACTGAATCGGTCCAGTATTAGTTCGGTCAGCGCAGGACCGGTCGTCGTGGAAATCCTTGGGGCAGGCCTTTGTCCAGCAGTGGACGTCTTTCGGCTGATTTGATGATGATGGTCTATTATTTTCGGAACAAATTGGCTGTGACAGACGGACGGACGGACACACAGGCAGACACGCGAGTGACCCTATAATGGTTCCTTTTTTACCTTTTGAGGTACGGAACCCTAAAAAAAGAAAGGTATACAGCCGAATTGAGAACCTCCTGTTTTTTAAGTCAGTTGAAAAGAAGCACATTTCAAAAATGGTAATGTTTGGTTGATTGTGTCACACGATTTGAGAGAGATAAGGTCATTTCTAAAAACCTAAAAACTCCTTTATTTGAGAAGAATTTTAATGAAATCGTATTCTTCTCAGCAAACCCTTTCATTTGATACCCATATCATGGGGGGGGGGGGGGTATAAGAAATAACTAGTCCATCTTTAGGTGTCTGCTATATCGGATTTAGAATGACATTACTGTAGCTAACCATGCATTGTCATCCACACTTAACGAGTATGCAAAATTTCAGCTCAATCGAGAACCGGGAAGTGGGTCAGATTTAACTTGCTTTCGAAGCGGGAAACTTACTTACATACATACATACGAACGGTGCAAGTTAAATTAAATGTTGAATTAAGAGAAAGAGAGAGCATTGTAACCGTAGCTTGAACTAGGTATCAAGTGGATTTACCTCCATATCCACCTGGCTACACAATGTAACCGTAGCTTGAACTAGGTATCAAGTGGATTTACCTCCATCTCCACCTGGCTACACAATGTAACCGTAGCTTTAACTAGGTATCAAGTGGATTTACCTCCATCTCCACCTGGCTCCACAATGTAACCGTAGCTTGAACTAGGTATCAAGTGGATTTACCTCCATCTCCACCTGGCTACACAATGTAACCGTAGCTTGAACCAGGTATCAAGTGGATTTACCTCCATCTCCACCTGGCTACACAATGTAACCGTAGCTTGAACCAGGTATCAAGTGGATTAACCTCCATCTCCACCTGGCTACACAATGTAACCGTAGCTTGAACTAGGTATCAAGTGGATTTACCTCCATCTCCACCTGACTACACAATGTGACCGTAGCTTGAACTAGGTATCAAGTGGATTTACCTCCATCTCCACCTGGCTACACAATGTAACCGTAGCTTGAACTAGGTATCAATGGATTTACCTCCATCTCCACCTGGCGACACAATGTAACCGTAGTTTGAACTAGGTATCAAGTGGATTTACCTCCATCTCCACCTGGCTACACAATGTGACCGTAGTTTGAACTAGGTATCAAGTGGATTTACCACCATCTCCATTTGGCTGCACAATGTAACCGTAGTTTGAACTAGGTATCAAGTGGATTTACCACCATCTCCACCTGGCTACACAATGTAACCATAGTTTGAACTAGGTATCAAGTGGATTTACCTCCATCTCCACCTGGCTACACAATGTAACCGTAGTTAGAACTAGGTATCAAGTGGATTTACCTCCATCTCCATTTGGCTACACAATGTAACCGTAGTTTGAACTAGGTATCAAGTGGATTTACCACCATCTCCACCGGGCTACACAATGCTTGAACACCAACCCAACATTATCCGACTATAAGACACAATAAAGCTTAGTCACAGCCCAGCGATCTGTGGAAACCGCACCTCAATTTGCCTCCCAAATAACACCTCAAAGGGCCGACGGTTTATTTACAAAAACACCCGGGCCCCGGCACAGGCCCCGGGGTGTCTAAATGTGGGGTTATTAAATAATGACCCGCTGCCGAACGGTTCATATTTTGTAACGCGCTCGATCAAAACTGGTGCGAGCTTTTGTGTTGAAAAGTAAGACCTAATTTAACCATTTCAGTAGTATGAAATTTCAGTGAAATCTGGCCCCCAACTAAGTGATATTTCGACGTTTAATGTGTGTGTGTGTGTATGTGTATGTGTGTTACAAAGTGTTCGTGTTCTATCTTACGCAGTGGAATAGCACGTTAATTATAAGGTGTTAAACATCTGATTATGAAAGTTCCGCAAAGTAACGCAGTAACGCCCGAATCAATCAATTTCATATTTCGACTTTATGAAGGCAACACAGTTAACTAATTTTAAGTGATGTACAGTTATTTTAAGTGTTAGTATACTTACATAACTTGTATAAGTGCACTTGCAGTATATTACCGTTTCAGAGATAAAGAATGACACTCATGCCTCTGCAATAGGGGATGGCAAGGGTTTACAACGTATGTAGTACCCTTATACACGCCATGCAATTTCTTGTTTTTTTTTTACTAAAAATTTAAATGCGTGTGGCTTTACCTCCCTGATATGATGGTGGGACAGTAATGGCTGTGATAATGTAATTATGATTAAGTAATTACCCTACCATGGATATATAAAAAATTCACTTAAAGTGGGACGGTAAAAGCTGATAATGTATGTAGTAATATTTTTTTATTCACAATTTCTTTTTTACCCTACATACCATGGAATTATAAAAAGTCGCTCAAAGTGGGACGGTAAAAGGTTTGATAACGTATTTAGTAACTACCCTACACACCATGGAAATACAAACAGTCGTTCAAAGTCTGATTTTTCACAGGCCACAAAACAGTGCACTCTTTTCAGTCGAACGTAGATTAATACTTCACAAAAATACTGAACAACCTCTAACACAGATGGACAAAAGATACCATCGGACGTAGTGGACTAATAATTAAATTAACTGAGCACCATCACCTGTCCCTCTTTGACATTATAGAGCCGATAGAGACGAATGCACCTTGCACCTTTTGGGTCATTTAGTAATTTTGTTTGAAAACGAAATTGTTACGGGACCGGGTGGTAAGCTTAATATTACAAGTTACAACTGATTTTGATGCACTTTTATTTAAGTTACGTGAACAATTTTTAAACAAAATAAATAAAATATTTAAAAAAAATTCCCGCGACTTCGCTAGCGTGAACATATTATGTATTTTCTATGAATGTCATGTCAGCTGGCGAGCGTGGAAATTGAGTTTTCTCTACATCCCTCGGGAACTAGGTCGGTCTATGCTAATTAGTAATCTGTGTCAATTTTCAATCTCACAACAATTATCTGTGTAAAATAGCACGTCAATCCTTCGCCTTATTGCGACGTGACAGAAATTAACAAAAAAGAGACAGTTAACAGCTGTATCACGGAACCACTTAAGAAATCGGGATAAAAAGTAACCTATATATGTTAGTCTAGGTCCTAATCTGTTTACCTACTAAATTTCATTCAGATCCGTTCAGCTGTTCAGGAGTGATTGAATAACAAACATCCATCTATTCATCCAAAGTTTTACATTTATAATTATTAATATTATAGAGTAGGATCAAAAGTCCTGCCTAGACCTACAAAGCCGACAATATGTTGCAGAGTGGTTCCCTTACGGGACAGGAATAAAGCGCGGGTAAGAGCTAGTAATTTATTTCATAATGTGGTCCTAAAATAAATGCTCTATTTTTGTTAATTAGAGCGTAAAACTTCAATAAAGTTACCAAATTGCTCATTAAATCAAAGTTTCTAATGAAACAAGTGAACGAGAAATACTTGTACCTACACATTTCTCGGCATAGCTACTTCATCCATAGAAAAGAATTCAAATTAGAATAATTAAAATTGCCAGAGTTCCGTAAATAGGGACCCATCACATACTTAGTGTACGCTGTTTGTCCATCTGAACTATAAAAGGCTGTATCTTTTGAACAGTTCATAGGTAGCCGGCTAAATATTTTACAGGTGTGGCGTGTGTGTGTGTTATTATGGAGGATTTACTTCAATTAAAAAAATAACTTTTTTTTATAAAACCACGACAGCTTAAATACATTATCCCTCTCTTTTGCGAAGTCAAGTAAAATGTATTCTATGCATTCACGGAATCAAGAGGAATCTAACAATACCTCGCACTCTATATTCCATCAAGCCGTTTAGAAGATATCGTGGAATAAAGAAACATGCATACATATAAACCTGAAAACAATACACTCCTTTTTTATGAGCAGTCGTATAAAAAAACATTTATCGGTTGATTTAAGGCACGAATATGAATAAGTTTTATTTTACACTTGATCAAAACATGAATAATTTTAATGCAAATCGATCAGCTGATTAGCCAACTTGGAAAAGTTAAAAAAACATTTTTTTATCTCCATAGATTCCAAATTTTGTGCCAATTCAGCATTGTTTTTACAAGTGCTGAAATAGCAATTTTAACCACCTCCGTGACGTAGTGGTTAGGCAACTTGCTTTACACCAGGAGGTCACGGGTTTAATTCCCAGCAGGGTTAACTTTGAAAGACTAGGTTTGTTTTCTGGTAGGAAATTTTCCCACCTGGCTAGTGTCCACCATCTTATTAACTTAGGTATATAAGTCATGCCGCCAAACATCAATGTTAACATCATTCTTTTGGCATGAATTAAGATAAGATAAGGCAAGCCTGCTTTTGTCTTTGTCATCATCGTTACTTACCATCAGATCAAATGACGCCAAGGGCTTACCAATTGTAAATAAAAAAATTAATTAGTCTAAAAACTACACTAGGTAATTAACTAATTTCCCGGGCGCATTTAACCTAAATAGCTTTAATACACCCCATTGCTTCCCAATATCTAATAAAGCGGCCTATTCACATTCAATTAGTCAGCGATTTCGTAACAAAACTCGCTCAGTTTGTGTAAAAGCACCCTATATAATGGCAGGAGCGACTTTTTGCCCCATCTTTTTTCTTCTAGTTTTTTTTCTCCATAATAGTGGCGCTGGCAACAGAAACGTGTCGGCTCTTACACCTTGGCGGACCCCACAGAAGGATGCATAATTATTGGTATGCGTATTATATACAATTAATGTTATTATCGAAATGCCGCGTCTAGACGTGGTGGTGACGTTTCTAGTCGTCGCGACCGCTTCTAGTAGAACTGCATTTTAGCACTTCTTGTTACTGGTAACCACCTCCGAGGCGTAGTGGTTAAGTCCAGTAGCTTCACATCGGGAGGTCGCGGGTTCGATTCCCGGCGGGGTCTAACCTTGTAAGACTCGTTTTGGTTGATGGAAAGGCATTCCCTACGCCCCTAAAGGCATTCTATTCGCTACTCTATTCTGGGACCTTGAATCTACCTCTAAAGTTCATCATCAGATCAACTTCAAAATACCAAAAGGATCTTTTGTCACCGTGAATACGGCTTTATTCCAAATGTCAGCTCAATCGGACACCTGAAAGTCGCTCTAAAATCGATCGCAAGATTTGAACAAAACAAACATACATACACACAAACATTGCAAGTTAAATAAAAGTTTTTAAAAAGTAATTTGTATGTACAGAGGCCAGCACATCAAGCTATACACTCACAGTACGATTCTGATCCATACGCATTCGGCATAAGAACGGTACAAAGTCCAAAGTGAGTAGCTTGATGTGCTGGCTTGTGTACAAAGCTTAAAACCAAGTTAGCATATAATTGACCGACTTCAAAAAAGAAGGAAGTTCTCAATTCGACTGATGTTTTTTTGTGTGTTTGTTAGGAGATTTCTGCGCCAATTGTAAACCTAATTTATTTATGGTTCTTTTTTATTTGATAGATTTGGTTCATTTAAATTTTATCAAAATCGGTTGAGTACCTATTTGTTTGTTTGTAAGCTCTTTATTTACATGTTTAAATACAGAACATAAAACAAATATGAATCTTATAAAGGCAGACTTTATCCCTTACGGGATCTCTACCAGTCAACCAGTACTTTTTAAGAGAATTAAAAAAACAGTGAAATTGTATTTATTGTGATTGTAGTATTTTTTTTAAATGCTTAGCATTCTCAGCAATTGTAAAAAAAATATCTCGAACTGCTTTTTTGTTTGAATAACCTATTAAATAAAAGTAATAATAGTATTGTATCTGCCTATCTATGTACGTATTATCTATATTTATTTCTTAATGACGTCAAATGAAACTGATATAAATATAAATGACTGAATTATACGTCATCTAGTACGAAATATGTATTTGTTATGAAGATATTAAAGTTAATGGTCTGTACTAAAAACTTCAATTAAGTACACAAGTATAAATATCAGATTTTTATCAAAAAACATTTAGATAGATAGATAAAACATTTATTCAAAGCTACATTCATTACAGTTGATACACAAAAAGAAAACAAAAAATAATAAAAATTTCTTATATCTAAGCTTAAATGTAAAAAGAGGGTAGATACCTAAAATGTGCCGTAGCTTTGAAATGGCTCCGACTCAGCATAATATGCTGCAGGTAGTTATGTACCTACATTCATATGTTTGTGTTTACATAGGTATAAAGTCTGTCAGTCGGTCAGTTAAAACAGGAAGCAATCTCCGAATGGTAAGAGGCACATTGAATGGAAAGACTGATGAAGTCTACGCTCCGAACAGCGCCCATCCAGCTCCAAAAAATGCAAAATGCTTCGAATGCCTAGGAGACCGCGAGAATGTGGACGATTATAATGACAGGTTTGTGGATATTGTCAAACCGGTCGGGTCTAAGAGTTTTTGAAAACTCGTCGTTCATTTGAACCAAAAAAATCTCGGACTTCACCAGCAACGTCATGGAAGAAACACGCAGATTGGTGCAACTCTGAAGACGCTACTCATTTCCGGCAAATAAATATGCAGATCTCTAAGTCCCTGACTCGCGATTGGCGACAGTATAATACAAATTATATTAAAGAGGCGATTTGGCACAATACAGGCACAAAAGTATTGGCGAGAGATTTGTCCGTTGGACAAAGCCAACTGACCAAGCTGAAAACTGAGGATGGCAGGATCATATCGTCTATGACTGAGTTGCTGGAAGAAGTTGAGAAGTTCTACAGACAATTTTACACGACAACATGTCTGCCTATCAGCGATCTGGCTAAAGATTCGAGAGCCAGACTAACCCGAGACTATACCGAAGATATCCCGGACGTCAGCCAGTACGAGATAAGAATGGCTCTCAAACAGCTCAAGAACAATAAGGCACCGGGTCATGATTGATTTACGACTGAACTTCTGAATGCAGGTGAAACACCGGTACTAAAAGCTCTTCAGAAGTTATTTAATTCCATTATACTCGAGGAACAAACGCCTAAGGCATGCCACAGAAGTGTGGTCGTGCTTTTCTTCAAAAAGGGCGAAAACACCCTGCTGAAGAACTATAGACTCAAATTGACATCTCACTTCTGAGTCATGTTTGCAAGCTGTTTTCGAGAGTAATTACGAATCGTCTCGCACGCAGGTTTGACGACTTCCAGCCTCCCGAACAAGCCGGCTTCCAATTGGCTTTAGTACCAAAAGCTATCCTTGGGGGTGGCCTTTGTCCAGCAGTGGACGTCTTTCGGCTGATATGATGATGATGAGGTATACTTATAATGTATATCTAACATATCAATCTCTAATTGTTTAGAATTATACCATATCCTCCGTATGAACGATACTCATTATGTGACATTACTATTTTTATAAGTACCTCTACTATAAATTATTGTGACCTTCTATTTTTACACTTGTCATATGTTATATGTATTGTTATATCGTCCGGAGCAAAATTAACTGACTACGATGTAGGTAACAAAATAAGCAGCTATACTAGATTGCCGAGGTAGAAAGAGATATTATTATTAAATAGAGATGTTACGAGTTAGAGAGAGATGTTTTCATTAAAAGGACACGGAAGAAAGATGCAGGAACTAAATGGAATGAGACTAGAATGGAGACAAAAACATTTAGAACCGACTCAAATAATTGAGAATAAGGCTAAGCAGATAATGATGACAGATGTTCATGGAATGATAAAACATGTAAAAATATTTATTATTAAAAAAATAACATGTCAATTTAACTAACCCCCATCCCCATAAATAATTAAAATAATCCACCCATAATCGTTCCTGGGTTAATAATGGCTTTGACTCCCGCGCCAGTTTCTGCCTGGCGCAAACGATATCTATAGCAATACAGCGTGGCGATGATACAGTTGTATTATTACTTTATAATACTGAAATAAGTACATAGCATTACATTCGCTCTACATTGTTACTTAATCGTAGGTTTTTTTAAAAAAAAATTACAAATGCATTTTTGTTTCCTAAATGTGTGGATTTGGATTAATACCTATATAAAAACGCTAAACACGTTAAAAAACCGACTCCCATCGCAACAACTTATTACATTTTTGCATTATTGTTTTTGGTTTTTGTTCATTTTCTTATAAAGTACTACACCGATTTTGATAAAATTTATATGGAACAACACGGGAAGCACTAGATTTCAAATTAAAAAAGAATCATAAAAATCGGCTCACCCAGTCAAAAGTTCTGAGGTACCTAACAAACATTAAAAAAACATACAGTCGAATTGAGAACCTCCTCCTTTTTGGGAGTCGGTTGATAAATTAATAACCCTTTCGAGTTTGATAATTAGTAAGTAGGAATGTCATAAAATAAAGTGCATACTTAATTTTAAATCCAATAGACACTGAATTAATTCAAACAAAACTGACAAATATACAGTCTATCTCTATTAAAAATATTTATAAATCACATCTAACAAAAAAGGTGTAATTTACACACGTATGGAAATGATTTCCACATCACAATAATTACGTTCGTGATACACACACTCACACGTCCGTCCATGCATTCATTTATCTAATGCCTGTGTAATAATCATATAGATATCTCACAACAATAATGCCTAATGCCCCGCCGCGATAGGGGATGTAGAAAAAAAATATTATTTCCGCTCAGAAAACAGAAGAAATGACTTCCTCAATCAAGAGGCGCGCTGGCGCTGGCTGCTCCAATGACAAATGACTGTTTAGCTTTTAACGTATTAATCTGAGCATACGGACCACAGACAACTTACGCCTCTTTCTTACACGTCTGCTTAAATTTAGAACTCGATTTGATATCTTCTTTTGTGCGTTCAACAATAGACTTTTTTGCAATGTCCATACAAATTGCGCTTACAATATTTTTTGTGGAAGGGCCGCGGCCGCTTGAATGACTGCGTGTAACTTTGGGGTCTAAGAGCCCATTGATTTGTGTGATGTTGCTTTATTAAGTGGTTAATATTGTCCGTTGTGTGTGAGTTAATGGATGTTAATTTAAAATACATTTGTTGTGAATTATGAGGGGACCGTTTCATAGTTTTTTTTCAAAGTTTCGTCAATTTTATTAAATTTTAAATCTATTATAAATTAATTTCTTTCCATTAAATTATTGCAAAAAAATTGATTAGAAATTTTTATTAAATCATCTATGTATTTGACATTGGGTAATGTAACCTACATAATAGAAATGATGACTGCTTGTCATACAACCTACAACAAACGTGATTTTATTGCTCGTTTTTGCTCGATATTGTTAACGGCAACAGGTAGATGCTTGAAATATTCACAGAATATTTGTTATAGATTCAATTATAGATAAATAATTAACTTAAAATAAAACGAATATTTAAGGGGGGCTCCCATACAACAAACGTGATTTTTATAGATAATAGTACGAACCGTTCGTGCGCGAGTCCGTCTCGCACTTGGCCGGTTTTTTTAAAACTTTAAAGAGATATTTTGTGATCAATAATTCATAATTTATTTTTGGTGCAGTCACTATCATCCTTATTAACTAAAGTTACCAATAAATGCTCAAATAGGTAGGTAGGTATGCAAGTAATATGTCCATGTTCAACAGGTCTATGTTTAAATGTTATTCATTCATAACTAAACCTTCTCCTTTGTCATCGACCGCTTTGCCATTTCACTTAACTTATTCTAAGACGGCCAGTGTTAATTATGTAAAAAAACAACTTCAAATGACAATTTAAAAAACTTGCTTACACAAACTAATGACAGCCCGCGGCACCGCGCATGTTCCTTCGAGAATCATTCAATTACTTCCACCGCCCTGTAATTTGACGTATCACAACCGTCAATTTCGGGTTTTGTGCCCACCCTGTATAGATAAGATACGTATAGGTAGGCTCTAAATTCGTAGCAATGCAACTTTCGCAGGCCTTCATAGCTACCACGTGTCCCGTGCCCCAGGTCAGGGGAGACGAACAAAATAATGAAGCATATACAGGGACGGAAATCTTCTTCTTCCTCGCCATATCCCGCTACACGAGGTCGGCTTTCTTAATCAGACGGCGCCACTTCTGCCGGTTACTTGTATCGTCCACTGTAAGGGACATACTCTTCATGTCCTTTTTGGCAATCGTTAGCCAGGTCACTAAGGGTCTTCCTCTTTGTCGTTTTCGTGTTGCTGTACAGGATAGGCACTTTTTTACTATGTAATCGTCAGGGCGTCTCATCACGTGTCCGTATCATCTCAGTCTTGCTTCTACTATTTTATCAGCTTATACAGGGACGGAAATAAAGAAGTTAAAACAGCACCTTACCTTATTTATAAGGAAAAAGTCTTAAATACAGCTAAAACTGTGAAAAACTGTTACATTCGGAAAAATAAACTCTCTACTCTTATTAACATTGATGTTTGGCGGCAAGACTTAGACAAGGTGGTAATAACTAGCCAGGCGAGCTTAGAAAATGACCTTTCACCCACCAAACCAAGTTTTTGTTAGACTCCGCCGAGAATGGAACCCGCGACCTCCTGATATGAAGCTAATGGACAAACTATTACGCCACGGTGGAGGTTCTGTTAAGGTAAAAGTTTTTTAATCGGTCATGCATGCAGCCTACGCAAAATTTTGTCATGTAGAAAAACACACAGATATAAGCGCTATATTCATAAATGGATATATGTCTATGTATTGTCTTTTTAATTAACGATGTGTATTTCTTTATTTAAATAGATTGGTCTATGTATAGTATTTTGAATAAACGGAGTGTGTTTAAATAGAGATCTGTCTGTGTATTGTCTTTTAAATAAACGGAGTGTGTTTAAATAGAGATCTGTCTATGTATTGTCTTTTGATTAAACGGTGTGTGTTTAAATAGAGACCTGTCTATGCGTTGTCTTTTGAATAAACGGTGTGTTTTCAAATAGAAATCTGTCTATGTAATTTCTTTGGAATAAACGGTGTTTATTTAAATAGAGATCTGTCTGTGTATAATTTTTTGAATAAACAGTGTGTGTTTAAATAGAGTTCTTTCTATGTATTGTCTTTTGAATAAATGGAGTGTGTTTAAATAGAGATCTGTCTATGTATTGTCTTTTGAATAAACGTAGTGCGTTTAAATAGAGATTTGTCTATGCATTGTATTTAGAATAAACGGTGTGTGTTCAAATAGAGATATGTCTCGGTGTGTATTTAAATAGCGTTCTAGTGTATGTATGACCTATTGAATAGAAAGGGTTCCTGGTAGGTACCAGAGGTCATTTGAATTTATAATATTTAACCCTGTATCTCCTTATTGAGAATGTAAATGTGCTAGATCTAATTTAAATCAATTAGAATTTCATATATTTACAATATAGAACATGGGCGATCGAGCGTTGCTCGGAGCCTGTTAGGCACTTTTTTTTTTATTAACAATTGGTAAACCCTTGACAACATCTCACCTGGTGGTAAGTGACGATGTTGCCGAAGATGGAAGCGTGCTTACCAAGATTCCCCAATGCAATGGGGAACTGGCTATCTTATCTTCATGCCGGAACACACCAATGATATCAACATTGATATTTGGAGGCAAGACTTAGATAAGATGGTGGTAGCTAGCCAGGCGGGCTTAGAAAATGCCCTACCACCAACCAAACCGAGTCTTACAATTGACCCCGCCGGGAACCGAACCCGCGACCTCCTGTGTAAAGCCAGTGAACTTTGCCTCTGAGCTACAGAGGTGGTTAAACATTAACATAATATTTGCGTGAAAACGGATTGTCACCGGTATAGATAGTCTTGGATTGTGAATCGTTACCTGATTTAAAAAAAATATCCGAATCGTTAGAGTCGTTTCCGAGAAACAAACTTTATAAATATCGAATATTTAAAAATCAATGTTTGTTTGTTCGTAGGTATTTTATGCGCTACCATACCCTTCATTGCGTTAAAATTTCGTACAATTTTCTGTCTCGCGTACGTCCGGTAAGGTTATTATTATATGCAAAAAAAATATTCAAGCTGCTCACGGTTCGCCCACCGCGCACTATCAATGTCCAAGCGGGCGAAGCCGCGGGCAAAAGCTAGTAAACATGGTATTATTAATTGTGTCAGTTGTAGGCTCATAGCTACAGAAACAATTAGTTATAGGCCTAGAGAGAGAAATAGTTCGTGGCACATAAATTAAAATAATTATAATAATAAAAACAGTCAGATACCTTATAGGCGGTTTGAAAATCTTCTAGGTAACAAGCCCTCTCGCACATCTGCCAGATACGCTAGACTGCCAGGTTTATGATATAGCGTCCCCACTTACCTACCCTAGGGCATACCACTTACCTACTCTAGGTAACAGTTGGGTTCGCCTCTAGCCCTTCAACCTCCATCAACCCTAAAGTATGGCCTAACCTTTCAATTTGGATTGGGGAATCTTGGTAAGCCCGCTTCCATCTTCGGCGTCATCGTCAGTTATCATCAGGTGAGATGATGCCAAGGGCTTACCAATTATGAATTTTAAAAAAAAGCTTTGGAAGCGACCCGTGTCCCAGCGGTGGGGACGTTATATCGGTTGTTAAAGATGCGATATCAATAAGCTGTTTTAATTATTTGGTTTATTTTTAATACAATACTAGTTATTTGTGTAACAAGGGGACAAAGTAATATTTTGTTCAGAGGGATTAATTTGAATTTTGAGCTAAGCGAAGGATTCTATAGTAGGTACCTAGGTCCCCGAGCGCAGCGAGTGGATCGATCACACATAATTGAAAACGCTAAACACGTTAAAAAACCGACTTCCATCGCAACAACTTAGTACATTTTTGCATTATTTTTTTTTTGGTTTTTGTAAATTTTCTAATAAAGTACTACACCGATTAAGATAAAATTTATATAGGACCACACGGAAAGCACTAGCTTTCAAATAAAAAGAGAATCATAAAAATCGGTTCACCCAGTCAAAAGTTCTTAGGTAACACAAATAAAATAAAATAAAACATACAGACGAATTTTGAACTTTTTGGAAGTCGCTAGAAAAGTTAGTTTAACACCATAGAGAAACTAATGTTTATTTGTGATATGTACATTTTGATTACATTCAACCTTCATGAACGTGGACCAATCAGAAGAGAGAAACAAAACTCCGTACTGGGAGCAATGTAGAATTTTGTTTGCATTTATTGAGGAATCAATCGTCGTTTTCGAATAGGTGTGATGATAAGTATGTTTATGTATCAAACACAGTAGGATCAATCAAAAATACGAATATATACACTCGTCGTCAAAAAAACTGCATCATGTAATTTTTCTCAATACATTTTCATACAAAAGGCGGCTCCAAAATCCAAATAAGCACGATTACTTATTTAATTTAAAAAAAACTAAAATAAAACAAAAAGTGGTACGAGTATCTACAGCAGACAAGCGAAAATGTTCCTAAAGGGAAGGAATCGCAGAAGGAGCAGAACATTACTATCGCTAGGCCCGAAAAGCTTGGCAATGGTCATGGGCATAATAACAGGACATTGTAGGCTAAATAGACAAATGTCCCTAATAGACAGGACCATAGACCCCTCCTGCCCCAACTGCGGAGAACCGGAGACCAGCCAGCACTATTTGGCTGAGTGTGTACTCTACAGCAGGCTAAGGTGGGAGACGTTTGGTACCGATGTGATCAGGGAAGAGGAACTATGCGACCTGGAAATCAGTCACATAACGGAGTAATGTAGAAGGAGCTCAAGGTTTGAGGAGGGGAAGCCACCGGGGTCACAATTACCATTGTACCAACATGGGAATAGGATGTAGTGAATCCTCTTAGAGACTTGAACACCGCCTGTACCCCGCAGGAGTCCCACCCAATAATAATAATAAAAAAAATCTACAGCTTAGATTCCTGGCCACAATGTTGTCGTGGAGCACAACATTGTGCAAAACCACGGGAACTCACTACATTACTCAGAAGAGAGAGAGAGCCTTCAGTAAAAAAAGTTACGTTTTTTGTTTTGAGCAGTCCACTTAAGTTCCCGAGGATCTGTACACTGTATGCTTTACGACAGATTTGTCGCCAGGAATCTAAGCTTTATTTTATATTTTATATTCAAATTCAAATTATTTATTTCAGATAGTCAATCCATAATGTGTTAGTAACAGACATCTTATAAAACTAACTTAGTATCAACAGAAATGTCAAAAATATCAATCATAATAATGTCAAGCAGTCAAACTACAATAATATTATATTTAAACAAACAAACAATATGAAATATTTATATGGAATTGGAATGGGATTTAACTTTTTGTTTTATTTTAATTTTCTTTATTTAAATAAGAAATCGTGCTTATTTGGAGCCGCTTTTTATATAAAAATGTATTGAGAAAAATTACATGATGTAGTTTTTTTTGACAACGACTCAACCGGATGAGTCCGTCGTCGGTCGTGCGACTCGTGCGCACTTGGAGTCGAATAGTTAGTGCAATTTTTAAAACCATACATTAGCATGAAATGCACGGATAGACTGAATGTTTATAGTTTAAGTCTCCATCTAAGTACAAAAATATGTAGGTAGTCGGTTAAAAAGAACGGTAGGGTATTTAGAATTAAGAAAATGCCATTTTGAAACAGAGAGGCACTAGGCGGACAGAAGGTAAGTTCCCATTTTCAACCGACTTCAAAAAGATAGTAGTCCGATTTCTATAATTATTCTTTTATTTGACAGGCTATGCCTCCTGGGTGCTCCTGTATAAATTTTATCAAAATCGGTCAAGTACTTGATAAGAAAATTAACAAAAACAAAAAAGTAGCAAAATTGTACTCGCGATTTCAAGTCGGTTTTTTAACGTGTTCAGCGTGGCCATTTCCTGTCGCAGTCGAAGTATACCTAATTATATAACATTTACAAAATATAATTTTTGTCACTGTTTCTCATACGGGGCAATAAACGTGGTTCTGACCCTGCCTATGTTATTTTATTATTAAACATTTTAGTGCATTCGGCTGCACCTCACCTGAGGATAAAGGTACCGATGCAGCCGAAGATGTGACACGCAAACTCAAATAGTGCTTATTCACTCTCGTCTTGAAGATTTCTAAATTATAAGAATCTGCGAACACAGATGCCGGCAGGGAATTCCACTCCCTGGCCGTTGGCATAATGAAAGATCAAGCAAAACGCTGATAATAAGGTATTCGAAGGAATTGGTTGCGTTCCGCCTCCTGAACACCTAACGGGTTAAATAGTTTCTTACTTTATTTTACAACAATATAGGTATATTTAATACAATCAGTGCATACTTTTTGTTTCAAAAATTCTCATAAACATTAGATAATTATGTTATAAAACTTTAATTCACATTTAACGTGTCCAGTGGCGGCGTACGATGAGTTGGCGCCCGAGGCGGTTTTCTATCAAGGCCCTGGTTGTTTTAAACTCTGGATAAGATAGACAACATGATCTGACTTAAGAGAAATTTTAAGTTATCCGAGGTGAATTTTGCGTCTACAATGAATGGCTCTCTATAAGATGCCTTAACTACCACACCTTAGAGAATTAACATCACCCAACCATCGCACAAGAAACGGGCGAGCATAGCGACCTCTAAAACTTTTCTCTAGGTAGGTAGGTACCGTTTTTTTCATGGGGTCGACTAATATGATATAATTATAGTGCTTCTCACGAAATTGGTTTTAGTTCATAAACTGCTTGACAACGTGTTAAACATCATCATTACAGCTCCTATACGTCCCCACCGAGGGGCTCGAGCCTGCCCTGAATCAGGGCGATTAGGCCTTAGTCGACCACGCGGGCCCAGTGCGGGTTGGTCGACTTCACACACAACCTTCGAGTTTCTTCGCAGGCGTGTGTAGGTTTCCTCACGATGTTTTCCTTCACCGTTAAAGCAATCGGTAAGTATGTACGTAAGTTTTTTGAAAAACTCATTGGTACATTGGCCGTCCAGATTTGAACCCGGTACCTCTGGTTAGATGGACCGAGTCGTTATCGGTTGAGCCACCGACGCTTATAACCGTGTTAAACATATCATGATGCAAATGGTATCAAGGAGAGAGCGGCACTCTACGTTTAGGCACAGATTACTAAATAGTTACTTGTTTAGGTACGTCTACGTCGCGTCGGTCGCCTCCCTAAAGAGGGAGTAATGTGGGCGAGCGAAGTGTGCCCGACATTTTGGTTTGTTTTCGGTCTTGAAGGGGATCTCTTAGGTGAGTTTGTCTACTAACTAAATTTTGCGAGCAGATAAATTGTTAACGTCGCCACTGACCATTTATTTACAAGAATATTCCTGTTGATCCCGATATACAATTATAAAATCTATAAAGTTTAATCAATGCTCGGTTATGACGAGTACAAGACGAGTACCTATGATATAGGTACCCAAACATAATATATAATCAAAGATTTTTAATCACGAATGGACAGTCTATGAGGACGTAGCTTGTTGTTTAAGGCTAAACTCCTTGTCCCTATAATACGGAAGTAATAAAAATGTGCGCATGACTTACCTCCACTTTCCGAGGTGTTAGCTTCGAAGGTTTTGCTGGTCATGTGGAAAAGGGCGTCGAGGGGCGTGTGTGGAGCTGTGGCGCCCTGCTGTGGGGCGCGGCGCGGCTCTGAGCAGCAGTCTGAGGCCGAGGAGGAGCGCTCCGAAGCTGAGTCGCAGCATTCCACCGAAGTCATATCTCGTGGTCGCAGCAACCCTAAAGCTGCCAGCCGCCAGCGCTCCCCATCCAGCAGGGCTGCTCCTGCCAAGCGCTGCAGCCGCTGTAACCTCTCGAAACCCGAGGCGTCCCATGGCCTAACAATACGCGGTGGTGTCCGCGGACTATGCGAGAGAATGTCCAAAATAGAGAAACTCTTGACTCCGTCCCCGCGACGCTCCTCGGCCGGCTCCGACGCCATCTTCAACCGTTTTAGCGGCCTGAAGTAGTCGTGCGGCGACGGCGACCGCGACGGCGCCGGCGACGGCCGCCCGACACTGATGTCGTCCTCGGAACAGCTGTGCCCGGACATAGACTCCTCCTCCATAGCTCACAGATCCATCACACAAGAGTCACAGTGGCAACGCAGTTGTCTGTTTGTTCGTTTCACGAGACACCAAAGTTAACACGGGATACGGCTGACGGGTCGACGCGCATCGGTCAACTGACGTGGAGTGTGACAGCCCTGGGCCGGGCCTTAGAGGTAGGCGTGGCTTGGTTCTTGCCGACCAATAGAAGCACGCAGCGTTATTGCCAACGGGCCGCGATTGGTGGGCGTTTGCAAGCGAGGCGCGCCCGGCTGTCACATTTAGCTCTCCAATAAAACTTTTTAATCCGGCCCTGGATTGGGGGGCGAGATTCGTGGTGTGATTAATTTAGCTCGCCGCGGGGGGAGGGGAGGGGGGAGGCGGTTAATTACCGGGATGAAGACGCGGCTCTAACTACTCGGACGATCCATTATTTAGCGGCGATAAGACCGACATTTGTCACTGAAGTTAGTAAATAGTCTTTATTCTTTGCCGAAGTGAGCGCCTCTTTCCTTCAAGTAGGTAGATATGAAATGTATTCGCCAAAGCACAGTGTACAATACAACCATAGTTAAAATAAAGTAACACACTAATTACAAATGATACCTATAATAAAACATTTAATTTTAGCACAATACATAATGAAACCATAGTTAAAATAATTACCAACAGTTGCAAATGATAGCGGTTGGTATATTCAGTGTACTTATAATGTGAGACGGGCAGTTATTATTACGAAATATTAAAGTCCGATTGTAATTAATTTCTGTAATCGAACTTCTCATTTTCAACAGACTTCCAAAAAGGAGGAGGTTCTCAATTCGACTGTATTATTAAATCATTAATGATTAGACCATTAGCTTCACATCAGGAGGTCACGGGTTCGATTCCCGGCGGATTCTAACTTTATAAGACTCGGTTTGGTTGGTGGAAGGGCATTTTCTAAACCCGCTTGGCTAGCTACCTCCATCTTATCGAAGACTTGCCGCTAAATTTAATTTAATAAAAATAAAAATAAAGTTAATTGCATTGATATGATCCAGCTTGAAGATAAGATAGCCAGCTTCCCTATTGCGTTGAGGAATCTTGGTAAACCCGGTTCCATCTTCGGCATCATCGTCAGGTGAGATGATGCCAAGGGCTTACCAATTGTAGATAAAAAAAAGTAAGTTTTGCACTGTTCAAAAAAATAAAAAAGTAAGTGTGTGGTTTTATGAAACCACGGTAAAAGTGAAACTTTACAGAGGACGAAACGATCATGGCTGCTCTCGCTACGGTACAGAGGACGAAACGATCATACCGTCAGACGAAAGCGACCGTCACGCGACATGCAACACACAGACAAATAAAATTGAGACGATGATTTTATTGTATGTTTTTAACGAAATATCTTCGCAGATTGTAAACAGATTTTCGTAATTCTTTTTTTTATTGATCTGAATGCTACCAAGTTGGTCCCATAAGTATATTTTTTTCTATAATTATATTTTTTTCTATAAGTGTATTTTTTTCTTAGTGCTTTTTAGAAATTATAAGAAACCATAATTAATCATGCTAAATTGTACTCAATGTTGTGTTGTTGCGATGGCAACCGGTTTTTAGGATTCCGTAAACCCGACGCGTGACCAACAGTACCCTATTGCTAAGCCTCCGCTGTCTGTCTGTCTGTCTTTCCGTCCGTCAATGGGCTGTATTTTATAAACCGTATAATAGGTAGACAGTTGAAATTTTCACAGATGATGTATATTTCTGTTGCCGCTATAACAAAAAATACTAAAAACAGAATATTTTTTTAAGGAGACTCCCATACAACAAACGTGATTTTTTTGCTCGAAATTGATAACGGCAACAGGAAGACGGTTGAAATATTCACAGAATATTAAGTTATATATTAACTTTAAAAATAAGTAATAAAATTAAAATAAAATATGTATTTCTGTTGCCACTATAAAAACAAATACTAATACCTAATTAGAAAAAATAAGAGGGGTCTCCATACAAACATATTTTTTTTACAGGTCTTCAGAAGGATTTTTTATTAAGCTCTATCGTACAAACGGTAATAAATACAGGCGTGAAACTTGGTGTGTACTACTGAAGTAAAACAACAAATAATAAAAATTGGCCAAGTGTGAGTCGTACTCGTGCTAAGGAGTCCGAACTGAATGACAAAAAAAAGTATACTTGTGTCGCTCGTGTTGATGTCTTTTGTTTGTGAATAGGATTATTGTCATAGTTGTGTGGAGAAGAGTTGTAGTAGGTACGGAACCCTCGGAGCGCGAGTCCGGCTCGCACTTGATGGATTTTTTTAACGTGTTCAGCGTTTCTAATTAAGTTATTTATAACGTTACAGATTTGACACATTCACACAGAAACAGATATCGAGGAGCAATAGGTAGTGTTACCTTGTCGTACGACTGTCAAAGAGCTCCGTGTTTAGATATCACATAAGTAGGTACTCATTCATGTAGGTACCTAAGGTTTTTTAGGGTTGCGTACCCAAAGTGTAAAAACGGGGCCCGATTACTAAGACTCCGCTGTCCGTCCGTCTGTTCGTCTGTCACCAGGCTGTATTTCATGAACCGTGATAGCTAGAGAGTTGAAATTTTCACGGATGATGTATTTCTGTTGCCGCTATAACAACAAATACTAAAAATTTGAAAAATTTAGTCTCCATAAAAAAAACGTGTTTTTTTAAACGTGAGGAAACTAGCGCCATCTAGTATGATGGTACGGAACCCTTTGTGCGCGATTCTGACTCGCACTTTACCGGTTATTTACATAAAAAATAGGTTTTATTAATTAGGTACCTACCTACTTACTTAATAGATTACGTAAATTAAAGGAAGAGTTATATTTATGACATTTGGCTAGGAATGCTTTAAGTTATTATTAGGTAAGTATTCTGGCTATGAATAAAAAGATGTGTCAGTTTTTCCATGCTTTGAACCATCGATGTTGTAAAAATTAACCATGAAGTATGTGTAAATATATATATTTTTTTCAATATTAAAAAAAAACACCGAATTATAAAGTTTTAATTAACAAAATTTTAATGACCCTCGTTAGCAGACCATTCCACCCAACACAAAAATTATGTATATTGACGTAAAATCTACATTCTACATAAATTGCACTTACATATAATTTTGTTTTTAAAGCGCCTACTGGAATGACAATCCAAAGATTATAAGAGTACATGTGAAAATTAATCGGATAACAAAATATGTTTTTATTTATATGAAGCACCTAAAGGTAATGTAGGTATGTCATCTAGTATACAGTTAGTTTCTGTGTAGGTTGTAGGTACCTTAATTATTTGAGTTAAGAAATAGATCCTTGCTGTGGCAATTGTGACCTTACGAGTATGTGATGTTAACGTAGGGTAGGTACTACCCATCCTACTTAATTAATTTACGTAACATTTCAAGTCTTCAATTAATCACAATTCTGTGGGATTTTTTTATTAACAACTAGCTGACGCCCGCGGTTTTACATGCGTGGATTTTAATGGTGCGACGGCTTCTTGGTCGTTAACACAACACCAAAGTTACATCGAAAACGGTCAAGCTATTTTCGAGTATTTTGCGAGATTAACGCACGCAAATGATTTTTTGACTTCATTTTATTCTAAAATGATTGTGATGATAGATAAAATTTTAATTAAGTGACAATGGCGCTGAAGATGGAAGCGAGCTTACCAAGATTCACCAACGCAATGGGGAACTGGCTATCTTATCTCGAAACTGGAACACATCTGTGCTGTTAAATGATGTTTGGTGGTAGCAAAAATACCCTTACACCAACCAAACAGAGTCTTACAAAATTTGGCTCCGCCGGGGATTGAACCCGCGACCTCATCAGGTTTGAAGTGAATGTATTAATTAACTATTACGCCACAGAGGCGGTAGAATCGAGGAATACAATAATATGAGTTTAATGTACGTATGAATTTATTATGAGTTTAAGTATAGACATGATAACGTATCATTGTAATGTTTATGTTAACAATTAACAATTATTTATCATTAAATTACTATGTTTCTGAGCCTAGGCCATAAATTAAATTAATTAATTAGTTCTCTAAGTTTCTCCTGTTTGCAGTTACTTATCTAATCCATATCATCATATCAGCTTATATACGTCCCCACCGAGGGGCTCGAGCCTACCCTGAATTAGGGCGATCGGGCCTTAGTCGTCCACGCGGGCCCAGTGCGGGTTGCTCGACTTCACAATACATATATTAAAACAGATACTTACTTACATACAAAACAATTACAATATAAAAACAGATGACAGTAGACAAACCTAAAAAATAAATACACAAAATCCCCTAGTTAGGTGTAAGCATACAAATTCAAATATGGAACCGAGTTGCAGCTTAGCAATTATTTATTTCCCTACGTTCGGCAGCCATTTTGGTTCGTTGTTTACATTCGGCGTTTCACGCTCCGTAGCACTACACACTACACTGTGCCTCGAGGTGTTCGAGGGGAAGGAAAGTAATCTAATTTAACATTCAGCCCGTTTTTATGGCGGCCACATTGTATTATTAGAGTAACGCAAAGTGGATGGGAGAATGACTAAATGTTCGAAGGCAAGGGAAAATAGGGGTCTCACACACCACACTCCACACGCTTACCTATACGTTCGAAACAGCGAACTGTTGGATAAGCCCAAGCATCAAGTAATAGTTACTGGTAGTTGAACTAAACTTAGATTTAATTTGAATTTCCTGATGCTTGAAGATAAGATAGCCAGTTCTCCATTGGGTTGGGGAATCTTGGTAAACCCGCTTTCATCTTCGGCATCATCGTCAGTTCGTCACTTACCATCAGGTGAGATGATGCCAAAGGCTTAAAAATTGTGAATTAAAAAAAGGCATTTTTTTTACCCAACTGCGCAGGGAATGTTGAAGGTTGTGTTGTGATACAGTTCTTTGGCACTCTCTGTAGCTTAAACGGTTTGATGAATTTTGGAGTGCGAGGTGTCGTTACATTTTTACCCGACTGGCCAAAAGGGTAGTTAACTTTTTATGCAGTAGGATTTTTAATTTTTACTTAATTCCGAAAGTTAATTATATCTTATTTATATAGATAAATATTATTATCATTACAGGTTTACCCCAATTCGATATTGTAGTAATATTAACTAAAAACAACAACCATAATAGAAAAAAAATGACTTTTAAAGGTTTTAAAATATTCCTTCATAAAATCTATAATCAAATTTAAGATATTCTCTACGATGTCTAATATTTGTAGTTAGCGCAGATAAGGTGCTATGTATAATAGATAGATAAGATATTCCTAATAAATAAGGTTAGTAATAGTTAGGTACCTATGTTACCAGTGCGGTGGCAGTGCGGCAATTAATTAATTTCATACAAGTAGCGAAAATAAAAGATAAACGACTAAAATACCATCATATAATAGACCTCATGATACGTAGAATTTGGAAGGCTTGCCTAATAAAGGAAATTAGCAAAGAAAAATATTATGGGGTAAATAGGAATACTTTTAATTTATAAATATTTTAAAGAAAAAAAGGGGTAAATATACTAAAAATGATGACGGCGGTGTGGTTACAAGACTAAAAGTAACATACAACTTGGCAAATCATAGGAAAAATACCTAAATTAAATTTTTTTATGAACAAAAAAACACCGAATTGACAAATTTCAATTAGAAAAATTGATAATTTTATAAAGTGTCAATGTTTTTGAAAAACGCTGAAATAATGTAAATGCCCGCATAGTAATAAATTAGACGCCACGCACTTTGCGCCTTATAATCCGTGCCAATAACTGTCTACTCGTAGCGAGGCCACCATGGAGATAACACAAACATTAGACGCCACGCACTTTGCGCCTTATAATCCGTGCCAATAACTGTCTACTCGTAGCGAGGCCACCATGGAGATAACACAACAATTCGAGTTGTTAGTTCACTTTGATTATCGAGCAGCAGTGACCGCGCAATGACTTTTCAAGCGACTTCCATCAAAAAAGAGGAGGTTCTCAATTCGTCTGTATGTTTTTTTTTCATGTGTGTTAACCTCAGAACTTTTGACTGGGTGAACCAATTTTTATGATTCATCTTTTATTGAAAGCTAGTGCTTCCCTTGTGGTCCCTTATAAATTTTATCAAAATCGGTGTAGTACTTAGAAAATTAACAAAAATCAAAAATAATAATGCAAAAATGTACTAAGTTGTTGCGATGGAAGTCGGTTTTTTAACGTGTTTAGCGTTTTCAATTTTGTTCTTTATTACGGTTCCAAACACTAAGGGTGAGCAACAGGACCCTATTAGATCTAAGCCTCCTCTGTCTGTCTGTTTATCTGTCTGTCATCGCGCTGTATTTCATGAACCGTAAATGTAGACAGTTGAAATTTTTATAAAGTGTGTATTTCAATACCGCTACATCAACAAGAAAAAAAGGACCTTTACTTTTTTCCATCGTAAAAACGGTTAAGCATAGCGTGAAACTTGGTCTAGTTTCCGGTCAAAGTAATCATCCTAAACTATAACAACAAATAATAAATCTGGCCAAGTGTGAGTCGCACTTGCGCTAAAAAGTCTGAACTGAATGAAAAAAGATTATCATATTTCTGTCACTCGCGTTGACGTATTTTGTTTTTAGAGAAGTGAGGTGGTGCGAAACCCATAGAGGTTCGACTCACACTTGGCCGGTTTTATATAAATATTTGCGAAGAAAATAATTTTATCTATTAAAAATTTAATTAAAACAAAGAAAAATCTACACTCAGGAACCAGGCTTTCCAGCAGTGAAAATTGCATTCGAATTTATTCTATAACTAGCTGTCTCGGCGAACTTCGTTCCACCTTACACTACACTACCCTAACCTTCTCTGAAGTTCCACAAATATTTCAAGATCAAAATTAGCAAAATCGGTCCAGCCATTCTCGGTTTTTAGCGAGACAAACGAACAGCCATTGATTTTTATATAGATATAGATTTCGAAAAAAATATGCACAAATCGAAAATCAACTCTTATTCAGGTATAAGTAACTCAGTATAGACATACGAGAAAGCCGACCAAGTGCGAGTCGTCTTTGCGCTCGAAGTACCTACATTTTTTCGAGTAAAATATAGGGAGTACACGTAAAGAGGTGTTGAATTGTTGTTTGTTGACGTACTTTATCCTGTCATTGACGGACTCTATCCTGTCGTTGACGTACATCAAAAACAAAATAGTAGGACAATATATTCAAGTTAAAAGGAAATCTATCACAGCTAAGTAAGCTTTTATAGTTTTTTTTGGAGTAATAGAGTCGACCAACTTAAGATGTGCACTTGTATTTGTAAAAAGTTCATAGATTTTCCAAACACAATGTCCTATTACCAACTACATATATAATTACATTATCAACATTACCAATTACATATACAATTACAACGCTAAAAGCTTTTTTTTCAGATTAGGTAGGTACTAACTGAGCTATAACACTCGCATCTACTATTAAAGGCACCCTCAACAAAAACCAATTTGTATCGAACTAATAATTCCATATCATTACCCGCCATTTTCCGTAACGGAAAGGCGCCATATTGCGGCTTTTCCCGCGCGTAGTGGCCTATCGTGTCGGTTTCCGGTCATCACTAGATATATAGATACCTATGTGTACATATAGAAAGGTATATATATATTCTTTATTGTACACAGATATTTACATGAAAAACAATTAGAAAGGACATATACAAAGGTGGACTTATCTCTATAAGAGATCTCTTCCAGCCAACCTTACCGGGTGTTATGAGAATTTAAAGGACGGGGGGCAAACCTATGTGTACCTAAAATTAAATAAAATACTAATATAATATAATGTAAACTAACCTGATCTACTCACGTAAATAATACATACCGATAGTAAATAATTTAATAATATACATAATACATACCTAAAAATAGAATACTTACTATTTGTACTAAAATTAAATATATACAAATAAACTTACACGTTTTGTAGGGAAAGAAGATGCTCTTTAAGTTTGATTTTGAAAGAGTTAACAGAGGGGCAGTCGCGAATGTTGGCGGGTAATTTATTCCAGAGGTTCGCAGCTTCAACAGTGAACGAGTTGTAGAAGAATTTGGTATTGCAGCGGGGAACTACTAGAGTTTTGGTGACGCATAAACGTCTGGGTGGGGAAGGCACGGGTAGTAGGTGGAAACGGGAACGGAGATATTCAGGACAGGAAGGATTTTTAAGGATTTTGTACATGAGTGTGAGGATATGTTGATTACGACGCTGACGAACAGGGAGCCATTTAAGCCGAGCGCGATATTCAGAAATATGGTCGAACTTTCGCAAGCCGAACACAAACCGAATGGCGAGATTTTGTAAGCGCTCGAGCTTATTAAGGAGCTCCTCAGTGGCGTCCAAATAACATACATCCGCATAATCGAGCAGCGGTAACAGAAGAGTTTGGGCGAGCATAATTTTTGTTTTATGAGGCAAAAAGAACTGGAGTCGCTTAAGGGAGTGGTAAGAAAAATGCATACGCCTGCTAACGTCATTGATGTGAGAGGACCACGACAGGTTGGAGTCCATGATAAGACCCAAATTCCGGGTCTTCTCAGTGAACGGTATCGCAACTCCATCGTAGCATATTGAGGGTAAGCACTGATCCAAGCCACCCCTCAAGCGACTGCTACCGATAATGATAGACTGCGATTTGGAAGGGTTAATCACGAGACCGAAAGATTTAGCCCATTTCTGTACCGCTGCTAGATCAGCATTGATGGAGTTGATGGCGACTGAGGCCTCGGAAACAGGGAAGTGGGCATAGATCTGCAGATCATCGGCATAAAGATGAAACTGGCAAGTGAGCACTTTAGTGATCTGGTTGATAAATATCGAAAAAAGAAGAGGCGATAGAACTCCACCCTGAGGTACACCAGCTGATAGCTCACACCAATCCGACAGCGATTCGTCTGTTTTTACACATTGGCGCCGTCCTCGGAGGTAGGAATCAAACCAGGGAATAATTAAGTCAGGAATATGGGATGATTTGAGGATACCTAGGAGAATATCAAAGTCTACCGAGTTAAATGCATTGCTGAAATCAAGTAGAGTTACCAACGTAAGTTTTTTATTATCCATTGCGTAACGGATGTCATCAGTGACGTTCAGCAATGCACTAACCGTACTATGATGGGGACGAAAACCGGACTGAAAAGTGCTGAGAAGGTCATTCCTACAAAGATATTTGTAAAGCTGGTGGTGCACACAACCTTCTAGCACCTTGGATAGGATGGGAAGAATGGAGATAGGACGATACTGGGAAAACGAACTGGGGTTGGGTTTTTTAGGAAGAGGGATAACATGAGCCAGCTTCCACGCACTTGGAAATGTATTCGAGGATAAAGATATGTTCATGATGTGAGTAATAACCGGGACTACACTGTCCAAGATTGGAAGCAGCATTTCACGGCTCAAACTATCACTACCCACTGCCCTCGTCGAGATCGCTGCAATACTTCGCCTAACATCAACCTCGAACAAATCGGTAAACACGAATGGGTCACAGTCAGGCAGAGGCAAGTCGGCCAGGGAGCGTAGAGATGCAGATTTGATAGGCTCATCTAGTGTAACTGGGGGAGTCGAAAAATGACGGTTGAGGTCATCCAGGTTCAGTGCGCCACATTGTCTATCAGAGCTCCCGCCCACTCCTAGTGTCTCTAAGAAGCGCCATGTTTGTGCCGGGGAGATGTTTTGTAAACTGCTGTGAATGTAGCGACGTTTAGCATCTCTGCACATCCGATTACAACTATTGCGAATCTTCTTGTATGCGACAAAATTTTGATTAGTAGGGTCCTTTTTATGTTTCACTTTGGCCCTGTCGCGTTTAGCCATTATACGCTTAAGATCTGGAGTGAGCCAAGGTGCAGGAAAATGCTTCACACGGACAGGTCGCAGAGGGGCGTGAATATCAAATAGTTCATGAAGCATGGTATTTAAAATGTCTACTTTATTGTCAACGGAAACGGCTGCATACAAGGACGACCAGTCTAGATTTGCTGCGTCTTCCTTTAGTCGGTCCACGTCCATATCTCGGAAATTCCGACGAAGGACGACCTTACCTTTGCGCTTGGGAGGCCGCACTTTATAAGAAAGATGGATTAGATCGTGGTACGAAAATGGAGCGGTCAGCTGTCCATGTGATGCAACCAAACTGTCCTTGGAAACAATCGCTAAGTCAATTAGAGATGGCCTGGAATTTGGGTAATGGTGTGTAGCATAAGACGGGAGTATTTTCAGGTCAAGGCCTGAAACCACTTCCTGCAGGCTGCGACACCTGCAATCGTTTTTCAACTGACAGGTATTCAAGTCACCCATCAGTATGACATGATCATAATCAGCACGGTGAGCTGCCAAAATGGTTTCCAGAGAGTTAAAATAGTTTATTTTATCGCTAGGACAATAAAGTACACCAAGAAGTAATTTCGTGTGATGCACTGTGATTTCCACAAGGAGATGTTCAAGAGATGCAACATAAGGCAATCCGCTTGAGGACTGACTCACAATAGCACTTGGGATGTCAGCACGAAGATAAATACACACACCACCACCCCCACAGCCAGTTCTGTCATTGCGCAGTATTTTGTAACCCGGAAGTGCACAGAGCGTCGACGGCAAGGAAGGTTTCAACCAAGATTCAGAGACGAGTATCACATCGGTACACTGGTTACCGAAAGTAACGATTAGATCCGTGTAATGGCCGACCAGACTCTGGGCATTGATATGCACAAGCTTTAGGCATTTCTTATCGAGCGCTGTTTGAAGCTGGACACCAAGTGGAGCGGTACCCGTAGTATCAGAGGTGAAAGACACATCACTGAGAGCACTTTCATAATCATCAGAAGAAGAGCAAGAAAGAAAATCATCAATTATGTTACTAAGAGGCATAGAAATATAATAAAATAATATAAAATATAATTTATCTATAATAAAATAATAATATATAAATATTTAGTAATAAAATAATAAACTAAATAAAATAAATCAGAAAAATAAGATCTATTGTACTAGAGCAAAACAAACCAGTAATAGTCCAACACAACACCGGCACTGCTGACTGAAAGAAATCAGGAACGGCTTAATGACTAGAGGCCAGAGCTATAAAATATTATATAAAAAAAAAATTGGAACAAAAAAAAAAAAAAACTGCTAAAACGCTAGCAAGAGTGTCACTGTCAATATAGAAAATGCTTTTTGCAAACAAAACATAGAACTACCTACCTTGCAGAAGTTAAAACACATTTAAGCCGGCTAAAATGAATAGTCACAACACTGCCGACGACGTGAGAAAGCGCATAAAGTTAATAGTGACGCGACTCAGGTTGCATGAGCAGCCGGGTACTGCGACTGAAGCTCACGAAACTCGGCCATGGAGAACAGCTTCTTTCGCGTACCGTCCGGACGGAGCACAAAGATCGTACCGTCACTAGACCAGCAATTCTTAATGCCGAAGTGCTTGCGAGCAGCGGCGAACACCTCCTGCCGCGGCTTTGTGAGGAACTCCTTCACCGACACTTTGGAGCCCTTGAGCTTCGTCTTCGCGTTCCAGACAGCTGTGCGAGACTTCACTGAGCAAAAACGCACCAGCACGGGCCTGTCCTTCGTCTTCCGCTCACCCAAGCGATGACAAACCTCAATAGCCGTGTCATCAATGCCAGTCAATTTCATTTGGGCGGTTAACAGCGCCTGGACTTTGGTCATCAGGTTCTCATCCTTCGTCTCGGCCAGGCCATGGAAGAGCAGGACCTTGCGCCGGGATTGTGTCTCCTGTCGGTCGAATCCCTGGGCGAGGAGTTCAAGCTGGTCCTTGAGTAACGAGATGGCCTTCAGCACAAAGGATTTGAATCCGATGAACTCTGCTGCAAGCGCCTTCACAGTCTGTGGGGCCGTCGATGGATTTGAGGATTGCTGTCCAAGAGTCTTTTCGAACTCACCCATTCTCGTAGCAAAGAGAGTTACAATTTCGTCCATCTTAGTGTTCAGTTGTGAAGCCAGATCCATTTTGTGTGGTGAGAGTGCAGTGGGAGAGGAGATAGTGAGTCAGCAGGTGCAGGTTAGACTCTTAACACATTTAGCACTAAAACTGAACCTTTACTTGCTGTCTGATTAATTTTAAAATTAAAAATTACTGAGAGCACAAAATTCTGATGTTTTCACTTTTGTGCCTACCCTCCACTAGGTACCTAATATTATAACATCACTACAAGGTATACTTATCTGACCAATCATTTTAAGTACAATTCGTGTCTTTTTGTCATAACTTTAATAGATCATTCGCTTTTGTTACTCATATGTTCGTTATTTAGATTATCGACTATTTTAAAATAATTATTTATATATTACGTTTTATGTAAAATAACAAGTCCAAGAAGGAAATGTCTGCAAAAAGTCAAAAGATATAGGAAATAGATCGAGGCGAGTAAAACCGAGTCAAAGCAAAGTTATTTCTTATCTTTTTCTACATTCTATACTTTAATATTAAAAAATAATAATAGTTTATGAAACTGTTGCATAATAAGGGTTATTAAAACCGAGCCTTGGCTTACGAAGTGATTAGTAACTTATCTGTGCCATGGCAAAATAAGATAGCCAGTTCTTCATCGCGTTGGGGAATCTTGGTAAGCCCACTTCCATCTTCGGCATGATCGTTACTTACCATCAGGTGAGATGATGTCAAGAGCTCACTTGGAATCAATTATAAATATTAAAAAAAATATAGTTTTATACACTATTTTATCTTATCATAAATTGAGATTGTTAAAACTACTAAAGAAAAAATCAAAGTTAAAGACTGTGGTGACCACATTTCCTGGTCCCACGGAACCCTAAAAAGTTTTATTTTTCGTTGAGACACAACTTATAACAGTTCTTGGATTTTTGAAGCTGTAAACACGGACATTTTATTTTTATATGACTTCATGTAACTAAAGCTTTATGGAGGTACATCCCGGTTACGTTTTGGCGGTGTTGCACACTATAGTGGATTTCTAATAACTGTTATTACGGTCTACAGACCAGACGCCGAAATGTAATTCTGTGCAAAAGACACGCCGACGTTTATTAGTTTCTTCCTAGCTAAATTTTATAGTTTTATTATGTATTGTATCCCTGTTTGCTATTGCTGTACCGTACCTCTGTTTTCCCACGAATGTTTGTTAATATTTCTTTTGTATCTTAGTACCGTTAGGAGAACCCCCCGATCTCCGGTAGGTAACAAGTCGTCATTCAATGTTACGACACACACCAAAAGGGGAGTCAACTCTCAGCCACGATAAAGATCGGACGTTCTCCTACGGACTAACTTAGCATACCGAATTTCTGTACCTACTTGTATTTCCCGTGTTATATTTTGTGTTTTCTGATATTATACAGTTATCAGTTTCACCTGAAGTTCTGAACTTTCATTTTTATACGCGACGTGAGTCATTACACCTGACCTTAGTGAGAAGCGCGACAATTGGTGACCCCGACGTGATCTAATATCTTTCATCGCGCTCAAGTGTGTAGTATAAACTTTATAACGTCGCGAGTGTAGTAACACGCAAGTAAGACAGTGACTTTTTTTTTAAACTTTTAGTATCGGTATATTCGTGTAAAACCTTTTTTTTTGTTGTAATAACTATTGATAACTTTTAAACTTTTCTCTCCGTATATTTTTTTGTGTGTGTGTGTGTGACTCAACTGAGTAAGTACTTTTACACAATGCCGGACTCCGTGGAAAACGCTAGTGGTCTGGCCCGGCACACTTTATGGCCGCGTATGGCTGAATTCAATAGGGCAGATCCGGCCACCTGGCTGATATGCACGGAGAGTTTTCTTAGAATGTCACAAATAAATGACCCTACGGAGAAGTGTTTATACATAGTCAGCAAAATGGACTCAGTGGCACTTAAAGAAATAAGTGATTTGATTGCCGATTTATCGATAGTATCAGAACAGCGGTACGAGGAACTAAAAAGTCAAATAATTAAGAGGTTTGGTGAGTCCCAGACTATTAAGACTCAGCGATTGTTAGAAGGAGAGGAGATTGGTGACCGCACTCCATCGCAATTCCTGCGACACTTAAGGGCGTTAGCAGGCAGTGACATGTCGGACGAGGTTATACGGGTCATATGGACCAAGGGCCTACCTACCGACATGCAGGCTGCGGTAGTAGCGAAGCGGGACACGCCACTGAACACCCTTGCCGACATCGCAGACCTGGTGGCTGAAAACACTAGGCTCCGGTGCACTAGGACGACGCCCGCCCTTGCAGCCGTTACACCCGCCGACCCCGCGCACCAGCGTATTGTGCAATTAGAAGGCGAATTGGCTGAAGTGAAGGAATTGCTGCGAGACATAGCCGACCGCGTACGAGCTCCGGACGCACCGAGGGACACCGGGCCAAGGAACCCCGGGCCGAGGCAGCGATCTCTCTCGCGAGGTCACGCGAGGAGGCGCTCTACATCGCGGACGCGACCCGCGGACTGGCAGTGCTGGTACCACTGGAAGTTTGGACCGAAGGCCAGTACCTGCGTGCAGCCGTGCGCGTATCAAACGCGACAGATGCCGGGAAATGCCGCCGGGAGTCATTAGCCGCGGACGAGATGAACTCCCAGCCCACAGCATCGCGCCGCATTTTCGTGACTGATATCCAGACCAAGGTGAGGTTTTTAATTGACACGGGCGCAGATTTATGTGTGTACCCTAAGTCACTAATCCATACGGCTCGCACTACGTCTGCCTATGAATTAGTGGCAGCTAACGGGACGCCTGTACGCACCTACGGCACAATCGCGCTTACCTTGAATTTAGGTTTGAGACGCGATTTTTCTTGGATATTCGTGGTAGCGGACGTATCGAAGCCCATAATAGGAATGGATTTTTTAGCGCATTTTAATTTGATGGTGGATACGCGTAATAAAGTTTTGATTGATGCAACGACCAACCTTACCTCTAGCGGACAGACTACGTGGTGTGACCAGCCCACGGTTAAAACCGTGTCCGGTACATCACCGTACCACGATCTCCTGGCGAAGTATATTGACATCACGCGCCCCGACGGAGTATTACGTGAGGTAAAACACAATACCCAGCATCACATTGTGACTACGCCCGGACCACCTGTTGCTTATAAACCGCGACGTCTCGCCCCAGATAAACTCATCGCGGCCAAGCGTGAGTTTGACACGATGGTAAAGTTGGGAATCGCGCGGCCGTCGGATAGCCCCTGGGCGGCGCCGCTAGTGATGGTCGAGAAACCCGCCAGCAGCCGTGAACCGGTAGTGAGGCACCGGCCGTGCGGAGATTACCGTGGCTTGAATAACCGAACGATTCCTGACAAGTATCCCGTAAGGAATATCCAGGATTTTTCACAATGCCTAAAAGGGAAGAAAGTGTTTTCTAAGGTTGATCTTATAAGTGCTCTTAACCAAATACCTACTGCCCCTGAAGACATTCCAAAGACTGCAATAGTGACGCCATTCGGGCTATTTGAATTTAAGTATATGACTTTTGGCTTGCGCAATGCAGCACAAACATTCCAACGATTTATGGATCAAGTGTTAAGTGAATTAGACTTTGTATACTGTTTTATTGACGATGTGTTAATTGCGTCCAGTGATGAAAATGAACACTTAAAACACTTAGAAATAGTTTTTAATAGGTAAAGACAATATGGCGTGGTCATAAACCCCGCGAAGTGTATATTCGGCCAATCCGAAATCGAATTCCTCGGTTATTTAGTGTCAGCCGAAGGAACGAAACCTCTGCCCGACCGTATCGAAGCGTTGCGTCAATACCCGTTGCCTGAAACAGCTAAAGGCTTAAGACGTTTTCTAGGCATGTTAAATTTCTATAGGAGATTCATACCTAAAGCCGCTGCCAGCCAGGCTAGTCTTAATGAGCTTCTCGGCGCGAAGAAAGGAAAAACGCTAATTGTTTGGTCAGACACAACAAAGAGGGACTTTCAATTATGTAAAGATAGTTTAACAAAAGCGACACTGTTGATTCACCCAGGTGTAAATTCGGAGATAGCACTGTTTTGCGATGCCTCTGATAACACAATAGGAGCAGCCTTACAACAATGGGACAATGGCGATTGGCAACCGTTAGGCTTCTTTTCAAAAAAATTAACACAAGCCGAACAAAAATACTCCACTTATGATCGCGAATTGTTAGCTATTTATGCCGCCATAAAATATTTCAGGCATTACTTAGAGGCGCGGCAGTTTACCATTTTTACAGATCATAAGCCTATCACGTACGCTTTCAGTAAGAAAGAGCAACAATGTTCCCCTAGGCAATTTAGATATCTAGATTTTATAGGACAGTTCAGTACTGATATTCGATTTGTCAAAGGCGAGCAAAATATCCCAGCCGACACGTTATCACGCGTTGAATCGGTAGCGAAAGGCATCGACTGGGACGAACTTGCCGCCGCTCAAAAAACCGACACAGAATTAAATGCCATGATTAAAAATAATAACACCTCGCTGCAATTAAAACTGGCGTACATGCCAGGTAGCAGCCAGCCAATATATTGCGACCTATCTACGCGAATCGCTAGACCGTACTTGACCGAGACATTTAGAAAAGCTTCATTCGATATTTTGCACCGCAACTCCCATCCGGGTGCGCGAGCCACAAGCAGGCTAGTCTCGGAACGTTTTGTCTGGCCGGCAATGAATAAGGACTGCAAAAGTTGGGTTAAGGCGTGTTTAGAGTGCCAACAGTCGAAGACGAATAGACATGTAGTAACAGCGCCTGGTAATTTCGCACCCGTATCAACTAGGTTCCAACACGTGCACTTGGATATAATAATAATGCCAGTTAGCGAGGGATGTAGATACTGTTTAACGTGCGTGGACAGGTTTTCACGGTGGCCGGAAGCCATCCCTATACAAAATCAAGAGGCAGAAACCGTCGCGCGTGCGTTTCATGATAATTGGATTGCTCGTTTCGGAGTACCGAGCAACGTCACGACAGACCGAGGTCGTCAGTTTGAGTCGCACCTATTCACAGAGCTCAACGCCCTGCTAGGTACGACCCATTTTAAGACAACCGCTTATCATCCGGCAGCAAATGGAATGGTCGAGAGATTTCATAGACAATTAAAAGCTGCCATTATGTGTCATGGGTCAGAAAGTACCAGCTGGACACGTATTTTGCCAACCGTGTTGCTAGGAATTAGGTCAGCGTGGAAGGATGATATAAAAGCAACTTCCGCTGAGTTGATATACGGCCAGAGTTTGCGCCTCCCGGGTCAATTCCTAGAAGTAGACACGGAATCTCAGCCGCTGCATAGCGAATTTGCCAATGAGCTTCGAAATCATTTTTATAAGCTCCGGCCAGTCCCCGGGACGCGCCATGGCAGTAAAAATACATTTATATACAAAGAGTTAGCAACGGCAAGTCATGTCTTCGTCAGAGATGACACCGTTAAAAGACCTCTTCAAAGACCGTTCATTGGGCCATTTGAGGTAATTGACAGGAAGGACAAAACCTTTGTCATAAACATACGCGGCCGCAAAACAACCATTTCGATCGATCGACTTAAGCCAGCTTATATACTAGGCGAATCCGCTCACCAAACGCGTGAATGCGCAGATGATTTTGAGGACATCGTAGTCCGCTATAACAGCCGTACTAACGATATTCCTAATCCTAATTTGAGCGACGCCGGCAACACGTCTCAGGCTGTTTGCACAACACCGAGCCCCATCGGCGGTACACGCGTAGGAATTTTAAGACCGCAAAACGCGCCGAGGCGCTCAGGGAGATCGGTACGTTTTCCAGCGTTCTATCAGGCTGGATTTTCGTAGAATAAGGTTGTTGATATGATTAGTATGTAATAAATAATAATATGTAATTATTTACAAGGCGTATGACTGTATGTGTAAAGTATTTTCTTGTGTAAATTGTGTCATTTCCTGTGGTAAATTATGTTTTTATTTGTTCGTTTTGTTTTCTGTGTGTTTAAAATGTATGTAATCATGTTGATATTTTCCTATGTGCAATATGTCTGTATAATTATTTTTTTTAGCATTACTAAGTTAAATCGTTGTGTGTATCTTTTATTGTTTCGCAACTGATATTTTTATTGTGTACTAATGCTGTTTGTAAATGTTTCTTGTATTGTTGTTTATCACTGTGTAAATAATGTTGTTCCGTGTTTCTTAATTTGGTTCAGTATGTGTATTATTTCTGTGTCTTTGTTTGTGTTATTATTGTTTCGTGATTTAGACCATTCTGTGTGTTATTGTCTTTATTGTCTTGTATTTTTTGTTTGGTCTAAACCACTGGCAGGGGAGTACTGTGGTGACCACATTTCCTGGTCCCACGGAACCCTAAAAAGTTTTATTTTTCGTTGAGACACAACTTATAACAGTTCTTGGATTTTTGAAGCTGTAAACACGGACATTTTATTTTTATATGACTTCATGTAACTAAAGCTTTATGGAGGTACATCCCGGTTACGTTTTGGCGGTGTTGCACACTATAGTGGATTTCTAATAACTGTTATTACGGTCTACAGACCAGACGCCGAAATGTAATTCTGTGCAAAAGACACGCCGACGTTTATTAGTTTCTTCCTAGCTAAATTTTATAGTTTTATTATGTATTGTATCCCTGTTTGCTATTGCTGTACCGTACCTCTGTTTTCCCACGAATGTTTGTTAATATTTCTTTTGTATCTTAGTACCGTTAGGAGAACCCCCCGATCTCCGGTAGGTAACAAGTCGTCATTCAATGTTACGACACACACCAAAAGGGGAGTCAACTCTCAGCCACGATAAAGATCGGACGTTCTCCTACGGACTAACTTAGCATACCGAATTTCTGTACCTACTTGTATTTCCCGTGTTATATTTTGTGTTTTCTGATATTATACAGTTATCAGTTTCACCTGAAGTTCTGAACTTTCATTTTTATACGCGACGTGAGTCATTACACCTGACCTTAGTGAGAAGCGCGACAATACTAAGAAAAAAATTCAGTACAACATAACGTATGAATGGCGCCAAAACCCAGCACATCACCGCGTAGGTATGCGCTAATGCGGGCTTTGTCACAGACAGGTAAAAATTTGATTTTTTTTTGTAATGCCATAAAGATGGCGCGTCCCGTATATGCGTTCCCTTATAAGAAAATAATTGATGGAATCTGTTTGATGATATTAAATTCTTGGATTTGCCCTGTATCGTATTGGTAAAAAAATGTTTTATAACATGAAATATGATTGTATCCTAAATGTTGGTGTGGTGTTTATAAAAAATGTAGTGTAAACTCGTTCTGAAGATTATAATTCGAATTGTATATGATATGAGAATAAATAAAATTTTTCATTTAATATATTCATGTAAACATAACTTATTGACGTGAAATATTGTATTATCAAAAAAAAGTTACATGAGTTTGCAAGCGCTTGGATGTTAGGCGTTAATTACGCATAAAAAAGACATCAACGCGAGCACTACACCTACGTCTAGACGTTTCGAGTCTGTTAGTGTGTAAGTCTTCATTTAATGTAAATCTCAGATCACAGCAAACAAGGTTGCTGTTTGCTGTGAGCTGAGATGCAAGTTGATATGATTAACATTCATGGTTATTTGTGAGAACTGGAGGACGAGGACGAGGGTGATACATGTTAAAATATATTTCTCGTATCTTTACAATAGACCGTATCGAGTCAGAGATCAATGTACGTATGTGTAATAGTAGGTAATTAAGTAGTATCACTAAACGACTGCCTGTCATTACGTACCTACATATTATTTATTTGACGACAAGATGTTGTTGCATTAAGTACATATATTGAGTCTTATTATGCTTTACACGGGAAACAATCTAGTTACGTACGTAGGAGGTACTTATAAAGAATCTAGTTACGTACGTAGGATTACTTATAAACAATCTAGTTACGTACGTACGAGTTACTTATACACATTCTAGTTACGTACGTAGGAGAGCTTACAAACAATCTAGTTACGTACGTACGAGTTACTTATAAATAATCTAGTTACTTACGTAGGAGAACTTATAAACAATCTAGTTACATACGTAGGAGTAATTATAAACAATCTAGTTACTTACGTAGGAATACTTATAAACAATCTAGTAACGTACGTAGGAGTACTTATAAATAATCTAGTTACGTACGTAGGATTACTTATAAACAATCTAGTTACGTACGTACGAGTTACTTATACACATTCTAGTTACGTACGTAGGAGAGCTTACAAACAATCTAGTTACGTACGTACGAGTTACTTATAAATAATCTAGTTACTTACGTAGGAGAACTTATAAACAATCTAGTTACGTACGTAGGAGTAATTATAAACAATCTAGTTACTTACGTAGGAATACTTATAAACAATCTAGTAACGTACGTAGGAGTACTTATAAATAATCTAGTTACGTACGTAGGATTACTTATAAACAATCTAGTTACGTACGTACGAGTTACTTATACACATTCTAGTTACGTACGTAGGAGAACTTACAAACAATCTAGTTACGTACGTACGAGTTACTTATAAACAATCTAGTTACTTACGTAGGAGAACTTATAAACAATCTAGTTACGTAAGTAGGAGTAATTATAAACAATCTAGTTACTTACGTAGAAATACTTATAAACAATCTAGTTACGTACGTAGGATTTCTTATAAACAATCTAGTTACGTACGTAGGAGGTATTTTTAAAACCAACACATTTAAGTATAAAAGTTGTAATAAAATTGGTGTAGGTTAACTTGTTATTGAAATCGCAAAAAAAATTCACTCTTCATACAAATCAATCAGCTGAATAACCAAATTTGTGCATTTTTCATGGAGGTACCATTTTTTTTCAAGAATTGACTATGTGTTCCTTGATGGGGGATAGTTGTTCGGTATGATGAGTATAACCCCCAGTTAACGGGCACTATTCCATCTTTGATACACCCTGTACATTTAAACCTCCCTATTTGTTAGTTTTTAACGCACTTTAAACACTGTAAATAATTGAAACTATTCAATACCTTCCGGTGCAAAGTATAGCTTTAACTTCAAATTATGTAGGACACGTTACTTAAGTGTAAATACTTAGTTATAATTACACCTTATCTGCGGTTTTCCTGCGTTAAAATAGTTCACCTATAACTTTAAGGAGGTATTACGCTCGGGCATCAAATGTCATTAAAACTTTGAACAATTTTCTAAAAAACCTAAAAACTCTTAAGTAAGTATACAGTTTTTATTTGAAAGGAGTAATTTATGCTCAAAAAGCCAAATGCTCAAATACACATTACTAAATTCAAAGAGACGAACTCAGTATCTCCCACCATTCTATTAAAAACAAAAGACGATCCTGGGACATTGACTCCACTTTTTTTTTATTCACAGTTGGTAAGCCCTTAGCATCATCTCACCTGATGGTAAGTGACGATGACGCCGAAAATGGAAACGGGCTTACCAAGATTCCCCAATGCAATGGAGAACTGGCTATCTTATCTTCAAGCCGGAACACATCAATGTTGTTTAACGACAAGACTTAGATAAGATGGTGGTAGCACTTCCAAAGTTAATCATCAGAGCAGCTTCAAAATACCAATAGGATCTATTTTCACCGGAAATACGGCTTCATACCAAATTTCAGCTAAATCGGACCCTGAAATTCACTCTAAAATCGATCTCAAGATTTGAACCTACCGAAAAAGACTAACAAACTAACTTTGCAAGCTTTTAAAATGACAAAATACAGTATGTATACCAAATATCTGAAGGACCAGAAGAGCGTGATAAAAATAAATTAAAATTGTTTGGATATCTAATTTCGTTAAATTTATAATAGTGTTGGTCTCACTTCAAGACTGTACCTACTTGTATTTCTATAACATTATTGTTATATCTCTAATAAAAAACTATTTGCCTGCATCACTGTTTCCCGATTCCTATATTTTGGGAACCTTCAAGGCGAGAGTGAATACGCATTATTTGAGTTTGCGTGTACCATCCCCCAGCTACATCGTCACTTCCCATCAGGTGAGTTGCAATCAGACGCCGTGTCTGTCTGTTTGAATGCGATAAACTCAAAAACTGTCAAACGGATTTTCATTCGGTTTTCAGCAATGAACGGAGTGTTTCATGAAGAAGGTTTGTGTGTATAATCACCGCACAGTCGCGCACCCTCTATTTCTAGATGTATGAAATATTATAATTCGTTTTCTTACACTCGGTAATTATAAGAAAGTAAGTAGTAGGTAAGTATTCAATTCACTATTCAGTAGATCTAATTACATATCCGCGAAAAAGACCCTTAAGAGGTCTTAAGACAACCACTTAAGGCCACTTCCTGCTAGGAAGCAAGTACCCTTGGTAAACAGTTAACACCATTTTGTAATTACTACTTATTTGCAATTATGTGTTGCTAACAAACGGTGTATACGTAATTTTAGAGTCTATATAGTGAAGTGCTGTGACGAGGTTAATCTTTTTAGTTTTTTTTAAATTTCCAACCGGATTTTCATCTTATATCATCTTTTTGTGTTTTTGTACATTTTTGTCATTGGTTGTTTCGTTTTTCGAAAATTGTCTTCCTATTGGTATTGCTATTCTGTTCATCGACACTTTCTATTTTCCATATTTTTACATTTATTCCTTTTTTCGGACTGTTCTGTTATTACTTATTATTGGTTTTATTTACGTCTTCATTACTCATACTTTCCTTTTAAATATTATATAGTTCAGTGTTGGTGGTGGAAGAATATTCCTTTTATCCATATCCCGCGCATCGGCGTAGTTGGAGGGTACGTCCGACGCCCGCGCCGCAGTGCTTATTTTTTCAGTTAGTTCAAAACACAAGAATGGACAAATTTTACTTAAAAAAAAGGGCACTGTTTTGAAATAATAACAATAATTTACGGGGACAAATAACACTCGGTCATCCCTGTACTATCGGAACCAGAGACTGATATACTTATTTATACAGGATATAAAAGAAATGGTGTTTAACGTATACAGGTGTAACTGGGGATTCTACTTATCACACTTAACAACTTTCCCCAAGGAACCCATAGTCAATTTTCGAAAAACATTGGATATACAAATATGCACTAAATTGGTCACTCAGCTGATCGATTTGTATGGAGAGTTTTTTTCTGCGATTTTATCAAAGTCATAGAACAGAAGTGTTTCAGTATGATGAGGAGAAGCCAAACATCAATTTTGTTACATCCTGCACACGTTAAATACATGCATGTACGAGTATGTATGTATAAATATTAGACACCCCAGACACAGAGCAAATAAAAATATATATAGCAAATAGCATAGGGGGTCATACCAATAGTAATCATAGATGTTTTGCAATGAGTATTGTTAACGTCGTATTGTTAAAGCGTCGGTGGCTCAACCGGTAACGACTCGGTCCATCTAACCAGAGGTACCGGGTTCAAATCTGGACGGCCAATGTACCAATGAGTTTTTCCAAAAACTTACGTACATATCATTACCGATTGCTTTAACGGTGAAGGAAAACATCGTGAGGAAACCTGCACAGGCCTGCGAAGAAACTCGAAGGTTGTGTGTGAAGTCGACCAACCCGCACTGGGCCCGCGTGGTCGACTAAGGCCTAATCGCCCTGATTCAGGGTAGGCTCGAGCCCCTCGGTGGGGACGTATATGAGCTGATATAATAATAATAATTGTTAACGGCAAAGTAACTGGTAAACTGAATAACAAGGACGGTAAATTAGTTGAAGAAGTCCACCTACGTGTTTTTCAATAAACAACTCCTCCTTTAGCGCGTGGTAACTGATTAGAGAAATACATTCTATCAGTGCTATAATATGTCTATTTAATCCAGATGTACGACTATTTTGTTACCTCTTCACGCATAAACGGCTGGACGAATTTCGATGAAAGGTAGGTAGAGACCTGGATTAACATAATTAAAGGCTACTTTATATCCTTTTTAACGCTAACGATATCACGGGCAACAGTCAGTTTTAATGTACAAACAAAAGACAAGACAAAAAATAATTCTCGAAATCCGACTACTCTGTAAAAAGTTATTCGTGGTCAAACGTAAAAAAATAAACGGGTTGAGTTGAGAACCTCACCTGTTTGTTCGTCGGTTCAAATTAAAAGGATAATACGCCTGCAGTTACCTTTTTAAACAGACTTCTTCTTTTGTTGGGGAAACGGAGGTTGGTCTACAGCCTGTCTGGAAGAAGAAAAACTCCAAAATCATAGCCAGCATGGGATATGGGTTCAACCTGAAAATGCAGCGGTCACCTGTAGTTCTGTAATTCTGCTGTAGTTATCCTGAAGTTCCCCTGCAGTCCTCCTGTACTTCTCCTGTAGTTCTCCTGTAGTTTTCCTGTAGTTCACCTGTATTTCTCCTGTAATTCTCCTGTAGTTCCCCTGCAGTTCTCCTGTAGTTATCCTGTAGTACTCTTGTACCTAGTTCTCCTGACTGATCTCGCTCCGCACGTATCGACTCGTCGTTCCTGAGGGTTCAGCCAGTTAGGCTGAGAGGGTTACACAAATTACGAGCAGCCCTGAATTTGATAATAAATTGTCTCCTAGGGCCAGCCGGGCCGTAAGTGTCTGTGATGAGGACAATCCTTAAGCGACACTGGAGAAGGTGTGCCAAAGGCCACTAACGATGATGTACTAAATGGTAAGTACTCTTTATCTGTGTAACAACCTTGCAAGGGGACAAAGTAATATTTTGTTACGTGGGCGTTAGTTTGAATTCTAAGCTAAGTGAAGGATTATATTCTATTCTAAGAGGAGAAAACAGAAGCTCGAACGCGAACCAATCAGAAGAGAGATCGCTCAAACTTCAGCTCGAACGCGGACCAGTCAGAAGAGAGAGAATCCAAAACTCATTAAGGAACAAAGTAGAATTTTGTTCGCACTTATTGATGAACCGATAGTCGTTTGAAGGGTTCCGTATTCGAATAGGTGTGATGAAAATAAATGTAAACATTATTGCATGCCAAAAAACAATACAGAGATTGCGATTATTGGTATAGATAAAGTGCAATGACGGCCTTATCGCAAAGGCAACCTTCCGTAAGTGATAGAAAGACAGGAAAACTAGGGCAGCAAATGATGATTATTTCATATACTTTTGAAATCAATCCCAAGCGTCCAAAAAAGGCTCTTACAATACTTCATTTCTTAAAATGCTACGAAACATTTATACGATAATCTCACATCAACGTTAATTTCTCACCACACACGATGTTTCAATACAACCAATAGAGCCGCTTGCGCATGCGTCCGTTAATTAATTTACGACTCGGCATAAAGCAGCCTCTTCTCACTGAGGCTGAGTATCTCTATTGTGTACATCAATACAGCAATAGGCACTTGTATTGACTTAATCAGTATATTCTCGGGGTCCTACGACTCCTACGCTTTATACTGTTTATACGAGTAAATTAACAGTTTTTGGAACGCAAAAGAAAAAATAAACAAGAAGATAGAAAATTATTTTTAATATTTATTCTATTTACAATAATACTTAATAACTAGTGGTCGCCGCCGTCCCGAACTGTGAACTCGCGATTTACTCCTTGGAAATAATATAGTACGCAAACTAACGCTTGCGCGATGTATATTCTGTCCAGCGTCATCTAGTGGTGTTTAAAGAAACCATGATTTCAAAATTTAAAACCCCCTTTATCTCGGCAACCCTTTGACTGATTTGGCTCATGTTCGAATTTCAAAATTATTTTTGTCTCATTATTTCGCTTCGCAAATTTCACAACGACGTTCCGACCAACGATATATGCGAGTTAGGGTCGAACAAACATTCATACGTACATACATACGAGTACATATAAACGCTGGCAGTAAACTTGGAAAACTTCGCTCTCTTCTCTTTCGTTCAATAATATAAATAAAGTGTTTAAGTATGAATAGATAAGTATAGTATAAACTTGAATCGTTACTTAATTGAAAAGTTGTTTTTGTGAGTAAATTATTCTTGCTTGAATTAGTTAGGTAGGTATGACGCACCAAAGAGCCGTCAGGGGGAGTAAGCTCAGTGATGTAATTGAAAATGCACTTGTAAGTTATAAAAAAAACAGGTAGAGCTTTCTTTATTCATTTTGAGAAATATAGAGCTTTGCCGGCTGACTGATTATTAGTATGCGAATAACAGATCTAGCTAATATTGTAGTCTTGCTGTGGATATCACACTCGAAAGGGACCTCTGTCCTGGCTCGCGGTCATTAATAGAATGAATGAATCTCAACTGTTTCGGAAAAGCTTTCGAACGACCTACTAGTTTGAATTTAAACTGAGCTTTTTAACACGATCCGCGGATAGCAAGACTACAAAAGAAGATGTAATGAATGAACTTAGAGCTATACGATCTCTACAGTACCGATCTCTATTCTTAGTTTGTATACGGATATTCTAGATAATTACCGAGAATTGAGCAATTTTCTATTACTAAGTTAATTATCAAAATTTCTAATTAAATACAATCTTTTCAGAGCAGATGCAACTTATAAGTATAACTGTCTTTGTTGGCCCCAACTGAATAGGCATTTAATGAACATATCGTTAGGTTAGTACATTGCATATAAAAACAAATAATTATATTTATCCTTACTAAAATTATAAATGTGAAAATGTGTTTGTGCTTCAAAACCTATACTAATCTTGACAAAATTGTCATGAGAACTTGTACATTTATCTTGTAGGAACTGCACCTTTATCTTGTATATAGCTTCAAAGAATTGTACCTTTAACTTGTATCAATCTTGAGGGAACTGTACCTTTATCTTGTATATAGCTTCAAAGAATTGTACCTTTAACTTGTATCAATCTTGAGGGAACTGTACCTTTATATTGTATCTATCTTGAGGGAACTGTACCTTTATCTTGTTTCAATCTTCAGGGAACTGTACATTTATCTTGTATTTATCTTGAGGGAACTGTACCTTTATATTGTATCTATATTGAGGAAACTGTACCATTATATTGTATCTATTTTGAGGGAACTGTACCTTTGTATTGTATCTATCTTAAGGGAACTGTACCTTTATCTTATATCTATCTTCTGGGAACAGTACCTTTATCTTGTATCTATCTTCAGGGAACTGAACCTTTAACTTGTATCAATCTTGATGAAACTCTACCTTTATCTTGTATATATCTTGAGGAAACTGTACCTTTATCTTGTATCTATCTTGAGGGAACTGTACCTTTATCTTGTTTCAATCTTGAGGGGACTGTACCTTTATCTTGTATATATCTTGAGGGAACTGTACCTTTATCTCGTATCAATCTTCATGGAACTGTACCTTTGACTTGTATCTATCTTCATGGAACTGTACCTTTAACTTGTATCAATCTTGACGGAACTGACCTTTATCTTATATCTTTTATTTTTATTTTTTATTCACAATTGGTAAACCCTTGACAACATCTCACCTTTTTTTTTTATTCACAATTGGTAAACCCTTGACAACATCTCCCCTGGTGGTAAGTGACGATGTTGCCCAAGATGAAAGCGGGCTTACCAAGATTCCCTAACGCAATGGGGAACTGGCTTTCTTATCTTCATGCCGGAACACACCAATGATATCAACATTGATATTTGGCGGCAAGACTTAGATAAGATGGTGGTAGCTAGCCAGGCGGGTTTAGAAAATGCCCTACCACCAACCAAACCGAGTCTTACAATTGACCCCGCCGGGAATCGAACCCGCGACCTCCTGTGTAAAGCCAGTGAACTTTGCCTCTGAGTTACGGAGGTGGTTAAAAAAAATCAGAAAAAAATCGGTCCTCGATATATAACAAGTTATCATATTGGAAAAATGTATGAAGCACCAAATTTTTTTTTCATAAGTGACATATAGTTTCTTTGAGACAGTTGTTTGTAATCACGAGTACATTCATATCCTTTGCTATCAAGAACTAATTAAAAGTCACCCTATATATTTGCCGTTGGTAATATAATTATTAATGTTCCTTTTTGTAACACTCTGTATATTTTATAGTACATGTCGTCTCCTGGACATTTTCTAGTCGGTCAACTCAAAAATTTGTGGTTCTTACCATCTGCAGGTTTGCCGGGTAGGTCATTATGACACGTCTCAATTCGATTTCGACGTAAATCGTAATAAGCAGGGTCGCTCTATGCGGGTGGCCGCCTTAGCCGCGTTGGGCCTGGCCATGAGTTCGAGCGGCAGCGACAGCGGGCAGCAGCAGCTGCAAAACACGCCGCGATGAAGTCTCCAATTCCCGAATGAAGTTTTTCGGCACAGAACTAAACTGCAACGGGCCTGTAGCACAGATGAGATACTTCGTAACCTGTAGTGTCACCTTCAGTAAACCGACGTAGAGAATACTGAGCCTAAACATAAGCAGCGAGAGTACAAAATATTTACGACGATTACGACGCTTTATTAACATCTCTTCACTACTGAGTATACATACAAGTACCAATCATCAACGGTTGGTCCACGGCCGGACCTCAGTCATACCACCTCATTTTTTTAACCGCTGCCGCTTAAGGTTGTGACCACAAGTTTAGGATCTCACGCATTAGTTATACACAAATTTTATTAGGTGAGTCGGGCAACGATTAAAATTCAAGAGGTCTATAAATTATAACATTATAAAGGATTGTCTTTTGGAGATTTTTCGGAACTTCAGTGAACCGTAAAATGTATGTTATTTGAGCAATACATGAATCGAAAATAAAAATCATAACCATTCGTTCGGAACAAAAAGACGAAATCATAACCATTCTAACTGTAAGAAAGTTTTTCAGGATTTTGTAGAAGCCTTGAAAGAAGACGAAATTTGTCCATTCCCCCCCCCCCCCCCAGATCTCCGAAACTAAAGAGTCTAAAATTTTGAAAAAAATATAAAATATAGTTCATTGCTTGTAGATTACAGGAAAACCTTAAGAATTCTATCAATTAAAAAAAAAAAGTGGTTAACTCAATATAATACGTTCACTTACGGAAAATAGTTCTAGTCATAATAGAAAATAGTCTATCGGTGTTCTACAGGATCCATTTCGGAGAGTGTGTCCTAGAGCTTCACGACCTCATTCTCCCTCTTTATTTCACCATCGGATGACCAGGTGCTGAAGGCGATTCCACCCCTTTGTCGTTGATGTTCCACCTTTACGCATGAAGCGTTTTGCTTCTTCGTTCACTATGCGAACGGGCAAGGAGTGGAATTCCCTGTCGGCGTCTGTATTCCCTGATTCGTATAATTTAGAAATCTTTAAGACGAGAGTGAATAGGCACTATTTGAGCTTGCGTGTTACATCCTCGGCTGCATCGGCACTTACCATCAGGTGAGATGCAGCCAAACACGCTTAAATTTTTAATTTAAAAAAAATAACTCGCGTCTTACTGTGAGAATTTCAAATGTGATTTGACTTTGGCATTGTACGGAACCCTCTCCACGCGAGTTCTACTCGCACTTGGCCAGTTTTTTAGAGTTCATTATTATCACAGGAGTATATTGCTGAGAAAAAGAAGTGTTGCATTATGAACTCTGGCGTTAAATAATTTAAAATCAAAATTCGCAAACAAAATTTTAAAAAGTATGTATTGCTGAGAAAAAGAAGTGTTGCATATTGAACTAAAATATGACAAAAAAACTAAAACTAAAATATGACTCTCCTCAATATGAATAGGGGTGATGACTACATTAAAATTTTATTATGTATTATTTGATAACTAAATTTCCCTTCAACTGAATATTTAAATAACGTTTTTTAATACAGTTGCTCGAAAAGCGGTACTTATTATGCCAGTCTACTGGGCGCAAAAACTTATTTTACCGCACATGTGATTTTTACTTTGCCATTTTTTCTTAATTTTCATCTCAGAGGAACAATACATTTCTAGCAAAAAAAATAAACATCCAAAGGTACAAAACCTTCGGCAAAAGGAGAATTTGAAAAGAGATGGGTTCACTAAAAAAAAAAGAGCCGTTTAAGTTCGTAAATCCCTTTGTCGAAATTTTTTTGTGACCCTGACATATCTTTTAAACGGTGTATTTCGGTAAAATCGAACGTGACGTAACAATCTTTTTTGTCGAATCATTTTTTTACGAACTTTAACAGTGTAACCAGTTTTCTGTGTACGCAGCGTTGAATTTTATTCTGATTTAGTCAGCTCGACAAAAGGAGGTTAACAATCCATCAATGCGAACATAAGTCAGATGTTACCTTCAAGCCTTGCGTTTGTTTACCACAAAGTTTACGTTGGAATCCACTTTGTCGAAACTCTTTTTACATAGCGTCTATGTTCCCTTGTACGTAGTGTCACAAAGTTTTGTACTGTCGACAAGGTAGGTTTAAACAATTCGTTAATGCTTCATTGATACTCAGTCAATATTATAATCCACAAAGGCCTTTGTTTTTTACATAGGTACATGACTGAGCTTTAAACATACTAAAACAGAGCGTCACAAGACCTTTGTGACTACGTTAAATCAACATTGAGCATTTTACAAAGTCCTTTGTCGCAATGTTATATATAGCTATTATAGCTACGAACGCCTGCGCTTTTATTGTTAAGATTTGCTTTTTAGTGTTACCAGTTCAGCCTTTTTGGACTAATTTAGGATTTTTTTATCCTGCGGTGGCTGTTTGGTAGATAACCATTTGTTTTGACCCTTGTCGTCAACAATTTTGTATGTTTTGGCATACCAGTTATTTTGTTATTGTATTAATTTATATATTGTTATAATTTAATTTAGTGTTGTGTAAGTTGTTTTATAAATGCATTTTGTTGTATCATAAATAAAATTTTGTATGTCAAAAAAATAATTGAAATTAATGAAATCAGAAAATCTTTTGTCCTCCACCTATATATAGGGTTCCGTACCTCAATATTGTATTTATTATGTGTGAAAAGCATTTTTTCGAAAATTGAAACTGAATAATACATTTTAAAGATAAATAAAGATAAATATAAAGATTTAGAAATATGAAACTGAATAATAGAGGACAACAACAGTCTGCATATAAATTTCTGCTTGCAAAGTTGGATGATTGTTATTTTCAGCACTTCTCCATTGCACCACTAGATAGCAGCATAGTTAGTATATAGACTATGATTTTTGTTTGAATAACATACACTGTCAATTTTTAATTATTTTTTAATTTAAAAATTGTCCAATATAGCCCATTATTATTATTGAGTAAGAGGGGATTAGGACCAAGGGAGGGTCCTAATGGATCACCGCGACCTACAAGATCTATTGTGATTACTGACCCTGTTATATAATTTCCTTAAGGCCAATAGTTCTGATGAACTGGACGATGCGCTTGGGATCAAGCTCTCTGATGCCCTCTGATGCTACCATTGGCCCACCCAGGGAGCGACTTCTGGCTTGGACGAGTGCCTCGCACTCACAGAGTAAGTGAAGAGGTGTCTCCTCTTCTTCGAGGCAAAATCGGCACTCGTCTGAGACAGCAAGCTTCATTTGATTCAGTTGTTTATTAAGCTTGCGTGGCTAGTCAGAGTTCTGACGAGAGCTCGAAGTCCAGGCTTTAGCAATTGCAGTGCTCTAGACGTATAACCCCGAGAAAAACCAGAAATGAGCATTTTCGAATGCTTTTGGCCTGGAGAATTTGCCCAGAGTGCTTTACTCTGTTCATTTGCCCATTCCTTCAGCATTATTTTTCCCGTGCAACGTGACACTTCCACTATTGGTTCAGGTCCAATAGCTGGTGTCTCTGCTCTGGTTCTTGCAAGCTCATCTGCTATTTCGTTACCCATGACGCCGCTATGTCCCGGCACCCAGTATAAGGTGACCTTGTTTAGTCTCCCCAGCTGGTCGAGGGCAGCAGCGCACTCAAGGGTTAATCAATTTCATGGGATTTCAGTGCCACAAGGGCCGCCTGACTATCCGAACATATGACTATGTTTTTATTTTTATAGGACCTAAGAAGGTTTTCTTGTGCGCATTTTACTATCGCGTACATCTCCGCCTGATAAACCGTTGCATGCGGGCCTAAGCTGTATGACAGCTTCATTTCCAAGTCTCCGAACAATATACAATATAGACCACGGGGAGGAACACAACAAAGCATCAGGGCCAGTATCAGATCTATCCAGCAAAAAAACCTTTAAGCTAACGTGTATCCCGAAAAGTGTAATGGAACATAATTCTAAGATTTGAAATGATGATTGCTTGAACAAATTCTGCTCAAAATTTATGTATAAATGTACATGATATGTGCTTGAACCTTGATCTAGAAGTAAGGGGTGCTAACCACTACGCCAGTGAATCAGTAAAAAAACATCGAAAAATTCACTGTATTCAAATTAGCTTCACGTCCTCACCTCATCATCGTTTGTGATTTAGCAATGAGCGGTTTTCTTATATTATTTAAATACCTACGTGGTTTTATTTAAATCCAAAAATGACAGTGTACGTCATTAAAAAAAAAGGAAAAATCTCCCTAGTATATTTTATTTAAATTCACAATTGGTAAGCCCTTGGCATCATCTCATCATCTCAAATTAGTTAATACTAACCGAGGCACTATCTTGTAGTGCTAAAAAGTGCTGAAAAAACGCTCATGTAATCTTTGGTTCAGAGAATTAAATAGGCTATCTGTTGTTATAAGTGCTGAAAAAATACTCATGAAATCTTTGTTTTGAAAGATTTGAATAGAATACTCTGTTATTATTTTTCGACAGAAAGTTATAATATGTAAAAGGATCATAATTATTATTCCATAGTCACTGTTGTAGGTATACCTAATTTTATATAGTTATATTATTTAGTTATAGTTTTCCTTATTTCAATCGATTTTGTAAATGATGCTTGTTATTTACTTATATTAGCATATTTACTTATCTACTTACTTACTTATCTATTAATCTACTTAAACACATTTTTTTTATTACATTTTTTTGAAATTCAATCTAAATAGACGACCAGTGGTGGCAACACTACTTACACATATTTACAGTGGCGTGTGTAGCTCATGGCACATTGTCTTTGGGCGTGAGCAAGCTATCGTTACTCATCCCTCAAACAACTATTTGTTGTACTAGTTATTTTAGTGTTACGAAGAAAAAGAAAATAGCGAGTATGTAGGAAAGTTCACAGATGGATCTCCGTGCTGCAAATTTGCCGCACCTATCAACATCTAACATGTAAGTACAATATCCGTATATCAGTGCATTCCAACAACACAACCATCTATTATACTAACTTAATTAAATTTTTTTTTTTTTTTTACTAACATTTGTCACATTTACACCAGATAAAGCAGTTACGGTATATTTTATGACTTTTTAAAGGGCAAGGAAGCCGCTGGATGCTATTGGCTTAGGAACACTTGTTGTGGAAATCCTTTAGGAAGTTCTTTGTCCAGCAGTGGACGTAAGTCGACTAATATGATGACGATGACATTTCTATAAAATTAGCTAGTAAGCTAGTGATCCAGTGGCTTTCCGCGACCTTCTCCAGGTCATCGGTCCACCGAGTGGGAGGTCTGCCTATGCTACGCTTTCCAGTTCGCGGTCGCCACTCGAGAACTTTACTGCTCCAACGGCTATGTGTTTACGATGGATGACGCTGGATGCGGGTAGCGCAGCACCGGTCATCGTGGAAATCCTTGGGGGAGGCCTATGTCCAGCAGTGGACGTCCTTCGGCTGATATAATGATGATATGATAGAGCTAGTAATAATTTTAGAAATTCTATTTCTTATACTTTGGGACCCCATTTCTCATCTTTAGAGATCGATTTTGAAAAATATATCTTGGTGCTCCTCTGCAACTGCAGTTTTACTGTATTATATTATAATGTATATTTTTTTATTAGGGAAAGAACATTGACCAGTCAGAGGCAGGCAGTGAACCTGATAGTGGAAGCCTACCCGTGGGAGACCACTGACAAGTACCTTTTGTTGGTAAGTAAAGAATTTTCATTATGTTTTTATTCTTTACGTTAACACATGTATTTTAACCAAATTAGCCCATGGTACATTTTATAAGTATATCTTAAATAGTGGAGTTTCACGTAACTTCGTTCGCATGGATTTTGGATACAGATAGCTCCATCAAAATTTTGATTTTCAATACTTTAAGACCCCATTTCACCCCTTTAGTGATCGCTCCTCTACTTTTGCTGTATCCTGTTATTATTTCAAAGTAATTATACGAAATATTTGTCTTACTGTTTTTTTTTTTAATTTTCAGGAGCGAGTGGTCAGCAGAAAAGTGGAACTTTATTCAAGAAATTGGCCCTTTACGAGACAAAAAGCCGTGTAGATGTGAAGATTTGTGCGCTATTATTGTAACAGTATATTTAATTTTAATAAATTGCGTAAACGTATTTCTGTTTTTTTTACAGGTCTTGTCATTGCTTCTTCACAAAGTTTGTCGTGGAGGCCGGCAGCGTGAGTAAACCTCAACCCTTGGATACGCAGATGCTTAGCACTACGCTACTCTTTGAAACCTTCGTTACATATAGATTTTATAAAGGCTTCAAAGAAAAGCAAGGCGCTTTGCTCCAACTACTCATCCCAGGAAGTTGACTAACTGCTGTGCCATTATCGCCATGTATTATCAATATCATGGTAATAGTGACACAACTGTAACACAACCTCGTGAGATGCGCAACAGGTGCGAAGTGCCACGCTCCTCTTTGAAGCCTTCAACAGTCTATGCATGTTTAAGGTTTTGAGGAAGAGCATAGTGCACAGCACCGGCGTACCCAGGGTTGTGTTTCACGTTGTCGCTACGACAAACTTCGGGGAGACGCAGTGAAAAGGCACCTTTGTGATAGGGCAATATCACCTTAGATGCAGCGACAAGGTACATTTGTGATAGGGACATATCACCTGAAACAAAGCGACAAGGTACCTTTGTGAAAGGGACATACCACCTTAAACGCAGCGATAAAGTCACTTTGTGATAGAGACATATCACCTGAAGCAAAGCGACAAGGTACCTTTGTGAAAGGGACATACCACCTTAAACGCAGCGATAAAGTCACTTTGTGATAGGGACATACCACCGTAGACGTGTCGACAATCGCCGGGTTTTGGAAGCGTTTAAATTAGCTTTGTAGCTGGGTTCAAGTTCTTTAGACGACTCCCATCTGTTAATGTTTTGTTGTCACTGCGTTTAAATATTAATTTTGAAGAACTTATACGAGGTGACAACGTTTGTAGATCTGCAAGCGTCTAAATTGGCTGTGTCGCTGGGTTCGAGTTCTTTAGACGACTCCCATCAGTTAAAGGTTTTTTGTCACAGCGTTTAGAAATTTCTTAGAGTGTTGTTTCTCCGAGAGGTTACCTAATAACGCTAGTTGATTAGTTTCTCTTTGGGTTTATCTTTGTGACGCAAGGAGAATAAATACCACGGTGGTCTGTGTCAGAAGGAGATAGATTGATGACGCATAAAACACATAAGTTACACCAAGGAATAGGTCATCCTTTCCAAGGAAGTCTTAATACTTACAATACCTTCTTTCCGAAGTCCTAATATTTAAAAAAATCTTACGCATGCGCATACGTGTGCCTAATAGCTTAAATAAGAAGCAGATTTTGTAAAACTGATTGTTTTAGTTGTTTGTGACTCGTCTAATCTATGTGTCTGTCTGTAGCATAGTAGCTTCCAAACGGATAGACCGATTTCAATGCGTTTTTTTATTTGAAAGCTTAATTAACTGTGATAGTTTGTAGCTATGGTTGATATAAATCTATTCAGCCGTTCAAGAGAAGATGGTGAACTGCCCACCAAAACAATAATAGATAAAGGGAAGTTGCTTTTACTGAAATAATGTACACCCTGGCCAGATTTTGGGTACAAAATTAAAATGGAGGATTACAAAATGACCGCCAAAAGTGAAATGGCTCTGATCTGGTGGACATTTGTTTGAAAGTTTTCAATTTAGAATAATAGAAAATATTTTATTTAGAGCACAGTAGAACCATTCACAAGTACAAACAATAGAAACATTTAAATATAAATTTAAAAAAAAGGCCATACTGTGTATCAAAATGGTACTGGCTCAGCACATACTGCAGTAATTACATTAACTATTAAGATTACATATTGTAGCGAAAATAAAATAAATTGATTTTAAATACCTGCTATGGCTTCACTACATAAAACGTGCTTTGTTTGGCTCTGTTGTCACCCAGAATTGTTATTCCATAGGACTTATTATATCAGCTCATATACGTCCCCACCGAGGGGCTCGAGCCTACCCTGAATCAGGGTGATTAGGCCTTAGTCGACCACGCGGGCCTAGTGCGGGTTGGTCGACTTCACACACAACCTTCGAGTTTCTTCGCAGGCCTGTGCAGGTTTCCATAGGATTTACCACCAGTTATATTGCTTTCGAAGGCTACCACCACCTAGCCACCGAACATAGTCTAGCCCTGGGACACAACTAACAGCCGCACTGACAAATTTTCGTGTTGGGTTCTCCGTACATTGCCAGGCATCTTTTAGTCCCAGTTGCCTAAAGGGAAGTCATTTTATTTTACTTACTTACCCACTTCCATATCGCCAGTGCTTCCACCGACCGGTGCTACAGCTGCACGGAGTTTTCCAACAAATATCTTACCACTATTCACCTGTGATCTCTAGATTTTTAGTTTTGATAAGGAACTGTTCTGAGTGCCTCCGAGGATACCCTTTTAACATCGGGGTAATTCCGTCTACACTAGGTCCTAAGTAAGTTGGTAATTTTATTTGGATACTGGGAAAGCGACGATCGTTGTCTGTCCAGTATTCAACAAAATTCATATTCACTTTATTAAAATTATTTTCTTTGGACCTAAATTTCACCTAGGATAAATTTTTATGTATCATGTGTAATCATAGTCATATCAATCACGACCCTCTCCTTTTATAGCCTGTTTTCCTTCTCTTTATTATAAAATATATTTTACGATTTATTAATAGACTTACCTTTCTATTTATATATATCAATGTACATTACCGTTTGTGTTCTCCTAATAAAAATAATAAAAAAATACCCCACAAAATTTTCTTTTTATATATCCACTTTAAGACCCTAGATCCAAGTTCTAAGTATTATGTAGCGAGCGAAGCCACAGCAATTATTTTAAATCAATTTATTTTATTTTTGCTACACTATGTACGGCATTCTATAGCATTTTCTATTGCAAAAGTATATAAATGCGCGACCAGATACTGTAGACACCAGGTAGACTTGAAAATAGATATACGTGTTCCTGTAATACCCACCATGCCTTTCTCATAATAATTTTGACACCGCCACATTCAAACAATCATAAAATATCATAATTCACTTCCGTTTGCTACCGAAATCGATTATCCATAATTACAGGGCGTCCTATTATTTCGACCTATTCCCAAATCGCCCTAATTCACGCGTCACGTTTGTCAGTTAGTGTTGTGCCCGACTCCCGACCCGATAAGCCACAGTCCCTTTTTGTGCTTTGCGCCAACACTCAGTTACACCCGGCCAGAAATACAAAAGTACGAGTACTTGTAGGTTACAATAGACCCCAAGGTCAAGGTGGTCAATATCATGAATAAGCATGATTATATATCTAGTTCATAACAGATATTCAAAAAATGGTATAAAAGTATTTTAACATGCTGTTGACTTTCATTTATAGGTTTCCGTACATGTGATTCAAAAAAGAAAAAAACGTGTGGCACTCGGGGCCTGCCGCGGTTAAGCTATTGCATAGCATTTTTTATCAACTAATGCAATTATTATTATTTATTTATTTTTTATTTATGAAGTATTTACCATGCAGTACCATATAGTCCTTTGGGAGCGGGATGTTTATGTAATAAATTAACACTAAGAAAGTTACACCAGTAAAATTGACTAAGTCCTTTTAGTACCACAAATCGCTAATAGATGGCACTGTAAGTTTTTAGAACGCGGTAAAGTTACGTTACGCTCGGCCGAGCTACATAGTAGGCGGAGTGTGGGGTGTTAGGTTTTATTTTCGTTATGGAATTTCTAGACTCGGTCGCTGCGCTCAAAGCCCGCTATAAAAGCTATGCAATAGCTTAAAAACCTTATTCATTCATTCACTCATGTCACTTTGGGACGAAAAGACGAAATTTGATTTTGGTGACCCAAATGACCAAAACAATGTCTGGACCCAATCACGGACGTGCTCGTATAAGGCAAATGAACGAGTTCAGATTTAAGGAGCTGATTTCGGAGGGTAAAGTAAAAAAATATATTGAGGAGACACATATCGATGTTTGAAATTAGTTTTCGAGGTACTAATATATCATCATTACAGCTCATATACGTCCCCACCGAGGGGCTCGAGCCTACCCTGAATCAGGGCGATTAGGCCTTAGTCGACCACGCGGGCCCAGTGCGGGTTGGTCGACTTCACACACAACCTTCGAGTTTCTTCGCAGGCGTGTGCAGGTTTCCTCACGATGTTTTCCTTCACCGTTAAAGCAATCGGTAAGTATGTACTTAAGTTTTTGAAAAATATATACCGGAAAAAATTAAGAGCAGTTTCAAACTTTCAGTACATAACTAATTTAAGCCTTCGTTTAGTTACGTTAAAATTTACTACGATGAAAACTAACTAAACATCGATATGTGTCTAGTCTACTCAATATATTTTAAAAGTTTGGAATCAGTCCGGCATGTAGCTTTTGCATTAAAGCGGAACTACGTTTGTATGGAAACTCGAGCCTCCTGGAGACTCTTAAGTAACTAATGGGGAACTGGCTATCTTGTCTTCATGCCGGAACACACCAATGATATCCACATTGATATTTGGCGGCAAGACTTAGATAAGTTGGTGGTAGCTAGCCAGGCGGGCTTAGACGATGCCCTACCACCAACCAAACCGAGTCTTACAAATGACCCCACCGGAAATTAAACCCGCGACCTCCTGTGTAAAGCCAGTGAACTTTGCCTCTGGGCTACGGAGGCGGTTACTGTGCGGTTTATTTGTGTAATGTGAAAAATCATTGAAAAAACGCATTTAAATTTAAAAGGTGCATGAAAACATTTCCAAAAAGCCGGCCAAGTACGAGTCGGACTCGTGCGCCGAGGGTTCCGTACCACCACACACACCTCTGAATATTTCATACTTTTGAGTGAATTTCTTTTTGAAGTCGGTTTTTAGGTTCATACTTTTGAGTGAATTTCTTTTTGAAGTCGGTTTTTAGGTTTGTTAAACTTTTAGTTTTGTGTTACAGTATTTATAATAAAAACAAAAACAATGAAATAACATGTTTCTTGTAAGTATATATAGGTTATTTTTAATTATTTGGTAAGAAAACTGCCATAATAACACACATTCTGTGTAAATTTTAACTAGCTACCCGAAACGGTTTAATAGATACAGAGGATAGACGGACACACGGACATTGTTGGCTTAATGATAAGGTTCTGTAGGTAGGTAACTTTTGCGGACGGAACTCTAAAACTGACAAGGGTTTATCAATTGTGAATAAAAAATAAATGACAAAAACATCTTACACCAATCTATTTAAAAACTATCGTGGTGTAAGGGGACCCTGACTTATCGGGAATAACGGCCTGTTCCTAAATCGCTCTAATTTCGATTCCGAGGTGGCCCGCACCCGCACCCGCAACCCGCAATTACAACACATCTCTATTTGTACCTCGATGTGTGGCCACTAATACGTACAGTCGGACACATACCGATGATTACACGTTGCCACGCCAAGGTGGGAAGTCGTTTTTTTTAAGACACAGGATTCAATTTTTATTTTTCTCATTTCGGAATAATATAATTATAATGATAGAAATTGTTAGCAATGTGTCAATTATGATGACAGCTGGGGAATAATAATTGTAATAATATGAACAATCGTCTTTAGATTTTTGCCTGCTGTGTTCGAGTAAGTGAAAAAAATTTATTTATTATAATTTTGTGTTAAATCTTAAAGCCATGAAACGATATGAGTTCCATTTTTATAAGTTTATCATATCATATCAGCCGAAAACCTCCACTGCTGGACAACTGCCTCCCCCTCAAGGTTATCCACAACGATCGTTCCTGCGCTGCCCGCATCCAGCAGCATTTCGCGATATTCACCAGGCTATCGTTCCATCAAGTAGGAGGCGCCGAGAACTTCACTACCCCAGCGGCCATCTGTTCTATGAGCTATGTCCAGAGCTATGTACCAACCCTGCCCACTGCCACTTAAGTTAGGCGATTCAGAGAGCTATGTTAGTTACTTTGGTTCTCCTACGGATCTCCTCATTTCTGATTCGATCACGTAGGGAAGGGAAACTCCGAGCAAAGCGCGCTTCATCGCTTTTGGCTTACTCCATTTCCAATTATTTGGGTACAGTACCTCTAAAGATAAAAGTGTCTGTCTGTCTGTCCGTCCGTCTGTCACAGCTAATTTTATCGGAAACTACTGGACCGATTGAATTGAAATTTGCTACATATATGTAAGTCGGTAATACAAAGACGGACGTGTAACTTAAATAAATTAATTTTAAACATGTAGGGCACTTTAGGACGCACTTTCGAATTTATGTTTGGAAAATGGATAAATTTTAAGGAGAAGGGAAAAACTCGTTACAGTTTTATTTACAAACCCCAGCTGTTTAAAAATCTCAAAGTGTAGGTAGGGCTCTTAGATATACTGCAAACTAAAATTTAAAAATTGTTTATCGTCCGTATTGCGATTCTGATCCATACACATACCATACGGCATAAGAACGGTACAAAGTCCAAAGTGTCTAGCTTGATGTGCTGTAACCGAACTACTGCTACTAAATGGTTTCAATAGTGCTGTACTTGGATCCAACAGAACTATTGCCACTGAGAAGTTGCACTAGTTCGGTCAACCGGACTAACAACCGAACTACTGCTACTACAGCATAAACTCGTCTTTGAGAAGTTTTGGAGTGTACAATCAATATTCACACACCTTTGCAACACGAGGCTTCACGATGATTCGGATGAAAACCGATTATTTTATAGACTGCGATGAGTTCCGCACGGGGCTGGCTTCCCAAGTTGACAGTTCAGCTGCTCAATCAAAAGTGCTCGTAAAATAATTGGCGCCTCTGTCATAGCCTCTGTAGGTAGGCTGCAATGTCTTTAATGGTTCGATAATCACAACGATTCTGATTGGCTAACAAACAAGTACCAACACTACCAACTTCCGGGTTCCGGTCTCGCACAGACCACGCCTTGGTCAAAGATGACTATTATTACTACCCTAGCTAATCGCTTGATGTTTCAAGATAAAACACACCTTCGACGCATGCATATATGGCGCCACGTCCTTGCGCTCCGACACGGCCATCCTGACGGCGATGCGTGCCCAGCAGCTGCCATAATCAGTAATGAGGAGTGGATGTGTGTTTAAGTTAGATTACCTAACTTATCATAAATCTACTACAGATAAGTAGGCCTGTGGTATGGCCCTAGAATAGTACCACCCATCTCTTCCCGAGGGTGTGGTGAGAGGTGACTAATGGACCAAAGACCGGAGGATGGGCAGCGGCTTCTTTTCTGCGTACCGTGCCACACACCGCGATCGCCCACCTGCCCGCCAAGCGATTGCGCCTTTGTACAGCAGTGAACGTTGCCTGGCTGATGTGATGACGATGAGCTGTGTAGTTACTTGAACTCCCCTTCCACAGGGAAAAGCTCACGAAAAAAAAGGTAGGTACTTGAACTCCCCTTCCACAGGGCAAAGCTCATAAAAATAAAGGGAATACGTAGAGGTCGATGCTGTGTGACACACAGAGGCTCTAAAATGATAAAGGTCAGGTCGATGCTGTGCTCTAGGCGCATATGTCCATATGCGCCGTAGTACACAGGGGAAAAGGAATGACGGTAAAAATGTGAAATAGTTTGCAGTCGTCACTACAAGTATCATCAGGAAACCTGACCAAACAACACTGGCTGTAAACAAATCTACACGGAAAAGACCAAATCATACGGTCGGCACCATGTTTTCTTTTTTATAGCTTATGGTTAGTTAGTTTATGGTCAGTTAGTCTATGATGGTTCCGAACGAAGGTGTCGTGTCGGCTCCGTGCCGACATTGAGTCGTCTGACTAAAGAGTCGGACAACCAGCTGTCGTCAGTCTGTAGCATTGTCAATGGTAGTCGTGTACCTACTCAGTGCCTCTTAACTTGCACTGACGCAACAGATAACAACAGATTTCTCTTTAATGAAAACTGCTCACCCGATGGAATTCCAGTATTGTGCATCAACCACGCAAAGGTTGACTCTCTTCTCCATCACTGGGGCAGCTTCGCAGGTGCTTCGCTTCAAGCAGCTAGACATGTAGTGGCCCTGCCCCTTGCCGATATGGGTCGTAGATACACAGATCCGTAGTAGCAATCCATGCACAACACATCACATCCAATCTATAGGGGTTAAAATCTGGTAACCTCAATTCATGGGACGATGATGGCGTCCGCGTGGCTAGTATCAGCGTCAGAAAATTCTGATTTCGTTGTTCCAGAAGCACTTTCTATTTTGTGTTGCTCACATCACTATCTGGAACACGTGGGGCGTCCATGTCCTATCCCACTTCTGATTTCGGATCATCAGAAGGGTTTTGGTCGATTTCGGATCATCAGAAGGGTTTTGGTCGTATCTAAGAAATAAACTCGTCTTTGAGAAGTTTTGGAGTGTACAATCAATATTCACACACCTTTGCAACACGAGGCTTCACGATGATTCGGATGAAAACCGATTATTTTATAGACTGCGATGAGTTCCGCACGGGGCTGGCTTCCCAAGTTGACAGTTCAGCTGCTCAATCAAAAGTGCTCGTAAAATAATTGGCGCCTCTGTCGTAGCCTCTGTAGGTAGGCTGCAATGTCTTTAATGGTTCGATAATCACAACGATTCTGATTGGCTAACAAACAAGTACCAACACTACCAACTTCCAACTTCCGGGTTCCGGTCTCGCACAGACCACGCCTTGGTCAAAGATGACTATTATTACTACCCTAGCTAACCGCTTGATGTTTCAAGATAAAACACACCTTCGACGCATGCATATATGGCGCCACGTCCTTGCGCTCCGACAAATATGTTACAATAATACCTATTTTATTAAGTTACTAGCTGTCCCGGCGAACTTCGTACCGCCTTACATTACATTACACTGCCCTGCCCTACCCTACCCTACACTACCCTACACTACACTACACTACCCTACCCTACACTACCCTACCCTACCCTATCCTATCTCTCAAGTTGGATCGAACTGCACATGGTGTGCGAATTTTATTATAATCGGTTAAGTGGTTTAGGAGTCCATTGAGGACAAACATTGTGACACGAGATTTATATATATTAAGAAGATTAATACGACAGTTGAAGTGGCAATTACACTATGCTGCACAGCGCTGTTTTTCACCAAGCCCAGGTACTTAACTACATAATGTGATACAAGAAATTTTTGATATTATTTGTTAATCCCTGTCGTTTGTGATTTAGCTTGAGTAACTGTTTTGTCAATCTATCTAGTATCTATCAAGGAGCCTCACAGAGATTTAGTAATGTAACTGAAGCATGAGTCGATACGATTATAAAGTAAGTATATGTTTTTCGGTATTATCTGAGGCTGCTATTATTCTCCCCACTTCACACTGTGAACTGTGAGGGTTTAAACCGCCTCCGTAGATCAGAGGCAAAGTTCACTGGCTTTACACAAGAGGTCGCGGGTTCGATTCCCGGCGGGTTCAATTGTAAGACTCGGTTTGGTTAGTGGTAGGGCATTTTCTAAGCCCGCCGGGCTAGCTACCACCATCTTATCTAAGTCTTGCCGCCAAATATTAATGTTGATATCATTGGTGTGTTCCGGCATGAAGATAAGATAGCCAGTTCCCCATTGCGTTGGGGGATCTTGGTAAGCCCGCTTCCATCTTCGGCAACATCATCACTTACCACCAGGTGAGATGTTGCCAAGGGTTTACCAATTGTAAATTTAAAAAAAACTGTGAGGGTTTGTGGGAGAAAGCACCAAAGAAACCAGAAACCCGTCGCGGGAGACCCATTCGGCTTCAACTTATTTAAATTGTGTTCACGAAAGGTTATTGACGCACTTCTCATGTTGGCTGTCAGTTAGGTCTTCGATGACTCTATCAACGCCCAATTGTGCTCTCATCGCCCCATATTCGGGTGTCGCTGACAAGCGTGTCGTCAACTTGCTACATGCATTGATATACATTTAAGGATTAGCCCATTCAAACAATCGCTTCATATGTTGGTCGATGTAGAAAACGAGACCCTTACGAGTCTTTCTTTAGACCAGGTATTGGACCTAGACGTAAAGGTACGAAGTAACTAGTATTTCATCTGTGGTAAAGGTGCCATTTCCAAACGTCGCTAGCCCCTTCCTTACTGAATTAATAGGTCTTTGGCGACATACGCCGTGGTGGCAGTGTCGTCAGATGCGCCTATGTCTGTGTCGTCCGATGCGGCTAATAACGACTATTGTTGAGCCGCAGATGTTGGTTGATTGGGGTGACCATGGGTTACTTGCTTCAGTGGAAACGGCTTTTAGTGAGTGAATATGTACGGATAGAATTTCGAGAGTTGTAAGTTCGGTTACGCCTCTAGGAAAACTTTCTTAAGGGGGAAGATTAGCACGCACTCCCCATACAAAAAGAGAAAACTTTTTCCACCTCCGAATATTTTTAGATCTTAAGGATTTTTAAGTATGTTATTGACAAGTTAGATTTATAGGTTTTGTTTTTTGATGTTGCTTAAAAATAAACAAATGGTGCCCAAAATAACTTTCATATGAAAACACTGAACGACAAGTCAAACTGAACTTATTAATTGTATATAAAAAAGAAAACCTATAAACCTAGTTTTTTATTCTGTCAATAACATAGGATTTAAAAATCATCATGATCGGATAATATTCAGAGGCGGAAAAGCATTTTCTCTTTATGTGTGGAGATTGCGTGCTATTCTTCCCTCTTAAAGTTTGTTTATTCTACTTTGGATGCTTTATCTTACTTAATTACTTATATTTTGCGTAAGTTTACTGGGATTATCATTTTAATATGTTCTCATATTATCGGACTTATTAGCAAACAATAAACCAGCTATTGACCGCGACTTCACTCCCACTTTATTCCCTATCCTGTGGGAATTACATAAAACCGAACTTTTATTCCTTGTCTGCGTTTAGACGCAGACAAGGAATAAAGGAAACCTATGTGATGTGCAAAATTTCTGCTTTTTAGGTCCAAAGGTTTAGGCTAAGCGTTAATAAATCATTCAGTGAGTGAGTTAGCAAGTGAGTCAGAAAAAACGTGAGAGGTTCTCAAGTCGACCCGTATATAAATGTATTTTTTTATTTATTTTGTATGTATGATCACGTATATCTTTTTACAGAGTAGTCTGATTTCGGTAAGTTCGGTTACACCTCTAGGAAAACTTTCTTAAGGGGGAAGATTAGCACGCACTCCCCATACAAAAAGAGAAATTTTTTTTCCACCTCTGAATATTTTTCGATCTTAAGAATTTTTAAGTATGTTAATGACAAGTTAGGTTTATAGGTTTTGTTTTTTGATGTTGCTTAAAAATAAACAAATAGTGGCCAAAATAACTTTCATATGAAAACACTGAACGACAAGTCAAACTGAACTTATTAATTGTATATAAAAAAGAAAACCTATAAACCTAGTTTTTTATTCTGTCAATAACATAGGATTTAAAAATCATTATGATCGGATAATATTCAGAGGCGGAAAAGCATTTTCTCTTTATGTGTGGAATCTCCACACAGCGAGAAGCGAAGCGACAAGCTGCTAGGTTTGATTTTTAAAGCAACGCGCTTATCGAGCGAGCATAGCAAGCGTGCCGCGGAATCGGCCGGCGAAGCACCGGAACTGACACCGCTTGTTGTTCTGAGTTGGGTTGCTGAGTCATATTAACTGTAGCTCATTTATAATAATTAAAGATTTTTTTTTCATAAAATATGGTCGGCAAAACATTACTTTTAGACGCCTAGTAATTTAGAGAACTACTTAGTTTTTATAAGACAAAAGTAATTTTATACAGATGGCTGGTTAATTAGCATCCTATATCAGCCACAAAAAATAAAAAATAAAAAACTTTTTAACAAAAAATTAAACTGACCAAAAAATAGAAAGGAACTGAAAAGCGAAAAATGAAAATAACCTTTTTAGACTGACTAAGCTCCTACACTAATGTAAATACCTAAATAATTTTGAGTCGGCGCTACACAAACACACGGAACGTTCGGTGATTGCCAACCAAGGGATGTATCACGTCGCCGTCGCCATTAGTAAGCTCTTATTTCATTTTACGTAATAATAATTTGCTTATTTGTTTTATTGGCACCGACTCAAAATTATTTAGGTACGAGTATTTACATAAGTGCTCAGTTAGATTAAAAAGGTTCTTTTTATTTTTCGCTTTTAGGTTCCTTTCTTTTTTCGTCAGTTTAGTTTTTATTGATGAACCAAATCCGACTTTATCTGAAATCATAGGCACCCTAAATGCGACAATACGGTCCCATTTAATTATGTGTGACCGATGTACTTTGGGATATTTACTGTCACCATTCATAGAGCGGGAGTGATCGATCTGGAGCCAGGAGTCGGCACTGTACGGTGTACGCGTCCGCGTCAGTTACCAAGCCAACACTGGGGACGAAGTGTCGAATATCCTGTCATCGAGTATGCTGCAACGGAGGGTCGAACGCGGTGTCGAATAGGCGCTGCATAGAATTAAGTGTAATATCATGAAATAATAATCAATCTAGGTACATACTATGGAATGTGTTTACTGAAAGAATTGCTTGTAAGCTATGGCTATAAGACCGTTCAAATAACGTAACTAACTTGATGTCTTATAGAATTTGTAAACTGATCTGAACAGTCCTTTAATAAATATTTTAACACTAACTAAGAGTAGAACTTGGAACTTTCTCCCCACTTATAAGTAGAATGTTTTATTCAATTTAAATATACCTACTATTATAATTAAAAATAGGTAATATAAGAAGATTTTCCTTTTCAAACTACACACCAATAAATTACTTAGGTACGTGTTACGAACTAAGTTATTTCACGGTGCGGTGATATAATCGTTAACGGCATTGTGACAGAATTTCCGCACCCTAGTAGCACTTTCTGAACCATGTCCATCCATACCATTGTAGCACTTTCTGACGCATGTCCATACCATTGTAGCACTTTCTGACTCATGTTCGCACCCTTGTAACATTTTGTGACCCATCACAAAAAAAGTCTTACTAAGACTTCTATTTTATTACATTATATGGTAGCATAACTGTATTACATGTCTTAAAAAAAACATTATGAAGCAACTGACCCATTCGCTTCATAATGTTTTTTTAAGACATGTATTACAGTTATGCTACCATATAATGTAATAAAATAGAAGTCTTAGTAAGAATTTTTTTGAATTTTTTTGTTGTTATAACTTTTTAACACGATTTGTCACAGTTATGTATAATGCCTTAAATTTAAGAGCTCAACAAAAATTAATGTAAAACAGTTTATTTTTTTAACATTATGTTTACATATTGTATACATAATTATGTGTTTGGACATCCTTTGTTGTAACAGGATGTCCAGCTCTTCCCTATTACTGAGTAAGGAGGTGTCTACTTATACAAAAAAATGCTCGAATTTATTAATCAAAATAATGCATAAACAAAAACAAAAAATAATATATACAGATTTTCATCGGGACACGAAAGCGCTACAAAATGGTGGAGATGGCGTTCATATAAATAAAATCTTGTAAAAAATAGGAAAATTTATATGAACGCCATTCATATAAATTTTCCTATTTTTTAGAAGATTTTATTTAGTTTCACCTGTCCCGGTGTCTGTAATGAAATCTTGTAAGTTAAATTTGATCCACTTCCCGGTTTCTGATTGAGCTGAAATTTTGCATGGATGGTATATCGCGTGATAATACAATATTAAAAGCTTTGAGGTATTCAAATATTTTTTTTTGTTAAAAATTCACTGTGAACAACGAGAAACGATAAAACGTTGTTCGATACTACGTAACAAACCTGCGGCAGATCCATCGCACAATCAAATTTGTTACACTTCAAATTTACAGTATTAAATGCTATTTTGTTGCTAATTTCGGTGTTACGGATGGCATCTCTGTTTGATGCCGATTCAGCGCTTTGGATGTAAAGTATCTATGGCATCAACTAAAGACATTAGTGATGCTTCTTGGGCTCTTGGGTGTGAACCCATGGGGTTTGACAGTTTATTGAATGTTAATAAAGTCTTTAAAGGTATTCATGAAGATGGTATACATCCATTGTGATTGTGTATTTCTTTTTAGTAAAATATGTATGTAAATACATTTTAATACTTTCACATCCAGACATTACAGACAGAATGTTGTATGGGTATCTCAATACTACCATATTATCATTGTAAATAAATATGACCAATTTTTTAACAGTCTGCCTATTTAGTTATTTTTTCCCTTCGAGAAACTTATACAAGTTATATCTGGGAAAACTCTAAAAAAAATATATGACATTTTGGACATTAATATTTAAAATACTTGCCAGAGTGTCCTATTTTGGAACTTTATTTTCATGCAAAACTATAAAAAAATCCTTTAAAATGACTAAGGATAGTGTTTATCATCGACAACAATTATTAATACCCGAAAAATGCCGTACCTATATGGTAGTATACCTGGCAAAATTCTAAAAAAGGTACCTGTCTAAAAAAATATTTTTTCTCCAAAAGCGGGCAAAATTTATTTATGACTAGCTGTCCCGGCGAACATCGTACCACCTTACACTACACTACACCACCCTCCCCTACCCTACTCTACCCTACCCTTCACTTCACTACACTACACTACCCTACCCTACCCTACACTACCCTATCCTACCCTACACTACACTACCCTACATTACCCTACCTTACCCTACATAAGAACCTTCTCCTGACAATAACAAGCTCAACAAAAAAAATTTAGCGTAACCGGTCCAACCGTTCTCAAATTATAGCGTAACACGAAGAAATAGAGGTTAATTTATACATAGATATACATATTATATAGGTATTCACTTAATCGAGAATTTTAAGCGACTATAATAGTCCTCCTAGAAAGGTAGTTAACCCTAAAAAGGTACCTTCCATTGAAATTGAAACAGAAATGAGGAGATATATCCGTAGTTAGTAATAATATATATACTTTGACCAAAATCACTGACATAGCTCACAGAATCGCTAAACTTATGTGGAAGTGGGCAGGGCACATAACTAGTAGAACAGACGGCCGTTGGGGTACCTAATAAAGTTTTCGAGTGGTGACCGCGCACTGGAAGACGTAGCGTAGACAAGCCTCCTACACGGTGGACCGAGTTGAATATTTTATTGCCACATCTACATCTTCGGGAACCAAATAGTTACGTTAGGGAAGTGCTATGGAAACTGATACTCTGTTGTTTATATGTCCGACTCTGCGAGAGATCTTTACTTATAAAAGCTTTTTACGTTTAATATCTCTAGTTAAATAAATTCTTTTTTTAATTATTTTATCCTTTTTCATTTACATTTTAACCGTCGTGGGAATTACAATGAAAGTACCTAGCATCGCAATGTTAAATGCAATAAGCCCTTTATTACATGTCATCTGTAATTTTGTGCTTCAGTGAAAAAGTCTATAATAATAACAATCCAAAGCAATGAAAAGGAAAATATTTTATTTTTGTAATGAATGATGCACGCCATCTGATTATCTTTTAAAGGCCGTATACTAATTTTCACATGGAACCTCCAAAACGAATCCCAATGATGATGTATCATCCCTTCAATGTCAACATCCAATCGGTGTGTCACTGAACAAATAAAGATAAGTATTAGTTAATAGGAATACCTTTTAGCGCCTCTGTATGCCAAACCCTTTTTTTGTTTGTATGATAGCAGGTTTGTATATTTATTTAGGTCAAATCTTGCAAGCTGAATTAGAACCACTTGAGATTGAGCTGAAATTTTGCATACGCGTTTAATTTGGATGACAATGCATTGTTAGCTAAGTGACGTCATGCTAAATACAATATGACGGACTTCCAGAGATGGCGCAGTTATTTTTTACGCACCCCCAGGATATGGGTATCAAATGAAAGGGTTTTCCGAAAAGAATACGATATAATTAAAATTATGTTCAAATAAAAGCTTGTACCTAAAAGCTTAAAGGTTTTTCGAAAATTATTTATATATCAACAAAATATACTTTGCAGTTTCAAAATATAAAATTATACCTATATTGGCTATCATAATTTAAAGATTTAATCAATCTACTTAGAGTTTGACTGTTATGGTCATCTGTCATCAACGCATGTCACATTTTGGGACCTTTTATGGCACAAAACAGTTTGGGCCCGTTTTAATCAGCATGTATTCTTCGACAATTATATTAAATATATTTTCACGTCAGTTTTAGTAACGATCAAATTCTTGAGTGTTTACTAAGGACAAAAATAATTTACATAGTATTTATTTATTTGTAATTTATTTAGGAATTAATGATTTTTAAGCATCTCTCATCTCACGGTCGCCGCTGAAAGTTCGTGATCACATGTTATGCTTATTGCGGGAAAACACTTTCAATGTTGTACTTATTTCAATTTCGGATTGTAAGGGAACCGCCTCCGTGGCGTAATGGTTAGTCCATTCGCTTCACACCATAAGGTTTCTCGGTTTGGTTGGTGGTAGGGCATTTTCTAAGCCTGCCTGGCTAGCTACCACCATCTTATCTAAGTCTTGCCGCCAAACCTCAGTGTTAACAACATTGATGTGTTCCGGCTTGAAGATAAGATAGCCAGTTCTCCATTGCATTGGGGAATCTTGGTAAGCCAGCAACATCGTCACTTACCATCAGGTGAGATGATGCCAAGGGCTTACCAATTGTAAATTAAAAAAAAGAGCGAAAGTAAATCACTTTCCGCTCCACGATTTAGCTAAAGCGAGACGCTGTCCTGCATAAAAGTCCGAGTGTTGACGCAGCCAAGAATTAAAAATCTAGATTTTTTTTTCAACCGACTTCAAAAAGGAGGAGGTTCTCAATTCTTCTGTATGTGTTTTTTTTGTATGTTTGTTACGCGATATCTCCGCCGATTGTGAACCGATTTTCAAAATTCTTTTTTTATTCGAAAGAGTATATCCCGAGGGGGTCCCATTGTCACCAAGTCAGGATCTGATGATGGGATCCTAGGGAAATCGAGGGCAACCCTCAAATTGTATAGGCAAGTTTTACGTGTTTCATGTATTTTCTTAAATTATTAAAGTATTTGCGTCTGGTAGTCATCATCTCATGTTGATGAGCTGATGAAGGAAGGTACAGCTCCTTAACGGTTAGCAGTTGGAGGAAATTCTTCAAAAATTTTACTTAGATACGAAGGCACGTATATACCAATAGTTGTATTCTTTCAGGTTTTTCAGATGAGCTGTTGATGGAAGATTTAACTCCTTAACTTTCATGCTATTGGAAGCCACAGGAATCTGTATCTGTTAATGAAACACATGCATTATAATTTGATGGTTCCTGTTGCCGATTGGGTTTAACTTTGTTAGTTAGATAGTAATATCGCTAAAAATATAGAAAATAAAAATAAAAGTTCTAAAAAAAATAAAAAACCGACTTCAAAATTAAATTCACTCAAAAGTATGAAATAATATTATTACACTTAGATACACGACATTAACCAACAGTAACGAAATCAGAGGTGGGAACGAATTAAATTAGGGGCCTACAATTTTTTTTGAGGTCGGTGTCAGCAATACCATAAGTAAAATGTACCGACCTCAAAAATAAATTTAGGACTCGGTTGTTCGAGTTTCCGGTTTTAAAAACCTACACTTTCTGAAAACTGGACTGATATTTTTGGACACACAAAACCTCTATAGAAATGTAATAATAAGTTGATTATGTAAGGTGAAAACTATAATAGGTTATGGAACTTTGAGTGTAGATATTTTTAGCGATAGAGCATGATAGAGCAAGGACATACAATTTTGGAGATACATTTACATTTAATAGTAAAATGACGGATATTGGTCGGAAGAAAGCTTTTTCTAGTGCGACTAACATTAAATTCGTAACTCGGAAGGCGTCATTGGAGTACAGTCTGCTTTCAGTTTTATCGTACATATTAGGTTGGTATCCCGATTCTATCCCGGTTATACCTTACAACTTATTTGTAGCGAAGCGTCATCTTACCTGGTGGCACCGCGGCCGGTGGGAAGGCTTCGCGGGCGGTGCGGCAGTGGCTGTGTCGCTTCTCTCATTACGGCGCGCCTTAATTGCGCCGCGATGCTGCCTCAAAGGCGCCGCCCGCTTTCATCTCGCCGACCGGGCGCGGTTACATTGAGCGCTTTGTGGTGAGCGGAGAACATTTTGTTTGTACGCACCTCTATCTTTCTGAGACCACTTTGTCCATTAGGTATAGCCATATATTACCTACTTGCGCCGCACTAGAATGATTTTCCAGGTGTAAGTTGGCGGAGGAAATAGCAAGGTGTGTCGAAAAGATTGACTTCTCGTGTAATGAATAAATCATCATCATCATCCATCCATCAGTGGTAAGAGTGGCACACTGCCCTCCCTAGACTTTCCCTTCACCTGGTTGTCTGTCCATCGAGTAATAGGCCTGCCTTCTTCCGGTGTGCGGTTGCCACTCGAGAACTTTGCAACCTCAAATTCCATCCGTCTCAATAGCGCAGTGTCTCAAGACTAGAGTCTTTGATAAGCGCATTTGCATTTTGCCATCAGTGAAGACATGCGGAACTGGACATGGTCGCACTGATGGAGTAGGTATGTAGGAACGGATGTGTTCCTAATCTCGAGAGCAAAGGGAGTTATCTCCGCCAGGCGAGGTGGTGTGCCTGGGGTCCGGCCGTGGACCAACTGTGTATGTTTGGTGCTTGTATATATGTTTATGATCAAGGAAATGGTGATAGTGCGTTGTAGATGCTTTGTTAATAGCCTTCTTGCGATGATGGTGCCATCTATCGAGGTGAAGATGCAACTCTTCACATAGTTTGATCGATGGTTCAGTCTTGCGCTGTGGCAACGTGGTTGTTAGTGGCGGGTACTGTAGATGTCGCCACATTACTCCCCCTCCGAGACCGGAGGTCGATATCCATATTGAGTTGGCAGTCCAATGTTGCGGTGCGGCGGAGCGACGATACGCGTCGCGATGCGGCGTCTGCGGTGAGTCGAGACGCCAGGCCAATGTTGCTCTACTCGAGTCCACTGTGAGTCGGGACGAGGAGGTGGTTCAGGCGTACGGTGCAAGGGAAGCAGGTTACGTGGAGCGCGTGCTCTACAACGTGAGCTGCCGACAACTTGCTGCATGAAGAGTGAAGCTGCAGGTCCGTGGGGTTTTGATGCTGCGTCGACGGTTGCGAACCTGATGAGGCTTCGGAGTGAAGTGCAGGGCCAGGAAGCTCGATATGACGGCTGCGATGGTCCTGGTAAACTTCGCATTGGACTGCTATGCTGCTGTCGGCTTGCTTTACCGGCTGGAGGGCTGTTGAGGAGTTGTTGCCGAAGGTGCGTCAATGTTCAGCGTCGGGTCACCAATGTAGGGACGGATGTGTTCCTACTCTCTAGAGCAAAGGGAGATATCTCCGCCAGGCGAGGTGGTGTGCCTGGGGTCCGGCCGTGGACCAACTGTGTATGTTTGGTGCTTGTATATATGCTTATGATCAAGGAAATGTTGATAGTGCGTTGATGATGCTTTATTAACAGCCTTTTTGCGATGATGGTGCCGTCTATCTAGGTGAAGATGCAACTCTCCATATATTTATAGATTGTGAACCGATTTTCAAAATTCTTTTTTTATTCGAAAGAGTATACTCCCGAGGGGGTCCCATTGTCACCAAGTCAGGATCTGATGATGGGATCCCAGGGAAATCGAGTACAACCCTCAAATTTTATATGCAAATATTACGTTTTTTATGTATTTCCTAAAACTATTTAAGTTTTAGCGTCTGGTAGTCATCATCTCATGTTAATGAGCTGACGAAGGAAAGTAAAACTCCTTAACGATTAGGAGTTGGAGGATAATTCTTCAAATATTTTACGCACATACGTATGTACGTATAGACCGATAGTTGTATTATTTTAGGTTATTCAGATGAGCTGATGATGGAAGACTGAACTCCTTAACTTTCATGCTGTTGAGATGATGGAAGCCACAGGAATCACATGAAAAATGTAACATGTTAATGAAACACATGCATTATGATTTGATGGTTCCTGTTGGCGAGTGGGTGATTGGGTATAATGTTGTTAGAAAGTTTAAATACTTAAAAACTGACTTCAAAATGAAATTCACTCAAAAGTATGAAATAATAAGTGAATTTCATTTTGAAGTCGGTTTTTAAGTTCTTTAAACTTTTATTCTATGTACAATAAAGATATTTTATGTTTATTCAAATAGGATTCTTAGCGCGACTTCGACTTACACTTGGCCGGTTTTCGGTATTTGTTGCTTCATTTTTTATTATTATTAAAAATTTCTGTGTTTGTACTTAAAACACACCATTTTTTACGCTTGTATGTAACTTTAAGGTTTTTTTTAAAAAAGAGCATTTAATTAACCTTTGAAAGAAACCAGTTTATGTGATTCTAAAGTCAACAAGGAACCCTCATAGTTTTGCCATGTCTGTCTGTCTGTCTGTCTGTCCATCTGTCCGCGGCTTAGCTCAGAGAAAGTTCAGTACTAGAAATCTGTAATTTAACATTGGGTATACATATTAATCACGCCAACAGTCGTACAATAAAATCTTTAAAAAATATATTTTTAGGGTACCTCCCCTACATGTAAAGAGGGGTTTTTTTTTCGTTGACGTACCCTATCGTGTGGGATATCGTTGAATAGTCTTTCAAAACTACTGAGGGTTTGCAAAAACCATTTTTCGATTCAGTATTTTTTTTGCGAAATATTGAGCTTTAAAGTGCTGATTTTTGTTAGACTCAAGTGTCCAAAAATTTCAACCCGCTCCCTATTACGATTTAAAAGATAAGGCTCTTCAAAGGTCGGAATTATTTTTTTTCCCGATTTTGGAAAGAGGCCCGTGCCCCGTGCCCCAACAGTGGGGACATTTGTGGTTTGTTAACGAATTACTTACAAACATTAAAAGACTTTAAACTTTCTAAAAGTAAACCAAAGAAGACCCGAAGAAAATTTTTGCCTGAGATACTCGTTGACGCCATCCGTGTAATGAATGTGTATAGACACTTGTTTACGCCGTCTGTCTATGATCGGATCGCGTTGCCAGTTTGTTCGTTCGTCTACAATCCGTTGCTGGGTCTTGGGTCACAGATTACTAAATAGTTACTTCGTACTTGGGTCTCTTCCCAAACTCATGAAGGTAAAGGTACCATACTCCACGCACGGGGATCAAGTCCGGATGGAGGTTAAAACCTCACTATCAGAAGGTCAAGCCGCTTATTATAAGGCATCTGACACGGCTTAACGACTTTATATGGGTTACCTTTGCGACATTTACCTTGTCTGGGTACTACCTCTCTTACCACATACCTAGGCTTTCAAGCTTTTAAAATCGCTATCTCTTCCGCTCACGCACCATGGCCGCACCATACGAAATCTCAGAGGGCTATAATAATTATGTTGATGAGAAACGTTTCAACTGTTACCTATCCATCCACTTACGTGTTGCAACGAAGCTCAGGCTGCGGGTCGTAAAACTAAGGCAAACAGTGAGGAAATAAAAGTAAGTTAGCGTTGTAGAGAATATGTACGTATGTTGCTCTTCTTGTCTAGTTTGTTTATGGGTTTAGATATAGATAGGAGCGTATCGCACCGCGTATAGTGTATCCTTCCGAAGTCATTAATTGAAAAATGATCGTCTCAGGATACCCTAAATCGTATCCTTTTTTTATTTACAATTGGTAAGCCCTTGGCATCATCTTACCTGATGATAGTGACGATGATGCCGAAGATGGATCCACGTCCATTTACCGAAATTACCCAAAGCAATGGGAAACTGGCTATCTTATCTCAAGCCGGAACACATCGATGCTGTTAACTTTGATGTTCGGTGGCAACACATAGATAAGATGGTGGTAGCTAGTCATGTGGGAAAAGTGCCCTTTCCACGAAAATGTTGACAATCTAAGACTCGGCCGGGATCGAACCTGTGACCGCCTGATGTGAAGCAAATGGATTTAACCATTAAGTCACAAAGGCAGTTAAATAGATCTTACGAGTAGATCCATACTTAGTTTAGAAACACCGCAGAGACACTTTTTCAAGACTTTGACGAGCTTTATCTGGGAACGCCACATCAGACGAAAATATGCTTTTTTTTTTATTAAGCTCTTGGCATCATTTCACCTGATGGTAAGTACTTTAAATGATACCCCACACGAGGGAGTTCACACATTTTTTTCGTACCGCTTTTACTTGTATGGGTGGCACCGGTAAAAATTCACTCGTATGGGAGTGGGGGTAAAATAAGTATGTTTTCATGGCCGAAATAATATGTATTTTTTTTGGAATTTTAAGTTCCATAGTTAAAAAGTTAGAGGGGGAGAGGGACACGAACAGTGTCACTTTGGAGCGCAACGTATTTTGTAAATGCTTCTTTAATTAAAAAAAGTGTATAAAAAACCTATAATTTATTTTTCAATACAGTTGCTTGAAAAATGGTCCTTTATATGCCAGCTAAGTGTGCGGAAAATTGATTTTACCGCACACGTGCTTTTACTTTACCACTTTTTTATTTCTAGCTCGGAGGAACAAGACATTTCTATCTAACAAATAAAAAATATAATAACCAAAGATACAGAATCTTCTTTAAGACTTTTTATTGCAGAACTAGCTGTCCCGGCGAACTTCGTTCCACCCTACACTACACTACACTGCCCTAACCTACACTACATTACCCTACCCTACCCTACACTACCCTACCTTACACTACCCTACCCTACACTACCCTACCCTACACTACACTACCCATCTCTACACTACCCTACCCTACACTACACTACCCATCTCTACACTACCCTACCCTACACTACACTACCCTAACCTACCCTACAAAAACTACTCTACACTACCCTACCCTACACTACACTACCCATCTCTACACTACCCTACACTACCCTACCCAATACTACAATACCCTACAATACACTACCCTACCCTACACTACCCTAACCTACCCTACATACACTACTCTACACTACCCTACCGTACACTACCCTACGCTACACTACACTACCCTACCCAACCCTACACTACACTACCCAACCCTACCCTACCCTTCACTACCCTACACCTACACTACAATACCCTACCCTAAAGCCAATTATTTTTTGACTGATTTTTATTTTTGGATTTTTTTTTATTTAATTCCGAGCATTTTCATATTTATTCACCTTTTAAACCTTCTCGGAACCACAAATAATTCAATACCAAAGTAAGCCAATTCGGTCCAGCCGTTCTCGAGTTTTAGCGAGACAAACGAACAGCAAAAAAAATATACTTAATGTATGTATAAAAACTCGAAGGTTGTGTGTGAAGTCAACCAAAATAATTTTTTTTTTATTTAATTCCGAGCGTTTTCATATTTATTCACCTTTTAAACCTTTCCTGGACTTTCACAAATAATTCAATACCAAAATTAGCCAAAATATACTTAATGTATGTATAAAAACTCGAAGGTTGTAAACTCGAAGGTTGTGTGAAGTCAACCAAAATTGTTTTTTTTTTTATTTAATTCCGAGCGTTTTCATATTTATTCACCTTTTAAACCTTCCCTGGACTTTCACAAATAATTCAATACCAAAATTAGCCAAATCGGTCCAGCCGTTCTCGAGTTTTAGCGAGACAAACGAACAGCAAAAAAATATACTTCATGTATGTATAAAAACTCGTAGGTTGTGTGTGAAGTCAACCATTTTTTTTTTAATTTAATTCCGAGCGTTTTCATATTTATTCACCCTTTAAACCTTCTCTGGACTTTCACAAATAATTCAATACCAAAATTAGCCAAATCGGTCCAGCCGTTCTCGAGTTTTAGCGAGACTAACGAACAGCAATTCATTTTTATATGGATATAGATTTTAAAAGTGATGGGTTGTTCCTCCGTGAGGTTAGTACATAACGCTAGCTGATTAGATTCTCTTTGGGTTATATCTTTGTGAAGAATAGAAAATAAATATGAATGAAGCGCATAGGTTACACCAAGAATAGGTCATCTATTCCGAGAAGGTTTTAATGCTTATAATAATGTTATCCCAAGCCTTATTCTAGTCTATTTATGATAATGTAAAAAAAAATTACGCATGCGTACGTGTGCTAGCTAAAATATGCCGCAATTGTCGTAAAACTGAATTGAGATGTTTTAGCTGTGAAAACGAATAAAATTATGAATAGTTAATATATGTGTAATAAAAAATATAATATGAAAAAACAAAGTGAGATTACTCCCCGGACATTTAAAATGAGCCACAAGTCGCGTTAAAAGAACTTTGGTTGCCGGAACCTTGATAGATATGTTGTACCTACCAACCCATGTATTAATAAATGAATTTGAATTTGAATTTGAATTTGTTTTTCTGTCACGGTAGTTTTTTATTTAAGCGGTTTTCTCACAACTGTAATGAAAAACGTTGAATGAAACATGGGTGTAAAAGACAATAACAAACTCGTGACGATGGTAAACCCTCGCCTGCGGCTCGGGCTCAGAAATGTCACTCGTTGTTTTTGAACTTTTTACCACCCTTGTATCTTAAATAACTATTAGTACACTATTGTACATAGTTTTTGATACTAAACAAATAGCTTTTAAACATCAAAAACAAAAAATTCGAGACAGTGATACCCATTGGGGGGTACACTAAAAACAATAATTTCATCTGCCTCTTACATAACATAGAAGAGGCTAGCCAAATTTGTTTTGATATTGCAGTTCATATTGCAAAAAAAATTATTAATGACTAACAGTAGTAAAGGTGATATGTTCTAAATGTTGCTGGTCAATCCATTATGTGAAAACCATTGAATTACTACTACTACGTTAGTAATTCAATGGTGAAAACATAATGTACTGGCTAAGATTGAATTTGAGAAATGTAAATAAAATGGATATAGCCTATTCGAGACTGAGTAAGGTTAAAAGGTCATTTGTGGGGCAGTGTATAAGATTCTGCAATAAAATTCCAGAAAATGTAACTAGATTGTCAGAGAATAAATCCAAGAATCATGCCAAAAACCGGCTAAGTGGGAGTCAGAACCGCACACATAGGGTTCCGTACCATCATACTAGATGGCGCTAGTTCCTTAGATAACTAGAGAAAACTCATGTCCAATGTCCGTTGCGACGCCGACGTGCGCGAGCGTTGAAATGAGTTTTCCCCAGATCCCTCGGGAACTATGTCAGGATACGATAATTAGTAAATTATGTCATTTCTTTCCTCCTCAAACACCTCTGCTCAAAAACTCCTAACAATCCATTGTTTCTTGCCATGTTGAAGAAATTAACCAAAAAAAAGAGTATTTTTCAGTTCCCTCAGGAACTGCATCGGACTAAGCTATTTTCACGGGTTAAAAAGTAGCCTATGTCTTTCCCCGTGACACAGGCTACCAACATGCCAGATTTCATCAAGATTGGTCAAGGTGATGAAGCGTGAAATGGTGACAAACAAACAAAGAAACAAATTTTCACATTTATAATCTTAAGAAAGGATGGCTATTATATCATCTTCACCCCTTAATTTGATATTTTTTGTCCAAAGAACAATTTAAAATATTTTGATTTCTTCCCTTAATAAACAAATCGACATGAGTTTCATTTTTATACGCTACTTGGTTGGTTTTGTGGTTGGTACTTGGTGGGCCTACTTGCCTACTCGCTTACTAGTCTTGTAAGGAAACGAGCGAGCCTAAAAGTAGTCGCATATGATGCGTAGCATCTGACTTAAGTAAAAAACCTACCGGCCTTCCGGCTGAATTAGGCGGCATGGCCATGTTTTCTTAGCCTCCGTGACTGAAAAAGAAACGCATTTCCTGCTATACATTTCCGAACCTTTTTACGAAATCACTCCCACAGATTGCAGGAAAGCGAGAGAAACTATCTGACACATCAAAAACAAAGTTGTTCACTTGTGTTGTGGTTGGTGTATTAAAGAAACGTTTTGCAACAGATTTAACAAATCAAATCATAAAAACAATACACTATTATACACGACTAGACTGTGGACCACACACAATCACATCGCCCATATACAGAAACCACCTCCAGTGATAGATGGGGTACTCGTGTTGGCATCATACCTACATGCCCGCGCCACACTGCGCCGCTCTGTACTCGCGCATACAAAGATTAACACTTTTGTCATAGTAAAAATAAATCTTTTGTTGGTAGGCTTTTACTTGCGCTGTCTTTGATTGTGACTACGCGACGATGTATTGTTGTGAAATAAAATTTTCATCTCTCCTGTTCGGAAAGTTTAATTTTCATGAGTAGATTGCCGGGTGGAACATTGCTTTTCCATCCCTAGGGAAGAAAGTATTTTCATAACATTATTTTATTAAATTAAATTAAAATAAGAGGTTTTCATAAAATATCTAAACTCAGCTATACATTAAACGATGTGATTATTATGATCTATAGGTTGATAATATAAATCATTTTATAGTTGATCTATTTTTTTCACAATTACAGAAGATTAAAATTTAAAATCATTCCTCTATTCTGCTGCGCGCCATATTGCCATGATAACATGACACTTTTAAGCTATTGTATAGCTTTTATCGCGGGCTTTGAAGGGACCGAATCAAGAAATTTCGTAACGAAAATAAAACCTGACACCCCAAAAAAAATATTGATTTCTAAAAAACTTGCAGTGTCATATATCTATCCATGATGATGATGATGATGATGATGGCGATGGCGATGGCGATTGATGATGGCGATTGATGATGGCGATTGATAATAGCAATTGATGATGGAGATTGATGATGGCGATTGATGATGGCGATTGATGATGGCGATTGAAGATGGCGATTAATGATGGCGGATGATGATGATGATGAACTTTCTTAGTGTTAATTTATTACATAAACATCCCGCGCCCCGTGGACTATATGGTACTGGTAAATACTGCATAAATAAAAAATAAATAAATTTTGCGTGCGTAACCTTGACCGCGCTTCACCCTGCCCGCTTTACACAATAGGTACTATTAATCTTCAAATTAGATAGAATTAAAAAATACACGTGAGGTTGTGAGGGGGGGGGGGGGATAGCCAAGAACCTCACCAAATATCACCAGGGGGAAGGAGGGGTCAAAATGTAGCCGAAAAAACCTCGCGTGATTTGTGCAAAAGCCCTAATTATATTTGCATAAGTTGATAAAAAATGCTATGCAATAGCTTTACCGCGGCAGTCCCCGAGTGCCACACGTCTTTTTTTTTCAATTTTCGCCATGTAGGCTTTTACTTGCGCTGTCTTTGATTGTGAGTACATGACGCTGTATTGTTGTGTAGTAAAATTAAAATCCTTTTAAAATAACCTAACTAATTTAATTAAAACTTAAAATCCCGACTAGATTCGTCTTGATCCCGTGAGTGACATTATTACACCTCGCACTCCAATATTCATCACGATTAGGCTAGAGACTTTATACTTACATACACCCGTAAAACATAACACTCCTTGGTGGGTAGTCGGGTAACCTAACCAATTACAGTATAACCCTTTTTTGTGGGCAGTCGGCTAAAAACGTATCCTCACTTTTTCATTTTTTTAAGCTATTGTATAGCTTTAATCGCGGGCTTAGAGGGGACCGAATCAAGAAATTTAGTAACGAAAATAAAATCTGACCCCAAAAAAAATATATTTTGAGTTCTAAAAAACTTACAGTGCCATCTATTTATCCATCATGATGATGATCAATGATGATGAAGATCATGATGATTATGAGGATCATGAAGATGATGATGATTATGAGGATCATGATGATGATGAGGATCATGACGAGTATCATGATGATGATCATGATGAGGATCATGATGAGAATCATGATGAGGATCATGATAGGGATCATGGTGATGATGATGAGGACGATGATTATCATGATGAGGATCATGATGCGGATCAATGATGATGATGATGATGAGGATCATGATGATTATGATGAGGATCGTGAGGATCACGATGATGATGAGACCATGATGACGATCATGATGATTATGAGGATCATGCTGATGATGATCATGAGGATCATTATGAGGATGATGATGATGATTGTGGGGATCATGATGAGGATGATGAGTATGATGATGATAAGGATGATGATGAGGAGGAGGATGGTGATGATGATGATGATGTATAACTTTCTTAGTTTTAATTTATTACATAAACATCCCGCGCCCTAAGGACTATATGGTACTGGTAAATCCCTACTAATATTATAAATGCGGAAGTAACTCTGTCTGTCTGTCTGTTACGCTTTCCCGCAAAAACTACTGAACGGATTTGGCTGAAATTTGGTAGATAGACAGATTAGGACCTGAATTAAGACATAGGCTACTTTATACCACGCTCGCGAGCCGCTTGCGGCTCGCGCACTGCGCACCCTCGAAAAGTCATAGAAACGTGGTCCACGCGGGTGAAGCCGCGGGAAACAGCTAGTCTCGTATAAATAAAAAATAAATAAATAATTATAATTGCATTAGTTGATAAAAAATGCTATGCAATAGCTTTACCGCGGCAGTCCCCGAGTGCCACACGTCTTTTTTATTAAAAAATCACTCACTTAGAAGCTTAATTTTTTACAGCTCCAAGGGACCGCATACTTTACCGTATTTAATATTCATTTCAACTTGATACCTCCACGCTTTTTAAAAAAAAGGGTTTTGACGGACAGACACACAAACGGACAGAACGATCCTATGAGGACTATTGAACTCTAAAACGATATGGAGAAACTGAGAGCAAAAACTACGAGTAGTCAAACATATTTATAACCGAGTTACTCGTAAATCGTGAGACGAAACTAACTAAAATCCATAAATTGATATTACAAATTGGTCTGATAGTTAATTGCGAAATTGCTGTCCTATTAAATGACTTAATGTCAGCTGTATTAGAGCCAGTATTGCTTGATCTCCGATTTATGTTAATACTCATATTCCCCTCATTCGTTCCACCACGATAGCTTTGACCTACATGTAGAACTTTAGACTTAATGTGGCTCTATGTAAGGGTTAGCTAAACTGTTAGATGTAAATTGGTATGATCTAACTACGAAAAGAGGAAAGGTAGACCACGTGTATCAGTGTGGAGTATCAAATGGTTCCTATTAAATCTGCCTATTACTAGAGTGATCTGATCAGCGCCCGCGCTCGCGCCGGCCAGAGCTAACTTGGCGCTCGAAGCGTACGACAGGAACGGCGCCCTAAAAGAAAATTTACGATAAAATAAAACACTGATGTAAACAGACTAAGTGTGAAATTTTTAAAATAAATATAATTAGAGCACAGATATGTTTTAATAACTAAAAGGAGCATGTATCCACCTTCTTTTGCTGCATAAAGTGAAACATCCATAACCTTACTAATATTATAAACTAGCTGTCCCGGCGAACTTCGTACCGCCTTACATTACATTACACTGCCCTACCCTACCCTACCCTACACTACACTACACTACCCTACCCTACACTACCCTACCCTACCCTACCCTACCCTACATACACTACACTACACTACCCTACCCTACACTACCCTACACTACCCTACACTACTCTACACTACCCTACACTAGACTACCCTACCCTACCCTACCCTACCCTACCCTACACTACACTACACTACCCTACCCTACACTACCCTACCCTACCCTACCCTACCCTACCCTACCCTACCCTACCCTACATACACTACACTACACTACCCTACCCTACACTACCCTACACTACTCTACACTACCCTACACTACACTACCCTACCCTACCCTACACTACCCTACCCTACCCTACATACACTACACTACACTACCCTACACTACCCTACACTACCCTACACTACACTACCCTACACTACACTACACTACCCTACCCTACACTACCCTACCCTACCCTACATACACTACACTACACTACCCTACCCTACACTACCCTACACTACTCTACACTACCCTACACTACACTACCCTACCCTACCCTACACTACCCTACCCTACACTACCCTACCCTACACTACACTACCCTACCCTACCCTACATACACTACACTACACTACCCTACACTACACTACCCTACACTACACTATCCTACACTGCACTACCCTACCCTACCCTACACTACCCTACCCTACCCTACACTACCCTACCCTACCCTACACTACCCTACCCTACCCTACACTACCCTACCCTACACTACACTACCCTACCCTACCCTAACCTACATAAGAACCTTCTCCTGACAATAACGAACTCGACAAAAAAAGAATTAGCGAAATCGGTTCGTGCGTTCTGGAGTTATAGCGTCAGGAAGGAAAACCCGTTTTCATTGTTTTTAAGATGTATTCTGCTATTCGGGACGGAAACAAATCCAACAAATCAAAAACCATGGCAATCGGTCCAGCCGTTCTCGAGTTATAAGTGTTGTAACAAACACGACTTTCTTTTATATAGATGTGAACTTTTCACACCCCAACGCCTTGACCAATATTAATAAAATTTGGCATGCAGTTAGTCTGTGTCACAAGAATTGAGAATAGGGTACTTTTTATCCCGTGAAAATAGCATAGCCCGATGCAGTTCCTGAGGGAACTGAAAAAATACACTTTTATTGGTTAATTTCCTTTAACATCGCAACGGAACTGTGTGATTTTTTGCACAGAGATGGTTGAGGGGGTGGGAAATGACATGATTTACTAATAAGCTTATCCTAAAATAGTTCCCGAGAGATCTAAAAAAAATAATGTCCTGCACCCCCTCCAAAACAGTCATTACAACGATGTCCATGCGGGCGAAGCCGCGGGCAAAAGCTAGTATAATAATAATAAAACTTTTTAAAAGAACACCGAATAGAGCATTAAGTTAGATTTGTAAGTTTTATATAAACACAATTTCTCACAAAAAAGAAGTGTATTGTTTCAGGTGTAATTTATTTATAAGTAATGTATGTATGTATGTTTCATTATTCCACAATATCTTCTAAACGGCTTGAAGAATTTTAGAGTGTAAAGTATCGTTAGGTTCGTCTTGATCCCGTGAATGACTTTAATTTTACCCGACTTCCCAAAAAAGGGGGGTAATATTTGTGCAGTTGTTTTATTAATCTTTTAATTTAAAGTTGTTATCATAAATCAATTTTATCATTTAATCAATCATGCAACAAGGTTCTGTGCTCGCCCTAAAAAGTGCCAACTGGGCCCAGGGCTGGGTGCTTGCCGACCTCCTTGACAAATCCCAGAGACGCTACACAAAACGAATGTCATCTATCTTGCTGCACTCAAAATTGTTTTATCTACTGACTTGTGCTTGGTGGTGTCGCTGATCACCAAATACGAGCGCCCCGTGGCACAGATCTACTACAAATAGGTTAGTAAAGAAATTTTTAGAAAAAGAAGGAAAGTTACGATATGGCACGAGCACGAAAAAGATACTGATACATATTATTTTTTGTCCTTATTGGCATGATCACTTTTTTGCTGGCTAATTGTCAAAATCTGTCAGTTTCTTAGCCAAACAATGTTTCTTTCAATGTTGCCAAATAAATTTGAATTTTACCTAATAAAAATAATATGTGTTTTTAGGTTTCTATGTGACCCCTGATTTTAAAGAGTTATATTCAAAAATAAAGCTGTACAAATGTTTTCCGAAAACATTATTTAAATTTGATCAGATCTACTACTAAGGCGCTAGGTCGCGCTGATAACATTGAAATTTAACCTGACTTAATGGAAATAATATTAAGGTGGCAACACAAACGCTTAAAACGGTTAAAGCGAGAGGCATTGTGGTGGTCACGCGATATAGAAGTCTATTTGTAGTAGATCTTGTGACAAAAATAATGGAAACTTGGGATAAAAACCCTTACGGAATTTGCCACATATAATACGTAAGATTTAGAGGTTCGGGCCTAAACGGAGTTTTAAGAAAAATATTATGGGGTAAATTAGAATATATGTATTTTATAAATTTTCTAAAAAAGAAGGAACAATATAAGTACTAGAAAAAGATGTGATGTACATTGGATGACCGTGTTGATATAAAACAATAACCTAATATATTTTTGGACAATTTCCTGAAATAAATCTAAAGTGACAATTTTATTTGAATATAAAAAGCTTATTTTATAGAATGCCGGTAGGCAACGATCGTCGCCGTCCCTTTGGTACTTAAATAAGTTACTAAGTTCTAAAATAATTAAATTTCACTTTGGTCTGAATTACCCTATCGTTCTAAAAAAAACACGTATTAGGTACAAAACATTTTTAAAATTTAAAACAAATAACTAAATCGTTAGAAACCGGAGGCAGGAAATCTTCTAGGACCAATGGCCAGAGAGTCGCTCGGGATAAAAGATAAATTAAGCATTCACTTCCCTTTTGGCAAGCAGCTGGGCGGGCAGTGCAAAGGACTTACTGGTGGTCAGCACAGCTCCATCCCAGGATCAATCCTTAGTCGGATGAACCTTCGGGGACGTCAACACTGAATAAAATAGTGGGCCTCAACGAAACATTAATATAAAACCAAAAATTTAAATACTCATCACTGTCAAAGAGATCACGGTCAACCTTTTCTTTTCCTCTTGTCAAAAAAGTCACCAATATTTTCAAATTAAATTTCCATAGAGGAACAAAATCAAAAGAGAATTTAATTATGAAACGCACGAAATGAGATCGGCTCGAAACGATAGTTTGCGTTTCAATCTGTACCCCAGGGCATCGCCTAGTTGGCCTCTGCGAACGGGCCGGCCCTGGGCACTCGGCACTCCCAGGGCCAGGGTACTGCCTACAATTTCTGATTAGATCAGTAATGATGATACATTCAAACGCGGCCGCAACTGGTGTGTTATTTGGTGCGGTTATAGCTGATACGTTTGCGATGTGTGTGTGTTCATCGTTTTGATTATTTACTTGCATGACGTCAATTATATTTTTTTTTATTAGTTTATTTTCTCACCACAAACTTGTCTCTAATTTATACATTTATCGTTCATAATATTATAACGTAGTTTGTGGGAGACTGGAGCCTAAACTTAAACTAGGAAAATAAAATTTCCTGTATTTTAGGTCTCTAGGCCCTCTCATTAGTGGTTTGATGTAGCAGACGTTGAGACGTTAAAACACATATAAGTAAATATAAAACCGGTGAGGTATAGTTCATATCTGCACGTTGTTAAAATAAAGTAATGTAATGTAAAAAAAAATAAGTGTGCGTGTGTGTGTGTGTTTGTGTATGTGCGTCTGCTGTGTGAGCCGTAGTTTTTGATTATGATACTGCTTGTAATAGTTTTTCGTTTTGTTCATAGTCACGAGTCATTAACCCGTGACGTGAACTAACATAGTGGAAATGGAAAATACTTATTTTGTGAGAGCTGTAGTCTGTACCTAATTACAATACAATTAAATCGATAGTCGCTTTCAGGTTTATATGATAGTGGGACTTATATTGTTCCTTCTTTTTTAGAAAATTTATAAAATACATATATTCTAATTTACCCCATAATATTTTTCTTAAAACTCCGTTTAGGCCCGAACCTCTAAATCTTACGTATTATATGTGGCAAATTCCGTAAGGGTTTTTATCCCCAGTTTCCATTATTTTTGTCACATATTTATGGCGCCCGAACAAATGTTTTATCCCCTTTTCTGTCTTTAATCTTTCCCTAACGAACCCGTTTTTTTGTCGTTCGTGGGTGTATCCGTTTTCCGGATAATATGGTTCAAGTTTTAATACCTCAAGACCCTTACTTAATTTAATCGTGCAGTTTTCTTTGAAACGTAAGGTCTGACTTCGTAGGTTTCATGCCTACCAACTAAAATTGGATGATCCAGATTTAAAAATCACTAAAAAGTTGACTTTTCTGTATTGGTAAGCCCGCTTTCATCTTCGGCATTCGTCATTATCTTCACTTGTCGTGAGATGATGCCAAAGACATACCAATTGTAGATTGAAAAAATGCATAATTTATCATAGGTCCATCTTTATACGTTTTTTTAACTTCACCAGTACCAGTATATTTGTAACGGAATCTTTGAACGTCATTTTCACCCGCTTCAAGACGTCAGATTATATTGCAAATATGCACACGTATTAAGAATCAATGACAAAAAAGTAAAAAAAAATGATTATGAATACTTAAAATGACCATTACGTCCCGTTTCAAACGGGATCGTCCATCCCTTTTTTCGGTACTCCATCCCGGTGTCCCCGAAAAAAGCTTTGGGACGCAGAATTGTGCCGTTTTCCAAAACTTGTTTCCTTGTAAATTGTATTGTTAATATAATGAAAAATTTTGGCGCTCGTTCCGCTCACGCTCTTCCTGCACTGCCCTTCCCGGCTCTCCTGCCAAACCAAACTAGTCATGAAGATATAACAAACCAAACTAGTCATGAAGATATAACAAACCAAACTAGTCATGAAAATATAACATCCAAACTAGTCATAAGATATAACAAACCAAACTAGTCATGAAAATATAACATCCAAACTAGTCATAAGATATAACAAACCAAACTAGTCATGAAGATATAACAAACCAAACTAGTCATGAAGATATAACAAACCAAACTAGTCATGAAAATATAACATCCAAACTAGTCATAAGATATAACAAACCAAACTAGTCATGAAGATATAACAAACCAAACTAGTCATGAAGATAAAAAATTTTCGCTCTATTAGTATTAGCGTTGCCTTATTTTTAGTAAATTAAGTCATGTATTGTAATTAAATCTGAAAAAAAATTAAGCTGCTTCATGAGCTGCTGAATGAAATCTTGGGTTGCTCTGAGAAATATTAAAAAAAAACTTAATTATTTTTTTACACCTTTGAATTTGTAATAAATACCTAGGTACTGGTACTATATTTATAAATAGATAAAGTAAAACATCAAATATGAGTTTTTTCTATTGTGAACCTACTAAATGAAGAAAAAAACCCATTTCCCGTGTTGAGTCAAAAAATTAATGGTCACGTTATGAATACTATGAATTATAAAAGCATATTTTTTAGTTTTTTATACTGTCCAATACCTCTATAATTAAATTTCAGAATCAGACACTTCTGAGTTTAATTGAAGTGAAAATTTCTTTATTGAACTCGCGACACTGTTACCGTTACCGTAACGTCACCGTAACTGACATCATTAGACAAGTTAGAACCTGACCAGGAACACTCGCAGGGTCAAAACTTATAAAACTGTAAAAAGTTTTCATTTCTGTCGGTACTCCCGGAGTGATATTTTTTTTGCTCAAATGTATAAAGTTACATTACAATAAGTTTTTAAAGTTTTTTTGAGAAATTCAAATTATAAGTTTGAATGGAAGAAGATAGGACTCTTATTATAAAACAAACAAACAGTCTTTTTTTTAATTCACAATTAGTAAGCCCTTGGCATCATCTCATCTGACGGTAAGTGACGATAATGCCGAAGATGGAAGCGGGCTACCAAGATTCCCCAACGCAATGGGGAACTGGCTATCTTATCTTCATGCCGGAACACATCAATGTTGTTAACACTGATGTTTGGCGACAAGACTTAGATAAGTTGGTGGGCTTAGAAAATGCCCTACCACCAACTAAACCGAGTCTTATAAGTTAACCCCTCCGGGAATCGAACCCGCGACCTCCTGGTGTGAAGCGAATGGAATAATCATTACGCCACGGAGGCGGTTAAGAAGGATCAGTAAGAATTATCGGTGGAATCTGGTGACTAATGCCATCATTCGGGCCCGCCCGTCACGGCGTGCTCGAGGATGCGATTAGCCATCGTTTAGGGGGGACACAACGTCTGCCGGTGTAATCGAGCATGCTGCATGCCCGGCTTCCAGTAATTAGATGCTTTCTATAAATAAACACTTAGGTAAGTACTTCCACTTCCACTTGTGGCGCGCGGAGACTATTTCAGCTTATGCGTACTCAGTTTCATAGAAGAATCTTATTTTAACCCCAGTTTATCCTGACTATCCCTACTATAATATTATAAATGCGAAAGTAACTCTGTCTGTCTGTTACGCTTTCCCGCAAAAACTACTAAACGGATTTGGCTGAAATTTGGTAGGTAGACAGATTAGGACCTGGATTAAGACATAGGCTACTTTTTACCACGCTCGCGAGCCGCTTGCGGCTCGCGCACTGCGCACCCTCGAGAAGTCATAGAAACGTGGTCCACGCGGGTGAAGCCGCGGGAAACAGCTAGTAATATTATAAATGCGAAAGTAACTCTGTCTGTCTGTCTGTTACGCTTTCCCGCAAAAACTACTAAACGGATTTGGCTGAAATTTGGTAGGTAGACAGATTAGGACCTGGATTAAGACATAGGCTACTTTTTACCACGCTAGCACCCTCGACAAGTCATAGAAACGTGGTCCACGCGGGTGAACCCGCGGAAAACAGCTAGTAATATTATAAATGTGAAAATGTGTTTATTTGTTACCTTTTCACGCTTCAACGCCTTGACCAATCTTTATGAAATTTGGCATGCATGTAGCCTGTGTCACGGGGAAGGACATAGGCTACTTTTTATCCCGGGAAAATAGCATAATCTGATGCAGTTCCTGAGGGAACTAAAAAAAATACTCGATTGTTGTGATTTTTTGCACAGAGATGGTTGAGTAGATGGGAAACGACATAATTTACCAATCACCCTTAAAGACAGTCATAAAAACGATGTCCACGTGGGCGGAGCCGCGGGAAAAAGCTAGTAAATAATCAAAAAAAAATATAAAATTTTTTATAAAATATTTCTGACTAAATAAAAATACAGAATTAGCATTTCTTATTAACTACTACGTTATTTCCTTGTACTTAGGAACTATAGTATATTACCTAATGTTTTCATTGTGTGTAGGTAAGAACCCCTCGTTTTCGAAGGTGAAAGCCTCCTCTAGAGATTTCCAGGTCTCCCTGTTCTTTGCTCTTTTCATCCACTCTTGGCCAGCCACTTGCATGATATCATCTGCCCACCGGGCATCTGGTCTACCTCTCCTTCTAGTACCTTGTGGTCCATTCCAGGATTTTATCCTGTGGGTCCATCAATTATCTGTTAGTCTAGCTCTGTGTCCAGCCCAGCGCCACTTTAGTTTTTTGCAGTGAATTTTGTCTTTTTTCTTATATTTTTATGTATTTTTTTTTGGATTCTTTTAATCTTTAATATATATAAATCTTCTGTCCGTGTGAGTCATTGAACTCCTCCAAACGGCTGGACCGATTTTGATGTCTTTATATATATAAATCTTCTGTCCGTGTGTTAGTCATTGAACTCCTCCTAAACGGCTGGACCGATTTTGATGAAATTTTTTGTGTGTATTCCAGGGGGTTTGAGGTAGGTTTATACGGATGGATGGAGCTAGTGTTTATATATTTCTCTCCATTGCTCTTGGACACGATCTAATTTTTGATTTTGATTGATGTGCGAACTGCCAGTTTATGTTAGTGTATTTTTTTAGGGTTCCGTTCACCCAGAGGGCCACCAACGGGACGCTATTGCTAATATCAAGCCTCCGCGGTCCCTCTGTCAGCGGGCTGTATTTCATGAACAGTAATAGGTAGACAGTTGAAATTTTCACAAGTAATTTTTTCTATTGCAAGGTATTGTTGATTAAACTCTATCGTAAAAACAGTAATACATATAATATACAAGCGTGAAACTCGGTGTGATTATAGTAATAATCCGCCTAAATTATAAATGTGAATGTTTGTATGTATGGATGTATGTATGAATGTTTGTTAATTTTTCAGTAGTTGAAGCGTGAAAAAGTAACAAACATTCATACATCAGGATTCAGGATACATATAGGATTAGGATGAAACTTGACACACATATAGGATAGGCCCTGAAATAGAACATAGGCTACTTTTTACCCCGAAAAAACGTTTTATTCCAACGGGAAAATCGAAAACAACGCGGGCGTAGCCACGGGCGGGCGGCTAGTGAATAATAAAAACTGGCCAAGAATGAGTCGTCCTCAAGCCAAGGAGTCCAAACTAAATAAAAAAAAACATTTTTCAATCTCGCGTTGTTTTTTTTTGTTTGTAATGTGAATATGTATCATTGTCGTAGTTGTGTGGTGGTATGGGTGGTCGCAGCGCGAGTTAGACTCGCACTTGGCCAGTTTTTATTCCTTATAAGTAAGAGTAAGCCTCTGGAAACATCTCAAGCTCTGATGGAATGGTGGCAAGTAGTTAGATAATTGCCTATGTTTGAAATGTGAATAGATGGAAGAGGTTGGAAGATATGTTCCTTTGAATAATAATCGACATCTGAAGTGTCCTGAAGTGAAATAGGATGTAAAAAAAGATTATAAAACATGCGTAGTTAGACATTCCTACACTATTCTTACTAAATAAATCAAACAATTAGGAGAAGGACGACTGAAACATAAATGTAAACCTCTAAGCTGGAGAGTCAGCTCATGAAACTGAACATACCTGAACATACCAGGAACCTATACTTAACTAATATAAATTGACTTCCCATACCTCATCATCTCAGCCAAAAGATGTCCACTGCTCGACAAAGGTCTCCCCCAAGGATTTTCACGACGACCGGTCTTGCGCTGCCCGCATCCAGCGGCTTCCCGCGACCTTCACCAGGTCGTCGGTCCACCGTGTGGAAGGCCGGCCTCTACATGTCGTAGCTCTGTGTCACCTATATATCGATGGCCTGCCTACGCTACATCTTCCTGTACAATTGTTTATTGACAACACTATTTTTTTGAAAATGTAATCCCATCCACAAACTAGATTGTCGTGACTTGTTTTGTTTATGTGCATTAAGTTTCATAAGAATTAAGAATTGGCCCATCCATTTTAAAGAAGTAGTTATGTTAAGTTTGTATGAGAAACGATTTTGTGATTTTTAGTTCTTATAAGCATGCCTACCTATAAGTCGACTGCTATGAATTTCTTGTTAAAAATTTAGGGTAGATAAGTTGTCCTAGATATTCGTAGTATACCTAGATAGTTATACAAAGTGACAACACACACACACGCTAATAGTTAACTACAAAACGGATGGCTGGAGACAACGACAACTAATTACTAATTAAATTGGTAGACATGAAAATAAATGTGTGCCGCTCTTTAATTTGCGTCTCAACGTTCAACTCAAACTAGCGAGACAACATCTGCGCCTGCGTCTGCGACTCGACTTGCGTGACTTATTGGAAGTTGTGCGGTGGCGGTACATCTGAGATTTTGGAGATGGATTATTTATTTATAGTGAGTATACCATGCTTCTACTTTACAAGCCGGGATTGCTATGAATATTTTCATTATATTTCATTTGGAAATTTACAGCTTAAATACGTTACAAGATTACTAAAAAATTGAGTGCGTTTGACTGCAACTCACCTGGATGGTAAGTGATGATGCAGTCGAGGATGGTACACGCAAACTCAAATAATTCCTATTCACTCTTGCCTTGAAGATCCTCAAATATGTAAAATCTTCCACATATGGATATTTGTACTCATATAACAACTCATATAAACATGAAATCTAAAAAAATAATTACAAATCCTTTTAAAGTGCCCGAGGGATAATACTAAATATTACTATTTTATGTTTTACGTTTTCCATTTTCGATTTAAATTATAAACTCAGTTTCTTGTGGCTGGCAATCGAGATGGCAAGTCAAAAAACCTAAGGGAACATACCCATACTAGGTACGAAACCGATTTAGGGGGTTTCTGATATACAATCATGGCCACAGGAGGGAGAGTGCGATTGTTTAGCTCTTTGTCACGTAGTTTTCACAAGAGCTGTAAATAATAAAAATAAATAAAAAAACCCGACGGCGTAATAAGTGAACTTTAAAAAAGATGGAAACAAGATGACCTATTCTGTATCAAATCCGACACCCCGTAAGTACACCCAAAGCCGAGATCCATGCCCATAGGCAGTTGTCCCTAAACTTATTCTGCAGAGAATACCATTCATAGTGGCCCTCTCGCCAATAGAAGCAGTAAGACCCTCTGCTGCAATAGGTCATCTTGTTTCCATCTTTTTAAAGTTCACTTTTTACGCAGTTGGGTTTCTGATTTTTCCATTATTTTGCACTTTTAGTTATTTATTTTTTCGTAGTGAATGAATTTATCATTTAAATATCTGCACGTTAATAAATTCCCACGAAAGAAACATTAGGTATGTTTATCTTAGTACGAGTAGGTATCTTTCTATTGTTATATGTCTCTCTTTCACAAATAATGAACATAATTTAGCATGTCTCATTCTGAATAAAAATTGAATTTATTGAGCGTTCCTCATTCCAAATTGCATTTTAACATAAGTTATTTATATTTTTGAAAGCTTTTTATAAAATCCTTTATTTTGATACCCCACTTGAAAGGTTTTGAAGAAAAAACATTTTGAATACATAGAATTTGGCGCCGTAAATCCCCCATTTTAACTTTTTATATTTTTGATATACCCAGTTTCACTCTCACAATTAAGAAGAATTCAACGACACCTCTCAAGCTAGAAAAACGTCGTATGATAAACGTGTGTATTGATGATTATCGTCCTCGGCTCTCATAAGACCCTTACTTAACGGCTCGGGTCTCAATTTCGCCTCAGCGGAAATCACCAACATTACTCACTTGTACCATAATGTATTATTATTCATAGGCAAGGAATTACGAAATTGCGTACTAATTATGCAATACTAAGGGAACCATTCCTTGTCCTGTGATGTATTTGATATGTATTTACCCCTCTCTCTCTTCCTGTGACTACCTGTAGTATATGTCGAAGCCCCCTTCTCCCTGGTTTTCATGTAGTATAATAAAAGCGTATAAGGTATTTTATCTAGATTAGTAAAATTAAATACGCGATAAAAAATACACGAAATAATACGCAAAAGTTCCACTACATCTACAACTATTTCAATCTGGGGATGCGCTGATTTTACCCGACTGCCCCAGAAGGAGCGTTATGTTTGTCGTGTGTATGTATGTATGTATGTATATATGTATATTTCTTTGGCACGCTCTGTAGCCTAAAGGGCTTGATGGATCCATCAAATCCATCAAGCCCTTTAGGCTACAGAGCGTGCCAAAGAAATATACATATATACATACATACACACGACAAACATAACGCTCCTTCTGGGGCTCGATGGATCCATCAAATCCATCAAGCCCTTTAGGCTACAGAGCGTGCCAAAGAAATATACATATATACATACATACATACATACACACGACAAACATAACGCTCCTTCTGGGGCAGTCGGGTAAAATCAGCGCATCCCCAGATTGAAATAGTTGTAGATGTAGTGGAACTTTTGCGTATTATTTCGTGTATTTTTTATCGCGTATTTAATTTTACTAATCTAGATAAAATACCTTATACGCTTTTATTATACTACATGAAAACCAGGGAGAAGGGGGCTTCGACATATACTACAGGTAGTCACAGGAAGAGAGAGAGGGGTAAATACATATCAAATACATCACAGGACAAGGAATGGTTCCCTTAGTATTGCATAATTAGTACGCAATTTCGTAATTCCTTGCCTATGAATAATAGTACATTATGGTACAAGTGAGTAATGTTGGTGATTTCCGCTGAGGCGAAATTGAGACCCGAGCCGTTAAGTAAGGGTCTTATGAGAGCCGAGGACGATAATCATCAATACACACGTTTATCATACGACGTTTTTCAACACACTTGTGAAGAAAATAATAATAAAAAATCATTTTATTTAGTAGATATTAATAATAACTATAATTTCAACAGTGAAAACGAGTTGTGAAAAATTTTTCTCTAGGGCGGGAAGAATTTATCAGTTTTCCAATGCGCGCGCATCTAACAATGGCAATCGGCCATAGACTAAAAGAATCAGGTTACTTTTTTTTGGCTTTCCGTGGATAGCGTCTAAGCCACGTACCAAATGGGGAATTTAAAGTTTTCTTTATTACTTACAGAGAAAACTAAAGTCATATTTGAGTGAAAGTTTTCTTTGTTAATACAAGTTGAAATTATCTATATTTAAATAGGAAGTTGCATGAAATGAGTAAGCAATAGGTACATTAATTTATTTGTACTACTGAACACGATCTTTTTTGTATCGAAACTTTTTTAAGAACAAAGCAACTCTATCAACAAAATAAAACTCTATAACTCACTTGTGAATAATAGCAATAAAAAAATCACAGTTTGGTTACAGGCGTCGTTCATTATATGCCTAATTGCGGTGAAATTAGAGCCACTTTATGAGCAAGTGTGTTAAAAAAACCATTATTTACTATTTTTAAACTTCGTAAGACATAATAATATTATGTTAATTGCTTAGAGTCAGTGTCGTAGTGTCGAATATCTGTACACCGAATATCGCTTGTTACGTAGGAGGTACGTTAGGTAGAACGTTAACAACCCATATTCGTCTCTAGGGAAGGGTAAGCCATACTCCACCCACACACGGGGGCCAAGTCCGGGTTGGTGGAGGTTGTAAGGCTAGTGGCAACCCCCACTGTCAGAAGTTTTTCAAGCCGCTTATAAGTCGACACTGAGTCGTAGTGTCGAATATCTGATCACCGAATATCGCTTGTTAAGTAGGAGGTACGTTAGGTAGAACGTTAACAACCCATAATCTTCTCTAGGGAAGGGTAGGCCATACTCCACACACGGGGGCCAAGTCCGGGTTGGTGGAGGTTGTAAGGCTAGTGGCAACCCCCACTGACAGAAGTTTTTCAAGCCGCTCATAAGTCACCTGACACTGCTTATCGACTGCCATCTAGTGATAGCAACCGGCAACAGCGGCTAAACGTGCCTTACGAAGCACGGAAACCGTGGAGAAAAATGCCACTAGAAACCCATCCAGGTGATGACTGTGTTTCAGGTCAGTTGACCTGCGTGAACCACGCAAGCTGCACTCAGCTACGACCGCTTCAGTTGCACATGAAGTATCATCATCATCATAATATCAGCTGAAAAACGTCCACTGCTGGACAAAGGCCTCCTCCCCCAAGGTATCCACGACGACCGGTCCTCCGCTGCCCACATCCAGCGGCTTCCCGTGATCTTCACTATCAGGTCGTCGATTCCTGGTGCGCGGTCGCCACTCGAGAACTTTACTACCCAAAAGGCCATCTGTTTTACGAGCTATGTGCCTTGCCCACTGCTACTTCAGTTTAGCGATTCTCCTGCGGATCTCCTCATTTCTGATTCGATCGCGTAGGGAAATTCCGAGCATAGCTCGCTCCACTGCCCTTTGGGTGACATTGAGCCTTCTAATGAGGCTCATAGTAAGCGACCATGTCTCTGTTCCGAATGTCATCACTAGAAACACACACTGGTCGAAGACCTTGGTCTTAAGACACTGCAGTATCTGGGAAGTAAAGATATTGCGAAGCTTACCTATGGCTGCCCAGCCGATCTTAATTCGACGATTAATCTCTTTCTACATGAAGATATATGAAAATTTTATACCTACTCTAAGATTATTATCGTGTAAAGCCGTAATATAGCACAGATAATTATAATCCTAAAGCGAGGTCAGCGAGGGTAGACTGAACCTGTTATCTAATCTATCACTACCTTTTGCACCCGGGTTCCTTGTTCACATCGGAACCCTAAAAACGAGCGAGCCTTACTGTAGTCGTATAATATGATGTGTAACATCTGACATAAGCAGAAAAACCTACCGGCCTTTCGGATTTCCGGCCTCCGGCCTCGTACTAAGTGACATGGCCATGTTTCTGTTTATTTCGTGTTTGAAAAACAAATAAGGCGGCATGGTCATGTTTCCTTAGCCATCGTACGCATTTCCTTTTACACACTTCCGTCTCCTTTCACGAAATCACTCCCACAGATTGCAGGAAAGAATGAGGAAAGATGTAACACATCAAAATTGTGAAGTTCCCATACAGACTTGGTCAATCAGACTTGATCATTTTGTATGATAAGTGTATACAACTTTTCTTTGAGAATTGACCATAGGTCTTTATGGGAAAATTGTTCAATAGATAATGAGTAGAAACATACAATGGGTCCTACATCAATTTTAATTATACAGGTATTTGCTTATATATTGAAGGGTGCGCGATGCGCGAGCCGCGAGCGGCTAGCGGAGTTTTTTGTTACAAACCTTCCCGGGCGTGCGTGCAACAACTGACCAAAGTTTCATCATAGCCTTTTCCAGTTGTGCGGCGGCGTGCAGACACTAACATATGGAAGCTGAATTTTTATAAACATATACCTAAAGATTACACCGTTCATGATGAAAGGTAGTATCAATGTGTACCCTTAATACCTATCCTTTCTGGCATCATAATATGGACATCTCTGGGTTAATCAAGCTGGGATGCGCATGCGACGATCTGCGCTGATTAGGTACTTGAGCCGCAATTAGCCGACTTCTAGTGCATTCGTCTGATGTGTAATGTACCGACAGCGAAAAAGTGCAATTACTTGTTAATTTATTTATCTAACTAGATTTTGCCAGCGGCTTCGCTCGCTTGTTCATAGTTTTATGATGACTGTCTTCGAGGGTGCGCAATGCGTGGAAAAAAGAAGCCTATATGTTAATCCAGGACCTAACCTATATGTGTGCCAAGTTTCATCACGATCCGCCCAGTGGTTGAAGCGTGAAAGAGTAACAAACATCCGTCCATATGTGTTTGTATGTACATATCGATGGATGTTTGTTACTCTTTCACGCTTCAACCACTGGGCGGATCGGGATGAAACTTGGCACACATATAGGTTAGGTTCTGGTCCTTCGCGTTTATAATATTAGGATAGTACAGTCGCCATCAGATATATCGTAGCGAGCGAGGTGTTCAAATATATCTGAGCAGTGTTGAATTTTAACAAATTATGTACACAAGGAGTTGCTTTTTATATCTGAAAATATTATTTGTCATAAATATCTGAGCATCTAATTATTAATTATGTTCTTCATACACAATGAAGTACTTTTTCCTAAAGTGCTACATATTGAAAAGTCTGCTGCTCAGATATTTATGACAAACTAGATGTTCAGATATTAACAGCAACCTTAGTGTACATAATTTATTAAAATTCATCACTGCTCAGATACTCGTATATTTGAACACCTCGCCCGCTAAGATATATCTTATGCAACTGTACATAATAATAACAAAAATGCATTGTAGATTCCAAGAAAGTACTGAATAACTTTCCCCAAGAGGCGACCAGACAGCATGACATTATCTAACAATGCTAAACTACTCCTTTACCATCTGAGCCCCATGATGGTCAAATTGTAAAAAAAAACTTTATTTATACGAATCGATCAGCTAAGGTACTGAACAATTTGTATGGGGAGAAAATTTCAAAAAAGATTAGGAATTTAAATTTAGTTTCCTGGGGAAAGTTGTTTAATTGTTTTTTTTTTTTTTTTTTTTTTTTTTATGAATGGATGTCCCAATTAACTAACAGCGTCTACCCCAATATTGTTACATACTGTATTATATTCAAAAGACTCGTTGGTATAAGGTTGGAATGGAATCGAAAAGTTAAGATTTAAATAAGGAAGGAAGGAATGAAGATAATCTAACTGAATTTTAATAGGAATGTACGATAAAAAAATATTATTAGAGACATTAAATTCATCATCATCATCACAATTTAAGAGCCGTGCTCTTCGGTCTCGGTGCTCGTCGGTGTAGCTCTTTCCAGGTCTCTCTCTCCCACACTATCTCCATCATTTCTATATACGTTTCCACGTTAAATTTCTTCTTAACTTGGTCTGTATAAGCAATTCTAGGTCTTCGTCTTCCGCACTTTTCTTCGATCTTTCCTTCTATTATGTTCTTGATAAAATTATCGTGTCTAATTAAGTGTCCTATCATCTTCCCTCTTCTGTTCTCAATTGTCTCAATTATGTTCCTCTTTTCGTTTACTCGTTTCAATACTTGTTCGTTCGTTACTCTTTCTGTCCAGATTATTTTCTCCATCCTTCGCCAGCACCACATTTCAAAAGCTTCCAGCATTTCTCTTTCTCTTTGAGTCGTTTTCCATGTCTCGCAACCGTAAAGTGCTATGCTCCAAACATAAGTTTTTATGAATTTCTTCTTGATATTATATTAAAGATTATTATTATGTATCCTGATGCCAGTTTTCTGCCGATGGTACCTGCTCCATTTCAGTTTTCAGTGGGCAGTTGGCAAAGGTGCTCACGAGTTCACGGCACAAGATCGACATACGGACGGACAGGCAATACCTCATCGTTATCTCGATCGCTTCCAGTTAGTGCTCTATTTAATTTGTGTTATCTTTCCTAATCGTAAATCTTTAAATAAATCATCATATCAGCTCATATACGTCCCCACCGAGCGACTCGAGCCTACTCTGAATTAGGGCGATCGGGCCTTAGTCGACCACGCAGGCCCAGTGTGGGTTGGTCAACTTCACACACAACCTTCGAGTTTCTTCGCAGGTGTGTGCAGGTTTCCTCACGATGTTTTTCCTTCAACGTTAAAGCAATCGGTGAGTATAATATGTACCTACGTAAGTTTCGAAAAACACATTGATTCATTGGCCGTCCGGATTTGAACCCGGCACCTCTGGTTAGGAGGACCGAGTCGTTACCGGTTGAGCCACCGACGCTTCCCTCTGGTTAGGAGTAAATGTAAAAACCTTTGTAAATACATAGTAAGGTATAAAATATAAGTAAGTACACCTACCTATATTACAAAAAAGTATATTTCTATACCAAAATATTTGTGTGTGTAAAACAATGTAGGGAACATCAGGTTTGTCCTGTAGTGATGGGATGGATGACAAACAAATGTTGCTCAAAAAAACTTTACTAAGTACCTAATTGGACTGAAACTTTAAGAAAATGAAAATGAGATTTTTAAGAAACGCATAAAATGAAATAACATTATTTCATACATCATATCTTTAATATCACATAAAAGTATGATTTTCAATCCCGCGGGATCTTTATCCCATTGCCAGTCCTGTACGTACCCGCAAAGCTAGATAGATAACATAATTATCTTGGCAAGGGTATGTACCTAGTTATCAATATTATAATGGTCGACCTCATGTGCGTGTGCATTCTATACGGTGAACGGTCTGCATTTTGCTCCTTCCTTAATACTTATGCCTATTCTTGGTATTCATCACCATCATCATCATCATATCCTCCTTGGCGCAATCGGCAACTGCGTCTCCCACACTTTAACTTTATTTTCAATCCGTGTCGATTGTTCTATGTTTGTGTCACGCTCTGAGGTGACTCGAAAACCAGAACTTCGTTTGGAATGCAGTAGAGCTGGCCAGCATCGTTGTAAGTATATGAGTAGGAAGGCTTCGGTCTGGTCTTCCGTCTCTGGCGCTAAGTGGAAGTCTTCCTGGCGTATTTTCTCAAAGCGTTCAACTTTTTCTTTGACAGTATGAGCGCCACTCCGGTCTGAGACGTGCGAGGTCCTCCCACTTTTCTCTGGATATGCCGCAAGCTGCCAGGTGGCGATTAAATAAATAAATAAATATTCTGGGACAAATCACACATGGTCGTCTGGCCCCAAAGTAGGATTCCCTGTGTTATGGGAACCAGAGACTGATATACATACTTATATACGTTTAAATACATACATATATCGATATTTAACACCCAGACACAGAGCAAACAAATCTGCTCATCACAGAAATGTTTGCCCCGGGAGGGGATCGAACCCACAACCCTTGGATCAGTAATCAAGAGCACTAACCACTGAGCCACCGAGTCAGACGTCTTTGAAGCTCAGGTATAATGGCCCCCTTGTTTTAGCTTTCCACGGGTGATATTAACGGTAGTGATTTAGGGTAGGGTTGTGCAGGAGTGCGGTGTACAAGAGTACGAAGAGCTATTAGCCAATCACAATGCAAGGTTCGCCGCTAACTTCAGTCGTCAAAGGTCAAAGGGCACGACAGGTGTATCGGTGAACAAAATGTATCTGTTCTGGTATAATTTCCAAAGATTTATAGGAGAAATTGTGTTTTCGACTCCTGTGATGTAATAATACAGCTTTTTATAAACTGAATAGCAACGGAAATTAGAGAGGTAAGCAATGTTTTTGTTTATATTTTGGCTAAGTAGTCATGGAAGTACACGCAGCCTTAGTGATTTGCAAATGATTTCCGATAGATGGCAGTGGTGATTTTTTGAAGTTGTTGAGTCGGAATCGTACAAGAGTGCGCAGTACCAAAATGTACAAGAGTGCGCGCGCACTCTTGTGCTACGTATCGCTTTGAACTTAAGCTTTTTTAGATATGTTTTATTTTTAAACTTCCTAATACATACTTATTCTAATGTTTGCACTAGTCGCATTGCACACTTGCTAATTAATATTACTAATTTCTGTCGACAAAATCATATTGAATTACTCTCATTGCCACCTCTCATTTTTCTCGGAATAATAAAATAAAAATCTCTGAAAAATATTACTTTGCTGAGTGTGAAAACTGGTTGAGGAACCACCCAGGTCGAACAATAACCACCGTTCAAGTGGCAATAATATTTATACACCTGCATTTGCAAAAAAAACTGCTACCGTTGCAAATGCTATCGAGGATTTAAAGTGACAGGCATTTGTCCTTTTAATGATGTCTTTTTTCTGAAGTTGACTTTTTAGCAAGCACCGTAACTGAACGACCATTAGAAGCTGAGCTTCTTGAACCGAATGTAGCACCACAGACACCAGCTGATTCAGCAAATATGCCAGAAGAACCGCGAAACCCTCAAATTGAGAAGGAAAGAGAAATGCTTTCAGTAGAAAAAGACATCTTGGAAGAGGCAAGAAAGCTTTGTAAAGTAGGAGTGAATGATAACTGTACAACGGACAATTTTCAGATTTAAAAGCTAATGCTTCGCCTTCAACTTCATCTCAGGTCAAATTAATTGAGTTGTCACCTTACCCAAAGTCATCCGTTCAGCGAACCAATAGTAAAAGGAGCAAAAGATCTGAAATTTTAAGCAGTTCACCACACAAAAGAAAGTTTGAAGATGCTTTGAGGAACCAAAAAGCCTCAATAAAAAAAAACAAATCCTAAGAAAAAAAAAAAAAAAAACAAAAAAAACAAAAAACAAAAAACAAAACACAACACAAAACAAAAAAGTATGGACTTGTCCAGGCTGCACAGAAATCTATAAAGAGCCCATCATAGACGATTGGATTGAGTGTATTTCTTGTAAAAACTGTTGGCACGAAAAGTGCACAGACTATATTGGTATTGGTACTTACAAATGTTATATTTATAAGTAATGCGCACTGTTGTACATACGGCGCACTCTTGTACACCTGACTGCGCACTCTTGTCCTCATTGATTGTACAAGAGTGCGCATTTCAGGGACTGACCTTTTTCCTAATAGTTCTAGAAGTACTACTTAAAAGTTGATACTTGTATTTGTTTTTGTTACCCAGTTAAGTTGTGCCAATAAATAACGGTAATCCTCAAACAAGGCAACTTTTCTTTTTTTTCTATAGCATAAAATCTCAAAAGTGCGCACTCCTGCACCATCCTACCCTAGTTTGGTTACCATCTTATCTAAGTATGTCAAACATCAATGTCAACAGCAGAGATGTGTTCCGACTTGAAGATAAGATATTCAGTAGTTCCCTATTGCGTTGGAGAATCTTGGTAATTCCGCTTACATTTACGGCATCATCGTCATTTATTACTAGATGACATGATACATACTAAGAGCCTACCAATAGGGATGACGATAGCATCGGAAATAAATTATGAACTCTTGATCACCAAATCGCCCTCCTAGTTAAACTTCGGAAAAACTTACTCGTTTTGTTTACCATTAGGTCTTCGATTTTTAATTCACGAAAATTACATAATGAGCACATAAATGACGCTGCTAAACTATGACGTCACGCCTGGGTATTTCAAACATTTTTAGAACAAAATGCCGTTTTTGACAGATGGTAAAAACTAACTCAGATGACTAGTATTCGTCATCCCTATTGTGAATAAAAAAGTGCTTAGGGCAGTCTACTAGTTATCCACACGCATGACGTGACCACACCATCGTCTGAGAAATAAAGAGACGTCCGGCATTCCTTATTGAGGAGCATACCTATCATGAAACATCAACTTGGTTTTACCTACTTAATACTTATGTCTTTATCTACAGTAATTATGAAGTCAACTTATGAACCTGGTTGTAGGTGCGCGTGGGCAGTAATTTGCAAACAAGTGCGTCCACTCGCGCGCTCGCGCTCGTTTGTCAGTCAGCGCCGTCAATGAGGCTGCACTGACATCAAATTGGCACAAAGCCAGCTGTCAATTATGTAGGGTCAACTCGGATAAATTTAAAATTGAGTCACAAAGTATTACAAACAAAAAGCATTAAACTGTTTATGAAGATATTAAGTAGGTATGTATGTATACTCCTTCATTTACAACTTCGCGTTACATTTATTCGCTATCAGCGAGCTATACAATTAATAATTTAGCTATAAACTCTCAAATGGAAAGGATACTTGAGGCACGCCGGATTGTCGCCGTCTTCATTAATTTGTGCCTGATGGTGATGATGAAGTGGTCTACTGAGGTCTCAGTAGAACCTCTCAACGAGTAGGTCTTAGAATGCACATGGACAAGACGTAAATTATGTCAACGTCCGTGTCGCACCTTCTCCTCTGAAGATTGGACTACATTAGAAGGCTCTACACTAGAAGTTGTTGCCGAATATGTGTATATGTGTATTCAAGTCGAGAGTGAATAGGCACTATTTGAGCTTGCGTGTCACATCCTCGGCTGCATCGGCACTTACCATCAGGTGAGGTGCAGCCAAACGTACTCAAATTTTTAATAAAAAAAAAAAAAAAAAAAAATCTGGGACAAACAGTCCAGTTAGGTAGGTCCAACTTCGAGAAATAGAACAATCGTCGAATGCAGCTTCGCAATTCACGTCCCAAATACCGCAGTTCCTTTAGACCAAGGTCTTCGACCTGTGATGACATACGGAACTGAGACATGGTCGCTTACTATGGGCCTCATAAGGAGGCTCAAGGTCACCCAAAGGGCAATGGAGCGTGCTATGCTCGGAGTTTCTCTTCGTGATCGAATCAGAAAGCAGGAGATCCGTAGGAGAACCAAAGTAACCGACATAGATCTAAGATTTGCTAAATTGAAATGGCAGTGGGCGGGGCACACAAATCGTAGAACAGATGACCGCTGGGGTGCTAAAGTTCTCGAGTGGCGACCGCGCACCGAAAAACGTGACTTGATAAAGGTCGCGGGAACCGCTGGATGCGGGCATAGCAGAACGTGAAAATTCTTCGGGGAACCCCATGTCCAGCAGTGGACATGATGGCTTCCCAGACTGCGAATTTTTTTTATTAGCCTCGATAGAATGGCTATTTTCCAGCACCAAATTGTAATAGTATTTGTCAGTAAATCCTTCTTGTTTTTGTTGTTCCTCCGATGATAATGTAAACATTTGAAAGCGTTCTTGGAACTTCCGAATCCACAAGGCCTAAGAATAACTGCAGGCACCATCTTGTGTTGAAAAGGTACATTAATTCAAAAATTGTAAGACTGCACCATCTGTTGTCGAATAGCAGTACTTTTTAAATTTTACGTAAAGAAGTGTACTAAATTGTTTTGACATTAGACCGATCGATTACAATGCGAACAAGTCTAATAATATAAATGTTTTACGACAGTAACAGATGCGACACTGCTTTTTGATTCTGCCGTATTAGATTTGTTATTTCGATTGACATTTTTGACGTGCCTTCAGTCCATTTCTTTGGAACGTCTATCGGAGCGGGAATGTAGAAATCTCGTTTGTTGATTCCAAGTGATTGTACCTGAGCGATACGCGGCCCTATAAATAATAATCACCGATCACGATGCCGCCAAGTAGCCTACGTGTTGTCTACGCGTTCGCCAGAGAAATGCACCCGAAAACGAGCGATGTTTTCATACAATACGGAACTGCTGGCTTCCGCACCAAGTAAGTTCAAAATAAAATTCCATAAAATCGGCAAGGGATTTCCCTTTCTACCTACTGGGAGTACCTAGATCTCTCTCGCCATTTGAATAGTTAATCTATTTTCGACACAAGACAACCTGTATGTGTGTCACGTCGACTAAATTCTCTGTGGAATGTTGCAATGATCCTACCTTTCCGCCGACTTCCAGTGTGACTCACCGAGATCAATTTATATTAAAATTATAACGGGAAGTCGTCGGGTCGGGCATGGTCGTTGACTCCACATTGTTTATATTTATATATGGCAAAACAATGGGATAGCTAGACTTCCCATCAGTCAGATACAATTCAGCAATATTACAAAATACCTACATTAGGCACATGAGCTACAGTTTTGCTAATTACACCTCTTAGGACAATAGCAATGAATCAGACCTTGAATGAAAAAATATACACACACATGGAACATCAATTAAAATAGTGACTAACAACTAGAATGTATGTACAGATATGTCTTTATTATAGTTTTGTTTTTACAATATTAAGTACCTACATAAATATTCAAGTATGACCCTGAAACCAAAACAGTGAAAGTTAAAACAAGTTAATACCCACTTCATAACTACTCTAATAAATAAGAGAAGCAATATTTAACATTATATGATAAACTAATAACTTTTACAAACTCAAGTTTTAAATTACCTGTAACAAATACAATTCTAATCTCATAGATTTGATTCCCACAATATATCATTCAAACATATTATATTAGGTACAGATAAAATAAATTTCTTTGATCCTAACCCCATAAAGGTGGGTGTATTTTAAAAATATGTATTTTGGCCTAATGCCAGGCCTCCCACTCAGAAAACACTTAATATTTATTGCTAACCCATTTACTACAACAATATTGATGGTTCCACTAAAATGTTAGAATGAAATAGCATACAAAAAGAACATAACTTTTAAAAGAACCTAGGCGACAGAGTATTGCTTGGAGTCTCCTAGGCATGTAAACATAAAATATTTTTGTAGTGTGAAAATGTTTTTTTTTTATTATTAAAAATTTAGTGTGTTTGACTATATCTCACCTGATGGTAAGCAACGATGTAGTCGAGGATGGTACACGCAAACTCAAATAATGCATATTCACTCTCGCCTTGAAGATCCCCAAATTGTAGGAGTTGGGAAACACAGGTGCAGGCAAGGAGTTCCACTCCATTGCTGTCCGCATAATAAATGAGGAGGCATAATTCTTCTTGCGTATAGGCTGAATATCAACAACAAAAGGGTGGAACCTCCCCCTGCATCTCCTTGACCAAAGGTGGAATGGAGCTGGGGGAATGAGAAATGATTTCTCAGAAATGACACCTATTTAGATTAGTGGTGGGTCTTAAGACGGTTTTTATGTGAACCAAATGAAAAAAAATGATGTTTTTAACTGGTTTGATTAAACAACAACCAATTCAACCAAAATGTTGACGAATAATCACCAAGCAACTGACACTGTATTTTGTTTGTTAAGAATTGTTTGTTGAACCTTTATTGATGGATTCGCCTTAAAGAGAAAATGGTTAACTCGTTGTCAGTAGAAAAATGGTTGATAAAAAATAGTTCATTGAATCAACACCCACTCGTAATCTAGATAAACTTGGAATATAAAACATATAGATATCGCTCACTTAAAGTACCTATGCAATACTCTATGTATATTACAAATTATAAGTCCTGTATTGTTTTTTGGCATGCAATAAAGTATATTTACTTACTTTACTTACCTATTTATTATTTTTATAAAAAGTGTTGAAGATTGAATAGTTATTCAATGAAAATGTCACTCATGATATTTCCTTCCCAAATCCTTGATGTAAATGATACTAATTCAAAATACTAAGTGAATTGTAATAACTAGATTTAGATAATGTGGCAATATAAGTTAAAACTGCAGGCCTATTTGTTATTCAGTGAACCTTGTACCTCTCATTATTACAGGCCCTAAAACAGCTATTACACTATGCTTGGAACAACAGGCTTTTATCAATATTCATTATTCTTTAGATGTCTTCAATCCTTAAGGGTCCCAAGGCGGCTCGAGTTTCCGTACAAACATAGTTCTGCTTTAATACAAAAACTACATGCCACTGCTGGATTGAATCCAAACTTTGCCAATATATTGAATAAACACATGTTGATGTTTGTAATTAGTTTTTGATGAATTAATGTAAGTAAGAGAAGTTTCAAACTTTCAGTACAAAATTCACTTAAGCTTTCATTTAGTTATGTTCCAATTTACTACAGTGAAAACTAATTACAAACATTGATATGTGTCTACTCAATATATTTACAAAGTTTGGATTCAATCCGAAATGTAGTTTTTGTATTAAAACAGAATTACATTTGTATGGAAACTCAAGCTTCCTGGGGTTACCTTGAAGAAAATTTGAAAAATATACATTTAGTAAACATCTTGCTAAATTACAAATGTATGTTAGGTACAGACAGAAGTAAGGAAATAGTACAAACAGATAAGAAATGCTCTTATCGCTGTGATAGGTACTTACTTAATTACTAATATTGGCAATTTTAATTAGTTTTAATTGTTTGTGTCATATAGATAAGTAAATCAATACATAAATAATACTATATTTTATTGAATAACACAGACAGTAGAATATGATCTACATATTTATACAGGGTGTAACATAAAGGTGTGGTGATACTTTAAGGTGGGCTTGTACCCATCAAACTGAACAACTTTTTCCATGGAACCCATAGTCAAATCGCAAAAAAAAATTTGGCTCTCCCATACTAACTCGATCAGCTGTTATGCCAACTTAGTATGGGAAGTTCAAATTTTTTTTTGCGATTTGACTATGCGTTACTTGGAGAAAGTTGTTCAGTTTGATGGGTACAAGCCCACCTTAAAGTATCACCACACCTTTATGTTACACCCTGTATAAGGTCCTTGTGAAATTAATCCATGAGAACAATTCACATATGTTCATCTTGGCTCAAACTATGATTCCCTGTACTGTGGGAAACAGAGTCATATCAGCTCATATACGTCCCCACCGAGGGGCTCGAGCCTACCCTGAATTAGGGCGATCGGGCCTTAGTCGACCACGCGGGCCCAGTGCGGTTCGAGTTTCTTCTCACGTGTGTGTAGGTTTCCTCACGATGTTTTCCTTCACCGTTAAAGCAATCGGTGATTATATGTACGTAAGTTTCGAAAAACTCATTGGTACATTGGCCGTCCGGATTTGAACCCGGCACCTCATACATACTACATACATATATAGATTGATTAATTACCCAGACACAGAGCAAAAACGTGTGCGTCACACAAATGTTTGTCCTGAGTGGGGATTGAACCAACACTCTCAGCCCAGCAGGCAGGAGGCTGCCACTGGACCAATGAGGTGGCCAAATTACCTGTTTTTTTTGAGAAAAGCTCATAAATCTGAAAAAAATCCCACATGAAACCTATAGGTATACAGTGGCAAAAACATTTTTAGACCTCCCATACAAAGTTCACTATCAGCTGATCAATTTAGTATGAGTTCACATTTTTTTTCAAATTAAGTACCTATAGGCTCTTTAAGTTGTAGCTCTAACCTCAAGTTGTTCAGTTTTATGAGCTGTATTTTGTTTTTATTTTATAGATCTCGCCATATTTACCAATACAGTGTGACCTCGCTAATCTGGTACTAACACAGGCACTAAAGATACCAGCTTAGTGGAAAATCTAATTACTGGAATGAAGGTTCTAGAACAACAAAAAAACGTAATCACTAAATAGACTAACGCTACCAACATCTCAATTGACAATGCACTCGATTAGCCCATTTGTGATGTCTGTAAAAATATATATTAAATTACCTAAGTACAAAAGAAAAAGCGAAGCCAAAAGTAACAAATTTATACAGCAATTTTTTTTTACACAATAAATGCTATTAAAAATAAATAACTGAAAGTAATATAAAAAAAATTATACTCAATAGTACTTAATATATAAATATCCATTTTACTCTACAAAATTATTATTATTGTTATGTATATACCTAATATTTTACTATACTCCTCCTCTCTCCAAATATTGTTGTGCCCAAACTGAGTCCATGAAGCACTTTTATTCTCTCTAACACCTGTAAAAACTCATGGATGCAATAAATAATTGAGTATTAAATATATAATGGCCTTTTGCATTTAAGGGTTCCGTACTAGGTAACAGACTCTATTACTAAGCCTATGCTGTCTGTCCATCCGCCTGTCTTACTGTTCGACTTTTAAAGGGCTGTATCTGTTAAACCATAATAAATAGCCGGCTGATATTTTCACAGAATATATATTACCAGCTCTTTCCCGCGGCTTCGCCCGCGTGGACATCGTTTTAATGACTGTCTTTAAGGGTGATTAGTAAATTATGTCGTTTCCCACCTACTCAACCATCTCTGTGCAAAAAATCACAACAATCGAGTATTTTTTTAGTTCCCTCAGGAACTGCACCAGATTATGCTATTTTCCCGGGATAAAAAGTAGCCTATGTTCTTTCCCGTGACACAGTCTACCTGAAAGCCAATTTTCATAAAGATTAAGGCGTTGAAGCGTGAAAAGGTAACAAACAAACAAACACATTTTCACATTTATAATATTAGTAATATTATATTTTTACTATTTATTCTGTACTTGTATTTTGTAATTTTTGTAATTGTACAATAAAGCATATTTGATTGATTGATTAGTAAGGATATTTACTACAAATCATAAAAACTGTCCAATTGTGAGTCATACTCGCGCTAAAGAGTCCAAACTAATTAAAAAAACTGGCCAAGTGCGATTCAGACTCGCGCAAAGTAGGATTCAGTAGCACTGTATGAGTATTTAAAAAAAAAGTTTTTGCGGTTGGTACTTGAACATTTTGTATGGTATATCTATGAACTTTTTGTAAATCCAATTGCATGTCTTAAGGGTCCCCACCCCACGAGGCTCGAGTTTCCACACAAATGTAGTTCCGCTTTAATACAAAAACTACATGATGGATTAAATTCAAACTTTGCGAATATATTGATTGAGTAGACACATATCGATATTTGTAATTAGTTTTCAATGTACTAATACAAAACAGAAAAAAATATGAGCAGTTTCAAACTTTAAGTACAAAACTAATTCAAGCCTTCGTTAGTTATGTTTAAATTTGCTATGATCAGAACTAATTACAAACATCGATATATGTCTACACAATATATTTGCAAAGTTTGGATTCAATCAGGCATGTAGTTTTGTATTAAAACGGAACTACGCACAGAGGAGTATTCGACCTTAAAATCCGGACAAAATGATTTCTGTCTGTTATTTTATTGGATTTTTTTTCCCAAAATAGCAACAAACTAACATGATTCAATGTTACAAATCATAGAAACATTCAAAAAAATCATAAAAAAAACACTTAAGCCATCACCTCAATCACTCACAACTTGCCATACTGAGTTATAATTTTTTGAGTTTCATTAAATTACCTACAAGATTTAGACTGTCTTAAAAAATGTTGGCAAGATGGGTGTTGTATTTTTATTTGAATAGCATAGCAAGATGTATAACTAACTTATTTAAAAGGAAATTATTGTCCGATCATGCCCGGAACTAGTAAAATCTTTTTTAAAAGTATTTATTCCAATACATTAATATTTTATGATTTAAGTCATTTCACCTAAAAATGAACTAAACATGTAGAAAAACATCCCGAGCTGCAGTATCAATTGAAAATCTCCCCAAAAATGATTACGAAAAACTCAAAACATAAACGGCAAAGTGGTTGAAATTGAGGGCGTATCGAAAACAAAGACGTGTGTATTCAACATTCGACTAGATTCTGCTGCACTGTGAGCAGGCGATTTCCAGGCCATTTTTAGAACTGGTTTATGATAGATACATTAGTGAGGTGTGCAAATAGTGCAAATTGAATGCCTTAACATAAAGGTTTTTTTTTCGACTTTCGTCCGGATTTAAAGGTCAAATACTCCTCTGTGCTACGTTTGTATGAAAACTCGAGCCTCCCGGGGGCCCTTAAGTTAGTCGACTATTACTCCTAAACTAAGAAAGTCTACTGAGCCGTGATAGTTTTCCTTTAAAATCGGTTATATGTCCAAATATTTACAATTTTTTTTAGAAGTCCTGAAACAGTGATTTAGCAGACTAAACAGTGGGGAGAGGGAGGACACTTGACTTTAACAAAAATTAGCACTTTAAAGCTTAATATAAACAGAACCCCGAATCGAAAAATAATTTTAGAAAACACTCAATAGTTTCGTAAGACCTATTCAACGATACCTGACATGATAGGGTATGTCAACAAAAAAAATCACCCCCTCTTTACATGTAGGGGGAGGTACCCAAAAAAATATTTTAAATATTTTTTTACTACTTTGTTGGCGTGATTAATATGTATATGCATACCAAATTACAGCTCTCTTATACTAATAGTCTCTGAGCTAAGCCGTGGACAGGCGGACAGACAGACAGACATGGCGAATCCTTGTTGACTACGGAACCCTAATAGTACATTTTTGTCGCGTTCTATAATGACTACTTTGCTGGTCGCGCTGATGATGGCCGACAGCGCAGCTACAGGCCGACACAGCGCAGCTCCAGGCCGACACAGCGCGGTCAGCGTGCAGCAAGGGCTGCAATGATGGCCAAGCTGGAAGGCCTAGAGCGTAGCTAGGCTAGCTCGAGGCAGTCATAGCGTGACCAGCGAAGCAGTCATTGTGGGCCAAGGCTTGTATAGTGCTTTACTCACAAATGCAAGTATCTAATCTAAATAAAACCAGCAAGTAATTTAAATAAAAACAAAATTTTCGCTGAACCGCGCTTTTATTACTTCTTTGTTTTTTTCTAAGCAATGGTAGTTGGAACTATACAGCCAAATATGGAATAAAATCTTTATCTATAAATACAAACAGCTGAGTTTTAAATAAAATCTTTTTGCATTTGATTTTTTAAAACGTTGAAACCTCAAAATAGCGGCTGGCAATGTTTTGCCGGCCTGTTAGAGCGGCCAGCAAAACTTTTCCGGCCGCTCCTTGAAACGGAACGGCAAGGTCGAATTTGCTCAAACAAGGTTGTCAAAATAATGACCACATTACATGCATTTTTGAGTAAAAATAATACTTTCGCGGTCGCGCACTAATGTCTTGTTTGAAATTATCATTGTTGTACTTGTGTGGAGAGATGTGGTGGTTCAGTTATGTTCAGTTCGCGAGTCCGACTCGCACTTGGCCGCTTTTATTTTACTTGCTTTCTCCTTTTTTAAAAACTTTCTCACACAAGTTTCTAAGGACTTTAGATTGATAGATGTCTTTCTGAGCCAAGGATGAGTGAAGTAGTGTTAGTGCAAGATCACAGACACGCTACCAGTATGGTAAAGTATCGGATTAGTGAGACCCTACTGTGTTTAAAGTTAAAATTAGTTGTTTACTCAGTCATGGGTGATTGAACTCATAAATTGACACAACATACCTGTAAGACTGACTATTCACGAAAAATATGCCAGTATTTTTGAAATGCTGCCATAAAATTAGACATGTTGAGAAACAAATGTCATTGGTTTAAAAATAATGTTTATTTTCCAGGGCCAGCCTGTTGGAGCATGTTGTGTATCGAATGGGGTTGTTGGCCGTGATCCGCTCCAGGGTCAAGAATGGTAAGTTCTCTTCTTCCTCTGACCCTTAAAGAGGGGCAGGGCACAAAGCCAAATGTTAGTCCTACCTGCTCACGCATGATTGTTATCTTGCGATCCCGCTAACGCTAAGAAAACAAAGCGGGGTCCACAGTTTTCATTTAGTAGATCGAAAACGAAAAACTTAAAACAAAATGGTCAACGCTTGTTGGACCATGCGAAGGGTTCCGTAGTCTTTTCAAAAAATAAATGTAAATTGAAAAAAAAAATGAGTTAATTTTTCATTTGGTATAGAACATTTTGTATCTATGGACATTTTATAAATCCAACTGCACATCTTGGCGACTATTACTTCTAAACTAAGAAATCATACTTAGCCGTGATAATTTTCCTCTCAAATTAACTTTTTCCAATACTATTCAGATTTTCTGAAAACCGCTGGTGGGTGGTTGAAGGGGGGGGGGGGGGAATATGTAACTCTAACAAACATCATCACTTAAAAACTCAATATTTCGAATCATCCCAAGAAAATTTTCTTTGCAAAACATAAATACCTAGATTTGACAGACCCGTTCAGAGATTACCTTTAAAAATCACATTTACATGGAGGTACTGAGCGGGGTTAGCCTATGTCTCCTGAAATTCCATTCTAACTATTGATGAAAGAATTTTTTTAAATCAGATCGGAGTAGTTTCGAAGATTACCTCCTACATACAAACATAAAAACTTTACCTCTAATATGTAATATTGTTGTTTTCCAGGTCGCGCAATAGGCATCATGATAACCGCCTCCCACAACCTGGAGCCTGATAACGGCGTGAAGCTGATCGACCCTGAAGGAGAGATGCTGGAGCAGAGCTGGGAGGAGATTGCCACCACGTTAGCCAATGTTAGGTTAGTGAAACGTTTTTTAACTAAATCACATTTTTTTGGAAAACGGAATAAAATGACGTTTATCATCATCATCCAAGCCGGAAGATGTCCACTGTTGAAAATACGCCTCCCCCACAGCAGCACGATTTCAAGCCAAATGCATCCTGCATAAGCGTAAGGAAACGTGCACACACCTGCGACGAAACTCGAAGGGTGTGTGTGAAGTCGACCAAACCGCATTGGGCCCGCGTGGTCGACTAATGCTGGATCGCCCTAATTCAGGGTAGGCTCGAGCCCCACGGTGGGGACGTATGTGAGCTGATATGATGATGATATATCCAGTGGCATTCTACGAGCCTTACTACATACTTCCTACATAGAGTTATGGTTATATTATCTGTCCACCGGCGGGGAGCCGTCCAACACGACGTCTTCCGGCCCTTGGTTGCCATTCGAAAACCTTTCTCCCCCATCGTTTATTGATACTGCGTGCTACATGGCCCACTAATTCATTTTGCTTTTTCTATGAGCTCTGTTGGTGATCTCAGTTATTGGACGGATGATTACCTCTCTCGGATTCAATCACGTGAAAAAAAAAAGAAAATGACGTTTTCAAAGTGAAGGGTGGCGCTGGCCAGAGTCACACATCTAGTATCTCAATGTTTCCGGAAGTGTTACCAAAGTGAGAAGGAACGCCGAACCCAAAATAAATGCACTTCAACATTTTTATTCTTTTTTTATTCATTTTATTTTTTATTATTGTCTTACATTATCACGCATTAGCTTCTTTTTTTTAATAAAAATTTGAGTGCGTTTGGTTGCACCTCACCTGATGGTAAGTGCCGATGCAGCCGAGGATGTAACACGCAAGCTCAAATAGTGCATATTCACTCACGTCTTGAAGATTCCTAAATTATACGAATCGTAGAATACAGACGCCGGCAGGGAATTCCACTCCTTAGTGCGTAAAGGTGGAACATTAACGACAAAGGGGTGGAACCGGCCTCTGCACCTGGTCGTCCGATGATGAAATGGAGAGGGGGGAATGAGGTCGTGAAGCTCCAGGGCACACTCCGAAATGAATCCTGTAGAACACCGATAGACAAGCGACTTTACGGCGATGCTCGAGCCTTTGGAGCATGTTTGATACAAGTTCCTCGTCGCTAATGAGTCTCCTAGCGCGTCGGTCGATAGAATCCAAGGTACCAAGCTGGTAACGAGCCAATCCGTCCCATAAGTGAGAGTACTTCATACATGACCGAACTTGAACTTCGTATAATATTAGAAGCTGCTCTGGTGTGAAGTAAAGTCTCACCTTCGAGAGGATACCAAGCTTTTAGGCAGCCGTTTTGCCTTGGATTCAATGTATCTCCCGGAATTCAGATCGGATGTTAAATCTACGCCAAGGTGCTCAAGATGGTCGGAGATCTGAATATATTCATCTCAGAAAGTAGGAATCAGGGTAAAAGGACTCCTTTTCGCAGTAAATAGACACGCCTGCGTTTTAGAGGCATTAAACCTAACAAGTTTGGCATCGCCCCAGTCAGAGACTGCTTTGAGTGTTAGGTTCACGCGCTCAATCATGGCCTCTCTCTGAGATAGTATATCCGGACCCCTAGCTCGAGCACTAGACAAGTATCTCTCCGCAACCGTGCCGTCGTCTGCAGATCGTTTATATGCAGCAAAAACAAAGTTGCGAAGAGAACTGAGCCTTGAGGTACCCCGGTGGCATCAATAGCCAATAGGTCAGACGAGCAGCCATCGACAAACGCTCGAATGAACCATTCCCTCAGGAAGTCAGATATCCAGTTGCACAGTAGGTATTCCGTAGGAAGGAAGCTTACCAATAAGACTAGCATGCCAGACCATTTGTGTTAAAAATGAAATGAATTGTAGTAAAGGATGTAAAAGGAGATTAGGATGGATTAGAGCTAGACACTGCAAGTATTAATTAGGAAAGAGAAGCCGGACGTTACTCGGGGCAAATTACTAGACTTTTAGATCAAGGACCGTATACCAAGACTGTTAAATCAAGGACCTACCAAGGAATTTTTCGGAAGTGCAATAAAAATGCCTTTTTCATAATGGACAGAACAACAGATTTTATTTGAAGGGATGAGTTACGTGTCACACATAGTTCACTACATGGAATGTTTACATTCGCAGATAAGAGAGTTTTTTTCACAGTAACACTTCACAAGCTAACTGGCCAGTTACTACGTACCGCACTAAATGAAACGTAGGGGTCCATCAATGGAGACCCTGGGAGCAATAACTTACCAGGGGTGATGTAGGTTGCCGAGAGGCAATTTGGCCTCATCAGTCCCCGACGTGGGAAAGGTTATAGGAGACCTCAGGGCGTTTGATGCCACTTGAGATCTGCATTGAAAAAGAGTGACGTTATTACCGTCTGTGAGTCACGATGCTAGGTACCCTCACAGGTTTTTAACACCTTTGTCACAAAATTACGTGGTTTTCTGGTCCCACTCTAAAATTATTCACTGCTCGACATGCGAGAACACACTGTTAGGTTACTACATGGCGTGAATTATAAAAATAACAAAATATAAGTGAATGGCTTCACTTAGAGACTAATTACGAGTATGACTCCGTGTGTTTTGAAATGTGGCCCTGCCACATAAAAAGATACAACCGGCGCCTGATGGGAGAGATTAAAAAAGAATTCACATGATTCAATCTTCTTGCGATCCGACTGCCAGCCGTGATACCGCCCGCAGTGTCTTGTCAAAACATTTTTTTTTCTTCTACGCTAACTAAACTCGCCTGTACGTGTGGACGCAAGTTGCGAATTAACTCGCTACTTAACTGCACTGCGTGTAAATCAGCCTTTAGATCAAAACAGTTTAGTTGTCGTCGGGGTGCGGGAGACGTTCGGGGCACTGGCGGATGGACTTGCACTTGACTGTCCGAAAAAAAAAATAGAACATTCTATTTACTGTGCTTAATCGTCAAGTTACTACTTAACTAGCAAATCGCCGTCCAAACCAAACGACGATTAGAACTTAACTCGCCAAAACCGCGAGTTAAGTCGCTACTTAAGAGGACTGTAAACCCAGGGCGAAAAAACTACTTTTCATACAAACGGCGATAACGATTTTCACTTTTTAAATGTTAACCGATGTAGACCAATTTTTGACAGGTTGTCAGTCAGAACAAAAGCTAGGCTTAACCGATGTAGACCAATTTTTGACAGGTTGTCAGTCAGAACAAAAGCTAGGCTTAACCGATGTTGACCAATTTTTGACAGGTTGTCAGTCAGAACAAAAGCTAGGCTTAGCGGATGTAGACAAATTTTTGACAGCTTGTCAGTCAGAACAAAAGCTAGGCTTAACCGATGTAGACCAATTTTTGACAGGTTGTCAGTCAGAACAAAAGCTAGGCTATAAGACTGACAAGCTTTTAAAAATTGGTCTGAATCGGTTAACATTTAAGAGGTGAAAATCATTATCGCTGTTTGTATGAAAAGTCGCAGCTTCACAATCCTCTTTAGGGGGCTTAACCAATCTGAAACGCTTGATTTTGAGGGTCTCTAGTGAAACTTAGTCACAGCTGGTGGCCGACAATGTTAATTCAAAATAAAGTTTACTTAGTGCTTGATGTCGTCGTATCGTTTGATTTAATTTAGTTGTTGTATAAAAAAACTGGCTCTGTCGAATATATCCGAAAATACTTTTTTTTTAAATATTTCTTACATTTTTCTTGTTATCTTAATTCAGGAATAATATGATTCAACTATTCATTAATTTTACAGAATATTGCTCTAAAATATCTGTATTGCTCACACAGGTAGTCGTAACCGCCCACGTCACGGTGCGCACCATTATGAACGTTATTTCAGTGCCGTTTCCGATCGCAATTTGTAATGACGCGAATCAAGCTGCTAATTTAAGGTATAGGTCACGCCAAACTTTGTTATGGCTCTGAAGTTGGTCGCAAGACGCGTCGCAGTAGCAAACTTTGGGTGTTAGTGGGACATAAAGGTACCTACTACTCGGTTATATCGGCGCAGTAAGCACTCGCATCACAATGCAGATCAGTTTAAAGTAAAGTTTGGCGCGAGCTTATAGGTTAAGCCCTTAACTAAACTGCATGTAAATCAGCCTTTAGGTTGGTAACGATGTTAAGCCTAACATGTAAATTTTGGTGCTTTTGTGGTTACAGCGACAATGACTTGGAATCGACGACGGAGCAGGTGATCAAGCAGGTGGGCGCTGACATGGCGCTCAAGGCCACCGTCTGCATCGGCATGGACACCAGGTAATATACGTTTTTACCTTAAACGTGATTACTGAAACATTTTGAATTTAAGGTTGTCACTATACTGATTTCTCTAAAATATCTAGACACACAGCAACCAGACCGACCGACCAGTAACTTTAAATCTGTTTGACCTACCTCGTGTATAACCTGATATCAACCAAAGAAAAGCATAATTAAAACAAACTTATTAGGGATTTGACAGTTTTAAAACGTAAAGTCCCTCAGATCAAATAAAACCTCTTTTTTGTTCACAATTGGTAAGCCCTTGGCATCGTCTCGCCTGATGGTAAGTGACGATGATGCGGAAGATAGAAGCAGGCTTACCAAGATTTTCCAACGCAATGGCTATCTTATCTTCATGTTGGAACACATCAGTGTTGTTGGATTGATGTTAGGCGTATAAAAAGTGTCAGTCGGACTTGTGAAATTCGGGTTCCTTATCACTACTCTCTCTATCTCTCTCTTTGCCTAGCCCTAAGGCAAAGTTTTTATAACTATGATCGAAGGTGCACGGTCCGTGAGCCGCAAGCGACTCGCGAACTGAAATTTGAGTTTTTCCCCGGTCCCTCTGGAACTACCTATGCATTTTTCTGGGATAAAAAGTAATCTCTAAAAAGTATTCTCCGCCATTCAATTTAGCGATATGCCAAATTTTAACGCAACCGTTTGAATAGGTAGCGTAAAGGAGTAACAATCAAACTAACAATAATTACAATACAGTTATAACAATAAAAATAGGTACATTAAAACCCAAAATCATTTAGGGATATTATAAATTGCATATCAAATAAATAATCGCCTACTCATCATTTATATTCTTTTTTACATCAAATAACTTACTTCACTACAAATAAACTAATTGTTTAACAAAACTCAAACTGCAGATAATTCGAAATTATACATCAATATGACATTACTTTTTTCCTCATAATGCAATACAGTTAAATTTATTTTTGTACAAAAATACTACATACATAGCATAAATACTGACTGCACAGCAAATTTTCCGCTGCGTGTACGTTCATATAAATGGCCGTCATAAAAAAAACTGTAGGTTGGGTTCGGTCAGGTGTTCTTTTTCAGTCACAGCGCGCGAGCCGAGCGAGCGGAGCGAGCGTGCCGCGGCAGCGGCCGGCGAAGCGCCAGAAGGGACATCGCTCATGTATACAAATTCTGTCACAAAAAAAATTAAGACGACTGTGACTAATAAAATGCTGTTTTATTTAGAAAAACTGCAGTAAATAATATAAAAATAGAAGCTATATTTAAAAGAAAAAGAGTTAACAGGTATAATGTGCTTTAAGATTATTAGCTGTGCATTGATGAAAAAGCTTTTGCTTTAGGAAAAATTGCTGTACGCTGCGAAAATAAATTGTAGTGTGTTTAGTGATATTTTGAGTTGAATATTTAGAGTTAGTGCAATCAGTAATTTTGATGGGAATTTGGAATCTTATTGCATAGAAAAAGGATATTTTTTGATTTGCGTTTAAATACTACCCAATCATTTATAGTCGTCATTCGGCAAAATGGTACAGTTGTTAATATATTTGTATTTAACTTACCTCTTTATACGGTATTTTTTTTTCATTATTTAAACTTCATTTACTTTTGTTTTTAACTAACATGGATGTTTTATTCCTTTTTCGACCCACATTTGTTTACTTGTTTGATGATGACCATAATGATAAAATAATATTCAAGTAGAGCAACTTTCAAGATACATAAGATCGTCATAAGATCTGCGAGTGGGAAAGGGAGCAACCGTGCGAGTGAGAGGTAAAATCACGTCGTGCTATATACGCGTTTCTTGTTTTAAAGTGTCGTTTAATTTATGTTTTTTTTTATTCACAATTGGTAAACCCTTGCCAACATCTCAAGTGACGATGTCGCCGAAATTGGAAGCGGGCTTACCAAGATTCCCCAATGCAATGGGGAACTGGCTATCTTATCTTCATGCCGGAACACACCAATGATATCAACATTGATATTTGGCGGCAAGACTTAGATAATATGATGTTTGATCAATGGTAGTTAAAATGATTCTTTCAATACAGTTTTTTTTATTTTAATACTTAATAGTTCTTTAATAAGTCGTTATAGTGTGACTAAGCTTAAAAAATATTAAAAAAATGTTTCATCAGTGGTCCAATTCATAAAAAATTAACTATTTAAACCACTTTAAATAAAAAACTAAAGCATAAAGTAATGAGATAAGATCATTGTAGAAGATTTGTCAACTAATGTTTCCTGAATATTTTTTCGTGTCTTTTCCATATTTTTAACGTGACGAGTGAAATAATAAGACCCTCAACGCGTAGAACGTAAATATAGATATGTTTGAAGTCTAAAAAAGCTATTCAAAATAGCATCAAACCAAGTAATAAAAAATGTTTTGAATTTTTTGAATCCCGCACTCTCAACAATCGTAGATTGTATTTCATTTATATTATAGCTTTTTGAAATGCAAAAAAATCTTTCTTATTCTAATAATTCTGCAATGACACAGATTTTTAAGAGTTTGGCGCCTTAAAATGCTTTTAAGTTTTAAGACAGGGATATACGGACATAGATTTCTCTTATTCGTTCGTAAATGAACGGATCTTTTTATAAAACAACTTCTTGTTTTAAAATTATCGGTATACTGGACGGCGGCAGCAGACGGACTTCTTAAGGAAAAATGTAAAACCGCCCATAAGCAAGTCGGACTGGCGCACCCAGGGTTCCGTACCACCAAAAATATATTATATACCAAAAATATATTATTTAATTGAATAAATAGATAAGACATAAGACATTTATTGATTCCTTGTCACCAAACACACATACATAATATTGGGAATAAATTAAATAAAAGGAGAAAAATAACAAAATATTAGTACCTAATATTACAAGTAGAGAAACAACTATCAAAGTATGATGCGTGTGTATGTGTGTGTGTCTGTGTGTGTGTGTGTGTGGTGCAAGAATCACGGACCGCGCTCAGCGTATACTGCGTGCGGCTTATGCTGCAAGCGCTGGTTTTCAGCGTGGTCCAGGGCTGCTGCGATTGCGCGCACAATGCGGTCAGCCGTGTTGTAGTAATATATATTAATTTATGATTTTGTAAACCTGCAAATAAAAATAAATACATAAAACCTGAAATACGTACAAAAATTCATGAATTCCAAAAAACTTAAATAAATATGTAAGGGAGCACCGTTCTATAACGGTTTATTATTCCAAAATATTTATCTTACAATTATTTTTCAAATAATAGAAAATGAGGAGATCCGTAGGAGAACCAATGTAACCGACATAGTTCGCAGAATCGCTGAACTGAAGTGGCAGTAGGCAGGACAGATGGCCGTTGGGGCAGTAACGTTCTCGAGTGGCGACCGCGCACCGGAAGACGTAGCGTAGGAAGGTCTCCCACACGGTGGACCGACGGCCTGGTGAAAGTTGCGGGAAGCCGCTGGATGCGGGCAGCGCAGGGCTGGTCGTCATGGAAATCCTTGGAGGAGGCCTTTGTCCAGCAGTGGCCGTCATTCGGCTGATATGATGATGATGAAAAGAAAATGTGCTACTACTAAATGGTGAAGCTTGAGGGATAGGGAGAATTAGCGATTACTCCACAGACAAGAGCGGTGCTCTTAAATAAAAGAAGAACAGGGCTTACCAATTGTGAATAAAAAAAACAACAAGAATATAAAACTAAAGGTTGAAAACCGTGCCCTTCCCAGATACACAAGTCCCCGGCTAGCAGCTGCCGCGGTCCATGGCGTGATGGCGCTAAAGGGCACGGCGCGGGAGTTCGGCATCATGAGTACTCCCATGCTGCACTACTGCGTCAAGTGCCGTAACGACAACAGCTACGGCATTCCCACTGAGGAAGGTAATTGATAAGGCTATTCGTCTCTTTTACTCACATTGTAGTTATAGTGTACGGCATTCCCACTGAGGAGGGTAAGGGTATAAGGCTATCTGTCTTTTTTACTCACATTGCAGTTATAGTGTACGACATACCCACTGAGAAGGGTAAGGGATAAGGCTTCCTGTCTCTTTTATAGTTACAGTGTACGGCATTCCCACTGAGGAGGGTAAGGCTTTCTGTGTCTTTTATAGTTATAGTGTACGGCATCCCTTAGAGTATACATAAGCTAAAGCTATAGAGCACGGGTATCGCTCCAGTCCGTTGTGTCGACCGTAAGCAAATGTTTTATAGATACTTAGCTATGGTATAGGGCTATTATAGTGACGTTCTATGCGTGACAAAATATCTGTAGAAATGTCGATAGTTGGAATTACGACTCTAGTTAGCGGAATGTAATGAATCATTAGGTTCGGTTCGCTATGAATACAAATAAAACAAATAAATAGAAAATAGTAGGTCACATTTAATCAATTGTAAAACCCTTTATTATTGTCCCTTAAAAAGCGTTAATTTATTTAAGACTTGTCGTTTTATTTCCTTAATATTACATTTGCGTATTAGATATTTGTTTCATATGTCTACATATTTTTGTACCACTGCACGTATTAAATGAACCAAATGATTACTGCAGGGCGATTGTTGAAATATGTGTTCATGCAGACTTGTAAAAATGTCTTTTCCCTAGAAACAACTTCATGGTCTCAATGACTATACTAATACCTGTTAAATTAACATTCTTTTTAGGTGTTATGTTTTTTTTTATTACCATTTCCGTTTGCCTACAAATATTAAAAATGTCATTTGAAGGATATTTGAGACCACCCCTATCTTTTAATACAATAAACTTATGATAAAGGCTGTTATTTTTGGAAACAAGTGCATTTTGACATTTAACACAAATTAATGTGTTGAGCAAATACCGGACAACGTAGCCAGCTATGTATGAAATCACTTGCTTTGATGCTTCGGACAGAAAAGTCTCACACAAAACAACCAAGCTATCATCACAATCAGCCATGAATTTCGAGTCTATCATATGACTCGTTTCATCAATCTGTGATCTATACCCTTTAGTTGTAAGATTTATACTGTCTGTGGATGATGAACAATGCAGCAAATTTATATTTTCTAAAGGAAAACAAATTACCTTTATCAGGTTTTCTCAATTCCATGTGAATCAACAGTTTTTTGTATATAGCTTTAAACTACATGGCAGATGGATTTTTATTGAATCCGCCGTGAGACCTAAAGTGTAAACAACAAATAGTAAACACCGGCCAAGTGTAAGTCGTACCCGCGCTAAGGATCCCGAACCAAATGAAAATAATTACATTTTTCTGTCGCTCGCGTTGATGTCTTTATTAAAAAAAACATTGAAATGAATATAGATAGGTATCATTGTTATATTTGTGTTATGAGGTGTGATGGTACGGAACCCTCGGAATGCGAGTCTGGCTCACACTTGGCCAGTTTTTTTATATATATATTCCGCCTTAATTTGCTTGTTTTGATAGGCTAAGTCACCACCCAAGTGTTCTGATTGTTTACTTTTAATTACCTTGTATCTATAAATAAAAAACTATGATTTAAAAAATATAGTAATAGTTATTTATTTATAAATGTTTTTTAATTCACAATAGGTGAGCCCTTGGCATCATCTCACCTTTTGTTAAGTGACGATGATGCCGCAGATGGAAACGGGCTTACTAAGATTCCCCAAAGCATTAGAGAACTGGCTAACTTATGTTCAAGCCGGAACATATCAGTGCTATCAACACTGATGTTTGGCGGCACTTAGATAAGATGGTGGTAGCTAACCAGGCGGGCTTAGAAAATGCCCTTCATATCAGCTCATATACGTCCCCACCGAGGGGCTCGAGCCTACCCTGAATCAGGGCGATTAGGCCTTAGTCGACCACGCGGGCCCAGTGCGGGTTGGTCGACTTCACACACAACCTTCGAGTTTCTTCGCAGGCCTGTGTGCAAGTTTCCTCACGATGTTTTCCTTCACCGTTAAAGCAATCGGTAATGATATGTACGTAAGTTTTTGAAAAACTCATTGGTACATTGGCCGTCCAGATTTGAACCCGGTACCTCTGGTTAGATGGACCGAGTCGTTACCGGTTGAGCCACCGACGCTTTTAATTTAGAAAATGCCCTACCACTAACCAAACCGAGTCTTGCAAGTTGACCTCGCTGGGAATCGAATCCGCAGCCTCCAGGTGTGAAGCGAATGGACTAACCATTACGCCACGGAGGCGGACAAAAGTAATGTTATGGTTATGGCGGTTATGTAAAGTCTTACATACTAATTAAACATAATGATCGATTATTACTTCAAGATAAAGTTCTGGTACTTCATCTTGAACTAGTTTGCGAAGCCCTTTCTTGGTTTCCGATATATAAGATGAATTAAAATGAATAAAGCAGACGATACTTCGAATATTCGGCTCCCAGTTGGGTCTTTTTATCGCGTTGACCCATGCATCTATTATTTTACGGCTTTTCGGAAACCTAAGAAAAACAATTGATGTTATTATTAGCATACAATAAAAGTTTTATATGTTAAATAAAATCACGTCAAGTCCCGCTTTCAATTTGTCATTATTATTTAGTCACCAGATTATCTTAATAAAATATTTAGTGAGTGAATGCCCTATATTATGCATATAAAATAACAATATAAACAAGAAATTATCGTAACCGAAAATCCCTGCGGTACAACACTATGCCATTGCCAAGAAAAAATGGCCGGCGACAGCGTGCAGCGGTAACCCGCCCCGCGTCTCCCGCAACCCCTTTTGAGGCCCCTTTGAATTTTGCTAAAACAAGTTAATTAGTAATTAAATACTACTTACCTATGAAAAGAAATATTACTATTCCTTTTATTTTGCTTCCGGGAATCATTTTTACAAACCGGCACCGCACATTTCACCATATTTATCACAAAAAGAAACAAAATAATGCTCGCCGACTCGATATGACGCGTATTGTTTTGGTACTGATTGAGCGTGTCAAGGGCGCCCGGTGCCTGTTCATACTTGTGCTTACGGTTCATCCATAGTGGGTCGTGCTCTATAGCTTTAGCTTATGTATACTCTAAGACGGCATCCCCACTGAGGAGGGTAAGGGATAAGGCTTCCTGTCTCTTTTATAGTTATAGTGTACGGCATTCCCACTGAGGAGGCTAAGGGATAAGGCTATCTGTCTCTTTTACTCACATTGCAGTTGTGTCTGTCCTTTTTACACACATCTTAGTGCTACTGTAGCCGCTTCGCACGGTAGCCGCGCGAGCAATTTTCGATCGCGGAAAACTTGTATTTTAGGTCGCGGTCCTTTTTAACACCACCTTTATGGCAGCAGACGCGCGCGGCAGGCAATCCGTCGATCGATCAGGTTTGTGCGTGGCAACCATACACGATCCACGTCTACGTGCAGCTGCGGCTTTCATCATTTTATATATCAAAATCAGCATATCGGCTTAAATACGTCCCCACCGAGGGGCCCGAGCCTACCTTGAATTAGGGCGATAGGGCCTTAGTCGACCGCGCGGGCCCAGTGCGGGTTGGCCGACTTCACACACAACCTTCGAGTTTCTTCACAGGCGTGTGCAAGTTTTCCCACGATGTTTTCCTTCACCGTAAGAGCGTCGGGTAAACGTACATATGAAATGGAAATTCGAACACACATCGGTACGTGGCAGGGTTCGAACCACGACCGACAGGACAGGAGGTAGCAGCGCTGGCCGTTACGCCACCGAATTTATCATATTTATCACAAGAAATGGAAACGAAAGGTCAATCAGCTGATAGATTTGTATGAAGAGTTCAAAAATCGTTTAGTTAAGTGACTGTGTCTCTTGGGAAAAAATGTTCAGTATGATAAGGAGAAGCCCCAGTTATAACCCGCGCAAATAAAAATAAAACAATTTTTAAATGGCAGTGGTTATTTCCGGTAGAGTCAGCAAAATAGATTGTAAAATGTAAACGGAAATGGCCGTCGGAGCGGCCACACTGGTCGAGATCGCTGTAGCGAAGAACACATCGACACGAAAAGAAGAAGTGTAAACAATATTTTTTTTATTTACATTATTTTAGAAAACAAACAACTCAACTTTTCATACATATTTAACACTATTTACAACCTAATCTTTCTTCGCTAGGTTACTACGAGAAAATAGTCGGTGCATTCAAGGCCATCCGCCAAAAGCTTCCGGTTTTCGGGAAGTACAGCACCACACTCCACGTGGACGGCGCCAACGGGGTCGGCGGGAAAAAACTGAACATCATCAGGAAGACCCTGGATGGGGAACTGGATCTGGTTCTTCATAACCTTGGTGGGAACGGAGGGAAGCTTAATCTTAACGTAAGTTTTGCTGTCACCCTTCGCTTGATTCGCTCTTGAAGGATGACTTTACATTGTGCTTCGCTCACCTTGTCCGGGGTGAGAGTGAGCGAGCGATAGCTGAAAACTACACGAAAATACGATTTTTATATACTGTCAACACCATTTTGACATCTCGGTGACAGTTGAACTTTCCAATTTCTAGTTATCTGCCCCTCACACCAGGGGGCGTGCCGAGTTTATACCTTAAAAATAACCAGTCATGGCGCGCGCTGCCTCATTGGACTGTCTTTTGTTTGCGTGGTAGCCGTGTACTGCACTACCGCTGCGCCCGGACCTACCCTCACTTTGCGATCTCGAGGTGCTGAGTGGCTCGGCAGACGCACCCGTGTCACGCCAAAAACGACGCAGAACCCGCCGGAGGAGGAATAGGCCCTTAGCCCCCGCTTCCGCCGCCCCCACCCCCGCCAACACCACCACTGTGCCCTCCCAGAGCGACCTCCTGCAAGCTCTGGGAGTACTTCAGCAGTTGCTCGCCCCAACCGGGGCTGGAGCGGCTGCTAAGGGCCCCGCGCCCACCCAAGGACCCGCTCATCGTGATGGGCGGCGGAAGCAGCCACGTTAAGGAGGCGGCCTCGCCTCGGGAACGTTTCCCCGTAGCCCCCTTCGGGGGCAACGAGAAGAATACCACGGCTGCCTCATTGCGTGGTGAAAGCAACACGTTAACACGAATAAACGGAATCCCCATCAGTGAGTGTTCTGAATAACCGCTATCCGGCAACATCATGAGAGACTACGAGCGTCGGAGGAGAAGGAAGCGCCGTCTCTCTTCGTCATCGTATACCACGAGCAGCTATAGCTAGCTCCGAGGAGGATTCCACCGTTCGGAAACTCAGTTAAAAGAAAGATGATAATTTCATTAGGATTTAAGTATGGATATTTATAATGTTTAATGCACATGTAGGTATATAGACGTACTGTATGTTACTACCTATTTCCTTAGTTATAGACATATAACTCATATAGGATTCAAGGTGTGATGAAATGACCGTTCGAGGTGCGCACGACACAACCACTGGTACTGACCTTTATTAACAATCCGTACTTCAGAATAGAAGATACGTAACCATGGTATGCCGAAAGCGTAGTCTCAACCGTCGAAATATTTCTTAATCTGCTTAAGACATACACATAGCGATTAAGTTTTTCTCTCAGCGTCTATGTATGTTTTTCCCAGCTACAGCTATCGTCCAACGCAACACCTAGAAATTTTGTATTAGTAACCTCTTGTATATGTGATTCATTGCTATGTATGTAAGGTTTTAATATGTTATGTCTATTAGTGCCGAATTGTATATAAATTGTTTTATTTCAATTTACAATTAAGTAATTTTGGTCCATCTAATCAATTACATCCTTAATAATAAAATTACATTATTTATGTCAGTTTCATAATTGTTCGATTTAATATTATACGGTATTATGATGGTAATATCGTCTCAAAATAAATACCTTTTTGTAGTGTTACCTCAGTCGTATAGCAAAAAAACAATGGACCATCATTCCTTAGGCACACCACATTTATTTGCCATAAATTCAGATTTTGCTGAAGTAACACATTTTTTCATCCAAATGTCTTCTTTCCACAGCCTGAATTCTATTGCTTAAATAGGACGTAAACCAATCAAACGCACTAAATAGAACTTTGCCAAAGTAGTGGACTTATTTATAATATTATGTTTGTTACAAAAATCTACTAACCTTATCTTCATGGCTTTTTCAAAAATCTTAGAAAGCACTGGAACTAGTGTGATAGGTCTGTAGTTTTCCATGGATGTTCTAATTCTTTTTTTTAAAAAGGGTTTGACAATGTTTTTTTAAAAATTTAGGGAATACACCGTTTTGAAATGAAAGATTTACCAGATATACTAGCGATGCATTAAGTTCCTTAGCACAGTATTTAATCAGTTTAGTGGAAAGTTCATCAAACTCAGTTGCGTTTGTAATATTAAGAGAATTTATTTCGTTTTCTATTTCTTTTTCAATTAAAGGTTTTATAAAAAAAAAACTATTTGTCAAGTTAATTTTGTTTGTGTTTTTAGTTGGGTTTAAACGAGAATTCATTAAATTTATTGGGTAGTTTTTAAAAATTTTTGTTTTAATTACTGGGTCTGCTGTTTCTTCGTCTCCTATTATTAATTAATTTACAAATTTATCACTGTTTACATTTGTTTTAGCGTTTTGGATAAGTTTTTCATTGTGTATTTTTTGCAACGCATGCGAACACCTACGTAAAAGCCTAGAATTGGACCTGTACTGTTCTTTTTTTTCAGTAGATTTGCTTTAATATTGTTTACAGCGTAGCAATCTTTTAGTCTTACAGCTTTTTATGAGACCTTCTGTAATCCACTTAGGTTTACTGTAAGGGTTTGAAAGTTTTTTTTTTTTTGTAGGTGAAGCATAATTTGAACATTGTAGTGAGAAGTTCATGAAAAGATTTATTAATGTCAGATTCTTCATAAATGTCAAAAAATGATAATTTCTTAAGAATATTACGAAATATATATAATTTGTATTCAGAAAAATCCCTCACTAATATGTAATATTGAAAAGGATCAGTAATTCTGTTTTCGACTGATATATTTAACATCTGAGCCGTACAAATGATAATGGCAGACAGAGAAGTACAATACAATTACAACCTGGTGTGAGAAGCAAAGAGGCAGCGCGCGCCATGACTGGATTATATAAGGTACTAGCTTTTGCCCGCGGCGTCGGTCGCCCGCGTGAACATCGTTTTTATGAATGTCTTTGAGGGTGAGTGGTATGCTTACTATTTCACGCTTCAACCACTGGACGGTTCGGGATGAAACTTGGCACACATATAGGTTAGGTCCTGAAATAGGACATAGGCTTCTTTTTACCCCGGGAAAAAGTCTTGTTCCAACGGGAAAATCGATAAAAAATGCGGGCGTAGCCGCGGGCGGACGGCTAGTTTATATTGGTAAAGATAAATACGGTGCGCCCCATGGTGTGAGGGGCAGACAACTGTCACCGAGACGTCAAAACTGTGTTGCCGGTATACAAAAATCGTGTTTTCGTTTAGTTTTCAGCTATTGCTCTCTCACTCTTACCCCGGACAAGCATCAGGAGCACAATTCCGGTTTCATTGGTAGGTAAAACCGTTGCATTCTGACCCTTTTAACTGCGACTGTTAATTACCCTACTGATCGTTATAACGATCAAAATTGTTTGAATAATATTTCTTTTTTTATTTAAAATATTTTTTTTTTTAAGTTAGGAAAAGAATAACAAATCACATGCAATAAATATAAAAAAAAAATCAGTATAAAGTGGGTACGTAATCGAAGTCCGTTCAATGTCATTTCCTTAAGTGTTGTTTGAAACGGCTTAATATTGTAAACTTTTAATATTTTAAAATTTAAAGTCTATTAAAAAAACGGGTCAAGTGTGAGTCGGGCTCGCGCACCGAGAGTGCTGTAATTCCGTATACCACACAATGTGTTTGTGTTGTGTAATGTGTATTTTTGATACCAAAAAAAGCTTTTATTAATTTATAAACCTGTTTTATATATTTTTTATATAATATTTCTTCTATTTTGTTTTCTTTTCTTTATATTCACAGTGTGGCGCGGACTTCGTGAAAGTGTCGCAGAAGCCCCCAGTGGGCGTGGAGCACGTGCCGTTCCAGAGGGTCGCCTCCCTGGACGGCGACGGCGACCGCATCGTGTACTACTACCTGGATGACAAGTTGGTACCTAACAATACTAAATACACTTGGCGGCACAGTTAACAGAACACCAAATTTTACTCAATATATTTTCATACGAGCGTCGGTGGCGTAACGTCTAGGGCTGCCGCCGCCTGTCCGGGAGGTCGTGGTTCAAATCCTGCCACGTACCAATGTGATTTCGAATTTGGATTTTATATTGTACGTTTATTCGACGCTCTTACGGTGAAGGAAAACATCGCGAGGAAACCTGCACACGCCTTCGGAGAAACTCGCAGGTTGTGTGTGAAGTCGACCAACCCGCGCTGGGCCCGCGTGGTCCCTAATTTAGGTTAGGCTCGAGCCCCTCGGTGGGGACGTATATGAGCTGAAATGATATTTTTATACAAACGAGGAGGACCGTGCTGCTTCGCACCATTTTTTTTTCATTATTATTATGTACAGAGGCCAGCACATCAACCTAGACACTCGTAGTGCGATTCTGATCCATACGCAAACGGCATAAGAACGGCACAAAGTCCAAAGTGTCTAGCTTGATGTGCTGACCTCGATGGTGCGCGCTGGGCAACCCGCAAGCGGCTCGCCGTCGGTGTTGCGTGGTGTGCGAAAATGTGTGCGTTGAATGTTCACACCTAATTTTCATACATACTCCGAGCACTTTTTTTTTCTTTCCGACACCCATAAATGAAAGAACAACAACTACTCACAAAATGTACTGTGCGTTTTAAATGAGAAAATTGCGATTGCACTAACTTTTTAACTCACTACTTGTCAAAATTGTACTGTTTAAAAAAAAGACAAATTCTCTTTATTGCACACTAGCTGTTTCCCGCGGTTACGAAAAAGCTAATTCAAGCGAGTGTTCTTAGACCAATACGACTACGCGGTTCGTTTTGGTCTAAGAACACTCAATTAGAAACGGATATATTGAGACAGAAAGCAACGAAAATCGCGTTTGAGTCTCGGGGTTATAACTTGAGAAGGGCGAAAGTCAAGGGAGATTGTCAATACTTGATTATGAATTTGTGCTTCAATACCTATCATTAAAAAAAAAGTTTGATAGAACTGCCGGACGAACTCGAAATAGATTTCATATTTTTTTATTTATTTGTGAAAGTTAGGTGAGTTTTAATGCTTGAAGACAAGTCTATGCATAACTACCTTTCATTTAAAAAAAAACAAATCGGTTGGATGAATGGCCGGACAGTAATTAAAAAAACATGAAAATCATTTTGCTTGAAAATTAGTATGGAATTTGAGGCACCCTTTTGCCAACAATCATTGGTTTTTGTTGGAACTAATTTGTATTTTATAAACTATTTTACTTTGTTGAAAAGCTGATAAAATAAGGAAGTTTTTACCCTGTTTTGCACTCCAACTGCATTATAATTTTTTTCTGGAAAATCACAAAGCATTTAAACAAATGCGTTTTTCATACAAAATTAGAATAAACAAATGTTAATATCTCGAAAACTAACGATTTTTTATTAAGGTCATATTGTGATATTCTGGTCAGTACTGAGCTGGCCTATCAGCCCTCCAAGGGATAACGTTGACTTTTGGGACACCCTGTATATACTGTGGCTTCGAGGTCGGATGATCGTTGGAGTAGTAAAGTTCTCGAGTGGCGACCGCGCACCAGACAGAGTAGGAAAACCTCGTACCCGGTGGACTGAAGACCTGGTGAAGATTGTGGAAATCCTTGTGGGTGACTTTTGTTCAGCTGCGGAAATATTTCGGCTAATATGATGATAATTGATGAAGGATTACGAATTGTAACAATCTACCTATGTTACTTCTTTACAGGGAACAAATGCACCTACTAGATGGCGACAGAATCGCGACCCTACTGGCCAGCTACATTACGTCACTGCTGACGTCATCGGCCGCCTCTGACCTTACCCTTGGGTTAGTGCAGACCGCATACGCCAATGGGGCGTCTACCAACTACATCACTAAGGAACTGGTGAGAGAGACAGTGATACAGATATATACAAGTGTGAAAGAGAGGGAAAATGCTTACCTTGTGATCGACTCAAACTGTTAACTAAATAAAATAGCTGACATAGCTTACCGCCTCCGTGGCATAATGGTTAGCCCATTCGCTTCACACCAGGAGGTCGCGGGTTCGATTCCCGCTGGGGTTTGGTTGGTGGTAGGGCATTTTCTAAGCCCACCTGGCTAGCTACCACCATCTTATCTAAGTCTTGCCGCCAAACATCAGTGTAAACAACATTGATGTTTTCCGGCTTGAAGATAAGATAGCCAGTTCTCCATTGCGTTGGGGAATCTTGGTGAGCCCGCTTCCATCTTCGGCATCATCGTCACTTAAACATCAGGTGAGATGATGCCTAGGGCTTACCAATTGTGAATCCCTACTAATATTATAAATGTGAAAGTAACTCTGTCTGTCTGTTACGCTTTCCCGCAAAAACTACTGAACGGATTTGGCTGAAATTTGGTACGTAGACAGATTAGGACCTGGATTCAGACATAGGCTACTTTTTACCACGCTCGCGAGCCGCTTGCGGCTCGCGCACTGCGCACCCTCGAAAAGTCATAGAAACGTTGTCCACGCGGGTGAAACCGCGGGAAACAGCTAGTAAAAAATAAAATAAAAAGTTAATATTATTTGACTTACTAAGTGGTCAGCTGAGGAACAGTTTGAGCAATAATCACATTGCTTTTTAAAATCTGAGTGCAAATTTGAGTGCGTTTGACTACATCTCACCCGATGGAGAGTGACGATGCAGTCGAGCATGGGGCACGCAATCTCAAATAATGCCTATTCACTCTCGCCCTGATAATTCGAGCAGATAGACAGAATATCAATAACAAAGGGGTCCACCCCTCCCTGCGTCCCGTTGACCGAAGGTCAAATTGAGCTGGGGGAGTGAGGTCGTGTAGTTCTTGCGCACACATTTCATCATCATCATATCAGCTCATATACAACCCCACCGAGGGGCTCGAGCCTACCCTGAATCAGGGCGATCGGGCCTTAGTCGACCACCCGGGCCCAGTGCGGGTTGGTCGACTTCACACACAACCTGCGAATTTCTCCGCAGGCGTGTGCAGGTTTCCTCACGATATTTTCCTTCACCGTTTACCGAAATGATTTTGTGTAGTATATTACAACAATATTGTGATAGTATAAATGGAAAGTGGATAATCACTATAGCTTGGCTGTTCTATGATAACAAATTTTTTACACAATATTTTTTTTGTTTAATTTAATGCAAGCATACAACATACTTTATCTGCAACTCGCCCTTCAGATAACGAAAAAAACTGAGTGTCGGAAATAGTATACGTCTTAGCGGGCATCAAAAAACGGCTCTATAAAGTGCGCATATAATCTACAACTTAAAAATCAGACCAAGATTTAAATGGCAGTGGTTCAAAAAAAATTCGTTATGCAAGGCTGCAAAGTTGTTGTTGGGGTTCTTGTTGAAATAATAAACAAAACCTTTCCGAGCGTGTGAGGTGAAAATTAAATTGTCAAATGTGTTTAAAGTTATTCCAATCAAGAAATGCAGAATGTACACAAACAAGATTATTACCTTACGTCTTGTCAAAATTAATAATATCAATTTTAGAGGTAACACATTAAATAATTTTAATTGGCGTAAATTTTATTAACTTACCTGCCATTTATTGAAATAAAATATAAAAAAACCGACTTCAAAAAGGAAACTAACGTTCCCCTCGATTTCTCTGGGATGCCATCATCAGATCCTGGTGTTCTTATCATGGTTCCACCCTTGGGATATCTCCTTTCCAACAAAAAAAAGAATTAACAAAATCTATTCATAAAAGATGAAGTATCCGCGAACACATCCCTACTAATCCCTACTAATATTATAAATGTGAAAGTAACTCTGTCTGTCTGTTACGCTTTCCCGCAAAAACTACTGAACGGATTTGGCTGAAATTTGGTAGGTAGACAGATTAGGACCTGGATTCAGACATAGGCTACTTTTTACCACGCTCGCGAGCCGCTTGCGGCTCGCGCACTGCGCACCCTCGAAAAGTCATAGAAACGTTGTCCACGCGGGTGAAACCGCGGGAAACAGCTAGTAAATATATATATGCGAATTTCTCCGCAGGCGTGTGCAGGTTTATATATTTATATATATATATATATGTTTTTCTCTTTGCTGACTTTTTTTGTTATCGTTTTCTTTCTCTAGCCACATTGTCTACGTGTACTTGTGCTGCCTGCTGTGCTATGGTTTCCAACTTCTACTTTTTGTCGCAGAAAATCCCGGTGACGTGTGTGAAGACTGGTGTCAAGCACCTCCACCACGCGGCCTTGTCCTACGACGTGGGCATCTACTTCGAGGCAAACGGCCACGGCACTGTCGTATATAGCAGTAAGGCCAAGAAAACCATCAAGAGGATTGCGGAGGATGGGTACGCCAATAAACTGTTTACCGGCCAAGTGCGAGCGGACAAGGGCGCCGAGGGTCCCCCCACCATACAATCATCATATCGGCTCATACAGTCCCCACAGAGGGGCTCGAGCCTACCCTGGGTTAGGGCGATCGGGACTTAGACGACCACGCGGGTCCAGTGCGGGTTGGTCGACTTCACACAGATAACCTTCGAGTTTTTTGCAGGCGTGTGCAAGTTTCCTCACGATATTTTCTCTCACCCTAAGAGTGTCGGATGAAACCGAAATTCGAAAACACATTGGTACGTGGCAGGATTTGAACCACCGTATAATAAGCATTTAATATTATGTTGTGCAGTTACCAAAACAAATATTTAGTTCGGGATCCATATAAAAGACCGTTTGTACCTTTTTTTTGTTAATTTATTCAGTTTGTGATTGTTAGAGCGAGTACGATTCACGCTTGGCCGGCTTTTATTATTTGTACTTTAACTATGTTGATGCTATAATTATGTGAAAGCCGTATTGTAGAAGCTGCCGATTTCCAAAACAGCGCGCCGAACAACGCTGGATTGTAAAATGGCGGCGTTTTACAATGCGGGGACTTCATGTCCAGCTGGATTGCAATTTGACTGAAAGAAAGAACGCCGCATTGTAACATAATAGTAACATATTTTAAATGAGCGATTCTCTCGTTAAAAATGTAAGCGATGTTAGATTCGGTCAGGTTTGATTGATTATACAGTTGTGCTGATGTCGTTGATCCCCTGAATGACATAGGATACCTACATTTTTACCGGAAAACCCAAAAAAGAAAGGGTTAGTCCCATATATCCCCGCGCGCTTGTCCCCGCGTGGGGACATGTGGGACTTTTAGTTTTGTATGTCCCTGAATTTTTATTTAGGGAAATATGGGACTTTTAAAGTTTTGTTTGTCCCCGAATTTTATTATTTTCATTCAAAATTTAGAAGACACGTGTACGTTGACGGCATAATTGTTATTTATTAAATAATGACAGGAGAATTATTATTTATTTAGGAATAGCAAATAAAAATCAGTTTTTATAGGTAGTCAACAATTGAGCGCCTTTAAAATTTCTTAATCTACAAAATACTATAATTAAATACTACTATTATTAAATTAAAATAAAACAAATATTGTTTTATTTTGTGTAATGTTTGAGGGTAATCTCAAGGTGACCGGTCGATACTAAATTTACTCTTAAGTTATTTGCATATTAAAGTGGTAAAAATGACAAAAATTGAGCAAGAATTGCTTGAAAAATTAATAAACAAGTGCCTGGCCCCTATCACAAATGAATTATCTGTGTTAACCACTGTAATTGCTGCATTAGAAGCAAAATTGAATACGGTACAATCAGTGCAACTCAAAGATGACGCCATGCTGGCTCAACGGTCATCGATCTCTGCTGCTCAGCTGACTGATAAGCAAGGTAAGCAAAAACCTACCAGGTTAAGAGCATCTACTTTAGCTACATCTACATCCGCTGAAATAATAAAGGTATCGACTGATGTTAATCCATCAAGTGAGCGCAGCATACGCGCAGAGGCGAGAAAGCAGCGTATTTTGCAAACTAGCCGCATAACACCTAAAACGAATGTATCGCCCGTACCTTCCGCCAGCAATGCACCAAGAAAATCCACAGTAAATCAAGTATTGATAACTGGTACTAATACAAAAAATGTGTCGACTCCTTCCACATCTCAAGGTAAACAACAAGGTAAAAACACCAGTAAAATGACTGCATCACAGTGTGCCCTGAAGAATCCTATAGTACACAATGTCACTACGAATACACCTACTTCACCACAAAGCCACTATGAATCGCAATGGCAAACAGTGACAACGCGTAAACTACGACAACGCATGTCTAGAACTGTAGTACGTGGAAACGGTCCCGCCGACATCGACTTAAAAACAATCGAACGTGTAAAGAAACTCCACGCTTGCTTCTTTAGACCAGAGACCACCGCTGAAGTACTTTTGGCATATATGAAAAAGAAGAACGCATCTGATATGTACCACGTAGTAAAACTGAAGCTTAAGCACGATCACTATGCGTCATTCGCGATTACTGTACCTAGCAGCAAATTTGATTTTTTTATGAATGCCGGTAACTGGCCGCCGCAAACTGAGATCTGCGAGTGGTTTCGAGTCAGCGCGGGGCGAGCGCAGCGCTCGCCTCAAGGATTCCCCCGCGCCGCGGACGCATCTGTTGTCCCCCGCTGCAGCCATGCAGCCGCGTCCAGTGCCGAACCCCGCCCCCCGGCCCTGCCACCATGTGCCGGCGGTACCCACCTTATCACAAACTGAAATCACGAACCGGTCCGATAAATGTAAACAACGTGATATAGTTATATGCCTACAAAATATACAATCATTGAATAATAAAACCAGACGATTGGAAGTTTTATTAAAAAATGACTTAAATTGTGACGTACTAGCCTTAACCGAACATTGGTTAAAGGACAGTGAACTAAAATGTATTAATATAGAAAATTTTATTTTAATGTCCAGCTATTGCCGAACCAATTTACAACACGGGGGAAGTTGTATTTACGTAAAGTCTGGTATAAATGCGGTAGAAATCGTTAAATTATGTGAATTATCTTTAGAAAAATGTTTCGAAGTTTCAGCAGTAGAATTAAAAGACTATAAATTATTAATCGTTTGTATATACAGGTCTAATCATCATACGATTAAGGACGCTCATTTTATAGAAGCGTTAGATCGACTGCTCGACGAGATCAATACACTAGGTCGTGATTGTGTAATTGTGGGTGACATGAACATTAATCTCTTGGTTTCTAGCTTGGGGCGTAAAAGTCTGTCCGACATGCTTGGCATGCATAACTTTCAATGTCAAGTCGACTTTCCAACTAGGGAGACGGCTACGACATCGACAGCCCCAGACCATCTTTATACTAATGTTGCAGGTAGCTTTAGGCTAGTAAGTGCGATCACCACAAACATCAGCGACCACTATGCTGTCCGCGGCGAGCTGCGGCGCGCCCCGTGTGAGCCGCTGCCGCGAACGCGTCTCGTGCGAGATCACACGCGTGCCTCGCACGCCTCCTTCGCCACCGCAATCGACAGCATTGATTGGAGCGAAATATGTGCTCGGAACGCAACAGCCGAAGAGCTCGCTCTAGCCATTGTAAATATTATTACTAATAAAATGGATATCTGTTTCCCACTAAAAAGGAAACCAAATCGACCATCGAACAAATCATGGGTAACTTCTGAAGTAGGACACTTAAAAGCATTGTTGTTCGATTTGTGCGATTTAAAAAATAAATTTCCTGACAACGAAGAAATCTCGAATAAATATGACGAATTTCAGATTTTATATAATGATCTTCTTCAGCGTGAACGCACAAGTTATTATGTAACAGTGATTAATGAAAGCTCCAATGTTACCAAAACTATGTGGAACGTCGTCAATACTGAAATAGGAAAAAGCAAAAAATCTATACAATTTACAGATGTAATAAAGCAGCCCGATGGGCAAAACTATGCAAATGGACTCGATTTACTGAATAATCTAAATCACAGATTCGTAACAGCTGCGGCTGCGTGCGGTGCGCCGCGCGCCGACCTACCGCGCGCCCTGGCCGCGCTCGTAGCCGCGCTGCCGCGCGCCGACCGCTCGCTGCGCCTCTGTCAATTCAGTGAATACGAAATTGTTCAGATTGCAACAAAACGCTTAACCAAAAAACCTACTAAGGATATCTATGGTATCTCGATAGAGCTTCTAATTGAAATAGTACACAATCTAGTGGGTCCACTAACAAAGCTTTATAATGTCTGTTTCAAGGATGGAGCTTATCCCAAAATCCTTAAACAGGTAAAAGTATGTCCACTGTACAAAGGTAAAGGCAATCAAGAAGATCCAGGGAGCTATAGACCGATATCCATTATACCTGCTATGGCAAAAATTTTAGAAAATGGACTGAGCACGCGGCTTACAAGCTACCTTACTGAAATCGGAGCCTTATCAGACCGCCAGTACGCGTACCGCGCTGGACGCTCCACCACCCTTTTTGCACGTGAGGTTCTGCGACTTATTCTCGAAGCTCGAGATCGAAAGCAAGAGATCGCAGTAATCTTCTGCGATCTTTCAAAAGCTTTCGATGTAGCAGATCACAGCTTGGTCGCCGTTAAATTACAGCATTATGGTATTGGCGGACCAGCATTATCCTTGATGATTGATTTTATGAAAGAGAGAACACAATTCATTCAGAGTGAGAGTACGAAATCTGATGGCTATTCCAGCGACTTGGGGGTCCCCCAAGGATCTTCTTTGTCCAATCTGGTGTTCTCTCTTCTGATGAATGATTTGCCGCATGCGATTACCGATGGAGAGGCTTTCATGTATGCTGATGACGTGGCAGTTTTGGTGTCTGGATCCACGCTCGATATACTTGAGAAGAAATTAAACACAGTGGCCTCACAACTGTATGAGTGGTTTAAGATAAATGGTCTCTCACTGAACCTAACAAAAACTCAAGTTTTGCCGTTCAACCTGTCGGGTCGTAAAAATCGGACTGTTGCAGTTTTACTCAATAACATCCCAATACAACAGGTGCACAATGCAACTTTTCTGGGTCTCCACCTCGATGGGGCCTTGACATGGGAAATGCATATTGAGTACCTATGCGGGAAGCTGGGAAGGGCTTGTTTTGCCCTAGGAAGACTTGCTTCCACTCTTCCTACTGGCACCGTGCGCACGTGTTACTTCGCCACCGTGCACTCACTCTTACAATACGGTCTCGAGCTGTGGGGACGCGCTGCCGATTGGGAGCGAGCGTTCAGACTGCAAAAACGAGCCATAAGGGTGATGGCACGCATTGCTCATGACGACACGGCAAGACCTCACTTCAGGGCCCTTGGGATCATGACACTTCCGAGTATGCTGATACACCAGGTAGCCTTGTATGTCAGGGAGAATCTTGACATGTACGTGACGCGTGGTGAAGGACACCAATACAATACTAGGCATGGTAATAAGCTAGCTGCTGTTCCGAGGAGATTAGAAAAGTTATCCCGAACAACGCACGTCATGGGCCCGTCCATATACAACCGACTACCTGCCGATATTACTGAAGCTCCAAGCAATTCTATTTTTAAGAGGAAACTCAAAAAATGGCTCGTCGAGCAGTCTTTCTACAGTCATAATGAGTTTTTGACTATTACAACTAATTAATGACAAAATATTACTATTTCGTATATTTTATTTTCTAGTAAATAACATACTTTGGTTATGACTATATTTAAATTGACATTTTTACCTAATTTAATGTAATATTTTTTTTATTTTATAGTATTTCTTTAATTTCTTGACGTGTAATGTATATTATTAATAAATGATGTCTATGTCTATGTCTATTTAAGCGGGGCTCCCATACATCAAATGTGATTTTTTTGCTTTAAAGATTCAATTTAAAAATAAATAATTAAATTAATATTTAAGGGGGGCTTCCATACCACAAAGTTGTTTTTCATAGATAATGGTACAAAACCCTTCGTGTGCGAGTCCGACTCGTACTTCGCTCGTTTTTTTTATTTTCTATTCCTAAATAAATGATTAATTTCCTATCATTACTTAATAAATAACAATTATCTTGTCACCGTACACGTGTTTTTTTTTAAATTTTAACTGAAAATAGTAAAATTCGGAGAGAAACAAAACTTAAAAAGTCCCAAGACTGTGTTGTATTAAGTTTTAGTATTTTGTAGATTAGGAAATTTTAAAGGCGCTCAATTGTTGACTACCTATAAATTCTGATTTTTATTTGCTATTCCTAAATAAATAATAATTCTCCTGTCATTATTAAATAAATAACAATTATGCTGTCACCGTACACGTGTCTTCTAAATTTTGAATGGAAATAATAAAATTCGAGGACAAACAAAACTTTATAAGTCCCATATGTCCCCAAATAAAAATTCGGGGACATACAAAACTAAAAGTCCCACATGTCCCCACGCGGGGACAAGCGCGCGGGGACATATGGGACTAACCCAAAAGAAATGATGATAAAAATCCTTAATTTTTAGTTAAATTGGTTAGCTTATTCAACACAGCCCTAAAGGTCATTGGGCAAAATCTGACCCGGTTAACTAAAGTTATCCTACAAAAACCAAATTAGTTTTAAATTGTTAAGTATTAACCCACATTTCATTAAAAATATTTTATTTTTTAAACCATGGGAATAAAATGTAAAAAAAATACTGTTCGGTCCAAAACTTTCTGGCTGGAAAAATTTGGCGGCTTAAAAAAAAATAAAAAAGATGTCATCGCGATTGTCATTTAGTCTGCTTTTTCGAGTCTGGTTTTGGCGTTTCTTGATTTTACGGCGTTTTAACGATACGAATCCGGAAAACTTTCGAAATGATCAAATTGGAATATCGTTCCGTGATCAAATTCCTGACTAAGGAAGGGGTCAGCCCGACCGATATAAAAAAAAGGTTGGATGCCGTGTACGGGGATTATTCTCCATCATTTTCCACGGTAAAAGAATGGAGTAAACAGTTTCGATTGGGGCGGGAATCCATTGACGACGAACCTCGCTCCGGCCGGCCTATAGAAGTACTCACCGAGCAATGTATTAAATTAGTGGAAGAGGAAGTTCTGAGTGATCGAAGACTAAAGACTAAAGAAATAGCGGCAAGAACCGGACTTTCCAAAACTTCAGTACTTAGGATACTACATGATCATCTTCACATGAATAAAGTTAGTGCTAGGTGGGTACCCAAACTTCTTTCGAGCTTGCAGCGTACTGAGAGAAAAGCGTGTTCTCAAGAAGTTTTAGACGCGTATAGGCGTTACGGAAAAAGTTATTTGGAGTCGATTGTTACGGGAGACGAAACCATGGTTTTGTACTATGATCCCCTGTCTAAAAGGGAATCGATGGAGTGGCGTCGTCTTGGTGAAAAGCCACCTAGAAAGGCCAAGGTAACGCAATCCACCAAAAAGATTATGGCAACGGTATTCTGGGATTGTCACGGAATACTAATGATTGACATAAAAGAAAGGAATACCACGGTAAATGGCAGCTACTACGCCACCCTTATTGAGCAGTTGCGAGAGGCGATCAAGCAGAAACGACGTGGAAAACTTAGTAGAGGTGTTCGGCTTCTCCACGATAATGCTCCCGTTCACACTGCTGCAATTGCCAAAGCTGCTGTAGCTAAATGTGGCTTCGAGAAAATTCGCCACCCCCCTTACAGCCCAGACCTGGCCCCAAGCGACTACTACTTGTTCTCGAGAATTAAGGCAGACTTAAGGGGAAGACGATTTTCTTCGGATGATGAAGTGGCCCAAGCAGTTTTTACCCATTTCGAGGACAAAACTCCAGAATATTTTTATAAGGGGATAGAAATGCTTATCACGAGATCTGCAAAGTGCGTTGAAATAGAGGGGGACTATATCGAAAAATAAAAATAAAATTGTAAATATATCTACTTGTTTTCTTTGTTAGGCCGGACACTTTTGGACCGCACCTCGTATATAAATGCGTAAATAAAACAATTTTAGTGAAGCACAAATCGATGGAGCCTCTTGCTAGTGAAAAGCAAAGTTGAAAAAATCGATGGAGCCTCTTGCTAGGGAGGAGCAGAGTTGAAAAAATAGATGGAGCCTCTTGCTAGTAAAAAGCAGAGTTGAAAAAATGGATGAAGCCTCTTGCTAGTGAAGACCAGAGTTAAAAAAAACGATGAAGCCTCTTGCTAGTGAAAAGCAGAGTTAAAAAAATGGATGAAGCCTCTTGCTAGTGAAGACCAGAGTTAAAAAAAACGATGAAGCCTCTTGCTAGTAAAAAGCAGAGTTGAAAAAATGGATGAAGCCTCTTGCTAGTGAAGACCAGAGTTAAAAAAAACGATGAAGCCTCTTGCTAGTGAAAAGCAGAGTTGAAAAAATGGATAAAGCCTCTTGCTAGTGAAGACCAGAAATAAAAAAATCGATGGAGCCTATTGCTAGTGAAAAGCAGAGTTGTACAAATCGATGGAGCCTCTTGCTAGTAAAGACCAGAGTTGAAAAAATCGATGCAGCCTCTTGTAAATGAAGAGCAGAGTAAAAAGAAGTGATGGAGCCTCTTGCTAGTAAAGACCAGAGTTGAAAAAATCGATGGAACCTCTTGTTAATGAAAAGCAGAGTTAAAAAAATCGATGGAGCCTCTTGCTAGTAGAGTACGGAGTTGACATAATAAATGGAGCCTCTTGCTAGTGAAGAGCAGAGTTGAAAAAAAAGATGGAGCCTCTTGCTAGTAAAAAGCAGAGTTGAAAAAATCGATGAAGCTTCTTGTTGATGGACAGCAGAGTGAAAAAAAGCGATGGCGCCTCTTGCTAGTGAAGAGCAGAGTTTAAAAAATCGATGAAGCCTCTTGCTAGGGAGGAGCAGAAATGAAAAAATAGATGGAGCCTCTTGCTAGTGAAGACTAGAGTTGAAAAAATGGATGAAGCCTCTTGCTAGTGAAGACCAGAGTTAAAAAAATCGATGAAGCGTCTTGTTAATGAAAAGGAGAGTGAGAAAAATCGATAGAGCCTCTTGCTAGTGAAGAGCAGTGTTGTAAAGTCGATGGAGCCTCTTGCTAGTGAGGAGCAGAGTTGAAAAAATAGATGGAGCCTCTTGCTAGTAAAGACCAGAGTTGAAAAAATCGATGGAGCTTATTGCTAGTGAAAAGCAGAGTTGTACAAATCGATGGAGCCTCTTGCTAGTGAAAAGCAAAGTTGAAAAAATCGATGGAGCCTCTTGCTAGGGAGGAGCAGAGTTGAAAAAATAGATGGAGCCTCTTGCTAGTAAAAAGCAGAGTTGAAAAAATGGATGAAGCCTCTTGCTAGTGAAGACCAGAGTTAAAAAAATCGATAAAGCCTCTTGCTAGTGAAAAGCAGAGTTGAAAAAATGGATGAAGCCTCTTGCTAGTGAAGACCAGAAATAAAAGCAATAGGCTCCATCTATTTTTTTTACCTCAAGAACGTTTAAGGACGTTCTGTCACGTTGCTAACACGAAAGTTTTAACCTCAATATTATATTTTTCTTTTTTAAGCTTTTGGCTTGAATCCCATTAACTACGTTAATGCGACATATATATTCGTGAACTAGAGACGTTTATCTAAACATCCTACCTAATTTTTTTTCTGTAGGCCGTGGGTATAGGTTTCATACTATGCTGCCCAATGACCTTTGCGTCTTATATTCTGTTAATTATAGGAACTCGTAGAAAATAATGTTATATTGCTGATTACTGATAAAATAGATTGTTATAGATTATATTATTATTACTGTATGTGATACAGCAAATGTCACAAACCACAAAAAAATATAAAAAATCCGCACATATTCCTTTCCATTTCCATAAATTTAACCCAAGTTGCCCTTTGGTGAACTTGAGCCTTCTTATGAGGCCCATAGTAAGCGACCATCTCTCAGTTCCGTATGTCATCACTGGCAACACACATTGGTCGAAGACCTTTGTCTTAAGACACTGCGGTATCTGGGACGTAAAGATATTGCGAAGCTTCCCGAACGCTGCCCAGCTGAGTTGGATTCGACGATTGATCTCTTTCTCGAAGTTGGACCTACCTAACTGGACTGTTTGTCCCAGGTATACATCATCATTACAGCTCATATACGTCCCCGCCGAGGGGCTCGAGCCTACCCTGAATCTGGGCGATTAGGCCTTAGCCGACCACGCGGGCCCAGTGCGGGTTGGTCGACTTCACACACAACCTTCGAGTTTCTTCGCAGGCGTGTGCAGGTTTCCTCACGATGTTTTCAGGTATACATATTCGGTAACAACTTCGAGTGTAGAGCCTCCAACCTTCAGAGGAGTAGGTATGACACGGACGTTTGACATAATTTTCGTCTTGTCCATGTTCATTCTAAGACCCACTTGTTGAGAGGCTCTACTGAGGCCATCGAGCATTGTGCTTAAGTCGTCCATAGTCTCAGCTATGACCACGATATCGTCAGCAAATCGAAGGTGGGTGATGTACTCGCCGTTGATATTGATGCCGAGTTCACCCCAGTCCAAAAGCTTAAAAACATCTTCCAGGGCGGCGGTGAACAGTTTCGGAGATGTAACGTCTCCCTGTCTCACCCCTCGCTGCAGCTGGATAGGTTCCGAGTTTTGATCCTGGAGGCGAACCGACATGGTGGCGTTTTCATACAAACACTTCAGCACTTCGATATATCGATAGTCAATTTGGCACCTCTGGAGAGACTGTAACACAGCCCAAGTTTCGACCGAATCGAAGGCTTTCTCATAGTCCACGAACGCCAAGCATAGTGGCTGATTGTACTCTTCGGTCTTCTGTATAATCTGCCGCAGCGTATGTATGTGGTCTATGGTACTAAATCCTTTTCGGAAACCGGCTTGTTCGGGAGGCTGGAAGTCGTCAAACCTGCGGGCGAGACGATTCGTAATGACCCTCGAAAACAGCTTGTAGACATGGCTCAGAAGTGAGATGGGTCTGTAGTTCTTCAGCAGGGTATTGTCGCCCTTTTTGAAGAAAAGCACGACCACACTTCTGTGCCATGCCTTAGGCGTTTGTCCCTCAAGTATAACGGAATTAAATAATTTCTGAAGAGCTTTAAGTACCGGTGTACCACCTGCTTTCAGAAGTTCAGCCGTAATTCCATCATCACCCGGTGCCTTATTATTTTTAAGCTGTTTAAGAGCCATTCTAATCTCGTACAGGCTGACGTCCGGGATATCTTCGGTATAGTGTCGGGTAAGTCTAGCTCTTGGGTCTTTAGCCAGATCGCTGACAGGCAGACGTGTGGTCGTGTACAATTGTCTGTAGAACTTCTCAACTTCTTCCAGCAACTCAGTCTTAGACGATATGATCCTGCCGTCCTCAGTCTTCAGTTTGGTCAGTAGGCTCTGACCAACAGACAGATCTCTCGCGAACACTTTTAAGCCTTTGTTGTTCTCAATCGCCTCTCTAATACAATTTGTATTATAGTGGCGCAAATCGCGAGTTAGAGACTAAGAGATCTGCCTGTATAGTTGCCGATACTGAGTAGCGTCTTCAGAGGACTGCAAAACCAATCTGCGTCTTTCTTCCATGAGGTTGCTGGTGAAGTCAGAGATTTTTTTGGTTCTGTTTGAACGGCGAGTTTTCAAAATCTTAGACCCGACCGTTCAAGGTCACCCAAAGGGCAATGGAGCGTGCTATGCTCGGAGTTTCTCGGCGTGATCGAATCAGAAACGAGGAGATCCGTAAGAGAACCAAAGTAACCGACATAACTCTCAGAATTGCTAAACTTAAGTGGCAGTGGGCGGGGCACTTGCTCGTAGAACAGATGGCCGTTGGGGCAGTAAAGTTCTCGAACGGCGACCACGCACCGGAAAGCGTAGTGTAGACAGGCCTCCCACTCGGTGGACCGATGACCTGGTGAAGGTCGCGGGAAGCCGCTGGATGCGGGCAGCGCAGAACCGGTCGTCGTGGAGATCCTTGGGGGAGGCCTATGTCCAGCAGTAGACTTCCTTCGGCTGATATGATGATGATGAACCCAAGTTACCCTTGAAATTCCTATTTTTTACAATTGCATGTGCTTTGCTATCTTTCCGATTTGGAACAAATATTTTAAATGAAATTTAAAAAAAAATCGAAATGTGTGCTTGGGACACATAGTAGAAGTGAAACTTAATATATATCCATCTCAACTTTTCTCTATCTACGGATACAGCGGTTGCCCTCTCTCCGCCGCCGCCAGCCTTTCTCTGTCTACCCCCTCCACGCGGCCCGCTTTTTCGTGACAGTAAAAATCCTAATACCCCGTCTTTAAAGAAGTTTTACTTAAAAAAAATAGGCGTTTTAACGGCCAGTAGGATGTTAAATCCAATGTACTCTCTTTCAGCGAACCAGAACAGCGCAAATCGGCCCAACTGTTACTCAACTTTATAGACATGACAAACGAGACCGTCGGCGACGCCATCTCTGACCTGTTCCTCGTGGAGACCATCCTGTGCGCGACCGGAAGGGACATCACTCAGTGGGAGAGGGATTACACCGACCTGCCGTGCAGACAGCTGAAAGTTAGCGTGCAGGTGCGTTGTAGGGTACGCGTGCAGCATTCATCGTATCAGCTCATATAACGTCCCCACCGAGGGGCTCGGGCCTACCTTGAAATCGGGCGAATGGGCCTTAGTCGACCACGCGAGCCCAGTGTAAATTGGTCGACTTCACACATAACATTCGAGTTTCTTCGCAGGCGTGTGCGGGTTCCCTAACGATGTTTTCCTTCACCGTAAGAGCGTCGAATAAACGTACGTATGAAATCGAAATTCATTCGAAAACACATTGGTACGTGGCAGGATTCGAACTACGACCCCCCGCACAGGAGGTAGCGGCCCTAACCGTTACGCCACCGACGCTCTAGATCTTTGGTAGCATTATGCCTATTGCCTACGTAAGGTATCTGTCGCAGCCATATCGTAAAATTAACCGTTTTACAACCGCTTCTTTTTTTTTTATTCACAATTGATAAGCCCTTGTCATCATTTCACCTGATGTTAAGTGAGTTTTTCGGTTGAACAAGACATGTTAATTGTTAACCCATCATACCCTAACCGTTTGTCCGTCCGTCCGACCGACTCTGTTTTATTCGGCTAATTCTACAATTTAGCTGCGACGTATCTATACTCTGTATCTTAATGCAGAAGCGGACGTAGCTCAGTGCGACCTGTCACGCAGGTTAACTGACCTGAATTAAGGTTATTACTTGGATGGATTTGAATGTTAGTTAGTTACGTGATTCGCATGGCACGTTAAGCCGTTGATTCCGGTTGCTATCACTGGATGGCAATCGTTAAACTCTTATCAGGTGCATTATAGGCTGTTTTAAAATTTTCTGACAGTGGAGTTCGCCACCAGCCCTACAACCTCCACCAACCCGGACTTGGGCATTTTCTAAACCCGTCTGTTATTACATATTATTGTTACATATTATCTAAGTCTTGCCGCCAAACATCAATGCTAAGAACTTTGATGTGTTCCGGCTTGAAGATAAGATAGCCAGTTCTCCATTGTGTTGGTGAATTTTGGCGGGCTTACCAATAGTATCTTCGGCGTCATCGTCACTTACCATCGCACAACAACTCACCAAAGTTTCATCGTAATTGGATGAACGGTGTAGGCACACAGAGAAGATGAACGAACGAACAATAGTATGGAAAGTCAATTATTAACATCGAAAATGTTTTTTCGTTCACTCTGGTGGGGGTGCTCCTTTTCAGCGAGCTCTTACTCTAAAAGTATTTCGGGTTCGTAATGATAGAACTGTCAAAATGTGCGTATTCACAAGGGCTTTTATGTATAAAAACAAAATTCAAAAGAGCAAAATTATTTAAAAAAGCTGAATAATGTGATTGGATTCTAGTAGTGAAAAGGCGTAACTTAAAAACTAATTAACATAATTGTTGAAAAATAAAAAATAAACATTTTAAATGCAATAATAAAAATTGATATTGGGTAATAAATAAGGGTAGATAGTATGTACAGAGGCCAGTACATCAAGCAAGACACTTTGAACTTTGTACCGTTCTTATGCCGTATGCGTATGGATCAGAATCGTACTACGAGTGTATAGCTTGATGTGCTGGCCTCTGTACATTATTTATTTATTTTATTTTATTTATTTAGGACACAAACAGTCTTAAACAAATACATTCTACAAAAACATAACACGAAAAGACCTACAGGTCCATTAATTTATAACAAACAAAAAACATATTGGTTTCGCTAATAAGCGATCAAGTTGATAAGATTGCACAATAAATAGTGTATATTCGTCTATACGAGTCTATCACGTGTAACTATTTTATATAATGTAAGAGTTTAAAAGAAGAAAAAAAAACATATTTTATTAAATTACTTATAAATAAATAAATAAAAATTGCCTTGCTTAATCTTTGTTGTTTAACATTTCGCACACTTTTCTTTTATAAGTTTTGATACTATCGCCAAATATGTCAACATCACACAGAAATTTATTGTAAAAATCGCAAGAACGCCTTATAAAAGTGTTTTTAGCATAATTGGTATGACTGAATGAGATGTGAAATGTGTGTTTTGAACGTGAAGATATACGTGGAATTTTAAAAGTAACTTTTTCAAGAAGTGATTCAGAGTCGATGTAATTATTTATGATTTTATAAAGAAACATAGTGTCTAAGTAATTACGTCTAACTCGTAGAGGTTGGATTTTATGCGTAGCAGCACTGGTTTTGTAATCTATGAAATAATTACCAGTTTTATAGTCAAGTGATTTTAAGAATTTATTTTGGATCTTTTCTATGCGATCAACATGTACGGCATACTGTGGGCTCCAGACTACACTTCCAAACTCCAAAACACTCCGTACATAAGAATTAAATAATATTTTTAATGTATTACTATTTTTAAATGGTTTGCCTAATCGTAGGATAAGACCAAGTGTTTTGTATGCTTTAGCTAAAATACTGTCAATGTGGATGTTGAAGTGCAGTTTGGCGTCCAGAGTGACACCCAAATCTCGTATCGAATGAACGCGTTGTATAATTTGACCTGAAAGACTATAATTTGAGATGATGGGATTGTTCTTGCGGGTAAATGTTATTGTATAGCACTTCTCTGCGTTAAGAAATAGTTGATTTTGTAAACAGTATTGCTCAAATTTTTCTAAATCATTTTGCATTTCTGAGCAATCCTCCTGCGAAAGAACAACTTTAAAGATCTTGGTGTCATCTGCGTAAAGTAAGTGACAAGAGTTTCTAAAGCATTCTCCAACATCGTTTACGTACAGTGTAAAAAGAAAAGGTCCTAAGTGGGAACCTTGTGGAATCCCTGAAGGTATCTTAAGGAATCTGGAACAATACCCTTTTAGTGCTACTGCTTGACTGCGGTTACTTATATAAGACTTAATCCACCTCAATAGGTCACCGTGTATACCGATCTCTGCGAGTTTGTTTATTAGTGTATAGTGATTAATTTTGTCAAAAGCTTTAGAAAAATCAGTATACACGGCATCCACTTGGCACCCCGATTCAAGGGCATTGAGTATAAAGTCGGTGTAACTCACCAGGTTTGTGTTGACGCTGCGACCGCGAATGAAACCGTGCTGTTCGGTAGCTATATGATGACGAGCATGTAAAGTTAAACAATTTGTAATAATTTTTTCAAATATTTTCCCGAAAATACAGAGTTTTGAAATCGGCCTATACTGCGTAACATCATGCTTGTCACCGCCTTTGGGTATGGGAGTTATGAGGGCTTTTTTCCAGATGTCTGGAAAGCAGCCGCTTGCAAGTGACTTCCTAAAAATAATTGTTAAGGGAACTGATAATTCCGTAGCTAAATTTGAGATAAATAATGGATGAATTTCATCAACACCAGCCCCTTTGTGAACATCAACTTGTTCTAATAATTTTAAAACTAATTTCTGGGATATTTCGACAAAAGATATATCTATTGGTGAAGAAGTAGAAGGCTGATCATGAGGTTCTTTATTATTATCATCACTGGACACGAAAACTGAATGGAAATAATCATTAAACATGTTACTTATTGTGACACTGTCGGTGGAAGTCTCATTTTTGTACTTCATGTAAGCAGGAATATTATTTGCCGAGTATTTAGACTTAATGAAAGACCAAAAATATTGAGGAGCTGATCTAATTTTTTCCTCGGCGAAATATATGTAATTTTTATAACATTCAGCCTCGACTGCTTTTTCTCGAGCCCGCAATATTGAAAACGTCTGATAGTCGCGCTCATTATTGTATCTTTTCCATTTAGTATGTGCTCTCAGTTTCTGTCTTATTAACTTTATTAAGGCACGAGAATACCAGGGAGGATGACTGTTGTTAGAATGAACTATTTTCTTTGGTACATAATCGTCAATTAACTTATGCAATATCATATAGAAATAAGTGACCGCTTCCTCAGTGTTTAAATTACTTAGCTTCGATAGCCAGTGTATTTGTAACAGTTCCTTACTTATCTCCTCATACTTACCCATATGAAAAATATGTTTATGACGGCTATTATCCTGCATATAAACAACAGAAGGTAAGGTAAAAATTATGTCCAGGGCTTTATGATTGGGGTTTTCAGGCGTGAGGGGGGATGAGCACGCAGTAACTGCATTTTTGCAGTTACTCAAAACCAGGTCTAATATTCGTCCGTTAACGTTAACGTGGCTGTTAAATTGTTCTAACCCCGTAAAATTAATAAAATCTGATAATAATGACACCTTTTTATCGGTGCTAGATTGTAATTGTAAGCTACAAAAAAATTGCTTCGATACCCATTCGGCGTTCGTGATATTAAAGTCACCTAAAATAAGGAAATTATCATTCGAGTTACTTAGTATAAGTTCAGATGCCTTATCGAAGAAATTTTGCAATCGTAACACATGTTTATCTTTGTGCGTAAAGTAACAGATGGCTATGTGAAGCATTATGCTTCGATTACTATGGATGTACGTGTGACTATAACGACAAGAGCCCAAAGAGTACCAGTCGTCCCGGCGCCGCACGCACAGGTCGCGCCGCACCGCTACCAACACCCCTCCCCCTCTCTTATCGTGTTTACCATCCACCACTCGGTCACGTCGATATACGTTGTAATTGTGATAGAAATACTCTGCATCGGAAAAGTCGGGTGTCAGCCAAGATTCTGTTAAACTTATTATGTCATAATTTGATTGTAATACGTTAGTCAAAAAAAAGTGTGATTTAGTACGTAATCCCTGTACGTTCTGGTAATAAATATTTAGGTTATTTAACAAACAATCCATGTTGTTTTAAGAAAATACACAAAGAAATATTTATAACGTAAAATGTTATGGCTAAAGTATAAAAGACGGTTGTTGATGCGTAAAATAGGTATATATGTATACAAATGGCTTAGTTGTATATATGATGATGTGATTTTATTGCAGGTTATTAAGACGTGCGGAGCGATCGATTTAGACAATAGACCAAGTAACGTTGACATAGTGGCGAAGTTTACATATTGTATGAGTAGTATGGGCCGTCGTCGATTTAGTGAAGAGTACCAAGGCAAAATGTTAATCTTTGTTTGTTTATAATAAGCATAAGTTTTATAGTGTACACACAAAAAGGCAATAATAAATAAACACATTAAACTACTATTGTTATTGCCAGGCAATGAGGAAGGTGAACCATATAATAATAAAAGAATTTGTCACTTAATTTTTTTCAAGTCTGACTCCCTGGCGATACGAATTATGTTCGATTTATCAGTTTTACGCATCAATATCTTACTATCTTTTACCCACAGATACATATAGTTGAGTTCTGTTTTGAGTTCGCGTGCCCGTTTCAGCAACAGTTTGTTTGTTGGTGTTAGATGATCGTTAACGTAGATATTGGACAGAGGGCCGCTCAATTTGATATCAGCTGTAGTTATGACCCGCCGGGCGCGGACCGCAGCGATCAGCTGATCCTTGCGCCGGCGCTGGGTGAAGCGCACGACTATGGACGGCGGCCGCGAGAACTGCTTACCGTCACCGCTGCTGCTGGGGCTCGTAAATGGACGTACACGATGGATAGTGTCAACATCCGTATCAATGAGCTTAAAACCTACCACGGCACATATATCTTTCAACACTGAGAACAGATTTTCTCCACTTTTTGAGGGTATTCCGGAAATTTCCACGTTGTTTTGTCGAGAAAATTGATCCTGCATATTGTTTTCATGTATGAGCTCGGCAATGGTGTCCTTGTCTTTATCGAGGTTCTTTTGTACCGATGACAAACTGGCAAGCTTCTCCTCTACGATCGTGAGTCTCTTGTCCATCCCATTGAAACGAGTTTCCAGCTCAGTCCACTTTGAGGTCAGGTCTTGAATGGCTTGCGAGGTGCTGTGAATATCAGTTTTCACAGTGTTGAAGTCGGCTTTCATAGTAATGAAGTCCGCATTATGTTTTTTTTATATTTTTTTTTATTTACCAATTTTAAAACAAAATACAAAAATTTTTATCATCTAGCACCATTAAACCTGAATGGTTTGTCTAGGTGCTCAACAGTCATCTACGAGCTATATACTTATAAAAACAAAAGAAAAAATATACATATGTCGGAGGAGCAGCTCGCGATTCGTGGTAAACCCCGACATCACTTGAACGTCTAGGTTGTGTGGGCCTCAAAATGGGTGAATGCGGGCGAAGGAATCGATCCATTATGATGACAAGTTTATTTTATTTCAAATAACAACACTTCAACACAAAAGCACTTAAACACAAAACTAATTAATTTAAAATAACAGTACTGTGATACAAAAGTGAGAACAAGCCGGTATCGTTGCTACCAAGTGAATGACGCTCCGATGCCGTGGTATTCTTCTCGTTGCCCCCGAAGGGGGCGACGGGGAAACGTTCCCGAGGCGGGGCCTCAACGTGGCTGCTTCCGCCGCCCATCAGGGCGCGGGGCCCTTGGCAGCCACTCCAGCCCCGGTTGGGGCGAGTAACTGCTGAAGTACTCCCAGAGCATGTAGGAGGTCACTCTGGGAGGGCACAGTGGTGGTGTTGGCGGCGGTGGGGGCGGCGGAAGCGGGGGCTAAGGGCCTCTTCCTCCTCCGGCGGGTTCTGCGGCGTTGTTGGAGTGAATTGGATGCGTCTGCCGAGCCGCTCAGCACGGCGGGCGCTGCCGATGCGGCGCGCTCAGCAGTGGCAGCGGGCGCTGCGGGGCGGGGGGCGGCGGTTGTCCGGGCGACTGTTCCGGCCTTTTTGTTCCGGAGCTCCCTGCGGAACACCGGGCACGAAATGTGGTTGTCGGGATGCGGGCCCGCGCAGTTGGCGCAGGTGGGTGGATCCTCCCGCGGCCGAGGGCAGTCCATTGCGGCGTGGGGTTCGCCGCAGCGGACGCAGGCCAGCGGGCGGTGGCAGCCGTGGGAAGAGTGCCGGAATGCCTGGCACCGGTGGCATTGTGCGGGTCCACGCTTGCCACGCCAGGCCTCGATAGTGATGCCCGGCATGTGCAGGAACTCCTTGATGTTGTATATGGCGGCAATGTTGGAGGTCCGCCGGATCTCGACGTAGAAGAGGCATCCGGGGCGTCCTGCGCGCGCTCGGATGGCCTTGTGTGTGGCTAAGGCGGCGACGATCTCGGCGGGCTCGGTGATCGATGGGAGGCCTCTGATGGCCACCTTGAGGGGCCTCTCGGCCGGCAGCGTATAGGAGAACCAGCTTATCTCCGGCAGCGTGGACAGGTACCGCTGCACCGTGCGGTACTCGTCGCCGTCTTCAGGGGAGAAGCGTATACCGTTGCCGTAGGGACGGGCGTTGGGAGCTCGCCCGAGCTCCTTGGCAAGCTTCTCCAGGTGGGTCGACCAGTTCGGGAGGGACTCCACTACCAGAGGCGGGTAGCGGGCCTTCTTGGGCTGGCCGACGGCAGCAGCGGGGGCGGTGGCGGCGGCGGAGGGCCCCGCGGCGGCGGGGGCTGGGGCGCGCGGGGGCGCGGCGGCGTGCGCGGGGGCACGGCAGCAGGCGCGAGGGCGCGCGGGGTCGCGGCAGCGGGCGCGGGGGCGCGCGGCGGCGCGGTGGCGCGCGGCGGTGCGGCGGCGCTGAGCGGCGCGGCGGCAGCGCTGAGCGGCGCGGCGGCAGCGGTGGGTGGGGCCGAGAGGGGCGGCGTCTTGGCTCGGTCCGCATACGTGGGCCGGGCAGGGGGTGCGGCGGCGGTGGGGGGCGCTGAGCGCCTCGGGGCCGGTGCGGGCGGTAGCTGTCGCGGCTGTCGGCGCGGATCGCGTTGCGACCACGGCGGCAGGGGGTCGCCAAACTCGCCGCAGTGGCGCTTCGCCAGCTGCTCAGGCGAGTCCTCGGGGCTGCGGAGGCGTCGGGTGGGCTTCATCTGGAAGTCCGGCACCGTGTCCCTGACGACGGCGGCACAGACCTCCAGATCTGCAGGCATCTGCTTCAGTTCGGAGCGCGCTGCTTGGAGGCAGGCGGCGGCGAAGCTGTCTTCGGCGAACGATAGTGGCTCGGCGGGGGTCTCCACTAGGTGGCGCTCGCGCTCCATTAGGTGCGCCGCCATCGCCCTCAGGAGCTCCTCTGACCCGATCCGTGATTGGCACAGGCGTGCGACAACCACGGTGTCGACGTCCAGCGCCGACCTGGGCGAGAGGGGCTGCGGTGGGCGAGTACTTGCGCTCGCTGTGGGCGCGAGGTCCTCCGCCGGGGCATCTTCTTTTGGGGTGCCGTCATGCGACGATGACGGCCGGGACGCGTGCGGTGACCCCGAGTCGGAACCCGAGGCCATCACGCTGTGGTTGGGGCTGGCGCCCGTAGGCAGCTCCACGGGATTTCGCGTGCGCGTGCGACCAAAGGCAGCGAGTAGGACGGGTGCCGCACTGCGCGGACTTACCCGGGGCTTGCCGCTGGTGGCAGACCGGGCTTGCCCACGCGGTGACGGCATCTACTCGCCGCGGCGCAATTGAGGGTAGGTGGTCCCCTCCGACGCGATGAAAAGCGTCGGATGCTGCTCGGAGGGTAGTTGCGTCAGCAACTACCTCGAGATCGCGAAGTGAGGGTAGGTCCGGGCACAGTGACGGTAGCGCGGGACACGGCTACCACACACAAACGAAAGACGGTCCAATGACGCTCCGTTCGGAACGCAGCCCCTTATATAGGAACGATTCATGACCAAAATAACACGTGTTCCGAGCAGGTGTTACGAGCACGTGTTCGTTGTTTTCCTTTTTTAGATTTTACATTAGAACTGTGTTAACTAATACTACTGTTAAATAATACTAGGGTCCTCTCCGACACGGCCTTCCTGATGATTCACACGTCCTCGTGTGATGAGTGTGAATCGATAATACCTGTGAACAAAAGAAAGAAAAGAAAACTGGGTAATCTTGCTCGGCCAAACCTGACGAAAGATAGCCTCCGCTACACAAAGTAGCCTCCGCTACACAAAGGAGCCTCCGCTACACAAAGTAGCCTCCGCTACAAAGTAGCCTCCGCTACACAAAGGAGCCTCCGCTAAACTAGGTAGCCTCCGATACACTTGGTAATTTGATTTCGAAGTTCCTCAGCCCGCAGTGATCCCACTTCTGATGTCGGAGGAGCAGCTCGCGATTCGTGGTAAACCCCGACATCACTTGAACGTCTAGGTTGTGTGGGCCTCAAAATGGGTGAATGCGGGCGAAGGAATCGATCCATTATGATGACAAGTTTATTTTATTTCAAATAACAACACTTCAACACAAAAGCACTTCAACACAAAACTAATTAATTTAAAATAACAGTACTGTGATACAAAAGTGAGAACAAGCCGGTATCGTTGCTACCAAGTGAATGACGCTCCGTTCGGAACGCAGCCCCTTATATAGGAACGATTCATGACCAAAATAACACGTGTTCCGAGCAGGTGTTACGAGCACGTGTTCGTTGTTTTCCTTTTTTAGATTTTACATTAGAACTGTGTTAACTAATACTACTGTTAAATAATACTAGGGTCCTCTCCGACACATATATATAAAAATAATAAGTTAAGTAATGCATACCTACATATATATGTAGACCGCGCGGAGTATATTTATAACTTAAGATTTTTTTTTGCTTAGAGTCTATTTTTAATATACACGAAGATCATATAATGCATGAGATTTGTGGTTGTTTTCTTCGACTGCAGGTTACTTGGGCAAAGATTAGAGTCTACCGTTGACCGCTTTCTAGGAAATAAAAAGTCACCCTAAGTTAAATTGTTAGTTGTTGATTATAATTTTTAATCAGTTACAATGTTCACATCCCCAGGACCGCAACGTAATCTCGACAACAGACGCCGAACGGCAATGCACATCGCCCGAAGGTCTGCAGACCAGGATTAACGAGCTGGTCTCAAACTACAAACACGGAAGGGCATTCGTTAGGCCGTCAGGCACTGAGGACGTCGTGAGGGTATACGCTGAGGGCGACGACCAGACGGTGAGTGGTCATTGACTTATTAGGGTTAAGACGAGCCCATACCAACATTCTCCTCTAACTTGAGGGTCCACAGACCAGGATTAACGTACTCGTTATTCGTAGATAGTCAACTAAAAGCACGGGAGGAGGATGATTATACGTTTATTAAAAACCAGGAGGGAAGGGGTCGTGACGTGTACTGTATGTAGGTGGCCACAGGAGGGGGGGAGGGGGGTTAAATTTGATCAAAAATTAGTCACACAGTATGGGTATATTCCAGACCGTGCTTCAGGTCAAGTTCCACTGAGCTGCAACCGTTTCTAAATTATAGTCATAATCTATGTTTAGTTATGATTCACTTAGCTAGCAGCTATAATTCTCGAATGGTCGTTCTATGGTGACCGCTATGCCTTTACCTATTTCGATATTTTCTAGGGTTCCATACCCAAAGGGTAAAAACGGGACCCTATTACTAAGACTTCGCTGTCCGTCCGTCCGTCCGTCTGTGACCAGGCTGTATTTCATGAACCATGATAGCTAGACAGTTGAAATTTTCACAGATGATGTATTTCTGTTGCCGCTATAACAACAAATACTAAATATTAGAAAAAGTAAAACGTGTTTTTTTTAACGTGAAGAAACTAGCGCCATCTAGTATGATGGTACGGACGGAACCCTTTGTGCGCGGTTCTGACTCGCACTTAACTGGTTTTTTCCACTCTGTTTCTTTTTAAAAGCTTTTATTCAACTGTTTTTTGTATGTTAGTTTGTTTTGGTAGGTTTAACTTCCCGGGGTCCGATTGAGCTGAAATTTGGTATGAAGCCGTATTCCCAGTGACAATAGATCTTTTTGGTTTTGGTTAGTTGGTCTGATGATGTAATTTGGAAGTGAAATCAAGGAGCGGGGTTGACAAATCAACATAGGACACCTACCCCGATTGTTCCGTCAAGCACTTAAAACTAAATTCGTACGATGCCCAATGTCTCGAGCTAAAAAACAGTCATAATACAGGGTGGCGCAATAGAACGTGCATTTTTAAAATAATTATTGAAAAATAAATACAAAAGGTATAGTTAAAATAAAACTAAGCAATTATTAAGTGATAACTGAAGTTTATTTTTTAAAAATAACATCATCTAAATGATGACCCTCTCTACGTTGGCACTCCTCTAACCGCAAACGGAAATTACCGAAAACTTTCTTAAGTAGTGCTGGTGTGATTGCTGCCATTTCACCACGAATATTCTCCTTGAGCTGACTGATGTTTCTCGGATTATTGGTGTAGACTTTGTGTTTGAGGTATCCCCACAAAAAAAAGTCAGGAGGCGTCAAGTCTGGACTGCGCGGAGGCCATGGGATATCACCTCTTTTCGAAATCAGTTTGCCAGGGAACATCTGCTTCACAACCGCCATGGAGTCATTTGATGTGTGACTGGTAGCTCCGTCTTGTTGGAACCAAGTCCTAGAGTTCTTTATTCTTGAATTTTCAAGTTCTGGGGCCAAAAAACCTTCCAACATCGCAACATAGCGTTCGGTATTAACAGTGATGTTTTGCCCCCGTGCGTTTTCAAAAAAATAAGGACCAATTATTCCTTTGGCAGAGATTGCGGCCCAAACTGTCACTTTAGGGCTATGTAACGGTTTTTGATGTTTGAGTCTGGGATTCTCACTATTCCAATAACGACAATTTTGGCGGTTTACGAACCCATTCATATGAAAATGTGCCTCATCAGAGAAAAGGATGTTTTCAAAATTTGAAAACTGATTGAGCATTTCATTAGCAAATGTGAGCCGTGCTATGAAGTCAGAGTCTTTCAATTATTGAGTTAATTGCAGCTTGTATGGATGCAATTTAAGATCCAAGTTTAAAATTCGTTGCAAACTTCGTCGCGATATGTTTAGGACAGACGATCTCTTGCGAGTAGACATTTGTGGATCTTCTCGTACCGACTGCTTAACACTCTCAATATTGTCTTCGGTCCTAGATGTGCGTGGACGACCTTTTGCGTGTGGTTTAAACGTCGATCCAGTCTCTTCAAACCGCTTTATCCAGATTTTAATTAAATTAGCACTCGGAGCCTCCCTAATTTGCCGTACACCATACTCAGAACAAAATAGTCGCCTGACAACTACGTACGAACGAGAGTTTTCGTAAAATGCGCGCACGCAAAATGCGCGACGCTTCCCGTCGAAGTGACTCATAGTGACTAAAACTTCATGAACCGCGCTACCCAACGATATCGGTCTCCCCTCGCCCACGCCCCTTCTACCCCGCAAAAAAAGATGATGCAATATGCACGTTCTATTGCGCCACCCTGTACTTAGTCAAAATGAGACTTTTTCCTTCCTTGCGGAGTCCGTGAATCTGAATTGCACATAGGGCTTGTGTACAAATCACGCGAGGTTTTTTTGGCTACTTTTTGACCGCCTCCGTCCCCCTGGTGCTTGGCTCTCTCCCCCCCCCCCCCCCCCCGCTCACGTGTATATTATTCAACGTAATTTAAGATTAATATTATTGTATATAGCGGGTCGGTCGTATAAAGCGTGGTCAAGCCACGCGTACCAAAATTTCGTAAAATAGACTTGCTATTTTGAAGTATTTAACAAGTAAAGATTTATTTTTAATGAAACCGAGAAAAACTATCTACTCATGTGTTAATTTTTTTCTTTGTTCGTTCACTTAAAAAAATACACATGAGGTCTCCTTATACCCCCCTCCCACAACGCGAGCTGTCGTGATTTTTTCGTGACACCCCCCCTCTCCCCTATCGAACCTCACGTGCACGAGCCCATATAACGCAAGCCTAGCTCCCGTAGGTATAAGTACATTTTTATCACTTCTTTGCAAGTACCGTTTATTCACCCTCCGTCACACCGAGGTAGTTGTTCAGTCTTCACAAGAATTCGCCTGCCCAAGCGGCTCCACGTGTCCGGTCGCGCACCGCTGCGCCCACGCCATATTCGTTTGCTCCGTCGCGTCACAAATATAGGCTCTCCCTGCGCGGTCCATCCGTCCGTATTTGATCACTCCGTGAACTGAGCATCAAAAAAGTGTATTATCTTTACGCTCCTATGTGAGTATTCCGTAATAGGTTCGCCCTCGCGCCTTCCGCAACTGTAATCCCCGGACCTGTCCCAGCGACAGTTTTATGTACACGCGGCAACTCTTCGCGACCGTAATTTAACGCCAAAATGCACAGTGGCAAGCCTGTCCAGCTGTCTCTGGGAGACATATTTTCGCGACAATCGCGCCATGGCTTATCAATACTACTTTGCGCCAAAAAATGGACTGCAGCTGACCCGTGTCGCTATGTCTGAGTGACCAGTTCCGCGGCCTCAGCGGCTGTGGAATGCAGTCGACTCTATAACAAGCCTTGTCACTCATCGTTATGCGTTAAGTTATGAACGTTTTATACATAAGTAGCTGTACGAATGAGCTATATGCGATTTGTGTGGATTGAAATCGAACATTAAAGATAAAATGTTTTATTTGCATGTTTGGCCATTTCCAAACAACTAGACTTTACTGTGCTCGCCTTTTTTAAATTTGGAACCGTATTTATTCATTTGAGCATTTGGATTTTTGTTGATGATGATGATGAATGCAAGCAATAGAATAGGCAGCGTATTGTATTTGCGACTTACCCTTCTGACAACAAAACAAACTGAATGTGATAAATTAGTGAAATAGTATCATGTGTTGGCGGTCATCATAGATCGGCCGCATTTTAGTGGTCAAATTATTAACGCCTATGAACCGGCTATATTACACCTTGTCATGTGTTTCAGACGGCTGACAGGCTCGCGGCGGAAGTAGCGCAAGCCGTGTTCGACTTGGCCGGGGGCGTCGGCGACCGGCCGCAACTACCCCAGGCCCATTAGGCGCCTGTTACCTGGAGATACCGTGGCACAGTGTAAGAAACCATCCAGAGGATCCACGCTTTTGATGTTCGCGTCGAAACCGACATCACTAGACACAGGTTGCCTCCTCCTCCATCTCGTTGAAAACGGTGACTATAGTAGTTTGGGCTAACCCACGTACGATTGCCCTATCTAGACGTGAACGTCGGCTGATTGTATGGGTCTTTAGATTGTGCCTGTTGTGTGTACAGTGTGATAAGTTTTGACTAATGGTCCACTTATTGTTCAGGTCAAAGACAAAAACTTTGTTGTACCACTTTTTAAATAGGTTCAGCACAGACGAAGCTGCAAAATGCTCAAGCATTTTTTGAGATCATTGAAAAATGAACTTTATAACTAGGGTTAGCGCAGACCAAACTGCAAAATGCTCGAACAATATCTCTTGATGCACTGTTTGTGTATAGTTATAAAGTTCATTTTACAAAAGTTCATTTCAGAAAAGTGCTCGAGCATTTTTCAGTTTGGTGCGCTAAACGTTTTCCATATAAATTTTTAAGCCACATTTAAGAGATTTGCATAATCCAATTTTTTTAGGTTAAAAGTGATGGAACAAAACTTGTTGCCCTTGACCTGCACAATAAGTAAACCAAAAAATGACAACCTTTACATCGATCTGAGTGTGCAAAGCGACTACAGTTAACCTTTTCAAGGCCATGTTAAATACACAAGCCGTCACTCACACGCCAAGCATGTCCGAAAAGTAACACAAATTTCAACCTTATATATTACTACTTTAGACAGTTATATCTCAGCACATATAAGTTGTTTGAAAAAGACAGGGATATACGAACATTGATTCCCTAATCCTTTGACATGAAGATTTTTGCGACTGTCTTAAACCTGTTCAGCCTTACATAGTGTGATAGCGCTCTGCCTCAAAGTATTCAAGGCCCTTAATGGACTTGATTAAATATTAATGAATGAACAACTTGATCCACAGAACTCGTAATAATTTAAAATTGTAATAAATGATTATTTGTGCTAGTTTTTCTGATTGCTATATTTTACACTTGTACCTGCAGTGTAGATAAAGCAGTAACATAAAAAAGCCGTGATGTGCCACCACACTAGTTGTACCGAAGAGGTGCATAGCCCTATCTCGCTGGGGATATAAAGTTCGTTCGCTGAATTACGTAAATCAGTTCGCCGCTGCCGGCTCACGTCAAACACTCCGTCAAAGGGGCCGCCATGAGTTCAATCGTGGCGCCGACAACTCAATTGAAAAAGTGTTTGAGTCAAGCCGTCAAAGGTGCAGCTAATTCAGCAAACGAACTTTAGTTGTGATGATCACTGCTTTAAAAAATAATTATATCGCCCTACCACTGCCTTTTCAATCCACATTACTTAGTTGGTTTTCTGTTCATTATTCAATTTTTAATGCACCAAAATCTCAAAACCCTACTAATATAAACTAGCGGCTGCGCTCGCTTAAACATAGTTTCTATGACTGTCTCTGAGGGTGCGCAGTGTGCCGGCCGCAAGTGGCTCGCGAGCGTGGAAAATAGTAGCCTTTATGTTAATCCAGGTCCTAATCTGTCTACCTACCAAAATAGGGGTCACAGATTTGTATAACCATACCGAATTTCCGCTTTAATAGTCGCTATAATAGTCTCTGGGCAAGACGGCTGGGACATACCGACGAACAGACAGACAGACGGACATGGCGATACTATACGGATTCCTAGTGTGACAACGGAACCCTAAAACACCTAAACTAACCTATCGGGACAAAATTTTATCCCTTCACGGATTTTTCGAACTTATGCGAAATAAATATACTCTTAGTTGTGCCGGCGAACTTCATCCTACCCTACACTACCATAATTACCCTACCCTACACTACCCTACCCTAAATCTTCTTACAATAACGAACTCAACAAAAAAGAATTAGCGAAATCGGATCAGCCGTTCTTGAGTTATAAATGGTGTAACAAACACGACTTTTTTATATACATATAAAATATGTATTAATAGATAAAGTGAAAAACTACAAAAAACGCACTTCGCTTTAATTAATTGTGGTGTAAGATATAATTTGGAAACTAGATGTATGGAAGAAATAAACTATTGAGATTACTAGACATAAATTAAATGAAAGAGGCGAAAAATTTAAATGTAAAAGTTGAGTTTACAAAAATATAAAAAGAGATGTCTTGTAGGTAGGACGTAGGTAAATTGGGATTTATGAAAACATAAGAATTTATTAATGTACCTGTGTGTTTTGTTGAATTATGCGAAGTATACCTACAACAAAATATATTATGCAACCTTCTCGAATTGGCCGATACCTATTGTAAATGTAATACAGTTTAATCTCACTAATCCGGCACTATTAAAAACCGGAGGGTGCCGGATTATTGGAATGTTCGTATTACTGGATTATACTGAAAAAGTCATAGGTAATGAATAAAATAAACCATTTCATAGAGGGAATAAATGTATGTTATGTATTAAATTATCATGTAGGTACATATGTAATTAACTAGTTTTAAAATAATCCTTAATTGTGGTCTGCTTTTGTGCATCTTGTAGAAACCTTTTCTCGCATGATGAGGGTGGCGTGTGCGGAGGGTGCCGGATTATTGGACGTGCCGATCTATCGAAGTGCCGGATTAGTGAGGTTATACTGTAATATCAATATCACAAAATATACAACGCGTACTAGTCTTTTTGTGTTTAATATGATAACAAGCAATTGATAAAATATAATATTGTAGTTAATATTTAACAACACTTTTTCATATCATAATATCTCGGCTTACTCACACAATTAGGTTAGTGAAAACGGAATTAACACGTTTTTACCCGACTGCCCCGAAATGAGGGTATCAGGTGTATGTATGTATGTTTGTGGCTGAGCCTGTAGTGGTGCAGCGCTTGATGGAAATTTGGAGTGCGAGGTGTCATTAGATTTGTCTCCTGAGTGACATACATAACATATATTTTCACAGGACTACCCAAAAAAGAGCAGTTGGTTTTTCATTTTTTATTTAAATTGGTTAGGCTATTAATCGAACCTATTCGTTAAGACTTCTTTAAGTTTTTCATTTTAATGTCAAATCTTTTGAAGACTTTATTTAAGGTTTGTCCTTGGTTGTATTTAAAAAATTGTTATCATTTTATATTAATACTGGGATTTTTTTTATATAGAATAATATTATGGGTAAGTTTATAGCTGATGTAGATTAATTAATAACACTGCCCTCTAATTTGTACATTTATAAAAGAAAATACTATTAGTCAAATTTACATAATATGTACGTCTAGCTACCTTCACCTTTGTATTCTTTCGAAGTAGTGTAGTGGATTGTTTATTAGGGAAAATATGCATGATTGCGATGCTATTAGAAAAGGAGGATTCTTTTCATACATTGGATTTCAGTAGACCATAACAAATTAATTTCTCCTCCAAAACCACACCATTGCTAAGGTGTGGCTGCAAATTGTAATTAATGTAGACACTGTTCACATACCTACATATTTTTCTTATTATTTTGTAAGTCACAGCTTGTTTAAGGAATTGAATGAATTAATTAATTTGAATAGAATTTAAGGTGAAACTTATTAGTTTTGGCGACGTTAATTTGAGGAACCTGAATTATCTTTGTCATTTAATAGTACGATTTTGTAATCGTTCGTTATTTAAATTCAAAGATACGTCTAATATTGAAACGAAGAACGTTAATCGTGATGTAAATCAGCTGAGGCTTTATAATTAGAGCTTAAGATTGGAGTAAGAGGAAGGAATGTGATGAACTGTGACAAGTGTATCTAGATGATAAGTTAATAAGACAGTTATGCTCAAACAATAAGGCTTGCTATCTTGTCGCCAAATCTTATCTCTGCGAAGTAATATGACTTATAGAGGGTGAAACAAAGTCGATGTATACCTATCTAATCTGGTGTCGGTACAAAATATCGCTGTAGAATTTTAACAGTTGTTATGTCGTTATTAAATTTTATTTAATTTAAAGTATGAAATTGCTGATTCAGTTTTACAAGTTGAATGCCGTTTTAGTGACACTACTTATGGTCTTTTATTAGTAAGTAGTGGCATGTCTTTCATGGTCCAATCCCCTGAGCTATGCACCATTGAATGGAACAAGGCGTTTTCTTAGTGGTCTGAAGGGCCAATTTTTTTGACTAGTTAATTTTCTTGAATTTTACTGAGAGTAATGAAATGTTATGCCGGGGTATTCCCAAATATGTCATTAGTAACGAAGAGTTTCTACAATAACTCTAGAGCTTTAAAATTAAAAAAGTTTATTTTTTGCCTTTAAAAAAGGTGATTTATTGAGTTGATAATAACCGTCTTCATGGGCTTAAAGCTCTCAAAATGTTGAAACAATAGGCACACATTTACCAGCTATTAATTTCTAATATTTAGTCTAATGCTATTTTAAAAATAAATTTTGTTTTTAATAACAATTTTTTTTATATTTATTTCCTTCTTTAAACTTTTTTATCTAATCGGCAATTTCATACTTATACACCTAATATATCCGGCATTATTGTATTTTTTTTCGGAAATATTCCCATAGAGTGAAACAGTGGGAATAGTCTCGGGCCACACATTAGGATCACAGGGTTTTTCCCCGTAGTGCAACTGCAATGCCCAACCGGTTGTACGTAAGTCTTTATCTGGTCAAGAAAAACTTGGTGAATCGGGCAAAAGTAGTAGGTTTTTGTGAATTTATTTGTTAACTAGCTGTTTCCCGTGGCTTCACCAGCGTGGACAACGTTTATATGACTTATCGACCGGGCTCGCGAGCGTGAAAAAAAGTAGCCTATGTGTTAATCCAGGTCCTAATCTGTCTACCTACCAAATTTCAGCCAGATCCGTTCAGTAGTTTTTGCGTGAAGAAGTAACAAACATACACACAAACTTTCGCCTTTATAATATTAGTGTGATAAACAAAAAATTAATACTTATCCTTTTTACTTTTTTTTATATGTGTATGGCAACCATTATTATAAAACAGTAATTACCATTCCCCTTCGTACAACTCCCCTCTTTAACCGCGTCCGTAGCGTAAGGGTTAGTCCATTCGTTTCACACTAGGAGGTCGCGGATTCGATTCCCGGCGGGGTCAACTTTGCAAGATTCGGTTTGGTTGGAGGTGGGGCATTTTCATAGCCCGCCTGGCTAGCTACCACCATCTTATCTAAGTTTTTCCGCCAAACATCAGTGTTAACATCATTGCTGTGTTATATATAATATAGTTAGCTCTCCATTGCATTGGGGAATCTCGGTAAGCCCACTTCCATCTTCGACATCATCGTCACTTACCATCAGGTGATATGATGCCAAAGGCTTACCAATTGTGGAATTGTGGAATAAAAATAAAACTTGATATGCATCAATTTGGTTACACCCCTTGAAGTTACCGAACTTGAACTGTTGGTGGTTACAAAGTGGTAGGGACGCGTAGTTGGTAAATAAGGTGCTGGTAGATAATTTGTGTTGCGTAAGTTGGCAGAATAAAGATAAGAGTCAAGTCATTCAATGACTATATCAGATTGATTGATGATCTTATTGTATACAGTATGATATAATCATTTTATATTCAGTCCTAAAGAGCTATTATTATATGTGATTCTGCATGTAGGTACCTATCAGTAATATTTTTGTGTGCAATTGTTGAAGTGTGTTGTATTAAAATATTAGTTATATTTACTTATGCTGTTATATTCCAATAAATCATTATTTTAACTTACTAAATATGAATTTTATTTATATCAACTGTTCATTAAATTCATGTTAGCAATGGAATTCTTGAAAAAAAAAACAATGATGTAACAAAAATATTTTTATTTACAAAAACAATACTTTTTTATCTTGAAACACAACTTAAATCTAAAATATTTCTTAGACCAGTCCAAATTAAATGAGCACATGAGTTTAAAACTAGAGATCAGAAAATACATGTATAAGTTTTGTGATTTAAGTATTGTGATCACATTTAAATTGAAACATTGGTTGTTTAGCTTTCCTTTGTTTTCTCATATGAATGAAACAAAACTTAAGTGGCAGTGGGCGGGGCACATAGCTCGTAGAACGGATGGCCGTTGGGGCAGTAAAGTTCTCGAGTGGCGACCGCGCGCCGATAATCTGGTGAAGGTCGCGGGAAGCCGCTGGATGCGGGTAGCGCAGCTTCGGTCGTCGTAGAAATCCTTGGGGGAGGCCTATGTCTAGCAGTGGACGCCCTTTGGCTGATATGATGATGAACGAAACTAGCAATGTTTCAAGATGGATGGTGTGACTCACATAATAAATATAATGTAAATAATTGTAGAATAGTACATGTAGGTATAGAAAAATACAGAGAAATACATTTCACATAGAAAACTCATCACAACAGCACTATGAAGAACATCATAATAGGATTAGCCAAAATTTAAACACAAGAAGTAACAGTATTTGTAAAGAAGAGGAAAACAGCTTATTTAGGACATTTATACAGAAATAACGAAAGGAAAATTATTGAGGGCAATAGAGGGAGAGGAAGGAGTATTATAAAAACAAAGATATTAACTGGAATCAACACACAGCCACACTGCAGAATCGCTGAGGAGAGACAGGAGTTCCAGAAGTAGATCGCTCATATCTGTTAGGATATGGCACCCAAAGAAGAAAACAGTGAATGTATTACTGAAGTAGAATTTCATTGATCTGTGTTATTGAATATTTAATTCTACGGCTAGTTATGAATTGTGTATTATTGTGGATGGCTTTTATGTGCTTTTCTTTTATCATAATATCTATGTTACAACTCTTGTGTAGAATCCACTGAAGTTTTGTAAAACGGTTGATATTGCACCGCTTTGTAAACTAGGCACTGAGTAAAAAACTAAATAAAATCAATAATTTTTCTTCTGCAAAGTATTCTGCTACCCAGGGCGAACTTCGCCAACTCTTTGACTGTATAATCAATCAAACCCGACTAAACCTAAAATCACTCGTGCTGGCTAATTTACAATTTTCACTTTGTAATTTTAACACAAAGCTGCACCCTCATATTTCAGCCCATGTCGCCACATTACAAAACTCCTGCGTTTTGCAATCCAGCATTATTTAGAGTGCCGTTTGGCAAAACGGTGATTCTACAATACGGCTTCCACATTTATATGTGATAAATTATATTAGCCCTTTCCAGACCGGCTTATTATACGTTTGTGCATTTAAAATACAAACAAGATTGAACTTTATTATAAAAAATATGTTAATTTAACTTGTAATTACTTGGAATTATAAAAAAAATCCTAATGACTTATGTATTGTATTTAGGGGAACTGTGGTTATAGAGTTCATTTAATAGGTACACATTCCCTTCCAGGTCGGGTCAAAAAAGGTTAGAAATCGAAAATAATTGGAGGCTACCAAGCATTAGTGACAGTTAGGGAGGCAAAATAAAATGCGCTATTAAAGGCAAATTTACACCAAGTTCAATAATTTACCTTACAGTCAACATTAACATAATATCACAAAGTTAAAATTAAATTTTACTTAAAACATTGGGAGTTTGCATCCTAAAACTATGTAAATACTAGCATGGGGCTTAATACGATAACCACTTTTCCAACCATTAAATAAGTCATTTATCTTATTGGTAACATGTGGGGTAACAACACTACTACAAACCCAAAAACTGAATCTCTTATTTTACCTAGTAATTAATTAAAATTGTGCATATTCTAAAATAGCTTACTAAGGAATCAAGACACAAATAATTTGAACTGTAATTTTTCTGAATTACTTTAAACCATTGCTACAAGGAAGAGACCTGCACCCTAACATTAGGAACATTGATGTGTTAACTATGATGACGAATCAAAACAGTTTGTATGGAAGAACTAAATTACTTTTCACAAACTACACATTATCACACTCAATGTCAGTTTTATTGACTCTGTTAATTTATAGCCTAATCTATATTTCCCTACCTTCTATAAGTCCAATCATGACAGTACAGGCCCTAAGTATGGTGCTTGATCACAATAAAAACATTCTGGTACATCAGTTTCTTGCATCTCAACCACATTGGTGCTAATCTCGTTAATAACATGGTAGTAGCGACATCGCCTAGGACCAATGCCTTCGATCATGGTATCGTAGGGCGGGGAAAGTATGTCGAAAAATGCTGCAGGAGTATCTAATGCTTTTATTTCATGGTAGTTAGATATTGTTGGAGTTAAAATACAAGTTGTCGAGTTATCTCTACAGATTTGACTTTGAGATACTTGAGCGAAAAGACGTCTGCGTTTGGCGAGGCCTTGTGCCAGCCGCGCTGCCTCGAGCTTGACGCGGACTTTGAAGTCAACGAGTTTTACCGCTTCTGTTAGCGGATACTCGGTAAAGCTTCTGATCTGTATGGACCCTGAGATTACCTTCAGCAGCCCATGCATGTGCGGGTGGTCATGTAGAGGCATCTGGAAGCCCGGCCGCAACACAAAGATACTCATGTTCACCTTACTGTTTTGAAATACCTCAATGTAAGTACACGGTGCCTTCCCAACTTTTTCCCACGTCTCAGGGTTTTTGTAAATCTTGTCGAAGCCTAAATGTTCGGCCCGTAGACCGTCCATGAGGCTTCGAAGCTTGGTCAAGTTGGTGCAGAAATCGTTCTTGAATCTGTCATCGAATGTTTGTAGCGCCTGCCGGTACGTCGATACAATAGGCGGTATGTTGACGATTTCCATTTTCGACTTTGCTTCATGCCTATTATCCATATGAAACCTGCCTGCACTGATACACAAGAATTTTTTTCGTCTAATTAAAATAGAAAATATTTTGCCTGATATCAAAGCACAACTGTCACAAAACGTCATTTTTTTTGTTCTGTTTTTTTTTACGCTAGTGAAATAAATAATCCGTTGAAACGAAATGACACGATTGTTTTTTCTTTGATTTGCTTTTTCATCTGTTCGATAACTATAGCTAAAACCGCCCAAATAAAACGTTTGGTTTGCGGTAACAATGCGCCATCTTGTATGGAGTAGCAGAACTATTCACTTTGCTACCATATCAAACTATACATATTTACAGATACACTACCACCTAGTGATATAATTATAAACTAATAAAGAAGTTTGTTTGAAAGCTACCTGTTGCGAATCATTTCTTAGTTGCAGGATAGATGGCATATCTACATCTATCTACAGATATCTACATTTTTACCTGCTTGGGATCAAAAGACTACCATGCGGCCTGAAATCAGAGGAGAGGGCACGGTTAGTAACTAGTATCTCATCTGTGACGGTAGTGCCCGAGTCCGCTTTAATACAAAAACTACATGCCAGATTGAATCCAAACTTTGCAAATACAGTAGGATCTCTTTATGTCGAACATCAAGGGAGGCGCCAAAAATTCGAGTTACAGAGTTTTTGACTTATGGAGGATTTCGACTTAGGCGGATTTTGATTCGACATATAGAGGTTGAGATTTCTTATAAATTTTGAGTTATGAGAGGTAAAATAAATAAAAATTAAAGTTGCAGAGGTGACACACATATTTTTCTTTACAGACATACATATTATTTATCAACAGATTACGTTTCACAGCACTCATGTTTTAACGATTTTATGTTTTTTAAACTGTTGTACAAATTGATGTGTATTACAGTAGAACCAAAGTACTTCTGACAATATTTCAGTCGACAACAAATGACTTGCTTCGCTAAATTTCCAAATAAATCAAAAATAATAAATTAAACACCTGACACCAAGCAAGCAAACAAGTGTTAACGTGTTTCATAAATTTCTGGAAAGACACCAGCGGGTAATGAGACCTAGTTAAAGGACATTTGTAATAAAATGGAAAATGATCAACAATTTTTAATGTTTTAATTTTAATGTAATAATGGCTTGCAGGGACTCGCTGATTATTTCGACTAATAGAAGGTTGAGATTTCGAATAATGGAGGTTTAAGTGTTTGAGGGGAAGGGAACAAACCATTATTTCGAGATTTGGAGGTTTTCAACTTATCGAGGTTCGACTTAACGAGGTTCTACTGTGTATTTGAGAAGATACATATGTTTGTAATTAGTTTGCGATGTACCTACTAATATAAAACGAAAAAAAATAAGAGAAGTTTCAAACTTTCAGTACAAAACTAATTTAAGCCTTCGTTTAGTTACGTCTATATTTACTACGTTGAAAACTAATTACAAACATCGATAAGTGTCTACTCAATATATTTAAGTTTGGATTCAATCCGGCATGTAGTTTTTGTATTAAAGCGGAACTACATTTGTATGGAAACTCGAGCCTCCTGGAGTGGTACAATTCGCCATACTTACCTAGTTTTTTTAATTTTATATTTTATTCACAATTTGTTTTTTTTTTTTTAGCAATCGATGTTGGTATTGAATTTAACGTAAAGTATAAGTATTATAGCAACGTAGCTCTAAGCATCGTTACTTATTAGCAATTTATTTTTTCTGGGTATCGTGTTACAAATTCTAAACTTTTTGCGTAAACTCGCCATTGTAAAATCTGGCTTTGTTGCTCTTTTATTTTTATTGATAAATTTAAGTGTGTTTAATGAGTTATAATAAGTTAGGCGTATTAAAAATTAGCATCGTTTTGCAACTAATATAATATAATAAATAACTAATACAATATAATACACTTTTCACGTTTTGTATGAACATCGATAAATTTCCTTGGCAACTTGACCTAGTGTCAGTGTTGCAAGTTACCTAGAGTCTGACAAGCGAGTCCTGCCTCGAGATTTATTTCGATTGGCAACACTGCTAACTGTCAAACCATTGTCAAGCAGCAAGTAAGTACAGCTAAAACGTTTTGATACTGATTCAAACAAAAAAACATAAAATATAGTTGTGATTGTATTTATTTCAATTAGTTTATATTTGTACTTTCATAATATATATCCAGAAAAAGTATTCATTCTTCTTTGTTTTAAGGTCTGTTGGATGACGAAGATTTGAAACGAAAGATTGAAGACTTTGTTATAGAGCTGAAAGGTATAGAGGATAAAGAATTAATTACATCTGAATCAAGTTATTTGACCCAAATATCCACTCTGACAGGTTGTATTTCAATATATTTATTACATCGTACGTAACACATTCTAACTTACATAGTGCTATGGTCATCTAATCCAGTGTTTAACATTTCAGATGTTCGTGTCAAAACATTGGAAAGTTGTTCAGTTTCATGAGTAGAAGCTCCACTATAAAAAATGTGCATATCTTTATTAAGACTATTATTGTTTTTTATTTTTTTAAAAAGTGTCCTTATTACAAGTTAAACAAAAGTATCTAGATCGCTTTTTCCGACTATACTTAGGTTTAACAGCTGAAAGATTTTTAAATTTCCCGCCATTCTCTTGGGACAGGACTCGCTTGTCAGACTCTACTATAAAATCCAAACTGTGTTACCGAGTTTAAATAAGTTGTACGGCAGCCTGCACTAAACTTTCCCGACAATATTTTCATTAATCTTTTTTTCAAACAAAAGTTTTTTTTTTAAATTCACAATTGATACGCCCTTGGTATCATCTCACCTGATGGTAAGTGCCGATGATGCCTAAGATGAAAGCGGGCTTACCAAGATTAAAATTGAAATGAAAATGAAAATTGTAATCATTTTGATGAATTCATATTGCATGATGACCAATCATATAATTACTTATTTGTAATACATTTCAATTTAATAGCTCCAACCAATCGCAAGTTTTAATTGCATTTGTATAGGGGAACCATACAAACACGATTTTTCCCAGACCAATGGGTATTACTATAAAGATAGGCAACTCCGACATGCAAAGTTTCACCAGAATCGTTAGAGACGTTTTTGAAAAAAAAAACAGGTATTTGTTGTATGACAGCTACTCTTCGGTTTGACAGTACAAAGAAACTGTTGATAATACCTCGATGAAATAATTTAAAACTCTTAATTTCCAAATTTGGTCCCAATCGGACTAATGATATAGCTGCCAAAGCCAAGCGTGACGGACGGACGCACGGACAGAATTGAGATATTCGATTTTTCGGTATGTGTTAATGATAATCAACACATTTTCACGAAAATTGGAAAAACTTCTTTTCGCGACAACAATACTTCCTCTACCCTGCGTAGTGCTTAACGTTACGTACCGAGCTACCAAAGAATACTAAATATTAGTACTACGGGGTCGAGAAAGAAAAAAAAAAGAAACAAGGAGTATCAACTGGACCTCTAACGTAACGTATTTATGATATCTGTTAAAATTCTAAGTGATTCAACTTGACCTCTGTTTTATTTTTCTTGGTAAAATCTCATTTTCAAGGTTATCTCAAGAAATCATCGTTGATAATGTACTATTGTCATAAATTAATGACAAGACGTAAAAAGTGCATCTGATTTGGAGTCATCATCATATCAGCTCATACACGTCCCCACCGAGGGGCTCGAGCCTACCCTGAATCAGGGCGATCGGGCCTTAGTCGACCACGCAGGCCCAGTGCGGGTTGGTCGACTTCACACACAACCTGCGAGTTTCTCCGCAGGCGTGTGCAGGTTTCCTCACGATGTTTTCCTTCACCGTAAGAGCGTCGGATAAACGTACATATGAAATCTAAATACGAAATCACATTGGTACGTGGCGGGATTCTAACCACGACCACCCGGACAGGAGGCGGCGGCCCTAGCCGTTACGCCAGGGACGCTCACGGATTTCGAGTAAATTTTAAGAAAAGTTGGTCAAGTTGCCACATGTGACTGTAGGTACGTTACGTACCCTATATTTCCTTTCTCATTTCCGTGTGGTCTACGTTGTGCCAGCCGCCAGCCGCCAACCACCAGCCGCCCGCCACACCGATCGAAAAACAACGGCACTTACACAAACACGGGAGTTAGTTGCAATAAATCGAAATTTAACGATTATTGCCCGATTTCAGTGCTGCTGAGGTGATCGTTTTTAAACCGTAGCTACTATAAAAAACAAATCAATGCTGAGATACCTACACAAATTAATTAGGTTGGTGTTTTAGCGATAAGGCATTAATAGTATTAACTAAATTAATAACAAATTTGGAAATCATGTCATCATCATTCATCATATCAGCTCATGTACACAGGCCAGCACCACAGATTACTAAATAGTTACTTCGTATCAGCACATCAAGCTACACACTTTGGACTTTGTACCATCCTTATGCCGAATGCGTATGGATCAGAATCGCACTACGAGTGTAAAGCTTGATGTGCTGGCCTCTGTACCTAACCTACGTCTCCACCGAGGGGCTCCAGCCTACCCTGTATTAGGGCAATCGGGCCTTAGTCGACCACGCGGGTCCAGTGCGGGTTGGTTGACTTCACACACAGCTTTCGAGTTACTTCGCAGGCATGTACAGGTTTCCTCACGATATTTTCCTTCACCGAATGGCAAAGAATTATTAAAAATAAATTATTGCCTCGTAATTTCAGTGAAATTTTCATTAAGATTGTATTATTTCTAGTCGTGTTTCTTTGGAATTGAATTCAAAAAACGGTAATTTAAAAAACTAAAAAACCCGACTGCGTTTCTGTGTAGTTTGGAAATGAAAAACCCTAAAACAAGAAAGTCGCCATACCCGATTGCACTTAACTTAAGAAAAAATGTAGCAGTCGGGACCCATTCTAGAAAGTCAGCCGTCTAGTCAGTATATTGGAGTAATCTGCAATGTAATAGAGGTATGTGCTTTCAATTCACTATGCCTCCATTTCTAGAATGGGTCCCGACTGCTACAATTTTTCTTAAGTTCAGTGCAATCGGGTAAGACGACTTTCTTGTTTTAGGGTTTTTCATTTCCAAACTACACAGAAACGCAGTCGGGTTTTTTAGTTTTTTAAATTACCGTTTTTTATTTTATTCATTTTTTAGTTTCATTATTGAATTAGTTTGTATAGTAACCTATATACACAATGACACACATTAAATTTACGCAGATTATTAACTTATCAGTTGATAGAAAATCCATCGAGCCGTTCTGGCTGCAGAGCGTGCCCAACATTTGACTTTGGCGCCAAAAATCCGCCATTTTTTTTTTGATATACGCAGTGTCACTCACACAGTAAATACGTATCTAACGACACCCCTCAAACTAAAACATTAAATTTACGCAGATTATTAACTTATCAGTTGATAGAAAATCCATCGAGCCGTTCTGGCTGCAGAGCGTGCCAAACATTTGACTTTGGCGCCAAAAGTCCGCCATTTTGTTTTTTTTTTATTTTGATATACGCAGTGTCACTCACACAGTAAATACGTATCTAAAGAAACCCCTCAAACTAAAATCTATCGAGCCGTTCAGGCTGCAGTGCGTGCCTTACATTGGAATTTGGCGCCAAAAATCCGCCATTTTGTTTTTTTTATTTTGATATATCCAGTGTCACAATCACAGTAAATACGAATCTAACGACACCTCTCAAGCCAAAATCCATCCAGCCGTTCAGGCTGCAGAGCGTGCCAAACAATTATACATACATACTCTCGAAAAACATAACCCTCCTTCTGGCGCAGTCGGGTAAAAAGAAGCGAGTGGCTGTTGCAGAAAAAGATATATTTGAGCATTTTTAAAACATGTAATAATACTGATAAGTTAATAAGTAATAATGTTTTTTGTTTTTAAATAAAAGTAAAAAAAATACTACATCTCAATAAAAATATTATTTATTTGAAGAAGGAAATAATGTATCAAATTCACCAAGCACGCGATTTTTTGACAAAAAGCGCGCGTCTTTTATTAACTTTTAATTTACTAATTCGAGCAATGAACATTATGTTAAATGTACTTCTGTTTAGTCTGTTTGTTTTGTATACTTTGTACTTAGTGGTATGGAAGAACTGAGCATCCTGTCACAAGTATCTTTCTTTTTACTTAAAAGGATGTCCAAACACAAAATATCATGTACAATCTACCGTTACAAAATAAAAACAATTTTAAACATGATATGAAAGGTTAAATTTTATTTTTAATTGTGTAAATCACATATTAAATCTGCCATGTAGTTTTTTTAAATGCTATAACATCCTATGCGACGGTGGCCCAACTGCTAGGGCCGCCGCCTCCTGTCCGGGAGGTCGTGGTTCGAACCCTGCCACGTACCAATGTGTTTTCGAATTTAGATTTACGTTTATCCGACGCTCTTGCGGTGAAGGAAAACATCGTGAGGAAATCTGCACACGCCTGCGAAGAAACTCGCACTGGACCCGCGTGGTCGACTAATGCCCGATCGCCCTAATTCAGAGTAGGCTCGAGCCCCTCGGTGGGGACGTATATGAGCTGTATACATACATAAAATCCTATGACACGCGGAGTGATGGCACGAATCCAAAGACACCACATTTGTCAAGGTCGGTTAAGTGCAATGGGTTAGGAAATACGAGGGAACAGATGAACATACATTCATACATATGTATATAGAGTGTCCAAACACAACCCTCCTTTTTTATAGTCGGGTAAAAAGAACGTTGATTTTTAGAATATAGACCTATTTACTACGGAACCCTACCTTGCGCGTGTTGAACATGCACTTGGCCACATTTTTAAAATCAACTTCTTTATCTAAAGCACCAGTAATTTTTTTCGAGAATTCACGTTGATAACACCCTTATGAAATAAAACGGATGGTACCTACATACAAAAATATAATCCAAACATAGTACAGATACATTTTTCTCAAAAAAAAATGTGAACTGCCCATACTTATAAGTTGGCCAGTCAGCTGATCGATTATCTATCACACGACTGACCATTAAAAAGAGTGTATTGTTTCAGGTTTAATCTATAGATACAGGATGTAAAAAAATTGATGTAGGTCTTGCTAACTGGGGCTTCTACTCGTCATACTAAAAACTTTTATTCTACGACTTTGCTGAAAACGCAAAAAATAAATTTTACTCTTCATACAAATCGATCAGCTGATTGCAAAGACTGATTGACCAATTTCGTGCATTTTAGTATGGAGGGTCCAATTAAAAAAATACTATTGGTTCCTTGGGGAAAGTTGTTCAGTATGATGAGTAGAACCCCTTAGTCAACGGGTCCAATACCAATTTTTTTCAACCTGTTTTTGTATGTATGTTTCTTTATTTCACGATATCTTCTAAGGATTTTGGAGTGCGAGGTATCGTTAGAGTCGTCTTGATCCCGTGAGTGGCATATCATACATTTTACCCGACTTCCCAAAAAAGAGGAGTAGCGTTTCTATGCAGTCATATCTTTATTAAATTTTTAATCTAAATTTATTTAGACCTCGTGCCTCGTAGGTTTGGATTTTGTACGTATGTGGGAATGTTGACACTGGCGGCGAACAGTTATAATGGAAACATGTTATTTGATTTCCTAAGTATGTACAATAGTATAATATTATTATGCAACTAATGAATAAAGGACGGATTTAAAGCGAGGGCCATAGATGAACCACGAGCAAGTGATGGGTTCTAATGACTGAATCACGACCGTAGGGAGTAATTCAGGATGATTCAAGTATTAGAACCCTGAGCGATGCGAGTAATTCATGTCATGGCACTTGATATAAATCCATTTTATTCAAGAGTTGCATACTATACTTTAACCATGACTCCGAGAAAAAGAAACATTTTAGCAAAAATAGATGTTTAATAAAGAAAAAAGGAATGTTAAATTAATTAAAATGTTCATTAAAATTGGAAAAATTACATAAATAAAGACTAATTTTATTTGTGTTCTTACAACTGAAAGTATTCAAAATAGCGCCAGTTTACTAATGAAATGACAGCAAGGAACACAAAACAGTTTTTATTCTAATAAACTCCTTTTCTATCGAACAATCAAATCTCGAGGAGTTATTTGCACAAGGAGTTTGTATGTCAAATATTCTTTGGATTAGGAGTTTGTATACAGTATTTTTTGCGCAATGAGGTTATATAGCTGAGATAGAGGTCGAATATTATATTGGTGTGTTCTAAATTTAAACACCAAAATAGTGATTAAAAGAGCTTTTTTATTCACTGTTTTCAGTAAATAAATAAGCTTTTTAGAGGAGCAATGGTATAAAAGTACATTACTACTCCCAATAACCGTGCCGTACGTAGGTACGTACTTTCCATCCAGAGAGAGCACTCCTGCGCACTGTGCTACCGATCTGGAGTCTGTCGGTTTGTTTGTCAGGTGCGGCGCGATGGGTGGCCTTCGTCGAACTCTTTATTTGCCGGTTCTCATCCCGGTGCAGGCTTCCAGTAAGAAACCAAGCTGATTGTTCGAAGTTAATGTACCTACTTAAAGATGCGTGTTTTGTAAGGATTTGTTGTAAAAAGTCCTAACCTAATTAAATAAAATGTTCTTCGGCGCTTTATATCTAGGCTTAAAAATTGGCTATAAGGAAAAACTATTCATCGGGAGCCGGGTCGTTCCTTTCCCTCTAATATGGTTGAGGGGAGCTATGGCTGACTCTAGCGTTATACTCGTGACCTGTCCGTGTGAACTGGCTTAGTATTGTCAAAGGCATTAACGACATTTAATGATTTTAATGTATTATAACTCCCGTGTCATATTGTTTTCATATTCTAATGACATATTTTTTTTATATCAATGATTGTATTTTGACGTTACTAACTAATGATTACTCATTTTTTCATTTTTTCATAAATGACATGTATGTAGGTAATTACTATTTTATGACAATCAGAAAGTGTGTAATTTGCACCTATTTTGAATATACATCTTGAAATCTAGAAATAGTCCAGTTGTTGGTTGTTTTTAGTAGACATGTCGCGCCGATACCATAGAATTAACCATTCCATGAAATGGTTGACTAGATCATGAAATTATTATATTTCATGACATCGTCAATATATGACGAGTGACGACATCATCAGAAATAAATTATGAACTCTTCATCACTAAATGGCCCTGCTACTTAAACTTCGGAAAACCTTACTTGTTTTGTTTTCCATCAAGTCTTCGATTTTTAATTATTATTAATCACAAAATAAGTACATAAATGACGCTGCAAAACTATGACGTCACTCTTAGGTATATCAAACATTTTTAGAACAAAGTGTAGTTTTTGACAGATGATAAAAAGTAAGTCAGATGACCAGCATTCGTCATCCCTATTATAGTTTGGCCACATCAATGAATGAATCAGCGTTTGATGATATGACAATCCACTTTTTGCGAGATCAGGAAATGATCATGAAAATGTGAGTTGAACAGGCGAAGCGAGCTTAGTTCGTTAGGTTCGTTAGTTTGATGATGATACTGTCGAAGAGTCTCGCGAAGCCCCTGGGTCATCTGTGTGGCGGAATGATGATACTGTCGAAGAGTCTCGCAAAGCCCCTGGGTCACCTGGGTGGCAGAATGATGATACTGTCGAAGAGTCTCGCGAAGCCTCTGGGTCACCTGGTTGGCGGAATGATGATACTGTCGAAGAGTCTCGCGAAGCCCCTGGGTCACCTGGGTGGCGGAATGATGATACTGTCAAAGAGTCTCGCGAAGCCTCTAGGTCACCTGGGTGTGGCGGAATGATGATACTGTCGAAGAGTCTCGCGGAGCCCCTGGGTCACCTGGGTGGCGGGAAAATGTAAATTTTGATATTGGGCCTACCAATTGTTAAAAAAGGTTGCATTTTGGGTTTAGTTTCGTTTAGCATGATATGCTCGGCCATTTCATGATCTGTACATATTATTGTTATGTTAATTTTAGAGTTAATTGAAACCTTTCAGGATTTTAGTCAATTCTCAAATTTTGTTCGAGTTTCGCTCTAAGATATTTATTAGTCTTTGGCATCATCTCACCTGATGGTAAGTGACGATGATGCCGAAGGTGGAAAAGGTCTTACCAATATTCCCCAACGCAATTTGGAATTGGCTATCTTATTTTCATGCCGGAATACATCTTCAATGCTGTTAACATTGCATAGATGTTTGGTGTCAAGACCTAGATAAGATGGGGTAGCTAGCCTGGCGGGCTTAGAAAATGCCCTACTATCATTCAAACCGAGTCTCGCGCACAAAGTTAGGTATTCATCATCGTATCAGCAGAAGGACGTATCCCTGCTGTACGAAGGCCTTCCTCAAGGATATTCACAACGGCCGCTCCGGCGCTAGGTATACATCATCGTATCATCAGAAGGCGTATCCCTGCTGGACGACGGCCTCCCCCAAGGATATTCACAACGACCGGCCCAGTGCTAGGTATTCATCATCGTATCAGCAGAAGGACGTATCCCTGCTGTACGAAGGCCTCCCTCAAGGATATTCACAACGGCCGCTCCAGCGCTAGGTATTCATCATCGTGTCAGCTGAAGGACGTATCCCTGCTGGGCGAAGGCCTCCCCCAAGGATATTTACAACGACCGGCCCGGCGCTAGGTATTCATCATCGTATCAGCAGAAGGACGTATATCCCTGCTGGACGAAGGCCTCCCCCAAGGATATTCACAACGACCTGCCCTGCACTAAGTATTCAATGACACTTAATTATTAGGTTCCTAATTAATACCTATGCATTTTGTGTGCAGAAAATGTTTTTCTATGTAACATGTCTTGCGTTTGCGATGATGTGTCTCTCTGAACGCACCCTTACATTGTTTTTCCACAGAGTAAATTAGTGCACGTGATAAAACAAAATATATTCACTTGTCGTAAAAGAGTTGATGCTCATCAAATTTCCGGAACTAGGTTAGATAGAACAGATAAAAATAGATGTGTTATTAGAGTTCGGTAAAAGCACCAACGCGTGTTAACTATTTATTAAAATACGTCTTACTGGAAAAATTAAAAGGTCGGTACATGGAATTAAAATAGGATATGACACAGGACGACTGTTACAATACACATATTTTGATGAAAACCGTTTCGATCTGAAAAGGGCATAATAATTATGACTAGGACACACGCAGAACATTTACCTACGTCTTTCCGAGGCTCTTACGGTAAGGGGAAACATCGCGCCGTCGTGAGGAAACCTGCACAGGCCTGCGATTCTGCTACCTACTGTTAAATCAATCAAATCTGACCGAGCCTAACATCGCGAGCTCCGCGAGCTCAGTTAGTATTATTATAATGTCACTACTGAAATTGTAAACATTAAGTTCCAGTTCACAATGTCGCGAAATAATTCCCGTTAGATTATAATCTAACGGAATTTACAATCTTACGGTGACATATATAACATACTTGCTGTTTCACGCGGCTTCACCCGCGTGGACCACGTTTCTATGACTTTTCGAGGGTGCGCAGTGCGCGAGCCGCAAGCGGCTCGCGAGCGTGGTAAAAAGTAGCCTATGTCTTAATCCAGGTCCTAATCTGTCTACCTACCAAATTTCAGCCAAATCCGTTCAGTAGTTTTTGCGGGAAAGCGTAACAGACAGACAGAGTTACTTTCGCATTTATAATATTAATAAGTAGGGATTAAGTAGGGATAATAAAACAAAGTCCCCGCCGCGTCTCTCTGTCTAAAGTCTGAACGCAAAAACTACCAAACGGATTTTCATACGGTTTTCACCAATGCACGGAATGATCCATTAGGAATATTTAGGTGTATAATTCCCTCCGTGGACCCTCTAGCATACTGTATATACAAAGCGGGGCTCTGTAAAAAATTGCAGCAATTGTACATTCTTATTTCGTTCAATTCGTTCATTGCGTTGGGGAATCTTGGTAAGCCCGCTTCCATCTTCGGCATCATCATCACTTACCATCAGGTGAGATAATGCCAAGGGCTTACCAATTGTGAATAATAATAATAATGAGCTATTTCGGTGTTAATTGAGCCTGACGTAGCAGCCTATCAGCGCGTAACAGCGTTGTCTTACTTTGGAGTTAAAACTCACAATAAGCACACAGCGGTGGCGGCGGCACAACAGCGCAATTACGAAAGTCAGTATCGTTAAAAAAAATACCGAAATCCCTTCCACCACTAGCCACTCCAATGAGGTCCATCCACATTACATGTAAAAGCTCATTACATGTAAATCAGTGCGCCAGTAGTTAGATTTAGAACAAATTATTTTTCATCCCCCCCATCTCGGAAATCGTATTTTTGCTCTTCGATATCTGAGTGCAAAAGTCGTTTTTATTCGCTAGAGGATTAAGTTAATATCTGAGTGCAAAAGCCGTTTTCCTTCGCTAGAGGAAAAAAGTAAATTGAATTTAGAACATCGTGAATTCAAAACATTATTATATCTATTTACTTCTACCTCCATGGTGCCGAATTTATCATACAACCTTTTTTAATTTGTTAAAACTCAGACTCGTAACCTTCTTGGTGTACTTTTTTTTAATTTGCTTTGCGCGCGCCATTTTCTTTCACGTCATATTGTTAAAACCTTAGGTTAAAAACAAGAAACATGAAAACAAGTGAAAACCTAAAATGAGTGATTGTAGTGACGAGGAAGTTTATTTGACGCCAACAGGATTGACTGAAACTGTTTGTAATGGGCAAAGGTTTTTTTTTTTCATTTAGTAATTTCCTCGCTGAGGTGGAATAAAAAGTTACGTGTTGCACTCGAGTGCAAAGATTTTTCACCTCGTGCTCTTTTGATTCCCTCGCTAACGCTCAGGATTCTAATTGTTGAACCACTCGCTGCGCTCGTGATTCAAATTTAGACTCCTTCGCTTGCTCGGTCATCAAAATTGAGCACGCGGTTAAAAGCAACTTTGCACTCATAACTATTAAATACCACCTGCAAATTATTAGAGGGCGTTGGGTTACATATTATGCCACTAGTGGGATTTGGATGGTGGTGCGCAGAAGAGAACCATCCAGTTTAATTTAAACACCACCTTCAATTAGAGGGCTTGGGTTACATGCCACTTGTGGGATTTGACATTTGAGCAAAAAAACCACGTTTTTTGTATGGAGACCCCCCTTATTTTTTCATTTTATTCTAACTTTTAGTATGTATTTGTTGTTATAGAGGCAATAGAAATACATTATCTGTGAAAATTTCAACTGTCTAGCTATCACGGTTCATGAAATACGAACGGACGGACAGACAGACGGACAGCGAAGTATAATAGGGTCCGGTTTTTACGCTTTGGGTACGGAACCCTAAAAAGATGTCCACGCGAGCGAAGCCGCGGGCAAAAGCTAGTAGTCTATATTTTTATAAAAACCTTCAGTAACGATTTTATTTTTGGCCTTAAAAAGTGGTAGAATTTAAGTTGACATGTTTCATCCGAATAATAACGCGTTTGTGTTCTTACATGTTCATTTAACTGTCTTCCGTCCGATATGTACAATACAAGGTGATTTTTGAACCCTCCTTAATATAATTATTATTATTAAGTTGCTTATTTCTCTGCCCTTATTATAAAATTAAGTATTTCGTGCTTTCCTATAATGAAAGGTTGTCTGGAAGAGATTGCTTTTAGCAATAAGGCCGCCTACTGTACACTTTATTATAGTATCTCTACGTATTAACATTACAAAATTGTTTTGGTGTACTATAAGTGTAAATAAATAAATAAAATAATGTAATCGAAGTATAGCTGATAAATTTGTGTTTGGGGAATCCAACATTTTTGGGCATTAAAATGCAGTAGAATTAATATTGACACATTGCATCCGAATAATAACGCGTTTGTCTTCTTACATGTTCATTTAATTGTCTTACGTCCGATCTGTACAATACAAGGTGATTTTTGAACCCTCCGCTTAATTAATGTAATCGAAGCATAGCTGATAAATTTGTGTTTGGGGAATCCAACATTTTTGGGCATTAAAATGCAGTAGAATTAATATTGACACATTGCATCCGAATAATAACGCGTTTGTCTTCTTACATGTTCATTTAATTGTCTTACGTCCGATCTGTACAATACAAGGTGATTTTTGAACCCTCCGCTTAATTAATGTAATCGAAGTATAGCTGATAAATTTGTGTTTGGGGAATCCAACATTTTTGGGCATTAAAATGCAGTAGAATTAATATTGACACATTGCATCCGAATAATAACGCGTTTGTTTTCTTATCCGCCATCGCCATTAAAAACTCACTTATGCTCCTAATAAAATGTTTAGCTAATTGTCTTATAATTATGTTTATCTTAAATCCCGGAAAACATGAGAACAATACATGAAAGTGTCAGTAAGTTGAGTAGTAACTGACGCACTGACGGACAGACAGACGGACGATCAGATCAGAGGCAACGCGACGTTTCCGCTCGGAACAATTGTTTATGAGATGTTGTCTCCCGCGTCTACTAAGAACACTAGATTACGCTTCTGAGTTCACAGAGTAGGCAATAGCTGATAGAAACTTTAAACTTACCTTCATGTTCAATCAATTTTTCGTTATTGTAGATAATTTTAGTACCTACATAATAAACTGCTAAACGGTCAGTCTTTGTGTATTTATACTGTTGAGTATGAACACTAACTATATTTTACAAAAACAATATTAAATAGATTTTACCTCCAACTCGCGCTAAGTGGTCCGAACTCAATTGAAAAGTATACTTCGGTCGCTCGCGTTGATCTCTTTTGTTTGTAATCTGAATAGGTATTATTGTCATAGTTGTGTGGAGAGGTGTAGTAGTACGGAACCCTCAGAGCGCGAGTCCAACTCGCACTTGACCGGTTTTTTAACCGGTCAATAAACAATAATAATTTTCGAAAAACCTGAAAACTTTTAGCTTCAATTTGTAAAAGAATTTTCATAAGTTCGTATTCTTCTCAGCAAACCCTTTCATCTGATACCCATATTTATATAATGGGGGTATATAAAATAAATTACTAGTCCGCCATTTTTGAGTGTCCGCCACATTGGATTTAGAATGACGTCACTTAGCTAACCATGCATTTCTTCCAAACTTAACGTGTATGCAAAACTTCAGCTTAATCGGAAATTGGGAAGTGGGTGTAATTGCTAATTAAGATTTGTCCCAAACTAATTAACAGACAAAATTACTAACACGGCAAGTCAATAATAAATAATATAGTCAATTATAGTTATTATATAAAGTATTTTATTGAAATATTTAATTAATCAATAAAGTTTGTTAAAATGTAATACTTGTTGCAAAATAAAGCGAGTGGGATTTTTTTTAAAATGAGTAGGAGGGAAGCGATTAGTGATCAATCTTTCATAATTTATTTTTGGCGCTATAATCATTCGAATTTCAAACACAAGCCGTTTACCTTTGTCTTTTTCATTACGCGCAGCCAGTACGCATACACAAGGCGACGCACAGTATGCGTACACAAGGCGAAGCATTGCATTGGAAACTTTGCCCGCAGGGATCTCGATTTTTCTCAGCAATTACAAAACACAATAAAAGTGACGTTTTGTAACACGATTTTTCATTTCTATGACTTCATTTTGTCAGTTGCAGAAACACGATTCGTTAACTGTTATAGTAGAAAAAAATATATCAAAGAAACCTCTTTTAAAGCAGAGATTTGCATTCTACAGGCAAACCATACCGATTTAAACTTCTAAATTTTCTTAGCTGATTAGTCTAACTAAACAGACACTTGCAACTCGAAAAAGTGCAAATTTGTGGCTATTTTCTTTACTTTTTACACATAAAGAATAAAACAGAGTCTACAGTTCCATTCAATGCCTCGCCATAAGGAGGTGCAATGGACGATTGTAAAGAGATCATTACATTACTTATAGAATGCTTTAGGCAAACCCATTATTACTTACTAGGTAAACTGGCAAAGAAAATGGTTCCGTGTACTTGCTCCTCTCACTAAACGTACCTACTTACTTCCCGTACGGACGATTCCACGAAATGACTACTAATAAAAAATCAACCAGACTCAACTTAAAACACACGTCTATCCAGCAACCCCGCTCACCCGCTCTCGGGCACAGTGGTGCAAAGGTAAACACACCAAGTTCTGGCGACAAAAAGCACTAAAATTAAATGATAGAGCGCGTCACGTGTTCTCGTTCTAGGAAACTAGTTAATTAACTGTTGTAAACTAATAAAACGTTATATTATTATTATACAATATTATGCTCTAGAAAAACTTTTTGAAAAAATGTTATTGTTATTTTTGTAAACTTGCCTGCGAGCGGTCGACGGTCGCGGTAAAAACGTTTAGGAGGTGTAGACAGTACAGCGGTGACTGCCGAGGCTAACAAAATGATAATGCTCATGTCAAGTTTGTGTTTATGTTACTATACGTACCTGCGTTGTTAGGCAAAGCTCTAAATATACCTACCTATTATGTTACAGACCCGTGCGTGGGCACTGAAAGTGGGGCAACTTTTATGAGCCCAGGTAGAGCCAGTATATTTGTCAATTCAATTGATAGTAAAGACTTATCAGTTTATCACCCTATCTTATCGCTCGCATTCAGCGAATTTTCGTGACTTTCACCAGGTCATCGATCTACCGAGTGGAAGGCCTGCTTACGCTATGTTTTCCGGTGCGCAGTCGCCACTCGAGAACTTTATAATTTCAACGGACATCTGTTCTCTTTAGGCCGTAACTAATAATGAAAATGTTAGCCTGCTAGATTTACAGTTTTAGTGTTTATAAATACTTTCTGAGGCAAATGTGGACGTCAATGTTGTTAGATATGTACTTGATATGCTGATTTTCAGTGAAAACCTATACAGGTTGTGACAAAATATATGTAGGACGTAGGTATATAATATATACAGGCTGTAATAAAATTGGTGTAGGACACGTTAACTCGAGGTTATACTCATCATACAGAATAACTTTCTTCGAGGAACACATAGTCAATTCTCCAAAAAAAATTGGACCCTCCATACAATTAATAGAGTTAATAGTTTATAGTCATCTATAATATAATAAAACTGTAACGGGGCCGTGTCTGTACATGAAATATTTTTGGAAAATAATAACTGTGGTGGACATTACTAACGATACAGAGGCCAAAACAACAACTTTTGGAATTTTTGTCTGTCTGTCTGTCTGTCTGTCTGTCTGTATGTTCGCGCATCACGCAAAAACTACCGGGCCGATTTTGATGAAATTTTGTATGGTGGTTCCTTATAGCCCGGGTTAACATATAGGATACTTTTTATCCCAGAAAATTCAAGAGTTCCCGTGGGAAAATCAAAAGTATTCATTTATAGAATGGCTCACCACGCAAATGTGGCTTGACCTATTACAATCAAATGTTACACGTTGATACCCTTATCGCGAACTAAAACTGGGACATTGTGAATCCCAAAAAAATTAGGGTTCCTACAGGAATGCAAAAAATTGTATCTTTAGAATGACTCAACGTAACAATATGAAACCTTTACATTGGGATGGGGTGTTTTGACCATCATTGTATAGTCGGGTATTCTTTAACCCGGAAAACTAAAGAGGTCCCGTGGGAAATTATCTATCGATACTTACAATAATAACAATAGAGTACTTTTTTCTATATATTAGCTACACATACCAAACATTATAATCATAGTAGCAGAATGTCAATAGATGGCACTGCAGGGATAATAAAACGCGCTTAAGTTGTATTAAAACATTAAAATATTATTTCATACTTTTGAGTGTATTTCTTTTATGTATTTTTCAGCATACGCTACTTTAAACTCTGGAACTATTGTACATAGCGATGTGTTTCATAGACGAACAGAGAGGTATATTTTTACAGATTCCAATCATGTAAAAAATTAAAAACACATAAATCGAGTTTAGCATCTTTTAACAGGAGGCACAGATATGGGAACTCTTCTGACGGCGACTATTTGCGTGTGGCACTTGCTCTCCGCCTGCAATATCAATATCTGTGAACCTCATCAATGTATTTGCGGGTCCACGGTGGAGGCAATTGGCCATCACTCAATGAGTTTCAGTCGTGTTTGTGAAGATTCCCACGTCACCAATTCCTTAATGACCTCACTCGGAGGGCACTGGTCTCGGCCAGATGGAATATTCCATCTTTGATGCAGCTGCCGGCCGGGCTTTAGTTGATCTGATGGTAAAAGGCTGGAGGGTTTAAACAGGTGCTATGGCAGAGAGGAACGTGTCTGCTTTGGGAAGCCAATTTTTCTGCCTCACTGTACGGTACTGCTGCTCAATTTTCGGCCAAAAAGAAGCATAATAAGTACTCGGTCTTGGAGGCAAATTACTGCTTTGTGCCGCTGGTCTGTGAGACAACCGGCTGCTGAACCCTCAGAGGCCTTTGCCTTCACAAAGGAGATTGGCCTTCACCTTCGAGAGAGGAGATGTGACGTGAGGTCGTACCTGCTGCTAAGGTTGTCTATTGCCATCCAGCGCGGCAACGAGAAGTGCGTCTTGGGCTCCTTTGGAGCTGATACGACTCGAGTATTTGACCCATATTAATATTGTTAGGAAATTTTATTACTAATTTGATACCTATAATGATTTGAATTAGTTTTTTGATAATATAGGTATATATGTTATTTCATCATATCAGTTTATATACGTCCCCACCAAGGGGCTCAACCTGCCCTGAGTTAGAGCGATCTGGCCTTAGACGATCACGCGTGCCCATTGCGGGTTGATTGACTTCACACATAAGCTTCGAATTTCTTCGAAGGCGTGTGCAGGTTTCCTCACGATGTTTTTCTCACCGTAAGAGCGTCGGATAAACGTACATACCAGTATGAAATCGATATTCGTATAGATATTGATAAGTGGCAGGATTCGAACCACGGCCTTCCGGACTGGAGGTAGTGGCCCTAACCGTTTTGCCACTGACGCTCTATATTTTATTTAAGATTTAGAAATACTTACTTAATATTATAAATGTGAAAATGTGTTTGTTTGTTTGTTACCTATTCACACTTCAACACCTCTATCAATCTTGATGAAATTTGGCATGCAGGTAGCCTGTATCACTGGAAATGAAATAGTCAACCTTTTATCTGTGGAAATTATCATAGCCCGATGCAGTTCCTGAGGAAACTAAAACAATACTCTTTGTTCGTTTTATATAAAATCGTAACGAAAAAATAGATTGGTGTGATTTTTAGCACAGAGATGAGGTGGAAAATGATATAATTTACTAATAAGTATATCCTGACATAGTCCTCGAGGGATCTGGGGACAACTGTTTTCTACGCTCGCGCACGTCGGTAGCGTCGCAACGGAGCAACGGATTAAAGTGATTTTTTGTATAGAATTTGTTGAGGGGGTGGGAAGTGACAAAGACTGCTAATCTGAATAGCCCGATACAGTTCCTGAGGTACCTGGAGAAAACTCATGTCCACGTTTGCGAGCTGATTGCGGCTCGCGCACCACTCACCCTCAAAAAGAGTCATAAAAGCTATGTCCACGTAGGCGAAGCCGCGGGCAAAAGCTAGTAGTCAATATAGTCATAGTCATAGTTAATAGTCATAGAGAGAATAGCCCCAATTAACGCGACCTACACCAATTTTGTTCCACCCTAAAAGTGCGATTCCGTGTCTTAAGCAAGCTGTCAATTACTACACAGATAGAAAGACACCGGTGTACGCGAGCTCTCTGGACTTATCATAGACTTTCGACCTAGTAGTTTACGATCTACTCTGGGACAAGCTGAAGGGCACGAGTATACCGGTGGAATGAATATTACTATTTAGATATTGGTATAGAAATCAATTAAATCAGGTGAGATGGGCTGTTGGTCTGTCTGACGAATACAAACTTGAGTGCGGAGTGAGGCAGGGTGGGCTGTTGTCTCCGAGTTTATTTAACCTGTATATGAATCAGATCATTGAGGAGCTCAGCAGCATGCATGTGGGCTGTCACATAGATGGTATTTGTAGGTAACATTAGTTACGCCGACTACATGGTGCTGCTGGGCCTCTCTATAGGGTCAATTAGAAAACTTGTCGGTGCCCGTGAGCAGTATGCGGCTAGTCATGGGCTAAGTACAACGAAAAGAAAAGTCATGTTCTTGTGTTTAAGTCTGGGAACAAAAAGCTCACAACTGTGCTTCCGGTAATGATTTCCAGTACTGCCTTGCAGGTGGTCGCCAGGTTTAGGTACCTACGTCACATGGTTGCGGAGGACTTAAAAGATTACCTCGATGTAGAGTACACAAAACGATCTTACAACGTCTTGCGTGTACAGTTTAACAATACTTTCAGGATGCTGATGGGGCTGCCGTTCCACTGTATCGCGCGCGTCTCAAATGTGTGCGGAGGCGCGAACCGATGGATTTCACGCAATTCTACGCAAAAAAGTCGCCTCACTTCTGCATCGGTCGCGCGGCAGCCACAACGGCATCCTGAGGACGATCGCCCCACGGTTTGACTCTACCCTCCTGAAGTATTGGGTGGGGTTAGTCACCAGTGCAAGTAACTAGTATCTCATCTGTGCCACTGCGGTTAAATTATAATTATTTTAATTATTCCCAAGTAGTTTTTAAAGTACTTACTTACATAGGCTAAGAATCTATTGTTACTAACTAATCATTATGGATTTTTGTGGTCCAAAATAAGCGTAATGGCTAAATCCATTAGCTACAGCTATACATCAGAAGGTTGCGGGTTCGACTCCCGGTGGAGTCTAACTTTTTATGACTCAGCTTTGTTGGAGGAAGGGCATTTTCTAAGCCCGCCTGGCTAACTACCACCATCTTATCTAAGTCTTACCGCCAAAAATCAATGCTAACAGTATTGATGTGTTTTGGCTTGTAGATAAGATAGCCATTCCCTATGGCGTTGGGAAATCTTAGTAAACCTTCTTCCATCTCCGGCATCATCGTCACTTACCATCAGGTGAGATGATGTCAAGGGCTTACCAATTGTGAAGTTAAAAAAATGTGTCATACAAAGTGAAATTTGAACGGGCAACTATAGCAAAATAACAAGTCATACTGACTTTTTGTTTAAATAATTGTCTTGGACGAACTATACAGGCTGTAACATAAAAGTGAAGTGATACATTACACGGGCCAAACTGCAAAATCGACTTCTCTTTGAAGGCTTACTTCTCCGAGACGGATGGACCTAATCCTTTCAAAAAAATACTTAGGAAACTTGTAACGCTGTTATATTAATTAAAGCCATCTTGTACCGCAAGTACATGAATTAAAGCAACCTTGTACCGTAGGTATATGAATTGAAGCAACCTTGTACCACTGGCATATGAATAAAAGGAAACTTGTACCGCTGGTATATGAATTAAAGCAACCTTATACAGCTGGTATATGAATTAAACCATGGCCGGCTATCTTTGACTGAGGAAAAAAGAAGTGGTCGCCCTGTGACGGTAGTTACAGAAGAAAACGTGCTGTGGCAGTATAACATTTATTCCAAAAGAATAGGCGTATAACACACGAAGCGATTCAGCAGTTGCAGATCAGATGGGGAAGCATTCATGGGATTGTCCACGTACCGCACAACCTCACTGAAGCCCAGAAACAGGCCCGCGTTGAATGGTGTCGCGACATCATGGTTAAATTTGACGCAGGCTCATCTCGGCGTATTTATGATAACGTCACAGCGTATTTATGGTGACGAGTCTTGGATTTATCAATACAATCCAGAAACAAAGCGCCAGTCAAGAGTGTGGCTGTTTCAAAATGAACCAACACCTACCAAAGTGAAGAGATCTAAAATTCCATTACGGAATCAAATTAACATCAATGGCGAGTGTTATACTACAAAATGCTTGCCGGAAATGTTCGAAGCAGTTGAGCCACAAGCGGCCGAAGACGGGGCTTCGCGGGCTACTGCTCCATCATGACAACGCACCCGCGCACTCGGCGCTCAAAACTAGCTCAAACTAGCAAAACTAGACTTCCTGGATAGCACACCGGTTAAACTGTTAGTTCACCCACCTTACAGTCCTGACTTGGCGCAGTGTGACTTCTTTTTGTTCCCTAAAATAAAAAATATACTGAAAGGAACAGAGTTTTCCTCGCCGGACGATGCGCTAGCGGCGTTGGAGCGGGCTGTGTAAGAGGTGTTTAAAGATGACTGAAAAAAATGTTTTCAGAATTGGTTCAGATGCATGAAATTTTATATAGAAACTGGTGGAGAGTTCTTTGAAAATATATAATGAAAAAGGACTATAGATTTTTTTTTCTCGAAATATTCTGAATGCCCCACGTAATTTTGGAAAAAAATATAGATGTCACAATATCTTACATCACACAATGCAGTTGCAGGTAGACCAGTATGTGAAAATGTACACCTTGCTAGAACGGAACAAAATGACTACCGTGTAGCGTGTACCTGAACTCGAACCCCTACTTACCAACTATTTGAGCGCTACCTGCCCCCCACCTGCCTCCTGTGCGCTGTGGTTACAATGTTCTTGGTACCTCGCTTGTTACTTACTGTCTCGTCTATGGCCAGTTTTATTTTCGTTCGCTCCCGCACGTGTGGCGTAGGTGCTGGCTGAATTGTTTTTGAATTGTTTCAAATGGGTTTAATTCCGTCCGCTACTGGTAACCGCTCTTATTTTGCGGACAGGACTGTTAATGCTTCTTATACGATTGTTAGAGTAGAGTCGTTCATGGTATCTTTGATAGGCAATACATACTGTGGCAATACCGATAATGTTTAATACTTACTTAGTATGTATATGAATAATGGCTGCTTCAATGATGTAGAAAGCGTTTAGGGTTCCGTTTCTCAAGAGGTAAAAACGAAACCCTTATAGGATCACTCGTGCGTGTGTCTGTCTGTCCGTCCGTCTGTCACAGGAGATTTGCTCGGAAACTACTGGACGAATTGAGTTAAATTTGGTACACATAATATGTAAGTCGGTGATCCAAAGACGGAGGTGTAACGTAAATTGATGAATTTTAAACACGAGGGCTACCTACTTTTGGGGGGTAAATTAGAAAAAAAAAATATTGTGTGACATATAAAATTGTGAAAATCTCGAAAACTTTTATTATAAAATAAAATAAATAGTTTCGAAGATATTTTAAAAAATAGGTGAAAACTAAGTGTGTAGCTTGATGTGTTGGCCTGTCATCATCATCATATCAGCTCATATACGTCCCCACCGAGGGGCTCGAGCCTACCCTGATTTAGGGCGATCGGGCCTTAGTCGACCACGCGGGCCCAGTGCGGGTTGGTCGACTTCACATACAACCTTCGAATTTCTTCGCAGGGATGTGCAGGTTTCCTCACGATGTTTTTCCTTCACCGTTAAAGCAATCGGTAAGTATGTACGTAACTTTTGAAAAACTCATTGGTACATTTGCCGTCCAGATTTGAACCCGGTACCTCTGGTTAGAAGGACCGAGTCGTTACCGGTTGAGCCACCGACGCTTTTTTACGCGTTGGCCTGTGTACTTATATAATTGCTAACCGAAGACCAGTAAGTTTTTACAAAAAAAAATCCGCAAGATCTCCAACAACAAGTACTATCTCCGAGCCCTACAATAATCACCAAGCAGCATCACCGTCGTGCCACAAATCTTGAAATAATCACAGTATGTGTCGTGGACCCCTATTTACTTAGAGCAAAGTATGTAGTGAGAAGTCTTATCCTGTTTGTAATTACATTTTTGCTGCAGAACCCAGTTTCTGTGACCCCGAGTCGCACTTGACCGGTTTTTTATTTTGAAACTTATTTCTCTAAGCTTTGATTATTTACTCTCTAGTGGCGAAGATGCGTCGAAAAAAATACCGGACAACTGTTGGCCGATAATCCACGCACATCGAGAAAAATAGTATGGTTTGCGCGGGAGTAAAACAGTGATTGTCACGTACACAATCACAAAAGAGGTGGCCCGTTTTTATTGCAGGGTATATAGGGTGACGTTCAGGGAAAAAAAACTTCGCACAAAGTAGGATTCCGTAGTCTTTATAAAAAATAAATGTATATTTAAAAAAAAAAAAATAATTTTGCGGTTGGTAATAAAACATTTTGTATGGAAATCTATCATCTAACTATGTATTTTCAAATCCAACTGCACACCTTAGGTTGGTCGACTATTACTCCTAAACTAAGAAAGTCTACTTAGCCGTGATAGTTTTCCTTTTAAATTAATTTAATATGTATCTCCTACTATTAAAAAAAAAACAGATGTCTCTAAATAGCGGTTTAGTTGAGAGGGGGGGGGGGGTGGGGGGGGAGCGAGGGACACTTGACCCTCAGTAGTTTTGAAAGACCTATACACAATACCCACACAATAGGGTACGTCAACAAAAAACATATTTTCAAGATTTTATTGTACCACTTTGTCGGCGTAATTAATATGTATACACCTGCCAAATTACAACATTTTAGCACTAACTGTATCTGAGCTACAGCGGACAGAGGGACCGACACACAGACATGGCGAAACTATCGGTATCTTGTTGATTTCGGAACTTTAAAAACGTTTGAAATTCATAGTCTCTACGATAAAGTAGGTGTGTTGACACGACACTTAATTTTTATCGTGCTTGGGGGGGTATTGGATCGTGCTATGCTCGGAGTTACTCTGCGTGATCGAATCAGAAACGAGGAGATCCGTAGGAGAACCAAAATAACCGATATAGCTCTCAGAATTGCTAAACTTAAGTGGCAGTGGGCGGGGCACATTGCTCGTAGAACAGATGGCCGTTGGGGCAGTAAAGTTCTCGAGTGGCGACCACGCACCGGAAAACGTAGTGTAGGCAGGCCTCCCACTCGGTGGACCGATGACCTAGTGAAGGTCTTGGGAAGCCGCTGGTTGCGGGCAGCGCAGAACCGGTCGTCGTGGAAATCCTTGGGGGAGGCCTACGTCCAGCAATGGACGTCCTTCGGCTGATATGATGATGATGATGGGGGGGTATTACAAGTATTTGTGTAAATGTAAAACCTGCTCTAAATCCCGTCGCCCGGGCCTAAATCCCATTAAATTGAGAATGTGGGGCGAACAAGCTGAAAATTTAAACAAGCGTTTAGCGTGCACGTCAGTCTTGCCGAACATTTTATTCTTATTTTAAATAGGTACAATTTGTTATTCAAGCCTCTACATGTGTTTACTGTTTGTTTTTCCAACAAGTGTGCGTGTCACTAAAAAGTTTTTATTGCGCTTTATTGCTTTTTATTGTATTTCAGGGCAATAAACACAGACGGCCAGTTGCCTGCGGCCGAGTATAATTTGTTGGTAATTAAAAATCTGATGCGCAATCTGGTTTTTAATTTTGGTTAGATTATGCCATTATGTTGTCGTAGAATTGGTACGCACTGTTCGTATTAATTAAACGTTAGTTAAAAACTTATTAAATGTTCAAAGTGTAAGTAGGTATAATTACTTAGGTGGGTAAGTAAGTACCTTATAATATAGGGTCTTAACAAAGGTATGCACTTAGTTTTAACTGGAGCTTGTACCCATGAAACTGAATAACTTTCCCCAAGACACCCAAGGACAATTCGCAAAAAAAATTTTTGGACTTCCATACAAAGTTTGACCGCCAGCTAATTGATTTGCATGGGAAGTCGAAATTTTTTTTTTACGAATTACCATGGGTTTCTTGGAGAAAGTTGTTCAGTTTCATGACTACAAGCTTCAGTTAAAAATAAGTGCATACCTTTGTTAAGGCCCTGTATATCAAATTCATAAAAAAAAATGTTGTCTGATATTATTCATTCAGTACATAGTTTAAAAGAATTATATAAAACAATTCATTACATAAAACTTCTAGGCATGTTAATTACATCTCGTGGAACAGATGGCCGTTGGGGCAGTAAAGTTCTCGAGTGACGACGGCAGTAAAGTTCTCGAGTGGCGACGGGTACCGGGAGACGTAGCGGAGGCAGGCCTCCTACACGGTGGACCTGGTGAAGGTCGCGAGAATCCGCTGGATGCGGGCAGCGTAGGACGGGTTGACGTGGAAATCCTTAGGGGAGGCTTTTGTCCAGCAGTGGACGTCTTTCGGCTAATATGTTGATGATGGTTGACATAACACTTGCGTCGGTGGTCTGGTCTTGTTTCGTCTGAACTTTCAAAAAAATCAAACCTACGACAGATTAGTCAAACCAAAACACCTTACGCCAACTTACCTTACTAACGTACCTATACAGTGTGACAAAATTGGTGTTACTCATCATACTGAAAAACTTTCCCCAAGGTACCCATAGACAATTCTAAAAAAAAAACAAACGACTCCGGGAATGACGACAGAAGTGAAAACTTTTTATAGTTTTGACCTTCCGAGTGTTGCTGACGAATGACTAGGTTGCCAAAGTTTTGACCTTACGAGTGTTCCTGGTTAGGTATCTGTAATGGTGTCGGTTAGGTAACAGTGTCGCGAGATCAATGGTTTTGCCCCATCTCAAAAATACCCAACGCAACTAAAGAAGTTTTCACTTCAAAAATGTGCAAACTCCATACAAAAATGCACAAAATTAGTCCATCAGCTGATCTACTTGTATGTAGGGTGATTTTTTTTGATTTTAGCAAAGTCATAGAGCAAAAGTTGTTCAGTATGATAAGTAGAAGCCCCAGTTAACAGGGCCTACACCAATTTTGTTACATCCTGTATATTTGATGTTTTTTTGCTTCTACTAGATCAACGGTATAAGAAGACACGCTCAAAAAGTCTTTCAGGTTTTTACAAAATGAACTATTATTTGTTTACAAAAGCGAGCGCTACCGCCAACGGTGCCGTGCCGCGCGCGCGGTATGAGTGACCGTTGTATGCAATTAAACATCATCCGATGTATAAACTGTTAGACGTTGACGCAATACAAAGTAAGGTTTAAAAAGAACTAGGTAACGGTCTTAAAATGAAACTGATCATCAGCTAAAAATGGTAAATAGGCGTTGTTCAGTTATATAAGGTCTAACAAAATTAGCTGTAACTATTTTAACTGGTGCGTCTACCCATGAAACTGAACAACTTTCCCCATGGAACCCGTTGAAATTCCCATACTAAGTTGGCTGATCAGCTTATCGAGTTAGTATGGCAAGTACTCTTTATTATACTATGGTATGGGAGGGCTAATTTTTTTTTACAATTTGACTATGGGTTTCATGGGGAAAGTTGTTCAGTTTCATGGGTAGAAGCACCAGTTAAAATGGTTTCAGCTAATTTTGTTAGACCTTATATAAGGCATGTTAATAAAAAAAAACCATATAGAGAAAAAAGATTTTTTACTGTAAAAAGTAATTTAATACATTACTAAATTAATTTCATAATCGTCAATTGAAATTAGTACTTGGGCCGTTTTTTTCATACTACATGTTTTTACCTGTGACGTTATCAATTTTTAACATTTCAAAAATAATATATTTAAATAAACCTGTGATTAAAAAGAAAAAAAAATATTTAAAAAAGGTTAAACAATGCCTTATAAAAAATACCTTAGTTATTTTGAATAATGCCAATTCTGTTTATGAAACTGTTCAACTTTCTCAGGTACAATGCGGGGGGGGGGGGGGGGGGGGAGAAAAATGACACAGAATTACAATATGCAATATCGTAATACTGTGACATTGTTGTACTCATGGTATTTTGTAGGTACATTTAAAATTATTACGCAAAATTAAAAATGGACTCCTTTTGTCAAACAAACATGTTTTAGGAATTTTATACCATTGCCCCTCTAAAAAGCTTATTTTAAAAGCTATTTTAATCACTGTTTTGGTGTTTGAATTTAGAACACACCAATATATTCGATCTCACATCTCAGCTATACAACCTCCTTGCGCAAAAAATACTCGATACAAATATTATCCAAATAATATTTTACATACAATCTCCTTATGCAAATAACTCCTGGAGATTTTATTGTTCGATATTTTCGAAAAGGAGTTTAGCATTATAATAAAAACTGTTTTTTGTTCCCTGCTGTCATTTCATTAGAAAATTGGCGCAATTTGAACACAAAGAAAATTAGGTACTCTTATTTTAGTAATTGTTCCAATTTTAATGAGCATTTTAATTAATTTAACCTTCCTTTTTTCTTCATCATCATCATCATATCAGCCAAAAAACGTCCACTGGTAGACAAAGGCCTCCCCCAAGGATTTCCACGACGACCGGTCATGCACTGCCCACATCCAGCGTCTTCCCGCGATCTTTACCAGGTCGTCGGTCCACCGCGTAGGAGGGCTGGCTACGCTACGTTTTCCGGTGCGTGGTTGCCACTCGAGAACTTTACTGCCCCAACGCCCGTTTGTTCTACAATCTATGTACCCTGCCCACTGCCTGTCTAATTTCGCTTAAATGTTTCTTTTTCTCGAAATGCATGGTATAAAGAATAGTATGCAACTCTTGAATAAAGCGGATTTATATTTTTAGTTTCTTTAACATTGCAACAAAACATTCCCTCTCGTATATCTACCAGATACGCTAAAACTACCAGGTTTATGATATAGCATCCTCACTCACCGACAGCTAGGTCATATAGTGAGGGCCGCTATTCCTGCCAACACCATAAGGTGAAGACAAGGACCAGTTACGGTAGGTCTTGCCGCCAAGACGCTTGTCCCGGTACTCTGCAAGGCGAGTGCCTCGTGGAAGAGAACCACTACCTACTGTCCAGGTAGGTCGCGGAACTGTAGGCACGCTCACCTCCCGCGGCTTTCGCTGCTGGCGGTTCGATCCCCGCTCGTGACGCCAGAGAAGCTGGCTCCCACATATCCGGTGTGGTACTGGAGCTGTGGGCACGCTCACTTCCCGGCGCTTATCGCACCTTTCCAGACTTACTCCTACGCGGCTGGATCGGCCGGAGCAATATTAGCTTAGCTCTACTTGATATCCAGGCAAGTGCCGGAGATGCTTCCCTGCAAGTAATTTCCGCTTAATGGACAACTCACGTGCCCCGCGGTGTTTTCGCCCAGAGCCCACGTGGCCGGCTACGACAACACTAGTTGCGCGCGGGGAAGGACGCCTGGACGCAACGTGCTTGCCAGGCAACACACATTGCTCAACCCCTGCAACTACCACTACGAGTCGGGGGACCGACAAGCTAGAGTGCCGAAAGCGATAGATCCAACGGCAGGCAAGCGGTGGGCCACCCCCGACCCCGTAGTACCCTGATCCAAACAGCCGGACCCGTAGTTCCGGCTGCGACCTCCACCTAGCCGGGTAGCTCTAGGCAGAGTAATTGCAACGGAACAATGGATTGCTGAGATTTTTTGCACAGAGATGGCTGAGGGGATGGGAAATGACATAATTTACTAATTAGCATAGCCTGACATGTTTCCCGAGAGATCTGGGGAAAACTCATTTCCGCGCTCGCGCACGTCAGCGTCGCAACGGAGCTACGGCCTGAAGTGGTTTTTTGTATAGAATTGGTTGAGTGGGTGGTAAGTGACATAAACTTTTAATCATAATATCCCGATATCGTTCCTAAAGGATTCTGAGGAAAACTCACGTACGCCCGAGCCGCTTGCGGCTCGCGCGCTACTCACCCTAACAGACAGTCATAAAACAATGTTCACGCGAGCGAAGCCGCGAGCAAAAGCTAGTCTCATATAATTTTGTATCACCAGTTTTGATTAATTTATGATTTATTGTAGCTGGGGTATTAATTAGATTAATAAAATAAGTAACCGGAAGTACAGTTATTTTATAAAATTAATTATTGATTTTGATATTTTACGAATTTACTGCTTGATTATTTATAGTTTATTTTATATATACCTACATTTTCAATAAGTTTAGGATTTATTTTCATAAATGGTTAATCAACAAGCAAGAAACCGGAAGTTAAGGTATTTCGCAGAGTTATTTTAAATGTATTTTTTAAAGTTAAAATTATTTGTTAATTAGTTAAATTATTTCATTTTTATAAATTATAATTTTAAGGAGCTAAATTTGTATAGAAGCAGTTGAGAATGAGGTGATGTGTGTGACGTCAGAGTGGCGTCACATCGCATATTTTGTTCCTATCTCTGCTCGCTGACTGCTAAGGTACAGGCTTTTTCTAGCCTAGTTTAGTAGCTAGAGTTCTAATAAGTAGATCTAAGATGTACAACTACAATTAAGACTTTGTTTTCTAACTTGAAATTATTTATTTGTTAAATAAAATTTATAAAAGGTAAAAAAAGGTATATTAGAAAGTGCAGTCGTTGTTTACCCTCCGGTGAGTTATATTATTGTATCATGCCCTCCGGTATATAAGAATAGCATTTGTCATCCCCCCTCCCTAGGGGGGGGGGGGAGAAGGGCGTCGCTCTGATGTGCTTTTAAGGTGGCCCTGCTGCCAAAGCTTTGCGGGAGTTTAGTGGGTAGTGCGGTCTTGGACCTGTGCATATTTATTTATACAGGGTGTAACATAAAGGTGTGGTGATACTTTAAGGTGGGCTTGTACCCATCAAACTGAACAACTTTATCAATGGAACCCATAGTCAAATCGCAAAAAAAAATTTGGCTCTCCCATACTAACTCGATCAGCTGATCAGCCAACTTAGTATGGGACGTTCAAATTTTTTTTTGCGATTTGAGTATGGGTTCCATGGAGAAAGTTGTTCAGTTTGATGGGTACAAGCCCACCTTAAAGTATCACCACACCTTTATGTTACACCCTGTATATACTTTATGTATATAGGTATGTATGCATGCATATAGGCGAAGGGCTGTGAGTCCCACATAACCAGTACAGCCGGCTGTTATTGGTATGCGTAAACGCATTCTCCTCCTCCCCTACGCCAGTCCGAGGGGAAAAAAAATTCTTTTTAGTTTTTATCCGACTTTTGTGCGAGGAACATCGAATAAATGTGCAGAATTGTTTATATAACGTCTTTTCTTCATTCTCGTTAAATATGGTCCTGGAAAATACTTCTGGCAATGAAACGCCGAAATATAATATGAGCTGATATGATGATGATAATAAACTGCGTTACCACTGTCAAGTCGTACGGCAAAAATATCATTTAAAAAAACCGAGCAAGTGCGACTCGGGGTCACACAAAAAGGGTTCCGCACCAAAACCTTAAATACCAACAGAACAAGACCTGTCGGTACATACTTTGCCATAGGTAAATAACTACTTATTCTAAACTTGGAAATTTAATTTTTCTTATGGGAACGGAAGGACTTTAGATTTTCTTATAGACTTTTCAGTAATCTATGCATTTAAACTAATATACTGTGATTTTTTAAGATTTGGTGAGATGTTGTCAAAGGTTTACCAAGTGTGAATAAAAAAAATAAAAAAAAATTAGGCCCAGTTGTTTCGGAGAAAAGGGGGGGTGGTTAACTTTCGCCCATTTTCTTAAATAACTTCAAAAATTTTAATCTGAAAACTTATAATTAAATATATATTTGAAATTCACACAAAAAGTCCTTCCATTTGATATATCACACAATATATTTTGAAAAACTTAAAAAAACTAATTTACCCCTCAAAAGTGGCCCCCATGTATGAAATTCATTTATTTACGTTACAAGTCCGTCTTTATGTCACCGACTTACATAATATGTACCAAATTTCAACTCAATCGGTCCAGTAGTTTCCGAGCAAATTGGCTGTAACAGATGGACGGACAGACAGACACACAAGTGATCCTAAGCAGGTCCCGTTTTTACCTTTTGAGCTACGGAACTCTAAAAAACAACAAACTTCTGGCAAAAAAATAAATATTACAGAGATTCCAGAAGTTTTTTTTAAATCTACAATGGGTAAGCCCTTGATATCATCTCACCTGATGGTAATAAGTGACGATGATGCCGAAGATGGAAGCGGGCTTACCAAGTTTCCCTAACGCAATGGGGAACTGGCTATATTATCTTCAAGCCGGAACACATCAAGCTGTTAACAGTGATGATTGGCGTCAAGACTTAGATACCTAAGATGGTGGTAGCTAGGCAGGTGGGCTTAGAAAATGCCCTTCCACCAACCGAACTGAGTCATAAAAAGTTAGATTCTGCCTGGAATCGAATACCCTAAATTCCCCTATGCCTTCTTCACCCCCACTGCCTCACTGGCATGAATCTAAACCCAATCCAAGATTCTTTTTCCAAGCCTCATAAGAGTAGTTCAAATCTTTTAAAAACAAAATTTACTACCATACATCAACGCTTATTTTTGTTTAGGCTGGGTGTCTTAATATCGAAACATATGTCCGTTAATACTTTTCGTAAAAATCCAACAGCTTTTCAATTTACCTTCACTTAACTAGTTATCCTTCAAACAATAAACGAGACGAACTCGAACTCCCTTGCTTTATTTTTATTTCCCCTCCCCCTCCACTCCACACAATCACTGGCCCATTACATTTCCTTCACTAAAAAGCTTCGACCTCCTCTATTTATTATTTCCCGCCAAATTTAGTTCATAGATATAGAAACTTTTTTCAGAACGGACTGGATCGCCATACCTACTACCTACTTAGATAAAACTTGTCTCTGCTACAGATATTATAGGTCATCTTTGGTAACAACTTGTCTTTCGCATACACTTCGCATAGGTTTATATTGAAGAGAGACAGAGAGAGAGAGAGTGAAAAAGGTTATATTATAATTGCCCGTGCACGCTATAGCTTTAGATGCCGCGGCCAAAGTATATACTAAGTATATAAAAATATATACTAACATACACTTTCTGCCGCTCTCTGGATTGTAAACTCACTCCCTCGTCACCCAGATTGATACAGATTGATTGTCGAACGTATAGGATTTCGCCGCCATTTTGTTTGTTCCGTCATTCTTTTTTTGAAATGTCATTTCTGGCCCGTTGTATGAAGTGTCCAGGGTGTGTCGCGGCGTACGATTGAACCGTCCTTTTGTACGCCACTGCCCAAAAAGGAGGGTAATGTTTTTCGGGTGTATGTATATAAGAAATCTTAGCATGTATGTATGTCTGTGTCTTTGGCTAAGCTCGTAGCATAAATGGCTTGATGGATTTAAGAGTGCGAGTTGTCGTTAGATTTCTCTTGATCCCGTGAGTGACATAAGATGCATTTTTACCGACTGCCCAAAAAAGAGAGCTTACGTTTTTAAGCAGTCGGGTATTTAATTAAATTGGTTAGGTTATTAACCTGATATTAAAGAAAAAATAAAATTAAAAAGTATGAGTGTCAATTCTGACGCGCGACAGAAGTTTAGTTATCGTATTGTTTTCATTTTTAAATATATTTTTTTATTCAAGGTTTTATTTTATCACTCTTGGTCGGTGTGATTAATATGTTTAATTGTATAAATATTCTGCCAAATTACGGCTTTCTAGTACTTAAGAGTCTTTGAGTGAAGTTGCTGATAAACAGACCGAAGGATATGTCAAAACTATTACGGCTCCTTGTTGATTACAGAATTCTAAAAATCACGTCGGTCGTCACTGATGAAAAATATCTGAAAAATAAAGGCATAAATAACCTCAAGTGAGAAAAGAGTGATATATTCTATAGATGAATTATTATAGATAAATTAAGGTATGTCGTATAATATGTTGGTGTGACTTATTTTGTTGTCCATAGACACCATAGTGTTGGTAAGAAAAAAAATATCATAATGTAGTTTGGCGATCTAGTTAAGCACTTCTGTAAAAAGTTTCTATATCTGTGGTTTAGTTTCTAGTTTGTCTATGTCTATGGCACGTCAAACTGATTGGTTACGCGATCTCCCATCAAAATATTTGAGCTTCGCCATTTGAAGGGATCATTTTGTATGGCGCATTAGTTCTGTTTGTATGAGCGATTGATAGATGGAATCACATGGAATATGTATTGGGTTCAGTGCACTGAATCATGGGAGGTCTACGAGTACCAACTGGGAGTATGTAATACTTGCTTATAGGTAGGTAAAGGTGCAATTAACTTAAAACTAGTACGTTCAAATTGAAGGTTAGGTAATTAGTTGAAACAAATGCACATCGATCGAGTTGTCGGGACCTTTGAGAGATAGTTAAATTAGTTTATTAGGGATGTAACTCTTAATATATTATCTCTCTCCAGTCACCAGACAAAACTGATTTGATATGTCCTTTAGAATGGAATTGACTCACCAGATGTATACTTGTGTGGTGTTCATAAGGACGCCTGTGTAAGTCCGCTCAATCAGACCAGGTATCTCCGTCTGTTAATATAAAATATAACACTGATTTTACTTGTTTCATATCTAAGTACGGAGCGGAGAAACAATGATCTTTTATCTTAATAACCGTAACATTTAATAAAGGACAGACATAAATAATAAGTCAGTCTCTCTTAATTGGCCACTACTAGCTGGCCACATAGTTTGCCATACAGGCTTCTTTATAGACCTTTTAACACTAACACTGACATTTTAATATTAACACTGGACACACAGTTGTCTATTAATATACACTTGTTCATGGATCACAGAAGACCCTTGCCATACAGGCTTTACACTGGCCACACGGTTGTCCATTTATATGGACTTGTTCATGGATCACAAAATACCCTTGCCATACAGGCTTTACACTGGCCACACAGTTGTCCGTTTATATGGACTTTTCATGGATCCTTTATAGGCCTTTAATGGGCCATCATCACGCCATACAGGCTTCAAACTGGCCACACAGTTTGTCCATTGATGTGGACTTTCATGGATCCTTTATAGGCCTTTAATGGGCCATCATCACGCCATACAGGCTTCAAACTGGCCACACAGTTGTCCATCGATATGGACTTTTCATGGATCCTTTACAGGCCTTTAATGGGCCATCATCACGCCATACAGGCTTCAAACTGGCCACACAGTTCATGGATCACGATGATCCTTTAATTGGCCATCGTCACACAACACACATCACACAACACACAATTATTCAACAATGTATTGTGTGTTCACAAATCATTTGCAAGTATAAAGGCTTTCAAACATGAGTAGACAGTTAGGCATGGAACATTTAGGTTTTATGTTGTTATAAATGCAACACCTACAATAGAGCAGGTCACTTTAATAGCAGGTATATAGAAATAAGTTATTTGTACAAGGACCGTCCTCAGACACGGAACATGTTAAAACCTCCAAGCACCTACTCGTGGTAAGTACTTAGCTTTCGTTCTGATGATCCAATGAGACGCAAATTCCCGCAGACACGTGGTGTCAGGCCACGCCATTATCTCGTGCATATCCAACTTCGATGTGCACACAAATTCACAGTCTTGAGTCTAATGACACTTGCAGAAAGAAGCAGTCATTTTTCTTACCATAGCCAAATCAATATACTTTTTATTTCCACAGATAATATTCTGACCATAAACAATTAAGTTGCTTAAGCAGTGTTACCATATGCGCTTTATACACGTACCTCGCGACGTGTGTGTTCACTCGTCGCGACACTCCCGAGAGCCTCAAAAGATTCTCAACTTCTGATTCATTTACATGCTTCGTGACGTGCATGACGCTCGTCACGACACTCCCGAGGGCTTAAAAGAGTGTCAATAAATTTTGAGTCTACTGGCTTAATTTTTCCACGGCTCTCGTGGATGCAGCTCGCATCGCTCTCATTTTATTCACAATTTCCGTATGATCTTTTATTACTTCCTCCTCTTTTGATTCTTTCTCATACACTTTGGATCTAAAGAATTCCTTATTACCAATTTTAACTTTTACTATTCTGCATGAATTGTCAGATCCTCCTAGTAGGGATATAATATCTTTCCTTTCCAATTTTCTTAGTGTTCTCTTTTAAATCTCTTTTACAAATTTAATTTAATTTGTCCTTCAAAGGGAGTCCTTATAAGTTACACGTGGTTTTTGAAGTTAATACCAATATTCTTCTTTGGAAATAACGATAAAAGAACAAAAAATTTAAAATTCTTCCAGAGTCTCTCCATGCTTTATCAAGTCGAACTTTATCGTTGATCCTTGTATGAAAGTATTTCTTTTAGAAGTCTTTGTTTTAATCAAACGTTCATAATAGTTCCCAAAATCAAAAACTCGTTGAGAGATAAACCTCCAAATTTTTGTTTTATTAATACAGTATTGATCTGTCAAAATTTCAAAAATAAAATAATTTAAAGTGTACATTTTCCGAAGATCAGAACTGCTCCTCAAAGCCAACGATCATTTTTCTACATTTAAGTATTTTATTGCTTAAAAGTATACCAAGTGAAAAGACAAATCCATTTACATCTTTTAAGAAAGCTAAATTTTGGATTTAACTGCTATGTTTACCGTCAATCTTTTGTGGGAAACGCTTTCTGCAAACTCTTCAATTCCTTTTTCCATATTATTTACCATTTTTTCTCGTTGACGGTCATTAATATTTCCTAAAGTATTATCTTGCAGCTCCTCTTAACTTGGTGTAGTAGGTTATTTGACATGTAATATATTGACATATTATGAGTAAATAACTATGAACTATCTTTATTTTCATCCGAATGCTTTCCAATAAATATCTTTCTAGATAAGTATACTTCGTAATTCGGATGACCTTCCCGACTCAAAAAGTTGCTTGCTGACACAGTTGAAGCAAATGACCAGGAGTCTGTATCTTTGACAAAAACTGAGGTCCTATTAACGAGATTTATCTTTCTTTACTCGCAAGCTTTTGTCTTTTAATCGCAATTCCGGCCTTATCGTCAAGTTACATTCATCATCCTTTTATACTACCTACACTTCTGGCAATAAATGGAGGTAATACCTCACTTGAATTAACCAATCACTCGCTACTTGACTATCAGATTATTACATCTGTTTCATAATCTTTAAGGCCCAGAATTATATATAAACATCATCAGTCGTTTTCCAATAAGTATACTTAACAATTCTAAATTTGAAATCGAAAATTTATCTTTATCTTTGGCAAGTACCCACTAGTTTGGATTGTTTTATGACGAAACTTGTTTTCTGTAACATAAAAACTAATTGTATCATCAGCAAAGCAATGTGGCTGATATTCATTTTGACTATTTGCGAAGTAACGACTGGGAAGCGTAATATTTGTACCTCACTTATATTAAGGCTTATACCTCTTCTGTGTTCTTTTGGTAATGCTAAGTCCCAATTTAATTTATTCGTTTATCATTCCTGTAAGTTGCTTTGCTGCTAAGAGTAAAGAACTGCAAAACCACAGGGGTTACAAATTAATGTAACAATATTAAGAACTTTATTTTTACTTCCGGAATTAACATCAGAAGCTTTAAATATTAAGCGTAGTGTATCTTACTCTGTATTCCAGTCTACCTTTACCTTAGCAATTTCTTTCTTCAGAATGATCTAGTACCTATTTGTTTCATAAATTTATCTGAATTAGAAATCCAATCATGAATATTCTTGGATACTTCCATAAAAGTAGCTTTAGCTTCTTTATACAAGTTAATAGCTTCTAAATCTGTATTTATTTCTGTGATAACATTATCAAGATACCTGTTATCATTTATCATGTTTCTAATTATTTCTTTATTTGTATTTTTTAAGTGAAACTCTATCGTTGCATAGAAAAGAATAGACTAGAAATCATTCCGCAGAGAACACTGTAAAAGCGCAGGTGCTGAATGAAATTCTAAGCCAAATAAAATTTGTAACATTCAATAAGGTATCTATTATATTACAAGGTATATATTACAAGTCAATCTAAAGAAATCATCTCAACATCTGTACTTATCCCCATGGGATGTCAACAAAACTTGATAATGAATTATGTTAAATTTCTAACATCAATGGTCCACCCACGATACAAGCATTTATTTAAACTTTTGTTATCATCAGATCGTGAAGTATCATACATTATTCCTATATGTTTATCATTTTAACTCCATGATGTGGGAGGTAGTGAACCGGATGTCCAGATAAACTTTCTTTTAAACTCTGTATAGTTTGAATAATACTATATTCCTGTTCTTCTTCAAATGACTGATTGTAAGCAGTTATTGATTCAAAATCTGATTACTTCTTTAAGTTAGCCAGGAGTCTAAATTCTAAACCGAAAGAATGCCGAAATTTCATGCATCTTGGGTGTCCTACTTATGTCAAACCAACGATATAAAAATGCTTGCATTTAGTAGATATTGGATAGGCTAAGAGAGAGAAAACATCTCAATCTCTACCTATAATTTTAATTTATAAAATGATTAAATAAATATAAAAATATTTATCTGTTCAAGGTAATGGTACCTATTCTGGCAATTTTGTTATGTGTTTATTGGGGGAAGACACTATTGTTGCATACTAGTAACACAGTTTCAAATGCCAAGGGCAACAAGTCTTCATCCGCTTTTGTAATTTACCAATAAATCAATTGAACCAATAATGATTTCTCATATTTCCTTCACCTAAAGGTTGTCTGGAAGAGATCGCTTGTTAGCGATAAGACCGCCTATATGTACAACTTCCTTAATCATTGTAACCTTTTTTTTTATATGTTGTGCAATAAAGTGTTTTCAATCAATCAATCAAAGATCTTATTTATTTCTTTATTTTCTTATTTGGGCTACTTTTAAACACATGAAATTAGTAGATAAATATAGTGGCAAAGATCTTAGTAGAAACTTTAAACTAGTCCGTCCCTTACTATAAACTTACTAAATTTAGGTCATCTTTGATGGTTTTATCTATACTAGCATAATTTTAAAATAGAAAAGATGCTGGAAACACTAGCCATTTCAAATCAAGAAAACTACATACCTATAAGTTTTCCTTCATTTTTCTTTCTCTGTAGCCATCCATTATGAAAAATGATTTACACTTATTTACATCAACATGTCCATTTTATGCTGTAGTGTTCACCATCTACTTTACTTCACTAATTCTAATCAATACCAAGATTTAGGTGTGGCAAACCATCCTTATGTGGTCATTGGAATAATATTAGCCTCCATGGGCATAAACTTCCTTTTACCACAGCACTGTCCAATTGTTGTGATGCCAGCGAACCAAAACGAAAATCATAGGTTCATTTTGCTCTTTTAATTTTATCTATATAAAGCACTTTAGCCAGTTTTTGAATTATGCACGACCACTGATTTCCTCTGATTCCGTTTCATCATGTACCTAGAAATTAAGATTCTTAGAAATCTCTTCCTGTTTTAAGTGTAGAGATAACTAGGACTGATGTCCTGTCTTTCCTTTACAAGTTTTGCTTCGCAGATATAGGTATTCATGTGCTAATAACTGTTTCGACGAAATCTGTGAGATTTCATTCAAATTTGGAGTATTAATTTAACAGAAGTATGCTTTATATTAGTTTATTTAAAATACTTTCCAAATTGGTACAATTAGCTTCAGAATTCTGCATAATTGGATAAGACCGAACGCCGTCTCTAACTTCATTCATCAGGTTTTATAATATGATTTTTAACTTATTAATGCAGGTGAAACTGATTTGTATCACTATACTTCATTAATGTGCAAAAATTTCAATTTATAACTTCAACTCAAATAGTCACAACTATTTATTTTATTTATAACACCAGCCAACATTATTTTACTCATATTTGAAAATAATGAATTTCTTTGAAACAATGTCATAACTTCTTTGATTTAAATTCATGAAATTTCAAATACATGTCTCGGTGGACATAATTTTAGTAGGCATATATAAAGTATCTTGTCACCTAAACAGATACACAAAATACACTCCGGGGTGCCAACATAAATGAAAACCTAATACAGTTTTATAAGTTTTGACCCTGCGAGTGTTCCTGTTAAGGTGTCGGTATAGATGTCGGTAGAGGTTATAATGTAACGGTATCTCTATTTCAATTGTTCTTTCCCATCTCAAAAAAATGCCCAAAGCACCAAATAAGTTTTCATTTCATGAATCTTAAACTTTGACAATAGGTATTGCCTAAAGAAAGAAACTCAATAATATTCATTGATACATTCACTTGAAAAGATTTGGTTGCTAAGGGTACCTACTTTTATTTTAATTTACTTGTCAAAAATAATAATTAGGTAGTAGAAAGTCTTTCCACTAACTCAAATGAATAAACTGCATTTATTCTATTGCAAATATTTCTTTTAATCTATCATCATCAATAAATGTGCAACAAATTATATCAGGAGTCAGGACACTCTTTGACCAAATATAATGGACTTTTCCTGTCCACACAATAATCTTATAAAAAATTAGTCAAATACAACTACACCGAGTTTCGTTCAAATATGAACAATGATAGACCTAGGGAGACATATTCGGAATATAACACGAACGAGATAATTAATTTCGGCTTTCAACCAATTTGGGGAACACGGATCGACTAAGGCGAAATGAGCGAATGCGCTCATTCTGTAGGCATCGAGACCGCTGTTCACGTTGGCCGGTCCATAGCTATTACATTGGTCAAAGACACCACTAGCAAATATTTCCAACTAAATTCAATAGTAATAAATGGCCGTTGGTGACCTTAATGTCAAGCTCCATTCTGTACTTGTCACCACTCATTTGACTTACACTCATGTATTATGAATTGAATATTAGACCTCATATTATAATATAATAGCACAAAAAATTATTTAAACTTAAAACAGTTTTTGTATTTTCACTTCACTATGACTCTATCAGTATGTTGTCAAACAAACTATTCATTTCAGTTTCTTCAGAATTGCATGGGAAGGTGCAGCGCTTCAAGCGTTAAAGTTGAGCGCTACATGCTCATGCACAATAAAAAACTATAAAGCTTCTAGCTGTAGCAAACGTTCACAGCGCTGGTAAGTTCACTGTGCAGTGCCTAAGATCCCAAGGTTAATCACAGATGTCCCTTGTTATGCACATATGCATAGGTAACTTTCAATCGTTCTTACATACAAATTTTGTATGGGACATTTTATTCATAAGAGCAATACTTCTAGTGCTACTCACACTCGTTTCCGACAATTATGACGAGATCCACTCGTACATACATACTTACCAATTTATTACATACCTATATATACATACATACTTAGTAAGTACTGTTCTTTGTGTTATCCCTTTTGAAATACCCTTTGTAAAGTGGAATCATAAATATTGGATAACACAACTTTATGTGGGAGTTCACTTCCCTAGTGCCCCACTACATACCACCTTTGGTACTACCAAAGGCTGATCTATTTATTTAATTACATAAATTTACCATGTCTCCATATAAATTCGATTGTTTTTACTAAAAGTTTGAATTCAGGGGAACGTAAGTGTTGTGAGATTTTACTTTTAATTTGTTTCCATTCCAATTTTCTTATCTTTACTCAATCAATTGGTATAGGAACTCACAAGAAGATATGATTATAAATCATGTAGGTAAGTACCTTCACTGAAAAAGTATTAAATATATTTTTTTTTTATACTTAGTTTTAACATATTATTTTGTGATTTGATTACTGTTAAAAAATAAATTCTATTTTACTGTCATTTGTTTGTGCAGTAATTTTATACAGGACGTATCTGTTCTTTATCTATCATTCATTTATTACATTGATAAAAATTCAAAATTGTACTGCACTTGTACAACAAGAATAAATAGGTATGTACGCCACTGATATGCAAACTTCACAAGTACACCTCTCCTACTTTCTCATATTAAGTCTAGAGAATGTACTGTTTATTTTTAGATGAGTAGATCTATTGACAAATATACTCATAGGTGTCTGTACCATCTTATCGTAGGTAACTGTCTTTCACATTAGCCTAGCTAGAGAGTTTTATGCAGTAACGAAAATTCACAAAATAAAATGACACTGTACCGCTGGAATATCCTTAGCGCACCTACCTCATCGCTTATTTTGTATATGATCTTGTTTAGATTATATTAACTTATTTCACTGTTATTTTATTATAACAAGTCATGAGTACGAACACACATGTCATATATTTAGATATTGCACGATGTGGCATGACGTTGCCCCTCCTGATCACCCGCCATCTCACCACAAGATTATTAAAAAGGGCTGACAGGCTTGCGGAGGTGCCATCTCTAATGTGAAGGGAAGTATTAATTTAGAACTGAAGCCGAGCAGAAACCACACCTTTGTAATAGATTGAGAATAAAGTTCTCAAAACTTGGATCCTTAGTTTCAGCTTACATTACTTACTTACAAGTTCACTTTGTCATAGGTACAAACCAAGATTAGATTTAGATTGTGAACTTCAATACGATATTCCTCTTCCAGTAAGTAAAGAGAACTTTTAATGAGTATGACAGTTCCTGGTATGGATATGATCCCTGTGACACATTAGGTAGATGCGGTGCCCCTTCCTTTGATAAGTCTGATCCTATATAAAACATTGTTATTGTAGTAGGATTCCAAATATAAGTTATGATACAATGGCCTAGTACCCAACAAACAAACATATCTTGCCTTAAACATTTGGGTATCCAATAGCCATTATTCATCAAACTGCACACAAAATATGAGAGCTCAAAGTCTTTTAGCTCCTTGTTGGTGCATAAATAGAAATAATATTCACAAAAAAAGGTTTTTTATAAATGCTGGTCCAGGCCGGGTCAAACAAAAACATACTATCTGTCAAATCAAATATGTGAGGTTCTGCCGATAAAACAGACACAAATGTCGATAAGCAGGCGTATTGCAAATGTCGGTCTGTTCGTTTTATTGTAATTAATTCTCGCAAAAAAAAATTGTGCTGTTTCTTCATAAAACACAATATGTTAACAAAAATTAGTAATATTCGAAACCATTTAAATATAATACGGTTTTAATATCATTTATATCCATTTCTTTCTAATTAATTTATTAATACATTTCTTTCGAAACATTAACAAGATTACCTAATATTTTTGGAAAAACTCCATTTGAGGAATATGTGGTGCCATCTGTCCGTAGGCACAATACTGATTTCTAGTATTTGCCAAGCCCGTAACCATCTCAAACTAATATTTTTTAATTTAATCTCCGCTAGAGGGCACGCTCAACCTCTGTAGCGAATGATAAAAATATTATAAATTTTCACTCACATCATGTAGAAACAGTAATATTTTTTACTCTTTGATTATGGACATTTTCGAATAGGTATAAGTTTCATCGCGCTGTCTTTATGTCACAATTACATCTTTTGATCTTTATATTCAATATGCCTTCTTTTAATTTTATAACAAAACAAAACACAAATACAAGTATATGTAGGACTATAAAATTAAATGAAAAAAAAGGCTTGTCAATTCCACTCTGCTGAAAGTTCTGTTCAATATATCCATCAGCAATCTCCACCATTTGTCGGGACCTTTGAGAGATAGTTAAATTAGTTTATTAGGGATGTAACTCTTAATATATTATCTCTCTCCAGTCACCAGACAAAACTGATTTGATATGTCCTTTAGAATGGAATTGACTCACCAGATGTATACTTGTGTGGTGTTCATAAGGACGCCTGTGTAAGTCCGCTCAATCAGACCAGGTATCTCCGTCTGTTAATATAAAATATAACACTGATTTTACTTGTTTCATATCTAAGTACGGAGCGGAGAAACAATGATCTTTTATCTTAATAACCGTAACATTTAATAAAGGACAGACATAAATAATAAGTCAGTCTCTCTTAATTGGCCACTACTAGCTGGCCACATAGTTTGCCGTACAGGCTTCTTTATAGACCTTTTAACACTAACACTGACATTTTAATATTAACACTGGACACACAGTTGTCTATTAATATACACTTGTTCATGGATCACAGAAGACCCTTGCCATACAGGCTTTACACTGGCCACACGGTTGTCCATTTATATGGACTTGTTCATGGATCACAAAATACCCTTGCCATACAGGCTTTACACTGGCCACACAGTTGTCCGTTTATATGGACTTTTCATGGATCCTTTATAGGCCTTTAATGGGCCATCATCACGCCATACAGGCTTCAAACTGGCCACACAGTTTGTCCATTGATGTGGACTTTCATGGATCCTTTATAGGCCTTTAATGGGCCATCATCACGCCATACAGGCTTCAAACTGGCCACACAGTTGTCCATCGATATGGACTTTTCATGGATCCTTTATAGGCCTTTAATGGGCCATCATCACGCCATACAGGCTTCAAACTGGCCACACAGTTCATGGATCACGATGATCCTTTAATTGGCCATCGTCACACAACACACATCACACAACACACAATTATTCAACAATGTATTGTGTGTTCACAAATCATTTGCAAGTATAAAGGCTTTCAAACATGAGTAGACAGTTAGGCATGGAACATTTAGGTTTTATGTTGTTATAAATGCAACACCTACAATAGAGCAGGTCACTTTAATAGCAGGTATATAGAAATAAGTTATTTGTACAAGGACCGTCCTCAGACACGGAACATGTTAAAACCTCCAAGCACCTACTCGTGGTAAGTACTTAGCTTTCGTTCTGATGATCCAATGAGACGCAAATTCCCGCAGACACGTGGTGTCAGGCCACGCCATTATCTCGTGCATATCCAACTTCGATGTGCACACAAATTCACAGTCTTGAGTCTAATGACACTTGCAGAAAGAAGCAGTCATTTTTCTTACCATAGCCAAATCAATATACTTTTTATTTCCACAGATAATATTCTGACCATAAACAATTACGTTGCTTAAGCAGTGTTACCATATGCGCTTTATACACGTACCTCGCGACGTGTGTGTTCACTCGTCGCGACACTCCCGAGAGCCTCAAAAGATTCTCAACTTCTGATTCATTTACATGCTTCGTGACGTGCATGACGCTCGTCACGACACGAGTCCATGGTTCAAGAACTTTTTTTTAATCCCAAGAAATTGGGATGAATAGATATTTATGATACAAGGGTAGTAAAAAGGTCAATAACAAACGAGTGACATTTGTGAGCCCGAAACGCAGGCGAGGGTTTACCATCGTCACGAGTTTTTTATTTTCTTTTGCACCCATGTATCATACAACATTTTTCAATACAGTTGTAAGAAAATTGTTAAAATAAAAAACAACCGTGACAGAAAAATAAAATACATGGGTACATACCTATCAAGGTTTCGGCAACCAAATTTAATTTTACAAGACTTGACTCATTTCGAATGTCCAGAGAGAACATAAGTATATTTTATCTACACTCATGTCGTAAATCCTTCATTTACTTATCAGAAACGCTAAGCAAATGATATACCTTTCGATGGAGCCGTGACTAAGGATCCATACAAATTTCATTTCGTTATCGCAAAGTTGTAACAAAATGAAGTTTTTTTTTTTAATTTTTACGCAGATGCTTGCTATGTGAGCACAGTAGCGTGTTTCGGAACGCAACCTTGGCGGCGCGCATGCGCGGTGCGATATTACTGCAAATTTATTTTCGCGCCATTAACGTTTGTATTTTTCCTTAAGCAGTTTGTATAAATTCGTTATTCGTTGTAATAAGTAAGTCGTTATTACAAGTTTTTTTACTAAAAACCCAGTAAAATGTTTGAAACTGATAGTGATATAGACGAAAATTTGACACCCCCGGATATTCTTGAAACAGCAACTTAAATAACCTTTAATAATTGTACCATACAAAATGTCAATAATTATTACAATAAACAATGATTACTTTATTTTGTCTTTAATTTAAATTTGTTGTATGAGTGTAGATAAACTATTGTATGCAACTGTACATATTTAGTATTTAACACTCGTGTATACTTTTATGAAACTCGCTGCGCTCGTTTCATAAACCACACTCGTGTTAAATACCCCTCATTAAGCAACAGTTGCATAAATAGCTATTTTATTACATGTAGGTACTCGTATATTCATATTTTTTTTTGTATTCAAAACAACACAATTCAATTTACGAAAATTGCGCCATATTTCATTAAGCTAGTCACACATACGCATGCGTAAGTTTTTTTTTAATATTACCTTATATAGATTACAATAAGGCTTGAAACAATATTAATGTAAGCATTAAAACCGCCTTGGAAGAGATGACCTATTCCTTCCTGTAACCTATGCGCTTCATCATATTTATTCTCTTTTCTTCACAAATATATAACTCAAAGACACTCTAATCAGCTAACCTAACAATTAACCGCCTCCGTAGCTCAGAGGCAAAGTTCACTGGCTTTACACAGGAGGTCGCGGGTTCGATTCCCGGCGGGGTCAATGGTAAGACTCGGTTTGGTTGGTGGTAGGGTATTTTCTAAGCCCGCCTGGCTAGCTACCACCATCTTATCTAAGTCTTGCCGCCAAATATCAATGTTGATATCATTGGTGTGTTCCGGCATAAAGATAAGATAGCCAGTTCCCCATTGCGTTGGGGAATCTTGGTTAGCCCGCTTCCATCTTCGGCAACATCGTCACTTACCACCAGGTGAGATGTTGTCAAGGGCTTACCAAATGTGAATAAAAAAAAAAAGCTAGCGTTACCTATGTACTAACCTCACGGATTGGCTACATAAACCATCTTCGAGCGCACGCGCGGCAAACCGACTAGGAGTCGAAGTGGTCGCCATGACCGAAATCGGTCGGATAGATCATCATCATCATCAACCTCACGGAGTTACAACCAATCTCTTTTAAAATTCTCCTTTCAAAAGTCTTAAAGAAGATTATGTATCTTTGGTTTTTATTTTTTTTATTTGCTAGAAATGTCTTGTTCCTCCGAGCTAGAAATTTAAAAAAAGTGGTAAAGTAAAAGCACGTGTGCGGTAAAATCAATTTTGCGCACACTTGACTGGCATATAAAGTAACACTTTTCGAGCAACTGTATAAAAAATTAAATTATGAACTATTGCAATGTATGAATTTATTGTTGATCAATTATTATCATTATTACCTGAGACTGTAATTTGAATCATGACATTATTTGTAATATACAATAAGTTTTTTTGACTATTTAAAAGTCTGTGTAAACACCTATTCAAAAAAACGTATTTTTGATTTTGATTCATCCGTATGTAAACGGTAAGGCAAAATGTAAAATTATGTAAGCAGATCGTAAAATGCCAAGCCAGGCAAATTTTAATAATTCGTGCGTATATAAACGGTCAATGCCGAGTCAGGCAAATTGTCAAAATGCCGTACGGCAGATTGTAAATGGGCTCGCGAGGCGAGCGATCTTAGGTTCCGTCAGGTTTGATTGATTTAACTGTCAAACTGGCTCCTCGCCTTCGCCATTATATAATTTGCCAGACCGTATGTATTGACGAATTATACAGTATGCCTGCGACAGATACACCTATAAACGGTGAACGACGGGACCCTCTTACTAAGCATCCGCTGTCCGTTCGTCTGTCTGTTGTATTTATAACTGTATTTCATGAACCGTAATAGGTAGACAGTTGAAATTTTCACAGTGTATATTTCTGTTGCCACTATAACACTTAATAATAATAATTAAAGGGGATACCCATACAAGAAACGTGTTTTTTGGAGTTTACTTCTTAGGAAATGATTCATAAATAGAGCCCTAATAAAGGATAGACACACTTTAATTACCTTTATCAGTAGAACCCAAGAAAGCGAGGTGTAACCTTTGGCAGGACAAAGTAAGCTTACCAACACCCTTCGTCCCGATATCAGAAAGCCTTCCTCCTGGACATGACTTGCCATGGCCGGTTTGGAAGTCTTTAAACAGACTCCGGACCCAGACCGGTTCGAGCAAAGAAAACATGGTCAGGTGGGGATTTTTGGGTGACTGTGATATAAACTGTACGTGCGGTGCAGTTTAAACGATGTCACACTTAACATCTTGCCCTGCGTGCCCCTACATCTGCACGAAGGAAGACCTCATGACAGCGGCTGATAATGCTGTTAACGTGGCCAAATTCTGGGCTGCTACAGTGTAGTGTCTCCCATCGACACGTTAAGAAGAAGAATAGAGCCCGATATGAAAAATATATGAGGGATGAAATCGAGTGATGATCGATAACGCGTTACCGTTTCTTTTACCTTCATGACGTTTTTTTTCCGTTACCAAGGCTAAGGCAACATAGCCATTCCAATCAATACGTTTTTTCAGTCACGAAGGCTTAGGCAACATGGACGTGCCACCCAATGGCACCCAAAAAAAAAGTTTCGTGAGTAAACTCCTGTTGCGCGTCAGAGTTGACACGCACACTTTTTTTTCTTGTATAATGGTACGGAACTCTCCGTGTGGGAGTTCGACTAGCACTAGGCTGGGTTTTTTTAACATTAGTCACAGAAGACCATATGAAGGGCCCAGTTGCAAAAGTCACTTAGACCAAAAATTCAGTTCTACAAAAATCGATATTGAAAACTAAAAATATTACTGGAAATGTATCTTTATGGAATAATGATGAAATGAGGCTACAGCTTTTATTTTAATAATAAGAGATCAAAAAAACTTATAATTATTTATAACTTCTTATATAATCAACGTTTTTTATAATGGACTTAAGTCAAAATCATTGGACTTAGCCGCTTTTAACATGTTTTTAGGACTAACGTACATACGTGCAATTTTTAATGGACTTAAATCTTCTTCTTCTTTTCGAGTCGATGGCAAAAACACACAAATTGCCTTGTCATAATAAAACTAATTCAGTCAAAAATGGACTTAAAATAAATGGACTTAGTGACTTTTTCGTAATAAATTTTGCACATAGAGACTTCTTGCATCAAAATCACTTAAGACAGGGACTTTTTACTATTTTAGGGACTTTTAGATATGAAAAGTAGAAATTAAAAAAAAGATGATTTTGATTTTGAAACATAGGAACTTCTAACAATAAAACTAAAAATAAGGTCTTACGTATATTGACATCTCTATTCAATAAAGGTATGGGGTCTAAAAGTCCCTAAGTGGACTTAGGGACTTTTGCAACTGGGACCTTCATATATTATAGGAGTTCTTATACTTATACTGCGGCCGTCCAGAGAATGCTGATTTGACATAAGCTAGTTTGACGTAACTAGTGATGTGCCCACATCCATAGTAAATACTTTGTACCTATCATGCAGATGTAACATATAACGAAATAAAATAACCATTACCAAAATAGTGTTGCCAAACCCGAGGCTAAAGTGTGCTTTGTGGACCGTCGATTTTAGGGGTGGTAATGGGTGAAGGGGGGTGGAAATAAGAAAAATTGTGTGGCGGGAAACTAATTATTCGTCAAAATTAACCAAATTTGTTGTATTGCGGTTAAATATTTATGACTTATTGCAATCGAAGCGAAAAGCAGAGTGTAAAACTCGAGCATGAAACCCATTTTACCCTCGACGTGACTATCCACCCTAGCCGTACCGGCTCGGTTTGCTAAATTAACGTCTCGGGTAAAATGGCTTGTTTTATTCTCTTGTACAATCTACTATTGTTATTACTTAAACATATCACTTTTATGCCTGAAACATTTATGGTTGGTTGATTGACGCAACGAGAAATAATTGTTTGTGTGTTAATGAATTATTCATAATATATTCATAACAGCTGTTAAAAATACGTTATCAATGGTTACATGTGGTGACATCACTATTATTAAGAAGAAATGACCATAGAACGTAAACGTTTCATGCAATTACAAAAGACACATTCTGCTGTCTTTATACATAAACATAAAACTATATATGTATTCCGTTACTATTATTTAGTAAAAAAAATGTTTTTTTTATGTTTTTTTAAACTTAGAAACTATATATTGATTTGTTTACAATTTCGGAGATTCATCGAATGTTACATTCTATCGCTGTCTTGAAGTGTCAAATCAGTATTCTCTGGACGGTCGCACTATAGTAGTAAGGTATTACTTGAGATTATTTGTAAGTGATCCGCAAGAGAACCAAAGTAACCAACCCAGCTTACAGGAACGCTAAACTGAAGTGGCAGTTGGCAGGGCACATAGCTCGTAAGAACAGATGGCCGTTGGGCCAGTAAAGCTGTCGAGTGGCAAGCGCGCACTGGAAGACGCACCTTAAGACGACCTCTCACACGGTGGATCGACGACCTGGTGAAGGTCGCGGGAAGCCACTAGATGAGGGCAGCACGGGACAGATCGCTGTGGAAATCCTTGGGGGAGGCCTTTGTCCAGCAGTGGACGTCTTTCGGCCACTAATCTACTCTACTCATACTCTTAAACCGCTCGCGACCCGTGCACCCACTGACTTCAGCCACTGGTGGGTGTAGGGGTAATTCCTGTTTACCTGTGTACCCACTGCGTTAAGGTTGGATTAATTATCGATAATGTTGAAGCGATATTATTAAAACTATCCTGAGGAGACTAAAAGAGACTAGATTACATTCCAACAGACAACCTCGTTACAAACTATTTGACCTATTTACACATATAAAATCTCTTTTGCTGCTTCTACGTCATAAAACTTCAGAATAAAACAAAATACGATAAAAAAATGGGATGTCATCTATCTTCATTGCTGCAACTGACGGATATTTTTTTATTTATTTTTATTAAAAATTTGAGTGCATTTGGCTGCACCCACAGATTATATAGAAGTCATTGGCTGCACCTCACCTGATGGTAAGTGCCGATGCAGCCGAGGATGTGACACGCAGCTTGCGTGCCTATATTCACTCTCGTCTTGATATTTTTATTTATTTTCAGCATTTTGTTTACAAGCCATTTTTATTGTTCCGTAACCGAACTCTATTACTAAGCCTTAAGTATGTTGTTCGTCCGTCTGTCCGTTTGTCTTTTTGTCCGACTTTTAAAAGGGTGTATCTTTTGAACCGTTATAGGAACCCGGCTGAAATCACATATATTGTGTTATTAAAAAACCGGCCAAGTGCGAGTTGGACTCGTGCACGAAGGGTTCGGTACCATTATGTATAAAAATCACGTTTGTTGTATTTATTGTTGTTGTTTGTTGTTTTTAATTTATTTTATTTTTAAGGCAATTTTCGTGGCTCGGTTTTGGGATGGGACTATCTTTTTTGCCGTCGACTCGAGAAGAAGAAGAATTCACTGAATTATTTATTTTCAAAGTTTTAATTCTGTGAATATTGCAAGTTTCTACCTGTTGCCGTTATCAAAATCGAGCAAAAACGAGCAAAAAAATCACGTTTTATCACAGATTTGGACAGAAGGATCCGCCCGTCTCCATATTTTATTCAGATGTTTCTAATCATAGTAGCGCCATCTGACATAACTCGTATGAACTAGCGTGGGCGAGAGTTGACATCAGTGCCACGCTAAAAGAACCTTGGTCGAATTGTCGCTTTAAAAATGCGTTTATTTAATTTGTTTACAAGAATAAATACAATCTAAGGTTACTTAACGATGGTACAATATCCAATGTTTCTTTTTAGCCTTTATTTCATGACTTTTACAGCTTCTAACAACACAAAAAGGCATTTTTATATGGAATATCTTTCCACCGCACTCTGCAAATTCCTGTAGACGACTGAGACGCGAGTGTGCGAAACTTTTGATTTTCGCACCAATTCTCTGGGAGCATTAGTCGCGCGCGTTGGCCGGGTCCTTACGCCAGTAATATAGAAGTCATTGCGTTTTGTTGTATGAGAGCCCCCTTAAATATTTGTTTTATTTTTATTTCATTATTTATTTTTAAAGTGAATATATAACTAAATATTCTGTGAATATTTTAAGCGTCTACCTGTTACCGTTATCAATACAGAGCAAAAACGAGCAAAAAAATCACGTTTGTTGTATAGGAGCCCCTTTAAATATTTATTTTATTCTGTTTTTTAGTATATTTTGTTATAGCGGCAACAGAAATACATCATCTGTGAAAATTTCAACTATCTAGCTATCACGGTTCATTAAATACAGCCTGGTAACAGACGGGCAGACAGACAGACGGACAGCGAACTCTCAGTAATAGAGTCCCGTTTTTACCCTTTGGGTACGAAACCCTAAAAAATACCTTCTTCTTCTTCTTATCGTGTTGCACAATAACCGTGCTATCCAAGGAATAAACGGTGGTTGCCTGGTGTTGCACTTAGCATCACCCGCGGTCACGTGTAGTGTATTTAGTGTACTTAGTCGTGATAGTTTTCCTTTTAAATTCATTAAATAGACCACTTTCATGATGTTTTTAAAATTTCCAAATATAGCGGTTTAGTTAATTTAGCACTTTCAAGCCATTTTTTTCGAAAACTTACCCTAAATTATGAAATGGTCTTAGAAGACTCACAACTATTTTTTAAGCTCTAACCAACGATACCCCACACGACTGGGTTTGACGAGAAAAAAAACATCCCCCTTTACTTGGTAGCTACTAATAGTCCAGGAGCTAGGCCGCGTACAGACAGACGGACAGATAGACATGACGAAAGTATAAGGGTTCCTTGTTGTATTACGGAACCCTAAAAACGGTAATACAGACCAGCGTGAAACTTGATATAATTATATAATAATCATTATGTAAATAATAAAAAATAACCTTTATGTAAAATAATAAATAATAAAAACCAACCAAGTGCGAGTCGTACTCGCGCCAAGGAGTCTCGAACTTAAATTTTGTGTCGCTCGCATTGACGCTTTTTGTTTGAAATTAATAAATTATATACATGTTTGGTGACGTGTGTTGGTACGGAGCTTTCGGTGCGCTAGTCCCACTCGCACTTGGCCGTTTTTTTTAAGTTGTACCATCTAACTCCACACCCCCTCGTAAATAAAGTTTCCACCAGACGTACATACCTTTTACTCACGAGTTGGAGGAGGACAAATAAAAAGCTGACCCGGGCGACCCACGACGCGGCGATGGCGGCAGGCGTCTCGGCCACCACTCAAGTTAATACAGGGATGCTTTAAAAAGAACTCGCTTACAATTTGATTCAAGATTCAAGATATTTATTCAAAATAGGTGCAAATTACACTCTTTCTGATAGTCATAAAATGGAGATTACATAATTTCATTTGTAAAAATCAAGAAATAAACAATCATTAGTTAATAACGTCAAAATCCAATCCGTGATATAAAAAAAAAACAAATAATGTCATTAGAACATGAAAACAATATGACACGAGAAGTTATACATTAAAATTATTGAATGTCATAAACGCCTTTTACAAGTGTAGGCCAGCTCACACGGACAGCACCCGGTCACGAGTATAACGCGAGAGTCAGCCATCGCTCCTCTCAACCATATTAGAGGGAAAAGAACGACCCGGCTCCCGATGCGCCACCATCCGCACGAACATTTAAGCGAGCATGCACCACTCATGTCAATTCTAAGATAAAAAATATGAATTAAAAGGAGTACTACTTATACTTGTCATGTCTTGTCGCTTTCACGTCAATTCTTAGTTTGATCTTCATTTTATTACAATTTAACAGGATTAGTAGCGTTGATAGAAGAAACACTGTCTACCCATACATTTTTGTCATTTAAATATTCGGATGTCTTATAATAACCTTTTTTACAATGAGTTCTTTTGACACAACTTTTAAACTGTTTTTCTGACAAATTTAAGACATCAACGGGTATCCATTTGTTGCTGGCAATGGATGGAAAGTGAGTGTTGTTGATATCTCTTGTTTGAGCATTTTTTGATTCGTATGTATATCCGCGATTTTCTCGCAATTTTTTTGGAGTTTACTCCTTAAGAATCGATTTGCATATAAGGCGCCCGGTATGAAAAAAATATGAGGAGTAAAATCTAGTGATCGAAAACGTAGTTTGTTATATTCTCTTTGCGCGTTACGTTTTTTACGCGCAACCTATTGTGCGCACCTCTGTCACGTGATACAAAACAGTCAGGATTGGCTGAATCTGACAAAAAGAATATAAGTCACTACGAAATCTAAAATGAAGTCACAACCCAGTAATCAAATCAGATTAACGTAAACAGGGCCCAAAAATGTTTAGGACACACGTGGGTCCCGGGCCCCGGGGCATCAAAAGTGAATAAATATTAAATTATGTTGACATTAAAAAGAGAAAATTAAAAAATCTTCACGAGTTATTTACCTGCGTAAAATATTTAGTTAGCTAAAGGAACATCTTGGTACTACAGGCAAATTAATTTCTAAGCCATTAAAACTTTGGGTGCACGACTTCTTTCGAAGTCGTATTTTCGATTTTCGTATTGGCTCACTCCTTCAATTCTGACTACAGAGGTAATTTTATATTCAAATGCCTATGAAAATGCCAACACATATAAAAAAATTCAAACCTTTTTTTTTAAATTTTCAATAAAATAATCAGCCTGTACCTGTAAAGAGAGCGATCGTCAATGAGGCGCACTTTTCCTCCGGTCAGGTGTGACCAGTACCCGGCGACCGTCCCGGCAGCAGGCGGAGGGTGCTAGAGGGCGCCGGAGGGCGCCGGAGGAAGCCGGAGGGGAGGACAATCGACCTCTAATGAGTCGCTCTCTAATAATAATTATCTACCTACACTTTCTGTTCGACTTGCGACTATTCTATTCTTTGCTGTAGGGCTGCGAGAGCCTCAGAGAATTGAAAAGGCTTTCTCGCAAAATTAACATGTCGAGAATAAAATTGTTATGTATCTTGATTTTTTTAATAAACTACAAACTGTTCACAAAATAGAGGCTCCACCTGCTTGGTTCCTTTAACCGACTTCCAAAAAGGAGGTTCTCAATTCGTCTGTATGTTTTTAGGGTTCCGTACCCAAAGGCATATAGGCATTATTTGAGTTTGCGTGTACCATCCTCGACTACATCATCACTTACCATCAGGTGAGTTCCAGTCAAACGCACTAAAATTTTTGATAAAAATAAAATAAAAATAAGGGTAAACACGGGACCCTATTACCTAGTACTCTTTATTGTACTGTGCTATTACTAAGACTCCTCTTCGCTGTATTTCATGCACCGTGATAGCTAGACAGTTGAAATTTTCACAGATGATGTATTTCTGTTGCCGCTATAACAACAAATAGGTACGAAAAATTAGAAAAATGAAAGTCTCCATACAGAAAACGTGTTTTTTTTTAAAACGTGAAGAAACTAGCGCCACCTAGTATGATGGTACGGAACCCTTAGTGCGCGGTTCTGACTCGCGTTTTTCCGTTTTTTTTGTATGTTTGTTAGGTACACGACATCATCGGAGATTGTGAACCAATTTTCATTTTTTTTTTGTAGGATGGGGTATGCTCCCGAGTTGGTCTCATATAAATTTTATCAAAATCGGTGTAGTACTATTTAAAAAAATAATAAAAACCAAAATTATAATGCAAAATTTAGCTAAGTTGTTGCGATAGAAGTCTGTTTTTATCACACTTTTATTAGCTTCACCTGTGTGTATGTATGTTTGTAACCGACTCCATTTCACTGGATTTTGACCTACTTTAAACGGACAGATTTAATTTAAACGTTGTACATTTGTCAAGAATCAGTGCTAATATAATAAGTTCATAAGATTAACTCATCATCCTGAACTAAAAATTGAAAAATAAATATAGTGTAAACAAACTAAAAAACGCAAATCAAACTAAAAGTGAAAAATAATTCCTAATACAAGCTGAAAACAATAAGGAACGAAAAATACTAGTATTATTGTGAAAAAAGCGTGGGGCTCTTTGTGCCATATTTTTCGTATATCGAGCAACCCACGCTTTTTTCACAATAATATGTACCTACTAGTATTTTTCGTTCATTACTGTTTTCAGCTTATACCTACTTAGAATGATTTTTCACTTTTTTGTTTGATGTGCTTTAAAAACGTGTTTTTTAGTTTTTTTTTATCTACTTATATACTTTTATGACGTGTTTAGTGTTTGTAATTTTTAGTAGGTACGTTAGAATATCGGAATGCTAGTGACGACATCCTTGTTTCGAATAAAATTTGCAATAATTCGGTGATAATTCGCTTTTAATCAAACAAAGAAATGTTTTATCGAGTAAACAATGTATAATTTTCATGATATCATATCGTCATATTTATTCATCAATAATTTCGAAGCATTGTCTTGAGCATATTTTTTTAATGTAAAGCCACTCTAAAGTTTAAATTTCATCCCTCGTGGCGCCGATGCCTACTGCCAGCCCTGGCCGCAATAATAGGAAATTTGTCTTCCGGTTCGGTAGCCCGCCCCAATTACGGGATTAACGAATTATTTCCACTTTTTTCCCCCGCAGCCCGCCCCGCCCTCACCCCTGCCACTCCTGGTAATTCCTCGCCGTTTCCGCCCATTGACTCGTTCTTTGATTAGCCTTCTTTCCCGTTTGGTGGTGAAGTTGGAATTGGCGCGTCACGTCGCGGTAATCTTTCGGTAATCTTTGGTAATCGTTGAGCAGTGGTTATTGGGCGAGGCACTGAGGCGCTGCTCTTTTTAAAGGACCGCTGAATGGCACGCTTGTGGGAGTTTTATCAGGTGAGAGTTCGTTGTAAAGACGAATTCTCAAATTAGGTGTAAAGATTTGATAAAGGTACCTTCTTATGTTTTTATTTACCGACTTCAAAATAGGAGGTATTAAATTCTACACGTATGTTTTCTATATTATTGGAATTGCACCATTTTCGTAGTATATGTTACTAACTGTGGACTTCTAAATAGGTGTGCTAAATTTCATAAGTGTATGTAAACGTATTTCTTAGAAAATAAAAATAAAATGCAATTATTCTTTTTTTTAAATAATTTAAGTATCTTTTAACTTAGGGAACAGTGCTAGTTTCATCAAAATCGGTTCATTAGTTTCCAAGATATGGACTGTTAACACGCACGCACACACACACACACACACACACACACACACACACACACACACACACAACTAAGTGTGTGCCAGTCATTGAAACAACACGTTGGCGGTTTAAAACAATTTTGGGATTGAAGTCGGTCGGTAGTCGGTACATCTTAACATTTTAGCGTTGTCAATTATTGAATAGCAAGGCTAGCAGAGCGCGAGCGGTCCTGAATGGGTGGGTCTGACTCTTGAACCAAGTTGGTACTAGGTATTTGTAGCGTTGTCAATTATTGAATAGCAAGGCTTGCACAGCGCGAGCGGTCCGGAACGGGTGGGTCTGACTCTTGAACCAAGTTGGTACTAAGTATTTGTAGCGTTGTCAATTATTGAATAGCAAGGCTTGCACAGCGCGAGCGGTCCGGAACGGGTGGGTCTGACTCTTGAACCAAGTTGGTACTAGGTATTTGTAGCGTTGTCAATTATTGAATAGCAACGCTTGCACAGCGCGAGCGGTCCGGAATGGGTGGGTCTGACTCTTGAACCAAGTTGGTACTAGGTATTTGTAGCGTTGTCAATTATTGAATAGCAAGGCTTGCAGCAGAGCGCGAGCGGTCCGGAATGGGTGGGTCTGACTCTTGAACCAAGTTGGTACTAGGTATTTGTAGCGTTGTCAATTATTGAATAGCAAGGCTTACAGCAGAGCGCGAGCGGTCCGGAATGGGTGGGTCTGACTCTTGAACCAAGTTGGTACAAGGTATTTGTAGCGTTGTCAATTATTGAATAGCAAGGCTTGCAGCAGAGCGCGAGCAGTCCGGAATGGGTGGTTCTGACTCTTGAACCAAGTTGGTACTAGGCTCAGAGTAAATATGAGGTACTAGGTATTTGTAGCGTTTTCAATTATTGAATAGCAAGGCTTGCAGAGCGCGAGCGGTCCGGAATGGGTGGGTCTGACTCTTGAACCAAGTTGGTACTAGGTATTTGTAGCGTTGTCAATTATTGAATAGCAAAGTTTGCAGAGCGCGAGCAGTCCGGAATGGGTGGGTCTGACTCTTGAACCATGTTGGTACTAGGTATTTGTAGCGTTGTCAATTATTGAATAGTAAGGCTTGTAGTCAGCTATATAAGGGACAGTACTTTGAAATTTGTGGCATCAAGGACATTGACTATAATATTAGTGTGTGTTGCTTATATCGTTATCACAAGACTAGGTTTTTTGCTGAGTTCATTAAACACTTGTAAATGCTACTAGAGCACTTCTTCAACAAAAAATGCATTATCTGTGGCGATTTCAATATAGACTTATTGACTAACGATAGGTACAGAGATGAATTTTTGACATTGCTGAGATGTTATAATTTTAGATCCCTAATTACAGAAACGACATACATAAAAGGAAATGCACACTCTTGTTTAGATAATTTCCTAACAAATCTCCCCGAGGAGGTAGTACTGTCGACGAATGTAGACCACAATGCACTATCTGATGGCCATGCTGGTTTGTTTTGTAATATAGCCGTTCCTGATACTAAAGATGGACAAGGTGACTATTTCATTACACAAAAAAGGATCTTTAATCAAAATAACTCTCGACGCTTTAGACAAAATTTAATGAATCAGAATTTGTCAGGCTGTGGGATCAATAGTTTCCTACAAAAATTTAACAAAGTGTTCAAAAAGAGTTTTCCTGAAAAGAAAGTTAAAGTTAGATTAAGCAAGAGCAAACAATTAAAATGGATCACAAATGGCATTAAGACTTCAAGCAAAATGAAACGGTTTTTAGGATCAGGATGTAACACCACCTGCCATAAATCAATTATCGATTATAAAAATAACTATGTTAGATTGTACAGGCGCGTTATTAAAAGTGCGCGTAAAATCACTGTTCAACGAGACATATTTAAGGCAAGAAGTTGTTCCAAAGCTATTTGGTGTACGGTTGATAAGCATAGAAATAAAAACAGGTGTTACAGGAAACAAAACATTAGTATAAAGGTTGGAGATAGTGTAATTAATAATCCAAAAGAAATATCCGAACTATTTGCAACAACTTTTGACTTTGGTAATTTTAAATTGACGACAGATACAACTTTAGCTAAAACTATGTTAGAAGAGAACACAAATTTTGTTGGGCACACCATGAGATGGAACAGTATCACACCACCTGAACTTGTAAGGGTTGTAAAGAGCATGCAGAATAAACGTTCTAGTGGTTATGATGACATTCCTTTATGTGTCATTAAAGACAACATTGATATTCTGGCAAAACCATTGTCACTTTTTTACAACTCATGTGTTGATAAAGAACTTTTTCCCGACCAATTTAAAATTGCCAAGATAGTACCTATACATAAAAAAGGTTCTAAAGGCGAATTAAAAAATTATAGGCCAATATCGCTATTACCAACCTTCTCAAAAATTTTTGAGAAACTCCTTATGACAAGACTAGTGAACCACTTAAAATCTAAAAACATTATGAGCAATCGGCAGTTCGGATATCGAAAAGCTATTGGTACTGTTGAGGCTATAGATACGCTATTCATCATCATCATCATATCAGCCGAAGGAAGTCCACTGCTGGACATAGGCCTCCCCCAAGGATCTCCACGACGACCGGTTCTGCGCTGCCCGCATCCAGCGGCTTCCCGCGACCTTCACCAGGTCATCGGTCCACCGAGTGGGAGGCCTGCCTACACTACGCTTTCCGGTGCGTGGTCGCCACTCGAGAACTTTACTGCCCCAACGGCCATCTGTTCTACGAGCAATGTGCCCCGCCCACTGCCACTTAAGTTTAGCAATTCTAAGAGCTATGTCGGTCACTTTGGTTCTCTTACGGATTTCCTCGTTTCTGATTCGATCACGCAGAGAAACTCCGAGCATAGTACGCTCCATTGCCCTTTGGGTGACCTTGAGCCTTCTAATGAGGCCCATAGTAAGCGACCATGTCTCAGTTCCGTACGTCATCACTGGCAACACACATACAGATACAGATACGCTATTAGAATCCTGAAAAGAAAGTTAAAGTTAGATTAAGCAAGAGCAAACAATTAAAATGGATCACAAATGGCATTAAGACTTCAAGCAAAATGAAACGGTTTTTAGGATCAGGATGTAACACCACCTGCCATAAATCAATTATCGATTATAAAAATAACTATGTTAGATTGTACAGGCGCGTTATTAAAAGTGCGCGTAAAATCACTGTTCAACGAGACATATTTAAGGCAAGAAGTTGTTCCAAAGCTATTTGGTGTACGGTTGATAAGCATAGAAATAAAAACAGGTGTTACAGGAAACAAAACATTAGTATAAAGGTTGGAGATAGTGTAATTAATAATCCAAAAGAAATATCCGAACTATTTGCAACAACTTTTGACTTTGGTAATTTTAAATTGACGACAGATACAACTTTAGCTAAAACTATGTTAGAAGAGAACACAAATTTTGTTGGGCACACCATGAGATGGAACAGTATCACACCACCTGAACTTGTAAGGGTTGTAAAGAGCATGCAGAATAAACGTTCTAGTGGTTATGATGACATTCCTTTATGTGTCATTAAAGACAACATTGATATTCTGGCAAAACCATTGTCACTTTTTTACAACTCATGTGTTGATAAAGAACTTTTTCCCGACCAATTTAAAATTGCCAAGATAGTACCTATACATAAAAAAGGTTCTAAAGGCGAATTAAAAAATTATAGGCCAATATCGCTATTACCAACCTTCTCAAAAATTTTTGAGAAACTCCTTATGACAAGACTAGTGAACCACTTAAAATCTAAAAACATTATGAGCAATCGGCAGTTCGGATATCGAAAAGCTATTGGTACTGTTGAGGCTATAGATACGCTATTCATCATCATCATCATATCAGCCGAAGGAAGTCCACTGCTGGACATAGGCCTCCCCCAAGGATCTCCACGACGACCGGTTCTGCGCTGCCCGCATCCAGCGGCTTCCCGCGACCTTCACCAGGTCATCGGTCCACCGAGTGGGAGGCCTGCCTACACTACGCTTTCCGGTGCGTGGTCGCCACTCGAGAACTTTACTGCCCCAACGGCCATCTGTTCTACGAGCAATGTGCCCCGCCCACTGCCAATTAAGTTTAGCAATTCTAAGAGCTATGTCGGTCACTTTGGTTCTCTTACGGATTTCCTCGTTTCTGATTCGATCACGCAGAGAAACTCCGAGCATAGTACGCTCCATTGCCCTTTGGGTGACCTTGAGCCTTCTAATGAGGCCCATAGTAAGCGACCATGTCTCAGTTCCGTACGTCATCACTGGCAACACACATACAGATACAGATACGCTATTAGATGACGTTATTCTGAGCCTGAACAAGAAAGAGAGAGTTGCTGGTTTATTTCTCGATTTGTCAGCTGCTTTTGATACAATTGATCATAATATTTTAACTGACAAACTTTTTCATTATGGTATTCAGGGAAAAGTTTTAAAACTTATTAAATCTTATTTGAGTAACAGGTATCAATTTGTTGAAGTTAAATGTGTACATAATGACAAAGAAACTATAAGTAAAAGCAAATTAACTGCCATAAAAAGGGGTGTTCCACAAGGCTCTGTTTTGGGTCCCATTTTATTTAACATATTTACAAATGATTTGAATTACTATATACAACGCAATTTGACAAAAGTGAAAATGGTTAGTTATGCGGATGACACTAATGCTATTATCTCGGCAAGAACCTGCCAGGAGCTGGAAACTGACGCAAATAATACTTTTTCTATTTTCCGTCGTTGGTTTTGTGCAAACAACCTTATTGTGAACGTAGCATAGACTAATGTTATGCTTTTCAGAACCACATCCAAAAAGAAAGAAACCATAAATGTATTTTTGGACAACACAAAAATTGAAACTGTGGAGAGTGTTAAATTTTTGGGAGTAATCATTGACTGTTACTTAAATTGGAAAGGTGAATTAGACAGAATAGAAGCAAAAGTCAGTTCAGCATGTTACGCACTACGAAGCTTACGCGACGAGTTAAACATTGAACATCTAAAAATTGTTTACTACGCTCTAGTCGAATCACACTTGCGGTATAGTATTAAATTTTGGGGGAATAGTTACGCATATAACGTAAACAAAGCGTTCATTATGCAAAAAAGGGCCATTCGAACTATGGTACGAATACCGCAGTGGGAATCTTGTAGATGCCATTTTCAGGAACTAGGAATCTTAACGGTACCAGCTCTTTATATACTGATTATATTGACGGATCTTGTAAAGAGACCTGAAAGATACGAAACACCTAATGAAAGAACCGAAAGAGAAAAAACCCGTAGGACCGACTTACCTTATGCGATTAATCCAAAATTAAATGTGGCAGCGCACAGTGTAAGGTATCAAGCAGTTAGGTTATTTAATAGTCTGTCAAACGAATTTAAAGTGATACATGATCATAAACAATTCAGGACTCAGCTTAAAGCCTTTTTGTTGGAGAGGTGTTTCTATAGTGTAGACGAGTTTATAAACTGTAGGGATAAGTAGACGCAATAATATATTTATTTAGAATCATGAATTAGCATCATAAATGAATAGCAAGGTTTGCAGAGCGCGAGCGGTCCGGAATGGGTGGGTCTGACTCTTGAACCAAGTTGGTACTAGGTATTTGTAGCGTTGTCAGTTATTGAATATTAAAGTTTGCAGAGCGCGAGCAGTCCGGAATGGGTGGGTCTGACTCTTGAACCATGTTGGTACTAGGTATTTGTAGCGTTGTCAATTATTGAATAGTAAGGCTTGCAGAGCGCGAGCGGTCCGGAATGGGTGGGCCTGACTCTTGAACTATGTTGGTACTACGTATTTGTAGCGTTGTCAATTACTGAATAGCAAGGTTTGCAGAGCGCGAGCGGTCCGGAGTGGGTGGATCTGATTCTTAAACCATGTTGGTACTAGGTATTTGTTGCGTTGTCAATTATTGAATAGCAAGGTTTGCAGAGCGCGAGCGGTCCGGAATGGGTGGGTCTGACTGTTGAACCATGTTGGTACTAGGTATTGTAACACCCCACCCTCTTATTTAAAATATATAAATATATAAAAATATAAATATATAAATATAACTAACTAAACCTACCTATAATACGCATACGTGCATACAACATACAACCTACCGCTATCTACCTATAAGAAGTATGTAAACTATACTTGATTTTTATTGCATTTTAAAATACGATTAAACGTTTGGCCAGATCGTCTAGAGAACCCTAAATTGTGATCGCAGTAACTCAGAGTCTTTTTGAAGGCGAATGACAAGTTATTTTTAAGAGATTAATCTATCACGTTGTGTTTGGACGAACGATGTAGTCTAACCTATAATTTTGAAGTATTTCGCGCAGAACCCTAATTTCCCTACTGTGATTGGTCCCTATTTTGGGCCCCCCCAAATTGGGAAGGGTAGCTAGCCCCCAGTGCTCGGAATAACGTAATACTTGACTGACGTCAGTACTGCATTATTTTGGTGATTAAAACAATGTACATCTAACTCAAAGTAATTGAACGAGCGATTTTAGCTCTACACAGATAATTATAACTACGTGAGCCCCGCTAGCTACTGTCTCTGGCAGGCCACTAAGGTACATGATCAGAGTCCACCCTCTTCAAGTGTATTTTAATTAAGCTACACGACAATGTAAAGTGTGCTATGCCGTGTTCCACCCGAATCCCAAAGCTAGTGTATATAAAACGCTTGTGAGGCGCCTTATTATACGTGTATAGTGTGAACTATAGCTGGGTCTTTACAGCCATAGCTTGTCCATCCCTATTCGTCAGGTAGGATTAATACCTTCGAGCAGCGATTGATCGCGAATACATATTAGCACTAGGTACTAAAATAAAGTAGATATTCCGACTTGAATGTCGCTCATCCTGTGAGAAGAGCACTACGGAATGTGAAATAAGTAGTTGATCTACTAATATGGTTCTTAGACCTGGAACTGTGCCATACAGTTGTATATAATGATATAAAGACCTGTGGCCTATATAACTAGAGCGAAATGGACACGATATCCATCGTGCCGCCGGCTCCAAAATAATACATAGTGTTAAAGCTCTGTCTTTAGACGTAGCAAACCCTTGATAAAGGGCGAAAGTAATGTCAGTTTAATAGTTTGGCTGAACGTGAAGAACAACGAACCAACACAGTCGCAACCCACTGTGAGACCCACGCGAATCATAGTCGCGGCATCACAATTAGGTCAAAGCGAGAAGGCGTGTAAGCCAAGTGTTTGGTCGAGGCGCTAGTTCAGGACGCAATAGGAGCCGACAGGACCCGGACACCGTGAACACTGCCCATAATATCCGAAAACCGTAGAATAGATTTAGTTTCTAAATCTAGCGCATATTAACTGACCCTGGCTACGGTTACCATCAGGATGGGTCGTCTACCTACATCATAATCGGTCTTGCTATAATCACTAGTAGTAAGGCGCGAACGCCCAACTATTCGTTTGCTTGCCCAATAGTTTCCTAAACGCTCGGTCCGATTTGGGTGAAATTCTGCCGAGGCATGCTTGTGACAAGCTACAGATAGGACCTACCTATCTAAAATTACTTTAGTATCAAAATAGGCGAGGCTCGAACGCCTATAGTTTGTTTGTTAGTCCATTGCATTTATCCCATAAAAGTGTGGACAGATTTAGCTAAAATTTGGTAAAATTAGGAGTTGTTCATATCTATGAACCACTGAACTACATAACTAGCCTATATTGCATGGAGCTTGGTAAACAGCCATCTCAAGTATGACATAGGCCTTCCCGCGACAGCATAGCGCCGTACTATCTCGAATGAGATTAGTGAACTGAGTGGACCTCGTGTTCACGGAACCCTAAAACTTATAATGCCGCGTGGCACTTGCAGTGAAGGCAGTTCGTAAATAAATAAAACGTTGGCATAGCTTAGACCTACCTACTACTTATTCAATAATATGACTCGCATTTCTTCCTAATAACGTTATTCTAAAACCTAATTCGCTATTCCCTAGTAATAGATTTATTTACTAGAATTCCTACAGCACTGTACCAACCCGAATGAAATTAATGAACTGAGTGAACCACGTGCTCGCGGAACCCTAAAGCTTGTGATACCGCGTGTCACCTGCAGTGACGGCAGTTCGATAAAGTAAAACGTGGCATCGCTTAGACCTACCTACTATTTATTCACTAATATGACTCGTTTCTTCCTAACAACGTTATTCCAAAACCTAATTCGCTATTCCCTAGTAATATATTTATTAACTAGATTTCCTACAGATCGCAATCCCCCTAACTCAGCCCTAGTTTTTCCCTATCCTAGCGAGATAGCTAAGTATTACGAGAACTAAATTTTATTTTGATGTCCATGTTTCAACAAATAGTTACAACTCGTGGCGGCTTTATTCGTCTTTCCCCCGGGGTACTAAACCAACCGTGCCTTCGAGATGAACCAATTAGGTGTAGTGTGTCATGGTGTGGTGAGTACCTAAAGCTAACTTGTGTCCTAGTTCCCTACGGCTAAAGTGTACCTGCCCTGAATAAGAAATGCCGCTGCCACGACAGACCAGGTCTGCCGCTTCGCTGCACCTCCTAAACAGTGTGTTTGGATGGGATTTGGATAGGTAAGGCCTGTCCCAAATACGGTGGCTCCGTACATGAGTGCGCTAACGCTTGTCCAACCTGTGGTCCTCATGACGGTAGGTCGTAAGATGGTACAGTCAGGATGTTCCGGCCATAACCAAACTTGGGTCGCTAGCCAGGCAAGCCCTCCTGTCAGCTTGCTTTCGGCACTTGCATTGATAAACCCACGCTTCGTTGTCACGGTTGCGTATCCACGTGAATTAAATCAACTAGCCTTCCTGAAAACATGAACTACCAACCTGGTCACTTGACGATACCTTCAGCTAGCAACCGACCTGGCATCTTGTTTCAATTCCTAGATCCCAGCTCGATTGCCCACTGTACCTCACTTCCTAACTGCACTAAACTATGGCTTGATCCCAGGTAGGAGCCTGAACTTTCGAAGGCAAATAACTAGGATTTCGGCCACACTAAATTCTATTCTAAACTCACAATATAAAGTGAGATTCCTAAGTTAATTCGCGACTAATAAGTACTTGGCGTGACACTTGCCCGGGGCGCGCGGCAGCTGTTCTTCGGATACGTCCTCCTCCTCTGGTGGTCTGTTCGACTGAATCCCGCTACGTCCGCGTGTCCGTGGTTTTAAAAGCTTTCACACAGACGCAGCCTCGGCAGCGCGCGGGCCGCCGCACACATACAACCGACCTCGTGGTCGAACTGCGCGAGCGCCGGCCGCTGTCCGGACGCAGACAGGGCGGCGCCTCTATCCCTTTAGCCTCGGTTTTCGCGCCATTTATTACCTAAGGCAATCTGTTATAACGTGCGCACCGCGTGGTTCGAATGACGACCGACAGGCGGCAGTCTGGCTTCTCGGAAATAATCCCTGAGCTAATTTGTTTCAATAACTGTCTATTCACTCGACTCGAGGTTAATCCTCACCCGACCGAACAAAACTAGTTATGTTTTTCCCAATAGACAGATTCCTTTTAGTCTATCAAGACTTACTGTATTACCTATAGATATTTATTTATACATATGGATCCGTTACAATCCAACCCCCTGAAAATTTTTAAAAATAGAATTCAGAGAATTGTCTTTTTGAAATTTTCAAAATAGCTAATAACTATTAAAATTTCCTGTTGGCACATTCTCCCCTAAGTGTGGTGTGTATTTAAACCAGGCATGTCATTTATTGTCCCTTGATTGATACACTCAACCATAAACAAAACCAGATTAGCACAGGACCAGCTCCTGCCATCACAGAGGAGTTCGAACGGGCATTTCGGGTGTGAGTCGAAGCCACTGCTACGTTCGCGCATAGGCGTATACATTGAGTGGACCACTAGCTTCCAATTCCCCACGCACCAGGAAACTCTACTGGCATACGCGCATTAGTAAATTGTCAATCTAGTTTACCTCTCCAAACTGTCTGTGATATAACTGAAGCGGTTCCCGCGACAATCAGTCAAGTTCTCCGAATAGAGCTTCCCCCAAGTGACAATAGAATCTTACCTTGGAGTATGTATAGTGTATAAGTCCAGTTCTTAGCTTCTGGTAGAGTAATTAGCCCAAACCAACGTAACGTAAGACTCAAAAGAACAAATTGTTGGTTCAAACTATTTTTGTATACATGAAGAAGGACAGCGTGTGCCAACAGCTGACTCAGATATCCAGTATTTGTTGACTCTCCTTCAAGATCACGCTCCCCTTAATTTTATTCCCAAAATATCAAAGCAACTCACACAAAACCCCTCTTTTCACATCACTCTCAAATTTCCTTTTGTAACATTCCAATCCTGGAAAGGTCAACAAATCCTTATCTTCAGCCAGGATATTTATTGTAGACAACACAAGAGAATATGTAGACCTATTTTCAAGTATTTAAACACAATTCTCCAATAAACCCCAAACATGGACACATCTATGACTGTGACATTTTCATATCGCAGCTAAGTCACGTTCCGAAACTATCTTTCATTACTAAACGCCAGTATGTATTATAACAACAAGGCTGCCCTAAGTAAATTATTTGAACAAGAATATCACGCATTTCCCTTTTTCAATCAGAGTTAACTACGACTCTGTGCTGTGTATTACTGACCTCCACCTTCCCCTCAGTCAGTCCGCAATCCAACCAATAGAAATGCATGATCTTCCTTACAAATAGACTGAAACTATAACCTTTCGTTTTACAAGTTTAATATACCTCCTGTACCTGAAAAACATTTACCCTTTCACCTTTTACCTAGCAAGAATATAATAGAACTCTACCACTATATTCAAGCTGTACCTTCTGTAGTAAACCCAATTTTATTACCGTAATTTACCGTTACCTAGCAAGAATATAATAGAACTCTACCACTATATTCAAGCTGTACCTTCTGTAGTAAACCCAATTTTATTACCGTAATTTACCGTTACCTAGCAAGAATATAATAGAACTCTACCACTATATTCAAGCTGTACCTTCTGTAGTAAACCCAATTTTATTACCGTAATTTACCGTTACCTAGCAAGAATATAATAGAACTCTACCACTATATTCAAGCTGTACCTTCTGTAGTAAACCCAATTTTATTACCGTAATTTACCGTATAGCGGGGAAAATAAAATATCATTCCTTATACACATTTATTCTAACAATACTCCTCTTTTGCTAGTCAATTCCTATCCTAGGATTTATTTTACCTTTACCCCAGGCGAACTTGATTACTCTAACACCAGCCAAAGTTCGAAACTCATATTATGTACACACCCACACACATACACATACCCATATGTAAAGGCAATGCTAGAACTCTACATATAATATTTATTATTCTTAATTAACACATACTATGAAACCTTAACTTACTACACTATTTCCTAGTTCTATTACATCCTTATCTAATTACTTATCCTACTTGCCCACTATTTAGGTAATGAAATAATTAACAAATCTTAAATCAACTTAATGCTTGTAACGCGTTTTAATTACTCGAATTTCGGAATCAACCTCTCAAACTAGTTTCTGTCCCATCCCCGGTCCTATTTACTTGTAGTACCGTGATAGATTAACGGCATTGAAGTTTCCCCTAATTTCACCCGTATTAGGGTGCATCAAAGTGTACACATTTTGGAACGGTATTGAAGCTACCCTAAACGGACCCTCATAAAGTAATTCAAATTTCTTTGTCAATTTCTTTTGAGCATCCGATTTATTCAATTTCTTTAATTTAACCCAATCCCCTATTTGAAATTGTATAGTCTTATTCCTCTTATTAAATGCCCGCTGTCGAATTGAGCTAGCCTTCTCTAGGTTTTTCCTTACCTGGCCTCGTATCTCCTCAACATTACCCAACCTCTGATACCCTAATATTGAATCATAACTCATTCGCGTGGGACTTCCGTAAAGAATCTCGCTTGGTGTGAATCCCGTGCTTTCATGATAAGTATTGTTATATAATTGTTCCAATTTTGGTAACATAGTTGCCCAACCCCTGTGGTTAGTATGGCAAAAGGTACGAAATAACCTACCCAATTCCCTATTTACCCTTTCTGTGATATTTGGTCTAGGATTCCTCACTGTAGTATAAATTGCCTTGATTCTCAGTTGCCTCATACCATTTTTCCATACATCACTACTAAATTGAGTCCCATTGTCCGTCATTATTGATTGTGGCCATATGATTTGTGCAAACTGCCTTATTTTTCCCACGACAGCCTTAGAAGTTGCCTTCTTTAAATCATAGAACTTCACAAATTTACTAAACGAATCCTGTACAACCAGAATATATGCAGATCCGAATTTCCCCTTAGGCAGCGGGCCGTACAAGTCAGCCATCACTAACTCCCCTATTGCCTGAGTTACCACACTTTGGCATGGTCCTACTTGCTTAGCATTGTTACTCTTTGACATCTGACAAATGTGACATAGCCTTAACCACGACTTTACATCTCTGGACATGCCGATCCAATAGAACCGTTCTCTTAGGTACCTCACTATCTTATAAGCCCCCTGGTGCCCCATCTCTACATGAGTTTGTATAACTACTTCATCCCTCAAGCTCTTAGGTAAATAAGGGACCTTACTAAGATCGTTTCTTCTGACATAAACTATGCCATTTTCTTCAACGCAAATTGACGCTACTCTACCTATCCTACTCGTCTCAAATAGCTGTGCCTTGATTTGCATATCAATTGTTCTAACTTCCTCGTCTTGGCATTGAAGCTCGGCCAACCTTGACAACTTTTGTTCTAACTCCTTATTTTTCCCCGTTTCGGTATATAATATTTCCGGTTGTATGATCTTTTCTTCCTGAACCCTTTCCCCTGTAGGTAAATATCTCGACAGAGTGTCAGCTACCACATTCTCCTTGCCTTTTATATGCTCTACCCTGTACGTAAACTGTTCTAAATACAAGATCCACCGAGTTATTCGTCCATTATACAATTTCCACTTTTTTACGAATTGCAAAGCTTTATGGTCCGTTTGTATGATAATTTCGGCACCCCTAAGATAAGTCTCGAACTTCTTAATACAGCTTATTACAGCGTAAAACTCCTTTTCCGTAACTGTCCAATTTAACTCTGACCCTCTCAATGACCTACTGTAGAAACTTATTATACGCTGTTCAGAAGCGTCATTTAATTGGAACAGCACCCCAGCAAGTCCTATCCCCGAACTATCAGTTTGTAAATAGAATGGTCTCAAGAAATCCGGAAAATGCAACCTAATCGTGTCTATAAAGGCGCTCTTAATTAATTCAAAAGCCTCCTGTTCCACTTGACCCCACGTCCACGGCACGCCTTTCTTTAATAATTTACATAATGGTACGATATAATTATTATAGTTTGGTATGAACCGCCTGTAAAAATTACACAATCCCAAAAAGGCCCTTAACTGTTTGATCTTCCCCGGACGCGGGAACTCTTGTATAGACCTAACCTTTTCTGGATCAGTCATAACCCCTTCAGTTGAAATTATGAACCCCAACATCCTTACTTCCTTACACAAGAACTCACACTTTTCTAAATTACATGTCATACCCGCAATTTCTAACCTTTCCAACACCTTGTCTATATGTTCCAAGTGTAAACTTAAATCCCCACAGGTAATTATAGCCAAATCGTCCAAGTAGTTCACGCAGAACTCGCGTACCTCTGTACCTAGTATTATATCCATTGCTCTACTAAAACTACCTACTGACGTTTTTAACCCTTGAGGTAGGACATTATAAACGTAACTCTTACCGTTCACTGTGAACCCTGTATACTTTTTACTAGCTTCCGTAAGTGAAATCTGAAAATACGCGTTATTAAGATCAATTATAGTCATATACTTAGCTCCATGGAAGGCATTTATGATATCTACTTGCATTGGAGGCTTTTCCGAATCGGATACCATGTACTTATTTATCTCCCTTGCATCTAACAAAACGCGTATTGAACCGTCCTTTTTTAGCGTGAACGTCAATGGGCTGCTATACGGAGTAGCTGACCTACTTATGATCCCTAACCCTTCCATTTCGCTTAGCTTCTCATCTAATTTGGCCCTGTACGCATACGGAACCGGATATGATCGCTTCATGATAATAGGATGTTTTCCCATCTTAATCTCATGCTCATAACAGTTGGCCCTTCCTAATTTCACCGTGAAAAGCTTCGAGTGTCTGTTGAATATGGATTCCAATTTTATCAGGGCCTCATGGTCCCTAATATCCCCTATTTTCACGTTAAAACTCCTATTTCCATTTCTCATTTCATTTGAATTATTCTTCTTTTGTTCCGACCTACTGATGGAAAATTCCAAAACCAATTTTTCTTGCCCATTTTTAATAAGTACACCCCTTGTTTCACTACTCAAGTCTAATATCACTTCATGTTTCGTCATCCAATCAAATCCTATTATCAGTGGTCGCGACAGGCCTGGTATAACCAAAAAGCTTGTGTCAAACACTCTATCTCCTAGTTTCATTGGCAAAAGGACCATACTTTGTATTTTCGCGCTTTTCTGCCCTACTGCCCCTTTTATATGAAAAGGTTTGACAGGTAGTATAGGTATTTTATCGACTTTATTCCTAATTTCATTCCAAAACTCTTCAGATATACACGTAACATCACTACCTGTATCCAACAACCCTAGCAACTCATACTGATAAATCTGCACCTCGATCTCCGACCTAAAATTATCATCCTCATCCTGCGGTTCGACGGTTTCGTCGAACACTGCATTCGATATTGGTCTTGCGAAGCTTCTTTCACTAAACAGCTCTGACCTCAATTTTATCCGATCTACAAGACACCTTGCTATGGAATCCCCCTCCTCGGCTTCCTTCTCCCACAACGAGCCTGTAAACCCCAATCCAGATCTATCAGTTTGACCTACTCCTTTCAAGGGTATCCTCAACCCCCTTCCATTTATTCCCAAAAGGTCACCTGGTCTCCAGCCCATTTTTAACATTAAATTTAACGGAACATCCCCTTTTTCTGAAGTTAACCCGGGGACGGGACAGTCAACTTCATTTAATTTAAATCACCCTGATTATCATTAGTACAATCAATAACAGCAGTAACCTTGCTAACATTATTATTGGGTCCCTTCCTAAAATTACTGTTTCCGGATTGTTCGGGTTTCCTCCAGCTTTGATAATTGCGTTGTATATCACGCTTACGCTTATCTATTGTACTCTGTTGCCCTGGTACCTGACTAACATTGCTATTCTGCTTAATTTCCTGTTTACTAATATCATCCAAACCCCTCAAGAACTCTGCCGTCTCAATTATTGTAGTTATTTTGGACAAAGACCATAAACTCTGTACATTCCTAGGGTAATGCCTAATTACGTCCGTCACTAATTGAGTTTCGGGTATCTGAAACGTGAGCATTTGAGCTTGTCCTGTCAACTGCAAGAAGTGCCCTAACATCGTTGGATGTTTCTGCTTATCCCATATGCTATGAACGATATTACGCCGAAGGATACTTTGTTCTGTCTCTCCCCAATAGATTTTTAGAAAATCTTCCCTGAAATCCTCAAATGTAGCCCAACGACTCTTGTAAATCCTAGCCCAATCCCTAACTTCTCCGATCAAACACTCGACTATTAAATCGATTTCTTTACCTTCCCTAGGTAACCTCTTGAGATAACTCTTTAAATCCTCAATGAAAGTTACAGGATGGATATTGCCCTTATTAGAGAACTTGGGCTTCTCCATATTTTGTACGTTACACATAGTGATAGCTGGTCTCAATACATTTCCTTCACTCAACTGTGGGGCTGACTCCATCGTGGCAGTCCCCGGCGCCTCTAACCCCTGATTATCTTCCCCGCCAACAATTTCCGAAGAGGGCAAGATTTGAGGAATCCCTAGCTCCGATTCGTCGTTTTGCCCCATCGTAGTGTCCTGGCTTACATTAATAGGTACCTGAGCTAATTTTCCCTGTTCATTTAACCTATCTTCTATACTATTTATCTTAGTTGAAAGCACTCCAAAAGTACGCCGCATGGAACGGTAAAGAAATCCAGTAGCGTCCATACGCCTCCTTTGTACTATAGGTGATACTGGTAACGATGTGGAATGGGCCATATCCACGAATCCTGTTCCAGTCCTGCCATTTTCCCCTATTACATTCCCCTGCTGTTCTGTCCCCCCTCCAGAATTTACTGTCATTGCCTCCGGTTCTGCCTCCAATTGTGCTAAATTTGGAGCACTTGTCTGAACCCCTCCCTGAACTGGTGTAGGGTCTGATTTCTTTCCCTTAGCCTTCCTAGTGGACCGCCTCATCTTCTCCTGAACCAAAGAGTGAACCTCCAAAGCGTTCAATACTCCGCAAATATGTACTATGAGAACCTAAAACATAATATTTAACTTAATTCGATTGCCCATGCAAAATGGATTTAGCATCGCCTAAAGTTTACGTGATGTAAATTTCCAATCAACAATCAATAACCAGTGATAGGAGATTCCCTCCTACCTATTAACATTTTCGAATGCTACACTTATACCAACACTAGTGCAAAGAGACCATCCTTTATTCTGTCAGATTGAGTGATTACTTTGGAATTTAGCCATTTTTTTTTTCTTAACCACAACAGGAACCGAACCTGCGACCCTAGTATGCGAAGCTACTAGCTACTCCTATAACGTAAATAAATTAAAACTTAAAAAAAAATATTTTTTTCAACCGCAACAGGAACCGAGCCTGCGACCCTAGTATGCGAAGCTACTAGCTACTCCTATAACGTAAATAAATTAAAACTTAAAAAAAAAAATATTTTTTTCAACCGCAACAGGAACCGAGCCTGCGACCCTAGTATGCGAAGCTACTAGCTACTCCTATAACGTAAATAAATTAAAACCTAAAAAAAAAAATATTTTTTTCAACCGCAACAGGAACCGAGCCTGCGACCCTAGTATGCGAAGCTACTAGGTACTCCTATAACGTAAATAAATTAAAACTTAAAAAAAAAATATTTTTTTCAACCGCAACAGGAACCGAGCCTGCGACCCTAGTATGCGAAGCTACTAGGTACTCCTATAACGTAAATAAATTAAAACTTAAAAAAAATATTTTTTTCAACCGCAACAGGAACCGAGCCTGCGACCCTAGTATGCGAAGCTACTAGCTACTCCTATAACGTAAATAAATTAAAACTTAAAAAAAAATATTTTTTTCAACCGCAACAGGAACCGAGCCTGCGACCCTAGTATGCGAAGCTACTAGGTATTTCTATAACGTAAATAAATTAAAACCTAAAAAAAAATATTTTTTTTCAACCGCAACAGGAACCGAGCCTGCGACCCTAGTATGCGAAGCTACTAGGTATTTCTAATTTACAACCTAGATATATTAAGAACTAAAATAATATATTTTTTTTTTTTCTAAATTTGCCTCCCTCGGGACTCGAACTGGCGACACCAAGTTACGAGGCTAATTACAGACTCCTAATATACAATCTAACAAAAATAAAATTAAAATTTATCTTTAAAACAAATTACCTCTAACAGGATCGAACTTGCGACTGTGAATTGCAAGGCTACGGATATATTATTGTGCCATAGCGCACTAGCTTGAAGTTCCTACGACAATATCAAGAGCAAATCGCATGTCCTTCACAGACCTTTTGCGATTCCAACGACAGTAGGCATTCAACATAACAACTGCTTCTTTTACGAAATGTAAATAACTTAAATATTACTATATTTTGATACAAAATAGTATATAACCTACCTAAAATTTACTTAGATTACCTAACCTATTAAATAAGTGCAACTTCACAGCCCCGTCTGCCTACATAAGTACACGCTATTCGTAACGCTCAACTACCTTATTTATCAATTATTATGAGAGACCTTTTTCTCTGAACTAAGTCGTTAACTACCCATCTTATACACCAACTAGAAAATGTACCTACCAAATATTCCTTTCGAACAAATACTTATTTAATTATTTACATCCGGAATTTTACTAACGGAGTATTGAGAAGAAACTATATTATCAATGCCTACTTCAAATACGCTGCCATATAAAAGAATTCAACGGGAGCGCTCACTCACTCGTCGACCCCTATATTAGTTCTAAGTACAAAATACGAGCTTCAACCCCCCGGATATAAGACAATAGCTGGGGTTTAAATTAACCTATAAACTATAAAACTACATAGGATAAAATAACAATTTTCTCTTTGTTTGATAGATTAATCATTCAGTTATAATTGTCATTCGCACCTCATTCCATTTCACGAACATCAAATTGTGGCATAAACCGAAGCCAACTAAAGTTATTTATCTATGTTTATCACAAATAACTGAACACAAGGTTTTATTATACAAAACGACTACCTACAAGATTCAGTATACGAACGCGAAAATCAGATGTCAGACATCCAAGTTCTTTGGTAGCACTGTAACCGTCCGTTTCCGCCCACGAACCCTGATTTTGACTATCCAAATGTAATATTTTGAACCCTCTTCTTATCCTGGTCACGGCTTATCAAATTGTAACACCCCACCCTCTTATTTAAAATATATAAATATATAAAAATATAAATATATAAATATAACTAACTAAACCTACCTATAATACGCATACGTGCATACAACATACAACCTACCGCTATCTACCTATAAGAAGTATGTAAACTATACTTGATTTTTATTGCATTTTAAAATACGATTAAACGTTTGGCCAGATCGTCTAGAGAACCCTAAATTGTGATCGCAGTAACTCAGAGTCTTTTTGAAGGCGAATGACAAGTTATTTTTAAGAGATTAATCTATCACGTTGTGTTTGGACGAACGATGTAGTCTAACCTATAATTTTGAAGTATTTCGCGCAGAACCCTAATTTCCCTACTGTGATTGGTCCCTATTTTGGGCCCCCCCAAATTGGGAAGGGTAGCTAGCCCCCAGTGCTCGGAATAACGTAATACTTGACTGACGTCAGTACTGCATTATTTTGGTGATTAAAACAATGTACATCTAACTCAAAGTAATTGAACGAGCGATTTTAGCTCTACACAGATAATTATAACTACGTGAGCCCCGCTAGCTACTGTCTCTGGCAGGCCACTAAGGTACATGATCAGAGTCCACCCTCTTCAAGTGTATTTTAATTAAGCTACACGACAATGTAAAGTGTGCTATGCCGTGTTCCACCCGAATCCCAAAGCTAGTGTATATAAAACGCTTGTGAGGCGCCTTATTATACGTGTATAGTGTGAACTATAGCTGGGTCTTTACAGCCATAGCTTGTCCATCCCTATTCGTCAGGTAGGATTAATACCTTCGAGCAGCGATTGATCGCGAATACATATTAGCACTAGGTACTAAAATAAAGTAGATATTCCGACTTGAATGTCGCTCATCCTGTGAGAAGAGCACTACGGAATGTGAAATAAGTAGTTGATCTACTAATATGGTTCTTAGACCTGGAACTGTGCCATACAGTTGTATATAATGATATAAAGACCTGTGGCCTATATAACTAGAGCGAAATGGACACGATATCCATCGTGCCGCCGGCTCCAAAATAATACATAGTGTTAAAGCTCTGTCTTTAGACGTAGCAAACCCTTGATAAAGGGCGAAAGTAATGTCAGTTTAATAGTTTGGCTGAACGTGAAGAACAACGAACCAACACAGTCGCAACCCACTGTGAGACCCACGCGAATCATAGTCGCGGCATCACAATTAGGTCAAAGCGAGAAGGCGTGTAAGCCAAGTGTTTGGTCGAGGCGCTAGTTCAGGACGCAATAGGAGCCGACAGGACCCGGACACCGTGAACACTGCCCATAATATCCGAAAACCGTAGAATAGATTTAGTTTCTAAATCTAGCGCATATTAACTGACCCTGGCTACGGTTACCATCAGGATGGGTCGTCTACCTACATCATAATCGGTCTTGCTATAATCACTAGTAGTAAGGCGCGAACGCCCAACTATTCGTTTGCTTGCCCAATAGTTTCCTAAACGCTCGGTCCGATTTGGGTGAAATTCTGCCGAGGCATGCTTGTGACAAGCTACAGATAGGACCTACCTATCTAAAATTACTTTAGTATCAAAATAGGCGAGGCTCGAACGCCTATAGTTTGTTTGTTAGTCCATTGCATTTATCCCATAAAAGTGTGGACAGATTTAGCTAAAATTTGGTAAAATTAGGAGTTGTTCATATCTATGAACCACTGAACTACATAACTAGCCTATATTGCATGGAGCTTGGTAAACAGCCATCTCAAGTATGACATAGGCCTTCCCGCGACAGCATAGCGCCGTACTATCTCGAATGAGATTAGTGAACTGAGTGGACCTCGTGTTCACGGAACCCTAAAACTTATAATGCCGCGTGGCACTTGCAGTGAAGGCAGTTCGTAAATAAATAAAACGTTGGCATAGCTTAGACCTACCTACTACTTATTCAATAATATGACTCGCATTTCTTCCTAATAACGTTATTCTAAAACCTAATTCGCTATTCCCTAGTAATAGATTTATTTACTAGAATTCCTACAGCACTGTACCAACCCGAATGAAATTAATGAACTGAGTGAACCACGTGCTCGCGGAACCCTAAAGCTTGTGATACCGCGTGTCACCTGCAGTGACGGCAGTTCGATAAAGTAAAACGTGGCATCGCTTAGACCTACCTACTATTTATTCACTAATATGACTCGTTTCTTCCTAACAACGTTATTCCAAAACCTAATTCGCTATTCCCTAGTAATATATTTATTAACTAGATTTCCTACAGATCGCAATCCCCCTAACTCAGCCCTAGTTTTTCCCTATCCTAGCGAGATAGCTAAGTATTACGAGAACTAAATTTTATTTTGATGTCCATGTTTCAACAAATAGTTACAACTCGTGGCGGCTTTATTCGTCTTTCCCCCGGGGTACTAAACCAACCGTGCCTTCGAGATGAACCAATTAGGTGTAGTGTGTCATGGTGTGGTGAGTACCTAAAGCTAACTTGTGTCCTAGTTCCCTACGGCTAAAGTGTACCTGCCCTGAATAAGAAATGCCGCTGCCACGACAGACCAGGTCTGCCGCTTCGCTGCACCTCCTAAACAGTGTGTTTGGATGGGATTTGGATAGGTAAGGCCTGTCCCAAATACGGTGGCTCCGTACATGAGTGCGCTAACGCTTGTCCAACCTGTGGTCCTCATGACGGTAGGTCGTAAGATGGTACAGTCAGGATGTTCCGGCCATAACCAAACTTGGGTCGCTAGCCAGGCAAGCCCTCCTGTCAGCTTGCTTTCGGCACTTGCATTGATAAACCCACGCTTCGTTGTCACGGTTGCGTATCCACGTGAATTAAATCAACTAGCCTTCCTGAAAACATGAACTACCAACCTGGTCACTTGACGATACCTTCAGCTAGCAACCGACCTGGCATCTTGTTTCAATTCCTAGATCCCAGCTCGATTGCCCACTGTACCTCACTTCCTAACTGCACTAAACTATGGCTTGATCCCAGGTAGGAGCCTGAACTTTCGAAGGCAAATAACTAGGATTTCGGCCACACTAAATTCTATTCTAAACTCACAATATAAAGTGAGATTCCTAAGTTAATTCGCGACTAATAAGTACTTGGCGTGACACTTGCCCGGGGCGCGCGGCAGCTGTTCTTCGGATACGTCCTCCTCCTCTGGTGGTCTGTTCGACTGAATCCCGCTACGTCCGCGTGTCCGTGGTTTTAAAAGCTTTCACACAGACGCAGCCTCGGCAGCGCGCGGGCCGCCGCACACATACAACCGACCTCGTGGTCGAACTGCGCGAGCGCCGGCCGCTGTCCGGACGCAGACAGGGCGGCGCCTCTATCCCTTTAGCCTCGGTTTTCGCGCCATTTATTACCTAAGGCAATCTGTTATAACGTGCGCACCGCGTGGTTCGAATGACGACCGACAGGCGGCAGTCTGGCTTCTCGGAAATAATCCCTGAGCTAATTTGTTTCAATAACTGTCTATTCACTCGACTCGAGGTTAATCCTCACCCGACCGAACAAAACTAGTTATGTTTTTCCCAATAGACAGATTCCTTTTAGTCTATCAAGACTTACTGTATTACCTATAGATATTTATTTATACATATGGATCCGTTACAGTATTTGTAGCGTTGTCAATTATTGAATATCAAGGTTTGCAGAGCGCGAGTGGTCCGGAATGGGTGGGTCTAACTCTTGAACCATGTTGGTACTAGGTATTTGTAGCGTTGTCAATTACTGAATAGCGTAGCGTGGCGTTTTCAATTCTTCTTCTTAGCGTGTCGATGGCAGACACTACACTGTAGCAGCCCATAGCAGCCCAGAATTTGGCCACGTTAACAGCATTAGCAGCCGCTGTCATGAGGTCTTCCTGCGTGCAGATGTAGGGGCACGCAGGGCACGATGTAAAACGTATCATCGTTTGAACTGCACCGCACAAACAGTTTAATTCACTTTCACCCAAAAATCCCCACCTGACCATGTTTTCTTTGCTCCGACCGGTCTGGGTCCGGAGTCTGTTTAAACACTTCCAAACCGGCCATGGCAAGTCATGTCCAGGGGGAAGGCTTTCTGATATCGGGACGAAGGGTGTTGGTAAGCTTACTTTGTCCTGCCAAAAGTTACACCTCGCTTTCTTGGGTTCTACTGATAAAAGATAGACACACTTTATAAAACTATTTCGGCTTTTCAGCCGTTGTTGCACTGGGTTGTGGCTATGCATAGGATGACGTGTATCAGTATCCATCTCATATCTTTCAGAGGAGCTAGCCACCGCCCTGCGCACAGCCAATTATTGAAAAATATCAATATATTATTGCCAATTATTGTCAATTATTGAATAGCAAGGTTTGCAGAGCGCGAGCCGTCCGGAATGGGTGGGTCTGACTCTTGAACCTTGTTGGTACTAGGTATTTGCTTATGTGCAGGGTGCAACAAAATTGGCATATAGAGACCGTTAACTGGCAAAGTCATTAGTCAATTTGCAAACATTTTTTTTCTACTCTTCATACAAATTTAATGCCTTTTGTAAGGAGAGTCGAATTTATTTTTGATAATTGACTTTGGTTTCCTTGAGGTCAGTTGTTCAGTGTGATGGATGAGTATGAAGCTCCAGTTAACGGGTCCTGCACCAATGTTGTTAGCTACACCTATACAGTGGTGGAACAGGGCAGCAAAACCCGTCGCAGTAATGACCGTACTTATGGATAGTTAACTTGTGTGATTGATGCGATCACGAAGTCACACAACTCAGGGTAGGCTTTGTAACCTTGCTCGTCCGTGTAGATTAGTTATAAAACTGGTAGTATTACCTTGGCGCTGCTTCCATTCGTCTATTCTATTACCATTAGGAATAATTTCCACTAATACACGTGGAGTGTTATCCGCAAAATGTTCCACATTAACCCGAATGCCGAGTGTGGTCTAAATGTGGCCATAATAGTCCACTTGAGAGTTTGCCCAATTCAACGCCAATTCTTAAGAGTGCAGGCGGGTGCGAAAGTGTTAGCTAATCAGTTTAAAACCAAGGTATACAACCTCCTTGGCGAGCGCAGTAATAAGAAATCCGTGCGCCAGTATTTTTTGCAAGGAGTACTTATTACAATATTAGGTAACCAAACACTAAGTTTATTTGTCATAACATGTAGGATTATTTTCAAAGTTTATAAGATTTTATTATATTATTTCCTCGCAAGGTTTTGAAACACATCGTATGACCATCAATCGTGAGCATTGGTCATTCGCTACTTGAATTAATCTGGTAATGACCAACTTAGCTCACTTGTATCATAATAAACATACTATTAAAGGACTTCAAAGAAGTATAGGTACAATAGTAATTATTCATTCAGTGCACACATACAAAACAAACGAATATATCACATGTTCCAGACAGCGTACAATATGGCAACGCTGATATTCAGTGGAAACTATGCACGTGAAATGCGAAGTCAACACAACAATCGATATATTTAGGTAGGTATTTATTTGAAAGCAATCGAAGATTTGTAGCCGTGAATTCCTTTAAAACGCTTTTAAATTTATAGAGTTTCATAGTCCCGAGGTTTACGATTCGATATAACGAGGAAACCTTATAATATCGTTCTATACGTTCGACCGTCATATACAGTCAAAAGTTCACAAATTTCACATTTTTGAACCAACTTTATGAAATTTTGCGAAAACATATATTATACATAGATCTCCATTTTGAATTATAAAAGAATGAAATTACAATTTTAAAAGGGTACATGTGAAGAGAGATGGAAAAATTTGAGTCGAGTGAACCACTTGTGTGGGGTATACTTTGATAGGTCTTTTAAAATAAAGTAGTTTTTTAAACATATTTTTATCATGTGTACAATTTATAAGATACGAGTGTAGGCCGCCAAAGTTATTTAAACAGTCTCCTTTTCCGGTGTTTCTAAATTATTGACGAAATTATCCACGTAAGTAGGTCTTAGTAGGAACTTTGAATGGAAATTATTTTGGAGATCACATAATAAATTGTTTTCAAGTTATGAAGTAATGACTGCGGAACCCTAGGGTTTTATTTAAAATAATAAAGTCAATAGACATATTTTTATTTGACATAAACGCACAACGATTGTACAATATATAAGGTCTAAAAAAATTAGCTGAAACTATTTTAACTGGCGCTTCTACCCATGAAACTGAACAACTTTCCCCATGGAACCCATAGTCTAATCGCAAAATAAAATTGGCTCTCCCATACTAACTTGATCAGCTGATCAGCCAACTTAGTATGGGAAGTTCAAAATTTTGCACCAGTTAAAATAGTTTCAGCTAATTTAAAACATATAGAAACAAAAAAACGTAGTACCAAAGCCTGATGATTTAATGATCACATCACATCAGCTCATATACCCTGAATTAGGCCGATCGGGCCTTAGTCGACCACGCGGGCCCAGTGCGGGTTGGTCAACTTCACACACAACCTTCGAGTTTCTTCGCAGGAGTGTGCAGGTTTCCTCAAGATGTTTTCCTTCACAGTAAGAGCGTCGGATAAACGATGATATTCAAAAATGATTTTTCAATTGTGTGGCTGTTTAAAACTTTTTAAATTTCAACTAAGGGCTTTGCGTCGCGACTGTACACTGGCGATTCTTTTGGCAACTGAAGTGGAGCCGAGTGGTCGGCCGTAGTTTATCCATCCTCCACATAAACTATAGTATCTACTCAACCACTTGGAAGGTGGATGGTATAAATCATTATTCATGCAAATGCAAACACTCGAGATTAATTACTACGGGTTCTTTGGGGAGGTTTAGGCTTGAAAGCGTCGTCGTCCAGAAGCAATTAGGTTAGTACCATACACAAACACAATACATCTTTTATCGTTCTCGAAAGAAATAATTTGAATTATATGACCTTTGTCGTCCAATCAACCCAAAAAAAATGAATACTTAACCTAATAAAGCACAATTTTAATGTGATTCCTGAGGACAGTTTCTCTTTCGATCTACAAATCTTAAATATATTCAAGCGATGCTCTAATCTTAGCCTAACCTTATGAACCATCAAGTAGGAAATACCGGAAGGTGCCCACAAGAAGGTGGAAACATATTGTACAGCCACGCTATACATACTTTAATAGCGTAGGTAAACAATACTAAGCAGCGGATTGTTTCATATACCTAGAACTAGCTGTCCCGGTTAACTTTGTTCCACCTTACACTATACTACACTACCCTACCCTACACTACACTACCCTACCCTACCCTAAACTACACTACCCTACACTACCATACCCTACGCTACCCTACCCTATACTACACTACCCTACCCTACACTACACTACACTACCCTACCCTACCCTACACTACACTACCCTACCCTACCCTACACTACCCTACACTAACCCTACACTACCCTACCCTACACTAACCCGACACTACCCTACCCTGACTACACTACACTACACTACACTACCCTACCCTACCCTAAAACCAATTATTTTTTTACTGAAAATATTTTTTTTTATTCGGCATCATCGTCACTTACCATCAGGTGAGATGATGCCAAGGGCTTACCAATTGTGATTTTTTTTTTTAATACTTACTTATTAACCCTATTCTGGACGAAGACAAATGCAAAAACATAAAAATCATAAAAATTGGTCCAGTCGTTCTTGAGTTATAAATGGTGTAACTAACACGGCTTTCTGTATATATAGATTCGCAAACGAAAATTGCCGTAGTGTGGGGTTTATAAGTTGCGTATAGTTGTGCCTTAATAACCAATACTACATACAACTTGATAGAACATTAATAATAGTTATGTACTTACTACTACAAAATTTCACTTTTTTTAATCCTCAATTGATAAGCCCTAGGCATTATGATGGTAAGTGACGATGATGCCGAAGATAGAAGCGGGCTTACCAAGATTCTCCAAAGCAATGGGAAACTGGCTATCTTATCTTCAAGCAATCAATGCTGTTAAAACTGATGCTTGGCGTCAAGATTTAGATAAAATGGTGGTAGTTAGCCAGGCGGGCTATGAAAATGCCCTACCACCAACGAAACCGAGTCTTACAAAGTTGACCTTGTAGGGAATCGAACCCACGACCTCCTGGTGTGAAGCGAATTGACTATAACCATTACGCCACGAAGCGGTTAATTTCATTTTTTATGTATTGGCTGCAAATGGCAACATAGCTAGAAGTTGCTTAGAATTTCATCATTATGTCAGCCGAAAGACGTCCACTGCTGGACAAAGGCCTCCCGCAAGGATTTCCACGACGACCGGTCCTGCGCTGCCCGCATCCAGCGACTTCCCGCGACCTTCATTAAGTCATCGGTCCACCTCGTAGAAGGCGTGCCTGTGCTACGTCTTCCAGTGCGCGGTCGTCACTCGTGAACTTTACTGCCCTAACAACAGCCATCTGTTCTACGAACTATTTGGCTTGCCTGCGCACAGCCACTTAAGTTCGGAATTACCGACAAGTTATCATAAGACTCTCAATTTTAAAATTTTATCGGTTTGAACATTGGTTTAGCCGTAGGAAAAGCGTGACAAACGGACGGTTAGACGACTGTTTTCATTAAACATTGAGTCGGACTCGCGCACCAAACGTTTCGTGCTACCAAAACTTTCCACACGAGTAAAGCAATGATACTTATACATTTTAAGCTAGATTCCCCTATACGTACACGGGCCCTCAAAACGCCCAAATTTTTTAAATACTTATATTTTTTCCAAGTCAGGAGAGCGATAACAAATGACATGCAATTTTATATAAAAAAAAGATAATTCAGGGATAACTGAGTTAATCAAAAGACATAAAAGCGAGCGACAGAAAAACTTTGATCGGTTTTCATTATTTTGTTACTTTACTTTACGAGTGGCGAATCCAACTTTCACACCAGTCAAATCTTAAAAAATAAGTTTCTTGCAAGGGAGACCTTCTAAATTTTACTTCACATAATTTTTTTAGTAGGTAAATCCGCTATAATAAAACAGTCATATGATGTAAAAAATAATCTAGCTATTTTATTTAGGTTTAAAAGATTTGTTTGTTTTTGACAAAAAAATAAACTTTATTAGGGTTCCGTGGGACCAGGAAATGTGGTCGCCTCAGAATTATTTATTTATTTATTTTCTTTATAACACTGCATTACAGTTATATTACTTATTCACAGTATTATCAAAATATTATTATGAACATAAGTGCCTACATAAAAAGAACAAATAAATTTATTTTAACTAATAACTCATACACCAACAGAACTCACCCTTCAATCCCTTTCACAAAATCTCAAACACGCGTACATGGGGTTAGCAATAGGGTCCCGTTGTACCTCTTGGGTATGGAACCCGAAAAACTAACATACTGGAAGACTTAGCGTAAGCAGACCTTCCATTTAATCGACCAACAACCTGGTGAAGGTCGCGGGAAGCCGCTGAATGCGTGCAGCGCAGGATCGATCATTGTGGACAGACCTTTGTCCAGCAGTAGACGTCTTTCGGCTAATATTATCATGATGATGATGCTTCAGGTAAGAGTCCAACCACAAGGACTACATTCCAGCTGCAAATTTGCAGTTTGGATGCAGTTTGGGTGCAGTTAAAGCGCAAGTAACTAAGAGAACTGCATCGCAACTGCGTATTTACAGCTTGCTTGCAGTTGAAATGCAGTCTGTGTGTTTGGACCCTAAGTATACGTACGTACCTCAGTAAAGAGTTAGGTACTTACCTATTATTCTATCATATTAGCCGAAAATCGTCCACTGCTGGACAAAGGCTTCCCCCAAGGATTTCCACGATGAACGGTCCTGGGCTGCCTATATCCATCGGCTTCCCGCGATCTTCACCAGGTCGTTGGTCCACCGCGTGGGATGCCTGCCTACGCTATGTTTTCCGGTGCGCGGTCTACGAGCTATGTGTCCTGCCCACTGCCACTTCAGTTTAGCGATTCTGTGAGCTATATCCGTTACTTTGGTTCTCCTGTGGATGTCCTCGTTTCTGATTCGATCACGCAGAGAAACTCCGAGCATAGCACGCTCCATTGCCCTTTGGGTGACCTTGAACCTTCTAATATTCTAAGTTGTCGTTAATTTAATTACTAAGAATACAGACGTATACTTATTTGCAGTGAGTAATACACAGTGTGTAGAAGACACCATAATATATGTACCTTATGTAAAAAACTTATGTAAAAAATACCATTCGGTTGCTACTAATCACTTTTAGGCTTTCTTGTTTACCAAAAAGTACCAAAAAAAACCTAACTTAATCAAAATCGGATCGTCCGTTTGGGAGCTAAGATGCCACAGACAGACACACAGATACACACGTTAGAGTAATAACACCCCTATTTTTGCGTCAGGGGTTAAAAACAACTTTTCACAAGGCCCACTCACGATATCTTCAGTAGGTAGCTGGAGTATCTATTTCGCCACAGGACCTGCGCAGTGTCATAGATAAGCGCAAACAAAGATAAAGAGGTGGAGAGCTACACTACTTACTGTTCGAGTGGGTTACTTACTCCTTTCTTGTGGTTAAAGTGTTGGAAAAAGGCGGGTATCGATATCGATATCGAGAACCTTACCTTAATGAAGATGGCAACGTAGGTTTAAGTTAACGTACTGATATAATTCACATAATCCACTCGTTTTCTGACGGTATGTGCGACATCATCTACTTAGTGCATCTGAAAATATTATTGCAGTACAAAAAATAACATCTATATTTGGAACCCTTATTACAAAAAAAAAGATCCAAAGCCTTGAATCTGACTTTTTTTTCATTGAAAAGTCATTAGAACTACATTTTTAAATATATTTTTTAGGGTTCCCGTACACCTAAAAGGTGAACTAAACCCTATTACTAAGCCTTCGCTGTCTGTATGTCAGTAGGCTGTATTTCGTGAACCGTATTATGAAGACACTTGAATTTTTTACGGAGTGTGTATTTCTATATCAGGAATAACATAAAATAAATTTAAAGCCGATGGATGCGGGCAGTGCAGAACCGGTTTTCGTGGAAATCCTTGGGGGAAACCGTTGTCCAGCAGTGGACGATTTTCGTCTGATATGATGATGATGATGAAATTTAAAAAATCATACAAGGAACATGATTTTTTTGGGAACATGAAGAAACTAGCTACATCTAGTAGGATCTACGAGTAGTAGTATCTTCTATATATAGGCGGTTAATTTATGAAGATGAAGAGTCCAACTCGCACTTGGCTGGGTTTTAATTAATATTATACCGAAAAAACCAAGGCAAATAACTGGTGAGGATATCAGAAATTTGCTGGTTTCGATAAGCCCCTGGCCGAATTGAATGGTGGATAAGGTAGCATAAGGCTAAAGATGAAGAAGGCGTTAACTTGTTGAGTAGGTGCTGTTACAGGGGTTGCTTAAGGGTCTCGAGAAGCAAACGTCATCAAATGATACGGTAAATTAAATGTACTTATGTAATGGTAGGCGTAAGTCACGACGGGATTTGAAAATAATAATATGACATTTTTAGTAACAATTATAACTATTTTATTTTGAAAAATTATAGAATACCTTTTGAAAATTCATCATAGAAACCATTCCCGAACGTAACAAAAATCATAGAATTTAATTTTGAGTATTATTTGGTGTTTTATTTCCAGTTTTTTAACATTAATTAGCTGGTTCGCTCGTTCCCTAGATTTAACAGCGCTAGACTATTTTCTCCGGGGTTATTTAAAAGAGAAGGTGTTCATTAATTTTTTTATGAACACACACACCTTCTCCCAGGGCAATGGAGCAGCTGAAGGGCCGAGCTGAAATACGGTTGATAGCTCCTCATGTTCTGAGAAAACTAATGAGAAGTGTTCTTGGAAGAGGCCGTCTTTGTGACGCTGTGTGTGGCGGTCATTCTAGTGAAGTCATATCCAAAATCTAACTCGTAAATATTTCCATGAGTTTTGTTTTATTGTGTGATAATAATTAAAATAAATAAATAAAATAACTTTAGGAATTAATTTAAAATAAAAAACCGACTGCATAAGAACCAGTCGGTTAAAAATGTAAACTATGTCACTCACGGGATTAAGACAAATCAACGACACCTCGCACTCCAAAATAAATCAGGCAGTTTAGTGTACATAACGTGCCAAAGAAATAACTAACATATTTTTTGGCTAGTCGGGTAAAAATGAATTATATGTCACTCACGGGATCAAGATAAATCTAACCACACCTCAAATTCCAAAATACATCACGTAATTTAAGATACAGGGCGTGCCAAAGAAATAAACATACATACATACGCTCGAAAAACATAAAACTCCTTCTGGCGCAGTTGGATAAAAAAATAAAAAACATAATCAGTAGCGTTTGGACTCGGCATCAATATTAATGGCGCGTACATCACCCACCTTCGATTCGCTCATGATATCGTGGTCATGGCTGTGACTATGGACGACTTAGGCACAATGCTCCATGGTCTCAGTAGAGCCTCTCAACAAGTAGATGTAATGTCAAACTTCCGTGTCGCACCTACTCCTCTTAAGCTAGGAGGCTCTACACTCGAAGTTGTTGCCAAATATGTGTACCTGGGTCAACAGTCCAGTTAGGTAGGTTCAACTTCGAGAAAGAGATCAATCGTCGAATCCAACTCGGCTGGGCAGCGTTCGGGAAAATTTGAAATATCTTCACGTCCCAAATACCGCAGTGTCATAAGACCAAGGATGACATACGGAACTGAGACATGGTCGCTTACTATTTGCCTCATAAGAAGGCTGAAGGTCACCCAAAGGGCAATGGAGCGTGCTATGCTCGGAGTTTCTCTGCGTGATCGAATCAAAAACGAGGAGGTCTGTAGGAGAACCAAAGTAACCGACATAGCTCTCAGAATTGCTAAACTTAAGTGGCAGTGGGTGGGGCACATAGCTCGTAGAACAGATGTCCGTTGGGACAGTAAAGTTATCGAGTGGCGACCGCGTACCGAAAAACGTACCGTAGGCAGGCCTACCACTCGGTGGACCAATGACCTGGTGAAGGTCGAGGGAAGCCGCTGGATGCGGGTAGCGCAGAACTGGTCGTTTTGGAAGTCCTTCGGGGAGGCCTATGTCCAGCAGTGTACGTCCTGCGGCTAATATGGTGATGATGAACCAGTAGCAACCCCTTTGTGACTTATGCGCCAGACATCGATAAACCCATTGCAATAGTATGGTAGTTACATCACTACAGAACCAACTTTGTTTAAGGTAGGCAGCTCACTGGTTAAGTGGGTTGTAACTTGTACCTCTATGCTGTACATATCTGTATACTTGTAACCGATTGACAGTTATCTCTTCCTTGCTGCGCCTTGTCTGTTTACATCTTCAGAACACCATGGTTTTGAAATTCTAAGTGGTTACTTGTTTACGTCGATCGGCACAAAACGAAATAACTTTGAGTATACAGGCAATCCTGTATTTTTTTAAAGCTTTTACTTAACTTGCATTGTTTACATGCACCTATGTATGTATATGTCGCAGTCATCTGGTTTGATTGAATGACTAGCGCGTTCATTGAATGACGACATTCAATTGAATGACTAGGCCGAACGTTGATTGAACAAGCGTCACTCAACGTCTAACTAGTTAGCGGATTGTAACATAGCCCTTTGAACAGAGCGGACGTAAAATCAGTCAGGCGATTGAAATTTAGTTCATAGTTTTAGTTATTGTTTAGTTTATTTGTGAGAATTAGGGCTGTGTAACTTAGTGTTCTTATTTATATTGTGAACGTAAAATTCCATACAACGAAAAGCGATTTGGCAAAAACTACATTTTTCTAAAAAAAACCGTAAATGAGCGAGCGAAGCAAGCGATATTAGATTCGGTCAGGTTTGATTGATTATATAGTCAATTATAATTCGCGAGGCTCCCCCCTCCCGGGTTGCAGAATGCTTCGCAGAAGAAGAAATCGTCGGTTTTTATTCGGAATATCCCTTTTAACAACTTGGCTAAATGACGTTCAGTCAAGATTTTGAACGTGACACTAAACAACTTGACGAGTTGTTCTTTAGTCATTCAATTAAATGTCGTCATTCAATGAACGCGCTGGTCATTCAATCAAATAGCAGATTCAACCAGATGACGGCGACATATACAGGGTGACTGGTAAGTACTGCAAATCCTTTTAAGGGGATAAACTACATCTAATTTGCAACAGAAAAAGTCATACTAACTGGGGTTCGGAAATCAATGGTTGTCGAGTTAAAGCCCATTTCTTTTTTAAATTTTGTATAAAAAACGCATTTGTTCAAACATTTTGTGATTTTACAAAAAAAAATTTATATACGGTTGGCGTGAAAAATACGTTTAAAACTTTCTCATTTTATCAGCATTCCAAAAAAGTAAAATAGTTAAAAAATACAAATTGATTGCAACAAAAAAGAATGATTGTTGTCAAAAGGGTGCATCAAACCCCATACAAATTTTCAATAAACATTATTTTCATGTTTTTTTAAATTTCATATTTATCATGTTTTTCGCATAAACAAACTGACCCTCTAGCATCATGACCAACTTTGATTCACAAGCTCATCCAAAAAATTCGAACTTTGTTGGATAATTAGAATGAGATTTTCGGCCCCCTTTTGACAACAATCATTCTTTTTTGTTGCAATCAATTTGTATTTTTTAACTATTTTAATTTTTTGGAATGCTGATTAAATGAAAAAGTTTTAACCGTATTTTTCACGCCAACCGTATTATTACTTTTTTGTAAAATCACAAAATATTTGAACAAATGCGTTGTTCATACAAAATTTAAAAATGAAATGGGCTTTAACTCGACAACTATTGATTTCCGAACCCCAGTTAGTATGACTTTTTCTGTTGCAAATTAGATGTAGTTTATCCCCTTAAAAGGATTTGCAGTACTTACCAGTCACCCTGTATATGTTGGTTTAGTTTAAATCTAGCGATGGATTTTAGAGCGACTCCCAGGGGTCCGATTACGCTTAAATTTGGAATGAAGCCATATTTCCGGTGACAATAGATTCTTCTGTGATTTTGAAGTTGTTCTGATGATGAACTTTGGAGGTGGAATCAAGGTCCCAGAATCGTCTTTAATTTTTCAATAGAATCGTAGGAAATACAATACTGTGCTCACCTTTTTTGAAATTTGAACCGTGTATTTTCTATATTCATTTGAGCTTTTGGCTTTTTGAGCATAAAAACTCTTTTCAAATAAAAGCCTGGCAAAAACTTTAAGGTTTTTTGAGAATTATATTATGTAGGGTAAACCATAATACTATAAACACAAATCAATTGATCACAAAAACAAATATAACACGTACACAAAAATATTCAGAAGGTATGTAAATGCTGCCCAAAAAAAACTGTAACACAAGATACATGAATAATAGTAAAAGTCCAAGTAAAGCTTCCTGGACTGTCATAAAAGAGGTGACAGAGAATAAATATTTATGTCAAAATATTAATGAAATCAAAATTGATCATAATATAATTAATAACCCTGTTGACATTGCCATACATTCAATGAGAATTTTACTGACATTATTAGTAATCATAGTCATAGTAACAAATATAACTTAAAAATGATATATAATCATGATTTGACATCTTCTTTGTTTCTGTTTCCTCTTTCCGTAGCTGAAGTTACAAATATTATTATGTCATAAAAAAATCCGAATTCCACAGGTCCAGATGAAATATGCACAAAACATAATTAAAACATGTAAAGATGATCTAGCACCTGTATTGACACATTTAATTAAATTGGCATTGAGTCCGGTACTTTCCCAGACAAGCTGAAGGTTTATATTGTAAAACCTCTCTTTAAAAAGGGGGAGCGAGAAATCATTGACAATTATCGACCGGTAGCACTAATTTCAGTTATCTCCAAGATAGTAGTGTTTATTTTTTAAAGACTAGTAAATTTTTTTAACAAATTCGGTATCGTACGACTAGAACAATATGGATTGCAAAAAGGAAAAACTACTACGCTTGCCATATTTAATTTAGTAAACAATGTTTTGAAAAATATTGACAGTAAGGTGCTAACATCTGTTCTGTTTTTTGACATGTCAAAAGCATTTGACTATGTAGATCACAATGTATATGTATATAAGCTAGAAAAGCACGGCATAAGAGGCCCGACACTGGATTGGATTCGTTCATACTTACAAAATAGGAAACAATGTGTTAAAATCAGCAATCTAGATGGTGATAAAGTAATGACTACATACAGGTCAGTTTTAAATATAACAGGAGGGGTGTACTACAAGGTAGTGTACTTGGTCCACTACTTCTCCTACTTTATATTAACGCTCTGCCTGAAGTGACTAAATATGAATGCATTCTCTTTGCTGATGACATTTCTGTTTTTGTGACATCTAAAGTAAAATATATTAAATTATTTTAATATGAAATAAATGAAACTGTAAAAAATATTGTGAATTGGCTATCTAATAATAATTTAATTGTGAATTTGACTAAGATGTAAATTTATCTACAAGACATTGCAATAAAATTACTTTGGACATAAAATATGCAGAACAATCTTTGTTAGAAGGTGAAGAGGTAAAGTTTCTAGGCTTGACTATTCATAAGTTTTTTAATTGGAATGCACAAGTTAATAATATTTGCGGTCGAATTAACAGCTTTGTATATGTTTTGGGCAAATTGACTTAGGTTTCGTCAGTACAAACTACTTTGATGGCGTATCATGGGTGTGTATGCTCTAAATTAAGATATAGTCTATTGTTTTGGAGGAACTGTTCATTAGCGAATAAGGTTTTTATTGGATAAAAAAGTGTATTCGAGCAATGTGCAGTGCCCATCCTTTCGACTCATGCAAACCACTATTCTCTAAGTTAAAGCTTTTAACTTTGCCTAGCATGTATATATACGAAGTTTGTGTTTTCGTGAAACAAAACAATAACCTGTTTAAAACTGCCAAAGATATTTACCCTCGTAACACGAGACACCCAGACAGACTGGTTCTAGAGCATTGTCCACGGACAACCTTATACCAAAACTAGTGGATGCCCGCAGCTTCGCCCGCGCAGATCCCGATTTTTGCGGTTCCCGTGGGAATTTCCCAAAATCCTTTCTTAGCGGGTGCCTACTTCATAAAATCTACCTGCATACCAAGTTTCAGCCCGATCCGTCCCGTGGTTTGAGCTGTGCGTTGATAGATCACTATGTCAGTCAGTCAGTCACCTTTGAGTTATATATTTTTAGATAATTGCTTCAATATTTGCATCAATATTTATAATAAAGTACCTCATAATATAATTATTCTGCCCATAAATCTGTTTAAGAGAAGGCTATTTAATTGGTTATTAGAGCATAATTTTTATAGTGTTAAGGAATTTCTTGACGGAAAATTTAATGACTAATTATTATACCTATGAATGAATAATAAGATGTACCTATTTACTTGCATATGTAGTGTAGCCAACTAAAATTATAACTGCACTAGCTGTCCCGGCGAACTTCATTCTACCTCACACTACCCTACACTACACTAACATACCCTACCCTACACTAAACTACACTACACTACCCTACCCTACCCTACATAAGAACCTTCTCCTGACATTAACGAACTCGCCAAAAAAAGAATTAGTGGAATCGGTCCAGCCGTTCACGCGATGCCGTGACCAAGGGAAATATGGATTCATTTTTATATAATATATAGATTAACCTTATTTATGTTTGCATGCCATTTTAATAGTTGTACCAGGAGATTTTTTGTGCTATGTTATCTTGCATTTTTTGTATCTCTACCCTGTACAAAGCAAATAAATGAATTGTGAATTAATAAAGTGCTACTAACATTAGAATAAATAATTTCAAATGTATACGGTTAGAAGCAGCGCACAAGTGTTCGAATAGCATTCTATTGGTTCTGAAGTGGAGCACTCCCGACTCCCGGAGTCTCGTTTGTGCAACCTCTGAGCTAGTAATGATTCAATAGGTAGGTAGGAAGACAGAGAGCAAAACGTTCTAAACGCGTTCCCTTTCTCGAGTGGTTAGTTATCCATCGGAATTACTTATACTATAGTGTTTGGCTAGATCTAGAAATAGTTCCATCCACGGCAATGTTATTGACAATAGTCTTATTACCCGACTGCTCAAAAAGATAGGTAATCACGTATGTATCTTTGGATGAGTCTGTAGCCTAAACGGCTTAATGGGTTTTGTTGTGCGAGGTATCGTTATATTCCTTTTGATCCCGCGACTAATCCGAGTACACGATGTATTTTTATCCGAATTCCTAAAAAGGGCAATATTTATATATGTAGTCAAGTTTTTATGATATAATTTTTGTTATTTTTATGTCAGGTATAAGCGAGTAGGAGTACGCGCGCGCGCGTGGGTGTGTGAGAGAGAGTGTCTGTGTGTGTTAGTGTGTGTAAATTGGTGTAGGACAGGTTAACTGGGGCGTCTACTCATCATACTGAATAACTTTCCGCAAGGAATCATTAGGTACCTAGTTCTAAAAAAGAACCTTTCCATACAAAAAAGAAGCACAAATTTGCGGAGTCAGCTGATCGATTTATGTGTAGTGAGACCAAAGCTTTTTGGAAGTTAAAAATTGTGTAGTATGGTGAGTAGATGTTTACTATAACGCTAGTCAAGGGTGTCAACAGGCAGGTAGGACAATTTTGTCAAAGAACTCGGTTATAATGAGACATCCGAATATTTAAATGACAAAAATGTATGGGTATACAGTGTTTCTTCTATCAATACTACTAATCATGTTTAACAGTAATAAAATGATGACCAATCTAAGAATTGACGTGGAAGCGACAAGACATGACAAGTCTAGTGTTTATTCTTATTAATATTTTTATCTTAGCAATGACATGAGTGGTGCATGCTCGCTTAAATACTCGTACGGATGGTGGCGCATCTAGAGCCGGGTCGTTGCTTTCCCTCTAATATGATCGAACAATGGCTGACACTCGCGTTATACTTGTGAACGGGTGCTGCCCGTGTGAACTGGCCTACTCTTGTCAAAGGCATTAACGACAAATTCTGCATCGTACAAATGTGTTTTCGAATTTCGATTTTATATGTACGTTTATCCGACGCTCTTACGGTGAAGGAATACATAGTGAGGAAACCTGCACACACTTGCGGAGAAACTCGAAGATTGTGTGTGAAGTCGACCAACTCGCACTGGGCCCGCGTGGTCGACGAAGGCCCGATCTCCCTAATTCAGGGTAGGCTCGAGCCCCTCGGTGGGGACTTATATGAGCTGATAAGATGAAGAAGATTACTTCTCGTGTCATATTTGCTTGTCACGCGCTTAAATGTTCGTGCGGAATGCGGATAGTGGCGCAGCGGGAGCCGGGTCGTTCCTTTCCCTCAAATATGGTTGATGGGAGCGATGGCTAACTCTCGCGTTATACTCGTGACCGGGTGCTGTCCGTGGGAACTGGCCTACTCTTGTTAAATGCTTTCAATGATTTTTATGTATATAAATTTTCGTGTCATATTGTTTTCATGTTCTAATGACATAATCTGGTCTATATCAAGGATTTTATTTTGGTGTTATTAACTAATTATTGTTTATTTCTTGATTCTTCACAAATGACATTGTTATTATTATTTTATGACTATCAGAAAGAGTGTAATTTGCACCTATTTTGAATTAATTGAATTGAATTGAATTGTTTTCATGTCCAAATGACATTATTTGTTTTATATTAATGATTTTATGAACATAATTAACTGATAATTGTTTGTTTATAATTTTTCACAATTTTACATTATGTAATGTAATAGCTTTCTTATGACCATCAGAAACAGTGTAACATGCACCTATTTTAAATAAACATTTTGAAATTAAAATGAGATACCTAGTGCATATGTCGCAGGTAGATAGTAGGATTGTAGAATCAGCTACAATCCATCAATCATTTACAATCACCTACAATCATTTACAAACCAGCTCGCCGTTTTCTAAAGCACTGATTAAAAATAAACAAATAAAAAAAGAGTGTGTGGTTTTATGAAAGCATGGTAAAAGTGAAACTTTTTTCACATTATAGACATTTACAGAGCACGAAACGATCATGGCTGCTCTCGTCTTGGAGCTACGGTACAGACAGAGGACGAAACGATCATGGCTGCTCTGACGAAAAAGTTTGAGACGATGTAGTAATCTCTTTGCCGTCACGCAACACACAGACTAAAAAGCTTGAGACGATGTAATAAAAGTTTCACTTTAATAAATCTTCCATAAATACGTTTAAATACATACTTATATAGGGTGACTTTTAATTAGTTCTTAATAACAAAAGATATGCATGTACTCGTGATTACAAACAACTTTCCCAAAGAAACTATATGTCAAATAAGAAAAAAAAATATGTTACTCGATACAATAATGTTATCAAGTCGACAAAAAATGTATAAAGGACCATGTTAGCTTTCAAACAAAAAAAAATCTGCGCTTTAACTCGAAAAAACAAGCTAGCTAAGAACTTTTGAAGTGGACCACTGATTACGTCACCACTCAGGTAGAGACTCTTTTTTTATTATTGTTGTACCGATTCAGTTGCCGGGCTTAATAAAAAAGTGGTCAGTGGTCCACTTCAAACGTTCTTAGCTAGCTTGTTTTTTCGAGTTAAAGCGCAGATATTTTTTTTAAAAGCTAATATGATAAAGAACAATAGTAAGCTATAAAATTTTCTGGTAAAATGGGCAAAATTTTGATAAATTAAGATTTCATTGAAAAAACAGCTCATTAAAATGCATTTTTATTAAAAAAGTCAAGTTTAATTCATGATAGCTACTACTTTATTCTCTTTGCCAAGTTTTTGTCGTAATATTTTTTGTTATTTCAACGAAATCGACCTATTACTTTGGAAGAAATTAATATTTTTGCACATTAGAGTCCTTGTAAAAATTTAAATCTTAAATCTGCAATAAAAAAAATTGTAATTTTTATACATTTTTTTAAACTATTTTTTGACGATAATTTTTGATCTAGTTTCACCCTCTTTTGGAGTTGCACTTTATTGCGGGACACCCTGTCCAAACACAGAGCAAACAAACCTGTTCGTCACACGAACGTTAGCCCTGAGTCACAGTCGCAGGAGATGAGATACATAACGGTATGCCTGAGTGGGCAATGGGCATCGAACCCACGACCTTCAGCCCAGCAGGTATATAGGAGTGCTGTCACTCGAACAACGGGAAACTCATAAGCATAACAAAACAAAAACTTCGAATAAATAATTATCTTATAAATAACCGCCTCCGTGGCGTAATGGATAGCCCATTCGCTTCACATCAAAAGGTCGCGGGTTCGATTCCCGGCGGCGTCAACTTTGTAAGACTCGGTTTGGTTGGTGGTAGGGCATTTTTATAGCCCACCTGGCTAGCTACCACCATCTTGTTTAAGTCTTGCCGCCAAACATCAGTGTTAACAGCATTGATGTGTTCCGGCTTGCAGATAAGATAGCCAGATCCCCATTGCGTTGGGGAATCTTGGTAATCCCGCTTCCATCTTTGGCATCATCGTCACTTACCATCAGGTCAGATAATGCCAAGGGCTTACCAATTGTGAATAATAAAAAAACTTTACGACGGCACCAGATATGCTAAACTGGGTAAACTAACCTTCACTCCGTCCGTCCGTCCGACTCAGTTTAATTCGAATTTTGATGTGAAACATCAGCTAATGGCGCGCTAAAACTTTACGGCTAACGGCATGCCCACTCACGCCACCGCTCTCGAATCATTTCAAATTTCGAATCAGTTCCAATATTATAACATGATTTAACGGCATGCCGTGTTAGTTTGGGAGAAATCTGGGAGCTAAATTAGAACCACTTTCCGTTTTTCGATTGAGCTGAAATTTTGCATCACATTTTAAGTTTGGAGCACAGTGTATGGTTAGCGAAGTGACGAAGTAGCGGAGCAGTTATTTTTATGCCCCCTTATGATAAGAATATCGAATGAAAGGGTTTGCTGAGAAAAATACGAAAACGTTTTTTTTTAAGCTATTGTATAGCTTTTATCGCGGGCTCTGAGGGGACCGAATCAAGAAATTTCGTAACGTAAATAAAACCTAACACCCCAAAAATAAATAAATATATCGAGTTCTAAAAAACTTGCAGTAAGACTTACAGTATCTATCTATACATCAAGATGATGATGATGACGATGATGATGACGATGATGATGACGATGACGATGACGGATGACGGATGACGGATGACGAATAACGGATGACGGATAACGAATGACGGATGAAGGATGGCGGATGACGGATAACACATGACGGATGACGAATGACGGATGATGATGATTAACTTTCTTAGTGTTAATTTATTACATAAACATCCTGCGCCCCAAGGACTATATGGTACTGGTAAATACTGCATAAATAAAAAATAAATAATTACAATTATAATTGCATAAGTTGATAAAAAATGCTATGGAATAGCTTTACCGTGGTAGTCCCCGACGTCCTTTTTTTATTTCAAATTGAAGCTTGTACATAAAAGTTTTTAGGTTTATCAGAAAATATTGACGATCCAGTGACCACAAAAATAAACAAAAAAATAATGATTGTCAAAGTGCAGGCTGCAGTAAAATGTTTCGCACATCCCGTGATGGCTACATATTTGGTTTTAATTGTTTAGTACTTTACGAAGCGGGAGCGGTTTGTACAATAGCTGATTCTCACTTCTACTACGGCAGATACATGATCGTTTGATTTGTTAGTCGTTTTCATACATTTTCTATCAATATTTCTTTACTGTGTGTCCGTACACACTGGTTTCGTTAACAACCCATAAACGACCACCCTCCTCCCATTGCTGGAGCACTCACTTCCATACAACTAACTAATCATACAAATTTCTCAAATATTATAAATCTACTAGCTGTTTCCCGTGGCTTCACTCGCGTGGACAACGTTTCTATGACTCTTCGAGGCAGCTCGCGAGCGCGGAATAAAGTAGCCTTGCGTGTTAATCCAGGTCCTAATCGGTCTACCTACCAAATTTCAACCAGATCCGTGCAGTAGTTTTTGCGTGAAAGAGTAATAAACAAGCATCCATACATTCTTACAAACTTTCGCGTTTATAATATTAGTAGGATTCCAATGAAAATATATACATTTGAGCCAAATAACAAAACTCTTGTAAATATTCTGTTTATTATTCATAAAAAATATATTTTCATAACCAAGCACTAGCCGCAGTCAACTTCTAGTGACAGATAATGCCTTGGTTTGGGGCTAAACACGCAGGTTCAAATTCATTTAAAAAAATAAATTTAATATTTTTTAAATGAAAGTTGAATTATGTATATGTTTTAAATGAACTTCCCGTCTAGTCAAAAAGCCCTCCCCACAGTGCCCAAACGTGCCCATGATGCTTGCTGCGCTCACGCGCTGCTGGATAGCTAGCGAGATGCGATGGGTCAAAAAGTAGCCCATCTCGGGTCCAGGCCCTTTTACCTCATACGATGCCTTAAATCGTCTACAAAAGACTTGCCCTCAGAGCACCACGGCCCACCTGTCTCGAGAGCAATCGGAACGAATTCTTACTTTAAATAAATAAAGTTTAAAAAAAACTAAAAAACACGCTTTTAAAGTACGTCAGACTAAAAAGTAGAAAATAATAGTCAACAAAAAATACTAGTATTATTTTGAAAAAGCGTGGGGCGCTCTGTGCCATATTTTTCGTCTATCGAGCAAGCCACACTTTTTCACAATAACACTAGTATTTTTTGTTAATTATTATTTTCTACTTTTTAGTCTGATGCACTTTAAAAGAGTGTTCTTTAGTTATTTTAAACTCTATTTATTTTTTATTTTTTAGTTCAAGCTTATTAAATTATTATATTGTCGCTGATTCTTGATAAATCTACAAAGTTTGAATTAAATCTGTCCGTTTAAAGTGGGTCAAAATCGAGTCCAAAGGAGTCGGTTACATACAAATATACAGGTGAATCTAATTAAAGCGTGGTAAAAAAAGACATAAAGTTCAGGCAGACGCAGGCTTTCTTTAAGCTGAGCCATACAACGAGTCTCCCATTGCCAGAATATGTACTCCGTACCGTCGAAAAGTTCGTCACCGGGATGTATGGAATCAAGAACCCGGAAATTACAACGGCGAACGGCGCCCGGCAGTACATGTTGCCAATTTAAACCGTTCAGTCCAGTCCATACTTCTTCCAGAGGTGCTTTAATAAAGCAGGTGTATCCTACCATTAACTAGGCAGAACAGGGGTAAGGGCGGCCGACGGCTGCAAACCAGCCTTGCCGGATTCCTGGGGCTGGGCACTGCAGGACTGCGGTGTGGACTGCTGAGCCGACTATTCAGGCAGAGTGCAGGACCCTGGACAAGTGCGGCTGCAACACTAACTGCGGGACTCAGAGACGACTCTAGAATCTCTTCCATCTTCGGCAACATTGTCACTTACCACCAGGTGAGTTGTCAAGGGCTTACCAATTGTGATAAAAAAAATGATAGTGCCGCCGTCTCCACCTCCCGTGCACCTACCGCTTGCAAAATGTGTAAAGGCTCGTGCACAAAGCAGACGTAAGTTACTACAATTTTGTTATTCATTTGGTAAAAAATGTTTCAATGTATTTAAGCCTATTTTTCTTTATCAGTGAAACTTTTCATAAGGAGATAGAAGAAACTGTAGATCTTATGTATTATTGAAATTAAAAATTCTATTTTCGCTTGTATTTTTAATATTTATAGGATCCATTTAAGCTATTATAGAAAATAACCTCGTACTCGTGCTTAGCGGTACCGAATTAGTCAAAAACGATACCAATCCTTAAAAAAGGGGTAAACCTCTCCCCCCCATTTTTTCCAAAATTTATATCTTATGACATTTTGATTCAGCGCCATCGAAATTCAGAAATTTACTCTAATTTGGCAATTGTATGAAATTTTATTTTATTTTTAAATTTTGGACCAAAAAAACACCCGTAAGCTCTAAAATATCCAAAATCGCAATTCGAATTGTCAAAATTACTCCAAATTCCAATTTTGCGACCTCTAATTATGCGAAAATGACTCCTTGATTATCAATATCGGTTAAGATTAGAAATTTTAAGAACTTTAGGATTATTTCACCTCCCACCCCCCCAAAAGTCACTACGGGCCAAATCATTTTAAATGGTCTTAACTACCAAGGTGACAAGCGGGCTTGCTTTTAATACAGAGTGCAGTATTTTGTTGCGTACATACCGCTAGTACTATATTGGCTCTTGTCTATGCACGTCTCGCTTTGGGGCCCAAACTTCGACGTTTTGTCAGTAAAACTTTTTCTATGAAAGCTCCATCTCTTATAGCTATCTGTATAACTGGCCATCCGTCCGCGGCTACGCTCGCATTGTTTTCGATTTTTCCGTGGGAATTAGACGTTTTCCCGGGGTAAAAAGTAGCCTTTGTCCTATTCCAGGACTTAATCTATATGTGTGCCAAGTTTCATCCCGATCTGTCCAGTGGTTGAAGCGTGAAAGAGTAACAAACATCCATACATACATCCATACATACAAACTTTCACATTTATAATATAGCGATGATATTCTCTTTGGTCATTGACGACGACATGACGAATGACTTTTGGCGTAGAAAAGGGAACATCGAACCTGACACGGTGACGAGACGCCATAAAGACAAAATTGAAAAACTGTACACTCTACCCCACCAAGCCAACTAGGCACCTGTCAAAGTTAATCTCTCAATTTCCTTTCCAGACTGGTTAACATTTTTTTAAGTACAGAAATGATTAGCGTAAGATTTCATTTAGTTAATGTTGCGAACCCGGAAATTATCGCGGAACGCGGTACCATAGGAGGTGTGCTGGCGGCGGCGGGGTATCCACATTCCACCCGAGTGCCTGGTTGGCTTGGTGGAGTTTATGACTATTTCCTTTGAAAGACTGTTCAGGAGAAAGTCGGCAACTACTCCTAAAACATAATATGTAGTAGTGTGGGTACACTTTCAAGTTAACTATTGTGAGAAAACTTCCAAATCACCTTTTCAAAATTCTCTAATAGACAAAAAGTGTTTCGTTTCAATGACCCACTACGTAAACATAAGTAAAGACTTGAGAGTGTAATGATTATAACGAGTGCACCCAATGTCACTATGTAGATAATTCATCGAGGGTGGCATTTAGCTACTGCATATTAATCAATGTTCTGAATTCAATGATTAAGAACGCTCAGAAGTGGCTTTGTATTTACAGTACGGAAAAAAGAAACCGTATACCTCGAGAAAAAGGATTTGTTATTATCATTTTATATAAAATGTTTTAATTTGCTTACAAAATTCATTTACATTATATTATATTATATTATATTATATTATATTATATTATATTATATTATATTATATTATATTATATTATATTATATTATATTATATTATATTATATTATATTATATTATATTATATTATATTATATTATATTATATTATATTATATTATATTATATTATATTATATTATACTATATTATATTATATTACATTATATTATATATACGTCAAACTAAAATAATGTACTTGGTACCTGCAATTAGGTACTTAGTCTATGACGCACAACCTCGTACCCGGCTCAAAAGTGCCCATTATACTGGCCGCGTTGCCGCACAGTATATCCAGGAATATCTGTTCAACCAGGTACGAGCCGGCGCAGGCATCACTACCGCGGTCCCTCAAGCGCCTGCCTATTTTCATAACAAATTCTTTGGCCGCTGAGCACCACACACCCGAAGTCTCGACGGCAAAAGGCACAAAGTCATGAGTCCGCATTAGGTCCGCGTACTTTGTTAATTTTTGGCTCGCGGCCCACTCTGCAGCCGCCCCCGCGGCCCTCGTGGTACGGGGCACATGCGTTGCTGCGAAGGTGCACGCGCAGGTCGCGTCCCAGAGCAGAGCACGCCCCCGCTCCCAGGGGATCATCGTGAGTCCGTCGGGTCTTTTACCGTCTGTGCGGCTCAAACCCGAAGGCTCTAAGATGCAGGAAGTGGCGGATGACTTCATTCAGCGCATGATGCCGGGAATGTCTACCGGCACACCTCTTGCAAGTAAGACCATGCCGCCCCGCGGAGTCAAACAAAGCCCCGATTCGGCATTTATGTGGCTACACATAACCTACACCCTAGCCGGAGGGCTACCGCTATCCTCAACGTATTGTCATCCAAGAGCGTGCCCACGTGAGGTGAAGGCAAGGCATGAAGCCATGCCCCAGACTCAGAGCAAGTGGCTGCACGTACTCGGGCCAAATCCGCCCCGGACGACGACCCAATGAGGTCTGCGACTACTGATCTAGCCCATAGGTCATCCCAGTGTCTTTGGAATTGAGACTTTTCGGGGGGGTGCAAGCAGCAGTAAGAATGAAGTCGATTTAAGATTGCTTATCTTCACTTTTGTGATCAAATGTTCTGGTTTCTTCTTAAAACTGTTGACTGTTGACTATTGCTAGATGATGTCTTACACAAAAATCTAAAATTTGTTCACCATCCTCGTTAACTGTGCCATATTTATACAAGTACTTTTCATGTATTGCCTTGTACATTGTGTTGTTCTCACTTACATGGCCATTCAGTTCACCTCTAGTGTATTTCAATTCTCGGGAGGCTATTGAGTCAAGAAGATCATCAAACTCTCCTAAATTGTATCTTTTTCCTTGTCTGTACATCCAGTTTTCGTTGCTACAGCAAAATTATGTTGGGGTTGTCTTTTACTGCTATTATTCGATCGCTTATTCTGTCTGTGTATTAATTACATGCAGATCTAGCACGCTGGTAGCTTCGTTACGTATATTGGTAGTGCCATGTCATAAAAGCTGATATCCCAGTCCTCTTTTGACTCTTTCCGTCTAGAATATAATTGTAGTCTCTAAAAAGTATAAAGCAAAGTCGCTGTTTACCTCAGTCTGTTTGTCCGCTTACTTCTTCTTAACCACTCAACGGATTCTGATGCAGTTTTCACTATTAGAAAGAGCGAAAAACGGGAACGGTTTGGTTGTATGATTTCCCGCTTGGGGCTCCTGCACCGCGGACCCTCTAGTTAGTTATATTGTAAAGGAGGTTTATTGAAACCCTTAATCTGCTTAGGCTTAAAGAACTATTACAGGATTACTGGCCGTCATTTCTAAAAGAGTCGTATCTCTACCAATTTTCAGTCATCGTGGGAGCCTGACCATCTCAATGTGGCCTTATGTGACCTGCCCCGGACCCACCTCACAACAACAACGTGGCCCTTGTTCTGCGTCACTTTACAAAACAAGTTATTGTAACTCTGGTCTCAACTCTCAAGTAGTAGGACAAGATAAAATGTAATTTATGATCGAATACTCCAAAGAAAGTGCAGGTATACCCCGCGAGACGGTTTAAGATTGCTTGGCGAAAGTGGAGAGGGATATGTATTGAAATGTACGCATTTCTCTCATTTACGGAGTGAGTGAGTCAAAAAAGTATAAATAAGCGAGTATCCCTCTCCACTTTCGCCGAGCGAATTTAAATCGTCGCGCTGTAATTACCTACTGAAACGCTAACTATCGTTTCGAGCCGATCTCTTTTGTTGCGTTTCATAATTAAATTCTTTTTTGATGTCGTTGCTCTATGGAATTTGAATTTGAAAATTGTTGTTATTTTTTGACAAGAGAAAAACAAAAGGTTGACCGTGATCCCGTCTACACTCATGTGAATTTAAATTTTTTGGATAAATTGTTTTATAATGTTTTGTTGAGGCCCACTATTTTATTCTGTGGTAAGTAATTTGTATAAGGAAACCGCTTTGCGTGTATTTTTGGTACTGCTGCGAACTAGATTTATATATGTCCGTAGGGTTTCATCTACCCCCCTGCGAGGTTGACGTCCCGACGCTATACCTGATTAAGGATTAATCCTGAGATGGAGCTGTGCTGACCACCAGCCAGTCCTTTCACTGCCCGCCCAGCTGCTTGCCAAGGGAAGTGAATACTTATTTTATCTTTTGTCCCGAGCGTCTCTCTAACTCTTTGACTTTTCTGCCATCCTAGAAGATTTCCTGCTTCCAGTTTCTAACCATTAATTATTTATTTTAAATTTTAAAAGTGTTTTGTATCTGATACGTGTTATGTTAGAAAAATAGGGTAGGTAGTAGGTAGGGTAATTCAGACCAAAGTGAAATTTAATTATTTTAGAACTTTATAACTTATTTAAGTACCAAAGGGACGGTAACGATCGTTGCCTACCGGCATTCTATAAAATAACCTTTTTATATACTAATAAAATTGTAACTTTAAATTTATTTCCGGGAATTGTCCATAAATAAAGTAGGTCATTGTTTTAAATTTTCAACACGGTCAACCAATGTAATCACACCTGTTTTTATACTCATATTGTTTATTGTTCCTTCTTTTTAAAATAATCATAAAATACATATATTCTAATTTACCCCATAACATTTTTTTTTCTTAAAACTCCTTTTAGGCCCGAACCTCTAAATCTTACGTATCATATGTGGCAAACTCCGTAAGGGTTTTTATCCCCAGTTCCCATTATTTTTGTCACACTACATACTATAAGGGCTGCCAGGAGGCTCGTGTTTACATACAAACGTAGTTCTGCTTTACTACAAAAACTACATGCCAGATTGAATCCAAACTTTGCAAATATATTCAAGAGACACATAACGATGTTTGTAATTAGTTTTCGATGTACTAGTATAAAACGGAAAAAAATAGAGCAAATTCAAACTTTCAGTACAAAACTAATTTAAGCCTTCGTTTAGTTACGTTAAAATTTACTACGATGAAAACTAATTACAAACATCGATATGTGTCTACTCAATATATTTACAAAGTTCGGATTCACTCCGGCATGTAGTTTTTGTATTAAAGCGGAACTACGTTTGTAACTCGAGCCTCCTGGAGACTCTTAAATAAAACAAATCCTTTCTTCGTTTGTTCCTTTCTTCGAGCATTGAACTCTTAGGGTTCCTTAGTCATTTACGAGGAACTAGGGAACCCTCTAATGATTTATTTGCCCGTCCGTCTACAGACGGTCACAGCGAGACCTTTTACAAAACTGCCCAAAATAAGGGTAATGTTTTTCAGGTGTTTGTATATGTTTATGTCTGTTTCCTTGGCTGAGCCTGGGGCACAGATGAGATACTAGTTAACTCGTAACCTGTAGCTTAAAATCATGGATTTGAAAGGTGGAAGTGCGAGGTGTTTTTAGAATCGTCTTGATTCCGAAAGTGACATACAGACGAACACAAACCTCCTCCTTTTTTGAAGTTGGTTAGTAAAATAGCTAAGAGAATAAATGAAAGAAAATAGTGTACTTAGCACCTACGATCATTACACAATATTTAAAGCACTTTTCCTATATTTTGTTTTTGACATTGTCTTAGAATTTGACTGATTTAATATCAGTTTCAACTTATTTTGAAGTAAATTGAACATAAGGACCACCTGATAAGCACAGACCCGTTAACAAGACTAAAATATAAGGCTCTGTACAGTTAGTTGATTGTGGAGTCAAGTGATTGTTGGCGTAGGCAAATCTGTATGCTCGCTCGGAGCTGTGATCCATCATGTCGGGGCATAGGCCGGGAGACAGACGCTATAGCTTGTTTCAGAAATTAGCAGCAAAATCACGTAGGCGTAGGTATGCACAATGGAGATGGAATACGTTAAGACCCAGGTCAATCACGCCGTGTATGAAATTTCTACCCAATATAGATTAGGTACTCTTTGGACCCCGTTAGTACATTCTTGTATGGAGTCAAAGTAGATATATTCTCATGGAGAAGAAACGGTGTTTTCGTAATGGGGAATGCTAAATTTTCGTATATTATCATTAATATCTTCTAAAATATGAACTTTAAAATTGTAAAAAAAACTTGTGATCCTCACAAAGAGCCCTTTCATTTTTATGTTTAATATATATATATTAGTACTAACATATAGTATGGACACTCCCTGCCGCTCTCTAGATTGCGACCTCACCCCCTCGTCACCCAGATTGATACAGATTGGTTATAGTTTGGTTGTCGAACGTATAGGATTATGCCGCCATTTCGTTTGTTTGAAATGTCATTTCTGGCCCGTTGTATGAAGTGTCCAGGATGTGCCTGAAATCTGAATTTGTTCATTTGCTTTATATACTCGTGATTGGGTTAGCAAATATATAGATGTACCAAATTTTATCTCCTTTCGTCCAGAGTTTAGTTCTTTATCTTACTTTATTTTCGGATGGACAGACATAATTATCAGTGATTTTATAAGGTTTCCTTTTTTTGCATCGAATGTACGGAACCCTAAAAACAGTTCACACAAACGTGGAGGACCCGTGCTGCTCCGCAGCATTTTTTATGTACATCGATGGTGCGCGTTGAGCAACCCGCAAGCGGCTCTCCATCGATGGGGCGCGGTATGCGAGATGTGCGCGTTGAATGTTCACACCTAATAACATTCGTACATCCTCCGAGCACTTTTCGTTTTCTTTCCAACTATGCTTTTTAAATGAGAAAATCGCAACCGCGCTATCTTTGGAACTCACTACCTGTCAAAATTGAATTACCAGTTTTAAAAAAGATAACACAAACACTCTTTATTGCAATCATTAGATAATTAAAAGAAAAGCACAATATATCTTATGTAGGTACTATAGAAAAAAGATTTTATTTTTGTTGGGTATTCCATAAATTGCTTAAAACGAGATTGTTGTACGTAGGTTAAAACCGTATGAAAATCCGTTTGGTATTTTAAATGTTCACCTCAGTTTCCCTCCAACTCAACCAATTTAGATTATAATGAAAGAGCTTATTCGAAATCGCGTTTGAGTCTTGGGATATAACTTGATAAGGGCGAAAGTTAAACAATTTTCAATACTTGATGACAAATTTGTGCATCAACACCTTTCATTAAAAAAATAAGCAAATCGGTTCGATAGAACGGTTGGACGGACTCGGACTCGTATTACATTCTAGATGGGAGCGCGGTGCGCGAGCCATTATCCGCTCGCGGGGATGATTTCCAATGCTTGATGACAAATCTGTGTATAAACTTTTTATTTTACTTTTACTAAGTACCTCACTGTGTTTATTTTGTAAGCTACCTATAGTTTTGTATGTAAACATTCATATTCCAATAAACTCTTAGTTACTTACTCTTAGTACTTACTTTTGTATTTAAGTCGATCTAGATAGGTGTCATTCCTGAGAAAAATCCGTTTTCACACATAAAATATAATATTGATAGTTTACATGCGTAGGAGACTCCAAGCACCGCTCGGTCGCTTATGTTCTTTTCATGAAGTACCCACTTGTAGGTAGGTACACACGGCGCCACATCAAGCTATACAAAACCAGTATACGCGGGCCTCGCGTATGTTGAAACGCACAGGCCTCGCGCGACTCGCGCGGCCAGCTTATACTGGTTTTGTATAGCTTGATGTGTCGCCGTGTGTACATATTGAAAACTTTTCGTTTTTATATGTAATAAAAAGATTTTTGTTAGTTAAGATAAAAAAACCGGCCAAATGCGAGTCGGAATCGCGCACCAAACTACACGCTGGACACTTCATACAACGGGCCAGAAATGACATTTTAAAAAACGAATGGCGGAACAATCAAAATGGCGGCGAAATCCTATACGTTCGACAACTAAACTAAGTATAACCAATCTGGATGAAGAGGGGGTGAGGTCGGAATCTTGAGAGCGGCAGGGAGTATCCATACTGTATATATTATATGTATGTTACAACTAATATATATATATTAGTTGTAACATACAATGATACGTATGCATTGTATCAAAATACATTAACGAGGTTCTTTTCATGAAGTACCCACTCCTACGTAATATTGCAAGGTTTTTCTTTGCAGTTACGATTCCTTCCTTCGATTGCTCCTGGCCTATATAAAAAGCGGGATGGCCGAAGGGCGCGGGCGTTAGAATGGCTTTGCAATACAACACTTTAATGCTTTAGCGCTATTATCTGTTTGTTTGTATTTTCGAACACTTTGCGCACTTTTCTGCCCCATTTGATCCCATCGCTATGTTTGCTCTTCGGGGTGCCATTAACTGCCATAGAATTAAATTTTTTTTTTTCAATAATCGCTGAACTAGACAGAGATTCTGGAGTAGGGACCGTGTTCAGGTCTATGTAGTGTGAGACGTCCACGGGTCCTAGAGAGAGATAGATGATTTGCGCAAGGTTACTGGCGGCGGCTGGATGCGTGCGTAGGGCTGAAGTTCGGTAGGTACTAATTGCACAGATTACTAATTAGTTACTACTAATTGGCGCACCTTAGAGGTCTATCCACAGCAGATGATTAATACGGGCTGATGACGAGGAGGGCTGCCACTGAGCCAATGCGTCAGTAGTAATTGTCAATAATTACAATTAAAGTAATTGTCACAGTATTCTACTAATATAATAAATGTGAAAGTTTGTATGTATGGATGTCTGATACTCTTTCACACTTCAACCACATTACGGATCGAGATAAAACTTGGCACACATATAGGTTAGGTCCTGGAATAGAACATAGGCTACTTTGTACCCCGGGAAAAATCTTATACCTACGGGAAAAGCAAAAAACAACGCGGGCATAGCCGCGGGCGAACAGCTAATACCTATAACTATAAACGCCAATATATATACATATACTACCTTTTGCCCGCGGCTTAGCCCGCGTGGACATAGTTGTAATGACTATCTTAGAGGGTGCGCGGTGCGCGTGTAGACATGATTTTTCCAGATCCTTCGGGAACTATATCAGGATATGCTTATTAGTAAATCATGTCATTTCCCATCCCCTCAACCGTCTCTGTGAAAAAAATCACTACAATCCATTTTTCGCTTGCAATGTGAAAGAAGTTAACCAAAAAAAGAGTATTTTTTCAGTTTCCTCAGGAACTGCATCGTGCTATGCTATTTTCACGGGATAAAAAGTAGCCTATGTCCTTTCTTGTGACACAGGCTACCTGCACGCCAAATTTCATTAATTCATCTCATTAGTCAAGGCGTTGAAGCGTGAAAAGGTAACAAACAAACAAACACATTTTCACATTTATAATATTTACATTTATATTATATACTTAGATTATAAAATATAATTGGATAGTGAAAGTTGTCAAGTACAACATTAGTAGCACAGAACATAACACATTTTATTTTAAGCAATTAGAAACCGTTGTCCATTCCCTATTATTTGGAAGTGTCTAAGATGAAGTTTAAGTTTAAGTTAAGTTTAAGTTTGAAGTGCCGTAGCTATGATTTAAAAACTTTGATACCTACTCATTTAGATCTCTGTGTATTTTTTGTATCGGACTTGGATCCCTTTCAAGTTTATGATTTTATGGGATATTTATCTATAAAAGAATAAATATTATACTATTTTTTAAGATTTTAGTAAAATTAAGAATATTAAATTTTTGCATCTTTATTTAAAGGTTTTTTATTTAAATTAAGAGCATTGACTTCTGAAAATGCTGGTGCATTATATTATAATTATATGCAAGGTTATTTATTTGGAACTGACATCCGTAGGTCCACTTATTGTTCAGGTCAAAGACAACAATTTTTTGTCATTTCCCGATTAGAAACAGTACACCAACAGAATTACTTAACGCTAGAGATACGGTGGCAGAATCCCTGGACTATTGTAATGAATACTTTGTAAATGTTGGGCAGCAACTTGCCACTGAAACACTCACCAATTTAAACATTTCTGAGGATGCATTAGCTTATAACGTCGGTAATTGCCGTGGCTCGGTCAACTCCTTCTTTTTAGTTCCCACGGATCCAGACGAGGTTAGTGCTCTTATATTCAACTTAAAGACACATAGTGCACCTGGTTTTGACAACATTACAAATATGCTAATAAAACAGATCAAGACAGTTATCATTTCGCCTCTTACACACATTTACAATCTTAGTCTCTCGACGGGTATTTTCCCTGATGTGTGGAAGGTCGCTTCTGTGTCTCCTATTTTCAAAAAGGGCCCCAAAAATTTTCCGGGTAATTATAGACCTATATCTTTACTTTGCGTGTTTGGAAAACTTTTGGAGAAATTGGTGAATGTAAGGCTCATGAACTTCCTGGAATCCAGTGACATACTGTCACCCCGTCAATTTGGATTTCGAAGGGCCAAGTCAACTGAGGATGCAGTGTCTCTCCTTACCAGTTTCGTATCAAACTACCTCGATTGCGGACGCAAATGTATAGGTGTTTTCCTGGACTTGGCTAAAGCGTTTGACACCGTCTCCTTTTCTATTCTTTTGGCTAAATTGGAAAAATCCGGTATACGTGGTGTTGCACTCAATTGGTTCCGTAGTTACCTAACCAATCGCAGACAGTTTGTTAGAGTGGATGGAAACGTTAGTGGTCAACTTCCGGTCGTCTTTGGCGTACCCCAGGGCAGTATTCTTGGCCCTACGCTATTTATTTTATATATGAATGACTTGACTGAAATGCCTCTGTTGAATGCTGAAGTTATTTGTTATGCGGACGACACAGCGATCTTATTTAATGGAGAGGACTGGAATGACACTTTTATACGGTCGGAGAGAGGCTTGTTGGAGGTGAAAAACTGGCTTCATAAAAACTTGCTTACTTTGAACGCAAGTAAAACATATTTCCTAGCTTTTCATAAGACTTCGTCCTCCAGCCCTCCTCCTTCTTTCACACTCAAAATTCATCAATGTCTTTTGTACGACGCTCATCGTGCGATTTCCAAGCCTCACATTAACACAAACTGTCAGTGTGAACAGATTTCCAGGGTAAGTAATTTAAAATATCTTGGCGTTGTTTTGGACGACCGGCTAACCTTTGGTCCTCACCTTGAGGCTCTGTCTGGTAGAGTGAGAAGATTGATAGGCGTTATGAAATCTCTTCGTTTAGCAGCACCTTCCTCAGTTTTAAAGTTGGTCTACACAAGTTTGTGTGAAAGCATTTTATCGTACTGCATCACTGTTTGGGGTGGCACACATAAAACACTCATGATTCGCTTAGAGAGAGCCCAGCGCTCGGTTTTGAAAGTGATGACATGTAAGCCTTTTAGATATCCTACTGATTGCCTGTACAAGGAATGTGGTGTTTTGACAGTTAGACAGCTCTTTATCTACAAGGTGACGATCACCATGCATAGGTCGGTAATTTCATCGCCCAGGTTTGAAGATTTGATAAGAAGGAGAGTTTTTAGATTGCCACAACCTCGCGTTAATACTTCGTTTGCTCAGAGATTCAACAATTTTCTTCATCCCTTTGTTTATAACAAAGTTGTAAAAGTGTGCAATATTAAACTTTTAACTACATGTCTCGCAAAAACCAAAGTTAAGTGCTGGCTATGTAGCTTAACTTATCTGGACACGGAAAATCTTTTAGAAATTCACCATTAGCAGTGTAATTGTAATTTTAATTTAATTTTAATTAGCTTATATAACTACTGTTTATGTTTATATTTCTTACACTATAATTCCATGGTATATCTATTATTTACTTACTTAATATAAATAATAGTTTTTCTTTTGTTGTTTAGATTTAATTTAATATAACTTTGTAAATTATCTTTAAACTGGTTGGTTGGTAAATGTATTTTTGGCGTGACCACCACGATACGGGCTCTGCCTAGTGTGGGGTTACAAGGCATACTTTATACTGTACCGTACACTATTCTTTGTTAATAAATATATTTGTATTTGTATTTGTATTTTGTACTACCACTTTTTAAATCAACGGCAAAAAAATGGATGGATAAATTTCGATCAATTTATTTAAGTTAGATACTTCGTTTCTCTTGTTAGTTTTTCTTCCCATATCTAAATAAAATATCACCCTTGAGCTCTTTGCGGCTCGCGCACCACGCACCCTCGACATCCAACGGGCACAAAGCCAAGGGCCACATCTAGAGTTGAATACATATTTAATAAACTATTGATATTTTGACTCACAAGGACAATACTTTTGTGTAGGGATAAAACAAAATATGTTGATGCCATGAAACCATTTGGCACTTTATGTAAGATTTTGATGGCATGAACCCATTTGGTACTTTATGTGAGATTTTGAGGGCATAAAACCATTTGGCACTTTATGCAAGATTTTGATGGCATGAAACTATTTGGCACTTTATGTGAGATTTTGATGGTTTGAACCCATTTGGTATTTTATGTGAGATTTTGATGGCATGAAACCATTTGGCACTTTATGTGAGATTTTGATGCCATGAAACCATTTGACACTTTATGTGACCATTTGACACTTTTTGTGAGATTTTGAAGAATGAAACCATTTGGCACTTTTTGTGAGATTTTGATGGCATAAAACCATTTGGAACTTTAAGTGAGATTTTGTTGGCATGAAATCATTTGGAACTTTATGTGAGATTTTCATGGTATAAAACCATTTGGCACTTTATGTGAGATTTAGATGGCATGAAACCATTGGCACTATATGTGAGATTTTGATGGCATGAAGCCATTTGACACTTTATATGAGTTTTTTTTTAAGGGTCACTTAAAAGTTTTATTTTTGTTTAAAAAACTATGTGTTTGGTGATCTAGTAAAGACGCAATAATAGATTATCTTTTGCGGTAACGTAGAAAACGCCTCCTAGATGTTTAACGTTTCTGTTCCGTTTCTTTTAATCAACGGGTCGTTCCTTTCCGTCTAATATGGTTGATTGGAGCGATGGCTGACTCTCGCGTTATACTCGTGACCGGGTGTTTTCCGTGCGAACTGGCCTACTCTTGTTAAAGCCATTAATGACTAGCAATGATTTTTATGTATAACTTTTCATGTCATATTGTTTTCATGTTCTAATGAAATATCTGGTTTATATCAAGTATTGAATTTTTACGTTATTAATTAATTAACTTGTTTATTTCTTGATTCTTTAGAAATGACATTGTTATTATTATTTTATGACTATCAGAAACAGTGTAATTTGCACCTACTTTGAATAAATATATTGAACTAGCTTTTTCCCGCGGTTTCGCTAGCGTAGACATCGTTTTTATGACTGTCTTTGAGGTTGATAAGTAAATTATGTCGTTTCCCACCTACACTACCATCTCTGAGCACTAAATCACGACAATCGAGTATTTTTTAGTTCCCTCAGGAACTGCATCAGATTATGCTATTTTCCCGGGATAAAAAGTAGCCTATGTTCTTCCCCGTGACACAGGCTACCTGCATGCCAAATTTCATAAAGATTGGTCAAGGCGTTGAAGCGTGAAAAGGTAACAAACAAACACATTTTCACATTTATAATATTTTGCCCACGGCTTCGCCCGCGTGGACATCGTTTTTGTGACTAATTTAAAGGGTGCGCGGTGCGCGAGCCGCAAGCGGCTCGCGAGCGTGAACATAAATTTTCTCCGTATCCCTCGGGAACTATGTCAGAATATGCTTATTAGTAAATCGTGTCATTTCCCACCCCTCAACCATCTCGGTGCAAAAAATCACACAATCCATTGTTCCGTTGCGATGTTAATTAACCAAAAAAGAGTATATTTTCAGTTCCCTCGGAAATTGCATCGAGCTATGCTATTTTCACGAGATAAAGAGTAGCCTATGTCCTTCCTTGTGGCACAGGCTACCTGCATGCCAAATTTAATTAAGTTTGGTCATGGCGTTGAAGCGCGAAAAGGTAACAAACAAACAAACACATTTTCACATTTATAATATTAGTAAGGATTGAATTGAACTTCCGCGAGGTGACACATTAACAACGCTTGTTGCCGAAAGTCAAACGGGACCATTATATGAGATTAAACCTCAAATAGACAATCAATCATTGCCAAGAATTTTCGCTGTAAAATCTATGAAAACAGGTCTCATTCGTCTGAAACACGATCCCCGACCACGTGTGTCGCTCGCTCTATTATGAACCCTTTCATGCTCGGCTTCGGTCGGCCTGGCGGCGGCGTCGCCTAGCCGCGTGTTTGTGTTAACTCAATTTTAGATCATTTTAGTGTCGCGTTACAACGGCCTTTTGAAAAAATCTGCTTGTGCTTGCGCTTATTGCGCTGTTGCGCCCGCGCCGCCGACGAAGATCATTTGGGCAGTGGTGCTCAAAGTTATTTAGCTATTGCGTAGCTTTTATCGCGGGCTTTGAGCGCGGCCACTGAATTAAGAAATTCCGTAACGCAAAAAACCTAACACTACCGCGTTCTAAAAAAACTTACAGTGCCATCTATTAGCGATTTGCGGTACTAAAAGGACAGTCAATTTTACTGGCTCGGCCGATCGTGACGTAAAGTTACCGCGTTCTTAAAAACTTACAGTGCCATCTATTTGCGATTTACGGTACTAAAATGACTTAATCAATTTTACTGGTGTAACTTTCTTAGCGTTAAAAGTTGATAAAAAATGCTATGCAATAGCTTTACTGCGGCAGTCCCCGAGTGCCACACGTCTTTTTTTTAAATATTATTTGGTTAGCCTTTGGTTTTCTTTTTTTTGGGTAAAAAATGTCCTGCTTTCGCTTTTTAAATTACTCCAGGAAAACTATATTCAAGATACCTAAATCTTATAAAAAGACAGGGAAGTCATTTACATGAGAAGGAGGCATATTTTATAGTTTAAATACAGTTTAGTACAGTACATATAAATAAATAAACACATAAATGGTAATGACAAAACCCGTTTCCACAGTAGCCGATGTGAAATTCTCATAGTTACATTTTGTTACTTAAAGGATACCTGTGCTAGGGTAATTTATACTTAAATTAATTGAATGAGTTATTTTTTGATGAATGAAGGTTGTAAATATTGAGTAGTTTAAACATTTATTTAGGTGTTTCATAATATTTCAATAATTTATTATTTCTACAATTTTTAGGTATTTGTAATTTTCTAGACAGTTAAAATTAGCCATTTAATTATATTACACTTATTTGTTATGTTTACATGCCATGAACTGTATGGCTGAGCTTGGCAAACTTTTACCTTTTTCTAAGGCCACAAATTGTACCTATTTTCAAAAGTAAATAAAGTTCTGATTTTGATTCTGTAAACTCAAATAATTTCTATACGTGTCCACCAATCTGTGTCAGCTATTAAGTATCCAGTCAAATAAAGGCGCGCGCCGCTAATTTGTGTAAACTCGTTCTAAAGAAAATCAAAGATCCTTTGTTAACTTCAACTTCAAATGTCAACATAATGAGGCGGACAGTTTCTGTCACTGATTTCATATGAGATCCTTAATCTACTTTTTGAGAACCATAATAAAAATATATGAATGATTTATCTCATTCATTCATATCAGCTCATATACGTCCCCACCGAGGAACTCGAGCCTACCCTGAATTAGGACGATCGGGCCTTAGAGCGTCGGTGGCGTAATCGCTCGGGCCGCCGCCTCCTGTCCAGGAGGTCGTGGTTCGATCCTGCCATGTACCAATGTGATTTCGAATTTAGATTTCGTAAGTACGTTTATCCGACGCTCTTACGGTGAAGGAAAATATCGTGAGGAAACTTGCACACGCCTGCGAAGAAACTCGCAGCCTGCGAGTTGTGTGTGAAGTCGACCAACCCGAATGATTTATCTACTTTACTTTATTTAAAAAAAGTAATGTAATAAACTTTTTGGAATGGAAGAGGTAGAGTCTCATTTCATTACTTATTTAATATGGCAAGAGTAACTTTGTTTTTCTACTCCCATTTTGTATTTTGCTTAATAAATAACCTCAAATCATATCACAAAAGTATTCATTCCTACAAGTCGTTTTACAATGATCCAGGATTCATACTCATTCGCAATGATCGTACTAATACCTCCCATGGTGGTGTGGCCATTTATCTTCGGAGCTACATTCCTTATAAAATTCTTAGTCGCTCTCCACAGCCACCTCCACCTGGTACTGCTGAACATCTTTTTATTGAAGTCACTCTGTCACACAACAAATTACTTCTTGGAGTCTACTACAGCCCTTCTCTAAGGGTAAATTATTTTTCTTGTTTCGAAAAACTCCTTGAAGATTTCACTCCTTCCTATAATCACTCGATTATAATGGGTGATTTCAATACTTGCCTTCTAAAAGACGATGCTCGCTCTCGTCGTCTAGTCGACATCACTAAATCTTGTAACTTGAATATTCTACCATCTGATGCTACTCACCTTTTCCCTGGCTGTGTCCCTTCTCTTCTCGATCTTTCGATTGTGTCTTCTATTAGTCATGTTCATAGACACGGGCAGCTGACAGCTGACTCGTTTTCGTATCATGACTTGATATACATTTCCTATAAAATTCGTCCTCCCAAACCTAAACCCCGCATCGTTCTCCTACGCAATTTTAGTGGAATGGATCTGGATAGCCTACGCACGGATGCCAAAGAGATCGATTGGTCCATTATTGAGCAGGCACCCTCAGTCAATGATAAGGTAGTTCTATTTAATACATTGCTTACCCAGCTTTATGACGTACATGCGCCAATTCATCCCGTGAAAGTCAAACATGTCCCTGCCCCTTGGCTTACTGACGATATCAAAACCTTGATGGTTAAGAAAAATTATGCTAAATCTAAATATAAGGCGGACCCGTCAAACAAAAACGAATCCAAATACCATCGTCTAAGGAATCGCTGTAATATGGTTTGTAGAGATGCACAAAGACGTCATATCCACCAGTCTGTTGAGGAAGGCAACCCCGCTAAAGTCTGGAAATTTCTCCGGACGGTGGGTATTGGAAAATCTTCTGTGAACCAGGGTTCCAGTAACATAGACCCCGATTCTTTAAATGCTCATTTCTCCTCCTCCCCCAATATCGATAGTTACGTTAAAGCTTGTACTCTTAACCATCTTTCCTCCTTGCCTTCCCCAAGTATCCCTCCCTTTAGTTTCAGTCAGGTGTCTGTTGACGAAGTTAAGAAGAACATTCTTGCCATTGGTTCTAAAGCTGTCGGAGTTGACTGCATTAGTCGTACTATGATCATTCCCATAATCGATATCCTATCTCCCGTTATCACCAAGATCCTGAATCAATCCATAGTTGCTGGAGTCTTTCCTGTTTCCTGGAAAGATGCAAATATAATCCCCCTACCCAAGAAAGCCAATCCTTCTGCCCTATCTGACTACCGTCCTATCTCCATTCTTCCTTTTCTTTCTAAAGTGCTTGAACGTTTAATCCATAGCCAACTTAGTAACTTCCTAGTACGTAACGACCTGCTAAATCCCTACCAGTCTGGCTTCCGCCCTGGTCATAGTACGACCACTGCCTTAATCAAAATTACAGATGATGTTCGATCAGGTATGGATAACCAGCAGTTAACAGTGTTGACCCTGCTTGACTTTAGTAATGCATTCAATACGGTAGATCATGATATACTGCTTGGGATGCTACGTTCTCTTAACTTATCGCCATCGGCATCTGACTGGTTTCGTAGTTACTTGTGCGGGCGTCGTCAGCGTGTTCGCCTCGAGGATTCATACTCATCGTGGTGTAATACGTATGCCGGTGTCCCTCAAGGTGGCGTGCTCTCTCCTCTTCTCTTTTCCATATTTATAAATTCTATTTCTCATAACTTGTCTTCATCCTACCACCTGTATGCCGACGATCTGCAAATCTATTCGCAGGCTCCAATACACAAATTGCATGATGCTATTAATAACACGAATAAGGACCTCTTTTACATATCACAATGGAGTAAATCGTACGGTCTGCAGGTGAACCCTGCTAAGACTCAATGCATTATTTTGGGTAGTCCTCATTTTATTTCGAGGGTGAATTTGGACCAATTGCCACGTATAATGTTTGATGGAGTTCGCATTAACTTTAGCCATACGGTTAAAAATCTCGGCGTTACGTTCGACACCACCCTTTCCTGGTCAGCTCATGTCTCCGAAGTCAGCAGAAAAGTATTTGCTTCTGTGCGATCCTTAAACCGTCTCCGCAATTTCCTTCCAAATGCTACCAAAATTGCACTCGCCCAGTCTCTTCTTCTTCCTATCCTCGACTATGCCGACTCCTGCTATCCTGACCTCAATGTCGACCTTTTAAATAAATTAGAGTGTATGCAGAACCTGGCGATTAGATTTATATATGGCCTACGAAAATATGATCACGTCTCTCAGTATCGAAAAGAACTAAAGTGGCTATCTGTCCGCCGTCGTAGAGACGCACACGTTCTATCGCTTCTATATTCTTTATTATTTGGCCATAAATCTCCTACTTATCTTCAAACCCCTTTTCACTACTTGTTCTCTACACACAACCGTCCGCTCCGTTCAGCGACTTCGCTCCGTTTGCATGTACCTCCACACTCTACTAAATTCTACTCCAATTCTTTCACTCTGCGTGCCATCCACTTGTGGAATTCCCTTCCAGATCCTATACAACGCTCTCCGTCACTACCTATCTTTAAAACTCAAGTGAAACTCTACTTTCTGTCTCTGTAATTCTGTTCCTCCCTTCCGTGTTCTTTTTGTCGCTTCGCCATTTTGTAATTGTTCTAATTTGGTATAGTTATTTTTTCGTAATTTATCTATGAAATTTAAATATGTATTAGTATATATATATATATATATATATATATATATATATATATATATATATATAGTTATATAATTGTTACAATATGTATTGAATAATAAAATTAGCATGTATTGTTTTTTAATTAGTTAATTAAGTTGCTCATTTCTCTGCCCTTTTGTAAAATTAAGTATTTCGTGCTCTCCTTTAACTAAAGGTTGTCTGGAAGAGATTGCTTTTAGCAATAAGACCGCCTACTGTACACTTCATTATAATACCTATATGTATTAGCTTTATGAAATTGTTTTGGTGTACTATAAGTGTAAATAAATAAAATAAAATAAATGATCATTTCAAAAAGAGACAACTGTACTACAATGAAACTTTTTAAATATTTTTATGGCTTTGTCTTAAAAAATGTAATACATGATTATGGCAAAATTACAATGTATTTTTATGTATTTCATGGTCGTAGAAAAAGTATAGTATGCCACTGCACGCAATTAGCCATTGTAACACTCGTGCTGTCTATTGCTAAACTAAACTAGCGCTCATGTTACAATGGCTCTCATTACTTGGCAGTGCCATAAAAAACTATTAACGTCGCGAAATATTTGCTTCCCTCAATGCACAATAAGATACCAACTACTCGTAACTATGCAAATTCCCTAGCAGTAATGTTTGAGAACCACTGTCTCAACATTAGCGCTGTGTGGCTATTAAGTAATAGTTGCTGTGCGCCGGATGCAACTTGTAAATATGCTGTAAAAGAACAGCGGAGACTATGGAGACGCTAACTACCTACAATAAAATTACAAACCATTCTGACATGGCTCTGTATGGACTAGGTTTGATTGAACTAGTGTGACGTTAGTGTGACGTACTCATACTTTTTATCTTTATCTATAATATAATAAAACTGTAACGGGGCCGTGTCTGTACATGGAATATTTTTGGAAAATAATAACTGTGGTGGACATTACTAACGATACAGAGGCCAAAACAATAACTTTTGGAATTTTTGTCTGTCTGTCTGTCTGTCTGTCTGTCTGTATGTTCGCGCATCACGCAAAAACTACCAGGCCGATTTTGATGAAATTTTGTATGGTGGTTCCTTATAGCCCGGGTTAACATATAGGATACTTTTTATCCCAGAAAATTCAAGAGTTCCCGTGGGAAAATCAAAAGTATTCATTTATAGAATGGCTCACCACGCAAATGTGGCTTAACCTATTACAATCAAATTTTACACGTTGATACCCTTATCGCGAACTGAAACTGGGACATTATGAATCCCAAAAAAATTTGGTTTCCTACAGGAATGCAAAAAATTTTATCTTTAGATTGGCTCAACGTAACAATATGAAACCTTTACATTGGGATGGGGTGTTTTGACCATGATTGTATAGTCGGGTATTCTTTACCCCGGAAAACTAAAGAGGTCCCGTGGGAAATTATCTATCGATACTTACAATAATAGCAATAGAGTACTTTTTTCTATTTATTAGCTACACATACCAAACATTATAATCATAGTAGCAGAATGCCAATAGATGGCGCTGTAGGGATAATAAAACGCGCTTAAGTTGTATTAAAACATTAAAATATTGTTTCATACTTTTGAGTGGATTTCTTTTATGTATTTTTCAGCATACGCTACTTTAAACTCTGGAACTATGGTACGTAGCGATGTGTTTCATAGACGAACAGAGAGGTATTTTTTTACAGATTCCAAACGTGTAAAAAATGAAAACACATAAATCGAGTTTAGCATCTTTTAACAGGAGGCACAGATATGGGAACTCTTCTGACGGCGACTATTTGCGTGTGGAAGTTGCTCTCCGCCTGCAATATCAATATCTGTGAACCTCATCAATGTACTTGCGGGTCCACGGTGGAGGCAATTGTCCATCACTCACTGAGTTGCAGTCGTGTTTGTGAAGATTCCCACGTCACCAATTCCTTAATGAACTCACTCGGAGGGCACTGGTCTCGGCCAGATGGAATATTCCATCTTTGATGCAGCCGCCGGCCGGGCTTTAGTCGATCTGATGGCAAAAGGCCGGAGGTTTTAAACAGGTGCTATGGCAGAGAGGAACGTGTCTGCTTTGGGAAGCCACTTTTTCTGTCTCACTCCTCACCCGTACGGTACTGCTGCTCAATTTGCGGCGAGAAAGAAGCATAATAAGTACTCGGTCTTGGAGGCAAATTACTGCTTTGTGCCGCTGGTCTGTGAGACAACCGGCTGCTGAACCCTCAGAGGCCTTTGCCTTCACAAAGGAGATTGGCCTTCGCCTTCGAGAGAGGAGATGTGACGTGAGGTCCTACCTGCTGTTAAGGTTGTCTATTGCCATCCAGCGCGGCAACGAGAAGTGCGTCTTGGGCTCCTTTGGAGCTGATAAGACTCGAGGATTTGACCCATATTAATATAGTTAGGAAATTTTATTACTAGATTGATACCTATAATGATTTGAATTAGTTTTTTGATAATATAGGTAATGTGTTATTTCATCATATCAGTTTATATAGGTCTCCACCAAGGGGCTCGACCTGCCCCGAGTTAGGGCGATCTGGCCTTAGACGATCACGTGGGCCCATTGCGGGTTGATTGAATTCACACATAAGCTTCGAATTTCTTCGCAGGCGTGTGCAGGTTTCCTCACGATGTTTTTCTCACCGTAAGAGCGTCGGATAAACGTACATACCAGTATGAAATCGATATTCGTATAGATATTGGTAAGTGGCAGATTCGAACCACGGCCTTCCGGACAGGAGGTAGTGGCCCTAACCGTTTTGCCACCGACGCTCTATATTTTATTTAAGATTTAGAAATCCTTACTTATATTTAGTATTATGAATGTGAAAATGTGTTTGTTTGTTTGTTACCTATTCACACTTCAACATGATGAAATTTGGCATGCAGGTAGTCTGTATCACTGGGAATGAAATAGTCAACCTTTCATCTGTGGAAATTATCATAGCCCGATGTAGTTCCTGAGGAAACTAAAACAATACTCTTTGTTCGCAAAATTTAAAATCGTAACGAATAAATGGATTGGTGTGATTTTTAGCACAGAAATGAGGTGGAAAATATAATTTACTAATAAGTATATCCTGACATAGTTCCCGAGGGATCGGGGGACAACTGTTTTCTACGCTCGCGCACGTCGGTGGCGTCACAACGGAGCAACGGATTAAAGTGATTTTTTTGTATAGAATTTGTTGAAGGGGGGGGGGGGGGGGAGTGACAAAGACTGCTAATCAGAATAGCCCGATACAGTTCCTGAGGTACCTGGAGAAAACTCATGTCCACGCTTGCGAGCTGATTGCGGCTCGCGCACCACTCACCCTTAATAAAGAGTCATAAAAGCTATGTCCACGTGGGCGAAGCCGCGGGCAAAAGCTAGTTATATTATAAAACAGTTTTTGTATACTCTTCTTTTAATTTTTTTATTTATATTTTTTAAAACATTCTTAATTTGTTTTTTTTTTCCTTTTTTATGTTTTTGACGCATTCGGCATTACTCATATTTATTACCCATATATTTACCCGACTGTGCCGGAAGGAGAATTATGTTTTTCGAGTGTGTGTATGTATCCATGTATAATTTGGCATGTTCTGCAGCCTAAACGGCTTGATGGATTTTGGAGTGCAATGTGTCGTTAGATTTGTCTTGATATCGTGAGTGATAAAGGATAAATTTTTACCCAACTGACCAAAAAAGAAAGTTCAACTTTTTGTGCAGTCGGGTTCTTAATTTTTAATTAATTCGTTTATTTAACAAGTATCATGCCCATAGGTATAATGCCATGTTATCAAGTTCTGTTATTGACTACTACGGCGCCGCCGCAGAGCAGGTTGTAGCGCGTAGCAGGTTGTAGCGCGTAGCAGGTTGTAGCGCGTAGCAGGCTGTAGCGTGTAGCAGCGTTGTAAAACCTTTCTTTAACTGTCATCCTCGTAGACATGGCTTGTAGTTGTGAACAACTAACAAAAAGAACTTTAACTAAGGAACTTTGTCTAAATTTGTTTTGAGAATTTTTGACATCGGTATGTTTGATCGCGCGTTCGTACGAATAAAGTTCGCGCGAACTAGCAATGGTCGCGCAATCGCGTCTGTTTGGTCTACGCTGAGTTAAATAAAAGCAATACATGCCTATCTTGGTTCGTGTAAACCCTATAAGCTATAAGCTTTTAGAATAATGTTACTCCATTCCTTCGCACTTCCGCTTACAAAGCGCCAATAAATTAATTAAACGCACATATTAAAGACGTCAATCGCTTGTTTGAACCATCCCATTCACCATACATCATCAACCGTATCACTGTGCACCGGCCACTCAACTTTCAACCTTATTCCCCTCGAAACTGCTTTAATATTATTATAATAGAAAATTCGGCACACAGTAGTTTACGCCTAACACTAAAAATTAATGTAAACAAAATCGGTATTTTCGTAGGTTTTTAATTATAAATGGGGCTCATTGAGGACGGCGCGAGCGCGGCGTGTTCAATGAATTTGAGAAAAAAACACGTAAAAAATAGTGTTAATGGACTGACGGAACCATTTTATGGAGGAAGTGTCTACGCGACCTTTTTATCTGGCCGTTTTACGACGAAAGAGGTTTTATATCCATAATTACGGGAAGAATCGAGCCAACACGCGAAGCTCTGTAAAAAGTGTACTAAAGCGCGTGTAATTCAAGGGGGTTTATGAGCTATGGTTTAGGAACAGTTAACTGGGTTGTCTGTTTGGGAATGTTTCGTGAGGCTGCCTTTCAACTCGGTGACTTGAGGGCGGCCAGTTCGTCATCAAAAGAATCGGGACGTGCTCATTAAAAACCGGCCAAGTGCGAGTCGGACTCGTACACGCAGGGTTCCATACCCTCGTATAAGATTTAACACCAAAAAAAATCACGTTTCTTGTATGGAAGCCCCTGTTAAACCTAACAATAGTCATGTTGTAATGACGAATGCTAGTCATCTGAGCTACTTTTTATCATCGGTCAAAAACGACATTTTGTTCTAAAAATGTTTGAAATATGAGTCATATATGTACTCATTTTGTGATTTTGGTGAATTAAAAATCGGAGACTTGATGGAAAACCAAACGAGTAAGGTTTTCCGAAGTTTAAATAGGATTAGGCAATTTAGTGATCAAGAGTTCATAATTAATTTCTGATGCTGTCGTCATCCCTATTATATTTTTTTACTACATATATGCTATTAAAGACGCAATAGAAAAAAATCTCTGCGTGAAAATTTCTACTGTCTATCTATCACGGCTTATGTAATAAAGCCCGCTGACAGACAGAATTGACGGACGGACAGACGGATGGACAGCCTAATGGTTGGCACCATTTGGGTCTGGCCTTCACTGGCTCAGCGACCCGAAGTGGATCTTGGCCTCCGACATTAAAGTGCGCCACTCTATCCTATTTGTGCCAAGTTTGACCATTCGGGCACTCCCAACTCTTTGAGGTCTTTGGCGACTTCATCTTTCCAGCGATACCTTGGTCGACCCACCGGGCGGCGCCCGGAGCGTTTTCCAAGATATGCTCTTTTGGCTGCTCGATCCTCTCCCATTCTTTCTACGTGTCCTAGCCAGCGAAGTCGGGCTGTTTTTATTTCCCCGATGATGTTCGGCTCGGTCACTAGGTCTTCCAGCTCCTGGTTAAATATTTGCCTCCACTCCTCGTCCTCTCCTCTTGTTGGTCCCAGAATCTTTAGCAGGATCTTTCGTTCCGCGACTGGCAGTCCGTATTTTGTCTCTAGGATAACTTACCTATCATTACTTTCGACGGTGTTACTGTTCTTTTCAGTATAAAAGTAAAAAATCTAGGAGTTTTCAGTGACCAAATTCCTGTCTTGGGTCCCCTAAATTGTTGAGGTTGGTAGGAAGATGTTTTCTTCCACCAGTTTTGTAAATGGACTGGTCAATTTTCTTTCAACAGCCACCAAAATTGCTATAGCCCAAGCCATTCTTCTTCCCATTCTAGATTACGCAGACATGTGTTATCTTGATCTCAATGTTGTTATCCTAAATAAGCTAGAACGATAACAAAATCTAGCCATCCGGTTCATTTATGGACTGCGTAAATATGATCATGTATCCGAGTACCGAAGTGAGCTACAGTGGCTTTCAGTACGTTGACGAAGGGACACCTATTCTCTTGCTCTTCTCTATTCAGCTCTTTTTAACCCCCGTACTCCCTTTTATCTTAAAACCCGTTTTACAATACCTCTCCTCCTCTCATAATTGACCTCTGCGATTTGAAAATTCACTTCGCCTTTTCGTACCTACTCATTCTACTAACTTCTACTCTAATTCCTTCACTCTCCGTTCCATAAGCCTGTGGAACTCTCTCCCTGATTCAGTTCGTGATTCTCCTTCCCTAAATGTTTATAAATCTAGAGTTAAAGAGCACTATCTAGTGCTTGAAATTTTATAAATCACTTACATAGTCTCATTATTTTCAACACCATTATTAATCTGGTTATGTATGTACGTACTATACATATACAGGGTGTAACAAAATTGGTGTAGGTCCCGTTAACTAGGGCTTCTACTCGTCATACTGAACAACTTTTGTTCTGCGACTTTGCTGAAACCTCAAATTTTTTTTTACTCTTTATACAAAAAGATCAGCTGATCGACCAATTTTGTGCATTTTAGTATGGAGGGTCCATTTTTTTTATTGACTATGGGTTTCTTTGGGACAGTTGTTCATTATGATGAGTAGAAACCTCAGTTAACGGGTTCTACACATTTTTTTACATCCTGTGTATGTATACATGTTATATAATATGTATTTTGTATATTTATTTTAGTTGATATCATTATTATTTACATACGAGCTGTTTCCCGCGAATTCACCCGCGTAATCTGTCTATCTACCAAATTTTAGCCAGATCCATTTAGTAGTTTTTGTATGAAAAAGTAACAAACATACATCCATACATTCTTTTGCGTTTGTACATAACATACATCCATACAAACTTTTGCGTTTGTAATATTAGAAGAAGTAGGATAGGATTTATACAATTCCATGTATTATGTAGTTTAAGAATTTATGAAAAAAAATCTATGATTTTGTTTATTGCTCTTTACTACCCCACAATAATGATTTTTCATGTTTCCTCCACCTAAGGTTGGATGGAAGAGATCGCTTGTTAGCGATAAGACCGCCTATATGTATGAGTACAACTTCCTCAATCATCTTTTTTTCCTCTTATGTTGTGCAATAAAGTGTTTTCAATCAATCAATCAAATACAATTCACTAACTTAGACCTTAGCATATTCGGCAGACACTTTTGGTGCGTCGGAACGAACGGTTTGGAATGTCTATTTAACCAAACATTCCTGAGTAGTTCTTTTCTTACCGTTTCATCGTAAATCTACCACCAAATTATCCAAAAAGAAACAAAATCACATCAAAATCCCCCCTAACCATAATTAGCCATTCTGTAAACAAAAAGCTACCTACCTATATCTCATTCATTTCCCTTTTCAGTGAGACTAATCTAAGAACCGTTGAGCCGGCAATTAACTGATTGTCGATGTACTAGTGCTGTGAACAGTGCATTACCGCCCATCCTCTCAGTGGGACTCGTAGGAATGGGACGCATTTTCATCGACATCGATGAAAGAGCGGAAGGTCCGACTTTCAGTTCGACCGAGATCTCAATAGGCTAGTGGACTGCTACTTATTTCAGTTAAATTTTATCATTTTTATCTGCCAAAAACAAAATTTTGATTAAAACATGTATGAAATAGAAAAGCGTGAAGTTTTCAGCGTTATTGATGTACTAATTATGTGATTTTGTTTTATTAAAAATTTAAGACGCCGTGCAAAACAAAATGAATAAGATTTTTTGAAATTTAGATGGGAGGGCAATAAATAGGGTATTTATCTGCATCAAAGTTAAATTGTGAAATAAAATGTCAAAAATATTGCCTAAATACCTTATTGACTATCAAGTCTTAAATTTTTATTTAATCACAATCACAAAATTAGTACAAAATCATGCTTAAAACCTATGAAGTCATTTTAGTAACTTAAGTAACTTACCCTATTTTATTATTGTATTGAGAAATAAAATTAAAAATAATTATAATTGTTTGAAATAGGCCTCCTATATTAATAGTAACATTTGCCCCTCCTTCCTACCTTTAAAAATCAGTGAGGATCATGGTTTTTCGTTCGTAGGGTGCGTTTCCACTGGAGTGGAGATAGCGGAGTGGAGCGGTTCAAAAAGGTAGGTGTTTCCACTGAAGCAGAATGAAGAAGATCGGAAGTAAACGGATCAGAGCTGTGAAGCAAATCGGGCTGAGACCGAACTGAGTTGATCCAATACACTTTTTTTTTGTCATTAATTGAATTTTTTGCACTCTCAATGACGCATCCCATCAAATTGCAACAATACGAGTACAGCACCTGACCCCGCTCCGCTCTTCTCTACGTCGCCTCGGCAATGTGATTGATCAATTTTCGCACGTCTCTTCTCCACTCCGCTTGTATCCGCATCAGTGGAAACACAGCCTTATCTAGCAGGCATCCAACTTTCTGAGGTTTCCTAAGGAACTTTACGTGATTCCTGGTCACACCTGATTTATAACGGGTTTACTTATTCCATGACACTATGGTTATCGATGAACTCCATCCCATCCCTACACACTACATTACTTGCGCGGGAGTCGGGTCGGGTTACGCGCACGTGCGCTCCCTGGCGGAAACGCGTCGTCAGGTAAACAAACACGCATCAGGCCATCACTAGCGGTGTCGTGGTCGGTAGTCACTGCACTAATTATCGGAGAGTCTATTATTATAACTGTTTTGAAGATTGTGGCTTTAAAGCTGCCGCTGTGATTGATAGCTCAATGGACCGTCGTTATCGAGGTTATTGTCGGGAAAAATCCTAATCCTAATAAGAAACAGATTCTTACCGTCGAGTGACGAAGAGGCAAGTAGAAGGTCATGTGATTGCCCGAAAAACCGACTACGAGATTTTGATGAAAATGCACTACAGAATACTTTTACTAATCATCTTCTTAATATATATAAATCTCGTGTCACAATGTTTGTCCTCAATGGACTCCTAAACCACTTAACCGATTATAATAAAATTCGCACACCATGTGCAGTTCGATCCAACTTGAGAGATAGGATAGGGTAGGGTAGGGTAGTGTAGGGTAGGGTAGGGTAGGGTAGTGTAGTGTAGGGTAGTGTAGAGAAGTGTAGGGTAGGGTAGTGTAGAGTAGTGTAGGGTAGGGTAGTGTAGTGTAGTGTATGTAGGGTAGGGTAGGGTAGTGTAGGGTAGTGTAGTGTAGTGTAGGGTAGTGTAGGGTAGGGCAGGGCAGTGTAATGTAATGTAAGGCGGTACGAAGTTCGCCGGGACAGCTAGTAGTAAATAAAAAAAATATATATCGAAAAAAAATGTGTGTGTATTTATGTATGTGTATGTATGTATGTATGTGTGTCCGTATTTGGTTTGTGGTATTATTTATTTTAAACTTTTTAGAGTACCATACAAACACAGTGAAACATATTTTTTCTCATAAATGGCGCTAACGATGTTTTCCAAATTTTGGTCACCGACAGCACTAAACCTGTGGACTCCTAAAATACGTTATTTGTGGTATATATGGAAAATGAACAGTTACTTTTACCATTTACTTAATTGCGGCATACTAATTTTAACGCTTTTATTAGCTTCACTTGTAATCTTAAAAAAATCTTGGAATCTTAATTTGACCCACTTGCCGGTATTCGATTAGGATGAAATTTTGCACACGCTCTGAGTTCTGATGACAATACATGACTAGCTATGAAACGTCATTACAAATCCAATATGGCGGCCTCCCCAAAACGGCGGACTGGCTGTTTGAAATCCATCCCCATGATATGGGTATCAAATGAAAGGGTTTGCTGTCAGGAATACGAAAAAATAGTCACGTGACTTGAATCCAACATGGCGGACATCCAAGATAACTACTTAACGTGTTTACTATAAGCGTGTTTTTTTAAACTAATTGATGATTATTATTACTTACCGTCTACACATACACCCCACCCACACACACACATACACGACCTATCCATATAGTAATTTCTTACCTTTATTTTGTATAAAACTTCACTTAAGATGGTCGGTTGAAATCGCATAATTGGTATCTGTTTCTGCTCGCTGACTGCCAAAACACAGGTTTTTCCTAGCCTAGTTTAGTAGCCAGAGTTCTTATAAGCAGATTTATGAGGTACAACTAGACTTAATAAATTGTAAACTTCCGAGAGTAAACAAGAATCGTACAAAAACTTCTACAAAATGGTGCAAAGTTTATTTATCAAATTTACGTAATCGCTATATTCTATTACAATTTATAATATTCTATCAGTGGTATGTCTTGGAATACCCTAATAAGGTAACTCCCATACGAATTAAATAATGTTAGATACTCTCGCAAGAAGGTATGTACTACGTGGGGTGGGGAGTTCAATTTATGTGACAGATGTGTTAAAACTATATTTAGACAAAAATGTAATGGTGCAGATCCAGCCTTCAGATAAGGCCTCGTGACCACTTGTGATTTGTACCTTGTGACCATTCGTCGATGCTACCAACTAACTAGGTTCCCAACAACTAATTATCTAACTAGGTTCCAACTACTAAATAACTAACTAGGTTCCAACAAATAAATAACTAACTAGGTTTCAACTACTAAATAACTAACTAGGTTCAAACTACTAAATAACTAACTAGGTTCTAAAAACTAAATAATTAACTGGGTTCAACCACTAAATAACTTACTAGGTTCGAACGACTAAATAACTAACTAGGTTCAAACTACTAAATAACTAACTAGGTTCTAACAACTAAATAATTAACTGGGTTCAACTACTAAATAACTAATTAGGTTCCAAGTACTAAATAACTAACTAGGTTCCACATGCTACATTCAAAATTCAAGATATTTATTCAAAATAGGTAATTGATGTGATTATATAATTTCATTTGTAAAAAATCAAGAAATAAACAATCATTAGTTAATAACGTCAAAATCCAATCCTTGATATAAAAAAAAATACAAATTATGTAATTAGAACATGAAAACAATATGACACGAAAATGTAAAATCATTGAATGTCACGAATACTTTTGACAAGTGTAGGCCAGTTCACACGGTTAGCACCCGGTCACGAGTATAACGCGAGAGTCAGCCATTGCTCCTCTCAACCAAATTAGAGGGAAAGAAGCGACTCGGCTCCCGATACGCCACTATCCGCACGAACATTTAATAATTATTAAATAACTAACTAGCTTCCAACTACTAAATAACTAACTAGGTTCCAACTACTAAATAACTAACTAGGTTCTAACTACCAAATAACTAACTAGGTTTCAACTACTAAATAACTAACTAGGTTCAAACTACTAAATAACTAACTAGGTTCCAACTACTAAATAACTAACTAGGTTCCAACAACTAAATAACTAACTAGGTTTCAACTACCAAATAAATAACCAAGTTTCAAATACTTAGAAGGCTAATGAGGTTGATCGAACATGTTAGTATATTCAATGAAACACAGGTGTTTTCAACCCTTCATCATCATTGTATTCATCATCATCATATCATCAGCCAAAAGATATCCACTGCACAAAGGCCTCTTCCAAGGATTTCCATGACGACCGGTCCTGCGCTTCCGCGACCTTCACCAGGTCCCCGGTCAACCAAGTGGGAGGCCTGCCTACGCTACGTTAACTGTACTGCCCCAACGGCCATCTGATCTACGAGCTATATGCCCCGCCCACTGCCACTTAAGTTTAGCAATTCTGAGAGCTATATAGGTTACGTTGGTTCTTGGATCTTCTCGTTTCTGATTCGATTACGTAGAGAAACTCCGAGTATAGCACGCTCCATTGCCCTTTGGGTGACCTTGAGTCTTCTTATAGGCCCATAGTAAGCGACCATGTCTCAGTTCCGTATGTCATCACTGGCAACACACACTGGTCGAAGACCTTTGTCTTAAGACACTGCGGTATCTGGGACGTGAAGATATTGCGAAGCTTCCCGAACGCTGCCCAGCCGAGTTGGTTTTGACGATTGATTTCTATCTCGAACTGGACTGTTTGTCCCAGATACTCATATTCGGCAACAACTTCTAGTGTAGAGCCTCCAACCTTCAGAGAAGAAAGTATGACACGTACGTTTGACATATTTTTCGTCTTGTCCATGTTCATTTTAAGACCTACTCGTTGAGAGGCTCTACTGAGGACATCGAGCATTGTGCCTAGGTCGTTCATAAGTAGAAGGACGTTAACTTGGCTACAATTTATGGTGAACAATGAGCCTTAATGACTGCCAAACAAAAAGCATTTATGATGATAATGATTTTCATGTAAACAATGTACCTGATAGTGAAATTCAATACACTAAACACTTTACGTTAGTTTACAGGAAATTAGGGTAATCAGCGAGCAACTAGTTAGAGGGGTAAGCTACAAAATGAAGTACTTTGTGATTAGCAAACAAATAGCATGTCTGTGACAAAGTACTAGTGATCAAAGAAATAAATACCATGTAATATCAACGGTGGTAGGCACGAACAATTTTCAACCGACTTTCAAAAAGGAGGAGGTTCTCAATTCGACTGTATGTTTTTTTTATGTGTGTTACCGCAGAACTTTTGATTGGATTAACCAATTTTAATGATTCTTTTTTTATTTAAAAGCTAGTGCTTCCCGTGTAGTCTCATATAAATTTTATCGAAATCGGTTTAGTTCTTTATTAGAAAAAAAACTAAAACCAAAAATAATAATGCAAAAGTGTACTAATTTGTTGCGATGGAAGTCAGTTTTTTAACGTGTTTAGGGTTTTTGGCACCACAATAGGTAGGTATACTAGGAACTGCAAACCTGAGCAAATCTAATAAACCCAGAACAAATTAAATGAGCTTTCAACTTTCACTAAACACAAAAGCTAATTTTGGTTTTGTTTCTCGGAAAAGCGCCGCCGCGCCGCCCGCTAGCAACGGTGAGCAACAGTAGGAATAATCTTTTCTAATAGTCTGACGAGCTTAAAAAGTCATACGATTAATAAATTTTAGACGTGTAAAGTTTGTTTGTCCTTTTTTCACGTCGCAACGGAGTAACGGATCAACGTGATTTTTTGCACAAAGATTATTATAAATGTGAAAATGTGTTTGTGTGTCCTTCTTTCACGTTACAACGTATCAATTTAATTTTTTGAACAAATATGGATGAAGAGGTGGAAAGTAACATAAACTACTTTTCATCCCTTGAAAATAGCATAATCCGTCACAGTTCCTGGGGGAACTAAAAAATACCTTTTTTTAGTCAATTTTTTACGTCGCGATGGAGCAACGGACTTACATATTGACATGGAAACACATTGCACAATGACAAGGAATCGCAAGTTTTTTGCACTATGAAACTTAAGGGGCGGGAAGTAACATACTACTTATTTGCATAGCCCGACATAGTTCCCAAGGGATCTGGAGAAAACTGATTTCCACAGTTGCCCGTGTCGTCGCTACGGAGCATCAGATTGACGCACAAAATGCCCCCCACCATGAGAAGTTAAATAAATACCCTTGCGCAGTTGTCTGTCAAACATTTGCACATTTTTGTACCCAAATTAATGGGCTATTTAGCCGTCGCAACCACGCGCTGATGGTGAACAAGTCATTGACCTGTGAACTGTGTTTCACCGTGGTCACATTATTTTAAATTAGGTTATTAGTACGGCTTATAAAGCGTAGTGGCATACATCTGCGCAAGGAAATTTTGCTTCTGGTGGCGGTGGGTTTCCTGTGGATTGACGTGTCTTTTTTCATAGGGACATTTGTGGGGGTGGGAAGTGACATAGCCCAAAATAGTTCCCGAGGGATCTGGAGAAAACTTATTACCTCACTCGTGAAACGCTTGTGGCTTGCGTAGGGTAGCCCAAAATGGTTCTCGAGGGATCTGGCGAAAACGAATTACCTCACTCGTGAAACGCTTGTAGCTTGCGTAGGGTAGCCCAAAATGGTTCCCGAGAGATCTGGAGAAAACTAATTACCTCACTCGTGAATCGCTTGTGGCTTGCGTAGGGCAGCCCATAATGGTTCCCGAGGGATCTGGAGAAAACTAATTACCTTACTCGTGAAACGCTTTTGTCTCTGTGGCTTGCGTCGGGTTGCCCAAAATGGTTCCCAAGGGATCTGGAGAAAACTAATTACCTCACTCGTGAAACGCTTGTGTCTCTGTGGCTTGCGTAGGGTTGCCCAAAATTGTTCCCGAGGGATCTGGAAAAAACTAATTACCGCACTCGCGAACCGCTTGTGGCTCGCGCACCACACAGTTTTAATAAAAATGATGTCCATGCGAGCGATTACGCGGGGAAAGGCTAGTGTTGGTAATAATTTGGGAATCGCGAGTGGGTGGCGAGAGACTGACAAAAGCATTAAGAATAGTGTGTAAGTATAGTGATTACTCACTCTGGACTTTACAGCATCTGGCATCTGGCGGTGTGAGAAGTCGATCATTGTTTTCCAGTCGATATTGACACTCGTCAGCCTAAAAACCTGCACAGTTAGAACTGTACATTGCATAAGTAAGCTAGCTATTACCTTTTCAAGATTTCTATATAATTATTCAAAATAGGTGCAAATTACACTCTTTCTGATGGTCATAAAATAGTAATTACATATTATAAATGTCATTTTAAATAAATAAAAAAAAACAATCATTAGTTACCTTATCTATAATATAATAAAACTGTAACGGGGCCGTGTCTGTACATGAAACATTTTTGGAAAATAATAACTGTGGTGGACATTACTAACGATACAGAGGCCAAAACAACAACTTTTGGAATTTTTGTCTGTCTGTCTGTATGTTCGCGCATTACGCAAAAACTACCAAGCCGATTTTGATGAAATTTTGTATGGTGGTTTCTTATAGCCCGGGTTAACATATAGGATACTTTTTATCCCAGAAAATTCAAGAGTTGCCGTGGGAAAATCAAAAGTATTCATTTATAGAATGGGTCAACACGCATATGTGGCTTGACCTATTACAATCAAATTTAACATGTTGATACCCTTATCGCGAACTAAAACTGGGACATTGTGAATCCCAAAAAAATAAGGGTTCCTTCAGGAATGCAAAAAATTGTATCTTTAGAATGGCTCAACGTAATAATATGAAACCTTTACATTGGGATGGGGTGTTTTGACCATCATTGTGTAACCGTTCTGTCACCGACGCTCTATATGTTATTTAAGATTTAGAAATCCTTACTTAATAGTATTATAAATGTGAAAATGTGTTTTTATGTTTGTAACCTATTCACACTTTAACACCTCTACCAATCTTGATAAAATTTGGCATGCAGGTAGCCTGTATCACTGGGAATTAAATAGTCTACTTTTTATCTGTGGAAATTTTCATAGCCCGATGCAGTTCCTGAGGAAACTAAAACAATACTCTTTGTTCGTTAAGTTATTTAAAATCGTAACGAAAAAATGGGTTGGTGTGATTTTTAGCACAGAGATGAGGTGGAAAATGATATAATTAATTTACAAATAAGTATATCCTGACATAGTTCCCGAGGGATCTGGGGACAACTGTTTTCTACGCTTGCGCACGTCGGTAACGTCGCAACGGAGCAACGGATTTAAGTAATTTTTTGTATAGAATTTGTTGAAGGGGTGGGAAATGACAAAGACTGCTAATCCGAATAGCCCGATGCAGTTCCTGAGGTACCGGGAGAAAACTCATGTCCACGCTTGCGAGCTGATTGCGGCTCGCTCACCACTCACCCTCAAAAAGAGTCATAAAAGCTATGTCCACGCGGGCGAAGCCGCGGGCAAAAGCTAGTTAATATAGAATATAACCTATTATCCTCACTTGAAAAAACAGCAAATATCATTACTTGGAAACTGTTTTTTTTTATTTCATAATTTGTAAGCTCATCTTACCTGATGGTAAGTGACGATGATGAAGGATATGGAAGTGGCTTACCAAGATTCCCCAACGCAATGGAGAACTCGCTATGCTATCTTCAAGCCGGAACACATCAATGTTGATAGCGGTAGCTAGCCAGGCGGGCTTAGAAAATGCCCTTCCACCAACCAAACCGAGTCTTACAAAGTTCCGCCGGGAATCGAACGCGCTACCTCTTGATGTAAAGCTAATGGACTTAACCATTACGCCACGGAGGTGGTTATGGTTTTCTCAGAATACCCCGATAAGAAGTGTTTAAAAAGACTAATTTAGTAATACCACACATAATTATTTTTTCACTTCATGCTCGTAAAGTTGGTATTTACGTCGAGAGAAGGCGCGTAAAATGGTATTTCATTCTTTTGTGCATATATTAAATATTTTTAACCGACTGCAAAAAACCAAAGGTAGGTTTCAAATTCAGGGCCTAAAATTTTTTTTAGGTCGGTGTTAGCAAAGCCATCGAATCCAAAACATTTGATTTGTAAGTACTCGTAGCTGTGTGCTGGTATCTATTTCGTTATTGTTGGTTAGTTTCGTGTATTTATATATTAAATGTTATTTCATACTTATTCTAATAATATTATTTCATTTATTTTCTTTTTGAAGTCGGTTTTCAGTTTTTAATCTTTTGAAGTTCTTCTTTTAAGACTATGGCAATTAGGCCATACAACCACAAACACAATACACCTCCATTTAATAAACATATTTTTATGAGATGTAGGTTAAATCTTAATTTAATTGTGGCATAATTATGTATTACTATCTAAGTACCAATTTAAGATTAATATATAACGGGAGTGCGTTTACAGAGTGTAAAGAAAAAAAACCGCAAATATTTAGAACTTGGCCAAAGATGAACTATTATGACTTGGCACTAAGGATCTCACCCCTTTTTAAAGAAAAACACGACCTAACTTGTGTGCCATGCCTGAGGTGTTAGTTCCTCGAGTATAATGGATTTAAATAACTTCTGAAGAGCCTTTAGTACCGGTGTTCCACCTGCTTTCAGAATTTTAGCAGTAATTATAGACTATGAAAGACCTAAGCACAATGCTCGATGGCCTTAGTAAAGTCTCTCAACAAGTGGGTCTTAAAATAAACATGGACAAGACGAAAATAATGTTAAATGGCCTATGTAAAAAAAATCCCTGGGACAAAAAGTCCAGCTAGGTAGGTCCAACTACAAGAAAGAGATCAATTGACGAATCCAACTCGGCTGGGCAGCTTTCGGGAAGCGTCCCAATATCTTCACGTCCCAAATACCGCAGTGTCTCAAGACTAAGGTCTTTGGCGAGCGTTTGTTGCCAGTGATGACATTAGGAACTGAGACATGGTCGCTTACTAATTGGCCTCATGAGAAGGCTCAAGGTCACCCAAAGAGCATAGAATGAGTTTCCCTACGTTATCGAATCAGAAATGAGGAGATTCGCAGGAGAACCAAAGTAACCGACATAGTTCACAGAATCGCTAAACTGAAGTGGCAGTGGACAGGGCACATAGGTGGTAAAACAGATGGCCTTTGGGACAGTAAAGTTCTCTAGTCGCGACCACGCACCGGAAGACGTAGCGTAGACCTGGTAAAGGTCGCGGGAAGCCGCTGGATGCGGGCTGCGCAGGACCGGTCGTCGTAGAATACATTGGGGGAAGCTTTTGTCCAGCTGTAAACGTATTTCGGCTGATATGATGATGATGATGAAGGATCTCACTATAGTCGAACGTCACAACTTGAAAATAAAAAGAAAATTGAGGAAAAGTGTGAATTCTTCGTCAAAACTAGCCCAATTACAACAAGTTTGTTGTAGTATTGCTGTTGAATATTTATTATTTCCTTGCAATAGAAGTGAAATATTTTTTCCTTGATTTGCGTCCAATGTCAAATGAGTAATGACAGTCCATCAGTATCAGTGCATCGGATGCGCATGCGATCGCCTTTGTTCCCATCGAGTTGTTTACGCGCAGACATTTGGCATCGCTCTTTATTATAGTGATTGCGATTGGCTGCGCTTGCGCCGCGTAACATGAAAATTAAATGTGGTTCTCATGCATCAACGATCATTGAAGTACTCGTTGATGTATATTGTATGGCCGAGACCCAAGCCATTTCATTTGGCCTATACTTACTTCGCTTGCTTAGCGACCCAAATAGGGTCTTGGCCTCCGAAACTAAATCACGCCGGTTTCTCCTGTCCTGCACCACGTCGTGCCAATCGGTTCTTTGGACGGTGTTTGAGTTCTTTTGGACTAAGAATAGGCAAAATACATACGTATAACGAGGGTTCGGCGCTTTTAACTTCGTCGTCATTTAAATTCGCTTTGCAATATTTATATTATGTTATAGTAGCTTTTGCCCGCGGTTTCGTCTTCGTGGATACCATCTTCATGACTGTTATCGAGGGTGCATCCTTTAAATCGTGAGTTCATAGAAAATTCCCATAGAAAAAAAGCCCTTTCAGTTATGAACTAATTTTCCAATTTTTCGGGCAACTTTACAAATTTTTCTTTCCCTGAAAACGTCTCTCCGATTATTTCTAACATTCAAATAACTATATGAATTAAAAATTTTAATGATTCCATTCCATCCAGAACCATTCCAATGAGCCCAAACATGGTACCTCTACTGTAACTTGGTAAGGAGTTGGGTTATCCTGTTGATTTCAGGTGACGCTGTAGCATCAGTAAGATTTTACTATATGTATTGTCATCAAACCCGCACTGGGCCCGCGTGGTCAACTAAGGCCCTATCGTCCTAATTCAGGGTAGGCTCCAGCCCCTCGGTGGGGACGTTTAAGAGCTGATATGATGATTGTCATCAATCTTCAGAATGTGTGTACATTTTAGATTTAATCTGACGTCTTGAAGTGGTTGAAAATCCACGTTCAAAGATTTCGTTACATAGATAAATACAGTTGAAGCTAACAAAACGGGCGTTAATAACTTTTAATTAAAATTTTATGAAAACACGACTGCACAAAAACATTATCCCTCTTAATTGTGAAGTCGGGTAAAATGTATCCTATGTCACTCACGGGATCAAGACGAATCTAACAATACCTCGCAATCTTAAATCCATCAAGCCGTTTACAAGATATCGTGTAATAAAAAAACAAACTAGTACTCGTATCTACATACATACCTGAAAACAATACACTCCATTTTTTTCGTCAAAAATGTTCTAAGCAGAACTTTACTAACTTTTTAAGTGCAGTAAATCAACATTCACATATTTTGATAAAAAATGTACAGTCAGCAAGAAAATGGTCAATTTACTCAAAAACTTTTTATGACGCAAATCAATCCTGTTTCTTAATGATTAAAAGCTATCAAAAATCGCAAAATATTGATACTGACATGCACACTTTTTTGTACTTTAATCTAAATTTCTATACCTTCTTCTTCTTTCCTAACCTAAGTTCCATAGAGTCTTGCTTCTTATCAGAGAATCCAGAGACAGAACTGATTGGTATCAATAGAGAAGAACATTAGTTTTTTTCATATTAAATGTATGGAAACAGATTTATGCGATTTCTAACATTTACTCTACCATAAGTTGGTCTAGTAGACTTTTGAGCCTTTTAAGAAAAAAAATTGATTAGAGACATAAAAAGTTTTTATGTAAATTGTCCATTCTTTGCTGACTGTACATTTTTTTTTCAAAATCTGTGAATGTCAATTGTCATCAATTAATAGTTAGTAAAGGTCTACTAAGAGCATGTTTGCGTGGCAGCAAGGGATCTGATAGCTGCCCCTACTGACCTATCTCAACTTTCCACCCTGTATAGGTAGTGTATAGATTATTTTGTTTACTCTCAAGAATTTTTTTCTTGTATTCGCTCCACCTTACATTATCTTGTCTAAGAGACCATTTCCATGCAAAAAACCTTTTAAAAACTCACCCCTTTATTTTCAACAAAAAAGTTCCCGACAAAAAGAGAATTAGTCAAATTTGCCACGCCACTTAACTTACAGCCAAAACAGTTAAAAGGAGTCGCGACGCCAAAAAAATCGCACCACATTTTGCACAAGTGCCGACCACTACCAAGAATTCATAAGGCGCTTGGATTGCGTTCGACTTTATTCGTGCTTCTTAAGGTGACTCTTATATTAAAGTGAAAAGTGAAACTTTTATTACATTGTCTCGAATTTTGTTGTCTGTGTGTCGCGTGACGGCCGGTATGATCGTTTCATCCTCTGTACCGTAGCTCCAAGACGAGAGCAGCCATGATCGTTTCGTGCTCTGTAAATGTCTATAATGTGAAAAAAGTTTCACTTTTACCGTCTTTTCATAAAACCACACACTCTTTTGTCTCTGTTTTTTCTTTACGTGTAATTAGTAAAGAAGATAACCACACTTTGGACTATTTCAATGTTTTTTCGTTTCAATCAAAAACTTCAATTAATTTAAAAAAAACTAACTGGCATATTGAAGCGTGTGTTTATACTAATCGAATAAGAAAATTTAAAGGTTTAAATCAGTTTTGTTTGCCTTTATGCAAATCTCTGTTTTAAATGAGCTTTGTTTGATATATTTTTTTTCTGTTTTAAAAGTTCACGAATCGTAACTGACAAAATGAAGTCATTGAAATTAAAAATCAGGTTACAAAATATCACTTTCATTTACAATTGCTGAGAAAAATCGACATCCCTGCGACCAGTGTCCAATGCGTCGCCTTAAGGATTATTAAAGCAAAAAGAAATACTAGTAATACTGGTGCTATTTTAAGTAAAATAAATTATTGGTGCCAAATACGTCCTTGCAACAAGACTTACCTACCCAAGTCTCAGTGTTTTTAACTTAAATGAAGAAAAAATAGCTAACAATGAAACTCTAGTGTTTTGTTCAGACTGAGTTTATTGAGAGATGAGAGAGATGATGCCAAGGGTTTATCATTTGTGAATAAAAAAAATCTACCCACGTTTATTACTCATACTCGTATAATCATAATCATACCGACAATAGCCATCTATCAAAGATAAGATTTTTAAGTACCTTTTTTATTCACATATACATTGTAAGCCTTAGCTTTGTGTCTTCTTATGTAATTTTAAATGTTAGATCATAGTTGTTAATACAATTAAAATGTCCTACTCCACGTCAGTCAAATCGTAATGTACTTCGCATTACACCCAATGTCGTTCCGGAGGTCGGAATGCATCCCTCCGAATTCCGATCCCTGATAACCCGCTTTTGAAATTAATTAAGCGTGGATTTGCAGTGAGAATCCCTAGTAGGGGTGTGTCTAGACGGCGCGGGCGACGACGGCTCGACTCGGCGGCGACCACCCCTCGGTCACTTCACTTCACATGCGTGCGCGCAGCATCCCGGCTCCCAGGAGTCCCGGGCATGTGTCGAGGTCTGTGTTGGTGGTCCTGCGCAATTTGCACTGATAATTACACCATTGACTGTTTTATTGGCTGGCAAAGGATGTGATTATCGCCAGGAGGTAAATATATGGAGTAATTTTGTTGTTTGTAAACTTAATTTACTTTTTAACCGACTTCAAAAAAAGGAGGAGGTTTCTCAATTCGACCGTATATTTTATGTGTGTTCGCGGATAACTTCGTAATTTATGAACCGAATTTGATATTTTTTTTTGCTGAAAGCAGATATTCCAAGGGTGGTACCGTGATAAGTAAACCTGGATCTGATGAAATCGAGGGAAATCCTGTTTGAAATCGGTTTTTTAAGATCACTGATATATAATATGTATCATGAGATTGAAGGAATAATTTTCAAAAAGAAACTCTAAACTCTTAGGTAAAAAAGAATTTAAATTATTTTGTATTCTTCTCTGCAAACCTTTTTATTTGATACCCGTGCATGCATGGAGATGCATAAAATATAACTGATCCGCCGTCTCTGGGAGTCCGCCATATTGGATTTAGAAAGACGTCACTTAGTTAACCGTGCATTGTTATCCAAACTTAACGTGTAAGCAAAATTTCAGCTCAATCAGAAAACGAGAAGTGGTTCTAATTTAGCTTAAAAGATTTGTAGCAAACTAACAGACAATATAACTAAAACGGCAAGCTAATATAGGTTAAGCTTGTAAAAAGCAGTAATAAAAGCAAAGTATTTTTATTAGTACTAACATACAGTATGACTGTACGAGTACACTACCTGCCGCTCTTTAGATTGCGACCTCACCCCCTCGTCACCAAGGTTGATACAGATTGGTTACAGTTTGGTTGTCGAACGTATATGATTTCGCCGCCATTTTGTTTGTTCCGTCATTCCTTTTATGAAATGTCATTTGTGGCCCGTTGTATGAAGTGTCCAGGGTGTGGTAGAAGGGTTATCTAACAAACATACGAGTATGTACTCGTATTAATGGATAAAGCACAAAAGATGCTTTTTTAAAGAAATTATCCAAATGTAGATATTTAACTTTAAACATTTTAGATATTACAGCGACTTTGATGCCAAAAATATAAATTTAATTTTTATTCATCATCCATCATGCGTCCCCACCGAGGGGATCGAGCCTACCCTGAGTTAATTATTTGTATTTTATAACGTAAGTCTGATATACCTTTATTATTTGCTACAAAGTAAGTGTAATGTTTATTGTTGATGTGTATGCCCGATAATGACATCGGCGGCGAAGGCTTTGCGAGAAAGTACGCACACCGTGATTGCAAAATTTTTATTCAGTTCTAGATAAGTACAGGGTGTAATAAAATTGGTATAGGGCTTGTAAACTGGACCTTCTACTCATCATACTACTTTCCCAAAGACCCAGAGTCGAATCACAAAAAAAACTACATACAAATCGATCAGCTGGTTGACTTACATGGATGAGTCCTCTTTGTACTTACACCAATTTTTTTCACTCTGTATATGTAATTAGGTGTCATCATCATCACATCAGCTCATATATACGTCCCCACCGAGGGGCTCGATCCTACTCTGAATTAGGGCAATCGGGCCTTAGTCAACCAAGTAGGTGTATCCCAGCAAAAACATTCTGTATTAAAAACGTCTGGATATGAAATGAAATGAAATATTTATTCGCTACTTATCCAGCCTATTTTTTTTCAAACGCTCGTTAAAAAAAAATTCCGGTCTTCTTACGATAAGCTCGTAGTCCCAAGTCTTCATTTATCACTCTATTGGCCGTGGTTCTGCTAAGGCTCATCTGAAAAGCTAAGATTTTTTGTTTACGAATGGGATTTCGTTGAATTCGCGCCTTCACTGCTTTGATGATCGCGGGTGTCCTAACTGTACGAGGTCGGCCGGTCCTCTTACGATCTTCGAAGCTTGAATCTTCAGTGAATCGTTTGATAGTGCGATAAACAAATCGTAGGGTTATTTTCAATTTTTGTAGAATATTGAAAATTTCTTTAGGCGCGTTACCACAGCGGTGCAACGCGATAACCGCTCCCTATCTTCTTTCTTCGACCACTCCATATTTGAAAATGAATGAAAATTAATGTCTTTTTATTTTCGCCACGCGCAAACGTTCTATTTTTAAAATTGGTGAAGTTCATCTACCCAGTATTCGAAAATTTTAAATAATAAGGTTTTGCATACTTATGACCCGACTAAGTAATTAATTAACACACAGCAAACAAACCTCTTAGTCACACGAATTTTCACCCTAGTGGGGATCGAATCCACGACCCTCGGGCCAGCCAGCAGGATAGTCTGACCACTGAACCGCCAGGTCACCAGTGCCTTACCGTAAAATAAATTATTTAAGGTCAGTTAACTGTACTCTGCTGGCGGGTCTCGACCCGACACAGGAGAATCACTCGGCAGCGAGTCTTAGAAAATTCTTCGTCCGGAAGTCGTAGCTTGGTATTTTCATAATGTCGGGCAGAGGGGCCGTATTCATATGATAATTTTATTGAAGAACATCGCGGATGGCGCGGAGCTGGCTTTTTCAATTGTAACAAAGGTAAATGTTCTTGGCTTGATTTTAATTATAAAAGTAGTCTATTTCTACCATATTCACAGTTTTTTTTTAATCCACAACTGGTAAGCCCTTGGCATCATCCCATCTGATGGTAAGTGACGATGATACCGAAGTATGGAAGCAGGCTTACCAAGATTTCCCAACGCAATGAGGAACTGGCTATCTTATCTTCAATGTTGTTGACATTGATGTGTTCCGGTGTTAAAGATTTACAATTTTTCGATATCAGAAGGAAAACTTTTTTGCCCGCTGGCATTGTACAGTTCTAAAAGCATGTAAATAAAAAAAAAATTTGGTGACATAACGATTGTGTAGTGTAAAAAGTAATTTACTTATTAGTATTAAAAAACTAATTTATTAGATGATCGTCAATTGAAATGTTTTTATCATTTGAATTATCATAAAAAATACTAGTGATTAAAATATAATATAATGTTCAAATGAACTTCTAGGTCTTTGATTTCAATTTAAAAAATATATTTTTAACAATGGCAATGGCGTCATAGAAGATGCTCGGTTTCATTAGTGGAAACTTTAAAAACATCTCCCTTTAACTAACATCCAGTAGCTTGAAAATGCTCAATATTTAGGTATTAAGTCTTATGCCGAGCCGTATTGCTCCCGGTTTAGAATAGGGCCATCCCATCTTTTTTTTATTTACCAATTTCAAAAGAAAATACAAAACAATTAATCATCTAGCACCATCTCTTCCCGTGGGAGGCCCCCGTCACTCGGTCGAGCAAGCGAGATAAGTACCTACACATTGGCGCGGCCCGCAGGCCGCGCTCCGCTCGTCAGCGCTAGCGCTAGAACACCGTACTATCGCCGCCGCAACTTGCGCGCCACCCGTGTACGCAGTTATTACCGCTAAGTCGAGCGCCTTAAGGGCCGCCAGCAGGCTCGAGTTTCCATACAAACGTAGTTCCGCTTTGATACAAAAACTACATGCGGGATTGAATTCAAACTTTGCAAATATAATAAGCAGACACACATCGATGTTTGTAATTAGTTTTGGATGTACTAATATAAAACGGAAAAAATAAGAGCAGTTTCAAACTTTCAGTACAAAACGAATTTAAGCCTTCGTTTAGTTACGTTAAAATTTACTACGATGAAAACTAATTACAAACATCGATATATGTCTATTCAATATATTTACAAAGTTTGGATTCAATCCGGCATGTAGCTTTTGTATTAAAGCGGAACTACGTTTGTATGGAAGCTCGAGCCTCCTGGAGACTCCTAATATACCCATGTTTCCGTGTATGGGAAGGAGCAGGTGAATAAATGCCTATGTGAATAAATATATCTGTGCCGTAGTAGGTGTCGTTAGAGACGACTAAACCGGAGGACGGGCAGAAGCGTTCTTCCCGCGTACTGTTCCACCACATCGCACACTACGATCGCCAACCCGCCACCCGCCTGCCAATGTGGCGATCACGACAAAACCCCCCAACTCGGGGGAGGCCTGCGTGTTGTTGGTTATAAGTGAAGTAAAAGCAGTAGTAGTATTCCATTAAACCATGCCATATCACAGATTACTAATTAGTTACAGCCATATGCTTGGCGTGGTGTTATGCAGAATGTTACAAAATTGGTGTATCTCCCGTTAACTGGGGGTTCTACTCATCATACTGAACAACTTTGACCCAGGAACCCGTAGTCAATTCGCAAAAAAAAATGGGCGCTCCATATAAAAATGCACAAAATTGGTCGATCAGCTGATCGTTTTGTATAAAGAGTTTTGTTTTTTTTGCGATTTCAGCATAGTCATAGAACAAAAGTCGTTCAGTATGATGAGTAGAAGCCCCAGTTAACGGGAACTCACTCCAATTTTGTTACTTTAAAAACTTTGGTTATTTTAAAACTTTCATCTCCTTACAGTAAAAGTTCCCACCAGTTTGTATAAGCCGTTTCCACACTATGGAACCTTAGACTGGAAACTGGAGTGAGACACGTAGAGCAATTTTCTACGACGAGGTGAGGTGATTTGTCTGCCCTTCTCTCGCGTCTTCAGTCGAGGGCTATCGACTGCAATTACTCATCAGGAACCAAGAAGACGGTTGCAAAGAGTTTTCACTTCCTTTTAAGTTTTAATGTTACTACAAGGCGACGGCGTATAGTCTGTATTCCAGAGAGTCTTTAACTTGTTTTCCTTGCTAATATTATAAACTAGTGGATGCCCGCAGCTTCGCCCGCGCAGATCCCGATTTTTGCGGTTACCGTGGGAATATCCCAAAATCTTTTATAAGCGGATGCCTACGTCATAACATCTACCTGCATGCCAAATTTCAGCCTGATCCGTCCAGTGGTTTGGGCTGTGCGTTGATAGATCACTATGTCAGTCAGTCAGACAGTCAGTCAGTCACCTTTGAGTTATATATATTTAGATTCGAGCGTTGGTGAGTCGGTGATCTTATAAATCGGTGGTATTATTATTTTTAATGATTAGGGTTAGATATTGGCTTTATATATTTTATTTTAATTTTATTATATTTGGAAAACTTACTGCTATGCTATTATACATATAATAATGATTAATAAACTTTATGTATCTAGATCTATCTATATTGTACTAAACTACGTAAAATAAATTAACAATAAGTTTGTATCTTATTATAAATAGAGCTTGGAGCGTCGGTGGCTTAATGGCGAGGGCCTATCTTCCTATCAGGAAGATCGTGGTTCAAATCCTGCCACGTACCAATGTGTTTTCGAATTTCGATTTCATATGTACGTTTATCCGACACTCTTACGGTGAAGGAAAACATCGTGAGGAAACCTGCACACGCCTGCGGAGAAACTCGAAGGTTGTGTGTGAAGTCGACCAACCAGCACTGGGCCCGCGTATGTCTGCCTGTTTGTTACACTCAATCTAAAAGTACTGTACCGATTTCGATGAGTTTGACACAAAGCTAAAATTACAACATGTGATATTTATTTACCTGAACAAGTGCACAGATTTCCAGAGGATCTGGGACAACTTAAGTCCATGCTTGCGAGCCGCTCGCCCTTAAATATACAGCCACAAAACGGTACCCACGAGAATGAAGCCGCAGACAAAAGCTAGTCAAGAAATATAAACCAAACACAAGCAAAACGAAGTTCTAATAAGTATATTATGCTTAGGTACGAATTTTATTAAAAGGAGGTTTTAGTTTTAACCTAACAAATAGACCTTCCTATTTTATGCTAACGAATTTTATTGTAAGGAGTTTCTTACCCAAATAACAGAACTTCCTATTTTATGCTTAAGAATTTTATTGCAAGGAGTTTTTTTTCCCAACCAACAGTAACACCTATTTTATGCTCTTCAAAAGTGAATTTATAGCAACTAAAATAAAACAAAACATTTATTTATTTTATTGCACTTTATTCAACTTTGTACTTTATTTACAGACGTGCCTCCTATATGTATGTATAACATTTGTTTCTTTTAACAACTATGTAATAAGATTTACTCAATAGATTATTTACAACAAAATCAATAAATCATTAACAATATTCTACTAACTAAGCGTGCTTTCTTTGGTCTACACTGAAGTAACATTCTCTTTGGTACAGTAAAAGTAAAATAATATATAACAGGGATGATGACAGCTAGTCATTTGAGTGCCTTTTTTGTCATCTGTCAAAAACGACATTTTGTTCTAAAAATGTTTGGAGTACCTAGGCTTAATAATAAATAATAAAAATAATTCTTCATCGTCATTAATGTATTTTTTTTGTGATTGAAGACTTGATGAAAAACAAAACGAGTTTTTTTTTAAATTTAAATAGGGGGAGGGGGTAACTTAGTGATCAATAGATTGTAATTTATTTTTGTTGCTGTAATCATCCCAATTGAAAAAGATGTTAAAGATTCAAAATTCGAAACTTTTTTTTAACAGGCTCCTGCTTTTTTTCCAATTTTGTTTAATTTTCTATTTCGATGTTACTGGCCATGCTTTCATTGCTATTCTCATTAACATCGACTGAGTTTTTGCACTTCCCTGCTCTCTCTTTCTCGAGATCTTCAGCTGTATCTTTGGATTCCGTTTGGTTACGATCTAGGTCACATGGGAGGGGCATTCCGAACGCTGGATGACCTGGGTAGTAAATACAAGGCAAGGACAGATTTGGGTAGTTTACGCCAAGATGTGGTCCGTAAAGTGACTGCAACACAGCTTGGTTGTAAGATTCTTGTAACAACGCCTTGTATTCTGGGTTCTTTGAAAAGTCAACGCCGTAGACGCCGGCCAGGTGTTTCAAAATCGGACTGTCCAGCATTGGTGAAGCATATAAAGCTGGGTTAATCCCCTTCCCTATTAGTGTTGTTGGGTATTGCTTCAGGTCAGGTAAGGCTGGTTGTCCATTGTTGTTTACCAGTACTTTGACAGCTACTTTCCTGGCGTGATTTGCTGCTGCGGCCGCCGCCGCTAACATTCCATTCTCTTGCATTTGCAACTGCTTTCTTTTCGTCTTGTACCGTCGATTCTGGAACCAGATCTTGACCTGTGTTTCCGTTAATTTTAAACTGACAGCCAAGTCAGCTCGCTCTGGTCCGGACAGGTACCTTTGTTGGCTGAACCTTCGTTCCAATTCGTAAACCTGAGCGTGAGAGAATGCTGCACGGGATCGCTTCTTCCTGCCGCTGTTTTGGGAGTATTCGCTGATGGGGGTGTAAGGGGGTGAGTGCACGATTCGATTGTCATTCGAAGGAGGAGATGTGCATTTCCTGACTTCGTACATGCTGAAAGGTTTGTAGCCAACTTCAGAGTTTGGAGACGAGCTCCGTTGAACTGGGGACCCTGTGTTCGATGAGCGCGAGTCGTAGTCATCTGCAACAATCAGAAAATTTCTATCAGGTAAGATCTCATCAGATCTAGAACGAAGATGGCCGATGGGGCAGTAAAGTTCTCGAGTGGCGACCACGCACAGGAAAACTTAGTGTAGGTAGGCCTCCCACTCGGTGGACCGATGACCTGGTGAAGGTGGCGGGAAGTCGCTGGATGCGGACAGCGCAGAACCGGTCGTCGTGGAAATCCTTGGGGGAGGCCTATGTCCAGCAGTGGATGTCCTTCGGCTGATATGATGAAGATCTCGTCAAGCGCACTTATTAAAAAAATTTAGGATATCATCAGTACAGCTCATATACGTCCCCACCGAGGGGCTCGAGCCTACCCTGAGTCAGGGCGATTAGGCCTTAGTCGACCACGCGGGCCTAGTGCGGGTTGGTCGACTTCACACACAACCTTTGAGTTTCTTCGCAGGCGTGTGCAGGTTTCCTCACGATGTTTTCCTTCACCGTTAAAGCAATCGGTAAGTATGTACGTAAGTTTTTGAAAAACTCATTGGTACATTGGCCGTCCAGATTTGAACCCGGTACCTCTGGTTAGATGGACCGAGTTGTTACCGGTTGAGCCACCGACGCTTTTAGCCACCGACGCTTTTAAAAAAAATTGAAAAAAATTTAGGATATAGGTACAGAAAATTCAAATGCAGATGGCAAATGGGTACGAACCTCTATGGCGTAGTGACAATATAGTTATATACGAATACGTACGTACATTTATTTCGCAAGCGATATAACCTATATACAGGGTGACTGGTTAAACGACAGTCGCAGTTCTGGAGGTGAATGAGAAGACGAAACTGAACATTTTTCCCCAAGGAAGCAATGGTCAATTCGTAAAAATAACTGACTTTTCATACGAAGTTGGCTATCGTATAGATAGAGCATCGGTGGCGCAACGGCATCCGGGAAGTCGTGGTTCGAGTCCTGCCACGTACCAATGTGTTTTCAAATTTCGATTTATATGTACGTTTATCCGACGCTCTTACGGTGAAGGAAAATATTGTGAGGAAACCTGCACACATCTGCGAAGAAACACGAAGGTTCTGTGTGAAGTTGACCAACCCGCACTGGGCCAACGTGGTCGACTAAGGCCCGATCGCCCCAATTCAGGGTAGGCTCGAGCCCCTCGGTGGGAGCATATATATGAGCTGATGTGATCACAAAGTTGGCTAATAAGCCGATCAATTTGTATGAAAAGTTTTTTTTATCATGGACCATAAGTTTTCTTTGGAAAAGTTGTTCTTTTTCGTTTTCTGATTCACCTCGTGAAATGCGTCTGACGTCTTGCCAGTCACTATGTACTTATAAGGTATACATCAAACACGAGCCTACAATATATCCGGACAATTTGCTGAAGCTAAAGCGTCACATTACTCAGATATTTAAAAAATATCACGACCTCATTCCCCCAGATCCATTCCACCTACGGTCAACGAGACGCACTGAGAGGTTCTACTCCTTTGTTGTTGATATTCAGCCTATACGCACGAAGCGTTACGCTTCCTCTTTTATTATGCGGACAGAAAATTAACAAAAACAAAAAATAATAATGCAAAAATGTACTAAGTTGTTGCGAGGGAAGTCGGTTTTTTTACGTGTTTAGCGTTTTCAATTATTACTATGTCACTTTCCATACAAAAATGTACGAACACCTTTAGGCGTATCTAGTTTTTAATTTAAAGTAGATATGAAAAGATCCAGTAGTTCGATCAATAGTTCTAAAGAGCTTTACAAATAGTGACAACAAAGGGTGTATAGATAGACAAGAAAGTTCTTAAACAAAAATTTGATATGATAAATATAACTCCGCGTGTCGTTACACGCGCCGGGCAGTTTCTATATTGACTAGATATTTTGCATTGCATCAGCAAAATAAAGATAAAAAAACAATCGAATAAAAAACACGTAATGAATAAATTTCAAAAAAAAAAAGAGCGGGTAGAAAATAAGCTGGATAAAATGAATGAATCACCCAAAACCCGGAAAATAAAATTGAGTAAGAATTAAGCTTAGAAAACTCTGCTTTCAAACTCCAAACTCATTAGGGTGAGTTCACACAATCGTACCGGAATCAATTAAATTGGTTATCGGCTCACGCCATTCGCGGATAAGCGCGCGTACACAATGGATCCATTACGCAAATTGTCGCCGGTCATTAGACGCGAGTCGCGACTAAAGAACACGAATTTGAATAGAGTTTAACAGGATTTTTGCGTGCGATGCGTCGCTTTTCGTGTAAGATTTTGGAACAATTTTATTTGTGGTTACGTAGTTTAACAGATAGGTAGGAAATTGAATTTTAATTGAAAAGAGTGACGGCAAGTCATTAGTTCAAATCGAAAGACAAGTGTCGTCAGAATAAAGATTCAGCCACAGCACATTTTTTTTATACGATCATTAAAAACAAAATATAATAAATTTTGGTGTACGTGGCTTATCTATCTATAAATAATGAAGGTATTCTATGGGCAAACTAATAAAGCTAAGTGTTAATTTCAACTTTCTATAACGAGCTCTATAAAAAACTGCAACTCATACTCAACACAATACGCATTATCGATACATTACACTGTATCATACATAGAGAAGAAAAATACAAAAGAAACCCACGCAATTTGTCGGCACGCGTCAACTTGGAAGTAATTACAAAATTGAATGAAAGCTCCATTCTGTTCTAAGCGTCATCACTTAGCGTAATGAGGGTGGTGGCGAAGTGATGGTAAGTGGCGAGCGGCGAGCGGTGGTGGTGAGCGGACCGATGCAGTGGCGATGTCTCCGCGAGGCACCAGTGTGAACACGCCATTAGGGCCTTTGTCACCGTCAGTAATTGTGGGTTGGCGCTCTTAATTTGAATTTTGGAATTGGTAATCGTATCGATTGGAGTGAATGAATTTGTTATATTTAGTTTCAAATCGATTGTTAGGAGAGCGTCGGTGGCGTAATGGCAAGGGCCGCTACCTCCTGTCCGGGTGGTCGTGGTTCAAATCCTGCCACGTATCAATGTGTTTTCGATGTCGATTTCATATGTACGTTTATCCGAAGCTCTTACGGTGAAGGAAAATATTGTGAGGAAACCTGCACACGGTTGCAAAGAAACTCGAAGGGTTGTGTGTGAAGTAGACCAACCCGCACTGGGCCCGCGTGGTCGACTAAGGCCCGATCGCCCTAATTCAGGGTAGGCTCGACCCCTCGGTGGGGACGTATATAAGCTGATATGTGTGTTTCAGGTTGTAACTTTTAGCCCTAAACATTAATGTCATCATTACAGCTCATATACGTCCCCACCGAGGGGCTCGAGCCTACCCTGAATCAGGGTGATTAGGCCTTAGTCGACCACGCGGGCCCAGTTTGGTCGACTTCACACACAACCTTCAAGTTTCTTCGCAGGCGTGTGCAGGTTTCCTCACGATATTTTCCTTCACCGTTAAAGCAATCGGTAAGTATGTACGTAAGTTTTTGAAAAGCTCATTGGTACATTGGCCGTCCAGATTTGAACCCGATACCTCTGGTTAGATGGACCGAGTCGTTACCGGTTGAGCCACCGACGCTAATTAATGTAATGTAAGGTAATGTCTCCCAGACAACAGGGCAGTGGACTAACTAGTAATCGCATTGCAAATGTGATGATTATTTTGAATAGAATATAAAGTTAGAGAATCTGGTTGCTGGTCTGCTATTTTTACTGCCTCAGTAGCGTAATTCATTAGCACACACCAGGAGGTCGCGGGTTCAATTCTTGGCGGAGTGTAACCTTGTAAGACTCGGTTTGGTTGGTGGAAGGGCATTTTCTGAGCCCGCCTGGCTAGTTACCACCATCTTATCTAAGTCTTACCGCCAAACATCAATATTAACAACGTTGATGTGTCCCGGCTTGAAGATAAGATAGCCAGTTTCCTATTGCATTGGGGAATCTTGGTAAGCCCGCCTCCATCTACGGCATCGTCGCCACTTACCATCAGGTGAGATGATGCCAAGGGCTTACCAATCGTAGATTTTATAAAAGATCCGAATCAATGCAAGGTTCTGAGAATCGGATATTTATTTTAAATTTAAACACAGCGAATACAAACGCTTCTTCACGGTTCGGAACTTCCAAATAGAATGACATGTGAATCCGTTATGCAACTGATGTATCGTTACTTTTATATTTTTTAAAACTCCTAGAGATATATTAATATTGATAACATTCTGAAAGTAAGTAAAAATATTGTGAAAGTTTTCAAGATTCAACATTCAAGGTGTTTATTCAAAAAAGGTACAAATTACACTCTTTCTGATAGTCATAAAATAATAATAACATAATTTAACTTGTGAAAAAACAAGAAATAAACAATCATCAGTTAATAATGTCAAAATTCAATCCTTGAAATAAACCAGATTATGTCATTAGAACTTGAAAACAATATGACACGAGAAGTTATACATAAAAATCATTGAATATCATTGATCCCTTTAACAAGAGTAGGCCAGTTCACACGGACAGCACCCGGTCACGAGCATACCGCGAGAGTCAGACAATTTACATTTAAAATATTAACAATAGACATTGCAACAGGTAAGTTTTTAACTTCAAGGAGCCATGATTTTAGTTATGTAGGTACAAGAGGACCATACCAATTACCATTATACCTTTATAGAATCAGTAGAGAGTGACTGTTACAAACTGAAACCATCTTAAGGCTTTAATATGCCTCAATCCGAACAGGTTCTTACATGTTAAAATAAAAGTTAAAATAAATGCGGGCTTCAGCGCGGCTGTTACTTATGCTGAAACCGAATGCTAAATTCTCCATTTCGTACATGTTTTTATTACTTTTCTATGCTTTAAAATAAGTTTAAAAAAATGAATTGAATTAAAATGAAAGGTGTTAAAGTAACCGATTTTTGTTTGTTGGTTTCAATTAACATTAACTAATTTTTTTCGAGGAATTTTGAAATTATTGCCAAAAATAGGGTCTGCAGGATATATTTTTTTACATCAAAATTGGTAATATTTTTAAAATGTTATTCAATTAAATAGATTTTTTATTGTTTTCGGTATATTATATATTTTTTCCATAGTGATAGTTTTACACAGTCTTTTAATAATTTGAATTAAATATTGTCATTTGACCTATCTTAAGGCCTTAACTGGTGATTCTATCAATTCTTTTTATTTTTATTATTATAAGTACTGAGTCAAAAATTAAACATTAGACCTTTCATAGGTACAAACTTAAGCTCAACAGCCACTTTTTTTACAAAAAATTTGAGTGCGTTTGGCTGCACCTCACCTGATGATAAGCGCCGATGCAGCCGAGGGTGTAAAGAGCAGGCTGGCGAACAACCTAGTTTTTGACATTATGAGATCAGCTTTACAGTTGAATTTCGCGTGAGTGTCTCAACGTGACCTACGTCCTTTACTTCGGGCGTAAATGCACATTTTAGTTTATACTACGAGCTTAGTAAACGTTCTAGGCTGTTTTATGAATACCTTGCGCCTAACTTATATCACAGTATATAATATATTAGTACTGCTTATGTAATGTAGGAGAAAAATCTAATAATCTCTCAAAACTACATAGTTTTACAAAATAAAAAGTATCGAGCTAAAACCAATAAATCGTGTTTTCGGTTTAGCCATATAAATAAGAAGGTTCAAAGAATCAGCTGTGTAGTTTTCGCGTTCACAAAACTTGCGGCCGACTCTACATATTTTGACAAAAAGGCACTAATTTAGGGAGCCTGCTCTTAAATAGTGTCTGTTCACTCTCGTCTTGAAGATTCCTTAATTATAATTATGAATCGGGGAACACAGACGCCGGCAGGGAAAGCCACCCCTTGGCCGCTCGCATGATGTGATGAACGAGGGAACAAAAAGTATCGATGAAACAAAACAAATCTGTTAATATATTTGTATGAAAAATCCTGTTTTCCATGACATAAATTAACGTGCTATGTTAGTTAGTTAGTTTGTTTGTGAGTTTGAGACAAATCTTGGAAGCTAAATTAGAACCACTTCCCGGTTTCCGATTGTGCTAAAATTTTGCATGCTCGTTAGATTTGCAGAAGAATGCATGGTTAGCTAATTGACGTCTTTCTAAATCCAATATGGTGGACTCCCAAAGACGGCGGAATGTTATTTTTTTATGCACCCCGTGATATGGGAGTAGTATAATATATACTGTGACATGGGTTTGCTAAGAAGAAATACGAAATAGTTAATTTTTTTTCTTCAAATTAAAGCTTGTACCTAAATGTTTTAAGGTTTTTCGAAAATTATTTTGTGATCACAGCTGTTATATACAACAAAAGCCATTAACTTTCACGCGTAGTTAGGAGATTTGTGTTAAACCCATTTTTAAGAATAAAATAAGCTCTAAATAAGGATTCAATACTCAAAACTCAATATACCTACTCAATATTATGATACTGTCAAAAGGGCTTTCCAAAGCCAAAAAAAAAACCGGACAAGTGCGAGTCGGACTCACCCACCTAAGGGTTCCGTAAAAGTTTGTAGGTACATATTATCAATTTAAAGCCAAATTATTAGGTATACATATAAAAAAGGGAAAAGATTTTTTTTTTCATTCTTCGTCATAAATCGAAAACTATACATCATAAAAATATTTAAAAATCTGTTTGAACTTGTGCCAATGAAGCCCTTTCATACAATACCCTGTAGCGTGGTGCGCAGTTATATAATCTTCTTTCATTCGATCTCTATTCATTCCATCTATTTCTTCTTTTCCGCGCATGCGCTGTCAAACTATGTGACATTTGATTTAAAAACCGAAAACCATCATCGTTCATCTTAACCAGCACAAATTATTAATTTATATATATTTAATTACTGTACTTCCTAAAAGACCCATTTTGGGTAAGATTTATTTATGTTCTGTGATTTCTATTTTAAATTTAAGTGTGTCATTTTCTAATTCTTATGTTCTTTTTAGGTCTTATATTTTATCCTCATTAAATTATCTGAACACGCACGGCATCTTTTAAGAACCCACTCCCTACGCCCTACCTAACTAACTACCTGCCGTGCGACAACCCCACATGACATGGATAACTCGATTCAAAATTTGGACCGCCATTTCTTGCATAATTTATACTTACCTGCTTTAAATAAAGAGTGTATTTTTTTTTATTTAATTACAAATGTAGATTTTTCGGATTTTTTCCTATACTTGCAGTAAGACGGTATTACTTGCCTAATTTCATAGTTCTATGTCAACGGGAAATACCCTATGAATTTTGATTCCTTTGAGAGTGTCGAAATATACGTTTTTTGCGGCAAAAACGGCCGTATCTTTTTTTACGTTAACTTAGAAGTTTGATTTTTTCCCAGCTTCAAGGGACTATAGACCGAAATATATGGTTTTAATTTCATCTCTATACCTCCACGCCGTTCCCGAGATAAAGGGTCTTGACAGACAGACGGACGGACAACAAAGTAATCCTATAGGGGTTGCGTTTTTTCCTTTTGAGGTACGGAATCCTAAAAATTGCCAAGAGTAAGTCGTGCCCACAGAAACAGGGTTCCATATCAAAATACATTTCTATGAAGGAAACATTTGCAGCACCAGAACTGGCCAATAGTGAATCGTGCTCACGCAAACAGGATTCCGTACCAAAATTTACAAAAAGAAAAAAATATTTGCGGCGCCCTATAATGAGTGTGTAATACCAAGCATTTTATTACTTACCAAGGAAAGCTTTTTAGTTTTGCTGGCGGCATGTTTTTTTTTTATTTACAATTGGTAAGCCCTTGGCATCATCTCACCTGATGGTAAGTAACGACGATGCAGAAGATGGAAGCGGGCTTACCATGATTCCGACACAATTTAACAGCACAGTTCACCATTTTTACCATTTTTATTTAATTGGTATGCCAGAGCAGCGGTCAATGTCACATGCCGTGAACGACAACTTATTTGAAAGAAAACTGTGAATGTGTGTGTGATTAATGCAAAATTGTTTCTCAGACGGCACACATAGTTAGATTTGATTACTACTCACGCACATTTTTTTACTTCATAAAAATTTACATTATTTATTGGCACGACGGTACATGCCTATCTAATACATTTAAAATAGCAATTCTTGTATATATGTAGGTATATAATCTAAATCTCGGAAACGGCTCTAACGATTTGCTTGAAAATTAGTATAGGGTTACCTACAGGAGTTTTTGGGGGCGAAAAATCGATCTAGATAAGTCTCATCTTTGAGAAAACGCGCATTTCCGAGCAAGGCTCGGTCGCCCAGGTTCACATCACGGCAGTTTACAGATTTTGCGAGGGGGGGGGGGGGGAGAGGAGGGCATAGACACGTGCCTATTTTGAGCAATGTTTTTAAAACTATGAGTAGTCCTTTGAAACTCTCCAAATCTTTTATTTTTGTAAAACGTGTGGCTTTATTATTAAGTTATACTCGTCAGTGTGTACATCGTTATCATATATCAGCCGAGAGTCGTCCACTGCTGGACAAAGGCTTTCCGCAAGGATTTCCACGACGACCAGTCCTGCGCTGCCCGCATCCAACGGCTTCCCGCGACCTTCAGCAGGTCGTTGGTCCACCGTGTGGATACCAAACCGAGTCTAACAATTTAGAATACGCCGGGAATCGAACCCCCGACCTCCTGGTGTGAAGCGAATGGACTAACATTAAACCACGAAAGCGATTAAAGTTTTAGTACTTTCAAACCTATAACAATAGAAACAGCTTTTTGAGATCTTTAATTATACCTACGCCAGCTGTCAGTAACGTCATGTCTTAAAAATATTTTAAATTAAGAACGAATTCACAAAATGGTTTCCCATACAAACTTAAAAATCTACTTCTTGAAAATGGAAAGGCTGATTCTAATGAAACTTTATTCACATAAGCGAGTCACGAAATTCTAGTTTGTGGATAGATTATATTTTCTAAAAACTTTATTTTTATTTCATTGCATTTTTGGAACTATGAAAACCTTAATTCACTACAATATTTAGTGACAACACTATTTTTTGAAAATGTAATATATCCACAAATTAGGATTTCGTGATTTGCTTCGTGTATACAGTTTCATTAGAATCGGCCCATCCATTTTCGAGAAGTTGTAATTTTAAGTTTGTATAGGAAACAATTTTGTGAATACGCTCTTATAGCAAATGGATCAACATTTAACTTTTCGTGTTAATACGACTTTTAATTACGATATGTCGCATGTGTAGGTAGCTAAAATACCTTACTTTACAAAATGTATTAGAGAATCTTTTAAACAGTGCATTTAAAACTAAATTACTTAATTTACCTATTTTACCTACTTTTTTTATAATTTTATTTCTTTAGAAATAAGCTGTATAATGTAAAATGTGTAATTTATGTTTCCTGTGTACAATAAACTAAACATAAATAAATAAATTTCATCAGTTAATTTAAACTAAAATTTCCTAAACAGGGTACATGTTCCCACTAATACCTTTGTCATATTTTTCAAGTTTTAACAATGTAGGCACATAAAAGCAATAAAAAGTCTAATCTAATCTAACTTAGATCTGAAGAGCGAAGACCTTTTTTCAGGATATTAACCTATACGAAAAAACTATAAAAAGGTGGGGACGGTATCCATACAAAACTTCCCATTGTCCTTTTCAATAGTTACTCTGAAAGCTTATTTATTTACATGATACCTTGATAAGCGAAGTAGTCAAGAAGGTATTATACGTAAGTAAGTACTTATCCATTGTACAGTGGTGTTCCTAGCGACTCACAGTATACCTATACAACAACCCTTTTTTTTTTGCGCCCCTGGATATCGGGAGGGAACGAGGTTTTTTTAGCCTATGTCCGTCCTGAAATACCATTCTAACTATTGGTAAAATATTTTTTTTAATCGGATCGGAGTAGTTTCGTAGATTTCCTCCTACGTTACAAACATACAAACTTTACCTGTTTATAATATAAGTATAGATATGTACCTACACCAGTGTATCTACTCACTCACTGTAACATAGATGATGAAACATTTATTTAAAGCTACATTACAATATACAGTAACACACAAAAAGAAAACAAAAAAAACAATAACTCCTTATAAATATCTATGCTTATGTGTAAAAAGTGGGTAAATACATAAAATTGTGTCGTTGCTCAGAAATGGCTCCGACTCAGCATAATTATGCTGCAGGTAAGTACTTTCTACTTCGCTTAAACACTTGACCAATATAAGCCGGGCCTACAGGAAACTAACCTGATAGTTCCGTGACAGGATAGTGGTTCTTTCTCGTCATGTCCAGAGCGCCGCCGTCAGCGTATTCCCTGAAGTTGCCATTCTCGTAAAACTTCAGCCTCTTGTCCGAAGGCTCCTTCTTAGCAAACCTCTCAACTTTTCCAAAACACTCCCCCGGCTTCCCCAGAAAGCTCAGCTTCCCGCCAAAACTCTCTCCGAACATTCCATTTTCAAAATCACACTTCTCATTCTCTTTGGTCAAAATGTCATTGATCGAAAACGGAGTTGTCAAAGTTTTCTCGCACTCTTGCAAACAAGTGTCTTTGATTTTAAACTTGGATTCCATTTTTTAAAAATTTAAATCACCATGGAGAGCACTCGGGAGCAGGAGCCGCCTCACCGCAAAAGCGTTCCTCAAACGAATAAACTTTGAGTGATGGATTGCCCGCCTGCGTGACGCGCCTTAAGCTTTAGAAAGAGACGGGAATACCACTCCAGCGTTAAACCAACGTAAGATAGAGCAGGACGACAAAGTTTTACTGCGGTCGCTTTTTTTAAAAAAGCTTCTGAAATAGCGTAAGTGGTGGGGATCGTTGAGTTTTTCTTGAAGATGTTTACGTGAACGCGATTTAATCACAGTATGATCGGTAAGTCGCAGGAGGGTTGATGATGCTAATGTGTATTGACTGGACACTGGATGATGTTACATTACATTCTTAAAGAGCTCTGAATTTTCCTCTCAAATCAAATGAAATCAAAATAATTTATTTTAAATAGGTGTTTACACACACTTTTAAATAGTCAAAAAAACTTAATGTATATTACAAATAATGTCATGATTCAGATTATTTTTTTAGGAAATGGTATTTTTCATAGAATCAACATATACATATATATCTTTGACATTTACATAATCTATTATTTTATAATACCTTTCCTCTAGAGCACAAGCATTTTTTGACATTATGTGTCTTGAGTTTATTCTCTGACAAACTAGTTACATTTTCTGGAATTTTATTGTAGAATCTTATACACTGCCCCACAAATGACTTTTTAACCTTACTCAGTCTCCAAAACACTATATCTAATTTATTTAAACATCTTAAATTCAAATTATGCCTGTCACTGTTTTTAGGAAATAAAAGAAAATTCTTACGAACGTACATGATATTTTCATTTATAAATTGACTGGAGACAGTTAAAATATTGATTTCTTTAAACTTATTCTGTAACGGCTCACGTGACTGCATCTTATAGACAGCGCGGATAGCTCTTTTCTCGGCAAGATGAAAATAGTTTCTATATCAGCCGCATTAAGCCCCCACAGTAAGAATTATGGAATCATCATTTTCTGACTATGGGTTACTTGGGGAAAGTTATTCAGTATGATGAGTATAGAATCCCCAATTAACGGGTCCTACACCAATTTTGTTAAACCCTGTATATAAGGCGTCTAACAAAATTAGCTGAAATTATTTTAACTGGTGCTTCTACCCGTGAAACTGAACAACTTTCCCCATGAAACCCATAGTCAAACCTCAAAAAAAAATTACTTCCTATACTAAGTTGGCTGATCAGCTGATCGAGTTAGTATAATGAGAGAGCCAAATTTTTTTATGCGATTTGACTATGGGTTCCATGGGGAAAGTTGTTCAGTTTCATGGGTAGAAGCACCAGTTAAAATAGTTTCAGCTAATTTTGTTACACCTTATATAAACGTGTATGTGAACTACTAGATGTGGGTACCTACACTTGAATTTATATTTAACAATTTCTTATCACTTTATCTTCCTAGTTTAATTTTTTTACGTTTTTTTTTTATTTGTTTACACAATCTTATTTATTTATTGACATTATGGATTTTGGCCTTTACACTCAGACTACTTACGTAAATAATAAATGATACATATTTCATTTTTAATTTGTCTGTTAAATAAACTAATTAAACTAATTACCTATAAATGTGAAAGTTTGTATTTTACTGTATGGAATCTATGATGGATGTTTGTTACTCTTTCACACTTCAACCACTGAATGGATCGGGATGAAACTTGGCACACATATAGGTAAGGTCCTGGAATAGGACATAGGCTACTGTTTCTTCCGGGAAAACGTCTTATTACCACGGGAAAATTGTAAACAACGCGTTTAATAAATATACTACACTGGATTGGTACTTACCGTACAGTGGTCCCCACGTGCACACGCCTGCGAAGAAACTCGAAGGTTGTGTGTGAAGTCAACCAACCCGCATTGGGCCCGAGTGGTTACTAAGGCCCGACCGCCCTAGCTCATGGTAGGCTCGAGCCCCTTGGTGGGGACGTATGTGAGCTGATGTGATAATGAAACTGGATTGGATTTTTTAGGTTTTACGAGTACAAAATACTTAAAAAGATATTTTTTCCAGTTTTCCACCAAACCAATCCACGCATACATCACTCAGCTCACACCTTTTCACAACAACTTCCCAAAGCCCCTTTAGTGTTGAGTGTGTCTATCCGTCCTTTTCCCCCATACAACTATCACACCTCTCCCTTACACCGCGTCCCTTTCCCACTTCGAAGCCCCATTTAAATCGACCAATCAGGTGCACGCCTAGATCGCGGTCGACCAATAATAGCTCTGGCGGAGTGGAAATGTCAACATAAATTATTCTTTAATTTATCGAGTTTGGATTTGGAACACATTTTAGACAGCTTTTATTCTGTTCGCGCTGAAATCTGGCTGTTTAATTATGTGAAATTGGTAATCGGTTTATTTTATTGCTGACGTCCGGTCGAGTTTATTTTAATAGCTCATACATTTAACTTCTTTACCAGATAAATGTTATTGCGCAATAAAAATCCTTCACACCAATTGGACCTCACTATAAATGATCTCGCGCGATCTCAAATGTTTATAGTAAGTATGAAAATTTTAAATTGGTAAGATAGGCTTAGTATATTTTTATTATTGTTAAAATTTAAGTGCGTTGGGCTGCACCTCACCTGATGATAGTAAGCGCCGATGCAACTGAGGATGTAACACGCAAGCTCAAATAGTGCTTATTCACTCTTGCCTTAAAGATTCCTAATTTATACGAAACGGGGAACACAGACTTCGGCAGGGACTTCCATTCCTTGGCTGCTCACATGATTAACGATTCGTCGTTAGCAAAACGCTTAGTAACGTATTTTAAACAGGGTTACATGGAAGATACTGGTTTACCCCAACACAGATAATCTAGTGGGGGAGGTGGGGAATCGGGGTTGTAATTTTTTTTATATTAAGTTTAAAAATTCAGACACTAAACTGTTTAGTATTTTTTTTGTACATAATATACTTAATAATATAAAAATAAAATACTTCTTTCTTTCATCTGCTGTGCAGCAATTCATGTGTACCTATAAAAAACCGGCCAAGTGCGAGTCGGTCTCGCGCACTGAGGGTTCCGTATAACACACTTGGGTACGAAACCCTACAAGCATCAACGAAGAGAACAATTGAAATGAAGGACAAACTTATTTTTTAAGCTGAAAAAATGTTCTTCTGTACATTGATATACGTCACGGCCAATTCTCCATCTGCAAATGCAAGTTTGTAATCGCAAATATATATTTTTTATTCACAGTTGCAGCCCTTGGCATCATTTCACATGATGGTAAGTGATGATGATGCCGAAGATGAAAGCGGGCTTACCAGTATTCCCCAACGCAATGGAGAACTGGCTATCTTACCTTCAAGCCGATTGGGTAAAAATGCTGTTAATTTTGATGTTTGGCGGCAAGACTTAGATAAGGTGGTGGTAGGTTTAGAAGATGACCTTTCACCAACCAACCCATAGACTCCGTCGGGAATCGAACCCGCGACCTCCTGATATGAAGCTACTGGATTTAACCATTACTTTAATTGGTTATATAGGGTGACCTTAAATTAGTTCTTGATAGCAAAGGATATGAATGTACTGGTGATTACAAACAACTTTCCCAAAGAAACTATATGTCGAATCAGAAAAAAATTTTAGGTCCTCGGTACATAACAAGTTATCAAATCGACAAAAATGTATGAAGGACCAATTTTTTTTTTCATATTTGACATGTAGTTTCTTAGGGAAAGTTGTTTGTAATCACGAGTACATTCATATCCTTTGCTATCAAGAACTAATTAAAAGTCATCCTATATATAGGTTCATTGTTTAACTACAAAACAGTTTTCAGATTTATCCGATAACTTGTAGTGTGAGACCAAGCTACTTGCCAAATTTCGTGATTCTAGGTCGACGGGAAGTATCCTCTAGGTAATTTTATATCACAACTTCGTAGTAAACTTCGAAACAGTACAGTCGTCTGTTTCCTTGTTGATGTCGGTAAGAGGATCGCAGCAAATATAGATCCTATCTAGGTCTTGCCGCCAAACATCAGTGCAAACAACATTGACTTGTTCCGTAAATTGAAGATAAGATAGCCAGTTCCCCATAGCGTTGGGAATCTTGGTAAGTCCGCTTCAATTTTCGCCATCATCGTCACTTACCATCCGGTGAGATGATGCCATGGGCTTTACCAATTGAGAACAATACAATTAAATAAAAAATTTAGGAAAACACGGCTGCATAATAACCCTTCTTTTATCGGAAGTCGGGTAAAAATGTATCGTTATGTCGCTCACAGAATTACAAGGATACCTCGCACTCTTAAATCCATCAAGCCGTTAAGAAGATATCGTGGAATAAAGAAACATACAATATTCTTTATTTCATCACGACATAAAGAAGAAGAAATGAACAATATTGAAGAATGCCTATACCTACAATGCCTATATACTTGCTAGGTAGAAATTTCTTCCAGGCAACCTTTGGGTAGGGAAACAGCGATAAAATAAGTTAAGGGGCGGTGCAATAACCTTAAACAGAAAAATTTGCAAATAAACAGTTTCATAAAGTACTTAAATAAATAATAATAATAATAATAATAATATTATAACAATAATATATAAAATAATAAACATACCTACATACGTATGTACCTACATTAGACCTGAAAACAATACACTCTTTAATTTGTGGGTAGTCCTGTAAAAATTAAAAATGTTTCAAATTAATTTATTTGTGATGATAAGTAAATGTACAGGTGTTAAACAAAATGTTAAGGTGTTTTTTTGCATTGCTTGCGTTCATCGTTCTGCTGAAAACCGAACCGCTTACTTATTCAGCTCGTCCATCAATAACATTATCTAACATCCATTATCGCAAACGCGCATTAATATTTATATGTTTTTTAAATTTTTTGAGGCCCTCTAAAAGTACGTAATACCCAAGTTTGTGAACGACACGATTACGCTTACGATATTTTTGATGTGTAACATCTTTGCTCTCGCTTTCCTGCAATTTGTGGGAGTGATTTCGTGAAATGGAACGGAAATGTGTAACATGGGACGGAAATGTGTAACAGGTAGTCGCGAAAGCGCGGAATTCTACTTTACGAGAGTCCGACTCGCACTTGGTCGGTTTTTTTCGTTACTGTCAGATCCGCCACCCAGGTACAATATCGTCATCGAATCTGTCGCGCGCTACGTACAAGGGTGTGGAGTGCGTCGGAGATAATTAAAAGTTCGTCAAATATAGTACGATAACTGTCTAATAAAGATCTCAGTACATGTGAGAAAACGTCCGAGCTATACCGTGGTTTGATGCTGACTCCGTAACGAACGTAGCTACACAATAATCGCAGCTAGGTAACGGTTTTCATCGGACGCTTTCTAAACGGGACATACACACAAAAGAATATTATACAAACAGAAAAATAGTGACAACATAACAATTAAAATTTACGCGAAATTAGAAAGCCGACGAAATACAAAAGCAAGGGTTACATTCGTTATGGCCAAAGAAGTTATATTAGACAATGCCTGTTGTTATTTGAGAAACATATATATTGCACAATACCAATTATTACTAAAGGATCTAAATAACGGTTGTCGACAGAATACCTAATGGTTATTTAGAAATGACAAACATCGTAAAACTATACTGTTAAAAATATTTCTATTGACACAAAAGTTAGGTTCGCAACAAAAGAAAACATTCATTTACAATTTACAGTTAGGTGCATACTAGAGAAAAACATTACAAGATTCGATATTCTATGACAGGCGTATGTGAGACAAAGTCACCACAGTATCCCCTCTCCAGTGGTTTAGACCATGAAAAAAACAAAAACAAACAAAGATACAGATTATTTAATACACACAATGGTCTAAATCACGAAAAAAAAATTAATAATAATAACGCCATGATATAAATCACGCAAAACCAGCTTGGTAAAAATCTGGAAAGCGGACACACCTGTTTGTGCGTCGAGGAATATTTGACTGGCTAACATCTGTTGAATCTGGCGTGGCGCTTGGCGTGTGCGTCTCAAAAGCACCGCTTCCATTGTTCCCATTAATACCCTGTTGGGGATGCCTATTGTACCGTATTAAGGTGTCTTCAGAGTCGCTTAAGCTATTCTCAGGGTGATGTGCCGTTTCCCTTAACACGTAAGCTGGCTTTAGCCTATCGACTGAAACCGCGATCTCGCGACCGCGTATGTCTAAGACAAACGTTTTTTCTTTTCGGCTAACCACCCTAAAAGGTCCGTTATATGGTTGTTGAAGACCTGCTCTGATCGTGTCATCTCGAACAAAGACATGACTAGTCGTAGCTAAGTCTTTATAGATAAAGGTGCTTTTCTGGCCGTGGCTCGCTCCAGCTATGGGTTTAAGCTGTCTGAAGTTATTACATAGTTCTTTAACGAATTCACTTTGCGACGGTCTAGGTATTGTATCGGTTCCTAAGAACTGTCCTGGAAGACGTAAGCTCTGTCCATAAACTAATTCTGCGGAAGTAGCTTGGAGGTCATCCTTCCATGCGGTTCTAACGCCTAGTAAAACAGTCGGTAATATTCGCGTCCAACTGGTACTGTTAGATCCGTGACACATTATAGCGCTTTTTAGCTGTCGGTGAAAACGCTCTACCATACCGTTTGCAGCTGGGTGATAGGCAGTAGTCTTAAAGTGTTGCGTACCTATTAGGGCATTTAGATCTCTAAATAGGTGTGACTCGAATTGCCGTCCTCTGTCTGTCGTTATGTTAAGCGGAACACCAAAACGAGCTATCCAATTAAAATAAAATGCGCGTGCGACTGTCTCCGCCTCTTGATTCATTATCGGAATGGCTTCAGGCCATCTTGAAAACCGATCTACGCAAGTTAGGCAATATCTGTATCCCTCGCTAACGGGCATAATAATTATGTCCAGATGTATGTGTTCAAAACGAGATGATGGCAGCGCGAATGTGCCAGGTGCAGTTACGACATGTCTATTTATTTTTGACCTTTGACAGTCTATGCACGCTTTTACCCATTGTTTGCAGTCTGAGTTCATAGAAGGCCAGACAAAACGTTTGGAAACAAGCTTGCTTGTGGCTCGCGCACCCGGATGTGAATTCCGGTGTAAAGTATCAAACGCGATTTTTCTGAACGGTTCTGTTAGGTAGGGTCTCGCAGTTCGCGTAGAGACATCGCAATAAACTGGCTGTTCGATATCGGGCAGGTAGATAAGTTTAACTGCAACGAAGAGCTATTGTTTTCGATTAATGACTTTAATTGTGAGTCATTCTTTTGTGAAGTCGCGAGTGATTCCCAGTCTATGCCCTTCCGTATCGACTCAATTCGTGACAATGTATCAGCTGGAATATTATGTTCCCCGCTGATATGTTTAATGTCAGTCGAAAATTGGCCTATGAAATCTAAATAACGGAATTGTCTAGGCGAGCATTGTTGGTCTTTCTTACTAAACGCGTAGGTAATTGGTTTATGATCAGTAAATATGACAAAAGGACGCGCTTCTAAGTAATGCCGAAAGTATTTTATTGCAGCGTAGATAGCAAGTAGCTCGCGATCGTATGTCGAATACTTTTGTTCGGTGGGCGTTAATTTCTTTGAAAAGAACCCAATCGGCTCCCAGCCGTTATCTGTCCTTTGTTGCAAGGCGGCGCCCATTGTATTATCCGAGGCGTCGCAAAATAGAGCTACTTCAGAATTGACACCTGGGTGGGCTAATAATGTCGCTTGTGCTAAACTATTTTTACATAAACAAAAATCATTTTTTGTTTCTTCAGTCCACGTGACTGGCGTTTTGCCTTTTTTATCGCCCAGAAGCTTATTAAGGCTAGCTTGGCTGGCGGCGGCATTAGGTATGAACCTCCTATAAAAGTTTAGCATACCTAAAAACCGTCTGAGGCCCTTAGCGGTTTCGGGTAATGGGTACATACGCAAAGCTTCGACCCTCTCAGGTAGCGGGCGGGTACCGTCGGCCGATACTGAATAGCCGAGAAAGTCGATTTCGGTTCGGCCGAATACACATTTTGACGGGTTAATTACTACACCGTATTGTCTTAATCTATTGAATACTATCTCTAGGTGTTTTAAATGTTCGGTTTCATCATTTGATGCGATTAATATATCGTCAATAAAACAGTAACAAAACTCTAACTCACTGAGCACTTCATCCATAAACCGTTGGAAGGTTTGCGCTGCGTTGCGCAAACCAAACGTCATAAATTTAAATTCGAATAGCCCGAACGGTGTTATTATCGCCGTCTTCGGAATGTCTTCTTCGGCTGTAGGTATTTGATTGAAGGCGCGGATTAAATCAATTTTTGAAAACACTTTTTTACCGTTTAGACACTGTGAAAAGTCGTGTATATGACGCACTGGATATTTATCAGGAACAGTTCTATTATTTAACCCGCGATAATCTCCACAGGCACGATGCTTCACGGTTTGTTGTTCCCCGGTTTCCGGCCCGGTGAAAGGTGAAAGTTTTTCCGGCTTTTCTCCATTTGTGGGTTTCTGTACCATAACTAGTGGTGCGGCCCAGGGGCTTTTTGAAGGCTGGGCAATTCCTAGCTTTACCATAGTTTCGAATTCTTTTTTAGCCGCTATGAGTCGATCTGGAGCTAAGCGGCGTGGTCTTTGTGCCACTGGCGGTCCCGGTGTGGTCAGTATGTGGTGCCTCGTATTATGTTTGACCTCTTTCACGACTCCATCTGGGCGCGTGATATCTATAAACTTAGCCAGGAGGTCGTGATACGGTGAAGTACCGGTCACGGTTTTTACCGTAAACTGCTCACACCGTGTTGTCTGTCCGTTGGACTTGAGACCAGTGGTCGCGTCTACAAGGCTTTTATTTTTTGCATCGACCATCAGGTTATAATGTGCTAAAAAATCCATACCGATGATCGGTTTCTCAACATCAGCCACAACAAAAATCCATGGGAAGTCTCGCCTTAAACCTAGGTTAAGTGTTAGAGCGACTGTACCATATGTAGGAATTGGGGTTCCGTTGGCCGCGACTAGCTCATAGGCAGACATGTTGCGAGCCGTATGAACTAGCGCTTTCGGGTACACGCAAAGATCTGCGCCCGTATCTATCAGAAACCTCACCTTGCTGTCCACGTCTGTGAGAAAAATGCGGCGTGATGCTGTGTGGGAGTTGACCTCATCCGCCGTTAATGGCTCCCGCTGGCATTTCCCGGCGGCGGTTTGTACGCGCACGGCTGTACACAGGTGTTGGCCTTTGATCCAAATTTGTAGTGGTACCAACATAACCAATTTTCCGGTCGGGTCCTTGACGATGAGCGTCGCCTCGAGTGACCGCGCGAGTGGGATTGTGTACGTGGCCTCGCGTCCCTTACCGCGTTAGAAGCTTGCAACTGACCTGACATATTTCGTAACAATCCTTTTATTTCAGCTATTTCGCCTTCCAACTGCTGGATGCGATCGTGGGCGGAGTCTGCATGGGTAACGGCTGCTACTGTCGGCGATGGCTTCACGCATCGGAGCCTTGTATTCTCCGCAACGAGGTCGGCAATCTCCGCAAGCGTCTCTAGCGGCGTGTCTCGTTTCGCCACCACTGCCGCTTGCATTTCGTTTGGTAGGCCCTTCGTCCATATGACACGTAGCACGTCGTCTGACATAGCACGGCCCGCCAAGGATTTTAAATGTCTCAGGAACTGAGATGGGGTGCGGTCACCTATTTCTTCTCCTTCTAAAAGCCGCTGTGTTTTCACCGTCTGCGACTCTCCAAACCTTTTCACGATTTTTCCTTTAAGTTGTTCGTATTGGTCTAACGTCAGCACTGATAAGTCGGCGATTAGATCGCTCACCTCTCTGAGCGCAGGGGAATCCATTTTGCTTATGATGAACAGGCATTTTTCGGTGGGGTCCGTCACCTGAGACATGCGTAAAAAGCTCTCAGCACACTTCATCCAGGTCTCAGGGTCCGCCGTATTAAATTGAGCCATCCGCGGCCACAAAACATGCTTCGCGGGGCCATTGACGCCTTCTACAGGGTGATTTTCGTTAGGCATTTTTACGGCACTAAAAAGTTCACTTAAAAAGTCACAAAATGTCACAAAGGTTCGTTAACACACGACGCGTATAAAACTAAAACTTCACACACACCTTAGGCGCACGATAACCGAATGGATCACGTCGGGGTCACCACTGTCGCGCGCTACGTACAAGGGTGTGGAGTGCGTCGGAGATAATTAAAAGTTCGTCAAATATAGTACGATAACTGTCTAATAAAGATCTCAGTACATGTGAGAAAACGTCCGAGCTATACCGTGGTTTGATGCTGACTCCGTAACGAACGTAGCTACACAATAATCGCAGCTAGCTAACGGTTTTCATCGGACGCTTTCTAAACGGGACATACACACAAAAGAATATTATACAAACAGAAAAATAGTGACAACATAACAATTAAAATTTACGCGAAATTAGAAAGCCGACGAAATACAAAAGCAAGGGTTACATTCGTTATGGCCAAAGAAGTTATATTAGACAATGCCTGTTGTTATTTGAGAAACATATATATTGCACAATACCAATTATTACTAAAGGATCTAAATAACGGTTGTCGACAGAATACCTAATGGTTATTTAGAAATGACAAACATCGTAAAACTATACTGTTAAAAATATTTCTATTGACACAAAAGTTAGGTTCGCAACAAAAGAAAACATTCATTTACAATTTACAGTTAGGTGCATACTAGAGAAAAACATTACAAGATTCGATATTCTATGACAGGCGTATGTGAGACAAAGTCACCACAAATCTAACTAACCTAAAGTATTTTGTCACATGTTACACATCATATGCGAGTACTGTAGGTCTCGCTCGAATTTTTTTTTATATTTAGGGTTCCGTACCCAAAAGGGTAAAAACGGGGCCCTATTGCTAAGCCTCCGCTGTCCGTCTGTCACCAGGCTGTATTTTTAATGAACCGTGATAGCTATACAGCTGTAATTTTCACAGATGATGTATTTCTGTTACCGCTATAACAACAAATACAAAAAAATTAAAAAGTGAAAAAATAAGGTGGGTCTCTATACAAAAAACGTGTATTTTTGTTAAACATGAAACTAGCGCCATCTAGTATGATGGTACGGAACCATATGTGTGCGATTCTGACTCGCACTTGGTCGGTTTTTTTTTAAAAGATGCCCATCTTTGACTAGCGGTATTTCACAACTAATAAACCTACATTACATTGCTCAAATTGTATAATTAATTCAGTTTTCTTTATAAAAATATAGCACAAAAGTAAACACTCCTATAAGGTATGTATTTCGAAAAAACTGAAACAAATGCCAGAATTTCAAAGCTTTTCGAGAACCATGCGAGTAGGACTGGGTTTTATGGTTAGAAACTTGGGTTTAAACTACTTTCGGAGACCGAAGAGAAACTTAAAAAATCTCGTAGAGCCTTTTGTAAGTTGTCCGCTTCAAAATTTGCAAGTTAAAAGATACATTTTTATTTAATATGAGGCATAGGCCCACTAGAAACTGTAGCGTATGGTAATGAAACTCGTGTCGATTTGTCCCTCATAATCTCTAGATTACTGTGGTAATATTACCTGTGCCTCATATAACGGGAATATTGAGATATTAATTAAAACAAATACTATTTGGTGCACATCTTCAGTTGTCTCTATGACAGAAAATTGTCTTCCCACGTTAAAATTTGACTGCACAGTTGTTTTGTGGCGTACGCACTGTACTTGCTGATGTCACTTTCGTAATGTTATCCGTCTTACCTTACTATATACAATAGGGATGACGACAGCTTCAGAAATAAATTATGAACTCTTGATCACTAAATTGCCTTCCTAATTAAACTTCGGAAAACCTTACTCGTTTTGTTTTCTATCAAGTCTTCGATTTTTAATTCACCAAAATCATAAAATGAGTACCTACATAAATGACGCTGCAAAACTGTGACGTCACGGCTAGGTAAGTATTTCAAACATTTTTAGAACAAAATGTCAGTTTTGACAGATGATAAAAAGTAAATCAGATGACTAGCATTCGTCATCGTCACCCCTATTATAGGTACTCGTAATACGGGAAAAAGTATACTCTGTAGGCACACGGTTGACAGCTCAGGACAATTAATTAATGACAATAACTGACATACACACACAAACACACACACACACACACTCAAACACACACACACACACACAAACACACACACACACACACACACACACACACACACACCACACACGGTGACAGCAATGAGAACTGTGGTTCATTAATAGTCTTTATTCTTTGACTGGGTTGAGTCAAAGAATAAAAACTATTTACTACGTGTTGAACCTAAAATCTATTACAATTGAATTTATAATTATTCTCTATAAAGGTATCAAATTATTTTTGGTTTGCGTTCCTTTACCTCGTATTTTGTTCCTAAACACGAATTGTTTTATTTTATGACTGACCATGGCATGAAAAAATGAATCTTAGAGGAAAAACTCAAAAGAGAACATTTTTATATTGATCTCATGATTCCGCTTTCACTTTTGCCATAACTCCTTCGCTTACAATAATAAATTAATAATTATTTTAGACCGTAATACCATCAATAAACGTCCCAGTTTCTAAAGGGCCAAAAAAAATGTACTTCTCTGATGCCTTTCCGGTAATTGAGCTAAATTTTTTCTTACACGTTTACAGTGCATGGTTAGCTCAGTGACGTCATTCTTAGTCCAAAATGGCGGACTCCCAAGGTGGTGGACCAGTTATTTTCATACCCCCATAACCATAAACCCCATAAATCATAGAGTTCACTGAGAAAAATGGGAAATAATAAAAATTTTCAAATAAAAGCTTGTACCTAAATGAGCTTATTTGTGTTGATATTGACCGGCCATATTGTGATCTAGGTGATCTATGTACGCAGGAAATGATAGGTATTCTTCATCATCATCATATCAGCCGAAAGACGTCCACTGCTGGACAAAGGCCTCCCCCAAGGAATTCCACGACGACCGGTCCTGCGCTGTCCACATCCAGCGGTTTCCCGCGACGTGCACCAGGTCGTCGGACCACCGCGTGAGAGGCCTTTCGGTGCGCGGTCGCCACTCGAGAACTTTACTGCCCCAACGGCCATCTATTCTACGAGATACGTGCTTTACCCACTGCCATGTGGGGCTATGTCGGTTACTTTAGTTCTCCTACGGATCTCCTAATTTCTGATTCGATCGCGTAGGACAACTCCAAACATAGCTCCATGGAAGTGTATCATTCATTTCAAGCGACAACAAAAATTCCTTTTTTTTTAATTACACTTGTTATTTGTTGTTTTATTTTGGGGTTGATAGGTTTAAACTACAATCACGCCAAGTTTAACGCTTGTACCAGGCCCCCGTCAGCGCGAGATACTCGTAAGTACCTAACACAACGGCGCGGCCTACAGGCCGCGCTCGTCAGACGGTTGTCAACTCGTGCAGAAAGCGGAGCGATTATCGAGCAAGCGAGTGCGCAAGTTGAAACATGTTCATCTCGCGGTCTCACAACCCTGCCGGTTGATCAGTTGCGACAACACTAGACCGGCCAGCGCAAAAGAATCTGTCACGCGCATTGATTCGGTTCATTCTTGCGTAAAAGCGCGATTGTTATCGGTGTATGTATAGGTATGTTGAAGTAAAACTGGAGGCACTAAGCGCAGTTGCGAATTAGACTGTTCTTTATCACCGCGTAGCGAGAGTTGCTATTTATTTAAAGCGTCATTGCGAGTAATTCATCTGTACTTGTACTATTATTATCATCTGTGCTTGTACTTAGGTATTATACAGCTTAACCCGATATAAACGAAAACAAAACCCTTTAAAACACGTTTTGTGTGTGGAGGTCCGCCTTGATTTTTTTATGTACATACTTTTATAACTAAATGTTTATTGTTTGTTATTAAATCCCCCTTAATAACTATATCTATGAACATTTTAGCCGGCAAACCATTACTATTACAGTTCCAAAGATACAGCCTTGGAAAGGTTGGATATACAGACATATAGACAGCGTAGACATAGTACCTAATAATAAAAGGGTCCGTTATACATTTTGGGTACGGATCCCTAAAAACCAGCGAAAAAAAAAGTGAGTGTCGGTCGCGTTTATGTCTTTTATATGGAATCCAAACTGAACGAAAAACTTTTGTTTTGGTAATAAATACACAACAGATGGCCGTTGGGGCAGTAAAGGTCTCGAGTGGCGACCACGCACCGGAAAACGTAGTGTAGGCAGGCCTCCCACTCGGTGGACCGATGACCTGGTGAAGGTCGCGGGAAGTCGCTGGATGTGGACAGCGCAGAACCGGTCGTCGTGGAGATCCTTGGGGGAGGCCTATGTCCAGCTGTGGACGTCCTTCGGCTGATATGATGATGATGATGACACAACACAAATTATGTACTGTAGGTGGTGTAGAACCCTCGGTGCGTCAGCGTGACTCGACTGGCTGGTTTTTACCCGACTGCGCAAGAAGCGGGGTTATATTTTTTACACTCGGTATCTTTTATAAGTAAATTCGTAACCGCGTTACTCCACACACTTCACTCACACCAGGGGGTCACAGGTTCGATATTACATACCTACCTATTTCAGTTTATTTCAATGTTCCAAAATGTTTGTTGACTTTTTATTTTTTTACATTAATGCCAGTCATCATATCACCGAGGGTCTCGAGCCTACCCTGGGCGATCGGGCCTTAGTCGACCACGCGGCCCCAATGCGGGTAGGTCGACTTCACACACAGCCTTCGATTTTTTCCGCAGGCGTGTGCAGGTTTCCTCACGATGTTTTCCTTCACCGCGTCGGATAAACGTACATATGAAATCGAAATTCGAAAACACATTGGTACGAGGCAGGAATCGAACCACGACCTCCCGGACGGTAGGTAGCGGCCCTAACCATTATGCCACCGACGCTCTTTATTTTATAGCCCTGCCAGTATACGCACGTTTTAAATTCCCCTACCGGAGCGAGCGAGCGAGCGAAAAATGTTAAATAAAACGTTTTTTTATTACCTTTTTTTATTCACAATGGTAAGTGACAATGATGCCAAATATGGAAGCGGGCTTACCAAGATTCCCCAACGCAATGGAGAACTGGCTATCTTATCTTCAAGCCGGAACACATCAATGTTATTAACACTGATGTTTGGCGGCAACACTTAGATAAGATGGTGGTAGCTAGCCAGGCGGGCTTAGAAAATGCCCTACCACCAACCAAACCGAGTCTTACAAGTTGACCCCGCCAGGAATCAAACCCGCGACCTCCTGGTGTGAAGCGAATAGACTAACCATTACGCCACCGAGGCGGTTAAATGTTCCGGTTTGAAGATAAGATACCCAGATCCCCTTTGCGTTGGGGAATTTTGGTTAGCTTGCTTCCATATTTGGCATCATCTTCACCTACCATAAAGTGAGATTGTCTCACATTATGGTAGGTGAAGATATTGCCGATGCCAAGGGCTAGTAGAGTAAAAAGAAACAAACCAGCCAAATGCGAGTTGGGCTTGCGCACCGAGGGTTCCGTTGCGACTGTTGAAATACGCGGCATCAATGGTAATGGTAAGTGACGATGTTGCCGATTTAAATGATTATTATTTATTAATTTAAATACTCGACTTTAAATTTTAGTTTAATTCTTCGAATCTGCACTTTACACTAATCTCTTCCAACATATCAATAAAAATCTATTACTTATAATATATATTCGATAGAAGCACTTAAGTGCTCAATTTAATGCCCTACAATCCCGCCCGCCCCTCGAGTCGGTCGGTACCATGTTGGTTTAGCATCGCATTACACTCGATGCACGATGTCCGTCGATCTTCCCCGAGTGGTTATTTGATGCGATCTTGTGGTACAATCAATACTACCATAGAGCCGATAGAGTCGACTTCTTCTTCTGCTTCTTTTTTAAATTTTAGAGTACTGCTCTTGTCCGTGGAGCAATCGCCAATTCTTCCTATCCTCAGCCAGCATCTTAAGGTCTTGATACGACACGACAGCAGCCTTATCCTTTTTAAACCTTAAGGTCTTGATACGACACAACAGCAGCCTTATCCTTTTTAAACCTTAAGGTCTTGATACGACACAACAGCAGCCTTATCCTTTTTAAACCTTAAGGTCTTGATACGACACAACAGCAGCCTTATCCTTTTTAAACCTTAAGGTCTTGATACGACACAACAGCAGCTTTATCCTTTTTAAACCTTAAGGTATTGATACGACAAAACAGCAGCTTTATCCTTTTTAAACCTTAAGGTATTGATACGACAAAACAGCAGCCTTACCCTTTTTTTGCTCCAGGTAGTTTCGTCTTAGACGACTATATCTAAAAAAAAACCAGCCAAGTGTGAGTCGGACTCGCGATCCGAAGGCTTCGTACCACCTCACCTTTCCACACAAGGATAACAATGATAGATTGTATATTTTATTACAAACAAAAGACATCATAGCGAGCGATGGTAAAAGGCTTTTTTTATTCAGTTCGGACTACGATTACGACTCACACTTGGCCGTTTTTTAATTATTTATTTCATTTCAGCATTAGCACTATATCATACAAGATTCATGTTTAAATATACCTCTACCGTTTTAACGATACCTAGAACTTTTGTTTTCATAAAAATTAACTTTAAATAAAACACGGAATTTGGACCATGGTCAAAGTGCGGCTAATCTCCACAGACTGTGGTGAAACCCGGATTAATTAGCAATAAGTTGATGTTTGTATGGTGGAATTGGAAGGGCATCGTTTATTATGAGCTTTTACTGGAAGGCATTCGGATCTGTACTGCCAACAGTTGATGAGTGAGATTGTTGCGCTACTCACTATAAGTAGGGTGTAATGACTCACGTCGCGTATTAAATGACAGTTCGGGAGTTCTGGTGAAACTGATAACTGTATAATATCAGAAAACACAAAATATAACACGGAAATACAAAGTAGGTACAGAAATTCGGTACCTATGCTAAGTTAGTCCCTAGAAGAAAGTCCGATCTATATCGTGGCTCAGCATTGACTCTTTTTGGTGTGTCTTGTAACATTGAATAACGACTCGGCGTGTCTTTGCACAAATTACGTACCCATAGCGACGTCTGGTAAACATTATATTGTTATACCCGAAAGCAATTAGAACTTCCTTATAATGTGCAAGACCGCTGAAACGTCCCCGGATGTACCTCAATAAACTGTAGTTACATAAAGTCATATAAAAAATGTAAAATGTCCGTGTTTATGGCTTCAAATCCAGGAACTGTTATTAGTTGTGTCTCGACAAAAAAAAAATTTTAGGGTTCCGTGGGACCAGGAAATGTGGTCGCCACAAGATTAAAACAAGAAATTTAGATAAATGGCCGGAATTGATAAAAAAGGGTGTTTTCTCATAAGAGACAATACGATAACACCAGATCACACACGTTTTAGCCACTCAGCAAAAGTTGAGAGCTTATCTGGGAGGTTTTGATGCGCCCAATACATAGCGCTGACCTTGCACCCTCAAACCTCCACTTGTTTCGGTCTATTCCGATTTTTTTAGGTATTGTATGTTAGGTTAACATCTAGAGAGGACTGTCCAAACCACGCAAAAAAAAAATCTTATTTATGGTCTACTTGTCGCATTTTTTTACCTTCGGCCGCCACGCGCCATCGAAACCGATCTTTCGTAACTGGTTACGAAGAAGTAAGAAGTTTTTTTTGCCCTAAAATCCCAATATTTCTACAACAACGGAATCATTTCCCTACTTATAAGATGGCAACAAGTAATCGGACAAAGCGAAAAATATTCGATATTATGTCATAGTCATAACCTATGAAAATAGATGAAAAAACTAAATTTTAAAAAAAATGTTTATTGAATCATAATTTATACTCAAAACAGCTATAAGACTCGAAGAAATTAAATGGAGGGTCATGGTACGCCTATTGTTGAGATGCTTTCAGAACACGGTGGCTTCAGTCAATCCCATACAGACTGGTTTTTTCACCTCAATAAATAGCTATAAAAAAATACGTATTTCAAAAGTATTAGAGTTATTGCAGCAGTTTTTTGTGATTATTTTCGTACCTTAAGATTTCTTCACTTTCAGGAATATTCAAAAATAATTACAAATCAAAAATTGCCCAATTTGACCACTACGAAAACGACTTTTTTCCATTCAACAGTACATTATTGCTCAGGGGATTGGATTGAAAAATACATCACGCTGATCATTAGTAAAAAAATCATAAGTAGTGTCATCATATTTACTGTCAAAAATAAGAAAAAATAAAAAATAAAAAGTGACCTATTGTGTCTTCAATCAGACACCTTATAAGTACAGCCTACCTATATAAGCCGAGATCCAATCCCATTGGCTAGTTTTTCCTAAACTTTTTCTGTAGAGAGTACCATTCATAGCCAATAGAAGCAGTAAATAACATATCTGCTGCACAATCTCACTACGACAGACGGCGAAGACGTCGTGAAAAAGTGTGCACACCGTGACTGTACAGTTTATTTGTAGTCTTCTGTTCCTACCGACATGAATAATATACCGTCTTTCAAAAGATAAAAGACTTGATTTCATAACGGTGTTCGTTCTACCCCTTTCATAACTCTACAGACGAGCTTTAAGTGTTGTCCGAAGTGGCCGTAAGTGGTCTGTTTGCGTTGTTAGCCCAGAATGGCCCATATCGGTCTTATATTAATAATAAGCAATAACGGTACCATTATGTCAGTGGGTATTATACCGACGTACGTAATCAATCAACTGTACTTGTGTGTGTGTGTGTGTGTGTGTGTGTGTGTGTGTGTGTGTGTGTGTGTGTGTGTGTGGTAAAAACGAGTCTTTTGAAGTTATTGATATGTACATTGGTACAGGTCGCGGGAAGGGCAATGGAGCGTGCTATGATCGGAGTTTCTCTGCGTGATCGAATCAGAAACGAGGAGATCCGCAGGAGAACTAAAGTAACCGACATAGCTCACAGAATCGCTAAACTGAAGTGGCAGTGGGCAGGGCACATAGCTCGTAGAACAGATGGCCGATGGGGCAGTAAAGTTCTCGAGTGGCGACTGCGCACCGGAAAACGTAGCAGCGCAGGACCGGTCATCGTGAAAATCCTTGGGGGAGGCCTTTGTCCAGCAGTGGACGATTTGTGGCTGATATGATGATGATGATGATGACAGGTCGCGGGAAGCCGCTGGATGCGGTCAGCGCAGAACCGTCGTCGTGGAAATCCTTGGGAGAGGCCTATGTCCAGCAGTGGACGTCCTTCGGCTGATATATGAGGATGATTATGATGATGATAGGTACATAACTGGCTATGGTAGGCGTGCGTGATATGTTAACGCTACAGATTTCAAAATTCATGTTCTAATGACATAATCTGGTTTATTTTAAGGATTGAATATTTCTTATCATTAT